>CM057453.1:1235452500-1237852500 GCA_016271365.2 Neoceratodus forsteri | reverse complement strand
ATGTGAGGTTAGCCAAGGAGGTGACCTCAGCAGGAAAGCAGTGGACCCCAGAGGAGGAGGAAGGAATCCTGGTGGGGACTCCATCATAAGAGGGATCCAGCTAGGAACACAGAAGAAGACAGAGGTGAGGGGTGCCTACCAGGTGCCACGGCATGGAGGGATGAAAAGAAGATCCTGGGGATCACTGGGAAGCAAGACTGGAGGGTGAGCTGGATGTCATTATCCACCTAGGTACTAATGACCTGGCAAATGGGAGCCAAAGGAAGTTCAGGAAGAGTTTAGGAAATTGGGAGGGTCTCAAGCAAGTAGCTACTTCTGTCACTTTCTCAGAAGTACTACCTGTGACAGGCAAGGAAGAGCACAGGGTGCATGCACCAGGAACTTTAACTCATGATTGAAGAACTGGTGCTGTGAGGAAGGGTTTAGATTCATTGGTGACTGGGGACCCACCTGGAGGATGGAGGTTTATTCAAGCCTGACGGCCTGCATCCATCCTGAGGGAATCCAAGCACTCAATGATAAGTTTAAATGCTACATTGACAAGCATTTAAACTAGCAAAGGGGGTAGCAGGCCAGCAAGGAGGGTACCTACCATCACCCCCACAGCTAGCAGAGCAGTGGAACCAGTGAACCAGAGGAGTGGCTATCTCTACAAAGCACTATGCAAAGATGGAGATTAGTGCCCAAGAGGTGGATAGGCAGAAAAGGGCAAAATTCAGCAGAAGGGCAGACAGTAAGGAGAACCAGAGATAAAGGACAACCAAGGAAGGGGCTGGAGTAGAACAGCGAAACAGTCTAGGGAGGTGAAATCATGGAAAGCCATTGTGCAAATGCCGGGAGCCTTAGCAACAAAATGGAAGATCTGGAGGCTGTCATGGTGCAGTCAGACCTGGACATTGCAGTCATCACTGAAACCTGGTGTAATGATAACCATGACTGGGAGATGGCCATACCTGGCTACAACATATTCAGAAGAGACAGAGCAGGCAGGAAGGGAGGGTGGCACTGTATGTGAAAATGACATAAGGGCCACAGAGATCCAGGAGGAACAAAATGGGGAGAGATACTGTGGGTTAAGCTGGAAAGGAAAAGCCAGCCATTCAGACAGGTGTGGGTCTATAGACCACCAGCCCAGGAGGAAGAAACAGAGAGGGAGTTGATGCTAGCCATCCAAGGATGGCAGACAAGGGTGAGGTAGTACTGGTTGGAAACTTCAATATTCCAGATGTGGACTGGAGCATCCCACAACAGCATCAACTAAGAGCAGATTTATCCTGGACTCCTTCAGGTGCCTTCCTCAAGCAACTGGTCATGGAACCAACTCGGCAGAAGGCAATGCTGGACCTTGTGTTCACAAACAGGGACAGTGGGATGGAGGTAACAGTGGAGCAGCACCTGGGGAACAGTGACCACCAGTCATTGTGGTTTGAAATCACAGAAAGAGCAGAACCAAACCACACAAAACATGTATCTTGGATTTTAGGGGAGCAGACTTTGGGAAAATGGGAGATACTTGAAAGAGGCATTAAGGGAATGGGGCAGGAATCAGGGGTTGAGGAACAGTGGGCAGTATTTAAAATGGGGATTACAAGAGCAACAGAATTATGCATTAAGCAGGTTAGCAAGAGGAAAAGGAAGAGGAGACCATTATGGTTTTCCAAAGAGGTAGCAAAGAAAGTGAAAGCCAAAAGATTGCATTCAGGCAATACAAAAAGACACAGGCAGAAGGGGATAGGAGAAGTATCAGGAGAAGCAAAGGGAGGCAGGAGGTCAGTAAGGAAGCCAAAGCTCAGACAGAAGACATTGCAAAACCAGTGGGTAGAGGACAAACCTTTACAGGTACATAAGTGAAAAAGAAAGGCAAAGGAGGGATAGTGAGATGGAAGGGAGGATGAGGGCGCGTGGAGGATGACAACAGTAAAGCTGACATACTGAACAGGTATTTCTGCTCAGTCTTTACTGAGGAAGAGGAGGGTAATGGGTCTGAAGGAGTACAAGGGATGAGAATGGTGCAGAAATGGACACAAGTCCCTTTACATAAGAAGGGGTCCTGAAGGAACTGGAAGTAATAAGAGTTGATAAGCAATGGGGCCAGATGGGGTGCACCCCAGGGTCCTTAAAGAACTAAGAGAGGTGGTGGCTGACCTCTGACTATCCTGTTTAGCTGATCACTGGAAACAGGGAGGTACCCAAAGACTGGAGAATAGCAGATGTAGTCCCCTTATATAAAAGTGGGAAGAAAGAGGAAGGGGAACTACAGACCAGTCAGCCTCACCTCAGTAGTGGAGAAGATCATGAAAGCACTACTGAAGGAGAGGTTGGTGGAACATCTGGTTGTCAATGGACTACAGGACCCAAGGCAGCATGGTTTCACCAGGGGAGGTCATGTCAGACCAACCTCATTGAATTTTTGACTGGATGAGTGGGAGGTGGATCAGGGGAGTGCAGTGGACATGGCCTATCTGGACTTCAGCAAGGCCTTTGACACTGTGCCCATAGAAGATTATTCAAACTGGGGAATATAGGTGTGGCAGGACAGTAGTGTGGTGGGTAGGTAACTGGCTGGGCGGCAGGACACAGAGGGTGGTGGTAAATGGCTGTCACTCCACAGGACGGAAAAGTGACCAGTGGGGTACCACAGGTATCAGTGCTGGGACCGGTTCTATTCAACATCTTCATCAGTGACATGCACAGGACCTAAAGGCAGAATTTCACTGTTCACTGATGACACAAAGCTCTGTAACAGAGTAGACACACCAGAGGGTGTAGAAAGAATGAGAAAGGACCTGCAGAAACTTGAAGAATGGTCAGGGGTTTGGCAGTTGAAGTTCAATGCAAAGAAGTGCAAGATAATGCACATGGGGCAGAAAAACACATGCACAATATATCAGTTAGGGGTGAGATATAGCATGCACCAAGCAGGAAAGGAATCTTGGGGTTATCATCTCTGATGACCTCAAGGTAGAGGAAACAGTGTGACAAGGCAGCAGGTAAAGCAAATAGGATGCTGGGATGCATAGGCAGGGTATCACCAGCAGGAAAAGGGAGGTCAGAATTCCACTATACAAGACACTAGTGAGGCCCCACCTGGAGTACAGTTTACAGTTCTGGAGACCTTACTCTTAAGGACATAGACAGGGTAGAGAAGATTCAGAGGAGGGCAACAAGGATGGTGCATGGATTGCATCACAAGTCCTATGAGGACAGGTTGAAGGAACTGAACATGTACTCCCAGGAGGAGAGGGAGGGAGAGAGGGATATGATAGAGACATACAAGTACCTTACAGGGAGGGAGGAACAGGGTGGGAATACACTATTTTAAGTGAAAAAGATGTTCCAGGACTAGAGGGCATGGGATGAAGTTGGAGGATGACAATTCGAGGAAGCGTGAGAAAGAAGTTCTTCACAGAACAGGTGGTGGACAAGTGGAACACCCTGCCAGAGGAAGTGGTGGGGCTGAAACAATCACAGGATTTAAGAATGCATGGGATAGACATAAAGGAGTTCTGGAGGTCAGGGTAAGGGCAACAGACTTCTACGAAAACATAAACTGAATTTACAAGCTCAAATGGGCAGACTGGGTGGGCCTTAGGCCCTTATCTGCTGACACTGTCTATGTATCTATGTCTCTGTGTAACAATATGTGTAGATAGGAGGTTGTCCCACACCAAGCACTTGGGTTCAATCTAATACTGACACTGTAGTGCAACATGAGGGAGTGCTGCATTCCAGAGGTGCCGTCTTTCAAATGAGACAATAAACTGAGGTCCTGTCTTCCTGTTCTGGTAGTTGTTTAGGTGAATATTAGAGATCCCATGGCACTTCTTGAAAAGAGTAGGACATTTTTATTTAAAAATTAAAGGCAAAATACAAACAAACTAGTACTGTGTAGTACAAAATCAAAAGAAAAAAAGGAAACATAAATAAGTATTTCATCATCCATTTAACCCCAAACATAAGTAATAATTATTCATTCATTCATTCATTTTATTAAATGGGTTAGACCATTGACTAAAACTCATTTAAAATGGTGACCCTTGGTTAGACAAAATAAAGTTACAACAATTACAATAAATGCAAACATACAATATACAACACAAATACATACAATTACATACAATAATTATACTGCTATAACCAGTTAGCCTCAACAAACCTTAGTTTGAGCAAAATATGAATCCAACAACCAGCTTTTAACAACTTTTTCGTGACAAGGTTTTGCTATTATACAAACAAAATTTCAAGGAATCATATTCCAAAATTTAAGGACTAGCTGGCGGAAAAAGAAATCAGAACGTTTAGTTTTTGATCTGGGTATTGCCAACTCTCGATAGGCCACATTCCTTAAAGAGGGATTAACATCCCTAAATTCTAACCTTCGGCCAGATAGTCCAGAATCACTGCTGTGATACTTTTAAATGCCAGAAGATATTTGTGTAACTGTCTTCTATCTGACAAAGAAATCCATCCTATTCTGTGATACATCAGACAATGGTGGGTATCCTAGAACATTGTAAAATCAGTCTCGCCAGATGATTATAAAGTACATCTAATCTATATAACTTTCCAGAGTGAGAATAATCATAAAGTACGTCTCCATAATCAAAAAGGAAAAATCTGTGATTTAACAATTTTCTTTATCATATATCCACCCAATTTTTGTTTTGATATAGTAAACTCACCCTTTTCCCGACTAATCTAACTAACTCATCAACATGCGAATCACCAGTAGCTGAGGGTCCAACCAAAACCCAAGTACTTATAAGTCATCAGATGATCTAATTTTGTTCCCTCAGGATCAAACACTGGGGCCCAGATATTCAACTGCACCCAAAAAGTGCTTAATAGCAGGAGCAAAGCGCAAGTCCATTACATGTATGTAAAGAGGCGATATTCAAAACTGAGCGGCCAACCATAGCCTACAGCTGACGACTGAATATCGCACCACCTGCGCCATAGCACAACTAGGAGGAAGCTGAGCAGATCTGATGTGCCATAGTGCAACTAGGGAGGAAGCTCAGCAGGTGTGATGCCATAGCACAACAAAGGATGTTCAGCTGAGCAGTCAAGAGCGCCATGAGCGCAACCAGGAAGCCCTGCAGCAGGGCAGCAATGCAACTGCACAACCAGGAGGTAGGGCCCACCACCAGTGCCACAGATGGGCAGAGAAACACACAGCAGAACAGACATCATCCCCACACCCATGCACTGCACAACTGGGGAGGGCTGGAATAACCACTGGCCCATGGAGACAAGCAACCAACCCACAGCTGGGCCATGGTGTCCCATCACACCCCTGGCAAGTTGTGACTGGCACACAAGGAGGGCTGACCACCCTGTGCACACCATCCCTCCAGTGCAGAGCACACCCGCACCGTGACCCCCAGACACCCTGCCCAGGAGCAGCATCCACCACTGCAGGAAACCCCATGCATGCCACCACTCCCACTATGACAATGCAACCCTGTGCAGCACAGAACCATGCAAGGCAGCCCCACCACGAGCACCCATCAGCGGGTGGCAGCACACAGTGATGCAATGACGGCATACACAGTGCCACCATGCACAGCCCCACCCCGAGGTACAGCTGAGAGACCGACCATGTGTTGGCACATGAGGTACCCACATGGGACAGGAAATGCCCTGGACACCACCACCAGTGGTACAGCACCCTGCACATCCTCCCAAGGACACACCCCGACCCAGCACTGGCCACAGCAGCCAGCTCAGACACCCACAGTGGTGCATGGAAGCATGCACCACACCAGATGCCAAACAGTGGATGGACAAACACCCACCCATACCCAAGGGCACAACAACAAAGGGACACAGTAGCAGGGCAACCAAGCCCCAGCATGGGCCCATGGAAACTGTGTACACACAGCCTGCAGTCCTCCATGTCACAGGCACGCCAGCCACCCCACAGGCACTGTGGATCTGTATGCCACCAGCATTTGCCGGAGCACAAGTCACAGACAGTGGTGCACATCCCCTGCAACACACACACAAGCCACAGCATGGAGGTGGGACAACAACTCGTGGAGGCCACAGTGTCACCTGAGGCAGACATGCACCACACCAGTGACAGGAGGCAACCCAGCATTGTAACGGGTACAGTGGCTGCCCTGCATGGACAGCCACCACTGACATGCTAGCAGATCATGCAGGTCACAGACATGCATGTGTGACAGCTGCACAGGCCATGGATGGGCTGATAGGGTGCCATGGACACAGAGCATGCACCTTGGACCACTGCACACAGTCATCCAGTGCACAGGGCAAAACATACACACCACAGACACTGACTGATAGCTACCCCACACCATAGTCACCTCCCCATGGACACACACACACCCATGACTGCACCACCCTGACGCCATGCACACCAATGCAGCTGAGCACCTATAGCCTGTTGCAAATCAGAGACCACCACAGTATTCATTTCAAAATATTTGTATTCAAAAACATATCAAAAGGAACTATTTACAAAACTATGTACAAAGTTGGGAGGAGGGCCACAAACAAGGTGGGGGTGGGTGAAGGGCAGGGGTGAACAAATGGATAGGAAAGGAAGGGTATGAGGGTGGGTCCAGGGTGGTAGGGATATCAGGGCAGAGGATGATCAATGGGAGCTCTGCTCTGGCTGCTCTGCCTCCGTGCCTTCTCCGGACCCCAAGCTGGTCAATCCATTGCAGGATCTCCAAAAGCCCTGCCACATTGAGGATCTCCCACAATGCCTCCCTAATCTCCTGAAGCTGGTGGATACCTAGCACAAGGGAGCACAGTCAATAGGTGTGAATGCACAGCCCCATACAGCCCACCCACTGTGCATGGCATATGACCATGGGACATGCCTCTGTGATGGTGTGTGACCAACCACAGTGGTCATGCCCACAAGACCTGCTCACCCAGGTGCATACAGCCATGTGGACTGCTGCACACACCCACTGGCCAAGTCATGCACAGCACCACCGTGGCCATTTAGTGACATGGCTATGTGGTGCAAAGGCAGCGGCACAGCCATGTACCCGTGCATGCATGGATCACCATCGATGCACTCCCAGACATGCAGTGCCACTGGACAGTGCTGACTGTAACAAGTTGCGTGCATGGCAGTGATGTCAATGGATGGTGGCGTGCCCTGCTGCCCACCCTGTTACAGAGCATGCAATAGTAATCATGGAGGTATGGCACTCACCATCATCGGGCTGGTCCCTCAGGCGCTGTTGACCGTCGCCCTCCTAGCGGCCCTGTCTTCCTGCTGGCACCACATCTCCTGGGCTAAATGCCTCTCCTCCAGCCCTGTGGTGCAAACATGGAGAGGAGCATCAGTACAATCCTGTAGCAAAGTCCCTGCCCCATGTGTGCACACTCCCACCCAGCCAGACCCCACCCCACACCCTGATAACACCACCACAGTCAATACCAGATGGTCCCTCCCCATGTTCCGGACACATACAACTGTGATACCCATATGGAAGATAAAAGTGTGTGGACATAACACCTACCTGGCCATGACACCGTGCCTCCTGGCATGTGACAGCAGGCGAGAAAGCAGGTCTGGTTCCCTCCTCCATGAGTCGCCATACCTGTGGCGGCACTGCTCCTCTGTGCCCCTTTCCTGTGGCCTCCTCCAGTGCATTGGCCACCGCCTCCACACCTGGCTCCAGGACCTGTCCAGGGTGCCTCCCCAAACAGTAGGCCATAGAGTGGCTCTACTATGGCCACTAGGTTGGCCAGTTCTACTTGGGTCCACTGTGCAGTCCTCCTCCGTGCCATTCTACTTGCTCAGTCGGCTCAAAATGGCACTCTGCAGTGAGGCTTCACCATGTGCTGATGCTCTGGTACAGCACTGCCATTCCCTATCGTGCTGTCACTGAACAGTGCAATAGTGGTGCACCCATGACTGACGCATGGCACCTAGGGGGCAAAGGTTGGCCACAGGGTCAAGGGCTCTGGTGCACAGACACACACAGCGCCATTGGAACCCAATGCATGTAGCGTGATTGGATGCCTGTGTGCTATGTCCAGTAGCAGTCTCACGCGCTGTTACCCCAGTGTGCCTATGATGGCCAAGTGCCACAGCGCCATATAGGTGAACATCGCTGTAGCACCACTGGCACAATGGTGGCCATGCCCTGCATTACTTCCTATCGCAGCACATCAGCAGCGTGGCAGGCGCCTGCGTCAGCAACCGGGCATGCGCGGTGAGGTGTGTACTGCGCATGTCACAGAACTGTGCCCTTGGCTGAGCATGTTCAACACAATTGCGCAAAGCACAACAGCGCGATATTCAGTCATCATGCAAATCATCTAATCAGCCATTCAATGGCACAGCACTGCAATTTGCATCTTCTTAAAGTTGCGCCTCACCTCATTTGCATGGGTTGTGCTATAAAAGTGCGACATTGGGCTGCACTGGCCATAGTCAGTTACTGCAGTCTATTGGTGAGTTGCATGCTGTTTGGGAGTGTGGACTGTGGATCTTGGTACATGCAGGATTGCACAGTCACAGGTAACAACTTTCATTCCTACAGGCTAAATAAGGACCGAGCGAGTTGTGAGAGATGAGGAACACGGTGGTGGGAGGAGGAGGAGGAGCCTAATTTCATCAAGGCCAAGACCGATGCCCTGTTTGATGCCTACTTGGATCAGAGCCGCTTCTCAGCGGATGGCAGGAAACACCACAGACCTGTGCTGCTGTATGGGAGGAGGTGGCCCATGCAGTGTACCTGCATGGCAGCCACCAGCGCTCCATGCAGAAGTGCAAGAAGAAGATGGGCACAGACAGGAGGAGGATAAAGGAGGTTGCTGCCATCAGGGCAGCACGAACTGCGACAGGTGGGGGACAGTGGAGATGGTACACCTGACCCCACAGGAAGAGAGGGTTGCTGGAAGCATGCAGCATAGTGCCATTGAGGGTGTTCTAGGTGGTAGCTTCCAGATGGGTGGTAGCCCGTCACTGCCTGGTAGGTCATGGTCTGTCTATTGGGGGCAGGGTAAGTAACATGCAGTAACGCACCTTTATTTTCCTTACAGATCCTGGCGTCTGCATGGGTCCAGCGGTGGTGGGCCTGTCCACTGAGGACAGTCAGATGGAGATGGAGGAGGGTCCTTCCACCTCCACAGGTATCGTGGCTCAGTGCGACAGTGGGCCCGCCTGGCTGTCCAGACTGATGTTGTTGGAACAGGTGCAGAGGAGGCCTTGCCCGTGTCCCAATGTGCCAGCATCCACAGATGCCAGCATGCTGTGACTTGGGCTGGTGCGGGTCCATCACCGATGATGATGTCGCTAACAGCATGGACAGAGACACGTGTGTGCCATGGGATGGCCACACAGCAGAGCTTGCTCGTGGCCATGGCTGTTGGTGGTGCTGCGTGGAGGCCTGTGTGTCATCACAGTCCCAGCATGTGCCTGTCACCACCAGTGGGGCAGCACTGGTGTGTGCACAGGACAGTGGGACTCTTGCGGCCACTGTGGTGGCACCAGTGAGCCCTGGTGAATGGCAGCTGGAGGGGCAGCATCAGCAGTCGGCCAATGGGCTTGGGAGTACAGGGTCAAGGGGTGGCATCAGTGCACCGCCTGTGGATATGCCCAGACCTGGTCTGGTGTGCAGCACCCACCCTCAAGGGTGCTGGGCATCAGGGCTGTGCACACCCTGAGGGACAGGATGCTGAGGAGGCAGATGACCCACATACTGCAAGCATCAGTCCACCAGCAGATGCGGCTGCGGCGTTGGTGGATGCACTGCGTGTGGCTCTGGAGTGGGCAGATGAGCATCGCAGCAGAGACACTGCTCTGATCCTGGCAGGGATGGACCAGTTGCGGGAGGATGTGACCACTGCCATTGACAGGTAGACACAGGCATTCACTGCTGTCATGGCACAATGGGCACATGTCATGTGCCCATGCATTGCAGACATCACGCAGTGCACTGTCCACCGTTTCTGGCATCGTGCAACACCCTCCTTGTCGACACCGGGTTCATCTGTGGGCATCCTGAGCACGCCTGGCGCAGCTGTTTGGTGTGCTGCAGACCCTGTGGAGCAGTCGCGTTCATGCAGTGGAACCCCTGGTACCATGTGCCCCCGAGGCCAGTGATCAGCCTGTCAGTGCTAGTGATGGGTCTTGGCGGGCTGCCCATGCATCCTTGGTGGCTGGGACACTGTGGCGCATGACTGACCTGTCTCCCAACACGGCTACTGTCTGGTGCTGCACTGTGTGCATTGTGTCTTTCAGCAGGCGTTGCATGGGTGGGTACCCAGCCCTGCCGTGGACACACAGTCCATCTGCACACCCTCCCGGCTGCTGTCTGCAGTTGCATGTGCATGATGATGCTGCATTGCGCTGTACACCGATGTGCCATGGTGCTCAGCATCTGACACATGCACAAGGACAGGCAGTGGCGTGGTGGTCTGTGGACATGTGTATGGCTAGGGGTGGAGTTCTGGGTCAGTGTGCCTCCTACCCTTTGTGCATGTCTGGTGCATTGTGTTTGTGTGTGTGTGTGTGTGTGTGTGTGCCCGTCCGCGTGGCATGTTAGACCTCACCCATCCCTGGTTGTGTGTGTGGATTCTATGCCTGGCCACTTCCTTGATGGAATACACCCCTGGTGTGTGTCCATGCATGTTTGTGGGTTGTGCCTTAGCCACTGTTGGTTGCACATGGCCCCATGACTTACCTGGGTTGGCTGAAGTGCTCCTCCGTGATGGTGTCCCAGTGCAGCTGTGCCAGCCGGAGCAGTAGGGGTCCCGCCCAAGGGGGCTGCCCATTACCATTGTCACCGGCATCCTCATCGTCCCCATCACTGTCCCCTCTTGACCTGTACAGGCTATCCCACATTCATTGGTCATGTTGTGCAGGATGCAACAGGCCAGGAATAGCCCACAGGCCTTTGAGGGCTGTACTGTAGGGCACCGCCAGAGGTGTCAAGCAACAGAAACATGCCTTCAGCATCCTGAACACCTGCTCGATGACATTATGTGTGGTGGCATGTGCTTCATTGTAGCATTGCTGCTATGGGGTTGCAGGCCACCGGTAGGGTGTGAGCAGCCAAGGACAGAGTGGATATCCACTGTCACCTGTGTGTAGAGGGTGGAGGTTAGTTTGGTGAACAGCATCGCCCTGCCCAGGGCCATGTGAGGCCACTACCCATGTCACCTCTGACCATGCCCCCAGGCCCTATGATTGTCCATGTGGTTTGCATACTCACCCACTAGGTGGCCAGTGGGGATATCCCACTCTCAAATCTGTGGCACAGCGCCGACTGGTGCCAGATGAAGGCATCATGTGCTCCCCTAGGGTACGTGGCACAGACATTGATTATGCACCCTCTGGCATCGCACAGCACCTGGCAGTTGATGCTGGCATAGCCCTTGCAATTTATATATGCAGTCCCTCGGGGCCAGGTGGTGTGTGGATGGCTACATGGGTGCAGTCCATTGCCCCAAGCACACCAGGCATATGTGCTACCCTGTGGAACTCCTGTATGTTTGCTGTACACTCCGCCGGTGTGCTGGGAAATGGATGTACTCTGCAGCATGTGGCAGCAGTGCACTGAGGAATTGGAGTGAGGTGGCGTGACGTGGCTGACTGGGTTATGCCTGTGGTGTCACCAGTTGGTATCTGGAAGGTACCGTAGTGAGCAAGCACATGCAAGCTGTCACTTTCATCTCCACTGACAGTGCATGGCTCCGTCGTGTGGGTGCCACATCACATCATTGCACAGCTCACAGAGCTGCCTCAGAATTGCCTGATTCAGGCAGTACCGCCCACAATCTCGGTATCACTGTACAGCTCGAAGCTGGTGCGGCTCAGTACTGCCTGTTGAGTACATACTGTCGAAGGGGCCTTCCATGGCCATGCCCCCTGCTGCCCACCTTCTCACCCCCCTCATTAAGGCCTCCATCTGGGTGGTGATACTGCCATGACCCTGCTTGTGTTCACCCCCAGCAGCTGTTTCTGTATTCCCCTGCTGTCCTGGCTGCTACTTCCCTGCACCGGGAACACCTGCCTGTGCTGGCCTCACTGCTGTGGTGTACTCCCTTCTGCACTGTGGCTCCCTACACCTTCCCATGTGCCTGTTGCTTTCAGGTGCCCTTTCCTGCCTGGCCCTTTGTGTCCCTGCTGCCCAGTATTCCTCTAACTTTGGCTCTCATGTGGCTTCCCTGTAGTGTTCTTGTGCCTCTCTCTTGCTCCTTTTATTTTGCTCATTTCCGCTATGGTGCAACTTCCGCTTGCTCCCTATTGCACATGGCGATGTTGTTAAATATCGCACTGTGCCATTTATGCAGTGGTTCCTCCCCTTCAGTTGCCATGCATTCATTATCATGCGCTGTTGCTCAGCGTGATTTGGGGTGCAACTGCCTCCTGCTGAATATCGAGAATGGTGCATTTTCGGACTTAGCAGGCGCAACCCTGTTGCTCATGGCTCAACTCTTTTGAATATCTGGGCCTGATAGTTTAGTGCAAGTTCTAAGTTTCATAGTAGAACCAAATATCATACATTTTGTCTTACTTACATTCATTTTAAGTGTCCATTGTGTCAAATATCCATATAGTCTATCAAAACTTAACTGTAATTTTACTTGGATCTCATCCACAGAAGGAGCAGAGGTATAAACTATAGTATCATCCGATACAATTGGTAAGCCATTTTATTCACATGGCATCCAAGCTCTTTCAGATAAATCAAAAAAGTAAGTGTCCAAGCACCGATCCTTGAGGAGCCCTCAAATTACTGGCAAAGGTGTTGAAACAATCTTATTAACAATAGTTGACAGCATCCTACCATCTAAATAAGAAGAGAACCACTTAAGGGCACTACCGAGCAATCCAATGTCCCTCAAACTGGAGAGAAGAATTTGATGGTCCACCGATGTCAAAGGCCTTGGAGAGGTCAACAACATGGCACCAGTCAAAATGCCCTTGTCCATAGCTTTGTTGACATCATCCAAGACCCTCAGCATGATGGAGATTGTATCATGTGATTTCCTGACTGATATTTATCAAATAAATCATTCTGATTCAAAAATCAGTCAATTGTCTAGCTACAAATCTTTCCAACAACTCTGAAACCTGGGACAAAAGTGAAATTGGTCAATAATTATTAAACTGATCCCGACTCCTCCCTTAAAGATCAGAACAACCTAGCTATTTTCAAATCAGGGGCATTACTCCTCATTAATGGACCAATTATACAAATAAGTGAGGGAACAGCTATCTTTAAAGCTGACATTTTAATAGATGGGGTCAGTCCATCAGGGCCACTACTTTTTTTGTCTTTAAATCCAACAAAGCCTCAATAACCTCATATTCTCCTGCTTTTAAATGAAAACAAATTAGATGAATCTAAATGCAGCAGGAATAGACATTAGTATTACAAGGATCAGGGCCAAAAAAAAATTCCCAGAGTTCACAAAATAATCATTAAACCCATCTGCAAGAGACTCCTTCCACTTGTAACCTGAAATATCAATTTTACAGTTCCCACCCTGTTCGTGGTGACCATTTATCTCTTTAATTATATCCCAAAAGATGTTAACATTCCCAGCAGAATTCTCTAATTTAGAGTTATAATATGATCTTTTACTTTCTCTAACAGAAGTTACATAGGAATTCCTAAGGCTTCTATAATATTGCCAATCCCTTAAAGAGTTTGAGCTACGTGCCTTTACCCAAGCTTGACCCTTTTTCTTTTTAGCTTTCTTAATGTTGGCGAATACCATGGAGCAGAAGATTGTTTTATTTTCCTTCATTTCATTGGCATATGATAGTTTATGATCTGCATTAACTCTGAAAGAAAATAATTCCAGGCCAGATCAATTTCAGGAATCATAAACATTCTGTCCTAGTTAATTCTATCTAGATCTTCAATAAAGGCTAAATAGTCAAACTTCCTAGTAGCTCAATAGGAAATAAGCCTAGGTTGCTTTGACAAAAAGCTTTACCTCTAACACAATCTATGACATCATGATCACTATCTAAATCTTCTAATACCCTGCATTTACATATTGAAAGGGAGCATTTGTCAAAATTAAATCTAACAGGGTTGATTCAGCTGGATTTTAATATCGACATGAGTGGGTTCTTTTTAAGTTGTTCCAGGCCCAATAAGAGTGCCACATTTTCAATACTCCTGCATCAGCTGAATTGCAACCAATTGTCATTAAGGTCTCCCATGAGTAGGATTTCATGGGTATCAATGAAGGAAAAAAGTATTTATTTATTTATTTATTTAGTTAAACATCAGTTTAGAAACCTTTGAGCCAGAGGCTCATTTACAAAGGTACCTCGTCACAAAGAGGACATCAGAACAGTAGTACAAGGGACACAGTACTTACAAACAAAAAGTTACAGTTCAATTACAATTTTGTTACAATAGAGTACAATCTCCAACGAGCAAAAGATAACAAAGGTGCAAAACTTATGGTCGGGAAGAGCTGGTGGGGGTAGAAGGGAGGAGATAGGGAGGAGGAATAAGTAGGGAAAGGAAGGGAGCCACTCAGTGAGCATTGTCAAACAGAGTATATATATATATATATATATATATATATATATATATATATTTTTTTTTTACACTAGGCTAGCGGCAGTTGCATTTGCGAGAGCTAAGCAGGAAGTTTCTGAGCCTGGGCTTAAAGCAAGCTAAGGTTAGAGAGTTTGAGACACTGGCAGGGAGGGAGTTATACCAGTGGGGCGCACGGTGAGGGAATGCCCTCTGACCTTGTGAGGTCCTGGCTCTCGAATAACTAGGGTAGCTCTTGGCCCAGGCTGCACGTGATCAGGGTCGGTGCAGTACGGCGAATGGAGTTGGATAGGCCTATGGGGATAGGCCATGCAGGGGCTTTAAAGGTGAGCTGGCATGTCTGATACATGAGTCGCTCTTCCAGGTTGAGTAGGGTAGCCAGGTGTACAGCTCACATGTGAGTGAGTCTGGGAGCACCAGTGATAAGTCTGCAGGCCTTATTTACTGTGAGACGAACCTTGTTGAGGGCAGTCTGATCTGCTGAGCCATAGACCGGAAGGCCATAGTCAATGAGAGACATGACAGAGGAGGTGACAGCCAGGCGGAGGGCATCAGGAGGAGGCATTTCTTGTGCGGTAAAGAATGCCTAGCCATGAGTTGGCGACAGAATTTAGGGCAGATATATGTCCATGGAATGCAAGTGCAGGGTCAAAGGTTATACCAAGATATTTATAGGATTGCACCTGGTCAATGACGAGATTGGTGTGGAGAGGACAGCTAAGGGAAACTTGCTGTACTTATTTTGGGGTGGGAGAAGAGCATCGTTTTTGTTTTCTTAAAGTTGATAACAAGTCGGTGCTCAGTGAACCAGGTAGCTGCAGAGTCAAAGACTAGTTGGAGGGAGTTCTGTAGCAGCATGGGGTCATTGTGGGAGGCAACGAGAACAGCATCATCAGCATAGAGAAGCATCTTACCTGTACTACTGCTGGGTAGGGAGTTAAGAAAGAGTGAGAATAGTAGGGGTCCAAGAATTGAGCCCTCACGGCACCCTAGAGTGAATGGGGCATGTTTCAGAGAGAGTACCGTTGACTTTCACACATTGGGAGAGGGCGGAGAGATAGCTGGTGCACCAGGAAACAGGTCCTGAGGCAAAGCCTATTAGGTCGAGGGTGGAGAGCAAAAGAGGATGCGAAACAGTATCGAATACTTTAGACAGGTCAATGAATATAGCACCAGCCAGGTCACCAGAGTCAAGAGGCATGGAGGAAGTTGGAAAATTCCAGGAGTGCTGTATTGGTACTATGACCTGCTCTGAACCCGTGTTGTTCAGGGCAGAGAACATTATATCCACAGAGGTAGTCAGAGACTTGGGACTCCCAATTTTCTCTAACTCCTTAGAGGGAGAGGATTGAGATGGGTCGGTAGTTACCGGAAGAGTCCTGTCACCACCTTTATGGACAGGGGTAACTGTGGCAATCTTCCAGGCAGAGGGAATTTTCTGAGACAGAGTGATTTGTTGAAAATGCATGTAATAGGTGAGAGGACCTGATCCAAGACCTGACGTAAAAGGCAGGGATCAAGTGAGTCATTACGATGGTGTTACCTTTTAGGGCTTTTAGCAAGCAAGGCCTAGCTTCTTGCATGGTGACACGACTTGAGTGGAAAGAGGGGCGGGCAATGGGTGGTGGTACAGATGGAGCAGGTGGACTGAAAAAGTTACCAGGAAGTACTGAGCTAAGGTCGGTAAAGGAGTTATTGAGGTGGGAGGCAATGAGGGCAGGGTCAGAGGAGATGGTACCATTGATGTTGAGAAGAGAAGGAGAGGGGACTGGGAGTGACCATTCAGTTGCTTGATGTTGTCCCAGAAGCACCTGGGGTTCCCCAGGAGGAGGTAAGAGAGGCTTGGTAGTATTCCGCCTTTGCTTACGGATGGCCCAGGTGCACTGGTTACTGGCAGCAGCATAGGACTG
Organism: Neoceratodus forsteri; assembly: GCA_016271365.2. Taxonomy (NCBI): domain Eukaryota; kingdom Metazoa; phylum Chordata; order Ceratodontiformes; family Ceratodontidae; genus Neoceratodus; species Neoceratodus forsteri. Next base: position 1,237,836,062 of record CM057453.1, on the reverse strand, counting down.
CCTGTCAGCTGAATAGCCAGTAGCACAGCAAGGTGCCAAAGATTGTCACGTTGCTTGAGTTGCCACAGAAGGGCAGGGGTGATCCAAGGGCATGTTTCACTTTGGACCTCCTAGCAGTTATGGGAGCAAAGATATCACAGGCAAGTTGAAAGTGCTTACAAAGAAGCCCAGGGCCAAGTCAATGTTGGTTGCCCTCATTAGGGGACCAATCAGTGTGGGCAAGGAAGCACTTAAGGCCTATGAGAGTCCCCAGGCCTAAGCCGCCTTCGAGAGGTGGTTTTGACCGGGATGAGAGCCGAGGGGTTTCCCAGTTGAAAAGCACAGGAGTGGTCACTGAGGCAGTCAGGGAGGATTTGGATGTTGTGGATGCGGATTGGCTGTTGGTGAGGACCACATCCAGGAGGGTGCTTGTCCCCCTAGGGTTTTCTAGTAGGCTGTGAGACCAGTTGAGTTAGGTCAATTGAATCGAAAGCCTCATGGTGGGAGGAAGATGAGGGGCAGAGCCAGTTTATATTCAAGTCGCCCACCAAGATTTGGTCCGATGAGTTGGGTGGGAGGTGAGGTAGTCAATTAGTGGGCCCAGGGCCTGGGATTGGTTCTTGGGGGTATGTAGGCTATGGTTAGGAATAATGGGCCTCTAGCTGGGTCCGGGAACAGCTTTAGAGTAAGTGCCTGGGCCTTATGGTCGAGGTCAGGTGGTGGGAGTGGTAGCCCCACGAGAGAATCCTTCAAATAGAAGACACAGCCCCCACCTCTCCTGCCGACAAGGTCCAATCGGTGCAGAGTGTAGCCGGAGAGAGACATGAGAGTTAGGGTGGAGGGAGACAGCCAGGTTTCAACAAGGGCAACAACATCAGGTTTATGAAGAGTCACCCAGCAGTGCAGAGAGTCCAGTTTTTTCAGGAGGCTACAGATGTTCATAGAAGCAATGCAGCCCAGAGATTTCAGGGGAGGACCAGTGCTGCCAGGCCCGGATTGGGGTAGACATTGCCTGACAGGAGCAGGAAGAGGAGGGCTGATCTGGGGAGTGCACAATGGTGGGATAGCTTTCGACGATGGGAGAGGGGGTGATGAGGGAGTGATGAGGGGTGATGACCAAGTGAAAACAGCTACTAGAGAGCAGTAAAATGTGACAAGTGAGGTACTGGGAGCAAATTGTTCAAACTTAACTAGGCCCCTGGTGGCAAAACAATATAAGGAGCTAATGGAGAAGTTGGGTGTTAAAAAAAAAAAATGGAAATAGTTTCAAAATCAGGCACAAAGTAACAGTTTCAGCTCGTTTGAGCCTGGGCAGCACCTCGAGGTGCTACTCTGGCCGGGATTCATGCTGAGCAGGGAGCTTGTGGTCAAGTCTTCAGAAAAGACACCAGATGGCCAACGATGGTGGCAGCAGCCTGGATCAAGGTAGAAATTACCTGGTGTGTCTCAGGTTCGAGGCTTCTTTGGGCAGGGAGGGCTTCAGAGCAGGCCCTCGCGACCTCCGGTCTCCCTCAGGGAGGGGTGGTCTCTGCAGGAAAAGTATATCAGTAAGATGTTGCATCCTACTTTTTACCTTCTTAGGGGATGATAAACCCAATAGTATATTGTAGTAAACAGACCCTCCGCCTCCCCACTAAAAGAGATGGGGAATTTTTATTAGAACAGAAAAGCAAAATAAATACATAATAGTATTACTATTCACAGAGCTATAATGCAACACATAAGTAAATACTTCCATATAAAGTTAATACAAAAATCAACATATAGAGTCCCCACAACTAAATAAGAAATGCTAAAACTAACCCCTCTCCCCACTAAAAGAGTAGGGAAGTTGTATGAATATTAAAGAATCAAATACATACAAAAAGTATCCCTGCACACTAAAGTAATTTACACAAGAAAAGAAACAGAAAAATAAATATTTCATATATCTAGAACAATAATACATAATCATGGAAAAAATGAAAAAAAACAAGTGGCACTCTGTGCTACCTCCCCGAAACCATAAATGAAAACGAGAAAATAGAATAAGTATACAAACTAAATCCATAACATTTCGATGATCATAGTGCAAAGAAGCATAACAAATATATATGTTCATCATTTCCCATCCACCAATAAATCCAAAGAACATAAACCAAACCTCCAGGTTTAAAAAATATCCTGCCAATATCTTTCCCAAATGCCCCATTTCAGTGTTACAAATTCCATTTTCAGTAATTGAATTATGTCATTATAAATCAAAAGTATAATTCCAGTGCTGTTATTTGTTGTTGCTGAAAAAGAAAATGGCATCTAACCTGCCAAATCCAATACAATAAACATGCTGGAATCACATTTAAAGTACTAATATTATAACCCATCCAATTTCTAGGAAAAAGCCCATAATAGAGTGGTTGGGCATTCATAGATTTATAAGGGTGTACATTCCATTGTCTCTCAGATAGCCCAACACTCTAGAATAAAAGGGCTATCAAAATATAAGTGATCAGGAGATTCAATTTGTGTAATACAGTGTGCCTCAGACAGTATCTGTCTGACAAAGCCTAGAGTTTCTGATTCCCTAGTGTTAATCCAACCATGGACACTGAGCCATACCAAGTCCCACATATGTTTTGGGATTCTCTTATCTGTAGGTCTCAAACCTATGTGTTTCTCTTCTATGTTTGGAAATTGGAAAACAGCGGTTCATTAAAACTAGTCACTAGTATCTCTGAATATAAGGCCCTATGAGATAAGTGAGCTGCATTTTGAAATGACAAGTCTCGCTTACATATTAAATCAAAAATAACCACCCAGTCTAGTGACAATTTATACTGTCTCTTATTTTGCGTGAAGTGAAAGCTTTCCATTCTTGTAAAATATCTTTTAAACCAGAGGCCACCAAAGCCCCAGGGTTTATAAACTCCCTGAATAATGGGTTTTAAATTTGTGCATAGAAAGATAGAAAAAAAGAAAATTACTGGTGCACCATCCTCATTCTCCCTGTTTAATGTCCAAATAGAGAATATTTTGTTTAATGGGGTTTAATCTACTCCCCAGAATCATGAGAAGAAACAGGACAGTAAAGCAGTTGCAAATTGTTTGGGCAATGGAAAAATGTGTCTAACAAAAGAAAAATAGGGATCAGAAAGGTCTTTATCATACAAATCTGTTTCTTTTTCCCATTCTCCAGTTGGAACATCTACTAATTATTTTCCTCCCTTTGTTGAAACATAGTTCCCAATTATATACTGCCAAGTTTCCTGTACCAAAATAAATACCCAAAATCTTTTGAGGAGAATCAGATACAGATATTCCTCCTATAGTGATATCCACTGCCAAAATGCTAGAAAGGCTCAAGCAAATGCTCTTGTCCATATTTTATTACCACCTATGATATTTATCAAAGGTGTCAGCACTTTACAAGCAAGGTCTCCTGTACTGATATCTGGGGAAATAACACAGAGATCATCAGCATAGCCTATAGTTTCAATTCACCCATTCCTGTGCAGTTTTCTCCATGCAACAAGGGTGATCTATTCAGTATTCTAATTATGGGGTCCAATGCTAAACGTATAAGATCGGGCTGAGGGACAGCCCTGCCGCACTCTTCTCCTTATGAGACATGCCCTTCCAATCCAGCCTTCACATAAGGCTTAACAAAGGCTAAAGCATAACAGATTTGCAACCAATTCACAAATTCTACTAGGTTTCCATAAGCAGCTAAAGCAAGCCATTAAAACTCCTGTGCTACATGATCAAACGTTTTGCTTGATCAAAGCTCAGTATGTAGCCTGCTGTGGGGTTATGGGCTCCATAATCAAATAATTTCCTAATTAATACAAGGTCATCTTGCATAGCATGGCCAGGTATGGAACAAAACTGTGAGGGGATAAATTAAACAATCCATAACCTTCAATAACCTGTTACACAATAATTTAGAAAACATTTTGAAGTCAGTGTTTAAAGGGTGATCGGTTTCCAGTTATCAATGGAGGTTTTATCACCTTCTTAAACAAGAAAAATCATAAGTCCCTCCTACATAGATTCAGTTATTCTATCTTCATTAATGAAAGCATTAAAACTTGTAGCAGTGTAGTCAGAATAAGATCCCACAACATGGATTAGTCTGCTCTTTCCTCCTTGTGTTCCAAAACATTGTTCTCTTTCTAGTGTTTTTGCTTGTGATATTGAAGTTGTGTTAAATTATGTTTCATTTAGCAATTTCTTCTGTGTAAAATCCCAATCTACTATGCACCAGAGAAAGAAATTTATACATCTGGTCCCTCCGTTGCAAATATTCTTGGTTTTTATGGTGTGCTAAAAGTTTGGATTGGTATTTAAGAAAGTCAATAAGACATAATTTGGTATCATCCCACCCATATATGGGAGAATCATATAAAAACAACAGCGATATTCTATCTGATAGAATGTCCTTAAGCGGTTGTAAAACTTCAGGTTTGCTTAATAAACTAGGGTTAAATCTCCAGATCCCTTTGCCGTATAACCTGGCAGGGTGTGGAGAAACCTGAATGCCTAATAAACAATGGTCAGAAGTTTCCACAGGTATTACCTCTGTAACGGAGTAGGCAGCTGATTAGCGATAAACCAAAAATCAGTTCTGAGTTTAAGTGTCCCTTAAAAATGTAGGTTTAGAACGTGAGGCAAAACATCTTTTAAAGCTGCTTGTTTAATAATTTGTCTTAATTTGTTACTATCATAGTATATCTTACAATTCTTTCTGTCTTATCTTAAACTGGTATTAAACCCCCAAAGTATTAGGCAGTCTGTGAATAAATAAGGTTTCAATTTTTGAAATAAAGCTACTTGTAGTGCCTTTTGTTGAAGGCCATATATGTTAATCAGTCTGCAAAAATACCCTGTACCAAAATATCCAACAGTAATGCCCTACCAGGTTCTAGTTCAACCAATTTGTGTATGGTGATATCAGGGACATGAAACAGATGCTAAACCTCAGCATTGATCAATCCCAATGGACCAGATTGATTTCCTTTTGCTGTAGTGTGGCCAGTTGTATCTCTTGGTCAGTATACAATCTGGTATCCTGCAGAAAAAAATATCATAAGATAAGGATTGTAACACCACATATGTAGCTTTACATTTAAACTCAGATCTAATAATATTGACATTAAGGCTAGCCAAATTTAAAAATAGACACTGTCACTTTAAGAAATCAATTAGGAGGCTTTTCTTATTCGCCTAGTATTTATTTTCTTTACTGTGGGCAAAGTCTCAGTACCATCTTGGCTCCCTTTTTCCATTGGGAGTTCACTTTGAGTTGATTGGAGGAAATATCTGAATCCCTTCATCCATTATGTTCCCTCAGCTTTGTAAAGATTCATATGGGTTAGACACAACCACAGTAGAGAGAGTCTGAATTTTTGAAGATCATTTAGTTACAGTTGTTTTTTGGCACAGGCTGAAAGTCAGATGTGTCCTTCAAAGGAGCAGCGGTTGTGGAAGTAAATTCCATCTTACTTGCCTCGGGGGTGGCATAGTTCACTACTGGCTGTGCAGAGCTGCTTGGAGCAGTAGTCTTTCTCACTTCCTGTTGAATAGGAAGTTGAGGTGCTCTTCCAGTCTGTGAGGGAGGTGACATAGTTGAAACTTGTGGTTCTGCTGGGGGAATGAGGCTAAATAGCATTGTGGGATTTAGAAGAGGAGGAGGATCCGGCAGCTTTATTTATATAGCAATCATGTTCTACATATTTCTTTTTATCGTACTATTATTTTACCCTCTCCTCAGCAGAGCGGTCCCACACGATCTCTGGCTGCCATTCCTGCACCCCGGACCCAGTCATACATGCTGGCCACATGAACCTGCTCCCCAGTGGGCGGCCATTATAGTTATCGCACCACTGTGTTCACGTCCCTCTCAAGTCTCTCTGGAGGCACAAGGCACGGCCATCAGCTGCGAGATTGCTCTCCATATATTTTCCACATTTTCTCCCCAGTGGAGAGCCGGATGTGCAATGGCATTCAAGCCTGTATGCTGCGCCTGCTGTGGTCTCCCCTTGTTGTGCATGCCACTTGTAGTGCGGCTGGCCTCCACCAGTCACCGCTACAGGAGCGACACAAGCCTCACTACCCACCCCAGAGAGAGAACAGTCATTGGATGCTCAGTCCTCCTCTCCCTGCCAGTTCCGGTGGCCGAGTCCGTTCCGAACCTGGGATGCTGGTGTGGCGCGAGGTCTGGCAGCCAGTGCCTCAACCCTCAGTGCCACTGGGCCAGATGTTCTACATATTTCAAAGTATTATGAGCTGCCCAAGGACAAGATGAGAAAACATGGTCTTCAGACCCACATAAATTGCATGAAGGAGGGTCAGTACAGGTTGTAGCTGAATGGCCTAAAGTTCCACATACTGAACAGTTGAGCTTGTTACAATCAGAATTAAGGTGGTAAGTAGAGCCACATCTATAGCAGGAGTGAGGCTGGCCATGGTAAAATAAAATTCCTGGTCTCTCCCAAGATAGAAACAATTAGGTAAGTGTTGTATGCCATCGTCGTGAGTTTAAGTTGGACAGAAAACTTCCAGCCCCTGTCCAAAACACTTTGTCATCAATAACAACATTAGGCAAGCTGTTGGCAGTGCACTGTTTCTCCAACCAGTGTTGTATATTAACAACATCTAACCCTTATTTCTGAATAGGACAGTTGTGACTTTGGCAGTTGGTCACGTGATTGGAATTGCTACAAAGAGTTTCCATAAAGGGGTATTCTTTACCTCATAATATGCAGTCCTGAATTTATCAAGTAGCCCAGCTGTTCTAAAATTGATGTCGACATTGTGGTCACTGGAGGCATGGATAAATGCATAAACCTCCACTGGTGTAAAGTGTAAAGGTTCGATTATCACATTACAGTATGCACAGTGTGGACCAATGGGCTTACTGCTACTGTAAAGCCTGTCATTCAGTGGAGCCGGGTGGTAAGTGGGCAGGATTGCAGCTGTCCGCTGATGATGGGGGTGCTGAATGGGTGGGGGATTCCAATGTGGGTTGGGGTGGGGGTTCCACTGGACCACCAGGAAATATTTCCATTGCTCATACTGGTGATGGGGATATGGGCGGGTGGAGGGTTACCACTAGACTACCAGGGAATGGGAAATATTATTTTTGGTTGGCTTAGCTATGGGAGGAGGGAGGTGCCACTAAACTACCAGGAAGGTAAGTGGATGCTTGTGGACAGTGTTCAGGAGGTTAGCAACCCATGGCTGGTGGCCGCTGTGTTGCACCCTGCACTACAGAGGCCTGCCTGTGGGTGGCTCCCATCTGAGCCTTTTTAGGGCTCCAACTTTGTGCCCCAGTATCACGATGCATCTCAGGTTGTGCCAGCATATGTGCCACACATCCTGGGCTGAATAATGGGATGTGTGCATATGTATGGGCACACCCTGGAGAAGTGCCACATACATTATCTTTGCACCCCAGCGCATTGGGACTTATGCTGTGCAAGTCCATCTTTTGAATATTGCCCGAGGCACATTACTGTGCTTACGCTGGTGGAACCCCTTTGAATATCTGGGCCTACATGTTTTACTAAATTCAGTACAAGTGAGCTCATTATCAAAATATTGTCAAAAGTAATCCAAGAAGGTCTGATAACGCTGAGAACATGTTACATTTAAATCCCACAGACACCTCCCTTTAGACAGTTGATCAAATGTTAAAGTGTCCTAAGAATGTCTAGTGCACTTAAGCAGCATGAATCCTTCCTGATAATCAGTAGTGTACAAGCAGGATTTCTGCCTGCTAACCATAAGGTGCACAGTTCAAATCCTACTAAGATGACAATTGTTTTCTCTTTCACTCTCTCTTTCTTTCTTCACCCATTACCTAATTCAGTGCAAGTAATCTGTACAGAGCTGCTGATTATCTTAAATATTGTCAACAGCAATCCCAGAAGGGTTGAACATTTGTAAACATCTTTTCCTCAGTCCATACAGTGCTGCCACTGTTTAAACAGCAGATCAGATTTCAAGTGTTCTAAAACTGAAAATCTCTACTTCACTAGAGCAGCATACATTTTCTCTTCTGACAAGCAGCCAATTGGTATAGTTTCTGACTTCCACCCAGGAGATAGTGGGTTCTAAACTTCATATGTTGTAAAGTTCTTCTTTCCTTTTTAAACATTTGTATTAAAAATGTTGTTTCAATTACAAATACGCTTTAGTAAAATCCATGGAAGCATTAAGAACAGTACATTTTATCAAACATCTAACTTTGTTAATAAAAAAAAAATTTCTGCAGATACAGTAGAAGGTTCTCCTGTCAGCAAAACAAGAATTTCATTAAAAGAGTGGTGGCACTAAAGGAGAGTAACCCAAATGGTTCATGGCCTGCATCAGTGGCCCTGTGAGGAAAGACTCAATGACTGTACTCTAGAGTTCAAAAGGGAAAGGGGGGTATGATACAAACATTCGAGTACCTCAAAGGTATCAATATGGTACAGGATGGTGGCATGTTACATAGAAAAGATGCTCATGTACAAGGATTTATTTATTTATTTAGTTTTATTTGGTAATTTGAAAGTATATTTGAGCTGAAAGCTCATTTGCAAAGATTCCATTTCAAACACAGTACATGGACATAAGAATAACACAATAAATCAGAGTATAAAGGGCAGGTTTACAATTCAGAATAAGCTTGCATTAAGCAGTTGAACAATTCAAGGTTACAAGACTATTCCACAAAGAGCAGAATAGTTGATAGAGACACTGTAGGGCATCAGGAGCAGCCGGAGGCAGCTTTGTCATTTATGTTGCAGCAATAGGAGTAAGTAGGGAGGACTGTGAAGAAGAGGTGGGAAGAAAGTTGGAGGAGGGGGCAATGAGAGAGGGCCTGCAAGGAAAGACTCAAGGGCATGATATTCGACTGGAAGGGAAGGCTCAGAGGAGACATGAGGAATCGTCTTCACAGAAAGGGTAGTAGACAACTGGAACAGACTTCCAGCAGAGGTAGTAGGTACAGTACCAACACAGTAGCAGGTTACAAACATTCATGGAATAGATACAGGAGACCTTAGTAACAGGGCTGGGGGTAGTAAGAAAGTGGAACCTATGTAAAAGGTACTAAATCAGCCTCGAAAGCTGAGACCACTGCTAACACTGTTTTAGTAGTGAAGACTTATCTACGTTGCTTGTATTTACATTAGCTAAAACATGTTCCTAAACTAGTGAATAATATCACACCAGGACAAAGAATATCAATTGAGATGCTGCATAAATCAAAGCCCAGGCGCAAGTGGCCTGTTAATGTCAGTGCTTTCTGCATGTGGCAAAATGAGTGACCCCCCAGACCCTGGAACTCCCATTTCTGTGACAACAGCCAGCCCATTGCTCTTCCTTAGGTTGCTGACATTCATTTTAGGAGTGTATTACTCGACATGGGAGCGTGCCTTAAATATCTCCTGCCGACTGAACAACCAGCATCACTCATACTAGTTTTGCTGTGTCACTGATATGACATTTTATTCAACTGGTTTCCATTTTTGCCTCACCAAATGTAGGCGCCCTCATTTCACGTACATACAACCAGTCCATTGTTTGTCGTTCTTTCTGTTTGGTGGTAGCTGCCATGATGGTACATTGGAAGTATGAAACGTGCAGTATTTCGGTAATTTAATAATGGTTGCTGTTTATCTGTAAGAAGTACTTTTGGGCAACAGTGTGGTTTTAATGAAAATGGGTATATTTTATAGTTGAATATGTATATAGTGATAGTGGTTGTGTTTATGTCAGTCACTCTGTCATCCGCTAAGTGAGAAAAAAATGGTGGATATTTGAATTGGGAATGAGGAGTTTTAACCAATTAGAAAGCAGGCTGGGCACCAAGATTCTGGTGATGGGGCTGGCTGGGCTGGTACTTTTAATAGGTGGGCGTCTGTTGTCCTGATAGATGCTCACATAGAGAAGTCACTCAGCCAATCAGAAGCTTCAAATACCTTTACCCATTTTCTAAGGTGCTTTAGGCAATATATTTTAGGGAAGACTGGATGAGCCAAAGGGTCTTTTTCTGATGGGAGTCTCTATATTTCTAGAAAAGAATGTTCATGTCACCTTTGCTATCTCAAATAGCAACTTCACATGTATGCTCATATCTTTTCAAGAATTTAGGTAGCAGATACATGTTTCTTTTGCAACGCTGAAATGCCCTTCAATTGTGAGAAAAGTGGAGGAAGATGTTCAACTGCAACACAGCAGAAAGCAGTTTCTATAGACATTGGGGAATTTTGCCTGAAAGAACTAATCCCTAGTGGGAAATTCAACATTTGCAGACCCTAGCAAATCCTGGACCCCAGCCTAATCGAGGTTCTCTATGGGTGACCCAGCCAAGAAGGAGAAGCAGAGGAAACTGTCTGAAAACCTACAAAACCCCTACGTTGCAGGGTAGTTAGGTGGACAGAAGCCTACAGCATCACCTTCAGCACTCTAGTGGTAGGATGGTGAGGCTAGGGTGGTGTATAGGCCAACATCCCAAAGTGTGAGAATGGGAAAACAAATCAAGAGGCTTAGTGGTAAGGGCAACACAGTGGTGGTTGGGGTCTTCAATTCACCTGGAGTAGACTGAATACCCCAGCCACCTCAAGTGCCAGAGAACAGGTCCCTCTTGAGGCCTTCCAGGACAGCTTCCTCTCATAGAGAGGACAGAGCCAACCATCGAGGGGAGAGTCTAGACCTGGTGCTCACAGAAAGTGAACTAGTCTAAGGCATTGAGGTGGAGGACCCTCTTGCAGGAAGTGACCATTGCACAGTGTGGTTCTCCCTCAACTTGGGAAGTCTGTAGCCACTACAAAAACAAGAGTAGTAGATTTTAAGATAGCAGACATTAGGTATCATTATAAATGAGCACATTGCATCTGCCCAGACATGGATGTGGAGCAGAAATAGAACATCATCAAGAGGGGTCTAGCAGAGGCCACTAGCTCCTGCACCAATTGACAAAGCAAGAAGACCAGGAACAAGAGACATAGCTGGACAAATAGAAAGGAAGAGGAAAGGGTGAGAGGAAAGAGAACAGCCTTTATAAAGTATAAGAGCACCTGCTGGGATAAGGACAGGAGGAATACCTGAAGAAATCCAGGGAGGTGAGCAAAGTAGTAAAGGCAGCCAAGGCTTCAAAACAACTTAGGCTGGTGCAAGAAATCAAGGAAGGTGAAAAGGATTTATTTAAATATATAAGGGAGAGAAGAACTTGCAAGGACCAAATTATAAGAATTAGGAAGAAGGGAGGTGGGTAGAGCAGGTGGAAGAGCGGCAGAAGTTTTAAATGAGTACTTCTGCTCAGTGTTCACCAAGAAGGATAGATTGATACCTCAGGGGTGAGTGGGTGGGGGGCAGGGAGAGCAGGTGACAGATGTGGAGATCCCTGTTGAAAGGGTTTAGAAGGCCCAAGATCCTTAAGAATTGCTAAGGCTCTGGGTCCAGATGGAGGCACCCTGGGGTACTCAGAAAGTTGGCAGGGTCCTAGCGAGACCTCTGACAGACTTGATCAACACTTACCTGAATACTGGTTGCATGCCCAGGGATTGAGGATGGCACATGTGGTACCAATCTATAAGTGTGGGACCAGAGTTAACAAAAGGAACTACAGATCTGTGAGCCTTACAGCCATTGTGGTGAAGCTAATGGAGACTATACCTATGGAAAGACTTGTGTGTTTCCTTGAGGAAAATGGCTTACAGGATGATGGGCAGCATGAGTTTTGTCTGGGAGATCATGCCAGACCAACCTTGTGGACTTTTGACTAGGTGACGAGGTCACTGGATGGAGGACATGCGTGGATGTCCTCTAACTGGACTTCAGTAAGGCATTTGACTCTGTGCCCACAGAAGGCTGAACAACAATTTAAGTAGCCTAAGAGCAGGGAAGAAGCTGGTGACATGAACAGAGAACTGGTTGCAGAGCAGTCAGCAGAGGGTGGTAGTTGGGGCACTCTCATAGTTAGGCACTCTTGGCACCAAGAGCAGTTACCAGTGGATCCTGCAGGGATCAGTACTAGGCCAGTACTATTTAGAATAATTATATCATACATATCATATGTGATAAGAAGCAAAATCAAACTCTTTGCAGGCGACACTAAGATCTGCACAGAGGTAAATAGTGAGGAGGATGAGTACTACACCGGCCAGTTGCCAACTGTGATATGCATGAAGCTACTGAAATGAAATGAATGAGAGTGCTCAATCATTTTGGTAACGTTCATGCATACCGCAGTTGGCGACCGGCGATAGTGGTGAGAGGAAGGCCGAGATGGTTGTCGGCTCCTTCCTAAGATGTATTCAGGGTTAATGGAGCTGTAACCGCCTGGTAGAGGGACCACTAGACCACCAGGTTATGCAGTGCTGTGGGGTCAGGAATCATGTAAGGGGACCTCTAGATCACCAGGAATTTTGCATATTTCCTTTACTACCGAGTGTCTGAGATTGTGATGGGTGGTGGGGGGACCACTAAACCACCAGGGAAATATACCTATTTTCAGTGCTACCAGGTGTCCAAGATCATGATGCTGGGTGGGCGGACCAATAAACCACCAGGGAAATTTACTCATTTTCCATGCTATCAGGGGTCTGGGATCATGATAGAGGGGGCACTGTCGCATTACTGCCAGCTTTTTGTCGGTGGTATTTGGTGCTGCACTACAGATCATGCTAATGCCTGCAGCACAGCACTGTCTGTTTGAATATGCCGTGCAGTCGACATTCCTGGCCACTCCCTAATCCCTCCCCTGCATACATTTACTTTTAGTGTCAGTGCTACCACACAGCACCGGGCGCCTATTAAGGCTGCTGAATATTGTAGCTCACAATTGATCCAGCGCTATTCCAGTGCTACAGCTTTGCGCCAGGTACAAAGGTTTGAATATCTATCCCTGAGTCTACAGATGACTTTTGTTTTCACAAAAACAAGAAGAAATGAGTCCCTAGGTTTTAGACTGAGCTGGATAGATAATAGAAACAGCAGTTGAAAAGTTTTTTTTGTTAATATCCTGAGAAGTTCTGAGGTACAATACAGTAGCACCCCTCTCCCTTCAGATGCCTTTAACATAGAGCAACAAATAGCAAATATCAGAGGGGTGAACTACTTTGCAACTATGAAGGAATACATACAAATGTCTAAAATGGAAGTTCTATGAAAAGCCATTTTAGAGCTACAGATGACAGAAGGGCTGTAGGCTCCACCCACAGCCCTAAAAATGAGAATAGTAACTTCAGAGAACTCTGGAGAAAGGGAATCAGTATAGTAATAAAGGTAAGCAAAATGGGTCTAACACACATCAGAATATAGGACAAACAAAAACGAAGGGACACAGGAGGGCATATAAAGGTATAAGAACTGTTTCTTCACAGCAGTAAAAGGCCATATTTAAGACTTGGCGTGGAATAGGTTAAGCTGTTAGTGCTAATGGCCTTAATGGCCATACTTACACCTCCCAGATTGACTGATATTACAAACAAAGGTCTATGACATCAGAACTTCTTTGTAACCTGGACATGCAGCCAAAAGAGTAAATGATTTGATATACTAATTTTAAGAGTATGTGAGCACTCAGAGTAGCCCAAAACCCAGACTACATTTAAGTAAAACTGGATGACCAGATAAAGACCCTAAAACTGGATTATACCATCTAAAACTGGACAGGAGGCAACTCTACTCATTTTATTTGTTAGGTATAATGGCATCCATAATAGAAGTACAAAGGCAGGTATAAAGTTTATTTCTCTTGGAGGGAGGGTAAGGGCCCAGTCAATGAAGGAGTGGTTATGAGTTTAAGATTGATGTTCTGTGATGAGTTGTGTTAGGTTCAAAAAGTGATATCAGACCAGGTTTTGCTATGGGTAGGAGATAGTCTATATTGGTTACCTCAGATGTACAGCTCACTGGAGGGGCATGTGTGGTGATTGTGGAGATGAGTTCAGTGACCGCTGAACTAGGGAGACCAGGGCTGCATATAGTGCCGGCTGTAAATATAGGTAGTATGGGGTAATGAGAGCTTTATAAGGAGATGTTTGAATGTAGAGGAGAGGAGATAGACACCACAGGGAAACTTGCAGGTTAGATGGGAAATATATGGCTGTGCCCCCACCTTAAGAGAGGCTATCTTGGAGAATGATGGAGTAGCCAGAAATTGAGGATTATAATGTATTTTAGAAGAGATACATGTTTCTGTGAGAATCCGACCATCAGGACGGAGGTTTAGAATGAAGAGCTAGAGAGGGTTAGTTTAGGGACTAGGCTTCTAATGTTAAGAAAAGTGATTCTGAGTCCTTTGGGGAGATGGGGGTGGTCCTGGTTTCATTTCAGTATCCCCAGCAGTACAAAGTAGCAATGTTATGATGAGTCTGATGAGGTTAATTACTCTCTTAGAGGGTTTTAAGCTGTGTGAATGAGGGAACGAAGAGGGGATGGAATAGGGATGTGAGAGGAGTATTAGTTAAGGTAGGAAGGCAAGGAGGTTAGTGGGTGGGAGTATTGATGAATCTGTTAGCCAAGGGCAGGGTAGTTGCCTGAGGAGAGGGCTGAGGTAAGAGCAGGGAGGTGGATGGGTCTGGGGTGGGGATGTAAGGGATGGAGAGGTATAGGAATGGGGAGGAGAAACTATCATGGTTAGAAGGGGAAGATGGATATGGTAATGGTAGTTAGGAACATTGCAGGTGAGCTGTGAAAGATGCAGATAAGAGGTTTATGGGCTACCCGATAAGGCAGTGAGTCTAGCAGTATACATAGCTATTTGAAGAGGGGAGGGTTAGAGTACAAATGTTCAATTGATGCGTCAGTAATTGTCAGAATATCAAGTTAATTGGGATAAAAGAAAAAGTGATGGGTGATTCAAAATACTAAAATCCTCATGAATTCTGTCTTTTAGGAGTGGACTGGGAGACAGAGAGAGCAGTTAAAGCTGGGGACTCTGGTAGGAGGACTCTGTCAACAAATGGTATCGGGAGGGGCAAAGGAAAGGCGCCAGGAGGGGGGAGGGTGGTGTAGACTGTGGAGTGGGCAGGAGTGGACCTGATATCTCACCATTCTAGTTCATCCAAAATAAAATCCTACCTACTGTACTGTACCAAGACTCCAAACCATAAGTTTTTGTGTCTGGGAGGACAGATGTCTGGAGGCAACAAACCATATAAACCATCTAAGAGCAAGGCAGTTGTTTTTCTATTTTTGGTCTTATCCTAGTGTTGGGGCTGAACTGGGACTTGGGATAAAAACTCCCCTTACTTAACTCAATGCAGTACGCTCTGTACTGTACTGACCTGTTAGGGAAAATTTCTCTGTTTTTGGTGCAGCTACTTGACGCCGCCAAATCTCCCTGCTTTCACTACATAAACTACTTAACTAGCCAAATGTGCTATACTACATAGGAACATAGAAACACAGAAGTTGATGGCAGAAGGACCATCTAGTCTGACCATTTGTTTTAGACCTGTTTTGATACTGACCTGTTTGGGAAAAATATCCCTGTGTTTTCACTACTTAAACTACCTGACTTGATACAGCCAGCAGTTGTTACTGACCTGTTTCAGAATATATTTACCTGTGTTTTCCTTACTTCAACTACCTGACTCGACCTGCAGCCAGCAGTTGTTTACGGACATGTTTAAGAATGAAATTTAAATCTCCAGTTTATTTTGGGTAGTTACTTGATGCAGCTTGTAGATTGCTATGACCTATTTTGGAACAAATAAACTACCTGTATTTTCACTAATTAAACTACTTAAGCTGTTGCAACACCAGCAGTTGTTTATTTACCTGTTTTAGAATAAATCTCCTATTTAAAATTCTTGGTGCAGCTAGTTGATGCAGCCAGCAATGCTGTACTGATCCGCTTGTGAATAAATATCCCTGTGTTTTCATTATTTAAATTATCTGACTTGATGCAGCCAGTGGTTGTTTATGGAACTGTTTCAGAATATATTTACCTGTGTTTTCACTACTTAAATGGAGTCTTACTTCGAAGCACTAAAACTTGCAATCCATAGCTTCATAATATCTGTAATTGATTACGGACTTGCATTCTACAGCTCTGCCATGGAAACATCTCCTCAGCTGATATCTACAGCCCTGAACAAGGCCTCAGGCTCCTCACAGGTGATGCTCGACTCATGCACACCTGTGACCTCTATGCTAAAACCAACTGGTTTCAGTTAAAAGACAGAATTAAATTCCAGGCATGTCTATGTGCTAAGAAGATCAGTCTGGATCTCGCACTGCCAGGGCTGCAAAACATACTAATCCACTCCTGTCAACCCTGATGTACCAGAGGCTCTGTTCACCAAATCTTCCAGGTACCCCACTGCCAGACAACCCAGGATGGAGATCCTTTGCCTACCGAGTCCTCTCTGACTTAACTTCCTCCCTGGTGAGGTCTCCTCAATTTCCAAGCTAGGACTCCTTAAACATGAACTCTGACAGTACCTCATCTGGCACAACTCCTGTCACTGCTTCCATTGAGCTGGTGAGGATACTGCCACCAACCCTCCCAACTCATAAGGTCTTACACTTATCCTCTTCTACACTACATCTTGGCAATTCTCACTTGTGTCCCATTACCTAGCCCCCACTTCTCATCTGCCTACCCCACCTGGCCCTGCCTTCCCCCTCTGACTGTCTCTCCATCCTCTCCTTTCCTTGTACTTCCCCTACCCCCCAGCATTGTCCATCCACCTCATTCTTTTCTTCTACCTACCACTCCTCACTCCTTCCCTCCATTCTCATTCTCCATTTCCCTTCCTCCTACTCCCTTGCCCTCCTCTGCACTGCCCATCCACCATCCTCCTGTTCTTTCTACCCACTACTCCTCACTCATTCCCCTCACTGTCCCTCCACTCTTCACACTCTACCTACCACCTCTGTCTGCAATCCTCTGCAATCCTTATGACAATAGCCTCTTGCTGCATCTGCTCCCTCTTTTCCCTCCCTTCCCTATCCCTCCCACCTTCCATCTCCTGTCTATTTCTTTGACAAGGTCTCTGGGCTGATTTACAGACTCATATCAGTGTCTGCTTCTCTTCCATTGTATATTTTGGCCTGGCATACAATGTACAGTGCTAATATAGTTACTGTTTTATTTTTTATTAACTCCTGTACCCCATTCATTGTTCATCACCTCTGTATGTATCCCTGCTTGACGTGGAACCTAAAGCATAAACGTAAAAGAGCTCCTGCTCACAGGTGTTAATCCAAGATCTTAATAAAAAAAAAAAATAAACAACCTGACTCGATCATTGGCCAGCAGGTATTTACTAGCCTGTTTGGGAATAAAATTTGAATCTCCATGTTTATTTTGGCACAGTTAAGTGATGCAGCTAGTAGAAGTGTTGTGATCTGTTTGGGAATAAATAATTCTTTATAAGATCTACTGGGACTGGGTATGGTTCTACAAACATAATACATAACCAAAGTTTTACTGTACCTGGTTCTGCTTGAGGAAAAATCCATGCATTTGCATGTTTGATAAAAGTACATACAGTACTAAGATTCTAAGAATGGTAAGTTTTGGAAAGTTTTGATGCACTGAGATAGATTAGTATGCAAAAAACTTTGCAAAATATAACATTCTTACCTTCTTAGTACTACTGTACTACATCCCAAACATGAAAAAGTCATACTTATGGGATATCCGATTTCCTAACCAGAACCAGGTAGAACTTAGTTATACAGTATATTGTAAAACCTTGTTATACCCAGTAGAAAATGCTGTCTTCCTTGGTAGAACCTGGTTATATTTGGAAGAACATGGTTATAGCTGGTAGAACCCAATTCTCCACGGTTCTACCTGGTAGAAACCTGGTAGAACACAAGTAGAACCCAATTTACCTGGTTCAACCTAGTTCAACCTGGTAGAACCAGGTAGAAGCTGGTAGAATATTTTAAGTTCTTCTCAGAAAGTTCACAAAGTAGAACTTATAGAGGTTTGTGTTACCCTAATCATATTGCCCTCTCTGTCCTCTCCTCTCCTCTCCTCTCCTCTCCTCTCCTCTCCTCTCCTCTCCTCTCCTCCATGGAATACATACTGAGATCCTCCAGTCTTTCTTCATATGAGTTTTGGTGCAGTTCTTGCTCCAGTCTTGTTGCCCTTCTCTTGCTGCCTCTATTTTGCATACATCCTTCCAGAGATGCAGCCTCCAGAACTGAGCACAGTATCCCAGATGAGGTCTCACTAGTGATCTGTACAGTGATGTCACCATTTTCTTTTCTGCTGGTGATACCTCTCCATGTGCATCCTAGCATCCCACTGGCTCTCCCACAACCTTCTCACATTGTTTGTTAACCTTTAGGTCATCAGATATGGTTTCCCCAATCCCATTTCTTGACTGGTGGCCTTTGTACCTCTCCCCCATCTTGTACTCCTACCTTGGGTTTCTGTGCCCCAAATGATTTTGCATTGAGTCTTAGCTCTCACACTTTAGCCACTCCTCAAGCATGTTTAGGTCCCTTCTTGTTTTCCACCTCTCCTGAGTGCCAACCCTGTGCGATCATAGTGTCATCTGCAAAGAGGCATACCTTCCTCTCAGTCCCTCTGCAATGTCACTAATGAAGACATTAAAAGGACTGGACTCATCATGGATCCCAGTGGCGCCATGCTAGTCACCCCTTTTCTTCTGATTGGACGTCATTTACCACCAACCTCTCTGTCAGTCTCTTAACCAGTGTCTGACCCAGTTTATCACCTTGGGGCCTCCCCAGGCTGCTCAACTTATTTACCAACCTCCTATGTGGGACAGTGTCAAAGGCCTTGCTAAAATCTAGGTAGACCACATCCACTGCCCCTCTCTGATCTACTTTCCTTGTCACCCAGTCAAAGAAATCTATCAGATTTGTTTGACAGGACTTTCCCACTGTGAATCCTTGCTGCCGCAGATCCTGTGCTCTGCTGGATTAAGAATATCATAATCCTTTCCTTTAAAAGTGACTTCATTACTTTCCTCACCTCTGAGGTCAGGCTGACTGGCCTGTAGTTTCCAGCCTCCTCCCTTTTCCCATTTTTGTGGAGAGGTATTGCTATACATTTGCCCTTCTCCTGAGTCCCCTGGAACCTGTCTCTATTGATTTGTTGAATAGGGCTGTTAGTGGTTCTGCCAGCACTTCTCTAAGTTCTTTTAATATTCTGGGAAGTATCCCATCCAGTCCCATAGTCTTTTCCTTTCAGATTCTTTAGTTCCTTTTGGACTCTTTCCTCCATAAATGGGTTGGTGTCTACCTCTCCTTCACTGGTGCTCATATAGCCCAACACTGGTCCTTCTCCTTCCCTCCTTCTGTGACTACGGAACACAAATATTTGTTCAGAATTGTTGTTTTGACTGGGCCCTCTTCTGCACACCCCTCCACACTTTTTAACCTCACAATTCCACATGGTCTTCTTTCTTTCACTAATGCACCTGAAAATGTATTGTCTCTTTTCTTAATTGCCTGTGCTATTTTTTTACTTTGTTTGTGCCTTTGCACTCTGACTGCTTTTCCCATCTCCACTGCTTTTCAGATACAGTTCCTTGTCTTCCCCATCTGTGTTTCCTTGTACCTCCTAAAGCTAGCCTTTTCTCTCTTACCTTGCCAGCCATGTCCTTAGAGAACAATAGTGTTTTTTCTTTCTCTGTTTTGTAGTTGCCTAACACAAAGGCTTGCTGCCTCTGCAGTGGATCCCTTATGGTTAGCCCATTATTTCTCTACATCCCCTCACCTTCTTCTTCTCCTTCCAGGGCATCCTTGAAACATTGCCCCTTTTTGAAAAAGTCAGCCTGACTGAAATCCAGGACCCTAGCTTTATGTGCTTTGACTCCTCCACTGTTCTCTCTCACTGAACCACACATTACAATGATCACTGGACACCAGGTGGCTAGCCACCATTACATTAGTGATTCTGTCCCCATTGGCGAGTGCCAGTCCTCTCTGGTGGGTTCTGCCACAAGCTGCTTGAGGTACACTGCAGGGGCCCTGTCTGTCTCCCAGTCCACTCCTGACTGAGGCTGCAGCCTGGTGCTCCAATCCATAACAGGTAAATTGAAGTCTCCCACAAGCAGCACTTTATCTTTTGCTCTAGAAGCAGATCCTGCATCATCCTTTCAAAATGCAACCTCCATCCCTGCAAAGAATATGGAGGAGAGAGAGAGAGAGAGAGAGAGAGAGAGAGAGAGAGAACCAAGAGCAGCCATAACTTAAGCTGATTAGAGCGACTTGTGGGAAAAAAACATTTAAATGCCATTTTTTTTTTAGCTCTGACTTTTCCACTACTTCTATCAAGAACCATAGGGATCTCTTTTCCTTTTGCTCTGCTAACCTGCCTGACACATAAATGTATAATCATTTCAATGCTCTCTTTAATTTTGCCCACTGTTCTTTGACTCTACAGTTTCCCTATCCCTCCTAGGAGCGTCCCTCAGGCATTTCCCCATTCTCTTAAAATCAGCCCTCCTGGGTCCAAGACCCTATTTTTAGTGTGGTTTTATTCTGACCCACTTCTTATGTTGAATCACACAGTATGATGATTAGTGATCCCAGGTGGCTCCCCACTGTGACATCAGTGACACTGTCCCTGTTTGACAGTACTAGATCCAATATTGCTCCCCAAGTGGGTTCATTAACTAGTGGCCTGAGAAATGGCCCTGCAGTGAGTCTAGAATTTCACTACTTCTAACAGTTGCTGCAGCTGGGCGCAATCCATCTGGTAGATTGAAGTCCCCTACCAGCAGTACCTCCCTTGTTAACCATCCCTTACATTTCTTTAATCATATCCTTGTCCACCTACTCCCCGTGCTGGAGGTATGTAGATTACTCCAGTTTGAATGACAGCACCTTCCATGTCTCTGCTTCCCTGCTCCCCTGTATTTTGTTGCCTTTTTTTCATCACATAAAGCCACTCCTCCACCCTGTCTTCCTCCTCGGTCACTTCGGGATAGAGCATACCCTAGTATGGCTACATCGCAGTCTTGATTTTCATTGCACCAGGTCTCTATAATTGCAACTAAGTCCATGTCCACTACTGCCATAGTGGCTTCTAGGTCTGCAATCTTGTGCCCAGACTTTGTGCATTTTTGCATGGCTTTCAGATTGAACTGCCACCTCCCCACTCTTTTGCCTGCCATATTTCCTCCTTTGTTTTCTTTCCTCTCCCTCCTGGATTCCTATTTATACTTATTTCTTAAGGGATTTCACCGCTGCTGATCCTGTAAGCATATGTGTGTGTGTGGGGTGGGGGGGTGGGGGGAGCCTATTCTTTCTGCCTTATTCCACCTCCTCCTCAGCTAGTTTAACTGCTTACCAATGTAGCATTTCAACTTTTCATTGAGGATCACAGTTCCCCTCCTGGATGGATGCAAATACCCACTTTATGGTAATTTGCATCCACTCTGACAATGCAAGGGTCAAATTCATCCCCTTAGACCAGTGCAACAATGGTCTAAGGGGAACTTGTCCTGCTCAGCCCAAATACATGTTGAGGATGCATAAGGTAAGGTGCTAAAGACTTTGGGACCCACTGCATCTGTGATACAGGGCAGATGTAGCCTTTAAAAATACACCCATGTGGAAGGGGTCTCCAGTCTTTGATAATTCAGCCCCAGGATTATACATATACACCCCCACATGTCTAGGGGTATCCAGATGGTAACTTGTTGGGAGGGTACTGTACAATCCAAGAAAACACAGTCTAGAATAAAGCAGGATCACAGTACCTAAGTCCCATGGGTGGGGCTGGTGATGGATAGCCTCCATCGAGGGGGGCCCTAGCAGTCTGGATGGTGAACCAGAACCCCTGAAGAGATGATGAGGATCTTCACCTTCCTGTCCTTGCTAGCTCTTGCCTAAGGGCATTTATAGACAGTCTTCACCTGGCAGGCTTCTCCATGACTCCTATGATGGTGCGTAGATACTTCAGAATCAACCTGGAACCACACAGTAGCATGGCTGTGGAGGAAAACTTCTTTAGCAGCAAACTGTTCTTTCAGAATATAGGAAGCAAACACCAAAACTGCAGAATACATAGGATCCCATTTAATGAACAGTTGAAAAAATGAAACAGTCACTCCACTGAGCAATGAAACAAAGTTTGGTTGCTTTAGACCATACAGATCACATCATGTGGTGCTCCAGACTGCAGAGATCATAACATGAGCAAGTTAGTTCAGGTGGCTACCCATAGCCTACGTAGCTAAAGCCCAAACTCAGGCAACAAAAATTGTGGCTGAATCAGGTCCTTGCAAAACAGCAGGCAGCAACCACTTTCCTTTATACTAAATCCACTGTATCCTGAAGGAGAGGCTGGTGATATTTTTGGAGGACAATAGACTCCAGGATGTTCAACAACATGGGTTTTGTCTCTGGAAGATCATGCCAGACAAACCTAGTTGTCTTACAACTGTGTGAAGAGGGAACTGGATAAGGCCACGTGGTGGATGTCCTGTATTTGGATTTCAGCAAGTCCTTTGATTCAGTGCCCTATGGGAGGCTGGGGAAGTTGGAGGATACCAGGGTGAGAACAAAATGGTCAAATGGATCACCAATTGGCTGAAGGAAGGCAGCAGAGTGGTAATGGGCTCTCATCACCAAGGGATGTGACAAGCCGAGTGTCACAGGGACTGGTACTAGAACCAGTGCTGTTTGGGATATTCATAGCAGATATCTCACATGGAATCCGGAGTAAGATCAGTCTGTTCGCAGATGATACTAAAATGGGAGCTGTGGTAGATGAGTAGATGGGCAGAAAGGGCTGCAGGACGACTTGACCAAT
This sequence comes from Neoceratodus forsteri, assembly GCA_016271365.2. Lineage (NCBI taxonomy): Eukaryota > Metazoa > Chordata > Ceratodontiformes > Ceratodontidae > Neoceratodus > Neoceratodus forsteri. The sequence continues at coordinate 1,237,813,354 of CM057453.1, read as the reverse complement.
TTTAAATGGCCAGAAACATGGAAGCTGGGTTCAACACCAAGAAGTACAAAGTACTGCACTTTGGAACTAGTAACCAGGGAGGAGTTATCAGCTCAGAAGGTTCAGTTGGAAAGCACTGGGGAGGAGAAATATCTCGAGGTGATTATAACAGGAAATATGAACAATTCATCACAGTGCAGGAAGGTGGAAGCAAAGCCAACAAGATGCTGGGGTGTAGCGAGATGTATCTCTTCCAGGAATAGGAGGTGATCCTTCCCAGTAAGGTCACTGGTCAGACTGCACCTGGAATACTTTGTGCAGTTCTGCCACATTCCCAAAAGACATCAGATTATTAGAAGCAGTGAAATGCAGGGTGACAAAGATGATCCAGGGTCTGCAGTGTATGTCCTGTAAGGATAAACTGAGCAAGTTGAACATGTATTCACTGGAGGAGAGGAGGGGTAGGGGATATGATTGAAACATTTAAATACTTAGAGGGATTAACAGAACTAACAGAGAGATCCTCTAGATTAGAAGTGGGAGGGACATGAGAGGGCATAAACTGAGATTGGTGGGGAAGATTCAGGAGGAAATCAGGAGACACTTTTCACTGAATGGGTGATGGAAAGTGGAATGCCCTGCCTGAGGAGGTGGTAGCCTGTAGTATGGTGGGGGGATTTAAAGGAGATGGGACAGAGTGAGGGGAGGGGTAATTAAGAGGAGTGGGAGGAGGGTGGGGCAGTTGCAAGTTGAGGGGCTAGCTGCATAATCAGAGCAGACTCGATAGACTGTTAGCTCTGTTTCTGCTGGTGTTGAAGTATGTTTGCATGTTCATAAATCCTATCAAAGTTCCCAGTGCAAAGAATGGACCTCCAAAGGGTGACTGTCTACTGAAAACCACCTTCTTTGTCCACTCTTATTGAGGGTGCCAAGTCCAGAAATAGACAGTCCCAGACTGAGAGCTGAACAGGACCAGAAGCTTGACTCAGGCCCCTGGCCCCTTGCTATTTCCCTTTACCTCATGGTGAAGTCTTTTCTCAGTGCTCCCATGCAGGTAGTACCTTTCTTTCTCTGTCCCTCTCAGAGGTTAGACTTGCAGGCAATAGCTTTTCTTTTCCCAGCTGAAGAGTACATCAAAAATATTTCCTGCTTAACCCTTACAAATCAGGATTCAGGAAAACCAGAGTACCATTTCTCGCTTGCCAAAGTCACTAATGACTGGACTACTGCTCATGATTCCAAATTAGTCACTAGCACCATCTTCCTCGACCTTAGTAAGGTGTTCGTTACTGTGGATCACAATCTCATCCTGCATAGCCTCAAAACCTAGAGTCTTGGCAATGTCAGTACAATGGTTTGCCAGCTACTATATCTTTCTGGCTGCGTCTAAAAATTAAGGCTGATGGCCTACTCTCAGCTCCCCTGCCTATCATATGGGCGTCCACAGGGATCCATCTTAGGCCCCATCCTCTTTTCTATATACATAAATACCCTTAATTCTGAAATTGTCAACTCAAGCTACAATTCTTTGCTGATGACACAGTCATTTATACCTCTAAACCATCTGCCCGAAGCCTGTAAGGAACTCCAAGGCGACTTCATCAAATAGAATAAAAATCTCTTCAATGCCAAGCTGCTGCTAAATGCAAAAAGACAAAACACGTTCTTCAACCTAGCAATCCCCCAACTATGTCACATTCTAAACAAGTCAGTCCTATTGACACCGTATTAGGTGAATCTATGGAGGTGGTAGATAAATTGAAATACCTTGGCATGTAGCTTGACAACAAACATACCTTAATGCTCACATCAACAATCTTACTAGAAGCTAAAATCCAGACTCTGGTTCTTTTTCTGAAACAAGTCCCTATTTCCATCAGATGCTAGAGTTAAACTTGTACAAGACACATTTCTACTTCTCCTGGAATAAGACGAATTATTTATGGCTGCACCTCTGCTTCCAACTTGCATAAACTGGACAACTTGTACCACCAGGCCTTTGGTTTCATCATAAAGGCACCTCCTTGAACCATTCACTGTGACTTGTATACCTCAGTAGGCTGGACCTCCTCAGCAACAAGACGTTTGACCCACCTAGGTACGTGGACACTACATATTCTGCTAAACAACTCCCAGGATATATATCCTCCCATCCACATCTCCCGCAGCACTTACTCCCTAAAGAAGTCCAAATAAATTTTTTGATATTCCTAAGATATGTACTAACTTTGGCAAAGGACCATCTCATATGCCCTACCTGTCACCTGGAATCACCTTCAATCTGTTCTCAAACTTACCAGCATTATTCGTCTAATTTTATAAAGCCTAATGGCCAGAAAGCTTAAAACCATATGTAACTGCCTTTAATACTTTCCAACTGCACTCTTCTTCCATGGCTTGACCCCAATCCCTATCTACTCCCTCTGCCTTGTTCCCTTTCTCTTACTTACCTTGTCTCCGATATCATGTATACCTCCTCCACCCTCTATCACACCTAACACCTCACTTCTTTCTCTCTCTCGCTCTCTCTCTCTCACTCTCATCAATCCTTTATGTTAAAACCTGCCTCTTTATGATTGTCCTACCTCTTACTTACCTTCCCTCTTTTCATTTTCTCACCCCCCACTCTTATAACAGGTCATTGTTTTTACACATATATTCAGTTTGCTAAGTTCATTATGCCCTTACCTTGTATCATGCAAGTTTGTTGCATATACCAGAATTTTTATGCTTCTCTGTACATATTATGTATATACTTTAGCAAACCTGTTCTATCATTTGATGCAGTTGTTAACCTAATATGCTTTTATACTACATCCTACTATTGATTATGCATATCCTTATTTGTTGTACATGTCTTTCTCTAAATTCTTGTTATGTGTATAAGACCTCCTTGTGAATGAGCCTGCTCGATGGAGTGTTCCTACAATAAACTGAAATTAACTGAAACTGAAACTTCTTTTATCCTCTCTCTACCTCCCATTGGGGCAGCAACCTTTCCTTTTCTCCCTCTCAAGGGACTAAAGATGCAGGCTAGCCCAAAAACTTTTGGGATTGCATTACATGCCACGCTAGATGGCAGGATTGAATCAGAAAATTTTCAAAAGTCGAACTCTGAAAACACTTTACTTATGGCTGATAATGCTCATCTAAGCATATCACACAAGGGATACCTAAGGGCCAACTTTTGAGGCTGAGAAGAAATTGTCCATCTACAGAGCCTTTTTGCAACATGCAGGGATCTCACCAGTAGATTTAAGGCTCGTGGCTATGAGATGAAAATCTGCAGGAAGCTGAGGAATATGCACTTAGGCAGGATAGATCAACTTTATTGAGACCTAGAAACAGAGATGAGAACACAGTGATGATTTTAATCATTTTTCACAGAATTTAGTAGGGTTACACACAAGGTGGCTGGTGCCTTAAAAAGTTTTGGTACATTTTAGAAGCTGATAGTGATTTGTCGGGTAGAACTGGTAATTCCCCAAAAGTTGTTTATCGAAAGGGCGGATCTGTGAAAGACAGAATTGTTAGGAGTGATTTTGTCCCTGGACCCTCTCAGGTTCAGAATTTACTCCCAGCAAAACCACAGGTTCTTTCCCATGTGGAAATGCAACATCTGTACCCATCTGAAATGAGAGTAACGCCTTCACTAATCTGACAAATGGAAAAAATATTTGTCTTCATCATTTTGTTACCTGTCATAATACACATGTGGTTTATGCCCTATGGTGCGATTGCCCTATCTGTATGTAGGAATGACCACCTGTCCCTTAAAGAATGCATACAGGAGCATGTTAGATCTATTTTACATGGACGTTGTGACACCCCAGTGGGTACACATTGGAGTATGCATCATGGACAGGGTTTGTCATCCTTTAAATGTACTGTGATTGATCATGTACCTCCTTTTTTGAGGAGGTAATTGACATAACTTACTCCTGCAAAGGGAGAGCAGACACATTTTTCAGCTGAATGCAGTTTCTCCTAAAGGACTAAATGAAAATTGGGAGATTACTCCCTTTCTTTGAATAAGATTTATTTATTTCTTTTTAAGTGAATCTTTGAACATTGGTTAAGTTGCCTGATGATGGTTGTTATATGTTTTCCTGTGTCTGTTTATTTTTTCTCCCCTTTTTCTTTTACACATACTCATCAGAATGAATTCTACTTCAATTATACTGGATGTCTTTAATATTTATTGTCAGGTCAGAAATTTATACCCAGCTTGTTTCTTCAAGTCTGTAATTCTTTTGTAATTTTCTGTATGTGTTATTCATTACCACTTAGTGGTGTGGAATGAATTATGGTACTGTTCCTTAAGCTGTAGCCTTTAAAAATTGACTACTACGCCTGCTGACTCCTCCCAATGAAGAGTCTGCAAGGGTTCAAGTACTGGGGTTGTAGTTCTTTTGTTAGTCGTTTTAGGTCTGTGCACTTTGTATAAATAAACTGGTTCTTGCATTTATCTAATGCTGCCTTTGGTTCTCTACCTTTCTTTTTGCTTAGCAGCTGTTTGTTTTCATATTGGTGCAGCATTGGAGCCCTTATGTCTGAGTGCTATGGGTTTTCTTTCCTTAGCCCCAAAATCCAGTGCTTCCCAAACCAATGGGTGTCGCCATATCCTTTACCGATTTAACTGCATAGCCCAATAAAACAAAAACAGCTGGTTGCATGGCCGATCAGGCAATCCGCTCTGCTCAGTCCTTCTCTCTCTTCTCTCTACTGGCGAATTTCCTGGTTGCCAAAATCATTCCCTTTTATCTGCTTCTCCCAGGGTGCTAGTAATCCCTCAAGTACAATCACGGACCAGACAACCAGGTGCCAAACCAACTGAGCTCCCAATGTCCAGTGGGACATGAAGTCCCAAAACTATTTACAGCCACTAACCATGGTGGAAGCCAGCACCAAGAGCTTCATACTCTAATTTCTTCTCAAGGCAGTCGCATGCTCAACAGAACAGAACCACTGAAAACTATTTACATTTGTGTAGAGCTGGCCTCCCTGTCCCTTTTCCCCAGAAGAGAAAGAAGCACCGAGCCAGCCAACCCATCACAAATGACTAGACCTGAGGATGGAGCATCCGCTCTGTTAAAATCTAAATTTTCCCTTTTGTTTTTCCTTTCCTGGAGACCCCACATGCTCAGTAGAGTAGTCACTATATCTATTTACAAATGGTGGTCCCATTGCCATGTCAATCCTCTGAGACTGAACACCACCCCAAACAGCCTCCCAAAGGTGCAGAAACACTAACGCAGCACCTGGCCCACGCAACAAAGGTCAGGCATCATGATGAGGTGATCTGAGCCACGAGGACCTCCATGGACCACACTGGTACAAATCCCACCAGGACAACTATCAATCCCAAATACATGGAGGGAGGCGCTGAGTAAGAGGATCTATAATATAAGCTCAAAGGTATATTCCTGATGCCCTTGTGGGTAGTGAACCATGAGTACAGAGCTTTATAAGGATTATGTGTAGTATAGGGTGTGCTTCTACTGTGCTGCTGACATCAAGTTTTTAAGTTCAAACTTTTTGGGGTTCACGCATGGCCCTACAATTGCCAGCACAAAGACAGCCACTGTAAGTAATTGAAGATAGACTGTGTGGGAGGGTTCTTTAGCAGACAGGAAGGAAGAGACTGTTAGCATTTTCTAATATTTCTAGATAAGCCAGTAGACCAAAATTAAAGACCATGAATAAACAGCTGTTGTAAACAATTATACCAGGAATATGGTAGTGCAAAATGGTTGTAAGCAACATAATCAGATCTAATAAAGTGTAAACATTTTACAAATATTACAAAAGAATTTTGTTGCTGCAGAAACACATGAATTGATTTGTCCTTGAATATACTGTCAGTGTTCCTAATGGTATATCAAAAGTTGAAAATCTAACCAAACAGTATGGGTAGAGTGGAGATTGTGATTTTGTCCCATTAAATGTCTAGGGCTATGCTTAACATAACAATTCAAGTGTGAAGCACAGCAGTGGCACAGTTAGCTTGCCAATTAAGTCTGTAGGAGTTATTTTGAATCATTCAGACTTTTAAGCATTGATTCCTGCTGTGATGGAACAGGAGATAATGTTTCTTGTATGGCATGGAATCTGAAAGTCCTTGCTTGTTCCCCAAGAGATACACATTGTTAAGAAAAAAGATGAAGCATGAATCCACTATAGTCAAGGCCCCTGGAATTCTACGGTTCTGCGGTTGTGGAATTTGCTGCAGAATTTGCATCAGCCACAGAAATATATAGTGCCGCAGAATTCATTGTTTTTGGTGAATTTTCATATAAATATACTGTTTTTCCATAGTGTCAGGCTTTTTTCCCACCTCATTTATCCTGAAGCCCCTCCTCTATGCTCAGCATATGATGCAGTGATGACATCACATCATATTAAGCCAATGACAGGACTGCATTCTGCCAGAGAAATGAATAAATCATGCATAGAAATCAGAAAATTCTTACGCAGAACACCAGGGCCCTGACTATAGTGATATTTTAACAGAAAATAATACGTTTTCTGATGGCAGATGATGTGGTGTGGAATATAGGCTCCCAGAAAAGCATCCAAGAAAGGCTGGCAGATAATCTTAACATGTAAATGCTGATTTAATGTACTGTATATATATGAATCACTAAATGAGGTGGATGATCCACAATTTGAATTTGAATTTAAATTTGAAACTCCAGGGAGGTGGGGCAGTGGCGCATCCCCAGTTGGTGCATAAGGAATTCCTACACTGTGGTTGAGGAACAGGAAGGCCCCACAGGGTCATTTGAGACTGCACCCAGGGAGGATGGGAGGAGCCTCCAGGAATAGAACCAAAAGGATGGATGTGGGAGACCCCAAAGGAAGAAGACACTCCTGGTGGGAATTCCATTGCCTGGAGCTAGGCGAGAGCAGCAGGGAGGGGAGGAGAGGAGGTAAAGTGCATACCAGAAGGCATAAATAGAGGGTTGAAAAGTGGACCAGGGGATCACTAGGTCAGAAGCAAGGAGGGGATGCTCACTGTCAATGTCCATCTGGGAACTAATAACATAGCTGGGAATAAGGTAGAGATAGTAAGAGTACAGAAGGAGTTCACAGAACTGTGGAGGAACTAGGCCAGGTAGCAAACTCTGTGAGTTTCTCAGAGGTGCTGCCTGTCCACAACAAGGGAAGTTAGGGATCTATGAACCAGAAACCTCAACAATTGACTGAGCGGTTTACCCATGTGGCAGTAACACCAAAATCGCTGACATCCCCAACATTGACAGACACAATGCCAAGTGCTGGCATTGTGCTGTTGTATGCTGTGTGTGTTTTCATAGGGGCTGCGCCTCCCAAGCCCTCCCAGTATTTATATAACCAACTCCAAATTGGAGTTGTCTCAGGAGGGGCAAACACTGGGAGATGCAGTGACAGTGTCAGCAGGGATCATTACAGTGACCTATCAATTTCTGTTACTGTAAAGGTCTTCACTGTAGATGTTTAGTTGTTTGGTCAGCATACCTGACTGAAGGCGTGGTGCGAGAGAGCAAGATTTTGGCTTCATCGGGTAGTGGGGCCCACCTGTGGAGATGCAGACCTGTACTGGGAACTAGTGTCCTCAGTGAACAGTTTGAATGTTTCATTGGCAAGCATTTAAACTAGATAAGGGGTGGAGAAAGGAGAAGGGTAAATCATGCTGCCCACCTCCACAGGTTAATACAGGTTGCAAGGAGGATACAATTATGTATGTAGCCAGAAATGAGGAAAAGAATACAGGAAGCAGAAAGGAACACCATTACAGGACACAAAAGGTAAGGCAGGGCAGTAAGGCAGCAAAAAAGGAAATATTAGTGGGGTAAAACAACAGGAGGGTGAACACAGGATTAGAGGGAGGGCAGGCAGCAAACCATGGAAGGTCATGGTTACAAATGATCGTAGACTGGAAAATAAAATCCTGGAACTGGAGGCGTTGATAGTAGAGGCAGACCTGAACATAGCGGCAATAACAGAGACCTGGTTTACTGCAAACCATGACTGGGACACAAATGTCCAAGGTTATACCCTATTCAGGAGAGATAGGGGAGTAGAAATGGGGTGTGGCCCTATGTAAGGTAGGGTATAAAAGCAATGGAGGTTCTGGGTAAACAGAAGGAGACAGAGACACTGTGGGTCACCCTTGAGCTAGACAATGGCACAGGAATTAGAACAGGGGTGATCTATAGACCTCCAGTGCAGGGGAGAACATGGACAGGAATCTAGTGGATCCAATTCAGGAGATGGCAAAAAGGGTTAGGTATTGCTGCTGGGTGATTTCAGTATCCCAGACACTGACTGGACCATCTCAGGAGCTGGGACATCCTGGATTCCCTATAAGGTGGCCTCAGACAGCTGGTGCACAGTCCCACAAGAAGGGGTGATTCTGGACCTGGTACTGACCAATGGGTACAGAATCTCTGACCATAAGTATCCAAGTGGAGGGTCAGCTGGGAACCAACGCCACCACATGTGTGTGGTTTAACATGGGGACAGGGACACAGTCTAATCACACTAAGGCAAAAGGTCTTGGATTTTAGGGGGTGTATTTTGCTGGTATAGGGAGGTTATATTAAGAGGCCTTGGCAGGGAGGGAGACAAAGGAGAGTTGAGGAGCAGTGGGAAAACCTGAAGGAGTTGTACAGGTGGTGACAAACCAACGTATAAAGGTGGCAAAGGCAAGAAAACGAGGAAACCATTATGGTTCTCAAGGAGGTGGCAGGCAAGGTAAGGGCCAAAAGGTGAGTTTCAGAATATATAAGGAGACTCACAGAGAGGAAGACGGGAGACATACCTTAAGATCTAAAGGAAGTGGGAAGGCTGTAAGGAGGCACAGGCCAAAGAAAGATTAGTGCAGATGGTGAAGAAAGCAGACAAGACATTCTTTAGTTATATCAGTGAAGAAGGAAAACTGGGGTGGGGTTATAAGGCTCAAGGGCGATTCAGGGGATTGTCATGAGAGAGACCTGGAAAAGGCAGAAATACTAAACAAATACTTCTGTTCAGTATTCACTGAAGAGCGGGAGGGTCACAGACCACAGCTGAGTAAGCGGACACAAAGGGAGGGTAAACACTGGTCCATTCACAGTGGAGAGAGTCCCAGAGGAGTTTGCAAAACTGAAGGTGGATAAAACAATGGGGCCAGATGGCATATATCCAAGGATATTAAGGGAGCTGGGAGGTGAACCAGCAGCACCCAGCAGTCTTTTCACTGAGTCACTCAACAAAGGTGGTTCCAGAGGACTGGAACAGGGCACATGTAGTTCTTCCACACACAGGTAGTAGTAGGGAGGAAGCAGGGAACTATTGGCAGGTCAGCCTCACCTCAGTAGTTGGGAAGACCATGGAGGGACTGTTGAAAGAAAGAATAGTGGCACATTTGGAATTAATCAGTGCCCAGGATTTCGAGGCAACATGGATTCACAGCAGGAAGGTTGTGTCAGATGAATCTGATAGATTTTTTGACTGGGTTATGAAGAAAATAAATTGGGGGTCGTGGATGTCACCTACCTTGATTTCAGCAAGGTCTTCAACACCGTCCCACATAAAAGGCTGGTGAACAAGATGATTAGTCTAGGCATGGGGCACAATGTGGTGAACTGCATTTAGAACTGGCTAAGAGACAGAAAGCAGAGGGTGGTGGTAAGGGGATCCTATCAGTGGAGATATCACTGATGGCAGGGTACTGGAGGATCTGAAGTCTCCAAGAGTGGATAAGGCACCAGGTCCAGATGGCATACATCCCAGGCTGCTGAGGGAACTGGTGGATGTACTGGCTGAGCTGCTGGTGGACTTATTCAATACCACCCTGGACACAGGGTGCATGCCACAGGACTGGAGGATGGCCAAAATGGTGCTCCTCCATAAAAGTGGCCCTAAGGATGAACCAGACAGTTACAGATCTATAAGCCTCACATCCATTGTAGGGAAGCTGATAGAGACAATCCTGAAGGAGAGGCTGGTGACATTTCAGGAGGATGATGAACTCCAGGACAGTCATCAACATGGGTTTGTCTCGGAAGGTCCTGTCAGACTAACATAGCTGAGCATTATGACTGGGTAATGAGGTGATTGGACAAAGGTCATGCAGTGGATGTCATATTTTGTATTTCGGCAAGGCCTTTGATTCAGTGCCACAAGGGAAGTTGGGGGAAATTAGGTATGTGGAGGTTGGGACTATGATGGTTAACTGGATCAAAAACTGTCTACAGAGAAGCAGCAGAGGGTAGTGGTGGGGGAGGCTCGTCTCCAAGAGCAGTGATGGGCAGGGTGCCACAGCGGTTGGTACTTGGGCCAGTGTTGTTTGGGATATTCTTTGCGGACATCTGCATTGCATCAGGAATAGATCAGCCTCTTTGCTGATGATGCCAAGTTGGGGTGGTGGTGAGTGACATAGAGCCATTGCAGGGACTGCAGAACATCTTGACTAAACTGGAGAAGTGGTCAGAAGAGTGATAGCTGGGGCTAAAAACTCCAAGGTGATGCACTATGGAGCGAAGAACTCAGGAAGGAGCTATCAGCTGGGCGGAGTACATCTAGGTACTAAGGAGGAAAAGGATCTAGGGTTGTTGTAATTGGGAAAATTAACAACTAAGGGCAGTGCAGGAAAGTGACAGCAAAGGCCAAGAGGATGCTGGGGTATATTGCAGAGGAATCTCCTCCAGAAACAGGTAGGCGATCTTGCCTGGGGGCAGGACAAGGGAGAGTTAATGAGGGAAGGGTGGAAGGAGGCAGCTGCAGAGATAAGGGGTGCTAGCTGCACATTCGAGCAGACTTGATAGACCTCTAGGCCTTTATCTGCTGGCAAATTTCATGTGTTCTTATGCCTCTCTACAGGTCACTGGTCAGGCGCACCTGGAGTACTGCATGCAGTACTGGTGCCTCATATCTAAAGAAGGATATCAGGCTACTGGAGCGGTACAGCACAGAGCAACTAAGACAATCCAGGGACTGGGGAAAGGATATCGAGGAGAGCCTGCATATGTTGAATATGTACTCCCTGGAGAAGAGGAGATTGGAGGATATGATTGAGACCTTCAAGTATTTAAAGGGGTTAACAAGACATGTACAGAAGGAATATATAAGCTAAAGAGGGAGGGACATGAGAGGTTATGGTCTTAGATTGGATGGGGAAGATATAGGAGGGAAATAAGGAGACACTTTTTCATGGAAAGGGTTGTGGCAGAATGGAACTCTTGGAGGTGGTATCCTGTAAGACAGGAGGGATTTGAAAGGGACTGGGACTGGGTGGGGGTATTTTGAAGGGGAGGGGCAGCTGCAAGACAGATGTGCTAGCTGCACATTCAAGCAGACTTGATAGACCACGTGGCCTGTTTCTGCTGGCAAATTTCATATGTACATATATTCAAGAGGGGTGACCAGTGGAGTGCCACAGGAATCAGTCCTTTTGTCAGTCCTGTTTAATGTCTTCATCAGTGATACTGCAGCTGGGCTGGAGGAAAGGTCTGCCTGTTAGCCAATGACATCAAGATCTTCAACAGGATGGACACTCCAGAAGGGAGGGAGAGAGGGGAGGGACATGGGGAAGCTTGAAAAATGGTTGGATGAGTGGCAACTGATGTTCAATTCAAAGAAGTGCAAAATAATGCACCTGAGATGAGGGAACCCTGGGGAGAGCTACAGAATGGTGGGGAGTTGCTGACAACCACCAAGGAGGAAAGGACCTGAGGGGTTATCATTTCAGATGACCTAAATGTATCTAAACAGAGTACAAAGGCTACGGGAGGGCCAGTGGCATGCTGGGATGCACAGGCAGAGGTATCACTAGGAGAAGGCAGGAGGTTTTGATGTCACTGTATAAAACACTGGTGAGACCTCACCTGGAGGGTTCTATGTCATAAGGGTGATCACCAAAGGTGATCATCATTATAGAGTGCACATCACGAAATTCAATTTTAATGATGTACACTGCCAGCAGAAAACAAAATGGCGCAAGGACTCAGATTTTAATGCCATGCAGAGGTTGCACTCCCCGCACCACCCCATCCCCTACTTTGGAATCTCAACTCCAGTGGGGTGCATGTTGGGGGTGCAAAGTGTAAAAATAAAAAACATGACTCGGCGGGTGCAACAAAACATACCTGTGCCCGGATCCAAACCCAACATCCTGGCACCCCAGCCCAGCACCCACTCATCACAACATGGAGCCAGCTCGGCAGCTCACTACAGCACCACTTCTCACAAACCCTCCCACCCCTCGCTCAGCATGCTCGCTCCCCACCCTCCCTTGCACTTGTACATACAGCAACATCCTGTCACCATTCGTAGACCCACCCCACCTAGCCACCCCTGTCAACATGGGGCCACAAATGGGTTGCCATTTTGATAGGCACCCACTTGTGAGTAGCACATGTCACAGGATACCCACCTGGAGTACTGTGTGCAGTCTTGGGGCCACACCTTTGTAAGGACATTGACAGGGTGGAAGCAGTCCAGAGAAGCTCAACTAAGATGGTACTGGGCTTGCACCACAAAACATATGAGGAGAGATTTAAGGACTTCAATATGTGCTCACTGAAGTAGAGAAGGGAGCAGGGAGGCATGATAGAAACATTCAAATACCATAAGGGCATAAACAAGGTGTGAGGAGGGGACATCTTCCAGCATAGAAGGAGTACAAGAATGAGGGGCATGATATTAAATTGGAAGGTGGTAGGTTAAGGGAAATGTGAGGAAGTGTTTCTTCACAGAGAAAGTGGTGCACAAATGTAATAGTCTCCCACAAGATGTAGTGGGAGCGAGCACAGTGGAGGGATTTAAAATGCCTGGTACAGGTATAAGGGAACCTTAGGCGTGGGAAGGAGGATTAAAAGCCAACCTTAGATGTGGGAAGGAGGGAGAAGTCAAGGACCAGATAGGGCCACCCTTGCAACTGAGACCAATACAGAGTGGATGTACAGAATGACCAGGTAGGGTCAGATGCTGCAAATTAGAGTGTGGCTTATGGGCAGACTTGATGGTCCTGTGGTCCTTATCTGCCAACAGTTTTCTTTATTTCTATGTTTCACATTATACAGCAAGGCATAAATTAGTGTCAGAAAGTTGATTAGCGGCCTTTGCTAATCAAAATGAAAATGATTAGCAATCAGACGATTTTGATTAGCAGTTTTCTAAAATGGGTATTTTACTTTGAACCATATAATTATTACTTATTATGAACTGAGGATTGTAAACAGAGGAATCTGATTGGCCCAGAGCTCTTTGAAGCCATGATGATATCGGGCTACATCATCACGGCTTCAGAATGTTCCAGTGCCACCAGCCTCCTTGCTCTCTGCTGTCTGAGAACTATTTTTTCAAAATGTACTCCTACACCACCCAAAAAGTCATTCATAAAATGTTTTAAAACCGGTTTCTTTTATTTTTTATTTATAAAACTTGAAACTCAGTTCATAATAGCAATAAGTCACTTCAGGGTGTGGTATATCATGGGATATCATCACTTCTCGGGTGATTGGACACACTCGGCCTGTGGCCTCGAGTGCCCAACCACCCGAGGCATGATGATATCCATGATCTCCACCTATCCTATATTGCTTAATTATACAATGGGACACAAAAATCCTTGTTTCTGATTGGTCAGCTGGCACCTCTACCCCATTGTAAATCTTAAACAGTACCAACAGAAGAAGGTGCCAGCTAAACTAATCTTGTGCCACCCACACAGGAAATCACTACAAGCCCCCACAGAACCCAAAGCATACCACCGTTACTCCATTGGCTAAGTAGAAGCTAACTGTAGAGATTTAAAAATGAGCTCGTTTTCGAGCTCATAGACATGGATGAACTGGAAACAAATTTCTCCTTAGCAACTGATGAACCCGGCACAGAAAACACAAAATAGCAGCAAATAATCCCAATTTAAAGTTACCTGATCCTGCACTGAGCAGCACGATCCCAGGCCAAGTAAGTGTCACGGAAGCTCGTGCATAAACTGCCCCAAGTTCTACTCACACACACATTGACAGCAAAGCCAGTAGCCGCTACACACACTGCCTTGGAAAACAAACCACTCTAGTTTAATTTTATTTATTATTAAAAATGGCAAAAACTTTAAACTCTACTTCTTTTATTTAAAAAAATAATTGCAGCAAATTGTTTTCTTCTTAAACCAACTACAATATCTTCACAAATAAATTTTCCTGTTAGACTTAACATTGACATCCTATTAAAACCATTATAAAAGGGACTATTTATTTCTGCATAATAATAAAAACAGTATTTTTATTTATTTTCAGTAAACATACACAACCAAAATACAAAATAAATACACAAGACAATACTTCTCCATTGTATAATCACAATATATGATGACAGGGTATGGGTATATGTTAGATTTACAACACCTGGTGTGTTTTGCTCAGTCGGCCTACAGCCTCATGACCAAACAACACAACAGGCATTGCAAATCCTAGCAAAACCCACACACTGTCATGGTATATTGCTTATTTAATGTATATATTAATAAAATAGACATTGTATGCATAGTTTTGAGACTGCATGTGCCATTTGACCAAATTGTCAGCATAGCCTTCCTTTACCCCACCTAATGTACCCGGTGCAGAACACTTGCCATTCCTTGCCAAAGTGTGATTCTGCACAACTGAAATGCCATTCTGTGCCACAGGTTTGAAAACACATTTTGGTCAGGATTTGAAAAATGACAGCTTTGACATACATGAGGTGGGGTAATAAGAAGGCTATGGGATCAAAATATTTAGAAATTCCAAAGCTACGAGGGTGCATAGTGAAATAGCAACAAATGGTCTAACTTTGCCATTTTTCATATTTTAACCCAAATTTGCAACATAGCCTTCTTATTACCTCACCTCATGAACAATATGACTGTCATTACACAAATCCTGCCAGAAAATTAATTCGCCAGAGCCTGCGAAGTCACCTTTTTGGGCAGGAGCCATAGTGATAGTTATATTGTTCATGAGGTGGGGTCCCCAAAGGCCATGTTGAAAATTTGGGGTCAATATGTCAAAAATTGCTGAGTTATGCACTAAAGTTGAAACCCCATTGAAATATATAGGATTGCATTTACCTTAGTTCTCATACTGCAGTCGCGGTTCCAGCAGCAAGATGTGTCTTTGATCAAAGAGCAGATCTTGAACCTAAGACTTCCACAGGTAAGTGATGATCTGTGGGGTGTCAAGGGGTGTGGGGAGGTGGGTGAACAATGGGTGGTTGGGTGGGGTACTGGAATGATCAGCGATGGACTGGCTTTTTTTTGCAGTTTAAAAAAACGTGGGACAAAATAAATGGGGATAGAGATCAGATGGTGGGGAATGCCACTAGATGTAATGAATGAATTACGGGATAGTGATTGGATGGTGTGGGGTGCTACTAGACACCAGGAAATGACAAAATAATGGGGACAGTGATGGATGGTGGGGGGTCAACTAGACACCAGGGATAGAAAGCATTATGAGGATGGTGATTCATTGAGGGAGGGGCACTAGACATCAGGAAACAAAAGGCTGGCAATCAGAGGGTGGGTGCACCACTAGACACCTCGTCCCTGGAGAACTGGAAGGGCAAAATAGAACCTGAAGTGGTGAATTTGAGGCAATGACTGCATAAAATGGAAGCCAAACTGGAAAATCTGGAAGGCCGAAGTCACAGAAACAATATCATAATCTTCGGCCTTCCAGAAGAAGCTGAAGATCTTCACCCATTCTATTTCTACAAAAGATACTCACGAAAATTGCTGGACCTCTCCTAATAATACTACTTACATTATAGAGAGGGCCCATTGCTCGCTTCATCCTAAACCTGCAGTTGGAAAACCACCAAGACCAATTATCATAACATTTCTCAATTATCTTGATAAATTCCACATTCTTGAGCAAGTCAGAAGTCTGCAACAAGTTTTACAGGAGGGCCAACAGCTGAGACTGGCACAAGACTTACCGGCCTCAGTGAGATAGAGAAGATCGGAGTACCATCCCTTGGTTTCTAAATTAATAGCAGGGATCAAGTACAAGGTACAATATTCATCTTGACTGGTTGTCCTTCATGCTGGCACTTGGCACTCCTTTGACACCACGACAAGCTACTCCCGCTTTGCACGCTCTGCTTCCAGACTTATTCTCTGCCCGCTGATGCCCCATGAAGAGGATTCTCCTGTTTTGTTTTTTTCTCCATTTGTCTGAATCGGAGAGTGTACTGCTTCGCTTTGGAAAGTTCTGATGGTTCTGTTGTTTGACCACAGGAGGGTGGCAGAGACCATGGCAGTGAAGATGTGGGGACTTTGTGCTCCTTCTCTGTTATAGGCTGTGTCTGGTTTGGATGTGGTTTTGACGACTGACTCCTCAGCTTCCACAGACTCATCCCAGGACAGGATGTCGACTGACTCCTCGGCTTCCACAGACTCATCCCAGGACTGGATGTCGACATGAAATGCTGTCAGATGGTAAGCTGGTTTGTTGGCAGAATCAGCCTAATTTTTAAGTTTGTGTTTTCCCTAGTGGTCTTCCTTTACTTTTATCAGCGCATGACTGCTACAAGTCTGTTGTCTTCTGTTTCCTTTTACTGAAAAGGCCACAAGAGAGCAGTAAATACCTACTGTACAGATTAGGTGCAGTAACAGCCTTTCAGTACAAAAGTTGGAGTTCTTAGTGCTTCTGAGCTCAACAGCTGGTTTATTTTCTAATTGTGCATATTATAGTCACAGTGGGCATGTGATTGCCACTAGAGCCGCTGGACTGAAATAACTGATTTTTTACCTTTTTCTTTATTTTACGCTACATTTGTGATCCCTGGCTGCTATATCTTTGCTCTGGTTACTGTTAATTCGAGTCTGTAATTAGGTTATATAGATTTACCAATGCTTTAGGAGTTGGGGCAGGAGGTAATGGTTCTGGGACTATTCTGCAGTCTATTCAATGTACCACATACTGGCACAGGGAGGGAGGTTTCACAGCTGTATTATGTGCAAAGTTTTGGATGTTATTGTTTGCAATGCTTATGTTCCAGAGGCTGTGAAGGGTAACAGTCTCAGCAATAACCCAACCCATTAGAGGTATCGACTACCTTGTTGTGGAAGGGGGATACTGGGTAATGGGGAGGATATGGTTGGGTTATTTTAATAATCTCTTTTTTCATTGGTTCTTTTATACTTCAATTTTAATCATATACAGTATATAACTGGGTGGGTACTGGGTATGGGGAAAGTTTAATTAGGAACTGGAACTAATCATAAGGAGGAGGAATTCATATTGGTCACCACTGGGTATCTATAAAATAACTAACTGGGGAATTGGTATTTATCACTCTGGGACTGTTTTATTTTTGCAGAGCAAATCTGGAAACTTTGATTGGTCATGGCAGAACGTTAACATTTTGCTCTTGGAATGTTAAAGGTGCTCAATCCCACTAAAAGAGCTAAGATACTGTTACATCTCCATAAACTTAATATTGATGTGGCTTTTCTTCGGAGACCCATCTACCTATCTCTAAAATTATTTTCTTAAGAAGAACATCGGTGGGGAAGTACTGAGGGCTGGCCTGGTACCCGAAAATGTGGAGTCGCAGTGTTAGTAGCATGATGAGTATCCTTTAGGCTGCTTCAGTCGGTAATCTATCCCCAGGGCAGATATATACTGCTAAGAGTCATTTTGGGCCACACGGGGCTAATGCAGGGTTATGTTTACAGCCCTGTAAGGATGACCCACAATTCTTACCAAACTTATGACCAGTTTGGCTTCTTGGTCCACTTTTTCTATATTACTTGGCTGGGATTGGAACTTAGTCCTTTGTAATACATTGGACAGGTCCAACCCCAACATTCTCCCCTACTCCCACACAATTGGCCCAGAGACTTTCTGGACACCATGGATCTTGTTGATCCCTGGAGACCCTCTCCCCTCAATAAGAGACTACTCATTTCATTCCCTGCCCCATAATACGTTCTCAAGGATTGACTATTTTTGTTGGGGATTGAGTATCTATCAAGGGTTCAAAACTGTACTTATCTATCTAAAGTGATCTCCGACCATCACCCAACTCTTTTACAGTGGTCCTTATCTGCTTCAGTGGACTATGATAAAGTTTGGAGGTTTAATCCTCAATTATTGAAATCCCAGTATTTGGTAGATCACCTTCAAGGTTCATAGAGAATTTCTATGAATATAATCCTCCTCCATGCCAAAACTTTATGTATTATGGGGAGCCTTGAGTGTTCATTGAGAGGAGAAATTATTGCCTGGCCTCCATTAGAAAAAGAAAATCTCAGAAGATCTTCCCTATTATTACAGCAAATTAGAGCCTTAGAACAATCTCTCCTCCTATTCCAAACTAGCAGAATTTGAAAAATTAGAAAGCCTTCATTTCGATACAACATTCTTTTCAGTGATAAACCTGAACATCTCCTTTTAGATCAAAAGTCACTTATTTTGATCAAAGGGACAAGGCTGGAAGCTATTAGCTGTAAGACTCAGGTCACAAGCAGTGGATAGAATTGTGTCAACTATTCGAGATGCTGCTGGTAAACTTCATACTTTCCCCAGAGCCACTGTCTCCTGTATTAAATCATGTTATCAATCTCTTTATTCACGCTCCCCTTACCTTTTAATAGTACTGACTTAGATCATTTTCTCCAGGAAATAGACTTCCCATACTTGTCCCAACATCAAATAGCCTTCTTCTAAGCTCCCTTGACATTAACGGAAGTGCATGAGGCCATTGATGCACTTCCATTAGATAAAGCACCGGGCCCTGATGGTTACACATCAAACTTTTATAAAACTTTCAAATCTCAATTGGGCACAATTCTGCTTAATACTTACAACTACATTTATATGCAAGGCCTCTTGGACCATAGTTTCACTGCTGCTACTATTGTGGTGCTCCCAAGCTGGGCAAGGACCCCACAATGTTGTCAAACTACCTCCCAATATCACTCATAATTGTGGACCTGAAGATGCTAGCAAAAATTCTTGCTAGTAGGATGGCTCAGGTCTGGCAGACTCTACTAAGCACTAAACAGGTAGGCATTGTGGCTGGGCGCCTATCAAGCGGGTCATCTCACGTAAACTTTCTCATCTCATTTCTTCGTCCAGGGACTCCCATATTCCATCGGTCTTGGTGTCCCTGGACTCCAAGCTTTTGATTGGGTATCCTGGGATTATCTATTTGATCTACTTCCAAGATATTGCATCCCTGTACAATTTATACAGTGGATAAAAATCTCTATTTACAACCTTCAGCTCACATAATATGTAATGGAGTTTTCTTCCCATCTTTCATATTACAACAGGGCACAACAGGGGTGACCCTTCTCTCCTTATTTGTTTAACTTATTTTAGAACCTCTTATTAGGAAAATTAACACCTCTACACTGATTTCTGGTATCTCATTCAGTCATTCCCAATACAAATTGTCGGTGTATGCCAATGATATTATGCTTCATATTACCCACCCATCTAAATCTATACCTACCCCTAAGTATTATTCAGGATTTTGGACGATTATCCATTACAAACTGAACCTGACTAAACGGAGGTAATGCCTTAAATAATCAGACTCTAAACGGACATTTAACATCTTGGGCTCTCTTGGGTGAGAGATAAGATAAGATATCTTGGTATATACCTATCTCAATCTAATTCCAAAATGAAGCAATACAGTTTAGATCAGTTAATCACACATATGAGGACAGATTTGAACTGCTGGGCTTCTCCCTATTTCCCTTTGGGGACGTATTAATGTAGTTAAAATGAATGTCCTGCCCGATTTGTTATATCCTTCAAATGCTTAACCAATTCCTCCCCAAATACTGGTTTAGTCATGTTCACAGCATTATTTCTAAATTTATCTGGAAAAATAAACCTCCTCGAAAAGCAATTTCTAAATTACAGAGATCTAAAGAACTAGGAGGGCTACAGGTTCCCAATATCTACCTTTATTATCTCTCGATTAACTGTTCAGCTGTTTCACAGTGGCTGAGGCCTGCTCTGGACTTAATGGAAGAGGGATGCATGGATTGTGGCAGTCACAGAAACATGGTACACATAGAACCATGACTGGGATGTCAACATACCAGGGTACACAATCTACAGGAGGGACAGGGAGGGAAGAAGAGGAGAAGTAGCTCTCTATGTCAGGGAAGGGATAAAAGCAACAGAACTAAATGGTAAACAGGGAGGAGAGGAGGCACTGTGGGTTACCCTGGAGACTGGAAATGGCTCCACAATCCACACAGGGTTGTATACAGACCCCTGTCTCAGGGGAGGAAATGGACAAGGAAATGATAGAAGGCATCCTTGGGATGGCAGAGAAAATGGAGATGTTGCTGACAGGAACCTGAATATGCCAGATGTTGACTGGAGCATCTTTGCTGCAGCCACATCCAAGAGCAGGCCATTCTCAATGATCTACAGGGGCATGCCTCAGACAGCTAGTTTTGGAACCCATTCGGGAGAGAGCAATCTTAGACCTGGTACTCTCAAATGGGGATGGAGAGAGGATCTCTGATCTTGAAGTGGGTAGCCATCTGGGAACAAGCGACCACTAAACAGTGTGGTTCACAATAAACTTAGCTGTAGAGTCAAACCACACAAAAGTGTAGGTACTGGACTTCAGGAGGGCTCATTTTGTCAAAATGGTAGCGTGCCTCAGAAAAGCACTAGCAAACAGGCAAGAAGGTGGGTAGAGCAACAATGGGAAACATCAAAACATCAAATCAAAATGAAAAAAAAAACACTATGGTTCTCAAAAGAAGTAGCGGAATGTAAGGAAAAAAGATAGCATTCAGGAAGTATAAGGAAACACAGAAGGGCCGGGACAGAGAACTGTACCAGTTAAAGCAGAAGGAAGCGGGTAAGGCAGTCAGAATAGTAAAGGCCCAAACCGAGGAAAAGATAGTCAACTTGGTTAAGAAGGGGGATAAAACCTTTATAGGTACATTAGGGAGCGAAAGACTAATGCAGGGATACTGAGGCTGAACAAAGAGGAAGGTGGTTGGGCAGTGAGTGACAGTGAAAAGAGGATACTGAATGAATACTGCTCAGTATTCACAACAGAAAAGCAGGGGAAATATGTAATCCAGTCAATAGAAGCACTCTGGATAGGGGGCTGATATTAGTCCTTTCACAGAAGAAAGGGTTCTGAAAGAACTCTTAAAACTGAAGGTGGATAAAGCAATGGGGCCTGATGAGATTCACCCCAGAATTTTAAAAGAACTAAGGAAAGAACTATTAACACCACTGACTACCCTTTTTAATAAATGATGGAGGATGGGGTGGTACCTGAGGACTGGAGAAGGGTGGATGTGATTCCCTTCACAAAAGTGGGAGCAAGACAGAGGCAAAAACTACAGACCTGTCAGTTTGACCTCAGTGGTAGGGAAAATGATGGAATCACTCCTGAAGGAAAGAAATGTTGAGTACCTAGAGGCCACTGGAGCACAAGACCCAAGGCAGCATGGATTCACAGCGGGAAGGTCGTGTCAGAAAAATCTAATTGATTTCTTTGACTGGGTGACCAAAGCAGTAGACCAGGGAGGGCTGTGGACATGGCCTACCTAGACTTTAGCAAGGCATTTGACACAGTCCCGCACAGAAGATTAATAAACAAATTATCCAGCCTGGGAGGGTCCTAGGGTGGTAGCCTGGGTAAAACACTGGTTGGACAACAGGACACGGTGGGTACTAGTAAATGGAGTCCACAGTGAAGAAAAGAGGGTTACTAGTGGATACCACAGGGTTCAGTACTGGGCCGTTCCTTTTAATGTCTTTATAAGTGACATTGCAGAGGGACTTGAAGGAAAGTATGTCTCTTTGCAGATGACACAAAGATCTGCAACAGGGCTGATACACAAGGAGGGTGGGAAGGATGAAAAGGGACTTGGCAAGGTTGGAGGAATGGTTAAATGTATGGCAGCTTAGATTCAATGCAAAAGTGCAAGTAATGCACCTGGGAAACAAAACCCAGGGAAGAGTACACAATGGGGGGTGAGATATTGACCACAACAAAATGGAAAGGACCTGGGTTAGTCATATCAAATGACCTAAAGGTGGGCCAGCAATGTGAGAAGGCAGTAAGGAGGGCTGAGGGGATACTGGGATGCATAGGAGAGGCATCACCAGTAGAAAACAGGAAGTTATTGTCCCTTTATACAGACAGTTGGTAAGACCACATCTGGAGTACTGTGTACAGTTCTGGAGACCCCATCTCCACAAAGACATACACAGGGTGGAGGCTGTCCAGAGGAGGGCAACCAAGATGATGCAGGGTCTGCATCAGAAGACATATGAGGAAAGACTAAAGGGACCAAAGATGTATAGCCTCGAGGAAAGGAGGAGAGGACATGATAGAAACTTTCAAATACCTCTAGGAATCAACAAAGTCCAAGAGGGTAGCATCTTTCAGAAAAAGAGATGTACAAAACAAGGGGCACAATTTGAAGATAGATGGGGCATGGTTCAGAGGTAATGTGAGGAAGTATTTCTTCACAGAGAGGTTGTGGATACATGGAACAGCCTTCCTGAAGAGGTTGTAGAGTCAAAACAGTGGAGAATTCAAGAATGCATGGGACAGACATAAGGCAATTCTAGTGTGGGGTAGGAGGAAGTAGGCTGTTGGTTAACTAGGATCTGCAGCTTACCCGTTAGGTAGGGAAATGGGCAGACTAGGTGGGCCAAGCAGTCCTTATCTGCCATCAAATTCTATGTTTCGATGTTTCTATGGACTGTTTCTCAACCACTACCCACACTGTGGCTAAAATAGAAAAGTCACTTTGTACTCTATTGAGTGCAGATGTTAGGGGGTTACCTTACCTTTCCTTAACAAAGTTTCTAATCAACTCAAATCTACACCCATCTTGGCATCCTTCGAACTCATATGCAACTTAATAAGACCTTAGGTTATTCACTGGAAAGGACTCCTCCCAACCTATTCTGGGTAATGCCAACTTTAAAATTGGAGTAAAGTTATCACACGATCCTTCTGGCTGGGTGGAGTGGGGAAAAAGTAATAGATCTAACAGAGAATTATAAGATGCTTGCATTCTGAGACATAAGAGTAAAATACAATTTACCAATCTCTTTTTGTTTAATATATCCAAATTTCCCAGGCTCTAATGTAGCACCTTGGTAATGCCTCTGGGACAAATATGTAGTCGGCCCCATCCTTAGTACCTCTCAATGAGGCCTACCTCTCACTATGGATCCTCTTATTATAAGGAGCTTCATATTCAGCCAGGAGCTAGAAGGTACCCCTCATTATGTATGGGACGGGCCCTTCTCCCAACACCCGACCCCCGTCACTGGCCACAAATCTGGAACAGATTGTATAAGGATGTCAGGTGGGACCGTTATAGAGTTACTCCAGTTTCAGATATTACAAGACTTATACTACACTCCTGTAAAACTTAATAAAATGGGGGAAACTCCAGTCAGATATGTGTACCAGGTGTGGTTTCAGCGGGTACATTACTCACATTCTTTGGGAATGTGCTAAGGTAACCCTTTCTGGGAATGTATCCTTTCAAGACTTGACCCCTTTTGGGGTTACAGAATGCTTTTCAGACAGGAATTTATATCCTTGAGGATTGGGGCATGCTGTAATAGGGAACCAATGGAAACACATGACTCTGATATCCCTTTGTGCTAAGAAAATTATACTGTGCCATTGGCAGGATCAGCAAATCCCTACATATACAGAATGGCACCAGAAATTCTCTTTTCCTTACAAGCAGAACACCTCCTGGTGAGCATCTTTAAATGTGGTAATAAATAACAGAAGACAGGGGCTCCCTTGCATACCTTACTGTCCATTTAATGTTATTTAAGTTCATACTAATGATTGTACTATAGTATCAAATTGAGCTCTGTAGATGTTAAGGATAAACACTTATCTTTTGTTTTCAATATGTATTATCCCAGCCCAGTATAATGCAAGATGCAGTTTTTATGTTTTTCCTTTTTATTTCCTAGTGGAGAAGATGGGAGGGTGTGGGGTGGGCAGTGGGGGTGTTACTCCTTTATTGGATTTATTGTTAAATGTTCTCAAACAACTCCTGATATCTACTGTAGAGTATTAATGTCGATTAGAGACAATATATAGGTGTTCTGTCTGTAGATAATCTCATCTTTGACTTCCACAGAAGCATAAGAAAATATAGGATCTGTTATATACTATTATTCCTCCTTAGCTTTCTGTATAAGGTTGTTTTGTTTATAAACATGTAAAATGAAAAGCAATAAAGCTATTAAATAAAAAAGAAAAGGTCCATGCCATCTCCTCCTTCCTTCATAACTTATGGTATGGCTAGGTGTCCTAGTCTAGGAGTCTTGTTTGGCCATCAGCATTCATTTCCTCCCTGATTAGTATCTTTTAATAACCCTCTGTGTCTATCCCAAATATGCTTGAAGCTGGGTAATGATTTAGCCCTGCCACCTCCTTCAGCATTCTATTCCATCTGTCCAGAACTCTTTCTTTGTAGAAATACTTTCTCACTTCCCTCTGGAATATCCTCCTGACAGTTTCATTGAATTCCTTCATGGAACCAAGTTAGAAGGTATATAAAGTTCATCTCCTGCACCTTGTTCACCCTCAGACATACTTAAAGGTTGCCATCACACCTCACTTTCCTTACTGTCATTCAGGAAATACATACAGTATTGAGATCATCAAGCCTTTCCTTGTGGAGCCCTCCTTCTCACTCTGTGTCACCTTGTTTGCCACCCTCTGCACAGCTTTCATCATGCCACAGTCCTTTTTAAGGTGAGGCCTCAAGGCACCACACAACACTCAGAGAGAGGGTGAACCATTGATCTGTACATGAGAATTACTGTAAAACTGCCTTCCTCCCATTTGTGATACCTCTCACGGTTCAGTGCAGCATCCCATTTGCTCTAATGACTGCCATATTATACCACACTGCCACTTTTAAAGGGAAACTATCAGCTTCCTGGTAAGAAGACAATCTGACCTATAGGTTCTGCTGAGCTGAAACACACTACAGGTAACTTGTTTTAACAACTGCTGTGAAAGCTACAATATTACCATTTATCTGGTTGATTCTGTAACTCTCTGCCCACTGTTATTGTTCCACAGACCCTATGGCAAGTCATTTGATGACATGCCTCATGAGGCTAAGCTATGGGAGACCCCAGTGTGCCACTACACTAATAACAATAACACATGTAGAATGTATGGTATTATAAAATGGGTAGAAATTGTTGTTTTATTGGATGATGAGCATCCACATGACCATGCATATATCAGAGCGCGACCGCAACCTGCACTTTACCCCCCCCTCAAAACAATTTGACATTTATAAGATAGATAAGCCACTCAGGTGTGTGGTCGTGCTCTAGTGTCCTTGCGCCTTGGGTGGTTGAAGCACTCGACCTGCAGTCTTGTGCGTACAGTGCATACCAAGGCGTGCGTATATCAGAGCGCGACCGCACACCTCAGAGTGGTATATCTATTACATATTGCAGCCTTCTAAGTTATTAAAACAATTTACCTACCATGTATTTTAGTTCAGCAGGAGCTACAGACATCAGGAGAACATAATGATGCAATGAGCCAGGAGGCGCCGTTTTCAAAGCAGCAATGATTTTATTTTAAATTAAGTAAACTACCGTACTGTTTTACAATTCAGGGAGGGTTAGATTACACAGCAGCAATTTTGGAGGGCCAAACAGAGATCTTTGAGTTTGGAGGGTTGGAGGGGCAAAGAGAAGCCACAACCACAACAGGCAGTCATCATCGGACCACAGTGACAGGATACCACCAACACACACCTGTTATTCATGTGTGGCAAGCAAAACAAAGTCAAACTTTTTCTTTTTGTCATTTAAAACTGCAGAGTTCTGACCAGCCAAGAAGGGGTGAGAGTATGCAGATGTCGCAGGGACAGGAAGAGTGAGAGCATAGTGGTGTAAAGTTCCAAATTCAGTATCAGAGTTTCACTTTTAAATAAACAACATTGTGACGCTGCACAATAGGCAGTAAAGTAAGTCAAGGAGTGAGTATGAAGTGGAATGGACTTATGAGAAGTACCAATGGCAGGTACAGTAGCACAGATATATTTGTATTCTAGCACCCTTCGCTATAATGACCAGTGAGCTATTATGAACATGGATTATGGCTCCTTTTTGTTTGTTATAATGAGGAACTACTGTATAATTAAATTAAAGGGCAATTTCCATAAATTGTAATGAAAAGCCAACTTTTATTTTTTATTTATTCATTTGTTAACTTAAGGACAGTGACAATCAGCTCCTCAAGGATCAGGGGAACTGGGATGGGAAATCAGCATGTGGAAGGGAATAGGAGAAGAGGGAGAATGGACAGGGAACATAACCCTCATCCCTCTTCCCCATCCAAGCTCCTGAAGCGTCTCGATGGCTGGTGACTTGCAGCAGTAGGAGCCACCCTGCCAGCTGGACCTAGATCCCTCCTGCCTGTAGCATCAACAAGGTTTGCAGCCTCCAGGTTCATCCCTGAAAGGGCTCCCAAAGTGCCTCAATGGCCAGTGACTTGTAAAGGTAGGAGCTGTCCTGCCAGCTTCATCTAGAGCCCTCCCTGTCCACAGGATCAGCAAACTTTGCAGCATCCAGACTCAGCCATGAATGGGCTGCGAGCGCCTCAGCGAATGGCGACCTGCAGCAGTTGGAGCTGGCAGCACCTATAGCATTCCCAGCCCACAGCATCAGCAAGCTTTGCGGCCTCCAGGCTCAGCCCTGAATGTGCTCTAAAGTGTCCCAATGGCGGTGACCTGCAGTGGTAGGAGCCGCCCTGCCAGCACATCTAGAGCTCTCCCTCGTGCAGCATCAGCAAGCTTTGTAACCTCCAGGTATGGCCACTTCCCCAGCTTCAAACCCAGAGTTCTATTGGGCACCGAACAACAGTAGGACGCTGCTATTGGCTGTTCTACCTCCAGCATCTCTCTGATAGTACGAGGACCACCCCATTGACTTATAAGCAGCCCTCCAGGGCAGGAATCCTATGGCTTTTCTGGCCTCAACATCTGCCCTCTGGGGACCTGAATCCACGGCTTTTCAGCCATCTCCTTAGAGTAACAACTGGGGATTTCTGGCCTACCCCACCCCACATCCACCATTTATTAAAAACACTTCGCCCCGCCTCCAATTGTAGGGACATTCATTTGGTAGAAGCATTCAGCATAGTTTCCTGCTATTGGATACTGTAAGAACTGACCAGACTAGAGAGTAAGCTGAGAGCAAGCAGAGAACGAAATTACACCTTATATTTTCCTCTACTGCCAACTAGATGGCATGTTCCTCCTATATCTTAACCTCCATACCAACCCTGAACAACCTGTCATATCTCATTATATGCGGTTAGACACTGACAGCCCTCATGGCGTAAACTTTCACTGTGGTTAGAACTCCCTCTTACCCTTCAGACATGGGGGTTTACGATGCATCACAGCAGGCAGAACCTTCTGCCAATCTTACCTACTAACTACACCCATTTGTCCCTTACTCTTAAGAATCGGGTGATTCTTCCTTTCTTAGGGACCTCAATACCTTTCCCTTCTGACCTTGGCATGCTTTCTAAGCACCACCACCACCATAAAAGGGGTGTATCAGGCTACTGAAGCTGTTCCTAAATGCCATTGGCAAAACTTTTACCTTGCTCCACCATTAATGAAGCTGATGATCTGTTCCAGAACATTTTCTTAGATACAATAAATTGGCATCCACCACTTGAGAAAATGCATACAAAACCCTCATGCCCATGGTTCTCATCAAGCCTGAAGTCCAAACTCCCCTCTGATTTGACAGCCCTTAGAGTGGCTAGAAATCACTGCACAAAGCTTACCAGGACCGCAAAACTAGTTATTACAATGACAAACTGGACGCATCTACCAAATGCTCTTTATTATTCTGGAAAACCCTAAGAGAATTAGAGGGTCATAGATCGGCAAACTCCTTTCCTACAAAATCACATCTGGAAGTTCGATAATCTCAGACAAACTCAAGATTCTAAATCTATTTAATAACCATTTTGATATGGCAGGGCTGGCATTGGCTCATCTCCAGCCAACAACCTATGAGACCAATTATTTCATAAGGATTCAGATTTGGTAATCCCACTCTTCCTGAAGGTGAACCACCTTCTTCTTCATCCCTGTTTCACTAAAACAAGTAGAGGACTTGCTCCTTCAGCTTGACACAAGGAAATCTGCTGGCACTAATCTCTTAGAACCGTACTTTTTTAAAAATAGCCTATCACACTCTGGCTGTTCCCATTACCCATCTGTTTAATTTATCTCTTACTCAGGGTAACCTTCCTTCTATTTGGAAAACTGCTCACGTCATTCCTCTATTCAAATTAAGCGATCCTCGTGATGTTAACAACTATAAGCCTATCTTCCTGCTTCAGTACTCTCTAAACTGCTTGAAAAACTAGTTAATCAACAAATCAGGAGCTAACTCAGTTCTCACAACTTACTTACCTCAGTGTTATCTGTATTCAGGCCATGCCATAGCATGATCTTTGCCCTTGCCAAAGTCTCTAATGACTGGCTAAATGCCCTGGATAATAAGCAATAGGTATGTGCCTTGTTCTTGGATATAAGTAAGGCTTTTGATATGGTTGACCATTCCTTGCTCCTTGGCATCCTCCACAATTTTGGCCTGGATAATACAGCCCTCAAATGATTTGATAGCTATCTGATTGGATGTTCTCAGAAGGTAAAAGCTGAGAGATCTCTCCCTATAAGAACCCTACAGAGAAACGTCCCACAGGGTTCTATTTTGGGCCCTCTTCTGTTTGCTATTTATATTAACAATATTCATACAGGAATAAAGTCTGCTAATATACATTTATTTGCTGATGACACTGTACTGCATATTTCTATGCCATCTCCAGAAATAACAGGTCTTGATCTGCAACTTGAATTTAGCCACCTCAGGAAAATCTGCTCCAATTAAAATACTTCTAAACACTGAGAAAAAGGCAATGCCATTTTCTCCTTCCGTTAAGTAGCCTCATACCATTAATCTGGGTGACGTACCTCTGATCTCTACCCTCCTTGGTGAGCCTCTTGAATTTGTCACAAAATTTAAATATCTGGGTGTCTGGATTGATAATTAACTGTCCTTCTCTGAGCATATAGAGGAACTCACTAAAAACTCAAACAGAGACTTGTCCTATTCTTTTGAATAAAGCACCTTCTCACAGTGGAAGCAAAACCAGACTTGCCCAAACCACGGTCCTTCCACTTCTGGATAATGCAATATTATGTATGGCCAAGGTACTAGTGCAGCCCTTTCCAAAACTGACACCTTATACCACCTGGCTATTAGATTCATTACAGGAGCACCCTACTCTATACATCACTGTTCACTATATGAACTAGTTGGTTGGACATCTGTCTGCTACAGATGGTAGAGAAATGCAGTCCTTTGGATGCACCGAGCCATCACAAAGCTTCCTCAATATATCACTGACTGCCTACCCATCTGTCCACCCTTTAGCTCAACACTGAGAAGCCCTTCTTCTATATCCCTGGGTATTCCCAGAGTCAGAACTAGTTACGTGCAGCTTCCATAAGCCATTCCATTCCTGTCTTATGAAACAATTTGCAAAAAACTCAGATTAGCTTCATCTGTGAAATTGTCCACATTTAAAGCTATGTTCTACTGAGCCATCACAGAATCCTGTACCTGCAGAAAATTATTTCTTCTCAACACTAGAATTATTGTACCATCTCCTGGCAACTATGTGGCATGTATCAGTCTTCATGCCTTTCTCTGCTGCCTTCCTCCTTTCCTACATATTCTCTTATATCAGTTATAACTTGCTTTATATATACATATGTATATTTTAGCCCATGCATATATGTTCATATGAAGCTTATTTTCCACCTTTGTGAAATGATTAATTGTATTGTTATGCTGGTTTTGCACTGTTGTTATTGTATTGTAATACTGGTTTTGCACTGTTGTAATTGTATTGTTATGTTGGTTTTGCACTGTTTCATTGTTTACTATATGTCCAGGTCCATCTTGTAAATGAGTTCTTCTCAATGATGTTTCACCTGGTAAAATAAAGCTTGACTGATTGATTGATTGATTAATGACCAGGAATACAGAGGAGAGTGTGGTGTGAGGCAGGGGATGAAGACTAGGAATAGATTCCCAGTGCTGGCTAGAGTGAGAACAGGAAGACAGGGTGGCAGTACAGAACAAGGGAAGGGAAGGGGACAGGAGGGAGGGAGAGGGCAATGTACAAGGGGAGGAAGGAGGAAGTGGAGAAATTGGAGGTGGAAGGAAAGCAAGAGGGTTGTCGTGATAGTAAAAAGTAGAGGGAATGGAGGGGCAAATAAGGTAGATGGGTTGGGTGAGGGCAGACTTCAGAGAGGGGCAGAAAGGAAGGTAAATTCAGTGGAGGAATGAGGTGGGCTGGGAAGAAAACATGGAAAGGTTGGAGGGAATAGCAGCGGTGAAGTACAGTCAGGGGAGACAGAGAAAGGAGTGATTAGTGGAATGGGAAGAACATAGAAACATAGACTTTGATGACAGATAAGAACCGCTTGGATCACCCATTCTGCACATTTCCTTCATATTCGATAAGCTGCAGATCCTAGTTAACCAACAGCCTACTTCTTCCTAATCCCCTAGAATTGCCTTATGTCTGTCCTAGGCATTCTGGAATTTCCCCACTGTTTTGACCCCATGACCCCTCAAGAAGGCTGTTCCATGTGTCCACCACCCTCTCCGTGAAAAATACTTCCTCACGTTGTCCTGAGCCATCCCCTCTATCTTCAAATTGTGCCCTTTTGTTCTTGCGCATCTCTTATTTTTTAAAGGTGTTATCCTTTTGGACTTTGTTGATTCCTTTGAGGTACTTGAAGCTTTTTCATCATGCCCCTCTCCTTCTTTCCTCGAGGGTATACATATTAAGCTTGTTTAGTGTCTCTTCATATGGCTTCTGGTGCAGATCTTGAACCATTTTAGTTGCCCTCTTCTGGACTGCCTCCATCTTGTCTATGTCCTGGCAGAGATCGGGTCTCAGAACTGCATGAGTACTCCAGATGGGGACTCACCAACTGTATGTACAGAGGATAACAACTTCCTGTTTTCTACTGGTGATACCTCTCCTAGACATCCCAGTATCCCCCAGCCCTTCTTACTGCCTTCTGTCATTGCTTGTTTACCTTTAGGTCATCTGATATGACTACCCCAGGTTCCTTTCCATTTTGTTGTTGGTACCCCTCATTGTGTACTCTTCCCTGGGTTTTTGTTTCTCAGGTGCATTACTTTGCACTTCTTTGTATTGAATTTAAGCTGCAATACTTTTGACCATTCCTCCAACCTTGCCAAGTCCCTTCTCGTCCTTTCCACCCACTTTGTGTATCAACCCTGTTGCAGATCTTTGTGTCATCTGCAAAAGGCATACTTTTCCTTCTAGTCCCTCTGCAATGTCACTTATAAAGACATTGAAAGGACCAGTCCCAGTACTGAACCCTACCAAACACCACTAGTGACTCCCTTTCTTCGAAGTGGACTCCAGTTACTATTACCCTCATGTCCTGTTGTCCAGCACATTTTTACCCAGGCTACCACCCTAGTACCCACTCCCAGGCTAGCTAACTTGGAACACTGTAGAACAAGGGTTTGTATATACTGTACATCCTCTCACATAAGCAAATAGACTATAAGCATGGGCACACTGTGTCTTACATTCTCAGATAGCTCCCATGTTTTTACAAAACCTAATACTAACACTAACTACTAAATTGTTAATGATTCTATTGTTACTCTGCCTGGCTGACCATCTGAACCATTGTTTTAATCAAATGTTTCTCTAAGGAAAAATGTAGCATACCAAATGAAATTACTCCTTCCCAAGATTTTGCTGTGCTATAATACAGTGGCAATGTTCCTTTTCTAACCCCAGGTATTCTTCTATAGTCCTAACTCTCTTCAGTTATCCTCTTAAGCAGAGCTACCCAATGAAAATGGAACTATATGCAAATGATAGAACTTTCATTGACTCGTGACACATATTCAAACTGCTGCCCTTATCTGCTGCAACATTCCATCAACGTATCAGATTTCTTTCCCGCCTGAAAAGTCAAGAAGCCCAGAAGACTTCCCATATCAGTTGTTCATTGTGGTTCCTCACTGAATATACTGCAAGTAGTTCTATTATTATTATTATTCTTATGGCTGCCTTTATTTTCTAATTATTTACATTAATGTTAGTTAGTATAACACTATTTACAACTGTTTTAACTTTCCTTCTCAGTTCCTCATGGTTCGGTATAACAGTTGGGGAATTGAGTATTTAGTTTGTTTTGTAGAAATTTTTATTTAGTCTGCTATGTAGTTAGCTATTTCAGTTGTTTAAATTTAAATAAACTGTTGTTCTGAAACTGCTAACCCAGTTTCTGTGAACCAGTAACCTGTTAACCCAGTTTTTATCTATCAGTTCAAGGTTCATTAACGGAACCTTCATTGGTTCCCTGAACCGACTGCAAAAAAAAAAAAAGAAAGAAAAAAGAGGAAATGTCTATTGCAGTTACTGTTTTCTTCATCGGTTAACGATAGCAGAAAAACTTAAAAAAGAATGGACCACCAGGGTTTAAAACTGTCTAAAGTGTGTTGACGTTTTTGCAAAAGCAGATAGGCATGAACAATGTGTAGTCTGCTTGGGAATGATCATTTCTCAGCAGATTGTGATATCTGCAAATCATTTCACAAAAAAAAAAATGAAAAGACACGTGAAAGACTTCTAAAAAGAATGGAAAAGGATATTATGGGCTCTGACCAACCCATACCCTCTAAGTCTCTGGGTGAAATCATTATCTCTTCTTTAAACACCCCTGACAAGGGTGATACAGCCTCTGCTACAAGGATAGGTGAACCAGCAACCCCAGTTCCCACTAAAAACTGAAAAACAAAACATGCTGAACCCCTGGCTGACAAACCAAAGGAATTTCATCTTCTTCCAAGTTGTGTACAGGAGTGCTTGGAAACAACTGAGAAGCTGCTTGGGATATACTATTTTGACTAAATATCTGTAACTAATCTCTCTCTCTCTTGCTTACATCTGAGAGAAGTTTCATCACTTTTAAAGTGGTATTGCTTTGTGTTTGTTTTAGTTTTAATTCAGGAAGGGTTTTTAAAACTGCTTATATTCTGCATATTTGATTTTACTTTGTGGCTAACTGGACTGATTACTAGGATTCTGTGAGAATCTGCATCAATATATTTTGCAACTTTTGGTGGGTTTACATCTGAGAGAAGTTTTCCTAACTTTTAAAGTGGTATTGCTTTGTGTTTGTTTTAGTTTTAATTCAGGAAGGGTTTTTAAAACTGCTTATCTTGTCAGCATCCTCAGAAGGGCTGAAATAACTGCATATTTGATTTTCCTTTATGGCTAACAAACCACCAGGCTGTTTTGGGGCTGGAGAGGTTTACCTGTGTCTGACTTGGAT
The DNA here is from genome assembly GCA_016271365.2 of Neoceratodus forsteri. Lineage (NCBI taxonomy): Eukaryota > Metazoa > Chordata > Ceratodontiformes > Ceratodontidae > Neoceratodus > Neoceratodus forsteri. Next base: position 1,237,779,906 of record CM057453.1, on the reverse strand, counting down.
GCCTGGATTTTTCTCTGTTTGATTAGCAGGGTACTTTCTCTGTCAAATTGTTGTGTAGGGTATCTTGCTGACAGGAAGGCACTCATTGCAGCGGTGGGTGAGAGCTTTTAGTTGATTGTTTTGTGAGGACACAGTTTAGGCCCAACCCTTCCCACCTCACCCCACCCACCCCTGGAAATAGTTCCTTTATACCTGAGGTTCTGACATCATTTCCTCGAGTGCAAGGTGCATTTCACTGTCATATCCTCTCTAGCACACTGCACTGACAATATAAGCATACACATTGTATTATATATATATTTCTATATAACAAATCACACATGCACGCATGCACACACACACACACACACACACACATACAATAAAAACAACTAGATAAACATGTGGGAGTAGTGCAATGTAATGGCTTGGGGCAGCAGTCTTCCAGGAGTCTTTCTGGAGGCTGAGATGCTGCCCTATTTGCAGACAACTATCTGCCCTGAGGGAGGAAGTTGCCAGTCTTCAGACCGCACTGGGCAGTAGTGAAACCTTCCCCAGGCCACACTGGGCTGTAGGGAGGGAACCTCCCCATCCAGGGAGCACTAGCGCCACCACCACTACCTCAGAGGTTGCAGAAAGCACAGCAGATGGACCACAGTGGGCTCAGGGAGGGTGAGGAGGGTGGAACAGAGGCACACCGAGTCAATTGTTCCTCCTCAATCCATACACCATTCTGGGGAGCATAGCTCCCCTATGGATGCACCTGCAGAGAAGACTGAAGATAACTGTCACAAGGGAGGCCCACAGGAAGGAGGCAGAGGACACCACAGGGAAAGGAAGCAGTTCCTGGTGGGGACTCAATTATTAGGGGTATAGAACTGGGGAGCTGGGAAAAACTGAAGTAAGGTGCCTGCCTGGTGCCATGGCTTGAGGGACAGGAAGCGCATCCTCAGGATCACGAGAACAGCTGCAAGGGATTCCGAGCTGGATGTAATTGTCCACCTAGGGACAAATGACTTGTCTCATCATGAGATTAGAGTAGTGCAGGAGGACATTGCAGAGTTGGGAGGGACCTAAGACAAGTAGCACACACAGTATCCTTCTCAGAGGTGCTGCCTGTCGAAAGCATGGGGAGGCGAGTGTAATTGGCACCATGCAGTTTAATGAATGGTTGAAAAATGGTGCGAGCACAGGGGTTTAGCTTCATTGGGGACTGGGGTTCCACCTGGAGGACACAGCCTATACTAGCAGGATGGTCTGCATCTGTCCAGGAAGGAACAAGTCTTTTGAGCAATCGGTTTAAATGCTTCATTGGGAAGCTTTTAAACTAGTCAAAGGAGGCACTGACTAGCAGCAGGAAAATCCCAGCCTCTCCCTACAAAACAGGGTATTAAATGAGAAAAAGACTGAGGTAGAACGGTCAGTGGGGGATGCTGCAACAGAAGGTAAAGCCATCAAAAATGGAGAGCAATGAGTACTAATGCCCGTAGTCTGGGTAACAAGCTTCCTGAATTAGTGGACTTGATGGAGGAGGAACATCTGGATATCGTGGCAGTCACAGAAACATGGTACTCACAAAACCATGACTGGGACATAAACATACCAGGATACACTGTCTACAGGAGGGACAGGGAGGGAAAAGAGGAGGAGGAGTAGTTCTTTACATAAGGGAAGGAATAAAAGCAACAGAACAAAAGGGTAAACAGGGAGGAGAAAGAAGCTGTGGGTAAATTTGGAGACGAGCAATGGCACCACAATACGCAGGGGTTGTTCTGAACCCTTCTCAGGGGAGGAAATGGACAGGGAAATGACAGAAAGTATAATTAGAATGGTAGAAAAGGGGAGATATTGCTGATGGGTGATCTGAATATGCCAGATGTTAACTGAGTGCAGCTGCAGCTGCCACTTCAAAGAGTGCAGTTATTCTAGATGCCTACAGGGGCATGCCTTAGACAACTAGTAATGGAGCCCACTCAAGAGGGAGCAATATTAGACTTGATTCTCTCAAATGGAGATGGAGAGGATCACAGATGTAGAAGTGGTAGCCATCTGGGAACTAATGACCATCGAACAGTATGGTTCACAATAAACTCAACAATAGAGTCAAGCCATACAAAAACAAAAGTACTGGACTTTAGGAGGCTGACTTTGCCAAAATGGTGAGTGCCTAAGGAATGCACTAGCAAATGGGCAGGAAGGAGGGTGGAAGAACAATGGGGAATAATAAAACTGCCATCACAGAAGTAACGAGCCTTTGTGTGAAGCAAATAAACAAAACAAGATGATGTAAGAAACCACTATGGTTCTCAAAGGAAGTGGCAGTGAAGGTTCAAGAGAAAAGCATTCAGGAAGTACAAGGAATCGCAGAAGGAGCAGGGCAGAGAACTGTATCAGTTAAAGCAAAGGAGGCTGGGAAGGCAGTCAGAACAGCAAAGGCCCAAACCAAGGAAAGATAGCCAACTCAGTTAAGAAGGGGATAAACCTTTTATAGGTACATCAAGGAGCAAAGGAAGACCAAGGAGGGATAGTGAGGCTTAATAAATGGGAGAGGGTGGGCAGAGGAGACTGTGAAAGGCAGAGATACTAAACAAATATTTTTGCTCCAGTATTTACAAAGGAAGAGAGGTACATAAAACAAACAGTAGTAACACTCTGGATACAGAAGTTGATACCAACCCATTTACAGAAGAAAGGGTTCTGAAAGAACTCTTAAAACTGAAGGTGGACAAAGCAATGGGGCCTGATGGGATTCATCCCATAATTCTAAAAGAGCTAAGGGTAGAACTAGTGACACCACTGACTACCCTTTTTAACAAATCATGGGAGGATGGGGTGGTACCCGAGGACTGGAGGAGGGCAGATGTGATTCCTCTTCACAAATGTGGGAGCAATTCAGAAGCAGAAAACTACAGACCTGTTAGTTTAACCTCAGTGATAGGAAAATGATGGAATCACTTCTGAAGGAAAGAATTGTCGAGTATCTAGAGGCCAGAGGGCACAGGACCCTAGGCAGCATGGATTCACAGTGGAAGGTCATGCCAGACAACTCTGATAGATTTCTTTGACTAGGTGACCAAAGTAGTAGATCAGGGAGGGGCTGTGGACATGGCCTACCTGGACTTTAGCAAGGCATTTGACACAGTCCCACACAAAGATTAATATACAAGTTAGCCAGCCTGGGAGTGGGTCCCAAGATGACAGCCTGGGTAAAGAATTGGCTGGAGAATAGGACACAGAGAGTAATAGTAAATGGAGTCCACTCAGAAGAAAGGAGGGTTACTAGTGGGTACACTGAGGTTCAGTATTAGGACCGGTCCTCTTCAATGTCTTTATAAGTGACATTGCGGAAGGACTGGAAGGAAAAGTATGTCTCTTTGCAGATGACACTAAGATCTGCAACAGAGTTGATGCACAGGTGGGGTGGAAAGGATGAGAAGGGACTTGGCAAGGTTAGAGGAATGGTCAAATGTATGGCAGCTTAGATTCAATGCTAAGAAGTGCAAGATAATGCACCTGGTAAACAAAACCCAGGGAAGAGTACACAATGGGGGGTGAGATACTAACAACAACAAAATGGAAAGGGACCTGGGGTAGTCATATCAGATGACCTAAAGGTGGGCAAGCAATGTGAGAGGGCAGCAAGCAGGGCTGGGGGTTACTGGGATGCATAGGGAGGCATCACCAGTAGAAAACAGGAAGTTATTATCCCTCTGTACAGACAGCTGGTGAGACCCCATCTGGAGTACTGTGTGCAGTTCTGGAGACCCAGTCTCCGCAAAGACATAGACAGGATGGAAGCTGTCCAGAGGAGGGCAACTAAAATGGTGCAGGGTCTTCACCGAAGACATATGAAGAGAGACTTAAGGAGCTTAATATGTATAGCCTCGAGGAAAGGAGGGAGAGGGGACATGATAGAAACTTTCAAGTACCTCAAGGGAATCAGTAAAGTCCAAGAGGGTAGCATCTTTCAAAAAGAGGTGTGCAAGAACAAGAGCACAATTGAAGATAGAGGCGGCTCAGAGATAATTTAAGAAGTATTTTTCACAGAGAGGGTTGTGGATGCATGGAGCGGCCTTCGGAGAAGGTTGTGGAGTCAAAAGCAGTGGTGGAATTCAAGCATGCATGGGACAGTCATAAGGCAATTCTTGGGGGTGGCGGGAAGAAGTAGGCTGCTGGTTAACTAGGATCTGCAGCTTATCCAGTAGAGTAGGAAATGGGCAGACTGGGTGGGCTAAGCGGTCCTTATCTGCAGTCAAATTCTATGTTTCTATGTTTCATCTGTGCCTCACAGCCTGCCATCTTCTGAGGAGATTGCCCAGGCCATGAAGGTCATACAGGCTTTATGGGGTTTCATACCTACTCCAACCCTGCCAGCACTGGTTCAGACCTCGGCTGCTCCACCTGAAAGAAACCCATCTCAGGATATGAAGGAGTTTGAGGTATGAGTTACCTGAAATGGATGTAGGTGATCCTATTGAACCAGAGATCTCACCTGAGCAGGAGTTCAGCTCTCCCCAGACAAGAGGATTTTCCCTCTTATTTTTCCTTTGTAAGGAAAATAGCAGATGCCCTTGACCTGACTACCACAGAGGTCATGGGAGATGAAGAGGAGGCTGAAAATATGGAGATGATGGGGTTAACACCCACAAAGAAAATTCTTCTCCCAATAAACAAGTTCTTTAAAAAAGACCAGTTTAAAATACTGCAGACTCCAAATTCTATTCCACCTTTAGATAAGAAGGCAGATAAAAGCACCAGCAGGACAGACAAGGGCTGAATTCCTCTTCTCTCACCCTGATCATCGGGGATAGTCCAACAAGCAGCCTGTGAGAGAGGCGAGGTTCCTTTATCTTCTCACTCACCTGAGAAGGACTCTTGAAAAATGACAGCATGTCTAAGAAAGGTTATTTGGCTGCTTCACTGGGAGTAAGACAGGCTAACTACCAAGCTTACTGAGAACAGTACCAAAAATCACTGTGACAGTCCATGTTATGTTGGCCATGACAGAAGGCTCCTATCTCTCTCTGTCAATTTGGCTGAAACTGCCAGATTCAGGACTTAAAGCAGCAAAGCACCAGTTTCAAATGGTGAGAGATGCCAATGACAATGCTGCCAGATGGATGGTTCTTACCATAGGGTCTATGTGATAACGGTGAATGCCCTTTGTAGGGTTGGTGACATCGGCCGACATCAATGGTGTGGGCGCCCAGTTATACTGCTGAAAATTCAGGTGAAGTTCCAATGGTATAACCTGATGACTGTGATCCCCAAAGAGCTACTGTTATGGTAAGTTCTTACATAGCTGTTCTTTGGGCTATGCTTCAAGGTTTTCCAGCAGTCATCTAAATCCCATGAAGTTGGAGTCCCCAAACAGGGAACGAGGGAGGAAATAGACCTGATGACTGAGATCCCTGGAAGAGTAAAGTGTTATGGTAAAGGGAGGGGTGGGCAGAGGGTGACAGTGAAAAGGCAGAGATACTGAATAAATAATTTTGTTCAGTATTCACAAAAGAAGAGGAGGAGGACATACCTAAACCAAGCAATAGAAGTACTCTGGATAGGGGTTGATACCAGTCCATTCTCATAAGAAAGGGTCCTGAAAGAACTCCTAAAACTCAAAGTGGATAAGGCAATGAGGCCTGATGGGATTCACCCAGAATTCCAAAAAGAACTAAGGGAAGAACTAGTGACTCCACTGACTATCCTCTTTAACAAATCATGGGAGGGTGGTGTGGTACCTTAGGATTGCAGGAAGGTGGATGTGATTCCCCTTTACTAAAGTAGTGGGAGTAAGGCAGAGCAGAAAATTACAGACCTGTTAGTTTGACCTCAGTGTTAGGAAAATGATGGAATCACTTCTGAAAGAAAAGAATTGTTCAGTATATAGAGGCCAGCAGGGCACAGGACCCGAGGCAGCATGGATTCACAGCAGGAAGGTCATGTCAGATGAATCTAACAGATTTATTTGACTGGGTGACAAAGTAGTAGACCAGGGAGGCTATGGACATGGCCTACCTAGACTTTGCAAGGCCTTTGACATAGTCCCACAAAACAAATTAACAAACAAGTTAGCCAGCCTGGGAGTGTGTCCTAGGTTGGTAGCCTAGGTAAAAACTGGCTGGACAACAGGACACAGAGGTAATTGCAAACAAAGTCCACTCTAAAGAAGGGAGGTTTACTAGCCAGGTACCACAGGGTTAAGGTACTGGGACCAGTCCTCTTTAATGTCTCTATAGGTGACATTGCAGAGGACTGGAAGAAAAATATGCCCTTGCAGATGACACAAACATCTGCAACAGGATTACTACACAGGGGAGGGTGGAAAGGATAAGAAGGACTTGGAAAGTTTGGAGGAATGGTCAAAAGTATGGCAGCTTAGTTTCAATGCAAAGAAAAGTGCAAAATAATGCACCTGGGATACAAAACCCAGGACAAGACTGCACAACGGGGGCATTAACAGCACCAAAAATGGAAAGGAACCTGGGGTAGTCATATCAGATTACCTAAGGTAGGCAAGCAATGTGAAGGCAGTAAAGTGGGCTGGGGGATACTGGAATGCATAGGGAGAAGCATCACCAGTAGAAAATAGGAAGATGTTATCCTTCTGTACAGACAGCTGGTGAGACCCCAGCTGAGTACTGCATGCAGTTCTGAAGACCCCATCTCTACAGACATAGACAGGAATGGAGGCAGTCCAGAGGGGCAACTAAAATGGTGTGAGTGTCTGCAACAGAAGCCATATGAAGAGAGTCTAAAAGAGCTTAATATGTATACCCTCGAGGAAAGGAGAGAGGAGACAGCATCTTTCAGAAAAGGGATGTGCAAGAACAAGTGACCACAATTTGAAGATAGAGTGGGGACAGCTCAGGGCAACGTGAGGAACTATTTTTCATGGAGAGGGTAGTGGAGACATGGAACAGCCTTCCTGAGAAGGTCATGGGGTCAAAAACAGTGGAAGAATTTAAGAATGCATGGGACAGACATAAGGCAATGCTAGTGGGAGGTAGGAGAAAGTAAGCTGTTGGTAAACTAGGATCTGCATCTTATCCAATAGGTAGGAAATGGGCAGACTGGGTGGTCCAAGTGAGTCCTTATCTGCCATCAAAGTATATGTTTCTATGTTTCTCTCAGTTCAAGAAGACAGAGCTCTGCTAAGAGAATGAACAATGACAACAGTCTGCAAATGTATGCTGTGACAATTATCAGGAACAAGGTTCAAAGCTATCTAGTCAACACAGATGTAACCAAGTCACAATATTGAATAGTATTCAAAATAAATGCATGATAGAAAAACAATGTCAGAACCAGTTGAACTCAATTGAAGAAGACACATCTGCAACATACCATCTGTAATTTGACTGGCAGCTAGCATCAACTCGGAAAATAAATAAAGGAACTCTCAATAGAACAGGAAATGTATTCTAAGGAAGTAACACACAGTCCACTGCCCGGCCCCAATGGGAACGTGGATCAGCACTTTAATTCCTGGCCAGTAGAATGGGAGACAAAGAGACAAATGGAAGGAAATATATATTTTTAATTGTGTTATTTTTACAGGATTAACTGATTCAGAATACAATGTAGGGTTACCACAAGAAGAATGCAAAATGGCAGCGGACATACTGTTGGTAAGTGCCTACAAAATAGGCTGAATTCCTGACAGTGTCTCTTTAATTTGTCATACTCAGAAAAATCATATCAAATGGATTTGAATCATTGACCACAAAATTTAATAACATGTAAAAGGGAAAAGGGGTGATGTCAGGAGGGAATTTGCAGAAAATTGTGGGCCACGTGTTGAAATGCATGGCGTGGGGAATAAAATCCAGGATTGGTAGCCTTGGTGCTGAGACTGACCTGGACATTGTGGCTATTACAGAAAAATGTTATATTAGGGACCATGACTGGGACATAGCTGTACCAGTTTATACTTTGATCAGGAGAGACAGGGAGGGTAAAAATGGAGGAAGGGTGGCTCTTTATGTCAAGGAAGGTCTAAAGGTGACAGAGATGCAAGGAATGTAAGGAATGCAGGGGAGGCAGTGACACTGTTGGTCACCCTGGAGACATGCAATGGCACAGCCATTCACATAGGCATGATCTGCAGACCCCAGCACAGGGGGAAACTGGAAGCCATCCATATAATGGCAGCCAGAGGGAATTGCTGCTGATGGGTGACTTCAGAAATGTTGATTGGAGCATCCTAGTGACTGCCACAGCCAAAGGCACAGAAATCCTGGTCTCCTGTAAGTGGCAAGTCTCAGCAGCTAGTGCCTGAGCCAACCCAGGAGAAAGAGATTCTGGACCGGGAACCAATCAATGGGGAAAGAATTGCAGATGTCATGGTGGGTGAACACCTGGGATACAGTGACCATGACACAGTGTGATTCAATATTAGTGCTGCAATAAGGTAAAGCCACACAAAAGTGAGTGTCCTGGTCTTTTGGAAGGCAGACTTCACTAGGATGGTAGTATGTCTCAGGAAAGTCCTAGCAGAAGGAGAAGATTGGGGAAGTCAAGGAACAATGTGTCCATCTGAAAGGAGCAATAGTGGAGTCAACAAACCTCTGCATCTGGCTTATAAAAAAGAAGCGAAAACCACAGTGATTCCCAAGGAAAGTGGCCAGGAAAGTAAAGACAAAAAATCTGGCTTTCAGGAAATACAAGGAAAGAAACACAGAAGGAGGAGGACAGAGCATTGTATCTAGACAACTAAGGGAGGCTGGAAAAGTGGTCAGGTTTGCAAAAGCAGAAGACAGGAGAAAACAGCAAAGGAAGTTAAAAAATGGGACAAGACTTTCTTTAGGTGTGTTAGTGAAAAGAAAGCCTGGGACAAGGGGCTGTAAGTCTAAAAGTGGAGGAAGGAGGGTGTGGAAGGAGATCAGGAAGAAGCATAATCCTGAACAAACATATTTTGTTCAGTACTCAAAGAAGGAAGGAAGGGAAGGTCCACAACTAAGAAACAGGTTTTGAGCGAAGTGGACATCAATACGTTTACAGAGGAGAGGGTCCTAGAGGAACTCACAACACTGAAGGTGGACAAGGCAATGGGATTAGATGGGATATGCCATAGAATATTAAAGGAGTTAAGGGAGGTACTGGTGGCACCACTCATTGGATATGGGAGTGATTCCACAGGACTGAGAAGGGATGATGTGCCCTCTCACAAAAGTGGGAGCAAGGAGGAGGCTGGAAATTATAGACCTGTCAATCTGACCTGGTTGGTGGGAAACTTAAGGAATTGCTGATAAAAGGAAGGATAGTGGAGCACCTTGAATCCAACAAAGCACAAGATTCAAGGCAGCACAGAGTCACATAAGGAAAGTCATGTCAGACAAATCTGATAGATTTTTTGACTGGGTAACCAGGGAAGTGGATCAGTGGGAGCAGAGGATGTGGCCTACCATGACTTAAGCAGGTGTCTGACACCATTCCACATAGGAGGCTTGTAAGCAAGCTGTGCAGCCAGGGATTGTGTCACAAGGTGGTGGTACTGGTTTTGGAAATGGTTGAGGGATAGAACACACAGGGTGGTAGAAAATAGAGCTAAATGGAGCACAAAATTAATGTATGCAATACTCAGAAACATCCATTAGCTGAATTTAAATGATTTACCACAAAATGTAATAACATTTAGCCATCCACTTTAGAGTAACAAGTAGTACAAAACAGAGGCAAAAATACATTTTGCTATTCTTGAAAAAAATACCACCCATTGGATTTGAACCACAGACCACAAAAACATAAGAACACATGCTTATCATGATGCACCACTGCAGAAGTCTGTAAGTTGGCCTCTAAAAGATTAATGGAACTATCTTATGTACAGTTCAAACAAAAATATATTTAATCAGAATTAATTTTTGGAAAACACTGTTATAAATTATATAAAATCAATTTATGTTATTCTTGAAAAAAAAAACATCAACTAGTTTGAACCCCTGACCACCAATATATAAGGCAATAAGGCACATGCATATCATGATCACCACAGTAGAAGTCTGCAAGTTGGTCTCTATAAAGATTAATGAAACTATCATATGCCCAGTTTCAAACAAACAAAACAGATATTTACCCAGAAAAATTTGGGGGAACATAACTGTTGTATATTATACAAATGCTAATTTATGTTAATCTTGGATATAACCATCAGCTGGATTTGAACTACTGACCAACATATTTTAAGCATACACACTTATCGTGATGCACCACTATATAAGTCTGTAAGTTGGCCTCTAAAAGATTAATGACACTATCTTTTGTACAGTTTCAAACAGGAAAGATATTTAACCAGAATACATTTTAGAAAACACTGTTATAAATTACATAAAAATAAATTTATGTCGTCTTGGGAAAAAACAAAAACATTGGGTGAATTCAAACCCTACCACAAAAATATAAGACACATAATTATCATAATGCATCACAGCAGAACTCTACAATTGGTCTCTAGAAAGATGATTGAAACTACTATGCACAGTTTCAAACATCAATAGATATTTTCCAGAAAAAAATTGTGGGGAGCATCACTGCTGTAAATGATACCAAAATTAATTAATGTTATTCATGGAAATCCCATTAACTTGATTAGAATATTTGTACCAATTGTACTGTAAATATTTTACAATAATTGTACTGCATTTGTCTCTGATCCTGTGTAATCCCGGAAAAGGCTTTTTTATGCTCTGTGAAGCTAGCCAATCATGTTACAAAATTAAAAAAAATTAAATGAAATGAACCATTGATCACAACATTTAATAACATGTAGCCATCAACATTAGAGAAACGAATAGTAGAAGCAAAACATCTCATCAACTTGATTTGGACAGCTGGCCACAAAAGCGTAATATCGACCATCAAGATGAGCATAATACATAGTATAAAACTTCAGGAAAATTTTATTAAGCTACTGTATACTGTACTTGGGGAAAAAATACTTTTGACTATTTCTTTCATTGCCTCCTGTTTTCAGGATGCCATCTGGTGAACATTCCTAAACTCTCCCTAATGTCTGACAAAAGGCATGCCACTTATAGCAAGACTAAAGCACATGCACCATCTTGTGTCCATTTAGTTATAACAAAAGGGATTTTGAAGAATTTTTCCCTCTAAATTTCCTGAAGGATAAATGGGGAATCCCACAAAATCCCTTGACTAATTTAGCGCTTCTACTGTATGTTTTGGCATACCCTTGCCCAAGAATTTATGTTGGTTGTACAATGAGATCACTGAAGAAACAGATCCAAGAGCATGTCCGCTCCATCATTAACATGGAAATTGATAGCCCAGTGGGCATGCATTTTGCAGAAAATCATAATGGCAGTACTGAGGGATTTATATTTCTTGGCCATGAACACATTTCAGCACATCAGGGGAGGGGTAGGAAGCGCAAATTACTACACCAGGAAGTGAAATGGATTTTTACTTTAGAGCCCATTCTGTTTTGGGACTAAATAGTCAAAATATTGATATTTCATCTTACTTATAAATTTGGAACAATCACTTGTATCGTGTCTTGTTTTGCTTTATTCTGTATGTTTAAATAAGATCAAAGATTTTAAAAATAGTGATCTTATCTGCACTAGAGTCTGACAAAATGAACTTAATTTTTGCCCCTTAAATTTCATCTACTCTTGCTAAGTGTGGGGTCGTATGCTCATCAGTTGACTTATAAATATGAATTACTAATCAATATTGGCTCTATTTGCACAAGTATTTCCCCAGTTAGTAAATGTGATAGCCATATTGAGATTTATATTTGGGACTTTATCAATAATTTATTCAAGTAGCACTTTTTCAGCAGCATCTTGAAATAAAGTATTTTCTAGAAATCACTCTTAGCTACACTAACACTGTTTGGACAATTTGGTTCTACAGGGCACATATAATGATGACTATGAGCCTAAATTTGGAAGAATTTATATTCAGACACTCAGAATAGAATGCCTACATTGATGTGTCTCCTTTGATCTAACTTTACACTATTGTGTAATATTGCACTTTAAAGGGTGTTTTATGCTTTTGGATAATGATGTACTGATATTATCTGTATGATTATACATTTGCATTATGGAGCTTTATATGTGTTGCAATTTTGTGAACTGTCACTTTAAATGCCTGCAAGATTTTGACAGGAAGCACCAAGGCTGGAAAGTGCTCACTGGGATCCCTGAATAAAACTATGGCAAAGATCCATTGAGTCTGTATTTTTATTTGAACATTACTTTGGACTTTGGAGTGCATTGTGGTGTTTGAGTTGTGAATGGCTTTTGGAATGCCTCTTCTCATCTTCCAGAAGTGCAGTTTTGTTTGTGAGTGCGAATGTTAAACTGAACTGTCCCATGATCACTGGTCTCCAGATGGCATCCCATCCAGACACCTGCAGCACTGTCCCTGTTCATAAATAGCAGGTCCAGTATTGCCCAATTTGAGTGGGTTCCTTGACTACTTGCCTCAGAAACCCCCTTGCAGGGAACCTAGGATGACCTGCTTCTAGCAAAGGACATGGCATTAAGGCTTCAATTAATATCTGGTGGATTGAAGTTGCCCACCAGCAATACCACCTCTTTATCTGCAGTCTTTGCAATGGCTTTACCTTTTTCCTTGACTACCATCTCCTCCCAGACTGGGGTCTCTAAATCACCCTTTTGTGAATGGAAGCTGATTAGTTGGTGTCTCCAGGGTGACCCACAGTGCCTTAAGCCCCTCCTGACTTCCTTCAATTTATGTTGCCTTGATATCTTCACTGACATATGACACAACCTCACCCCACACACACACACAAACACACATACCTTTCCTCCCTTTCTATCCTTCTGGAACTGAATGTCTCCTGGTATAGCTGTTTCAGTTTTGGTTCCATCTGGACCATGACTCAATGATGGCACTATGTCCCGGACAGGTCTGCCTCCACTATGATAGCCTCAAGATCTGGAATTTTATTTTCAAGACTTCTTGTGTTTGCACAGGGCTTTCCATCATTCTCCACTGCTTGTGACTCCTCCTTTCTGCCGTCGGTCCTGCCTCAATTTCCCCATATTATTGTGTATATTTTTTCTGCATTGTCTCCAGGTCCCTCCTTTTGTGTTGAACCTGTTCCCTGTGGGAGTTTATTCCCTCAGGTTCTCCTTCCTTCTGCTTCATTTGTGTGTGTGTGTGTGTGTGCTGGGGGCAGCATATGCTTTCAGTTCTATGTGATATTGGCGGACGTCAAAGAGTGATCACCCGTTACAGCAAGTCAGGCACTGCAAATCTATTTTGGTGCACTGACTCCCCCGGCTTTCCATTTTGTTGTGCACCTGGGAGTCAGAGCGACATTTTATGCCCCTGCACCCCTACTTAAGAATTCTCAACTCCGGGGAGCATGTCGAGGACAAAACATAAAAATTAAATCTGGGACAGGCTCAGCAAAGACAAATCTGCACCAGGCCCAAACCCAGCACCCTAGCCACCAAAGCTGTGAGCTGACCCACTACACCATGGGGCCAGCTCATCAGCCTACTGCAGCACCACCCCTCAAATCCTCTCCCACCCTCTCTGAGCATGCTCACTCTGACCACCCACACACGTACATGTAGTGTGCTCGCTTCCCACTGCACGTGTACCTGTAGTGACTCCTGTCACTACGGTCACCAACCCACCTCATCCAGTTACTGTAGCTTCCCAGTAGCAGCTGTGCCATGCGCCTGATTGAGTCACCCTTTCGGGATTGCTCAATCGTGGTTTGCACATCATGGTATACCATGCTTTCTATATCCTTCTGCCCTCCCTCAGCTAGTTTAAGTGTTCATCAAAGTAACATTTAAACAGTCCACTGAGGACTGCTCTTCCTCTCCTAGAAGGATGCATGACATCACTTTTGTATAGGTCCAAATCCTCCCTTGGGTCCCCAGTCCCCAGTGTAGCTGAACCCCTCCTCTCTGCACCATTTCTTCAACCATGAGCTGAAGCTCCTGATGCAGAGTTCTCTGTCTTCCTTCAATGATATACAGACAGTACCTTGGTGAAGGCCACTGTGCATGTTACATGTTTTAGATCACCCCAGATTCCAGAATTTCCTCTGCACAATTCAGCTTCATTCCAAGCTAGGTCATTTTTCCCAGGTGGATAATCACATTCTTTTCCCACCTGTCCTGCTGTATAAGTGATCCTTAGGATCTGCTGACCATCCCTCTGAAATGTGGCACCAGATAGACACCTTACCTCTAGCTACCTCCCGTGTTCCCAAATCTAGCTCTCAATCATTGAGCCCCCAACTAGAAGCTGTTAATTCTTCTGCTGGGGTCCTCTGCTACAACCATGGGTTCCCCATTGGCGGACCACAAATCCATCTCCACCACACCTACAGGTGTCACCTTCCAGCAATCCCATCCTGTCAAAATGGCAAAGGAATTGCATATTGGCACTGGTAGAGGAATTTTGTTTTATTTTTCATTTAGTATGCTTCTTCCCAGAGCCAAACCCAACCTCAGGATGCCAGCCACTCCAGTTCCGTTACTCAACTTTCCTCCAGGAGATATCCTCATGCTAAGCAGTGTGGCCTAGGTATTTGTCAGGGTGCAGGGCTAACAGATAGCTGGGGCTTGCAGCAGTTTGGGAACCATTACCATTTTCCTTTCACAAGGGCTGGTGTATCATGCTGCCCAGACATTCCCACACATGCTTCTGTCTGTGAGTGTCATTATCCACCACTCCCCCACTTTGTCGACAGCATGCCCTACCTCCAGCCAATGTTAGAGGACAGCTGAACACTGGTCATTAAAACACTCCCTCCCTGGCAGAGGTGGACTCCTGCAGATGCTCTATTCTGTCCCAACTGGTGGAATAATTTGCCCCTGGCCCTGCTTGCCCAGCACTGTCCAGGAAGGTTCTCTTTCCTTAGGCATCTTCTGGGGTGGCAATGGTGGACTTGGTGGCCCTGGGTAAGAGGTAGAGTCATCTGGATTCTGGTCAGCTCAGCCTTTAGTCTAGAGACCTCCTCCCTCAACCCAGAGGTGCGTATGTATGGAGCAACATCTCAGTCTCCAGAATGTCTCCCTGAGACTGCTGCTCCACACCCACTGCACGCATCACTCTCATTCTGTCTGCATGTTCATTGTCCTGCTCATTACTGCATGTTGCCCCTCTGTTTAGTTCTACCCCTTGAACTTCCAAACCCACATAGGGCATCTCTGGTATCCAGTCAACATGGTGACCGTAATTGAGTGCTTACAAAATTGGTGACTGGATTACGGTTGCCTGTGCTCAGGGTTACCTGGCAGGGTAGCAACCGGATGCTGGGTGGGCGGTGGGGCAATGGGAAGCATATGCGTGTATACCCTGCACACATGTAGGTGGGAGAGGAAGGGAAGGTATGTGGGAGAGGATGTGCTAGGAAGCTGCTGAGCTGGTCTGCTAGTGTGGTGGAGAAGGTGGTCTGTTGGGAGTGCAGGGTGCAGGATTCAGGTCCAGTGTGGCATTTTTTTTTTTTTTTGCCAGCAGGCGGTTTGTTTTATTTAAGTATTTCACCCCCAGACATGCATCCCTGTAGTTGAGACTCCTTTAGTAGGGAGTGCAGAGAAATCCATAGATCATGGGTGCCCTTTGCCATTCACCGTGATGCGCACGCCAAAATTAATTTTCGGCAATTTACACTCACCCAAACAGCAATCGCTGTCTCATGATTGCATTTATCACATAGAACTGGTATCTCCTTACTTTCCCTTGCTTTCCTGTTTACTACCTTCTTTAAAGTCCTCCTTGCTTCACTTTGCCTCTTTTAGATCTTCCCTTAGTGCCCAGCTAAAAATCCTATTTCACCTTACCCTACAGAGGGTGTCCCACCTATTCACAATAGTGACATGCTTTCACCCTTACCCCTTCCCTACAGTGAGTATAACAACAAAAGTGCCAAAGAGCCTTACATCAGCTGACTGGCAGATACCTCTGCTTCCCTGTAGCCTCCTGTAGATGTTAACTGATGCCTAAGATGCCAGTACCCTTTTCACTCCTTACTGTTCCACTCACTTGCTGGGATAAGCTGGACAAGGGAATCTTTAAAATATACTTTCTAGAAGGCACAACGCCTCTTGTCAGCCCCTCAACTACATACCTGATTCACAGCGCTCCTGAATCTATTCAGCCTCAAGATTCCTCTCCTGAGCTTGTTTCCCCTACACTACTTGTTACAAGTTTAAAGACAAGTCTCAAAGTGCCATAAACACTGCCTAAAACCTCTTATTGTCTCCCATTTACCTGCCACTTTCATACTTTCATTATAGAGACAGATAATAAATGTTCTTTGCAAAATGTGTTCACGCACCAGTTTGGGTTCAACTTAATGCCATAAATGTATGGAAATGTGGCATTAGTGTTTGCAACCTAACCCCACCCAGCAAAGGGTAAAAAATTAGGGTTTTGTGTCTCCAGGGTCATGGCAAATCAGTGGTGGGGTCATCCTTGTGGTTGTCATCCCTAATGCTTACCCTTTCCCGAGAAAACAAGGCCAGATGTGATCACTTTCATCAAGTAGGGTCCACTGGGCCTCACCTGAAGAAAGCTACAATAGATTCTGTTGAAAACATGTGCTACACATGGTTCTCTGCCTTTAAAGAGTGTATCACTATGAGGCACTGACTTGGAGGTGCACCTGGTGCTTTGGTCAGGAGACCACAGGCTGTGGGTAGAGTGGTGAGCATTAGGGTTGACAACCTCAAGGAAGACCCCCACCACTTATTTGCCAAGACTCCAGAAACCCCAAACTGCAATGCTTTTTGTCTTCGTTTTGCTGTTTGGGGTGGGGATGGGGATTTAGGGATGGAAACCCTACTGCCACATTTCCCTACTTTTGTGGCCTTAGGTTGACCCTAACTAGTGCATTAATCCCATTTTGAAAAGAATTTCCTTTTTGAGATAGTGGGATTGTATACTCATTCTTGAGGTCCCCTCAGAACCTGTGTGAACAAATGCAGAGGTACAAGGCCCTTGGGGTGGAAAAAACACACACAAGGTGATAGTCTGCATGACACAACATATTTTTTTGTTGTAAAAATCAAGTGGTGAGAAACCAAAAACAGTCTCATGACACTGAATATTTCATGTTGTACCAGAGCTGCTATGCAAAACCCTACTGAGTATGCTCAGATAGCTCAAAACCAAACTTTAAATCCTTATAACAATTTCCCTCAGCCTTCCTGATAAGGTACAAGTTAGTGGTTGTTCATTTTCTCTCCTACCTACTTTGGGAACCAAAGAGGTTCTCTGGATATTGGGTGTGCTTTTATATGCTTGGTTAATGATTTATCCTGAATAACCTCCCACACAAACACACACACACATTTTAAAGTAGTCTCTCGATTCCTGGCAGTGCAGTTCAAGTTTCTTCTCTGTGAGCAGTTCCTTCTACTTTTCAGGGACTGTCCCAAAGGGATACTTTAATCAGTGAGAGAAGATGACCACCTTTAGCATACAACAATGAACTGGCTGATGTATCCTTGTGATTCCCCACCTCCACCCCAAGCAGTGCCCAACCACCCAGCTCTCCGCCATCCCCGACCTGGCATCCAGCTACAGTATGCACTTGCTGATATCTCAGTCAGCAGCCAGCCATAGAGGTTTGTGGAGGGCTATGCTGGTCACCAGCTCAGGATGGGGCAGTGGGGTGGTGGGGCACCTGCCTGCTGGGGTGGGGGTGAAGGGACTGCTATACCACCAGGACTGTTCCTTTGTTGGTTTGGGGAACATGAGAGATCAGGTCTTGGGGTGGGGTGCAGAATACTATTTTCCTATTGTACTGGGAGATCTGGGATGGTGGCTAAGAGAGGCTCTAGACTACTAGGTGGAATTACATTTTACACTCAGGGGATCAGGACTGGGGGCCAATAGACTAGTAGGAGGAATTTACATTTTACACTTGGGGATTGGAGCTAGAAGTGCTAGGCTACAGAGAATTTACATTTTACATTCATGGATCAGAGTTGGGGCGCTAGACTACCAGGAGTTTACATTTAAACTCAGGGAGCAGGGCTGAAGGTGCTATAGACTACCAGCAATAATTGTTATTTTACACTGGGGATTGTGACTGAGGGGCACTAGCAACCATGGACTGCTGTCCATGCCCATGGCTTGTTGCACACTGTGCGCTGTCTGTTTGGTGCAGGGCCAAGGTTGCTGCACGCCATGGAACTTTGATGCCAGGACCCTACCTGATAGGGAATAGGGTGCAGGGTACTTAGACCACTGGCAATTAGTGCAAGACACCTTTGGCATGGGTTGTGTCAACTTTTGAGAATCAGGACCTACATATCTAGACACATTCTCAAACATTGAACCTACACTTGAGACAATAGGTCTGCCTGGTGGGCTGGCGAGATATTTTTAATTAAGTATACTTTACTGAAAATTTTAAAGAAACAAAGAACAAGCCATACAGATAGCAGTCCAATAATGTGAACAAGATAACATAGATCTAACAATTAATACAAAACTGTGCCCCAACCCATCCCAACACCATACTATCCCTCTCCCCATACTACAGAGATTAGCTCCCTAAAGGGGACATTTACCAAAAAGTGTAAAAGGAAAGCAACTGGAACACCATCCATTACTTGCTAAGCAAAGCAAGGGTGCCCATCAGGAGTCCACTACAACACAAAACCCAATAAATTCCAGGAGGTGGAAGAGATTGAGAATGACAAGAGCAGAGTTTCTATCTCATATGAACAGAGAGCAAAGAAAAAGGGCTCCCAGCTATCTAGGTTCTGTGTTTTTACAATTAGATGTCTTTGTTATTATTCTTTCTGCTTGCAGTGTGAACAAAATTTCTTTATACCACTCTAGATAGAATGGAATGGTTTGATCACAACAGTGCCTTAAAATGAGCTTTTCTGCACAAGCTGATATTAGTGCCATATGGTATCACTGACCACCAACTAGTCTGTCTTGATAAGATCCTAACAAGCATACCTATGGAGAAAAAGCTTCTTCTAACCACAGGAGTGGATCCAAGTGTTGACAAATGGACTCTCACAAGGGCACTGCCTTTTCATAATCCCAGAAAATGTGGAGCAAAGTGACCTGTGCCTTATTACATTTGTACATAAATCCCGGGCCAGTCTGCCAATTTTATGCAGTTTGACAGGGGTAAAGAAAAGGTTGTGCGGTCACTGAAACTTAATGTGATGGTACCTATTCCATTTTGGAAACTTATAAGCTAGCCCAGGGATAGGAATTACCCTGGGATGCCATCCTGGACAATAAAGCCTTGTCCCAATATTTAGCTATACTTACTTCTTGATAGGTAACAAAGCAAGAAGGTGATAGTATAAAGAGGTGATGGCATGGGAGGCGCATGCCAAAGGGATTAAACTGGAAATGGTGGATCGTATTTAGTGCCCATGGCCCTCCCCAAAGAGTGGGATAGCAAATGGGCAACTTGAAAAATTCGAAACAATGATTAGTGGAAATATGAAATTTCTGTTGGACCATCCGGAAAGACATGATCATATTTTTGGTAAGGAGAGAGATGGATCCATGACACAGGTGCGACAACCCCAACCATGATGTCCGCTACAGTGCTGGGAACCCGTCAACACCCCAACTACAACCCAACCCTGAACCAACCTGCAAATTATGTATCACATAATGCAGGAGAGCATCAAGACCCCCACATATTACAGATAATTCAACTCCACGCCACACAGGCAGTGGAGTTAGGATATTTACCCCATCACCCTAAAGTGTCTCGATGCAAACTCCCCATCACTGTCGATTTAGGTGCAGTGGAGATTTCACTGTGGGGGTTCGCCAGTGCAGGGGTCGGCTGTAGTGGCAGCATACCGAGTGAGACCACCCTCTCAGTCCAATGTGCAGTAGTAAGAACGGAATCAATTTTAAATTAGGGTTCCAAAATAAAGGTTGTGTGACATCTTTTTTCTGGTCTAGACTAAGGAGAGCACAAAGTTGTGCATGTATTCAAAGTGAGGTACCAAACAGAGTAAGACACAAGGAAGGAGGGATCCGATTGTGCAAAACATATAATAGTGCAGTGATGATAATCTGGGAGCAGAGACATAAAGCTCTTTTGATTTGAAGCCACAAGAGTACATACTAGGAACTGGTATCCTCAAGGAGGCCTGCCCCAATGTAAGTAACGGGAGGTGGAATCGCCAAATAGTAAAGATAGAAATTGGAAGTTGAAGGCCCCAGAAGTTTAGGCTAGAGTTAACCTACTGAAGGCTCTCCTCAGAGGCTTACCTTGCCTTAAGAATAAAGATAGACAAGTCTGAAGTTCCTCGAACCAGACCTGGGAAATCAACACATTAAACATAATTAGCAGATACAGAGCCCTGGGCATGACGTTCATTTAATAATATTTAGCCTCCCCAGAAAGAAGTGGGTATCAAGGCCCAATGGTTTAGATCACTGTAATCCAATCCATTAAGGGGTCTAAGCTATAGTGTTTTGTTTCTGTCAGGCGATGTGCTAATGTATATGCTCAGATACTTGAGCCTATCTTTAACCCAGAAAAGCCCAAGTTTATATGTATCCTCTTTATGGGTCACAGCATTCAATGGCATGATTTGGTCTTGCTCAAATTTATTTTATAATCAGAGACACTCCCAGAAGGTCAATAATTTCCAGGGTAACAAGTACAGAGGTAGCTGGATATGTCAGGTGCAGTAAGATGTCGTCTGCATACACCAACATCTTATATTGTTCTGAACCGATAGATATCCCAGAGACCCATGAGTCCATATTAAGTTTCCTGATCAGGGGTTCCAAGAATAAATTAAAATGAAGGGGAATAATGGCCACCTCTGCCTGGTGCCTCTTTTAAGATGAACGAAGTCTGATTTGACCCATTACATAATACTGGCTGTGGGTGCAGTATAAAGCACCTTGAGCCATTGTATAAACTCGGTCGCGATTCTATATCTTGGCAGTAGAGCAAACAAAATATTTCATGAGATTCTATCAAAGCTTTAACATAGAAACAGAATCTGTTGGCAGATAAGGACCATACAGCCACCTAGTCTTCCCATTTCCCTACTTGGTTTGGCAATCCCTACTCCTATCTGGACTGCCTTTCCTCTGCTCTGCTGTACAGCAGGGTGCCTTTATGCTTTTCCCCTACACTTTTGAATCCCCATACTGTTTTCACTTCCACCACCTCCACTGGTAGGTTGTTCCATGAATCCACCTGATGAATCTCTGTGAAAAATACTTCTAGCATTCCCCAAAAGCCTCCCTCCTCCAGCCTCATGTTATGCCCCTTGTTCTTGTGCACTTTCTTTTCTGAAATATGCTCCCCTCTTGTATCCTGTTTATTCCTCTAAGGTATTTGAAAGTCTCTATCATATCCCTCTCTCCTTTCTGTCTTCCAGTGAATAGATGTTTAGTTCCTTGAGTCATTCTCTCTCTCCTGACTTGTGGTGGCCAGAACCTGCCCCTCCCCATCCTGTATTCCTCTCTTGGGTTTCTGTGTCCCAGGTGCATTATCTTGCATTTCTTAGTGTTGAAATCCAACTGCCAAACCCTTCCTCCGCATCCAGGGATATAATTGCTGCCAGTGTAGAGAATCCCTGGATGTAGAGATGAGGTGAATGAGCTTCTGCAGATGGTCTGTGGACACTCTCCCAGGCACAAAGCTTACTTGTTCCATACTGAACAAGTTCCCACACTTGATTTAGTCTGTTGGCTAGAATGTTGGATAATATTTTGAAATCCAAATTAATAAGGAAATAGCGTGATAGCTACCAACTTGTGTGGTATCCTTCCTGGATTTTAACAAAATGACAATCAAGGCCTCAGTTATAGAAACATCAGATAACCGTGGGAACATATATATAGTTAAAGGTGTCTAATAAAATTGGAGCCACCAAGTCCTTGAAATGTTTATAGAAATTGGGGTATATCCATCTGGGCTGGGGATTTATCAGGAAAATAGAATCTATAGCTGCTACAACCTCTGGTAATGTTAAGGGAATTTTAAGAAAGCCATTTGGTCCACAAGCAGCTGAGGAAGCTCTAAGCCCATCTGAAGGACTCTGTCTTAGAAGGGTCAATTGTCTGGTAGTCAGGGGAGTAAAGCTACAAAATTTTCTAAATTGATCCACTATGTCTCAAGGGAGGTACAGACCTGGCCAGATGCAGAACAGATGGAGGAACTCTCTTATGCATAATTTAGGATTTCAAATGGAAGCTAGAATTTTCCTACTTTCTCACCCCAATCAAAATAGTGAGTCCTGTGCGTAGTAAAGATGCTCAATTTTCTCATTTAGAAGGTCATTTTACCTGGCATGGAGATTCTCAACTTGGACCCAAAGCTGTTCAGGTGAATCTAGGGTAAGTTTTATCACCAGCTCTGATCTGGCTTATGCACATTGATTATATTGTTTCTTTCTTCTTGTGGAGATGCGAATAAACTCTCCTTGAAGGCAGCACTTCAAAGCACTCCATAACAAATCCCCTCAAGGCATAGTGGGTATATTAAATTCTAGAAAGGAGTGAATAAATTGAGATATATCTTTTGAGACATTGAAGGATCATAGAAGCTGATTATTAAAATGCCATGAGTGAGCCATATCTGTTGATCCCAGAAAGCTGAGCTGCAAAATTACTGGTTGATGGTCAAGATACCATACCATACATACAATACCATATCATATTGACACATTTGACTGATTTGTAATTGCCTATTTCCCAGTAGAAAAAAAATGTTGTGGGAAAGGAGTTGTGTGGGATCAGTACAAAAATTATTCCCTTCTAGAAGGAGTAAGAATCCACCATTGACCAACAAGGCCCTGAGGTCCATCAGCCCTCTCAGGGCTAATTGACTGTGTGTCTGCCTGTACGGTATCTTTCCTGATCTTGCTAAGTCATTATTGAGAACCAAGTTCCAGTTTCCTGCTAATATAGGGGGAGATTTACCCAAGGGGTGAGGAGGTTCAGTAATGGCCCATAAAACCAGGATCTTCAGCAGTAGGACCATATATTACCCACAACACTACTTCCATGTGCCCTAGCCAAACTCTGATATGGGAGCCTGACATGTCTTGAATCAAATGAAATGACACTCTTTGTGTACTAAAATGGTCACACCCTCTTGCGTGTATCCTGCCCAGAACAAACACATACCCAACTCACAATCTCCAGAAGAGTGTAAGCTGGGAAGTGGACAGGTTGGTTTCCTGCAGAAAGGCTACATCAGTTTGTAATTTATGTAAATGCAATAAATATTTGGCCCTTTTCCAGGGATTGGGCACCTTTGATATTCAATGAGCTAAATCGAAAATTCTGTGGAGTCATGGTTTAGAGTAAAGGGTAATAACTAAATTCACCATTCCCCATGAAAATGATGACAGTTACCATGTTACCCAGAACAGAAGATCTCTGAAGTATTCCCACCCCTTATCACTCCCTCCCCTCCCCAACTCTGACCCAAGCCCACAAAACTCTGGTACAATCAGAAATACCTAATCCAAAGTATAACATTTTACTTGTGAAAGCTGACACAAACCCAACCTACCCCATTCCCACAAACCCTCCTGGACTGCCATACAGTGGGTCTGTAAAAATTAGGAGACATCATCCAGACCTTTAGAGAGCCACTCTTTAACCACATTAAAATGCAAGTGGATCTCTGTCTTAAAAATAAGATGAACAAACATTGCACTAAATATACAACCCAGAGAGCCTACTCCATTCTGGTAGAATGGGAAAGCGCAACCTTCCCCAACCCTGCTGCAGTGTCCAATGCATGATGACTTGAGGTGACATGCAGCAACCAGCCTCCAGAAATCCCACCCCACCCTTGCACATTAATTCCACATTTAGAAATTATAATAAAATGCAATTATAGGAACTACCATCCCACTATAAAGCTTCTAAATAAAATTAAGATAACCATCCCAACATATCTGGAGGGTTGTATAGGCTGCTTACCAGAGTCTGGTGTTAGACCTTCACAATAAACCATATTACTATGTCCAGGAAAACCAGAAACCATAGCTCTAATGTAACTCCACATTAGCTATCTAAGTATACCTACTAAATAAACTCCAACCTGGTCAACCCAGGAAACAGATTAACAATTTCAGGTCATGTTAGAGCCATGACCAGGGTGGTGTATAAGCAAATACCAAGCAGTGAGTTAAAACAATAGGTTCCTCAAAAAGGCACCACCTCCTAGCCCACTGAGACCCCCCAAAGTTACCATTAACATATTAACGATACACAAGAGCACCATAAAATATACAATTTCTCCAATAACAAATGTCTTTGAAAACCCCACTAAAGAAACTGTGTTCTAAATCTGTGGGTGATATGTCACCAATGTCTTTTCGGTGAAAAATGGTACGTGATGTCCATATTAGATGGTTCATGTGAAGAACCTGAAGAAATAGAGACACCACCATATACTCACCTAAGGCAAAACCCAGTGCTGAACCTTATCTAAAATGCAAAAAAAGGCAGCCTTATGAGTTTTTAAAATAAAGCAAATGCCAGGACTGCAACTGCACACAGCAAAATGATATTGAGTATTCTACTTCAGGCTCTGCCAACAATCGTGAATCAAATTAGAAAACAGTATTGATCTACTGGTATGCCCGACTCCTCCAACTGAAGGACTGTGCTCCTCAGAAGTTGCTGGTAATGATCGTGGACAATTAAGATGGAAAAACTTAACAAAAACTCATGTTGCTTTCCCCAATACATACTGAAGAGAAGAAGGGTGAAGTAAAACAAAAAAAGACATGATGATCTCTCTGATGGGACCAGTATTGAGAACAATTCTGTTGAAGGATCCAAACAAAATCAAAGAAAAGTCCACTAAGAGAAGACATAGCAGCCAGAATTTTGCAAATAGTGTCTGAGAGGTACTGTATGTCAGGGCCAATGATTGGGAAAGATACTGACACCTGGTAAGGTCCAAAAGCACTGAAACAGCACAAAATCCCATATCGGTCGATGCTTGCCTACCAAGTAGAATTCTTATATGAACTGAAGTCCTGGGAAAACAAGCCAAATTGGTCTCGAACATTTACAAGAAACAGTTGGCTAGGTCAGGTAAGATCCATACAGGAGCAGAAATTATCAGTCAGGCATCCAAAATAAAAAGATCAGGACTGGAAGCAACATGGGGATAAGAGTAGAGCAGTTGCAAGAGGTAAGGAAGACTCACAGGCAGAACACTCAAAGCACTTCAGACAAGCTTAGGTTTGCATTCAGAGCACCGCATACAGCCTCAAAGAATTAATGACCCATATCAGGCAATACAGTCTATTATAGTAGATTGAAAAGCAGAGTTCAAGGCAGCCACAAACAGTTAGCAATTCTCTGTAAAGACAGGAAGCAGATCTTTCAGTTCCCTGGCAGCCTGGGCAGCAGAATCGAAGGATTTCCAGGATCCTTGAATCTGGGAATTGCAGTCTAGTGGGATAAAACATCCTGAAGTGGATTCTGGCAGCTATTAATTTAGTGACCACTGACTGATAGGCAACCCGTTTTGTTGCACAGATGCCGGCATATCTTGGGTGATCCTTAGTTTCACTCCCTCCATAGTACTTCATTAATGTCTCTAACTTTATGGAGTATATGCCGCTTATCTAAGTAATTCAGCAGCCACATTATGAAGGTTCACAGGATGCTCCCTGGAGGAGCAGAATGGAGGAGCAGTGTGCCTGCTCAATGATATACATGGGATTATTAGGAGATGGGCCTGTCATCTTCTCTAGAAATTTCTGAGTGAAGGAGATGGAGCCATACCTTCTGCTGCTTCAGGGAGGCTGAAGATGATGATGATGTTTCTTTGGCTTCTCCTTCTAAATCTTCCAATTTGTCCTCCAATTGAGAAAGTTTTGTCCGTGTCCATTTTATTTCTCCATTGCTCCATCAAGAAAGTATAAGATTCTACATCTCTGACCCATCTTCCCAAATCGCAATTTTTTTCTGAATTGATGTCAGCTCCTAGGTGAACTCTTGGATTGCCTACTTGAAGGATTGAATTCACTCAGAAAATGCTCCTCAGAGAGCAGGGTGGAGAGCGGAGTAGGAGTAGTCGAGTGCCCTGAGGAGACAGCCTGGACCTTGGACCTCTTGGTATTTTATCCGCATGGTTGGTGGTGTGTGCAGGGCAATACTTGATGCATTTCAGCATCCATTTCAGCAGGTTCTCAGCAAATCCAAATTATCAATCAAAGAAGGAAAGTGTAAGCCACAAATATTAATGAAAATATATTACTTTTAGTAAAAATGCAAAATAAAGGTTAAATATTGAAGGAGCAGGAACTGTTCCAGGTGCTTCTTTTTTAGAATTAAACTTTATTATTTCTATACAGACATAATACCACACAAACAACAAGTATGTTTAACAGCAGTCTGGAAAAATAGAACATAGACATCAAAACACTAGACAACATAATTGAGTTATTAAATTAAAGATTTAAGTAATTATATACATAAAAAAGCTGTTTTGTGGGAGTATTACACTCATACAACCAAGAGTGGTGCAGACCTTAACGTGCACCATATAAAATATATCAGGAAACATTCCAGGTAACGTTAACCAACATAGTCTAGATTGCTTAAGGCATAAATGTGGGTTAACCATAGATTGAAAAAGTGACCCAAGGCATCCATTGTTCTGCACAAAATGATTCTTTATCTAAAAATGTATAAAAGCTTTCTCCAAACAAAATTTACAATCTCATGTCACCCGTCGAGTTAGAACCTGAGACTGCAACCAAAATTTAGTTAAGCCTTTTTAGCACATAGTACTAATGGAAGTAACAAATGAGTGTGATTCCTGGAAATTAAAGGAGGATCTGGTGGAATCATAAGGAGAATCAACCTGTCAGACAGACTTAATGCCACCTCAAAATATTCTGTAAATCATCCTGAACTGATTCCCAGAATTGCTGTATCTGAGGACACTTCCAGAAAATATGCTCTTGATCAGCATTCACCCTCCACAATCCCGCCAACAGTAAACATACTGAGGGCCTTTGTATTTTGCAACATGTATCGGTGTAAGTAAAAACGCATGGTATTCCCAAGAGAATTTCTTAATGTAAGGGGCAATAGATAAATGAAAATGTAATAATGCCAATTGCAACCATTCTTCCCATGAACTAATCCCCAAGTTCCCATTCCCAACTAAAATATGTAGGTTTGGTAGCATCCAATTTACAAGCCCAGAAAACAACATAACAATTACCAATCAAATGACACATTTCCTCACCTCTCTGTGCCTCATTCATAGTAAGGACTTCTTGGGAACTCAAGGTATGCAAAAGTATATGAAAGTTGGAGTAAGTTCGTAAATAAGAACTCAGTTGAAAAAACCTATAATGTTCCAGTTTTCCCAAACCATAGCAAGCCTGGAGCTCCCAAAGGTTAGACAGCCCTTAGAGTCAAATAACTGAAAATAATATTCTAAGCCCAGGCATGTCCAATATTGAGGAATACTTAAATTTTACAAAAGGTGTAGCTTTTCCCATGCTATTGCAAAAATCAGTAAGGTTTTGGCTGAGTGAGGACGACCCATACAAATTCAAACCTTCAACACCACTCTAATATACTGAAAAAGTGGAAAGGGATTCAGGAATAGAGGTCGAAAATAAAATATGGCCAACCTCATGCAGGTCATTTAACAAATTCAGTATCTTTCCACTGAGCTGAGTACCGTGGGTTGATCCATAAACAAAACATACGTAAAAAGCTGCCTTAATAAACCACTCCAGATTAGGTAGCCCAGCCCTTTCTTGGGCAGAAGACAAATAAAGAATCAAAGCATGAACCCTGGGATGTCCACTCTGCCAAACAAATCTCAAAATTAAGTCTTGCCAGTCTCAAATGAGTGCCTTTGTTGGTAAAATAGAAAGAGTTTGTAATAGGAAAAGGATTTTCGACAATATCATCATCCCGAATAATTTCCACGCTTCTTAAAATGAAAGAGGGAGGGTCGACCATAAATGTAAGTCATTATGAATCTCTTGAGTGAGTGACTCAAAATTTAAAATGTCTACATGATCTAATGATTTAGTCAAGTTCACTTCTTGCTAACAGATCCCAGTCTGTTCTGATAGGCAAGTATACCTCTGCTGCATTACCCATCCATACTGGTGTCCCCAGTGCTCCATACTGGGGCTTCTATTATTCTCACTGTTCATAAATGATCTTCCCACAGAGAGCATAAACTGGAATGTGCTACTCACGCTGATGACCTCGTCATCTACCATAGCTCTAAGTCCCTCAAACCTGTATCTTCTACATTCGCTACAAACTATGGATCAGTTCAACATTGATTCCTCTCCAAAAAGTCTTGTAAATGAGAAAAAATAAAGGCCATGCTCTTTGAGTCAAAGCCATACCTTGCAAAAGTCACCAAATCAAAAACTTTGTTACACATAGTCACCCGGCAGGCCCTCCTCTTGACACTAAATCTTCCTTCAAATACCTAGAAGTGACTCTTGATCCCTCCCTTACCTACAATGACCACATTTCTAACACTATGAAGAGAGTCCACCAGAAGCTGGGGGCAGCCTACTGTGTTAACCACCTCCTAACCCCAGAGGCTCATCTTGCAATTGCCCAGGAAATCTACTGCCCCTACTTGACTATTGCTCCCCAATGTTCTCCTCCATGTCCTCATCACTTCTTTCTCATCTAAATATCACATACAACTCTATCTGTCACTTTGTCCTTCAGGTCCCTTCCTCCACTCATCACTGCTCTCTATATCAGTACTTAGACAGGCTTTGTCTCTGCAGGGCAGTTTTGAATGTGCTATGGGTTGTCTAGTCGACACCTCTCTCTCAGAAACTCACATATGTCCCTGTACTCCTCACTTCTCACTGACAGCATGGTAACTTGGTATCTCAGGGTCTCTTCCATTGCCCACTGGTAGTCCCCCATGTATCTACTGTCATTGGGAACAAGGCTTTCTCTGTCTCTGCCCCCTACCTCTGGAACAGAATACCACCTGCTATCTGTATGTTACCCTCTCATCAGTCCTTCAAATCGAAGCTAAGAGATTGGTTCATGTCTCAGGCCACCTGCACCTGCTCCCTTGGAAACACCCTCACCAGAAATTCACCTTAGGTGCCCAGTGTACCATTTGCCTTACTTCCCAAGTACTGGCTACTACATATGCAATTGACACATTTTGACTCCATTGTGAAAATGTTGATTGCTATAGTGTAATCATTATGCACTTTATTATAAACCTTGGACTGGCTGAATAATGTCTTGATTTGCTGTAAATGTATATCCTAGTTCTCTGCAAGCAGAGAAGCATCGCTTTATTTGTCATGAACTTGTTTTTATGTCCTTAATCCCTATTTTTAGGACATGGGACTGGATTTTCAAACGTTAATGCATGCCACAAACCCCAGTGTGCTGAATATATGGCATAGGGGCTATGGCATTGTCGGGTGACAATTGGGAATTTCCATTCCTTGCACCTGGCATACGTCCTACAGCACAGTTTGTGGTCTTGCTTGCCGCCTCTCCAGGACAAAGTTACAGTGCTTGCACCAGATATGTGAGCAAGTTGCGTAAATCAGGGAACCTGTCGTAACTGCACCTGAGGTTCGATAATCCAGTGCAGTTGTGGCAAAGGGGTTTGGTGCACTGCCACTTTCAAAGTCCCTGGCACAGGACTTGTCACAAGCCCTGCTTCTTTGTTTGAAAATCCTGCTCATGATGTTTATGTATCACTGTTTCTGATATCACTGTACTCACTGTATTATATGTACCTACTGTATTATAACTTATACCTACTATCTGTGCCACTGTACAGCCTGGGTCACAACTGAAAATGGTCCTTTGGATCAGTTTGCTCACCTGGTTACCAAAAACATAAATAAATAAATACATACATAAATAAATAAATAAGTAAATAAATAAATATTTTATAACATTTTATTCCACCTTACAGGAAGAAATTGTTGTATCTCATTCAAGGGCATATAATGATAAGGAATTACCTTGGTCTTAGACTTATTCAGCCTAAAACCTTCTAAAAACTCAAATTCATCAGTATTTTCATTACGCTTTTAATGAACTAGAGGATTTGTCAAAGACAAAAGTATATCGTCACAAATAGTGCAGCCTTATACTCTTTCCCTCCAATAAAAATACTGTCAACTTGTTTTGACAACTGAATATGGGAATCAAAGGCTCTACATACAGGGCAAATAAAAGCGGTGACAATGGACAACCCTGGCAAGTAACACAGGCTAAAGGGATTAGACTTGAAAGGAACCATTCACTCATACATACGCCATAGGGTGTGAATAGATAAGCTGCAACCTGGAGATCAACTCTAGAGGAAGCCAAACATCTTTAGAGTTGACCAAAGGAAGGGCCAGGAGACCCTATCAAAGGCCTTCTCTGCATCAAGACTGGCCAGGATCAAGGGAGAGAACACTCTCATAGTCCAACAACAGAAACATACACCAAACATTAACAGAAACCTGACCACCATGCACAAAACCTGTCTGATCCTGGTCAGTCAAAGATGGAGAAGACCCTCTAACCAGCCAGCAAAATCACCCTAAAAATTTATAATCAGCATTTAACATTGAAATAGGATGGTAGGAATCTGGCTTAACACAGTCTTTGCTTGGTTTCAACAGAGCAGTTATAATAGCATTACTCCAGGAAGGTGGAGGGACCTACCCTGCATTTCCAGCATTGCTCTCAGAGAACCTGGCAAAGAACCTGCTGCAAGGCTTGTTTTATAAAAATCAGAAGGAAATCCATCCATCCCTGGCCTTTTCCCAGCTTTTGATCGTTGTATGACCTCTACCAATTCTATGTAGCAATTGGTGAAAGCAAAACTGAATACTGTTGCTCTGTCAAGCAAGGTAATTTAGCCTGAGCTAAAACTGCAATACCCTCTCCTGTGGTGGTTCTGGGTAAGCTGAGGAATACAGAGTAGTTGCCACAGACATGACCAGATATTTCCAGATATTTTGTATAATTTCTAAAGAGTTTCTCTTGCTGCCCCTACTGTGGAAATGAAGAAAGCAGGAGATTTCTCTAGAAATATAACAGAAATTTCAGGAAATATCTGACCATGTCTTTGGCTCTGACTGCAGTTTATGATAAAAAACCTGAAAGATTTTAATATATCACCTGTAACATGACATAGTTAGGCTGTTGCCAGATCATGAATTTTAAGGATAGTGTCAGCTGCTTTTGAGCTCTAAGGTGGTGTGCCATCTACCTAGCCCACCGAGACCCCACAGCCGTGTATGTTGTCTTAAATAATAAAGCGCATGCTCAATTTTACAATCCATGCATTTTGCATCTCGGCTTTCACCTCTAACAGTTGGACTAAAGTTGAGAAGTCCCTGGATCACCCTGACTTGCAATACCTGTATTTCTCAAGAGAGTTCAGAAACTTTACACCTCCAGGCCTTGTGTTTTGCAGATGCATATGCAATTACTGTCCCCTGAATAGTAGCCTTCAGGGCATCTCAGAGAATAGTATCCCAGACTTCACGGTGTCATTCACATTCAGATATGCCGTGCCTGTTCTACTATCTTGTTACAGTCTCAAGTCTTTAAATTAGCCAGATGTAGCCACCAGAAATTATTAACTGGTTCTTTAATTTTTCCTATTTTCAGCATTAATGGGGTATGATCAGAAAGTATAATAGGTCCAATGTGTACTTGATGAACACCCCCAGATGCTCAGCTGTAGTGAAAAATAATCTATCCTTGCTGAACTACCATGCCTGGCTGAGTAATGAGTGAATTCTTAATGGTAGGGTGAAGACACCACCATACATCTACCAGTCCCAAATGCTTCATGGTTCAGTTAATATATTTAATCAGGGCAGTTTGCCTGTATCGCTTGGGATGGGGTCATCCAAATCAGGTTTTAAGGTAACATTCAAATCATCACCCCAAATGATACATCCTTTAAATTTGAAGTAAGTTGTGAGAAAAACTTAAGGAACACACCTTTAGTAGAATTTGGGAAATAGGTGTTAACTAAGGTAACTTCCTTTCCATTTAGCAATCCACTTACAATCAAGTAGCTGCCTTCCAAATCAGTAACTATATGTGTTACATCCAAAGGAAGACCTCTAGTAATTAAAATCAGGACTCCTCTTCACCTGCCCATTGGGAAGAGGCATAAAAACCTTGAGAATCCCAATTTGTTGAACTTTTTATGTTCAAGGGGTAGATGTGTTTCCTGGAAAAAATAAGGTCCACCCTTCTGCTGACGTGCATAGTGGAGTAGGTGATAACGCTTGAACAGACTGGTTACTCCATTAACATTTTGAGATATAACAGTTAAGTACATGTTCTAGTAGACTCCATATTAGCTGAAGACAACCAGAATAGTATGGAGATATTTTATCTTCCTGTAAACCTGGAATGTTTCTAGCACATAGAAGAGAAAAATGAGCATTATCCCCAAGCCTCGACGTATTATATCTAAGAACACTCCCTCATAGTACCCCGATCATCCAATACTTCTCCCACTCAACCAATAAAGTAAGTTACAAGTTTCAACATTAACAAGCTTAGACCCCATATAAAAGAAAAAAATAAATAATCAATCTTCATGTGTAAACTAAGTGGAAATATAACTAATAACTGTTTAGAATGATCCTGAGCTGCCCTCAAAATGATATACCATAGCCTGAGACAAAAGACAGACACCATGACTATAAACAACTTAATTTTCTGGCAAAACCTTAAATAACATTCCTGCCTATTAAATAACGATATCTTCAAAACAATCCATGTGAACCCTAAAATATTAAGCCGGAAGGTGAAAAAAAATAAAAAGCTTGTATGGCACCTTAATCCAAAATACCTTCACCTTCAAATATAGGGCTAATATAAATTTACTTATCAATTTTGAAAAAAAAATGAATTTCCAAACTAATTAGTAATCTGATCCTACCAGTGTTCAAAAACAAATCAGTCTTGGTGGGTGTACAAAACTGTACACAACTTTACCCTTCAGTTGACCTAAAAAACTATTGCAAAATAAAAATCATCAAGCCGATTACTAAAAGAAAAAAATCCAAAAACAGTTCATGTTTTGGCTTACCTCAACCATGACATCAAATTTATTTAACTCTTCCAGGCTGGCAACAGCAAGTTCCCTCAACAAAAATTAATACCAACCAGGCAATCCCTGGGGAGTAAAAGCAGGAACTTGCCAATAATAATAGGCTTCCAAAATGGGGAGCATTCTTAAACTCCAGGCTGCTATAAAGTGGCAGACATATTTCAGCACTATTGGGTACTTACCCTGAAATAACAGGTAACCCTGGGTATCTAAAACCCTTAACAGAAAAAAAGACACAAAGTAGAGGAGTAGCCATTATTCTCTAAAGGAGAGACCGGACCAAAAAGGAAAAAAAAAATAATGGTCAAAAGATAGGGCTAATATCAACAATCATTTCAGATACATAAGGGCTGTTGGATCAATAGGTCTAGGACAAATAAATGAAGCAAAGGCCGATTCAAGGGACCCCCCCTTGCCCATGACAGGATAACTTAGCAGCAGCCCCAAAGCAAATTAAAAGTACCCTCCATCAAAATAATAAGGAGACTCTTTATACAGTAACTGGTAGAAATAAAATGACTCAAGACTGGACTGGAGAACCTTTCTGCTGACAATATAAAGAAAAATTAAAGAAAAGAAGGGTTCTAGAATTATACAAAATGAATGATTAAGCTGATTAATATCCAACACCGACAGCTGCTATAAAATAAGACCTCAAATTCACACTTATTATGAAGCACATAATGTCTCCAATCGACTCCTAATAAATAGCATATATCAGAACTGAGCTCCAGTAAATAAGAAAACAATAAAATAGATAAAAAGAAAAGAAGAAAAATATATATATATATAGAGAGAGAGAGAGAGAGAGGGGAGAGATATACACACATACATATATACATACATACACACACGGACACACATATCTGTAGCCCTGCAGTGTTTCAGGGAGGTTAAAGGGGCAGTCTCATCTAGTAGGACTAGGTGTACTGTGTGCAAATGTGGGACCTCTAGATTTCTATCTGGGTCATCACTCCCTATATTAAGTGTACCTGCTACAGAGGGCAATCAAAAACAGATTAAAACTAAACTGTGAGGTGTATGGTCACTGTGACACACTTGTGCCTGCATTTAGATAGACTTGTCTTTTCTTTTACTCTGCTAGCTACATATATATTGTGTGTATGTGTGTGTGTGTGTGCTTCTGTAACTAATTGATTTGGAGCCCTGTTACTTAAGTCAAGAACAGGTAGAGGAGTGGGCTGAACCACTCAGCAAGAGAGGCAGCGTTAGTGTGCCAAAACTCTTGTTTATTTTAAAATATAACTACAGTTAAGGACAAGTCAGGCAACACTATATTGCAGGTACTCTGTAGCCTTGCAGTGTTTCAGGGTGGTCAAAGGGGCAGTCTCATCTAGTAGGACTAGGTGCTCTGTATGCAAGCGTGGGACCTCCAGATTTCTATCTGGGTCTTCACTCCTAAATTGGCATAACTGCCATGAGTGGGGCATGCTGGTGGGCACACGCTTGCATGCAGGAAGACGCGCAAAAGACACGCGTGTCAGCACGTGTTTGCGTGTTAAGCAGAGTAGTGGTGAAGATGTTTAACCATCTCATAAAAAAAAAGGGGTCTGAGATCAACAGTCTATTAGGTAAAACTGCCTTAATAACAGGGCAATAAGAGTCACAGCTTTACTGATATCCTGCCCTAAACATTGTAAGCTTTAAAGATGGCGTCCACTATTACAACTGTTGATGGGAAAATGTATATACAATGTGATACTTGCTCCATGTATGAAGTACAGAGTTTAAACATCACTGTTGGTCAGTATACATGTGATAAATGTGTACTAAATAAAGATTTGATATATGATATATCACTGTTTAATAAGCATGCTTGAACTAGAGAAAAGTCAGATTAATATGACCTTCATATTGAATCTTCCCCTCCTAATAACTTGCTTTCCCAACCATGTATTAGCAATAAAGTTAATGATACAACTATAACCACTAATATTAGTGGCCTCCCCAAGCACTCTGTATTTGGTGACATATCCTTAGTTGAGCCAATAATTTTCGATACTGGAAACAAAAAGAATGAGAGAGGAAGACCCAAATATCACTACAGATGAAAGTTGGTTGAAATCCAAATTAGGCAGCCAATTAAAAGGGTAGACGAGCTGAAGTTTTACTTTAAGTTCAGAAAACAGATTTGATCCATTGTTTGAATCAATAGACGAAAATCCTAATGCATCCACTATATCCCCTGTTTTTTGACAGATCACACTCTGTTGCCATCTACTGATGATCTTATTGATTTAATGGACACTGTGTTAGTCAACAATGATGCTTCTATTACCCACTCTTCAGGCAATAATGAATCATGGCAAGTGTTTGTTTTAGGGATTCTATAATAAAACACCTGGATAGAAAAATATGTAACCTCGACAAACAACATCGGACTTGCTCTTCTTTTCTGGAGCTAGGATACAAAATAAAACTCGGATGCTTCCAAATATTCTTGCAGATAGAGGAGTTAATCCAGTAGTTGTTATTCACGCTGGAGCTAATAACATTAGTAGTGAAGATGTACTTACTGTTAAACAGCTCACAATTGCCCGAACCAATATTTTAGCTGAGTTAAACTGTGACATTATTATGTCAAAATCCTCCCCATCCCCAAAGCTTCTGAACATGTGACTATGAAAATACATGTGGTGTATGTCTCAAAATGTTACTTGTATAACTCATTGGAAGAATTCATTGATCATTCTGAATTATATAGTGGGCATGGTTTGCATCTTAGCAGACGTGGCACATCTATTTTGGGGAATCAATTTTGCAATCTATTAATCTACATTTAAATTAGTTGCACAGGGGAGAGGAATACTCATTTACCCTCTCTTAATATAAATTTAGATAATGCTTTGTCTGGACCCTGTACTTCACAACATATTTCATTTCTTTATTTTAATGCCAGCGGTTTAAATAGCAAAATTGATGAACTGAAAATAAGAATTCTGGAAGATAAATTGATATTATTGCTATTACGAAACATGGGGTCAGATAATTTAGAATGGGATTGTATAATGTCAGTCTTTAAAATCTATAAACGGAATAGACCAAATAGAATAGGTGGGGGTATAGCTTTACTAATTAAAGAGCAGTATGATTGTGTTGAAATATCGGATAAAATTAAAAATCCAGATGGTAATATCGAATCAGTTTGGGTGAAACTTATAACAGGCATAGATGATATTATATTGTGTGTCTGAACTGTTTTCAAGATACAGGCCCTGAAAGGCTGAGGCGGATGCCATGTTAGCCTATGGGAAAATTGTCAACTTCGAGTGCCATAACTTTGCAGCCCTCTAATATTTTTTCACCAAAGCACCAAAAGGCACATCTGTGGGATCTTGCCTTTCTTCCTTCCAAATTTCAGCCCAAAAGACCAAACCATTGTTTTGCAGCAAGGTGGCAAGATTCCCTATTGTTTTGGCCATAATGTCAAAGTACTTTCGTAAATCACAACTCTTTCGAAATGAAATCATGAAAGTATTGCATATGTGAAAGTACTTTGTGACACTACTTTTTACAAAAATTTAAAAACATATTTCTGGGGTGTTTTACCCCCAAAAATGACATGGCTAACATCCTCAGGGCTCGACTTGGTGAACACAACAAGAATTGTGTCCCTAGAGGGTCCCAAATTTAAATGCCAAGCATTCTGTGACCACTAACTGAAAACAAGATGGCGATTTGCGACACTTCATGGGTCATTTGCAAAAGTAAAAGTGCATTACAACACTTACCCATATTTTGACTTTTCCCATTGACTATAATGGGAAACTTATTTTTGAATAACTTTGAACCATTCAATATTTTTTCATGAAATCTTTGAAAAGGAACATCGAGGACCCTGGCTGCATGTTCCCAAGGTTTCAGACCAGTCACACAAACCATGCGACCTGTAGGCACGAGCAAAGAATGCACAAAAATGAGTAATTTGTGCATTTTTGGCGCTCTGTAGGTCTGTAACTGTACACCCGACCATAATAAAACTTGTCAGGTCCACAGATCTATGTTGCTAGACTGTGCATGCCATATTTCAGGTATATCTGTCGATGGTGGCAAAGTTATTAAGCTGCCAAATGTCAGATTTAACATTAAATGGGGTACTCAACCCTAACTATAGTGGCACTACCATGCCATGATATATATATATATATAGTATATATATATATTTATATAATAGATAAACCACTCTGAGGTGTGCAGTCATGCTCTGATATATGCACATGTTAGTGTGCATTGTACACACGAGGCCACAGGCCGAGTGCATCATCCACCCAAGGTGAGTCTATCAAAGCACAACCACATACCTCAGAGTGATTTATCTATCTTATAAAAGGTCAAAAGTGTTTTTTTGGGGGTAAAGTGCAGGTGTGCTGTCACGCTGTGATATATACACGGTAACCTGATTGTGTTTGTCCAATGCTGTTGCTGGAATTGATCATTTATGTTTTACCCATTTTATAAATATATATAACTGCATATAACAAAACCCAGCCTTTAACAGTCCAATGAGATGGCTCTCCATTGTAAATCTAGTCCCCACTCTCTTTAACTCAGAATAGAAAATGCAGCTCCTACAACCAACAATTAATTAAGCATATTACTCCCTTCATTGGGATTGTAATATCAAACAACCTTCTACTTCAGAACTAGGTGTGAAATCAATACAATAAATTATAAACAATTACACCCTCCAAAAACTGCACTATCTGTCTGCCCCAACAAACTAAATAATTGCTGGTAAAGTAAAAGAAATAGTATGTATTTAGTGTATTTATAAAAAAAAAGGGGGAGGGAGAAGGGAAACAATAAAAAAATTGATTTTCTACAAAAACAGCTGTCCTTGCTAAAGGAAGAGGCTAAGACATACTGACCTGTTTCTAGCCATTTACAAAATTTAGAAGCAGACCATAAAATGAAAATGAAACAAGCTACCTGCTTGAGCAAACCTGAACAGAATAGTGCTAAGTAATCCAACCATAATCCCAATATGCAACGTTACAATATGCTAAAATAGAAAGATAAAAGGGACTTTATAATTGCAGCAGTTACCACAGTTATCTTTTCGAGCAAGGCCATGCAATGTAGGCTGATATTTTAGTCAGAAGCAGGCTGATAAAGCAGTTTGAAGTAGGTTGATTTGATCGATGAAGGTGAATGGAAACTAGAAATATTTCACTGTTGTTTTCCTCAGTCAGCAAATTAAAGCTGTCAACAAAGGTATAATAAAACAAACGTCACTGACTAAAGTTTGCACATATAATGATGGCTGAAATCAGGTGTTACACATAAGGAGCATCCATTTCAGGAAATAGCAGGTGCTGATGAGAAGTCTCTTGCAAGGAGCAAACAGAACAATCAAAAACTCTACTTTAAAACATAGTCCAGATCCAACCATAACAAAACCGGTAAGGATCCCACCACCCATTCATTGTTCCAACAGTGCTTAATGAAAATCACTTCTGAACTGACCACTCAAAAGGCAGCAGTCCCTAGCTTTCCTTCTATACATCACTGGATGAGATTAGCTCAGAGTACATTATTAACATCACCCCTGGACAATGATTTCAAGCAGCTGATTTTAAATAATGGGTAGATGAGATCATCCCCAGAAATTTTGCCAGGAAAGTTATCAGAACAAGGAAAACTTATTATTGTTGAACTCAATCATTCTGTCAGCTCCCTGTGAAAGTTTGCAGTAATGTGCAAACTTCTTCCAGAGTCTGCCCTTCTTTTTTCTTACCTTTAGGATATACTTTAGCCCATAGATCATTTCGTAAGGCACATTTGTTATGGGTCTCTTGAACTTCCATAGAGTCCTGCTGAAGTAGCTGTCTGTCCTGCAAAGCCACCAAAGCCAAGTCTGATCCTCAAAGGCTTGGGGCCCTCTTTAAAATAAATTTTAAGTCTCACAAGATAGGGTGTGCTAAACTTAATATTATTGGGCCACAGCACTTGAAGAATAGGAATGAATGCTTTCTGATGCCGCTGTATGCTTGGAGAACAATCGTTATCAATCCAGAGTCTATGACCCTCATAAGTTAATTGTCCCTATCGCCATGCTCGGACCAGGGCCACCTGCTTTATAGCATAATTGTAGCAATGAATAATGATGGGTCTTGGTGAGCTCCAGGACCACTGGCAGGAGGAGAGAGTCATGATGCCCGCTGTATTGG
Organism: Neoceratodus forsteri; assembly: GCA_016271365.2. Classification (NCBI taxonomy): domain Eukaryota; kingdom Metazoa; phylum Chordata; order Ceratodontiformes; family Ceratodontidae; genus Neoceratodus; species Neoceratodus forsteri. The sequence continues at coordinate 1,237,740,654 of CM057453.1, read as the reverse complement.
CAATGGCTTTAGGTCAGTTATATCAAGGACCGTAGAAAATAAATCTTGTAGAAAACTAATCATGTCCCTTTTCCTTCCTGACCCTCTGGCAGTCCATACAAGCAGAGATTATTTCATCTAGAATGATTCTCCAGATCATCACATTTTTCATAAAGTTGTTGAGAGTCCTGTAAGAGATGGGTAAAAGCCGTTTCTAAGCGATCTACTCTACCATCAGTTTCAGAGATTTGCTGCTCTAGGGCCACTGTACATTCCTCCAACTGTTTTAACAAGGTCTGTAGCTGATGATATAGCTTTCAGGTTTTGTCCCGAAAAGACTGAATTTCCTGAAGTATAATAGCATTAGTCAGTTGCTCCTCGGGACTTGATTGTTCAGCTGCCATTGCTGATTCAACCCGATGTTCGCAGTTTGAGAAATACGTTAAGTAACTTAATCACACTGTCTATCTAGTGGACTGTGATGTCTGCCTGTAGTAAACCAAACCTCCTGTAAATATTTTGAAGATCAATTATTGAAATTTGGTTCTAGGTGCTTCTACACATCTCAAGGCATCACGTGATTCTGAGCTGGTGAGAGACTTATGAATCTTCAGCAACAAATAGATAGTCAGGTGGATAGGGTTTTAAAGTTTTATACTCCCACATTTTAAAGCAGTCTCTCAATTCCTGGCACTGCAATTCAAGTTTCTTCTCTGTGACACAGTTCCTTCTACTTTTAAGAGACTGCCCCACAGGGATACTTTTAATCAGTGAGAGAAGATGACCACTTTTAGCCTGCAACAAAGAACTGCCTGATGTATCCTTGCAAAGGTATCACTCTGTACAACACCAACTTCATCTCTTATAAATCTGATATTCAAAAATTATATAGTAGTGGTATCAGCCTCCAGAACAGAACCAGCCAAGGCAATAATTAAATTGGCAATAAAGCAATGTCATCTGACAATGCCTCAACACAAATTACCAACTGCATTAAATACAGCTTGTTACTTCTACCAGGCCAGGTACAGTTTAGCATAGGAAGGGTCACTGTGGTCTCAATTGCTATGGAGCGGTATGTAATCCATTGCCTGGAGGAGAAAGTCAGATGGGACTGTTGGCAAGTCCCCTATTTTCCCCTGAGGAAATGACATATGGCCTTTATCCCAAGATGATGAGGAATGCTCATATAGAGTGACATCAATTGTAACAAAGACATAAGTTTCTCACTAGTTCAGATCCTTACATTTATTTAGAATGTCCATTGTGTTCCAGAGGTTAGGACGATCCAAAAAAGCATCTCTCTCAAGAAAAGTCTAAATATCTAGACAAGTTCTCAGACACCGAACCTGTCCCTGAAACAATAGTTCTACCTGGTGGGCTGGAGAGAGACTTATGAAACTTTGCAACCAATAGAAAGTCAGGTGGACAGGGTTTTAAACCTAATGAAATTCTCCTCATCATAAATGAGCTGACCATTCCAAAGGGCTTCATTCACAATACTGTCAAGTTCAGTTTTAAAGGCAAGGGTAGGAGCCTGATTGATACATTTATAATTGTCTGTGTTGTTCAATTGCCACAAAGCTTCCTGTTTATATTTGTCTCATTAAATGACCACAACATTACCACCATTGTTCGCTGATTTAATTATGTCTGTCGCATGCTTCAGTTCTTCCAAATCTTTGCAGTCAAGGTTGTGGTATATGTCACAAGATGCATCCTCTGAAAATAACTCATTTATTTGAGAAGAAACAAAATTCTGGAAAACCTCAATAGCTGATAATGATGATTGAGGAAGCTTATAAGTTGATTTTGATTTAAAACCTGTATGACGAAATTGTAAAATAGTGTTCATACTTATATCAACCCTCAGAAATCAAACAAGAGTTTTCACTTTCAGATAGTATCATTGCAAAATCTAAACTGGACTCAATGTCACTCAGGTCCAGAGACTGAAGAATCACAAGTTAAATTTTGAACTGAATGAGTGTCCACAATTATAGTATGACATCCAACCTAGTCTCATTGTCCCGTTTCCATCTTCACCCAAATCAGTGACTGATGTACTGTCTCTAAAATGCATTCTCAGATTAAATTTTGTATTGGGATGTAGGTATGCTCTGAGGGGGTAGATGTAGTATGAACACTTATACAATTTTGCCTTGAACAGTTCAGCTTTTACTTGAAAATCTTTTGTTTCACTGTCGGTATAAAATGTAAACATTTAGACATAACTGATTTGCATCTCTGTTAGCTGGACATGTGAGATATTAAACCTCAGTAGCTGATAATAATAACTGAGGAAGCACTCCCAGAATACCCCATCCCAGCCTAGCCAGGGCCCAAGTAGCTATTAATTCTCTTTAACGCTCTTGGTATTGCCCCTCTCAACCCCCACAACCACTTTCTCAGCCATAGTCTATCAATGGATTTTGTGGTCTCCAGGGTTGAACTACCCAGGGTAACAAATTAGATATAGCTTGTATCCTCTTACAACCACTTTGTTTTCCTATTTGTCGAATTCTCATGTAACTGCTCTTTAATGCCTAATGAGTTGAAAACTGTAACCACTGTATTTGTGTTTTGTCTTATTGTCCACCCTGATGTGGAACCTTGTAAAAGAGCTCACGCTCAAAGGTCTTTCTGATATTACAAATAAATAAAAAAAAAAAAGAGCTCAGAGAGGGCTGAAAGCCCCACTGACAGCCCCTATTCAACAGATCACTGGAGATGGGGACAGTCCCAGAAGACTGTAAAAGGGCTAATGTGGCCCTTCCATAAATGTAGGAGAAGAAAAGAGGCAGGCAACTACAGACTAGTCAGCCTAACCTTGGTGGTGGGGAAATTAATGGAGGCACTGCTAAAGAAGAGGATTGTGTCATTCCTTGAATCTAGCAGAACACAGTATCCAAGGCAGCATGGCTTTACAGTGGAAGGTCATGTCAAACAAATCTAATTGATTTTTTGACTGGGTGACCAGGGAGGTAGATCAGGAATGGTGGTGTGTGTGGCTACTTAGATTTCAGCAAAGCCTTTAATAGCATCCCACATAGAAGGTTGGCAAATGAGTTAGGTAGCATGAGGGTGGGCCCCAAGGTTGTAAACTGGGTCAGAAATTGGTTGAGGGCAGTACACAGAGAGTGCTGGTGAATGGTGTTCAATCAGACAAGAGGGAGTTGACCAGAGGGGTGCCACTGGGATCAGTCCTGGGATCACTATTCTTCAATGTCTTCATAAGTGATATCGTGGAAGGGCTGGAGGGAAAGTATGTCTTTTGCAGACGACACTAAGATCTGCAACAGGGTTGATACTCCAGAGGGACAGAAAAATGATAAAGACCTAAGCAGATTGGAGGAGAGGTCAGAATTGTGGCAGCTAAGATTCCATGGAAAAAGTGAAAAGTCATGCACTTGTGGAGCAGAAATCCAAGGAGATGTACAAGATGGGGGATACTGGTGGCCACAAGCAGGACAGGACCTGGATGTACTCATATCAGATGACCTAAAGGCAAACAATGTGAGAAGGTTATGGGGAAAGTCAGTGGGATGCTGGGGCATAAGGAGAGGTACAGTATCACCAGCAGAAAGAAGAAAGTGGTTATGCTACTGTACAGATTGCTAGTGATATCTCAGCTGGAGTACTGTGTCCAGTTCTGGAGACCACATCTGCAGTAGGACATAGACAGACTGGAAGCAGTCCAGAGGAGGACCACAAAGATTGTGCAGGGTCTGCATGAAAACCATACGAGGAGGGCTAGGGGAACTCAATATGTATTCCCTGGAGGATAAGTGAGAGGGGTACATGACAGAAACTTTCAAGTACCTCATTAGTATAACAAGGTGCAGGAGGGTAACATCTTTGAAAAAGAAGATGTGAAAGAACAAGGGAGCAAAAAATGAAGTTAGAAGGGGAGGTTCAAGGGTAACATAAGGAAGTACTTTTCACTGAAAGAGTGGTGGATGGTTGGAATGGCCACCAAAGGAGGTGGTGGGAGCAAAACAGTTAGAGAATTCAAGAATGTATGGTACAGATATAAGGGTAACCTAGGAAAGGAAATGAAAGAAAGGGTGAGCTGCAGATCAGCTAGGATCTGTGATTTGTAATAGGTAGGTGAAATGTGCAGACTGGATGGACACGATCCTTATCTGCCATCAGCTTCTATATTTCTATGTTTCTATGTAATCACTACTCTTCCAGCTTCCTCTCCTCCTTCCAGTCTGTTTTGGAAGCACCTCCACTGTATCCTCCCGCTGCAGGTCACTGACTCCATCCTCACTGGTATGGATCAGGTATACATCACTGCAGCTATTTTCATAGATCTGGCCAAAGCCTTTGATTTGGTGGCCCATCCATTCCTCATTGATAAGCTGAGCACTGCCAGCCTTTCAGCCCTCACTGTTGACTGGTTCCATTCCTACCAATCAGGCGTCAATAGTTGGTACAGGTAGCGGTTTCCTTTCATATCCCTTCAAATACAGGACAAGGTTGCAAAGGGCTCCATTCTGTGTCCCATCTTCTTCTCCATTTTCTTGAATGACCTCTCCTCTGCCTGTGCCAACTTGCATATTCACATGTGTGCAGATGACACAGTTATCTACAACTAAGGCCATTTGATTTTGGTGGTGGAAGTATTGCTCCAGCAATACTCCCACAATGTCTTGCACTGGTTCCACTCTAACCATCTCTGGGTCAACACTAAAAGAAAAAAAGTGTCCATGATGGCACCAGCCAGAAACTGGCAAGGCTCACCCTCTCCTCCCTTCTCCACCCTGGATGGCACCTCTCTCAAAATTGTTACTTTCTTCAAATATCGCAGTTTATGGCTTGATAGTAGACTTGACATCTCTACCATGCCAAGTTCCACCCCACACTTGGTGCCTTGTACTACAATAAAGACTGCCTATCTCCCCAGGTCTGCAGGAAGCTGTTCACCAAAATGGTTCTTCCATTCTTTGACTATGTGGATGTGGTCTATGGTACTGTATATTCCTCTTTTCTAGCCAGACTGGAACCCTTTATAATGCCTTTTGTCACTGTGTAACCAGTTCCCCTCATACTCACCATCTGCTCCCTCTACTCCTCTATCCATCCTTCTCCTACCCTCATGTCACCAATCCTGCTGCACCACCTTCATCTCTAAATACTGGTTTGGGTCCCTATCCACTTACCTATCCTCACTCTGCTCATCAATTCCCTCTGCCTCACACTCCCTCTGCTCAGGTATCTTCACACCTTCTCTCTTCCCATATTCACTACTCTGCTTGCAGTCCGCCTTCTCACTGCCTTCCTCCCTGGAAACTGCTCCTCCTCTCCATCTCTTGCCCTTCCTGTCTCTCTTAGGCACCAGCTCAAACTCCTCCCCACCTCCAGCTGCTCCTGTCAGCTCTCTACCTGCCCCCACTGGAAATCTTTCGTGCCGTGTTGCTGGACCTTCTCCTGGGTAATACCGCTGCCTAAAACAGTTGTTTTCCCAACTAGCAGTGCATTTCCATATTTAAACCTGCTCTTGTCACTTTAATTGTGCATGGAAGTTGCTCATGGCACCAACTCTTGGCACTTTTTTTTGTTGTACTTGTGCCATGCTAATTTATACACTGTTTGCATTTTACATTGTACCATCTCATCACTACTGTGTAAGCTTTTGATTAAACTTCTTTCCCTTTCACCCAGATTGCACCTGGAAATGAGCCTTGGCTCAGTGTGCCATTCCCAGTTACTAATTTTCAAATCTATCAATAAATAAATAGCTATGAAAACATCATGCATAAGTAGATCAAAGAAAAGGTAAAAGTGCCTTTAACAAGACAAGTTTAAAAATAAAAATCTGTTTGAATCTGCCTCAAGGAATTGTCAAAAGAGATAAGGCCGATTTTCAAACAAAGGCATAAGAGCTGAGCAAAGCATCCTGCATCATTGGCAATGCACCCAATTCAGCAACAAATGCACCATGCACCAAATGCAGTGCACATGATGCAAGAACGCAAGGTGTGTCATACAAATTGCATAGGCAGACCTCATGGTACATGCAACGTCAGCACGAGAACCGGAATCATGGTCAAACCACAGAGGATGCAGCAAGGAGAGAGGGGGATACAACCCCAGAATAAGGAGGAAAAGACTTCTCACTCCAGGAAGAACTTCACTGACCAGGAGACAGACATCCACACTGCCAGCACACCCACACAGAGTACCACATCAGGCATACAGAGATGCACAATGCATGATGATGGGTGGGCATTACGTTATGCCGAGATACTGTGACACCCATACAGCCCCACCATGGAATTGTGTACCACATGTAGCATATACAGAACACATGCAGGCCCAAACCGTGGGGTCCCACCTTCTCATCTGGTGGTTTGGTTTACCCACTGTGGCATGCCACTGTGGAACTAAGAGGACCCAATACTGACATGACCAAGCCCTGTGACACATAGTGCCATGTTGGCATGCAGTGCACATCACACGGTGTAGCACAATGGTCCCCAGGTGTCCAGATGTGGGCCTGTGTATGCCCTTATGGGCAGGTACTCACACATTGGCTAACACCGACCTGTACACAGCATAGGCAGAAGTAGGGCATGCACAGTAATGAATGACACACGGACACAGCATGAACATGGAACAGCAATGTGTTAAACACAACAAAGCAATACACACCAACAACTGTGATGGCATTTGGAATGGTAGACAATGCAGCGGGCACAGCAACTCACACAGTAACAGAGGTGGATCCGCGCAACAATTTGCAGCATTGTACACTATGTTACCCACAATCTGAAGTACACATTACACCTGTGTACGTGCTAAACTATGTGCCCTATCCATAGCATGTCTGCCATGTAGCATGTAACGTCCTGGACAATGTTGTAGTCACATGTACAATGGTCATTGTCTGCCGATATGTTCCAGGTGCTGCAGCAGGTCATGTATGGCATCATTCATCATGGACAGATGCCTTGCTAGGGGCCTGATGCGCATGTTGAGTCCCTGTGCAAAGTCATGGAGGGTGGGCAGAGGGTGGATGCATGTCAACGTCACCCGACATCCATGTCTGGCGATATGTCATTGGCACTCAGAAGCTGCACAGGTTCGGGTTCGAGGCAGGTCCTTCAGCCCCATGCACAGGGCAGCACTATCATCATCCTAGCCAGCACTTGCCTTTCCACTGAATCCAGGGTGCCTTCACCCATGGACATGTCCGCTGTGTCATCATCTGCAGAGTGGCCCACAGCACAGTTGTCCAGCTCCACATGTTGAGGCCACTGCTGCTTTCTACTGGGTCAACCTCATCCTCTGCACTGTCCTCTGTATCCTCCGCTGTTAACACCTGCTGACTGCCCCAGGCCATCCTCCTAGTTCTGGCAGCATACGCCGGTGTCAGCCCTGCTTCTGGCAGTGCATCGCCTCTCAAGGGATGCCACCATGCATCATGGCCCTGCTGTCCCCTCTGCACACGGCACTACTACAATGTGACAGACTGTGAGGACTGCAAGCAGCGTACACACCTATGTGTCACCAGACACTATATGTTGCCCAGACCACGTACACAAGGGTGGCATGCCATCAACATGCCATGCCATGGGTTGCATAAGCCATGACACCAGTTGTGTATAGGGCACCCTCACACATGTGTACACAGTGCATGTGCCTACCCTCACCGACAGCCACTGCCGGCATTGCTGGTCCTGCTGCTGTGTGCGTGTGTGTGTGTGTGTGTGTGTGTGTGTGTCTGCTTCATCATGTGCCAGCCATGCAAGGCTCCATCAGTACCATTGTGTGGCCTGTCAGGACATTGTGCAGCGATGTGAAACATATGCATGGCCTAATGATGCCACAGGCACTCATGGCACATGGCTGCTGCCATGCCTCCCCTGCATGACGGGCCCTCACAGTGGCCTACAATGTTGCATACATGTCATGTCAGCTGTACACCTTGATGATGTTGTGCTCCACAGGGTCCTTGTCCCTCTCCACCCTGTCCATGTCTCCTGGGTCTCCCTGCCTTTCAGTGGTGCTGCCCTCACCTGCAGAGACATAATGGTGTGTGACATCTTCAGTACTCAGCTGTGCATCCGTGGTCACTGAGGTGTGCTGTGTTTCAATATTGGTTGTGGTTACATACCTGGCTACCTTGGCCATCCACACACATCTGGACATCTGCATCACAGGCCATCCTCCGCAGGTGGTCCAGTAGCTGACCCTCCTCCAGGCCAGGTTATTCCACCCATGTCCTGACCTGCATGGTCCTCCTGATACCAGACACCACCTGGAGTCTGGTACCAATGGTGGACCATACCCTTTCCCTGTCTGAAGGCTGATTGCTGTCCCTCATGGGAACAGCACCCTGGACCATTGCTCAGCCAGGCTTATGAGGAGCACTGTCTCATCCTCAGAGTAGTTAGGTGCCCTGCTCCAGCATGCCATTACTTCTGGGATTGCCACCTGTTGTGTGCTAGTGGGATATATTTGTCCCCTGACTGCCTATGCACTGTATCTGCCAGCAGTTGCTTGGGCTGCACTGTCCTATGTGGCCTACTGCTCATGCAACTGCTGTCCTAGCATGTGCTGGTGGCTGTCGGACATGTGGGCTGTATTCCCTGCTTTCCCACTGCCCCAACCATGTGCGCGCATGTTGCGTGCTTCAATGAACTGCACACAATGCAGCGGCATCTGGGCGCTGCCACATCAGGTGTGCCACAATGCACCCTGCATCACCAAGGTGCTATTCCTGCACACACGTGGTGTGTTGACGCACACTGTGTCTGTTCCAGGTACCACACTGGTGCTGGGGTGGGACCCTGCTTACTGTACCACTGTGTGCCACTCCACATGGAATGCCCTATGGGTATGCCACCACCCAACCATTTCCTGCAGCCACAGGTGCACTAGGCCTGGCTATGTGCCACACCTTGTGCTGTGCTGCATGTGTGTGCAGCCACCCACCCACATGGTCCTCTGTGTCACCATTGGACCTGCTCCTTACACCCACCACACTGTTACACGAGGTCCCTGCACCTTATTGGTACCCCCCAGTGGTACACGTGAGACAGATAGTGCTTAGACATATGTTATACTAACATATAGGGCTATGGGCATCTACCGCACAAGAGTAGATGTTAGGATATGTATGCATATTATTGTTATACACTTTGCTTGCTGATACATCTATATTTTCTATGTATTTTCTGTGTATTTCTTACTTGCAAGATGTAAGGACATCTGTGTCCTTGTAATGATTATAATATATAAGTTGGCATTGCCACCTTTTGGTGATTTGTACTACTACACTGAGTTATGTAAGACTCTGTATACTGTACTCTTTTGTTTTACAAACTGATGACTACTACAAAATTGTATAATGTTATCTTGGACCATGGAGCCACCTCTAACTTAGCCAATAGGGTTCATCTCTGTAATTAGAAATGTTTCTATCTTACAGTAACCATAGTAATTATCATAGGTATATAATGTGAGACACTGAGTCTTTTACCTCGGACACCCCAAAAGACATGGAGAAACCTTGAGGTATAGAGAATGTTTAGCATTGGCTCAAGGTTCGTATTGGTAAGAACTGCTTAGGGCAACTGTGATTTATCCTTTGGTAGTAATAAACAAGTTTATATTTCTTATGCAACGTGTTTGTGATTCCTTGCAATCCAATATTGCCAAGAACCTGAGAGTGAGGTTTAGACCTCCTGACAAAACAATGATGTTGCATGGGGCGACAGCACTGGTATGCTGTGTGGCACGGTGGTACTGTTGTACTGTACCTGACCCATGTTGTCTACGTGGCCCACCAATTGCTGTGGCTGCAGTGCCTGGTGCTCAACACATCCCACCATGCCAGTCACCATCTCTGACATATGTCGCCGTCCACCTGTTCAATGTGCTTGCAATGCCCACCTGGCTACACATGCTACTGCCAGTGTCACTGTGACTTGTACCATCTGGGTCAGCACACAGGCAATGAGCACCTCTTTGTCACCAGTGCTGCCACTGCCCATCTGCGGGCAGCGGCAGCAACAACTCCTTATAACCGCCGCTGTTCCGGTCCACCAGCAGTGTGTGGATGCCCTGCAGTGGTCCCTGGGTACCTGGCATTGCTTTGTTGGTCTCCGCGGTGCCATGCATTGCTGCCAGTGTGCCTGTAGTGTGTTACATGGCTGCATGGGTGCAGCCATCCCATGGCCTCGGGACTGTGGTCCATGCCCTAGGGGCACCATGGCGTTGCTACTGTACCTGTGCCCTTGTGTCACTGTGCTTGCTATTGTGTGCTCATCCAAAGTGTGACCTGATCGGCTGCACCCACATACATTGTCCAGCCAATGTGTGTTGTGCTGGCCTTATTGTTGCCAGTCAATGGCAGGCCTCTCCTCCTCCTCCTCCTCTGCAGTGTCACTATCATCATTAGGTGCCTCCTCATCCTCTGGCATTGGTGTGCTCTGTTTGAGTGCTATGTTGTGCAGCACGCAACATGCTATGACAATTTTACATGCCATTACTGGTGTATACTGCAATGTGCTGCCTGATCTGTTGAGGCACCGGAATCTCATCTTAAGGATGCTGAAATGTGCACTCTATCATGCTACATGTTGCTGTGTGGGCATCATTGTTGCGTTGCTCTGCTGCACTCTAGGGCCATCTCACTGGTGTCATCAGCAGGGCTGTTGTGGTATCCACCTCACCTGTGGGGAGGGAGGGAGGTTACTGTTTTGTCCACATGCTTCACATACCCACCTGTTCTCTGTGTATGTGTGTGCCCTACCTATCAGCTAGCCATCTGTGAGTGTTCCATTCTGAATACTGCACACTCCACAGTTCCTGTAGATGTATGCATCATGTGTGGACCCAGTATACTGTGCCACAACATCCAGTATTCAGCACCTGCTGTCACTGATGGCTTGTACATTCATGGAATGGTATCCTTGCGATTCACATAGGTATCTTGTTCTTCCAGCGGTAACCTTATGGCAATGTGTGTGCAGTCTACTGCACCAAGCACATGTGGAGTCCTGCTTTGTTGTAGAATCCTGCTTGATTGCCAGTTGCTCTTGAATCTCTGCTTGATTGCCAGTTGCTGTTAGGTGTCTGTGGGTAGGCGGATATATTGGTATGAACTGTGTACAAGGGCATCCACAAATGCCCTCAGGCACCATGATATGGAGGGCTATGAGATGCCCACTGTGTCACCGCTCGATGTCTAGAATCCGCCACTAGCCAATACCCATAGGTCTGCATATACCTTAACCTCTGTTGGTATGGCATGGCCTCTATGTGTTCTGCTTCTCATGTCAGCATCAAGATCCTGGTATATTTGTGCTATGGCTGGCATGTCAAGCTGATATCGTGCTATGCACTGCTTCTCGGTCAGGTCCAGTGAGCGGTGCGGTACACTCACATAGCATTCCTCCTGTGTCTGCGCTGCTGCTGTCTATGCACCTGCTGCATCTGTTGCTGTGGCTGCTGTACAGTGCCACCCTGTTGTGCTTCCTGGTGGGCACATTGCCTGTGGTGTAGCATGGCCATCCATATGTGCAGTAGAGCCACTGGTGCAAACATCCTCTGGGGTGTCTCTGTCTGTCCTGCTGCAGTCCTGTAACACTTACCCTGCATCTTCCTTCCTTTTTAAGTCCTCTTAAATCAGCTGAGTGGTCTAGCAGGTGTTTGAAATATCCTGTTTGGGGCAGGTTTGTGAACTGCACTCCTGTGTCCAGCTTGCCTTGCCCATGTCATACGCACCATGCGTCATGGTGCTAGGTGGCATATGGAGCTACACTGGCACAGGGTGGTTGACGCACCAGGTCTTGCATTCATGCAAGGTGCATTTCTGAATCCCGTCTTGCTTGTGTTTGGTGCATGGTGTTGCCTGCATCTTTCTGCTTGATGCATGACCTTCATCTTGGTCCAGCATTTGAGAATCGGGCCCATGGTCTATATAAAACATCTAATATGTTTTCCTTAGCAAGAGCATGATCTTCAAATAGATGTACAGATCTCGCTTTTCTTTTTATTCATTTTCTTAATGCCACAAGATTGCATCCATCAGGAGAACATTTCCGTAAGAAAACAATGTGACACACTATAATGGAAACATACTTAAGGAAAACCAGGAACCACATAGATTATTTTAAATAAGATTAAATAAATGTATTTTTACATTGCTAACTATTCTCTCAAAAGCCACTGAAATTATGTACAAGAGTTAAAATAAGCAGATTATTTTACATCACTAACTGTTTGATCTTTACACCACATTTACAGATTGTCTCTAGGAGGTAAGATTGGATTTTGTGCACGTGAAATATATTGGTCCGTGTGTTTAAAGCATTTTGAACTGTGTGATTGTGAAGTGTTGTTTATTGGTATTGTATACTGTATGTGAAGCATACTGGATTGCATACCTGTATAGAAACATAGACAATGACATCAGAAAAACACCATAGTTCCATCTAGTATGCCCAGAGTTCCCATCTGCCCTTTAACCTATTGCCCATAAGTGGTTTTCTCCTTCCCGATCCATCATCTCTTGTTCCTCTCTACTGCTACCAGTCTGAACAACCACCAAACCGCTCACACTGTCCCAGCCATGACTGAAACCATTTATGGACCAGACACCAACCACCTCCACTGACAGACTGTTCCATGGATCCACCACCATTTCTATAAAATAGAACTTCCTCACATCGCTCTTAAACCTCCCCACCAATTTACACTCATGACCTTGGGCTCTTGACTCTGTACTCCAGCTAAATAAGCAGTGTTTTAAGCACTTTGAGACTTGTCTTTACAATTGAAACAAGTAGTGTGGGGAAACTCACTAGCTCACAGGCTGAAAAGATTAAAGAAGTCATATGGGAGGCAGTATAGCACAGTAGTTTAAGGCTATGAGCTGCAAATCTGGAAACCTGGGTTTGAATCCCACAGCCCCCGCTTGTATACTGTGTAACCCTGACCAAGTCACTTAACTTTCTGTGCTCCTAGGCTGCACCTGTAAACAAGCTTTCAGCTTAATGTGTCTCACCTAGTTAAACAATTGGGGAAAAAAATATGAATCTGGTGTCTAATGGGTTGATGGAGCTGACAGAGGCTTAGTGCCTTCTAATAAAACTGGCATGGGGAAGGTTTAAGAGTGTGTGTAATTGTGGTGCGTAGCTGACAGAGGCTTAGTTTCATGAAATCTTCAAAAGGAACTACCTTGGCACAGGCCACTTCAACCCTACATGTTTTCAAGCAATCAATCAAATTTTATTTGTTGTAGTGCACTTCTCATTTTATTAGGTGCACTTTACAGTAAAACAACATTTCAATATCAGTAAAACAAGCAGTACAGCATCACATAAACAAATCAATTATGAATCTATAAAAGCTTGGTCAAATAAAAAGACTTCATCCCTTTTATAAATGTTGGTAGATACACTATCATGCATTGAATGAGAGAGGAGTTCCAGAAAACTGGGGCTGCAAATGGAAAGGTGCATTCCCTGAAGATTTTAAATGAATCTTGGGAACCTCAATAAGCCCTTGTCACTGGAGCATAGGAGGCAAACTGGGCAGTAAGAAATCTGGAGGTCTTGCAGGTAACCAGGCCCCTGACCATGCAGGGCTTTATAAGTCAGCAAACCGAACTTGAAGGCAATCCACCACTTAACTGACAGCCAGTGCAGTGAGCGCAGAGCAGGCATAAAGTGACATGATCTTGGCAGACCAGTCAGAAGCCTGGCCACAGCATTCTGCACCAGCTGCAAGTGGTGCAGATACACCCTGCCAGCCCAGTTATAGGGCATTCCAGTAGTCCTAACGTGAGGTCACAAAGATGTGAACCAATGCTGGCAGATCTGCCAGGAGAATCAGGTGTTTCACTCTGGCAATGTTTCTAAGATAGTAGAAAGAAGTCTTGACCACAACTGACACCTGAGATTTCAGCATCAGCCCACAGTCAAGAACCATGTCAAGGTTCCCCACCTGATCAGAGGTAAGCAACTGGGAGTCCTCAAGCCTTAGCCCTGAGACTCAACCAGATTGTTCTCCCATCCCCGTGACCAGGTTCCAGCATTATAACCTCTGTCTTATTTGGATTCAACTTCAACCAGCTCACCCTCACCCAGTCCTAAATTTCATCCAGACAGTTGTTAAGAACTGAAACTGACCCTTGCTGCTCAGGTGCAAAGAACTTGTAGAGCTGAGTATCATCTGTGTAGCAGTGAAAGCTCAGCCTATACTGCCTTGAAAAAAAGGAAAAAACTTAACAGGAAGGAAGAGAACATGTGGGAGTGGTGCAATGCACTGGCTGTGGGCAGCAATATTTCAGGAGATGTTCTGTAGGCTATAATACTGCCCTATTTGCAGGCACCTCTCTGGTCTGAGTGAGGAGGTTGTCTGTCTCCAGGCCAACCTGGCAAGGATTCAGAAAACTGCCTTCCCACCCAGGGACCACCAGGCCACTGCCATGGATGCCAAGAAAGAGGAGAAGTTGGACCATGGTGGGTTCAGGAAGGGTGAGGGTGGTGGATCAGAGGTGCACCCTCCATTTGTATCTCTCCACAATTCATAAACATTTCTGGCACAGCATGATTCCTCTATTGAGGTTCCCAGAGTTGAGACCAAGGAGGATGCTGGGAACTTCCTCAAGGTGACCCAGAGGAGGGTGGGACAAGACCCCACAGGGGAAGGAAAAGAACTCCTGTTGGGGGATTCAATCATTAGGAGGGTGGAACTGGTGAGGGAGGTAAGGTGCCTGCCGGTGCCATGGCTTGGAGGGACAGGATGTGAATCCTCAGGATTGCGGAGGCAGAGGCATGGGAGAGGGAGCTTTTATTTTTTAGTTGTTTAACCAGAGTAGCACACTAAAAGCTTTTTACAGGAGTGACCTGGGAGCACAGGGAAGTTAAGTGACTTGCTCAGAGTCACACAGTATGCAAGTGAAGCTGTGGGATTCAAACCCAGGTCTGGTCTGCTGGATGTCAGAAGATTTCCAGCTAAGAGCCTTAAATCACTGCACTATACTGCCTCCATTGACACCGTTGTCCACCTAGAAACAAATTACCTGGCTGTGAATGGGATCAGAGTAGTGGAGGAGTTTTAGAATTAGGAGGGCCCTTAGACAAGTAGCATGCATGGTAGCCTTCTTTGAAGGAGCTGCCTGTCTATGGCATGGGTAAGGCTAGGGTACTCTGCACCATGGGATTCAATGAATTGTTGAAAAACTGGTGTGAAGCTCTGGGGTTTGACTTCATTGGAGACTGGGGTCCACCTAGAGGTATGCAGACCTATCCTGGCATGATGGTTTGTATATGTCCGGATAGGGAACCAGGATCCTAGGTGATATGTTTAAATGCTTCACTGGCAAGCATTTAAACTAGCCAAGGGGAGGCACTGAAAGGAAGCATGGAAATCCCATCCCCCCACCCAAAGCAGGGTAGTTAGTGAGGTAAACCCTAAGGTAGAGAAGTTGATAGGAGCAGGACAATGGTTAATGGAAAAAAGGCAACGACAGTAAGGACAGGATGGGGCTAAAAGGGGTAAAGCTATCAAAACATGAAGGGCGATGAGTACAAATTCAAGTAGTCTGGGTAACAAGCCCCTGAACTAGTGGTCTTGATTGAAGGGGGCACCTGGATATTGTGGCAGTCACAGAAACACGGTACACTGAGAACCATGACTGGGGTGTCAACATACCAGGGTACACAATCTACAGGAGGGACAGGGAGGGTAAAGAGGAAAAGGAGTAGCTCTCCACAGAAGGGAAGGGATCAAAGCATCTGAAATAAAGGGTAAACAGACAGGGAGGGAGGAGAGAGGAGAGGAGAGGAGGAGGAGGAGGAGAGGAGAAGAGAGAGGAGAGGAGAGGAGAGAGAGGAGGCACTGTGGGTCACCTTGGAGACAGGAAATGGCACCACAATCCATACAGGGTTGTATACAGACTCACATCTCAGGGGAGGAAATAGACAAGGAAATGATTGAAGGTATCCTTAGAATGGCAGAAAAGGAGGAGATATTATTGATGGGGAACCTGAATATGCCAGATGTTAACTGGAGCACCTTTGCTGCAGCCATATCCAAAAGCAGGGTAATTCTCAATGATCTACAGGAAGTATGTCTCAGACAGTGGGGGAGTGCCTCCAAAGCACTAGCAAACAGGCAAGAAGGTGGGGTGGAGGAACAATGGTGAAAAATCAAAGCTGCCATCACAGAGGCAGCAAGCCTTTGTGTGATGGAAATAAACAAAATATAGGAAAAAACACTATGGTTCTCAAAAGAGGTGGTGGTGAAGGTTAGGAGAAAAGATAGCATTCAGGAAGTATAATGAAACACAGAAGGAGCAGGACATAGAACTGCACCAGTTAAAGCAGAAGAAAACAGGGAAGGCAGTCAGAATAGCAAAGGCCCAAACCAAGGAAAAGAACACCAACTCAGTTAACAAGTACGATAAAACATTTTATAGGTACATTGAGGGCAAAAGAAAGACCAGGGAGGGATAATGAGGCTTTATAAAGGGGAGGGTGGACAGAGGGTGACAGTGACTTCTGCTCAGTATTCACAAAAAGAGGGGTACCCAAACCAAATAATAGAAGCACACTGGATGGGGGTCAATACCTATCAATTCACAGAAGAAAGGTCTTGAAAGAACTCCTAAAACTGAAAGTAGGAAAAGCAATGGGGCCTGACAGGATTCACCACAGAATTCTAAAAGAACTAAGGAGAGAACTAGTGGTACGTTGGCTACCCTTTTGACAGATCATGGGAGGAGGGTGTCATACCTGAGGACTTCAGGAGGAGGGTGGATGTGATTCCCCTTCACAAAGTGGGAACAAGGCAAAGGCAGGAAACTCACGGACCTGTTAGTTTGACCTCAGTAGCAGGAAAATTATGGAATCACTTCTGAAAGAAAGAATTGCTGATTATCAAGAGGCACGTGGGGCACATAACTCAAGGCAGCATGAATTCACAAGTAGGATGTTCATGTCAGATGAATCTAATATATTTCTTTGACTGGATGACCAAAGTAGTAGACCAGGAGTAGCTGTCAATGTGGCCTACCTAGACTTTAGCAAGGCATTTGACACAGTCTCACAAAAAGATTAATAAGCAAGTTAGCCAGCCTGGGGGTGAGTCCTAGGGTAGTAACCTGGGGAAAAAAACTGGCTAAAGAAGAGGACACAGAGGGTAATAGTAAATGGAGTCCACTCTAAAGAAAGGGGAGGTTACTAGTGGGGTACCACAGGGTTCAGTATTGAAACAATCCTTTTAATCTCTTTATAGGTGACATTGTGGAGGGACTGGAAGAAAAAGTATGCCTCATTTAGCACCCAAACTAAGGTAGTCTCAGTGCTTTGCCTTTTCCTAAAACTGAACTGAAGAGGTGCATAAATGTCATGAGCTGTTAAATGGGTCTCCAGTTGAGCGGCCACCACCTTCTCAATAACCTTCCACACAAAGGGCAGGTTAGAGACTGGCCTGTAGTTTGCCAGAGAGTCTGCATGCAATGATGGTTTCTTTAGGAGGTGCCTAAACCTCCTCCTTTAGGGCTCAAGAAAAACCCTGACTGGGAATCTGGGAACAAGCGACCACCAAACAGTGTGGTTCATGATAAACACAGCCATACAATCAAGCCATACAAAAGCAAGAATATTGGACTTTAGGAGGGCTGACTTTGAGAAATGAGAGAGTGCCTTAGAAAAGCACTAGCAAACAGGCAAGAAGGAGGGGTGGAGAAACAATGGGGAGTAATCAAAACAGCCATCAAAGAGGCAACAAGCCTTTGTGTAAAGCAAATCAATAAAACACAATGAAGGAAAAAACTGCTATGGTTCTCAAAAGAGGTGGCAGGGAAGGTTAAGGAGAAACGATAGCATTCAGGAAATATAAGGAAACACAGAAGGAGCAGGACAGATAACTTTATCAGTTAAAGCAGAAAGATGCTGGGAAGGCAGTCAGAACAGCAAAGGCCCAAACCGAGGAAAGGATAACCAATTCTGTTAAGAAGGGGATAAGACCTTTATAGGTACATTGGGAGCGAAGAAAGATCAAAGGAGGGATACTGAGGCTTAATAAAGGGAGGGAATGTGAGTAGAGGGGACAGTGAAAAGCAGGGATACTGAACGAATATTTCTGCTCAGTATTCACAAAGGAAGAGGAGGGGTGGTACCTAAACCAAACAAGAGGAACACTCTGAAGACAGGGGTCAATACCAGTCCATTTACAGAAGAAAGGGTTCTGAAAGAACTAATAAAATTGAAGGTGGACAAAGCAATGGGGCCTGATGGGATTCACCCAAAATTCTAAAAGAACTAAGGGTAGAACTAGTGACCCACTGACTACTCTCTTTAACAAATCATGGAAGGATGGGGTGGTACCCGAGGACTGGAGGAGGGCAGATGTGATTCCTCTTCACAAAAGTGGGAGCAGGACAGAGGCAGGAAACTACAGACCAGTTAGTTTGACCTCAGTGGTAGGGAAATGATGGAATCACTTCTGAAGGAAAGAATTGTTGAGTACCTAGAGGCCAGTGGGGCACAGGACCCAAGGCAGCATGGATTCACGATGGAAAGGTCATGTCAGATGAATCTAATTGATTTCTTTGACTGGGTGACCAAGGTAGTAGACCAGGGAGGGGCTGTGGACATGGCCTACCTAGAGTTTAACAAGGCATTTGATACAGTCCACACAAAGATTAATACACAAGTTAGCCAGCCTTGGAGTGGGCCCCAAGGTGGTAACCTGGATAAGAAATTGGCTAGACAATAGGATGCAAAGTGTAGTAGTAAATGGAGTACACAGTGAAGAAAGGAGGGTTACTAGCGGGTACCGCAGGGTTCATTACTGGGACCGGTCCTTTTTAATGTCTTTATAAGTGACATTGCAGAGGAACTGGAGGGAAAAGTATGTCTCTTGCAGATGACACAAAGATCTGCAACAGGGTTGATACACAAAATGGAGTGGAAAGGATGAGAAGGACTTGGCAAGGTTGGAGGAATGGTCAAATGTATGGCAGCTCAGATTCAATGCAAAGAAGTGCAAGGTAATGCACATGGGAAACAAAACCAGGGAAGAGTACACAATGGGGGTGAGATACTGACAACAGTAAAATGGAAAGGACCTGGAGTAATTATATCAGATGACCTAAAGGTGAGCAAGCAATGTGAGAAGGCAGTAAGAAAGGCTGGGGGATACTGGGATGCATAGGAAGAGGCATCAATAATAGAAAACAGGAAGTTGTTATCCCTCTGTACAGACAGTGGGTGAGACCCCATCTGGAGTACTGTGTGTAGTTCTTAAGACCCCATCTCGCAAAGACATAGACAGAGTAGAGGCTGTCCAGAGGAGGGCAACCAAAATGGTGCAGGGTCTGCACCAGAAGACATATGAAGAAAGACTAAAGGAGCTTAATATGTATACCCTTGAGGAAAGAAGGGAGAGGGGACATGATAGAAACTTTCAAGTACCTCAAGGAAATCAACAAAGTCCAAGAGGGTAGCATCTTTCAGAAAAAGAGATGTGCAAGAACAAGGGGGCACAATTTGAAGATAGAGGGGATGGCTCAGAGGTAATGTGAGGAAGTATTTTTCATGGAGAGGGTTGTGGATGCATGGAACAGCCTCCCTGAGGAGGTCGTGGAGTCAAGAACAGGGGAATTCAAGAATGCATGGGACAGACATAAGGCAGTCCTAGTGGGGGGTAGGAGGAAGAAGCTGTTGGTTAACTAGGATCTGCAGCTTATCTGTTAGGTAGGAAAATGGGCAGACTAGGTGGGCCAAGCAGTCCTTATCTGCCATCAAATTCTATGTTTCTATGTTTCTATGTTTCTGACATCAAAGAACATTGGACTATCTTGGCTAGGACTGGGCTGTTGACCTCAATGTACCCCACAAGGCATTGCATTGGTCCCAGGTCCAAACCATAATAAGTGAGCCACATCTCCTGGATGACCCTCACAACATCTATTACTGCTACCTGGTCAAAGTCTGACCAGACAGACTGAGTGCCTGTGACCCCACGATCATCACTGTAATACCTACTAGAGGACACTGACCAGGTCTCCGATCTGATAGAGGTAATCTTTTCAGCAAAAACATAGCAAACTTGTCATATCTTGAATGTGATAGGATCCCTAGATTGTAGGCAGGCTGAATTACACAGTCTGTCAACAGTGCAGAAGAGCTGAGCTGGTCTGTGTTTTTCCTGCTGCAATCTCCTGGACAGGAACTCTACCTTCTTACAGGAGATTGCAGAATGATAGTTCCTATGATGGACCATCAATACAAGTTTGTCCTCCATCAGACCGGGCCTCTGCCAGCATCTCTCCATGCCAGTGGGACTCATGGAGTGAGGTGAGGGGGTCTAACATGGACAGTTGCTACAGAGTCGAGGGTCTCAGTGATGGCCCTATTATAGGCCAACATTAGTTCCCTGGCTCCTCGCAAGTCTCCATTAGACCTAATAGATTCCATTCTGTCTAGGTTGTAGGTGAGAGCAAAAAAAAAAGCATTAAGTATTGGAAAACAGTTAGTCTTCTAGAAGAAAATGACATATGTTGATCTTAGAAATCACACAAGCTGCCAGTGCAAAACTTTCTACATATTTAGACCTTGCCCTCTAGACAATACATGCCAAAACTGAGGCAATTTTGTTGAATGACATCAAAGCTATTATGGTACAAAGTTATGAGCTTAACATAGAACACATCAGGCATCACAACTATACTGGTGCTACTCGCACCATAATAAATATTACCACAGTAAAGCCAATCGCCACACTCCTGTCTCTCAGAAACGCCTGTACTCCGGCATAGGACTTCGCTAACTTGATCTTTACATCTTATATCTGCTGCCTTTGTTGAGGCACTAAGCCTCTGTCAGCTATGCTTGGTATGAAAAAAACTAACAGCACAGCAGCAACAGTGTTGAATGATTAAAATGCTACAACCTAAAACAGGCATATGATGATGAAGCAACTAATAAAACTATGCAATACAAAGCATTTTTAAGGAAACTAGATATAGGGCTATACTCAGATAGTATGAAACTAGGATACCTGATATTTAACTATTACCAAAAACAACAAGCATACATTGATGAACCAACTAAAACAAAAAAAATGCAATGGAAACAAGTTGTAAGGAGATTAGAAATAACACTATACCCAGATAGAGTGTAGCTAGGATACCTGATAATTAAAATCAGCTTTCAGCTAGGACAGGCATACAATGGTGAAGCAACTGCTAAACCTGTAAGAAAAAACAAACTTCTGTAAGGAAACCAGAAATAAGGCTAAAACCAGATAGGGTATAATTAGGATATCTGATAATTTGGGAACTAGCTGAAGCAACAGGCACAACATGGTGGAAACAACTGATAAAACTGTCAAATGTAAACATATTATGATTAAACTTGAAATAAGGTTATAGCCAGACAGGGTGTAGCTTGGATTCCTGGTAATTTAGCATGTTAGCAGACAATCATATTACTGGATAGAGAAGTCTCTTTAGAAGACCAAGGCTAGTGTAATATGGAGGGCAAGTCTTACAGCCAGGGGAGATCAGAGACAGCCTTGTGCATGAGAAACAGGTGGATAGTTTGACTGGCCAATGGCTGCTTCATGGGTAACTCTAGGAAGACTCCTTCTGGTTGATGTCAACTGTGCAGTGGTCCTTAGTGCTCTAGACCACTGGGTATACAACTACTTAAATGTTGGGGCTTAGCCCCATTCATGAACAGAGGAGCCATTCTGATTGGCTGCTGAGTGGCAGAAGGAGGATCTGGCTTCTGAAACTTGCATATTGGGGTACTGAGGTTGTCTGGGGACAAGAAGGGATCTTTGGCTTGGGAGGATTGGGTGAAGGTCAGACAACCTTCTCAACTCTCAGGAGCATCCAGCAAGGATGAAAATGTCCAACACTGCACTGGGTCTTTGTTTAGAACTTGTGGCTTTGTAACCACACACAAACGAGAGGGACTTGCTCTGATTGGCTGATGAATGACACAAAGGAGGGTCCAGTTTCCAAAATTGCAGGTTAGAGTCCTGATGTCATCTAAAGGCTGGAAGCTATCATTGGCATTGGAAGGTTTGGGTGCAGGTCAAGCAACCCTCATGACTCTGAAGATTATCCAGGAAGGATGGAAATATCCAAGACCACGTCGGGACTTTGTTTAGATTTCATGAGCTTTGTAGCCCAACCCACGAGCCAGAGGGAGCTGCTCTTTGTGGCCAATAAGCTCCTGGAGTGATGTTCTGGCTTCCAAAATTGCAGGCAGGAGTCCG
The DNA here is from genome assembly GCA_016271365.2 of Neoceratodus forsteri. Classification (NCBI taxonomy): domain Eukaryota; kingdom Metazoa; phylum Chordata; order Ceratodontiformes; family Ceratodontidae; genus Neoceratodus; species Neoceratodus forsteri. The sequence continues at coordinate 1,237,718,415 of CM057453.1, read as the reverse complement.
AGGCCTTCTGAAGGCAGGAAATGATTGTGGGATTGTGGTGGTTTGGTGCAGGTCAAGCAAACCTCATGACACTCAGGAGTATCATGGAAGGTTTAACATAAAGTATTGTGTTTTCTTATCCCTGACATCAGCATATTCCTTTTCTCTGACATCAGCTGCTAGGTATAAAAAAGAATCCAGTCATTTCTATTTTACCCTTGATAAAGCACCAGGCAGGTGTGAAACAGAGATGGATATTTGTGAAAGCTGGGGATACTGTGTACTTCATATTACACTGATTCACGGTGTCCCATATTGATAGAGTGTGCAAAATGGTGACTGCAAAAAACAGTCAGGACAAAACAGTGACCATCATTTCAGTGACTTTGGCATTGTCCCCTTCTTGACTTGTGCCCCTAGTTGGTTATTTATTGTAAGAGGTGTGGGGTTGAAGTCCCCACAAAGAAGTGCAAGGGGCATAGCCCCAAGAAAAGTCCGTGGTCATCGTTTCTGCCCTCGCTATTTTGTTGTGCTATTTGCAAGCTGCTGTTTTGCACTCACTATAATCACATATAGTAGAACCCTGCTTCACACTGTTATGTGTCTTTTATATGTGAATCTGTAAGTACAGTAATAAAGTTTTTCTTTTTATATGAGACAGATTTGTCAAAATATTTTATTGGATTGGAAATGCAGCTTATGTGTTTGCTTCTTTCTCTTTACATTTTGCTTTCCATATCAACACCTGCTGTCTCTAGTGCACCCTCCTTTGTGTGAGTTATATTTTATGCAATCTTTTTATTATTATTATGTACACAATTTTCAATTAAAATGGCAAGCAATATCAATTCCTATTTTCCTAAATAATTCTTAAAATGAGAAATGATTTTAAAGCCTGAATAAAAATAACCTAGAGGAATATAAATACACTTATTGTTAATGGTTTGTTGGATGAAAATAAGTCACAGATAGAATAGCCATAAATAAAATCTTCCCTTAAATGATGTATTGCCTAACATAGTAAACAGTAAACAACCTCTTTTTCCATTTTATACTTTCTAAAATAAATTATGGCAATATGGACTCCCTCAGTTTATCAAATAGTTTATTTGTGAGCCAACTTTCTGTAATAGTTATAACATCCAGTCATGTTGTGTCACCCATACCACAACGTTGTTACACTTGGAAACTTTGCATTGTAAACTTGATCCTTTTGTGATATGTGGGCACACATGACTGGACTATAATAGCCATTATAGGATTAGATGGAATAGCTATTGAGATAGAAATTATCAAACTGTAAATGTAAAGCCAAACCCTCCCCTGTCCATCATATCAAAAGCAACATAACACTAGTTCTCATTTTCAAGCAATGTCATTGTACAGTGGCAAAACATATGGAAAATGTTAAATAGCAAGCCCAAATTATGATTTCATAAGTTACATTATCTCAGTATATAAATAAATAATAAATACAAAGTACTACAATTAGCATATTATATTGCAACTATTTATTATCACTCTTAGATTGCAGCTGGTAAATATTCATTCTTGAATGTGGTCTGTTTATTAAACTATTCCTCATGCTTTTAAAATATTATATAATATAAATATATGAATTATATATTCTTCCACTTGGAGAAAATTAAGTGAACTCTATCACAAATTGACAATTCATATTTTCATGATATATAAATAATTAGTAATGACTACAATAATTATATGTAATATCAATGATTATATTATATTCTAATATTGCTGTTTATTATCATTCAAACTTTAGCTGTTAATACCATAGCATTGATTTGTATAACTACTTGTCCTCTTGATATATTATTAAATATAACTTTATAAATTATATATTGTACTTGAAGGACGTCAAGTGGCTTACATCCTAAATTTATGATTTTTGTCTTCTCAGCAAATAAATAAAAATAAAAATAATTCAAATAAAAGAAAGTAAACAAAATATATGATATTGTATTATAATATTATCATAGTACTAACTAAGGTGTACACACCAAAAGTTATTTCTGAATACTACAAATAGTGGACTTCCCAAATATTCATGAATAATTCTTCAGTAGCTCACTGTTCATGTATTCAGTCATCATGACCTGCTGATTAAGAGAATACTACAGTTGTGACTGAACAACTTCACACTGTTTTTCTTTAGAAAGAAGCTAGCTGATGTAGAGGGCGGGTTGTGCTGATCGCCCAGAATGTGACCTTAGAAATGAATTATTTTTGTGGTGGGTAGAAGGTGGGATGCTTGGGTACCTAGAAGGTAGGGATGGGGAAAGATTCATCTCCTGATTTGAGTGTTAGGACAGTTGTTTTTGATACATGCTGCATCTGAAAGGGAATATGCCTGCCTTTCTCTGTCTTCATAGCCTGCACTTAATACTGAGATTGGGGATGGAGATGAGAGAGGTGTGGTACTAAAAGGACTGAGAATGAGGCTTGATTTTACTTTTTCAATGTGGACAGTGGAAGCAACTGGGAAGTGATTGGAAACATGGGGGTCTGAATACCAAAACAGTCTAATGTATTGGGGAAAAACATACTATTCCACCTGAATAGCCAGAAGCATGTACTAACACACCTGTACTTATCATCAGTCTCAGACTACATCGGTAAATACCTCATTCTTAAATGAACATCGTTACAAACTTACAAATGTATGATGAACATGTGAACATAGGATGAAGACAGTAGATTAAGGTAATTTGGTATATCTAGTTTATTCATATTGCATGGCCCTCAGTATAAGCTGCTGAACCTCCCCGTCATCCACCCTTCCTTCTGTCTGCCCATCCCTTGACCCCTATTTCCCTCTAACTGTATCCCAGCCTCTCATGAAGCTGTCTTAAGTTTTAGCAAAACCACCTCCTTCAAAGCACATTGCATCCTGTCCCACCCTCTCCATGAAGAAGTGCCTCCTAGCCTCTCTCCTAAGATTTCCACCTCTAACTTGAGACTACGTCCTCTTGTGTTTTGTTTCTCACTAAGATAGAAGAGGCCCTCCTTGTCCACCTATGTATCCATTTCAAATACTTGAAGCTTTCAATCATGTCCACTCTCTCACTTCTCTCCTTCATTTATTAAATTACAGTTGCAGCCATAGATATGCTCAGATTGTTTCAGATATTTCACAATATAAATAAAGAGATTCTCTCTGGTGGACCACAGTGGCACTACAGTCAGGCAAGGTATTTCTCTTGGGAAATCACAGAAATTTCTGCAAATATCTGGACATGTCCTTGGCTGCAACCTGTAGCTCCTCGACAATTTTAAATTCCAGTGGAAGGACTTAGGAGGTCTAATAACTATAATACTACTTCATGGACGCCTTAGTAGAGGCCCAAATCTGATTCAGAGATGTAAGATTTTGACCCATCAAAAAGGTCCTATATACTGTAGATGGCATATAGATGGCACATAAGTTCCATTGTACTTAGAAAATGGAGTTCATTCAACCTTATGTATGTTGGAGATATTTAAAAAACAATTATCACTAACAAATACAGTATCTTATGTGGCTGTAATGACATTTAACCACAATAGGATTCATTATATTATGTACAGCAGAGTTACCATTTGCATAACACTTTCCATACACCTACACCCAGATACTGGCTGATAGGAGACACTTTATAATCATTCAAGATCAGTTAATGGATGGGGTGGTTTGATACTTTCAACTGCTGTAGAAGATTTAATTGAAACAGATATAATTAGTTCCCCTATCAGAGAGGGCAGACTTACAGCACAAGCTAAACATAAAAATAAAATAAAGCCTGACATTTGGTCTGGGAAGTCAATTAGGTTTCATGGAGTTTGGGCACCATTTCAAGATTGGAAAAAGACAAACCAGAACTCAGTTTGGGAGCTTTTTCAACAGTAAATGAACACATGGATTTGTTTAGGTGGATTATGTAAAGTGCTAGGAAAACTGGACCCTTTATGTTGAATAGAAAGCAAAAAAGAAAAATGTTTTCTGTTTGCTAAAAAAATCTGTAGTAGCTGTTTTAAGAAACCTAATAGGTTACTTATGCAGTTAGATTTCAATCTCATATGTTCAAGAGTTCTTTTCTAAATATTCTATATGGTTATACTGTTTTCCTATTCTGCATGGTTTTCTCTAAGAAATTGAATATTGTGTTCACCTCCCCAAAGAAATATAAATAAATAGACTACATCAAAAATCTATGAATGACTTATTATGCACAATTAATAAAACTGATCTACTGTCTATCAACTTTTGAAGTAAGGAAAACCATGAAGAGGGGCTTCCATAGACTGGGGCACAAATTGGTGGTGCACTCTGCTTCCCTGGACTTTCTGAAGTCCTCTCTATGTGGGGTGGGAGAGGAAGGATAGGATAAGGGGTGGTGAAATAGCCAAGCTCAACAGTTGGCTTATGGGGTGGTGTTGGGACATGGGGTACCTCTTTGTAGGGAGTGGGGTGATTTATAGTACAGGTGACTCTTCAAGGCTGACGAACTTCACCTGGCAAGAGAGGGTCCAATGCACTGGGGTCTACATCAGGCATTATAACAGATTATGGGGAGTCCAGGTCTAAAGATTCCACATTGCTGATGAGCAGAAGGGAACTAAGTTAGTTCTCCTCCTCACCCAAGGGACAGTAGTAGAAAAGGGTACAAGGATCACTATAGGGTTACAGGGTTAAGGGACAGGACAGTTGTGAGAGGAAAACTAAAGAAAAAGGCATTAATAAGGAGGGAGAAAACATGGAAAGCAGACAGACAGCAGCAGAATTAGAGCAGGAGTCAAGTGGAAGGAGAATGCCTTAATGCCTGGAGCCTAGAGAATAAATGAAGTGAGTTCCAGGCATTGATGACACACACTGAGGTTGTCCTTCTGGTCATCATGGCAGCATAGGGCAGGGAAAATAATGACTGGCAGATGGCAGTCACTGAATATTCATTTTCAGGTGGGATTGAAGAACTGGTTGAGAAGGGTAGTCACCCTCTTTGCCAAGGAGGACATTGAAGTGTCTGAAGATGGGGACATTATGGGTAGCAATTGGGAAACTGAGTCTATGTGGATGCAACTCATGGCAGCATTAGGCAGGATAATATGCTTAGAGGTAGTTTATAGGCCTCCAGGTCAAGGGGAGGAAAGCGACAGAGAACTTAATGAGGAACTTAAAGAGAGGTGGTGATGGGGAGGAGGAGGTGGTGGGAGACTTAAAGTTGCCAGATATTGATTGGGAGTTCCCAGTGGCCAGGAGTAGCAGGAGTTAGACAGTGCTTGACACCTTCCAGGACTGTCTACTGGTGCAGCTGGTTAAGGACCCCATGACGCAGTTCTCAATCCTTTTTAATAGTAAACTTTATGAGAGTTTTTCCAAACAATACATTTAGAACACAACAACTAGAAGTCTACTATGATACAATAATATGTACTACAGATAGTAACCAGCTTATCCAGATGAATGAAACCACAAAAAAAGAGCTGAAGTGGTGGCATCACCAAAACATCACAGAGAATGCAAGGGTCAAAATGTCTTGAGGGCAGAATGCCATGCGCTGTCAAAATATTAGCGATTTCTTTTTATTTATTGTTCTGTGGGGCTCTGCCTACAGCCCAATATGGGGGCTGCACCCCAGACCCCCACTAAAGATTACAACTCTGGGGGTCCAACTCATAGAGCACACAGGTCGGGTTTAAACATAATGATATGCGCTATGAAGCGTGCGACATTATGACCCAGTCTTGCGCTGAGAGAATAGCATGGATGCTGCAGAGTGCTAAAGATAATAAACCAACAGGAAGCTACTGCTAGAGTATATTAGCTGCATTTAAGACTATGTGGGAACGGGCCCAGGGAGTTGAAAGAGTCTATAGTCAGTGTTGATAGCAGCTCTTCAAACTCTTCCATCATTTGAGATATGCTTGTGGGATATTACAGATTAAGTAAATCATTCTCTCTAGACTTAAAGGCTCTAACGTGACATTACACCACTCTTGTTAGGTGGGGATGGAATCTTCCATTCAATGCTTTACAATTGCCTTTTGGCTATAGCCGAGATTAGAAATTGTGATGTCTTCTCACCCTCAAATATGAGGTGTAGGTCAAGGCCCAGCAGGTAGGTTTGGGACTAAAATGTGGAGTCGAGGCCTAAGAGTTGGGTCATTCATTTCTAGATTTACAACCATAATGTGCATGCATCCCTCAGAATGTGTTTCAGAGATCCAGTTTCAGGCCACGTCTGGTACAGCTGTTGGAGGTTAGAAGGCCTATCTTGTGAAGTTTGATTGGCATGTAAAACATGTTGTTTGGTATTTTGTACTGCTATACTCGAAACCCATCAGACTTTAGGTATCTATAGATATTTTCCTACATGGTGGCCATAATTTATGGGGTCTTGTGGTCAGGAATTCCTTGACCCAATAATGACACAGTGCATTTTCTAAGAGGAGAATAGATGAAGAATTTTTGTATATAACACATAGACAGAGTGTTGTTGTGCTCCTAGTTACTGCAATTCTTCCCATATGAGGAATTTGAAGTGTCCCAAAGTCTGGGGCCTAGAGTGTGAGCTAGCATGTGATGGAGTTGGAGGAATGGAAAAAATGCAACTGAGGTGTGGGCATTAATACTCTTGAATTAGTCAAGATAGATCAGGTTACCATCATTGATCAGGAGTTGAGCTTCATTATATAGTCTTGGCCTAAGAAGGAAGACAGAATGGTGTGGCCCTTGATCTTAAAATTGTGGTTGTCTGGTATAGGTTGAACAGGGTTGAGAACTGTGGTGGAGCTGATTAATCTGTGTAGTTGCTTATTCATGAGGAGGGAAGTGCTTATTGGGGTAGGTTTTGATGGGGCTGGTAGTTTATTCAGTGGGAGACTTAATAGGACTGTTGTGTCTATCTTGACCAGGCAGCACAGATACATTTCCATTTGTTTCCACTGTGGGAGGTACAGAACCTCTGCATTTGCAGGTTGTGCTGCTCTCTACCAAAGGAACTGGTTGGCATGAAGATAAAGATATTAAAGATGGAAGCTGGGGAGTTGTGGCACTCCTTGTTCCTTGGGAGAGTGAGATGCTGGTATGATATCCTTTTTTTCGTTATCCCATAAGAAGTGGGATAGTAGGCATTTGAACTCTGTAAACCAGTTTAAGAAATGTGTGCTCTGGCCATTCCCAAGTGGTAGAGTATGAGAGGGAGGATGTTTATTTTGATTATAGTGTTAATGGTCGGATGGACCATCTTGTTAGATCCTGTTAAATTTGATGAAAAAGGGATCCAAGTTCCTTGAAAATAAGGTGTTCTTGCTCTTACAAATCAAGATGTCTCATCATTTAAGTCCATTTGAGGCACGTGTATCCCCATCCCATTACCAGGGATTTGGTGGTGCAGTGGTTGAGAAGCATAAGGTTGGTTTGGTGAGTCTGAGTTTGTAGCCTGAGATCTGATTGAATTAGGCTAGTAGTTTTAAGGCCTTGGGAATATATGTCTAGGGTCTTCAAGTGAAGGAGGATATCATCTGCATGGATGGAGATCTTATAACTGTGGAAATGACCTGTACTCCTTTTATGGAGTCATGTAGGAGAAAGTGTCTTGTTAGTGGTTTTAAGTACAAGTTGAATAAGATGGGTGATAGTGGACATCCTTGATGGGGTCCCTTCTGCAGGGGAAAGCAGGTGTAGAGATTCCATTACAGAAAATTCTAGCTATAGACTTTGAGTATAATAATCAAGTGATGAAGCTGAAGATGAAGCCAAACTCCTCTAGAGTGGCATAAAGATATGACCATAGCATGCTGTCCAAGTTTTCCACATCCAGGGACATCAGGATCACGGGGCACCCAGAATCCCTGGATGTGACTAAGATTGTCTAAGTTTCTGTAAGTGGTCAGATATTAAATGGCCCTGAATGAATCTGATTTGTTTTGGTCCAGTGAGGAGTTCAGATTTCATAAATGCAGTGTGGTAAGACTTTGGGAAGTATTTAATATCTGTATAGTGCAGTGAGATGGTTCTGTAATTTCCCATTTGTTTAGAGTCCTTATTGGGCTTGGGTAGGAGTGTAATTAAACCTTCTTGGAGGGTGGGATCCAGGTCTGAGTTTTTCTTGGAGAAGTTAAAGAGTGAGGCGAGTGCAGAAGCTACAATGTCAGTAAGAGCCTTATATACTGTACATTGGTGGAGAAACCATCTGGACCCAGGGCTTTGTCTAGGGGTAAACTGTTAATAGCCTGTTTGATATCATCTGTTGTAATCTTCTATCATGTCCTTCAGCCTGTGATGGGGCGTTGAGCTGCAGCAAAAAGCTATGGATAGCTCCAGCTACGTCCAGCGGTTTGGCTGCATATAGGTTTCCATAATATGTTTTGAAAGTGGAGGCTTTGTCCTGGGGTTGGTGAGGGAGGGTCATGGGTTGTAAAACTGATTGATTGGATAGCTCTTTTGCTTTTCTTGTGAAAATTCTGATGGCTAGGAGTCTACCTGCTATCTCACCGTTGTCCATGTATTTCACTTGAGCTCTAAAAGTGATAATTCAACCTGAGATGATTTCTGCATACTTGACCCTAGCTATGTTTATATGGAGCTATTCTTCTTGTGAGGAGTGACTAGGATATGATTTCCCCTTTGTCAAATGTCTGCTAGGAGCTGAGCCTTCCTCTTGCCTTTTGTGTTTTAATGGCTGCTAACTGAATAGGTTCCCCAGTGGATGCATGTAAAGGCTCCCCATACATGCCTCTGATTAGGAACCAAGTTGATGTTATCGGTGAAGAACTCTTCCGCTCACTGTTTGATGATCTCTAGTGTTTTAGGGTCTTTGAGTAGATCGTTGTTGACCCTCCACAGTCTTTCTTTTTGTTGTTAGAGTAATCCATTCTGGAGAAGGAGTTGTGAACAGCAGACCAGAATATGTAGTACTTGGTGTTTGGATCTAGCCTGACTATACCACCTTCTGTTGTTATGTTTATTAAGAACTGATATAATTTTTTAATGTTAACTTGTTGTTATATGTAAGCGCTTTGGTCTCTTTGGAATTGAGCTGACCAATAAAGTTTGATTTGATGTGATTTGATTTGATTGATGGGTGTAGGGTTTACCAGATGTCAATGAGTCCTAGGGAATATTGCAATTCTTTTGCCCTACTCAGTTTAGGGGCCAGACCCCCCTTGCCAGACCTATCCATTAAATTGCGGGTACAATATTCAAATCACCCCTGTGATGGTCGAGCAGGCTGCCCAGGAACACCAGTTGTGCCAGTATGTTTGTGAAAATGTGAATGGTCCACTTTGGGCCCATAGATGGACACTATTATGAAGTCCATACTGTCCAATAAGACCTTAATAATAACAAATCTGCCTTTGTCATCTTGGATAACTGCAAGCAGGGAAAGGGAGGCTTTGATGAATTAGTATTGCTGTCCCTGCTCTTTTGTTGCTGTTGCCAGAAGCAAACACTTGGCCCACCATCCTTCTTCATAGGTTAGCCTGGGAAAAAGTGTGTGGGTTTCTTGTAGAAGTGCAATTTCAGAGCCCACAGATTTGAAGTGGCATAATACTTTGTGTCTGTTTTGTGCAATCTACCCACCCGTAACATTCCATGTTGTGAGGTTATATATATTATTAGTCATTGCCATGCAAATATTTTTAGTGTACATATATTAAGACAGCAAGGAAAGATGTCGTGATGTTAATACAGTCCCCAATGAAGCTTTGAAGGGTCCCTTGTTTAAAGAGGAAAGAATCCCTAGATTTGGTAAAACTAGAATAGATTCCCGTCCATGAAATGGTGATTCCAGAACATTATGACCAGGGCTGGTAAAAACATAGAATAAGAGAAAACAAACATTAGTTCATAACAGACATACAAAACATATATTACAAACTAACATTACTATAAAATACTGCACAAGGAAAATGAACTTGTATGAAGAAGTGGGATTTGCTGAAAATGGCTAGAGGCCACCTGCCAAGGAGGCCACAGGCACCGAATCCATGCATTCCTAAGATCTGGTCCATGTGGGTCATGAGCAAGTTAGTTTCTCAGCTCCATCACTTCCCATAGGAGTCAGCTTGGTTGGAATCAGCTCAAAGGAGCCTACTAGCCAAGGAGAGTAGCTTCATTACATTAACTGGTACACTTTTCATAGGAAGCACCCTCTGCATTTGAGTATGGTGAAGAGGCGGGAGGTTTTGCCTCGATTCTGTGTCTTCTGACAAGTGTGTCCCTGGATGCTGAGTCAGCTGGATTGGCACAGGATGGAATAGAAACAACTAGGCAATAGGAACACTCCATTATTTAAAGAGCAGCCTTGTGTAGTTGCAAAGTTAAAATAGTAGCTGATTAGATTATACAACTGGAGCATGCAAATTTTCTCCCCAACCACCTCGTGTCCCCCAAGGACTGATACCCAGAAAAGTAGGTTAGAAACTATAAGGAGGGACCCCAAAGTTTCCAGTCTCACTATATTTCCTGTAGATGACATCATTCATTGTGACTGCTGGCACCTCTTATCTAGAGTTAAAGTTAATCTGAGATTGTCATTTACCTGGTGTAAAATTGTGAACTAAGGTGAGCAAGCAGTCCCTAGTGGGGCAGTGGATCATTCCTGTCCCCTGTCCACTTTGTGTTTGTTAATGACTATAGTGGGCTTGTTGGGTGGAAACCACATCTCAGATTGTGCTCTTAGGGCATCCAAGTGGTGAGCTGCCAGCTCCTTAGAGGTACAGTTAACTTTTTGATCCATGTCCACCTGGGTCATTTATGATGTGCTGCTGTGTTTGGCAGTGAGACCTGGAAGTGGAGGGCATTCCGTTACTACAGAGGAAGTCTAAGGATGGGACCACTGTGGAGATTTTGTGTGCACTGGGACTGAAGCAGTCTATCTGGTACCTCTTGACTTTTTGTGTATGGTTGCCATAGCAGTTGCTAGGGAAGAGACTGAGCTCCAGCAGCTCAAGCAGCTGTTTTGCCACTGATAAATTTGAGGATGTTTGCAGCTGCTCTATCATTCAGAGGGTTGGTGGTGAGAAACCGGTAAGAAGAACAAAGGGTCACAAAAGCAGGGGCCTGTGGTAGTGGTCATGTTGCTTCTTTGGTTGAATAGGGACATCAGGGTGGAAATAGACATAGTTCCTTCAGCAGGACAGGCAGTTATTAGACTGTTCACTCTAAGTATTGATAAGGCAAAGCTATTAACATCAAGAAAGGGTTTGCAACTTTGAGTAAGCACTGGAGTGTGAAACATGTCAGGTTTACATAGGACACAGTACTGTATGTTGAACAAGGAAGTAAGCAGGAGGGATCGGAGAGTTGTTTTCATGAACACCTTTTAATGCTGTTATTTTGCACATTATATTAAAAACAAGCACTTTATGAAGAAATTCTACTTGTGGTGAGTCATTACAAACAACTTGATAATTTACTGTTATTCCAGAAGGTTGGTTCAGTTTCCATGGCTACCTTGGCACTGGTGCTGGTCTCCCTTGCCTGCTACACAAAGCCATTAAAGTCATGGTTTTGAACAAAAATCACATTAATTAATGGGGATCAAGGGAACCTTGGTGTACTAGCTGTATAGCAGTAGGAGAGTTCTGTGTGACATTTTGTTTGCCACTAAAGTCAGCAGCTGTATAAAAGTCAAGGAGGGAACCCTGTGGGTACTTGTACTTGCTTACTTCAAGGTGATGCCTGATATATGAAGTGGTAGCTCTCTTTGGCTATATATGCATTGTGGCAGATTATTTCATTCCTTGGTTTGTTTGCATTAGTAGCCATGCAGTGCAGCATCATTACATGAACGGTGCACTCTCTCAAGGGAGACACCCTCTGTATTTGACGTGGGCACATCCCTGGACATTAATACACTTAGGTGAGCACAGATTGTAATAGGAACAACTGGGCAATAGGAACACTTTATTGTTGATAAAGCAGCCTCATGTGGTGCAAACAGCAGCCGGTAACTGGTGAAATTATACAACTAGAGCATGTAGATTGTCTCCATGCTCCCTCACCCCTGAAGTATAAACCAGAGGAAGGATAGAAATCATGAGGAGGGGACCCAAACTTTCAAATCTCTCTGTCTTTCCCTCAGTTGCAGCAGTTCATTGCACCTGCTGGCACCTCTTACCTGGTGACATATTTATAGTTAGAATTAATGTTAATATGGGGTTGTCCATATAGCTGGTGTAAAATTATGATCTGAGATGAGTGTTAGTACCATGGTGGGGCAGCAGATGGACTGCCCCCATCCCATTGGTGTTCATTTGTGATTGGAGTGAGTTTGGGGAGCAGTATCTCATACCATGTCCTGGAATGTAAAACTGGTGACAAGCCAGCTCATTGGCAGTGCAGTTCAGTTTAGCAATCTATGTCCATCTCAGTCAGTTATGTCCCATGCAGTGTTCAGCAATAAGACCAGTAAGTGGGGGTGTTCTGTTGCTGCAGACTAAGTCTGAGGATGGGACTGCCATGGAAATTTAGTTGTGCTGAGGACGGAAGCTGTCGGGACAGTGCCTCTTGATTTTTATGAATGGTTCCCAAGGCCATTTCTAGGGAAGGATTGGTGGTCCATCTGTGTGAATAGCTGTGTTGCAGCTGACATAGTCAAGAGGCGTTTGCAACTAGCTGTCATTTGAAGGGTCAGGTGGTGTTAAACCCTATGAGAGAACAAAGGGTCATAAAAACAATGGTCCATGGTAGTGGCCATTTTGCTTCTTAGGATCATAGGATCATAGGTAGGATCATAGATTGTTACAAGTCAAGTGGCAATAAGCCATATCAGACTTGTCACTTTTTAGTGGAAAATTTCTCTTGCTTTACTGCCACATGTTTATTCAAACTATTTTCAAAGGATGTCAAACTAGGTGCATTCACAATTTCTAGTGGAAGTGCATTCCATGAATCCACCACTCTCTGGCTAAACCAAGAGCCTAATCTGGTTGTCTTGTACAGCTCCCTTTCAGCTGGTAACTATGAGTTCTGGCTTCCCTCCCACACAGTTGTTTTTATTAAACGTCAAGATTCCCAGAGTAATTCATCCTGAAATGCCTGATAGACAAAACAGGATCCCCTCTTGCCTTTCTGTATTCCTTTGAAAACAGACCCAGACTATCCAATCTTTCTTTATACTGTAGTTCTTATCTTTCTGAGACTTAACCTTCCTAGTGAACCATCTCTGTACATTTTCTACTAGCTTAGTACAGCCTTCACTCTGAGAAACAAAAAGGAGAACCATATTCCAGTACTGGTCTAACCAAAGTCCTGAAAAGTGGTATCAAACTTCACTGCTTCTACTTTTTACATTACACAGGATATTTCCACTATTCTATTAGCTTTTAGTACTCTCTGTCTATTGTGTTGTTCAGAATTTAACTTTCAAGTTATTAAAACCCTAAATCCCTTTCCCTGTTGAGCTGAGGATGACCGTGTCATTTAAACTATACTGGGCAAAGGATTATTTGCATCAAAGTGCATAACCCGACATTTATCCATATTAAACTTTAGCTTTCACTTCTCTGCCCACAACTCAAGTTCATTGAGTTGATTTTTAAAATACACCTATGGCCCTTTCATCATTAACTATTGCCCCTAACTTAGTATCATCTGCATACTTCGCAACCAGGTTCCATTTGAAGTCTGCATATCTGACACAGGGATGGTAAACAGCAGGGGCCCAAGACCGAACCCTGTGGCACACCACTTATCATTGGGTCCCAATCTGAAAATACACCCTGATGGAGACACTCTGTGATCTATCCTTCAACCATGAGTCCACCCATGTGGTAATGACAGAATCAAGACCCAGGAGATCTAAGCTGTCTAACAATATCTGATGTGACACAGAATCAAATGCCCTCAAAAAGTCTAAATAAATTACATCAACAGGTAAGCCTTGGTCCAGGTAAGCAATAATGCCCAACAGGGTGGGCGGTATTGTGCTATACTAGACTGCCCAGGGGCTAATGAGGCCCAACACCGAGGCGGAGGGCCTTATAGCCCTGGAAGGTCCGGTATAGCACAATACTGCCTAATTATGGAGTGTATTATTGTGCTTAGAAGATGGGCACAGTAAAAGAAAATGTTTAATAAAATGTTAATAAAAAATTTATTTAAAATAAGATTTGTAATAAAATAGTTCCTCTGCCTACTTTAGAATGAGACCTTTAGTCCTAGTAGAGACTCTGTAGTTACCCCCAAAAAAAACAATGCTGGTTGTATGCAGTTGCCACCTCCACAGTAGGCTGTTACTTCATTTCCCCCACACACACACCACCACCACCATCTCCACTTTTCTTTTGTTTCTTTATTGATGCTTTTTGCCCTGTTTCTTTTAATACTGAGTAGGAAATGTTGCAGTTGCAGTCAGGAGGAGAAAAGCGCGGTCTATATTTTTCTTTGTGGTTTCACTTTTGTCTCCCCCTTCCCGCAGCACTGATATTAAAATACATGTCATATTTCTGTGCAATCCCTGAGGAGATACATTTTATTTTCCCCTGACGAAGTTTCGTTCTGCAGGTTTGAGCTGTATAGGTGACAGATGGGTGGGCAGATGGATGGCTGCACTAGCATCTTGCTGAGGAGGGCATAACATCAAAACCTTAAAATCGAGGAGCCTGGTAAAAATGTAAAATAAGCTTGTGATAAGACATTGCGGTATTTGTTTGCTGAGTGTCGCTAGTTTTTATAGTGTTGGCAATGGCACTGGTGCTAGACTGAGCTCGTTTGATATTAGAGCAGGTGGATGGCTTTCAAGAAAGCAGAGTTATTTTTTTTTCAATAGAAATGAAAGGTGGATCTGGGGAATGGGGTTAGGTTTTTTGTAAGAATAAATGGCATGAGACTCTGTGGGCAGGGTTTGTGTGTGTGTGGTGGGGCAGAGTCCGATTTGTCAGCAGCACGAATGACTGAAGGCATGGCCGTTGGTCTAGTACTATTCTATGCAGTTGCGAGGGCTGGCAGGTGGAGTGGCTGAATTATTCGCTTCTGTTGTCCAACCTCATCCCAGATGTGTCCCATTATTGCTTTTTGTTTTTTTTTTTCTAAGTTTCACAGTGCGCTTGCGAGATGGTATCTACTGTCGGCAGATGTACCACAGGCAGGACCCATGATCAGAAAAAATTCAATTATGCAGATCTTGGCCCTTTTCATGGAATCGGTGATCTGACAGTTTACTGTATTTAGGCTATGAGGTAAGCACTGTCTGTGCTACTGAAACCATAAGGTTATTTAAAAAAATGTTTACTTAGGTTAAAGACTGTGCAAAGGAAGTATATGACACAGGTTGGGGACAGATCTCGCTATGCAGAGAAAAACATGGTGGTTATTTTAAACTTAATATTCCATTGGAACAGTGATAATGGTTATCAGGCCAGTTGGGACTGGCACTTTTAATACCAGGCTCTATTGTCTGATAGATGCCCACCTTTCCAGGGCTATCAGCCAATCTGAGCCAGAGATTTCTTAGCCCATTTTCTAAAGCCTGACTAATAGGTTCAAAGAAATCAAAGATTACTAACACAGGATCTTCCATGTACAAAACCATGTTGGGTAAAATCACACAGATGTAACTTCCTGATGTTTTCCTCTAAATAATCTTTAATGAAACCCCATAACCTTTCCAACATCAGAAGTTATACTAATTGGTCGGTAATTTTCAACGCAGTTTCTATCCCCTTTTTATGTATTGGGGTTATGTGCGCCTGTTTCAATCTTTTACAACTGACCCTTGTTAAAGATATATTAAACAGAAGGGCAAAGGGCCACACAGTTCCTCTGCCATATGTTTCAGTATGGGAATGTGTACCATCTGGTCCACCTGATTTATGAATATTAAGTTTACCTAACCTATCACACACTTGTTTCCCAGTAATAAACAAACTGTTGTTATTCCACATTGTATTTGCACAAGGTCTAACTGTTTGGTAGTCCACTTTTCCTGGTACACACTCAAAAGTAATCATTAAATTTCTTAGCTATACCTTCCTCATCTGTAAAATTACATCTCCGTCCTTAATACCTATTATCTGATTTGTGCTTTTCCTCATACTCCCACATAATTATAAAAATGTTTATAATTATCCTTATTACATTTGCCAAATCCAGCTCTGCTTTTGTCTTAGCTTTTTTATTTCCTGCTTACATCTTTTATTACATTGTCTGTATTTCAGCTCTTTTCTGGAGATGGATTCATCTTATATTTTATATATAACCATTCCTTAGATCTTAGTAGTCTTAATTTTATGCAAGAACCATTTGGGATTAGCCCTTGTTGTTGTATTTTCAGGAGAGTGGAACAAAGTTTTCTATGCAGTAATGTATTTTACTTTAAAATACTCCATGCTGCCTCTAAAGGTATATCTTTAAGCTCCTTTCCCATTCCCAAGCTTTTAGGTAATGAGAAATACTCTTAAGGTCTGCCTTGGCATAGTTTCTCAGTTTAGTGAACCTTTAACTATGTCAAGTTCATTCACTAAAGTGCACATGACCATATTATGATCTCCTGTACCTAGGGGAGGTAGAATAGCTACATTCTGAACTCCACCCACTATGTTACAAAATATGAGATACAGAATATTGTTCTTCCTATTTGTGGCCTTCACTTGTTGCTCCATACAATGACTTACACATATATTAATAAATCTACTTTCAATACTGTAGTACCTTACGGTAGATCCTAATTAATTCTCAGAAAATTAAAATCACCCATCATGACACAGTCATCTGATGGGTTTACTTACTCAGAAAATCTATACATCATATATTCTCCCTTTCAGCTAAATTGGGGCCTGGTAACATGTATCAAATTTTAAATGCCTCCTTTTAGTTTTTATTTTAACCCAGAGCTGTTCAATATTCCCATCATCCGAGAAGGTAATATGCTGTGCTTTCAACTTAATGTTTACAAGGAAACCAACACCTCTGCCTTTTCTTGTAGTTCTATCCTGTGAAAAAAAATCATACCCCTCTATCTGGCCTATCCAATCTCCCTTGCTAAGCCATGTCTCCAGTAACTCCACAGACATCTATCCCTTTACTTACTAAAACATGTCTGAGTTTGTCATATTTATTTCTTAGACTACTTGGTCCAGATATTCAAACTGCACCCAACAAGTGCTCATCAGCAGGAGCAAGCGCAAGTCCACTGCGCCCATGCACAAGAAGCATGATATTCAAAAACTCGCGAGGCCAAGATGCGCCTATGACCCGACGACTGAATATCGCACCACCTGTGCCATAGCACAACTAGAGAGGTGAAGCTGAGCATATCTGATGCGCCATAGCGCAACAAGGGATGTTCAGCTGAGCAGTCCAGATGCGCCTTAGCACAACCAGGGACGCCCCATCAGCAGGGCAGCAATGCAACAGCACAACCAGGGATGCAGGGGCCTACCACCCATGCCACAGATGGACAGAGGAACACACAGCAGAACAGACATCATCTCCCCACACCCCATGCACTGCACAACTGGGGAGGCTGGAATAACCACTGGCCCATGGATACCAGCAACCAACCCACAGCCGGTCCATGGTGCCCCATCACACCCCTGGCAAGCTGTAACTGGCACACAAGGATGGCCGACCACCCGCACCACACCATCCCACAAATGCAGAGCACACCCTGCACCATGATCCCCATACACCCTGCCCAAGAGTAGCACCCAACAGTGCAGGACACCCCATGCATGCCACCACCCCCACTGTGACAATGCAACCCTGTGCACCATGGAGCCATGGAAGGCAGCACCACCATGGACACCCTGCAGTGGGTGGCAGCACCCATGATGCAACAGATGCATACACAGTGCCACCTGCAAGTCCCCCAAGGTACAGCTGAGAGACCGACCATGCGTCAGCACATGAGGTACCCACATGCGACAGGGCATGCCTCGGACCCCATCTCCAGTGGTACAGCACCCTGCACCCTCCCAAGGACACATCCCATCCCAGCACTGGCCACAACAGCCACCACTGACATGCCAGCAGACCGTGCATATCACAGACATGCAGGGTGTCAGCTGCACAGGCCATGGACGGTCTGACAGGGGTGCCATGCACACCGTGCAGGCCCCATGGACCACTGCAGACAGGCATCCAGTGCACAGGTAACAACACACAAACCACAGACAGTGACTGATCCCTTGCCCACACCATAGGTGGTTCACCTCTGCACACACACACACACACACACGCCATGCGTGAACCAACCCTGATGCCATGCACACCACTGCAGCTGAGCACCTGTAGTCCGCTGCAAATCAGAGACCACCACAGTTGTCATAACAAAATGCTTACTGTTTATTTAAAAGAAGTAACAAAACATATATACAAATATTTACAAGGGGAAGAGACACATAACAGGTGGGGGCGGGTAAGGGGCAGGGTGAACATATTGGAGAGGGAAGAAGGGGTGTGAGGGTGGGTCAAAGGGGAAGGTGGTAGTAGTGGCATGGAGAGTTCAGTGTGTGCCCCAGTCCTCCTCCACGTGGCGCCTATGTCTGCCACTCCTCCTCCTCCTCACCCCGTGGTGGTGGATGCACTCCAAATGCTAGAGTGTTGCCCTCGCCACCTGGAGCAGCTCCTCACATTTCGTTCCAGCACCTGAAATCGCCGTCCACCTAGGGACGAAGGAGCAGAAGTCAATAAGTGTGATTGTTCAGCCCCCTGCAGCCCACCCATTGTGCATGGCATACAGCCATGTCCTCCCCTGTGATGGTGTGCGACCACCCACAGTGACCGTGTCCACATGACCTGCCTACCCAGGCAGCCACAGCCATGTGGACCACTGCCACACCACAGCCCATGTCCTGCACAGCACCACCATGGCCATACAGTGACTTGGCTATGCGATGTGAAGCAGTGTCACAGCCATGTGCCCGGTGCATGCATGGACCACCATTGACGCACTCCCGGACATGCAGTGCCACTGGACAGTGCTGACTGTAACAAGTTGCACGCATGGCAGTGGTGTCAATGGATGGTGCCATGCCCGCTGCCTGCCCAGTATACAGCATGCAATAGTAATCATGGATGTAAGGCACTCACCATCATCAGGGTGGTCCATGTGCTGCTGACCACCATTACCCTCCTGGCTTGCTGCTCCTCCAGGCGGCACCTCCGGTCTCTGGCCTGATGGCATTCTAAGGGCCCTAAGGTGCAAAACATGGAGAGAGGAACATCAGTACAATCCTGTAGCAATTTTCTCCCGCCCCCATGTGTGCAATCCCACACATCCAGACCCAACCACCTCACACCCCTATAACACCACCACTGCCAACACTGGATGGCCCCCATGTACCAGACACATGCAACCGTGATACCCGTATGGACTATAAAAGTGTATTGATGTTGCACCTACATGGCCGTGGCACCGTGCCCTCCTGGCACATGCCTGCAGGTGGGCAAGCAGGTCTGTGTCCCTCCTCCTCCTCAGGTCCCCATATCAGTGGCCGCACAGCTCTGCCATCCATCCCATCCAGTGGCCTTCTCAGGGCATCGGCCACCTCCTGCCACATCTGACTCCTGGCCCTGTCCAGGGTGCCTCCCCAAATAAAGGCCCAACATGTGGCTCCACAATGGCAGCAAGGTTTGCCAGCTCCACCTGGCTCCATAGCACAGCATGCTTCGCGCCATCTCTGCTGCTCAGTTCAGTCAAAATGGCGCTCTGCAGTGCGGTCCTGCCACATGCAGATGCTGCGCAGTACAGGCGCTGCCATTCCCTATCGCGCTGTCACTGAACGTGTGATAGTGGTGCACCATGCCTGACGCATGGCACCTAGGGGCAAAGGTCGGGGACAAGGTCAGGGTCTCTGGCGCATGGACAGCCACAGCGCAATTGGAACCCAATGCATGTAGCGCAATTGGGTGCCTCTGTGCCACCTCCTATAGTGGCCTACCGCACTGTTGCCCCAGTGTGCCTCACGACGCCCAGTGCCACAGCGCCATATAGGTGAAAAGTGCTGTACGCCACTGGTACAATGGTGGCTGTGCCCTGCATTGCCTCCCACGGACAGCATGTCAGCAGCGCGGCAGGAGCCTGCATCATCAACCCAGGCATGCGCAGTTAGGTGTGTAATGAGCATGTCACAGAACTGCGCCCTTGGCTCAGCACGCTCAACACAATTGCGCAAAGCACAACAGCGCAATATTCAGCCGCATATGCAAATCAGCTAATCGTCCATTCAATGGCGCAGTCACTGCATTTGCATCCACTAAAGATGCACCGCCTCATTTGCATGGGTTGCACTATAAAAGTGCGACATTGGGCTGCACTGGCCATAGTCGGTTACTGCAGTCTATTGCGGTGAGTTGCATGCTGTTTGGGAGTGTGGGCTGTAGATTTTGGGACATGCATGGGACTGAACAGTAACAGGTAACACCTGTCATTCTCACAGGCTGAATCATGACCGAGCGTGTTGTGGATGAAGAGGAACAGAGTTGTGGGAGGAAGAGGAGGCTGAATTTCACTAAGGCCGAGATAGATGCCCTGTTCGAGGCCTACCTAGACCAGGAGCTGCTTCTCAGCGGACACCAGGGAACACCACAGGCCTGTGCCGCTGCATTGGAGGAGGTGGCACATGCTGTAAACCTGCATGGCAGCCAGCAGCACTCTGTGTAGGAGTGCAGGAATAATATGGGCACAGACAGGTGGAGGATTAAGCAGAAGGTGGCTGCCATCAGGACAGCACAGTCTGCGACAGGTGGGGACAGCTGGAGGTGCTACACCTGACCCCACAGGAGGAGCAGGTTGCTGGCAGCATGCAGTGTTGTGCCATTCAGGGTGTTCTGGCTGGTGGATTCCAGATGGGTGGTAGCCCATCACTGCATGGTAGGTCATGGTCTGTCTATTGGGCGGGCACAGGGTAGGTCACATGCAGTAACGTGACTTTGTTTTCCTTACAGTTCCTGAGCATCTGCATGGGTCAGCGGTGGTGGGCTTCTCCACTGAGGCCGGTCACATGGAGATGGAGGAGGCCCATCCACTTCCACAGGAATACGTGGGTCAGGGCGACAGTGGGCCTGCCTGGATGTCCAGACTGATGTTGGTGGAGCAGGTGCGGAGGAGGCCCTGCCTGTGTCCCAGCATGCCAGCGTCCATGGATGCCAGCATGCTGAGACTCTGGCTGGTGCGGATCTGTCACTGATGATGATGTCGCTAACATCATGGGCAGTGACACATGTGTGCTACAGGATGGCCACACAGCAGGTTACATCGCTGCCATGGCTGTGGGTGGTGCCGCCGTGGATGCCTGCGTGTCATCACAGTCCCAGCCTGTGCCTGTCAGCACCAGTGGGGCAGCACTGGTGTGTGTACAAGACAGTGGGACTATTGCAGCCTCTGTGGTGGCACCATTAAGCCCTGGGGAGCGGCAGCCGGAGGGGCAACATCAGCAGTCGGCCAATAGGCATGGGGGTACAGTGTCAGGGGCGGCATCAGTGCACCACCTGTGGACATGCCCAGGCCTGGCCCTGGTATGCAGCACCCACCCTCAAGGGTGATGAGCTTCAGGGCCCGAACACCCTGAGGGACAGCATGCTGATCAGGCAGATGACCTCTTGGATGAGCACACCAGCGTACTGCAAGCATCAGTCAATCAGCAGATGCAGCTTGCGGCGGTGGATGCACTGAGTGTGGCTCTCGCCAGGCAGAAGAGTGTCACAGCAGAGACACCTCTCTGCTCCTGGCAGGGATGGACCGATTCAGGGAGGATGTGACCGCTGCCATTGACAGCAGACACAGGCATTCACTGCTGTCATGGCCACATTGGGCACACAGTTATGTGCCCATGCATCGCAGACACCACGTAGTGAACTGTCCACCCCTATTCCCAGCGCCGTGAGACACCATCATATCGACACGGGTTCAGCTGTGGGCATCCCGAGCATGCCTGGCGCATGCATGTTCGGTGCTGCAGACCTCAGTAAGCACGGGTCAATGCTCACGCAGTGGAACCCCTGGGAGACCGTCGGTGCCACCCCATGAGGCCAGTTGTCAGCCTGTCACTGCTGGCAGGTCTTGGCGGGGCTGCCCATGCATCCATGGTGGCCGTGGCACTGTGTCGCATGACTGACTTGTCTCCCCAGCGTGGCTACTGTCTGATGCTGCCCTGTGTGCATTGTGTCATTCAGCGGGCAATGCACGGTGGGTACCCGCCCTGTAAGCACACACAGTCCATCTGCACACCCTCCCAGCTGCTGTCTGCAGTTGCATGTGCATGATGATGCCTGCATTGTGCTGTATACCACTGTGCAATGGTGCCCTGCATCTGACTGCAGCACAATGACAGGCAGTGGGCGTGGTGGTCTGTGGACATGTGTGTGGCTAGGGGTGGCATTCTGGGTCGGTGCCTCCTATCCTTTGTGCATGTCTGGTGAGTTGTGTGTGTGTGTGTGTGTGTGTGTGTGTGTGTGTCTGACCGCGTGCCATGTTAGACCTTGCCCATCCTTGGTGGTGTGTGTGGTTCCATGCCTGACCACTTCCCTTGACTGCATGCACCCCTGTGTGTGTGTCCATGCATGTTTGTGGGTTGTGCCTTTGCCACTGGTGGTTGCACATGGCCTCATGACTTACCTGGGTTGGCTGAAGTGCTCCTCCGTGATGGTGTCCCAGTGCAGCTGTGCCAGCCGGAGCAGTTGGGGATCCCATTACCAAGGGGGCTGCCCATCACCATTGTCACTGGTGCCTCATTGTCCCCATTGCTGTCCCCTTCGACCTGTATGGCTATCCCACATCCATTGGCCATGTTGTGCAGGATGCACACAGGCCAGAAATAGCCCACAGGCCTTTGACGGGCTGTACTGTAGGGCACCGCTGGAAGTGTCCAGGCAACAGAAATGTGCCTTCAGCATACTGGAACACACGCCGATGACATTACGTGTGGTGGCATGTGCCTCATTGTAGCATTGCTGTGATGGGGTCATGGGCTGCTGGTATGGTGTGAGCAGCCAGGGACAGAGTGGTATCCACTGTCACCTGTGTGTAGAGGGTGGAGGTTAGTTGGTGATCAGCATCGCCTGCCCCAAGCCATGTAGGCCACTACCCATGTCACCTCTGACCATGCCCTCCCAAGCCCTAAGTTTGTCCATGTGGTTTGCATAATCACCCACTAAGTGACCAGTGAGGATGTCCCCACCTCGAATCTGTGGCACAGTGCTGACTGGTGCCAGATGAAGGCATCGTGTGCTCCCCAGGGTGCGTGGCACAGACATTGATTACACCCCTGGCATCACACATCACCTGGCAGTTGACACTAGCATAGCCCTTCTGATTAATATATCTGCCCCTCGGGCCCTGGTAGATGTTGGATACCACATGGGTGCAGTCTATTGCCCCTAGCATGCCAGGTACATGTGCTACCCTGTGGAACTCCTGTATGTTTGCTGTTGTGCTTGGGAAATGGATGTACTCCCACAGCATGTGGCAGCAGTGCGCTGAGGAATTGGGTGAGGTGGCATGATGTGGCGACTGGGTTATGCCTGTGGTGTCCCCTGTTGGTCTCTGGAAGGTACCCATGGTGAGCAAGCACATGCAAGCTGTCACTTTAGTCTCCACTGACAGAGCATGGCTCCGTGGTGGGTACCTGCATCACATCACTGCACAGCTCACAGAGTCACCTCAGAATTGCCCGATTCAGGTGGTACCGGCCCATGATCTCAGTATCGCTGTACAGCTCGAGCTGGTGCGGGCTCGGTACTGACTGTTGGGGCATACCACTGATGGGCCTTCCATGGCTGCCCCTGCTGCCCACCTTCTCACCCCCTCATTACTGCCTCCATCTGGATGGTGGCACTGGGCCATGTCCCTGGCTTGAGTTCACCTCCCTGGCAGCAGTTTCTGTGTTCCCCCATTGTCCTGGCTGCTACTTCCCTGCACAGGGAACACCTAAATGTGGTGGCCTCTGTGCTGTGTGGCACTTCCCCTTCTGCACTGGCTATGTCTCCCACACCTTCCCTGTGCTCTCTGTTCAGGGTGCCCTTTCCCTGGCCTGCCCTGTGTGTCCCTCCTGCCCTCTTTGTGCAGCTATGGTTCAGCCTCATGTGCCTTCCTGTAGTGTTCTTGTGCCTCTCCTTGTTCCTTTTTATTTTGGCTCATTTCCGCTTATCGCGCAACTTCGGCTTGCTCCCCTATTGCGCATGGTGCATGTTGTTGAATATGCGACTGCGCATTTATGCATGGTTCCTCCCTTCAGTTGCACATACATTCATTATCATTGCGCTATTGCTCAGCATGATTTGGGCGCAACTGCCTCCCACTGAATATCGCAGAATGGTGCATTTTGAGACTTAGCTGGTGCAACCCTATTGGCATGGCGCAGCCCTTTGAATATCTGGGCCCTTGTGTTTAGAAAGTATGTTCAGGCCGTGATGTAAAACAATTTTTTGATTACTGACACCCTCTATGCCCTTACATCTAAGAAGAGTACATCTAACCTTGGATAAACAATTAACCTTCTGATGTGGGTTGTTACTATTTATATACTGAGAGCCTGGATGTAAAGCATCACCTCACCATTCACAAGTTTAAAGCTCCATCTATTTTAGATTTGAAAATTATTCTGAGCTGCTTACTTCAGATCTACTGAGATGAAGTCCATCTTTACTAAATAAGGGGTGGTTATTGACAAAGTTTTCCCAGGTTCTTATGCATTATATACCGTGCATTATTCCCCAACTCCTTAACCAATTGTTGATTCTAATGATTTTATAATTTACCTTCTGACTAGCATGTGGTACGGTGAGATCTCAGAACACTACAGTCCCCTACCCCTGAACTAAAGTGCTATTTTCATGTAGTCCAGATACATCTGGTCCTCCTTATTATTAGTACCTACATGAATCACTACCACTGGGTTATCACCCTTTGAGGTGACAATTTTTGGCAAAAGCTTAACTACATCTCTTAGTTTTCTCCAGGAAATAAGAACTTGTTACTTGTTCCTTGTTGCCTCTTGTAGTGTATGCATCTGTATATCAAATAATAAAGTCCCCACAATAAAGGCTCTCATCTGTGTCCCTATTCTTGTAGGATCAGTGTTTGTCTCCATAGTTTCCTGCTCATTATGTGGGTGTACCTTTAGGGGCTAGTGGGGATTGTTCCATGTGTTCACCATTATCTGATCTTTCATGGGCCATTAACGGTGTTAGATTACTATCAATCTGTTCTGCTTCTTGACCATCTTGATTTATTTCTATGGTGCCCTGTCTCTGTTCAGGGACAAGCCTCTGATTTACAAGTTGTTCTGCAGTAACTTCTAAGCTGGCAAATAGTTCCTCTGTCTTATGGGGAATGTCTGAAGACACCCTAGTCAAGTTATCCTCAGTCTGCCCTTGGCTCATCAAGAGTGTGTATCTATTAGACATAGGGAGAGTAAATGTCATAGCCCATTGCTCCTTTCTTTTTTTTTACTTGGATTTTGTACTTTTCCCATTCATCCTCATTATCAACAATATCCCTATTCTTCTTATTGTTTGTCTCCCTTGGCATGTGTTCTCATCTAATCTCCAATGTTTCTGGTCTTTCAGTTCTAACTCAAGGCCTACAATTCTTGATTTCAACATTTTATCTCTATGCATTGTACACAAACATACTTTGCTAATGCAGTCACCTAACTAACGTAAACATACTACAGTCCGGCATTTAACTCCCAGTTCTCCCATTTTAGTGCAACAATTAAATTTTTCATGATTTCAATTGTAGTGCAACAACCACTACTCTTACCCAAATTCTGTCCGCTTTCTGCACTCCACCAACACGCTAACACATGCAGATGCTCAAGTCTCTGCACGTCTCCAGCATGTGTCAGCAAGCGGCGAGCTTGCACCACTCGCTGAGTCCTGTGGCCTTTAACAAGTGCCACGACCCGAAGTGCTAAATCATGGTGGATCAAGGAGCTACACAAAAACAGCCCAAACCTCCCAATAAATCTAACTGTGATGCCTGTCAGTTAAACAAATAGGCTCCCAGCAGTCAGGAGTTTTAAAACCAAGCTGTCTTCACTGTGTGTACTTCAAATGCTGCTTTGAATTACACTCCTCCATGACCTTCCTGGTGTCTGGCCAAAACACACACCCACACCTTAAATTTTGGCCAGAACACTGATACTTCTTGACACAGAGCACACAATACAAGTTGCATACAGTCCACGAAGCCCCTGTCACACCACTTTTGGTGGTCACACATGGATACTGAGGCAGCGATGAAGCAGCTCACTGAGCCCTGTCGCTTTTAACAGTGCCATGGCGTGAAAGTCCTGAGGGTTGTGGATCAAGAGCTACACAAAACAGCCCAAACCTCCCAATAAACCTAACTGTGATGCCTGTCAGTGAAAAAATAGGCTGCCGGCAGTTGGGAGTTTTAAAAACAAGCTGTCTTCACTGTGTGTAGTTCAAATGCATCTCTGAACTACACTCCTCCGTGACCTTCCTGGTGTCTAGCTGGTTCTATACTGCCATTAATGAGGAAATAGGCAAAGTTCCTCCAGCAGGACAGACCATTATCATGCTATTCACTTTGAGTATTGATAAAACAAAACCATTTAAGTCACAATTATTGAACAGAAGCATGTTAATTAAGAAGGATCAGAGACAAACCTTGGTGTAGTAGTTGTATAGAGGTAGGAGAGTTCTGTGACAGAACTGTGTTTGCCACAGAGGTTGGCTGTTGTACAAAAGTCATGGAGGAGAACCTGCAAGTGTTTGGACTTGCTTGTTTCAATGGTGATGCCAGTATGTAAAATGGCAGCTCTCCTGGCTATATCTGCATGGCAAATTCTTTCATTTCCTGGTTTGTGTATAACAGTAGCCATGCAGAATAAAGCATGCATAACTTAACATTAGCAGCACAGAGAGCCTTCTTTATTGGTTTGTACACCAGCTGTTTTTCCCATACCAGAGGTGTGACATCACTAAAATATGAATTGGATGCCCTTGCCATAATAAATTGCCTTGTTCTTGAGCCAGCTTCTGAATCGTTGTTTGTCGAGAAGCTTAGGCAGTGCAGAACGATGGCCCTGGTTTTCCTGATTGAGGTAGTTGGGGCTGGAGTGAGTGATGAGCTCTTTCAATAACATACAGTAGGTGGTACCCATCTCTGGGGATCTGCCACGTCTTGGAGGAATTTCTGTATGAAGGCGAGCATGTTGTTGCCTTCTGCTCTTTCAGCACCCTACAATCACTAGATTGTTCCTTCAGTTTCTGCCTCTTGGTCCTCTATTTTATCCTCCAATTTTTAACTTTCCTCCTAAGTTGTAGGAGTGTGGAGCTTCCCCAGGTCTGCCTGTCCTCTAGGGAGCTTATCGTGCCTCTGCATCTCTGACTCTAGTAGTCAGGGCTTCAGTGTGGGTTTAAATGCCCTGAGATCACTTGCTATTTCCAGAATAGATATTTTTATTGTGGCTATGTCTGCCAAGGTGGGCCAATGGTTCAGATGTGCTCTCTGTTTCAGTTGCATCTGCTGATGAAGTGGGATGAGCTTCCTGCTTTTGCCTTTTAGAAGCAGGCACATGGGATGGCTCTGGCAGCTCAGCATTCTATTCCATTGATTGTGCAGAATCCATGGCAAGAAGCATGATTTAACTGCCAATACATGAGGGTGGGGGTATTAACTGATGTTTAGCGATATCCTGTGATTGGGCACATCGCAAGTGGGTGCCTATCAAACGACGCACCACTTGCAGTGAGAGTACCTACACAGTGAGGGTGTGACCAGATGGGAGGATTCACAAATGGCAATGGGACATTGCTATACCTATCGTGTGCAGGGGTGAGAGCACGTCAAGCGAGGGGTGCGAGGGTTTGTGAATTGTGATGATGTGGACACACTGCTGAGCTGGCTCCATGGTGTGGTGGAGTGGGTGCTGGCCTGGGGTGGATGCTGTAAAGGGTTTGGGTCCAGGTGCAGGTATATTTTGTTGCACCCGATCCAAGTAGGGATTTTATTTTTTCCCCACTGCTGCACTCCCCGACATACCCCCTGGAGTTGAGAATCTATAGCAGGGTGGTGTGTGGGGCAGGGTCACAGCCCACATAAAAGTAAAACAAAAACAACTTTTTCTGCACCACTTTCACTGTCACTGGAGTTGCACATCGCTGAAATTGAATTTTGGCAATGTACACTCGCCATAAGGATGATCGCCTTTTGGCAATCACCCTTACGACATAGAACCATGTTTAGCCATTTAATAGAACAAAAATAAAGATTTAAAAGTCACTTTTACTAGTATTTAGTGCCAGGGAATGTAGCTGTAAGAGGTGTCTTATCCCATCAGTTGACTCTGGCAGTCCGCAATCCTGATGTAGTGCTCACTAACACAGAGATGGTGGGTGCTGTGGGAGTAGTGAGAACCACTAGTGAATAGCAACCACAACTCTGTATGGTTTGAACTGGCTCCTTGTGGCTGGAAAGCGCAACTGAAAAGTCCTTGACTTTAGAAGGGCAGACTTTGATAGGTTGAGAAACTGGTCAGAGAAAAGTTAACAAGGGAGGAGAGCAAAACAGGATAGAGAAGATGTGAATGGCAATAAAGGGAGCTATCCTTGAGGTGCTGAAGGCATGCATAAAAACAGTAACAAAGAGAAATAGATATGAAAGACCACTATGGTTCTCAGCTAGAGTTAAGGAAATGGTTAGGGCAAAAAGAGGCCCTTTATAAATATAAGGGAAGCAGAGAGAAACAGAATGGGAGGAATATCTCAGGCAAATAGGGAGGCAAAGAGGGCCATCAACGAGGTGAAAGCAGACACAGAGCTGTGCATAGCAAAGGGGTGAAGAATGGAGAAAAACAATTTTTAGATATATTAGTGAAAAAACTGAAAAGGAGGAAATTGCATGGCTAATCGAGGAGGTAGGGTAATAGAGGAGGATGGGCAAAGGCAGCCATCCTAAATGACTACTTTTTCTTATTCACTAATGAGGATTGTGGGTTCATGCAAGAAAGCAGCATCAAAGCACCCACAAAGTCTGGAAAATGAGTCAGCCATTGTTTTCTAATGAAAGGATACTGAAAGGGCTGGAAGCTTTTAAGATAGATAAGATCAAGATGGGTTGCATCTTAGCACACTTATGGAGTTAGCAGTGGAGCTGGCTGAGCCACTGACTGGGCTGTTCAACTGCTCAATTGGGTCTAGAGAAGTTCCAGGGGACTGGAAGATGGCAGATGTTGTGCCGCTACATGGGGGATAAGGAGCAACCAGGGAATTACAAGCTTATCAGTCTGACCTCTATTGTGAGGAAGATCATGGAATCTTTATTCAAAGAGGGCCTTGTAGACTATTTAGAGTATGGAACATGCTCCAGGACAGAAAACAATATGGTTTTGTGGCAGGAAGGTCTTGTCAGACCAATCTGATCATTTTCTTTAACTGAGTGGCTAAGAAGATAGGCAAGGGCCATGAAGTGGACCTGCTGAACTTGACTTCAGTAAGACCTTTGATTCAGCACTGTATAGGAGATTGCTTAAGAAAATGGAAGTCCTGGGTGTGGCTAAAGTCTACTGAACAGAGTGGGTAATTGGCTAGCAGGGAGGCAACAGAGGGTGGTGGTCAATGGAGTTAAGTCAGAGAGATAGAGGTGACTAGTAGGGTTCCACAGGGATCTGTCCTGGGTCCAGTCCTCTTTAACATGTTCATTAATGACATTGCTGAAGGAACCCAGGGCAGGTTGTGTCTCTTGTGGATGACACAAACTACGTGGGAGGGTTGATAGTGAAGAGAGAATAAGGGATATGTAGAAGGGTATCATTTTAAAAGACTGAAACTTTTGTTTGCCTGACCCTTAAAATCCCAATGCCACAAGCTAGACACTCAAAATCCTGACAGTGGAATTTTGACCCAGTGCAGTTTGCAACAAAGAGGATGGTGGGGGTGAAACCTCCTGAAACAGGATAAAAAATCAAAATCCCACTGTCAGTATTTTGAATGTAGTGCTTGTGGTTTTGGGATTTTAAGTGTCAGGCAAACAAGTGTCTATCTTTTATTATATATCCGTAGAAGAACCTACAAAAGCTTGAGGGTTGTCAAAGGTCTGGTAGTTAAATTTCAACACTATAAAGTTCAAAGTATTTCACCTAGGGAAAAAGAACCCCAAGACAAAGTACTGGATGGGGGATTGGCACTACAGACCAGGAGTGACTCTTTAAACAAACAAGTCAGTGCATCAAGGCTTATAGCAAGGCTAGCAGGATGCTGGGATGCATTGGTATGTATTGGAGGATTGACAGCAGAAGAAAATAAACAACTCTTCCACTCTACAGACCTCTGATAATGTCTAACCTGGAGTACTGTGCCCAGTTCTGGATTCCTCACCTCAGAAAAGACAAGGACAAGTTGGAGACAGTGAAGAGCAGAGAGATGGAAATGATTTAGGATCAGCAGGGTAGATCCTAGAAGAGTGCCACAAGACACTAAATAGGTACTCATTGGAGGTCAGAAGGAGATGGGGTTATGATCGAGACATTCAAATTCCTCAAAGGAATTAATAAAGTGAACTGCAGGGACTTATGCAGTCTGCATACCAACTCACAGTCATGTAGACACAAGTGAAAATCAGCAGATAGGATGTTCAGGAGGATGTGAGAAGTACTTCTTTTGGAAATGGTGGCAGAAACTTGGAACAGTCTGCCAGCCAGTATCTCATCAACAGGCATAGAAAAGTGGACACTGTAATGTGGGCAATGGCAATATGGCATAGGCAATTGTGGGGCACGGGAATTTTGTCACGGTGAAGTGGACATATGGTGCTGAGGGACCTTCTGTTTCCCTCTGCTCTTTCTGCATCACTCAACATTACCCTTCTCCTTGCCCATATGGAGCAGAAGGAGGTGATTATATATATATATATATATATATATATATATATATATATATATATATATATATATATATATATATATATATATATATATATATAGGAAGTGCAGGTGGCAGAACCCTCCCACATTACAACACATGGGCAAAACAAATGCACCACTATTGACAGGCATACTCTTTTCTGCACTTTTTCTCTGTGCCCTTATTGCCAGCACTCTCTTTGTTTTCACCCTAAAGTGTATGAACCTGCCAGCTGAGGTGGTGGGCGTGAACACAGTCAGGGAATTCAAGCAGGCTTGGGGCAGAATTAAGGGAATAGTGGTTGCCGGAGCGACATACCCAGGAAAAGAATGAGGAAAGGACTGGGAGGGTTAGAACCTTAGAGGAACATTATGTTCCAGGGATGTAGGGAACTTAGGCAGGTTGGATGGACTTTTGTTTTTCTGCCATCACTGCCTATGTTTCAATGTTTCTAAACACACTCCACTTTTTCCTTTTGCAGACATCCACTGTGAACTCCTACATATCTGAAAATATCAGATTTATTAAGGCAGGTTATATAACTGGGGATCTACTGGATCTTGAGAGTGGGATAGGACCTTTACTTTTAAAATTCATTTTAAATCTTGTAATATTAATATTAAGTAATTCTGTGATATTTCTGTTATGTAAATTTCCATAGTTTGCTCTTTCTTCCTGTGGTCAAATTTGGATGACATGGCTCTCATGTACAATACAGGACACACCATACAATACCTGTCTTGTGTAGTGGAGCCCACTTGTAAGAACATTTGATGTAAGAACAACCCATTTATTAGAACATTTTTGTCTGTCCCAATGTTTGCCCATTGTTTTCAGAAGTAGTAAAGCCCATTTATAAGAACAGATGTTTCCCAGAGGTAGTGTTATATAGTCATTATCACTTTTAAGTGTTCTATGCTTGGGCTAAATAGTGATCTAGTTTCTTCATTAACAGCCACTTAAGTCATGAATGTGTGTGTGAAATTCAATGGCACGGGATCATAATGTCGCAAGACATTATGCCGTATAAAATCGCGCTGCCAATACAGTGCGATATTGTCATGCGGCATGTCTTTTCTGTAAAGGTACCACCCCAACCCCATTACAGGGGCTGCACCCCTGGCCCCCCGCACTAAAGATTCTCAACTCTGTGGGGGTCCAACTTGGGAGTGCACAATTTGTGGAGAAAAATAAAATGTCTGGGCCCAGGAATCAAACCTGGTCCTAGATGCAATACCTGGTTCCCTACTGTTGTGGCTCAATCCAGTGAGCCGCAGCTGTTCAACAACACACCTACTCCCAGCAGAGGTCTTATCCTCTGCCTGGGAGTGTGAATGGTGCAATAACACATACAGCAGTATACGTGGTATTGCACCATTCGCTGTCATGGACAGCGCTGTTTGGTTGACTATAATGGAGTTTGCCCTTTAAGGGACAGACCACGTTGTCCTGGTGTACCCCTTCTCTTTTCATCAAGATGGTGTGCTCAGAAGGGAGTGGGAAAAAGGGATGGGCCGTGGGGAGAACAATGGCCAAGCAACAGGAAGGGAGAGGCAAGTGGAGGTACATCATGGACAGCACAGAGGTGGTTCAGCCACTTTTGCTTGAGTTTTGATCTATATCGGAGCTGTAGCACTTCAGATTGGCAATCTAGGATACTAATTCGGAGTGAGGTTTGTGCACTACAGACAGAAGGTAAGGAAAAGGAGGGAAAAGAGTATAGAATGTATATATAGATAATAGTGTGATACTGCAGAAATGGCACTGTAAAAGGATGCATTTAGAGAGAACAACAGCTGGTTACCAAGACTGGTGGTTCAGGATTTATGGTAGTATATAATTTTGCACAGGCAGGTCTAGCTTTGGCAGCTTGGAGAAGGTAGCGCTTAAGGTATGCAAAGGAGTCATGGAGTGAAGAAGCAGATTGTATATATAGCAAGGGATGCGCCTGGAGGACATTCGCTGGAAGAATGCAATCCTTCCCTTTGGGAGGTCTGGGAGGTTTCCACACATAATTGTAGGTGGAAGTAATGCAGGGAGGGGAGATGAGGCGAAAAACAGAGGGACAAGCAAGAGAAGCACCCATAGCAACGCGACCACTTGGTGTGACGTCAGATGCTGGGGTGCATTGCCAAGAGAAGCAGTGCTTGTTTGAGCGCATGAGGCAGTAGTTGGGAGCCCTCGGGGCATTGTTAAGAGCAAGTGAGCTGGGGCAGGAGAGAATCGCAAGGGAGGTACAAGCCAGAGAGCAGATGGTTGGGCTCAGAGGCTCTGCAAGCTTTGCCAGAGCAGCAGCGCTGGTCTAAAGCACATGGCGCAGTAGTTGGGTGCCCTCGGAGCATGTTTTAGACTTGTGCTGAGCCCTGTTGGGAGTGAATCGTGGGAAGTACAATACGGCATAGAGGCACAGGAGCATTGCTGTGAGCAGCAGCACTGGGCTAAAACGCTGGCACAGTAGTTGGACGCCCTCTGGGTGTTGTTTAAGATTGGTTCTGAGCCCAGTTGGGAGTGAATCATGGGGAAGTTCAAATAGGGTTTAGAAGCACAGGAACATTGCTGAGGAAGCAGCGTGGGTAAAAAGGCATGGTGCAGTAGTAGAGTGCCCCTCAGGGTGTTTTTAAGAATTGTTGAAGCTGCTTTATAGGAAATCACGGGGAATTACAGTAGGGCCTAGAGGCACTGGGGCCACCAGAAGATTGTTGGGTGCAGCGACCATGTGGCATCAGATGCGTGAGGGCACAGAGCAGCGAGAATAGTGCCTCTCTAAGGCATGGCCCAGCAGAGTTTTCACAATGGGGGTTGTTACATTTTCATTAAAAAAAAAAAATAAAATAAAATAAAATAGAAGTGAATAAAGGTAGGGCAAGGAGACAGAGGAGCAAGGCAAGAGCTCACCAGCGGCGGCGACCACGTGGCATGGCAGCAGATGCCATGGGTGCAACGGGAGGGACAGCGTGAGAGGCTGAAGGTCCATAGGATGGGAGGGACAACAGACCCACACAAAAGCGGTGATACTGGGGCCCCTCAAGAGAAAGGGTGTCCAGGGGTGGCCCAGTGACCACGTGGGGATTGATGAGGCATGGGGAGGCGGGTGGGGAAATAGGACAGAACAGGTTTTGAGGTCTGCAACTGGAGGCATGCAGGAGCACATGGGGAGCATTTGTAGGCCAGGAGGCCAGAAGAGGAAGTAAAGGGGCATCTCAGTCAGAAAGGAGCAGAGGCCTGCTGGAAAGGGGCACAGGAAGGAAGCTAGGTCGACGGGCCAGGGGCATGGCAGCTGAGCCCCGGGTGGCATAATAGCAAGGGATGATCACTGCAGCTGGGATGCTGTGGTGCACCCTTGGAAGGATATAAGTGGGGGAGGATATGACTAGGTTATGAAGGCTACAGGGGGTGCATGGCGAGGAGAATAAAAAAAAGAAAAGAGCACTTAGGAGACAGGCATGGCCCTGTGGGAGACTACTACAGGAAAAAGACTTAATAATGGAATTTTCTTGTCCTTTTCTTCAGTTATATTTACAGGAGCAAGGAGCAAGGAGCATGGCACCAAAGAAGAACAGGCCTTCAAAAGAGGATGCCTACAAGGCAATAGTGCAGCTGGCAGAAAAGCTAACAAAATGTGGGAGCTAGTGAAGGAGAGGAGCCTGGGAGATCCAGGGAGAAAAGGAAAGTGGGAAGGAAAAGGGCAGAGGGAAATGGGTGGCTGAGCCACGCAGCCCTACCAGGTGCAGACACCGATCAGAGGGACCTAACAGGGTGGCTGAGCCCAGTACCTCTGCAGCCCTTGATCCAGCACCATCAGTACCTCCCAGGCCCAGGGTGGGGTTTCCATAGTGGAGCCCAGACCGGATCCCCAGTGCACAGTTGTTCCTCCACAGCCGCATTTAGGGCAGCCACCCTTCAACCAATGAGGACCATGCGGGAAACCAGGAGAACAGTGGGCAGGAAGGAACAGATAAGGCCACAGGTAACTCCCCAGCTCTGTAGGTGACAGCATTAAAGAATATATAAGCCAAATTGTTTGACCCCTCGGGACAGGGGTTTGGGAAAATGGAGTCAGCACTGGCTGAGATCAGGGAAGGAAAAGAGGTGCGAGAGAGAAAGAAGGTGGAGTAGAAAAAGACGGAAGGAACAAGGAGATGGGGCTCCTGGGATGAGAGTGGGGAACATGTTCCTTTGGCACAAAGGAAAAAATATGGATAGGAGAATATGTGGACATTTTCACCTTAGTAAGCCGGGAAGCAGCAGCAAAATACGAGGAACCAGAGAATATAGGGAAGATTGAAATGGCAGCAGCAGTAGTTTTGTTAGGCAAGAAGGAGGAGGACAGATTCACAAAGGGAAGACTTGGGAAGGGTGGTTTGTAGGTTTTACCACATTCTCAGCCATAGTATTGGAGAAGAGGCCTGAGTTGGGCATCCCACTCATCACATATTCATTGATAATCAGGAGCGAAAGCAAAGGGGAGTTTGGTGGATATACTATGATGAATTCTTTCGGCAGAGAATGGTGACCTATGGCGACGGGGATGGGATACTAAACAGCTAGACCTATGGACAGATTATGTGACTGATCAGTCCACACCAGAGCTTGGGGAAAAAAGGAGCCGGGCCACAGAGATGTTGCTGGGCTTACAATAGGGCCTTTTGCTCTTGGACACACTGCCATTTCTGACATGCATGTTCAAAATGTGGGGATCACATCTGGCAAGCAGATGCAGGACAACATGGAGCCAGGGAACGCAGGGACCGGGGGAAAAGGGCAGGTCAATAGCTTTTTCGTGAAGGGCAGGGGTATAAGGGCAGGCATGGAATGGGGAAGGAGGGGTGGGGACAGGCAAATAGAGGCTTCCAGAATCGCTGAACAGCAAAGGCAGACATCAATTGGAGGGGAGAACCGGATGAAGGAAAAGGAAGGGAGGCAAGCAAACAATTTAAAGAAGCTAGAACCCCCATCAGGATAGAAGCATGGAATGAATGGTTAGACAAATACCCGGATAGAAAAGCAGCAGAGATGATTAAGAAAGGTTTTGGTTCAGGCTTTTCGTTGCAGTGTGAGGCCCAAGACAAACAAGAGAGGCAAGCAACCTGGCTTCAGTAATAGGAAGGAACTTGTTAAGGCAGAAGATAGAGAAAGAAAAGGCAGCAGGAAGAATAGAGGTACCATATGAAAACCCCATTGTGGGATATGAGGATTTCGCCATTGGGTTTGGGTCCCAAAAACAGGAGAGGGAATACAGGGTGATTCATCACCTACCCTTTCTGGAAGGCAATTCAGTGAATGATTTTATCAATGAGGAACATAGTAAAGTGACATATTCCATTCTGGAAGACGCAGTCCGGATAATCTGGGCAACTGCGGATGCACGGATGGCAAAGATGGTCATAAAGTCTGCCTTCAGACTACTTCCAGTTAGGAGGAGGATTGGGACCTGTTGGGTTTTAAAATCGGGGACAGTTCTATTTTGACAAAGCCATGCCCATGGGTTGCTTTATAGTGTGTGCGACATTGAAGCATTCAGCACATGTTTGCAGTGGATATTTCAAGAAAAATGGTTATAAAGCAGTGATACTATTTGGATGATTTCCTTTTATAGGCAATGGGAGAAGAGGCAGAAAAATGCTAGCCAGCTTCCAGGAGTTGTGTAAAGGACTAGGTGTTCCATTGGCACCTAGAAAAACAGAAGGGCCCAGTAAGGTTTTAGAGTTTTGGGTATCGAGATAGATGCTCCAGGGAAATATTTCAGCTGCCAGACAAGAAAGTGAAAAACTGAAAGAACTGATTCAGATACATACCAGTACAAGAAGAGTACAGCTAAAACAGGTACAGCAGGTGTTGGGACATCTCAACTTTGCATGCAGGATTATCGGGCCAGGTAGGGCTTTCACCAGAAGATTAGCAAGGGTTACAGCCAGAGTGGCAAGACCACACCATTGGGTAGACATGACAAAAAGAGAGTCAGGTAGGGTTTTAAGGTATGGGAGGAGTTCCTCAGGATTACAATGGCTGCTCCTTCTGGCAGGAGGAATGGGTGTATAACACATACCTCGATCTTTACACAGACGCAGCTGGGGGCCTAGGCATGGGGGCTATCTGAGGGGCAGATGGTTCGCCAGAACCATGGCCAACAGACTGGGTGAGGGCGGTAAAGTAAAAGATATAACATTGCTAGAGATTATGCCCATCTGGGCATGCACCTTGGTTTGGGGAAGCATTACGGGACCAGAAAGTAACATTTTGGTGTGAAAATAAAGCAGTGGTAGAGGTCCTAAACAACAGAGGAGCCAGGTCAGAAATGGTCTTGCAAGTGTTAGACTTCTGGTTCTGAGGCATTGCAGTTGAACATGTCATTCAGAGTGAAACACATAGAAGGAGTACACAATACCCTGGCTGACAGCCTTTCCGTCTGCAGCTGGATAATTTCCAGGGGCTGGCACCAGCAGCGAAGGAGCAAAAACACCCATACCAATGACCATATGGGACGTTGGCAGAAAAGGAGCAGAACTGTTGTTCCGCAGCTCATAGGCACCACGGACTCTGAAGGCCTATGATGGGGCCTGGCGGTGATTCAAACATTCAGGGCAACACACCACATGGAGGTAAGTAGCGCTCATAGAGGAACAATTGGGAAGTTCACCGTAGAACAATGGCAAAAAGCGCAGCACACACCTCAATAGGGGTCTACTTGGCAGGGATTAGTGTCATTTGCAGTCTAAAAGGATGGAAGGACCCGACAAAATCGATGTTCATTAGAAGAATGATGCAGGGATGGGGAGGTTAAAACAAGGGACGGTGGATAATAGAAGACCAATAAGGAGCAGTGGCTGGTGAAACTGAAAGGTGTTTTACTGGCGATATGCAGATCAAAGGCTGAGGCCCAGCTATTTCCACCACGATTTATGTTGTAATAATGTTCGCAGGGGCCATGAGAGTGAGTGAGGTGGTAGGCCATAGCAGGCAGTGACAAGGAAGGGGCATAGAATGGGAAGATATAAGCTGGGGTTTGAAGGAGATACAGATCAAGACTAAGAGGTCAAAGATGGATCAAAGGGGACAGGGTTGCATGGTAACACTAAAGAAACAGGCAGAGAGTGCAATGTGCCCAGTGCGGCTTTGTGGGTTTTCGCATAGAGCATGGAAATAGGACAGGAGTGTATTTCTGCATGGTGATGGAAGCGAGGGTCATAAGTTACCAAGTCACAGCATTACTCAAGAAAGGTATGCAATTCCTGGGGAGGATCTGATTAATTATTCTTCCCACTCCCCACGACTAGGGTCTGCCTCACAGTGGGCAGCAGCAGGCGAGACTGTGAATAATATTTTGAAAAGAGGGGCTGTCGGGTCTGCCAGTTATAAGAGATACATTCAAACCCTGCAGTGTGGAGACTAACGTATCACCTATGTTTTGGTTACAGATATGGAGCCACATGGGGGTAGAGAGGTGAAACCATGGTAAGAAATTAAGACCATATATAAAATATTTATTTTGTTTAAACCCTATAGGAAGAGGGAGGAGCACAGAAGTCTGGATCTCGGCTACTCCTATATTTGGGCAGAAAGGAAAGCTGAGAAAAAGGCTGGGGAAAGCAGCTCTACCAAGATGTGAGACAATGTAGATTGGTATGGAGTGGCATCCGGGGATGAGATGGGCACAATTGCTCCCTGCCTTGATGGAACTGAAGGAGCAGTGACCAATTCCAGATTTAATTATTATACATTTCGGGGTAATGATCTTGGGAGCAAGCCATGGGTGGACACATACATGCAGATAAAAGGGACCTAGAGACAATACAGCAGTGGTGGCCTAGGGTAAGCCTTGCCTGGTGGGGAGAGATCCAGGACAATGTTGTATGCTATTAAGTGTATGACATTATGACCAGTAGGAAATTCAACACACATCCGTACATGATTAGCTGTGACACTGAATGAACTTTGAAACAATTCTCTAATTGTTTCATGAGCTCTATTAAACAGCTATATTATAAAATGGACAGGGACAATCCTGCATTCTGACTGGTCAGTCACTGTCCAGACCTATGTGTTAATTGACCAGTAACCACACAGGTCAGTAGGATCCTCATATTGTGATGTCATGGTGCAGCAAAGCCAAGGGGTCTATATAAATGTTGTTTAACTACACACACATAGCAACTCTGAAACTGGAAAACATCAGGTATCAGCATATGAAACACCCACTTAATTAATTATTCATCTTGTGTTTTCATGTTTCCTCAGTCGTAACATTGACCTTATGGTCACCATGCAGACTGAATGCTATGTCATCAGATCCTCACAGGGACATAAATTTTGAAATGCTAAACATTAAACTAGTATGATGACCATTTATAAACACAATAATACACTCCAGGATGTGCGGTTAATATGTAATTACTGCTCACCACACCCCCACATTGAAGGCACTTGGCTCACGCCTCGTGCTTCCAACCTGGGGAGGGAGGCATGTGAATACATGGTAACCGCACACCCTGTCATGTATTGTTGCTTACTTCTATTGCTCTTAATAATAGGTTCTTTAAAAAATTAGTGTGAGCATGATTTCATCATATTAGCCACAGACTTTACATGGATTTTCAATTACTTCAATGAAACTCTCTATAGGAACATCACAGTTATAAGAACATTTTTGCTTGGCATGTAGGGTGTGCTTATAACAGGGCTTAACTGTATTAGGCTTTAACATCAACTTAGCCCATGATTATTTCACTGGGTGAGGTGGAGGAAGCTATTTATTCATTTACCTTTAATAAGGCACCAGTTCCTAAGAGCATGCAGCAGGATTTGTACAAAAGCCATTTTAACCATTCGGTTCCTACAGTGGAGCCAGCCAGGAGGCAACACAGTAATGCTGCAGTATATCACAAAATGCTGCATGCGTTGGAAGGAACATTAAAATCCAGTGGCAATTCGCCCTTTTTACTGCAGTATTTTATGACATGTCATTTACTGCAAGCTACTGCATTGCATCGTGACTGACTCCACTGTATTAACACATATTTATAGTTAATCCTTGAAACATAGGCTTACTCCAGTCTCATGAAGGAAAAACACTGTGATCCTCATAAAAAAGGTTCTGTTTATGACCCCGTAAGTTTAGATCAATTGGTCTTTTGGATTCTATATCAATTTATATTGCTAAAGTAATTTTGGAACAGTTAATTAAATGGCTGTAAAACAATAATGCTGCTGTATATTGTAGTATTAAACACAGTTTAAGTCAGATTTTCCACATTTGATGATATGTATGTGCTGTCACATTTGTTAGAAAAAAAATTGAAACTGAGAAACATAAAACTTTATGCTATTTTTGTTTACTTTGCAGCTGCCTTATAATCTCATGATAGAAATTATTATGGTGGGAAATGGATAAACTGGGAATAGTGAGTCATCTTAATACCCATTATACAGCTATGTTCAGGTAATTAGACAGTCATTAGATATGATAATTCAGACAACTCAAGTTGTCATCTTTTTCTTAGTTGCTAGATGAGTCAGAAAAGTTGCATCCTGGCATCATGTTTCATATTTATGTCAATACTCTACTAAATAAAATGACAAATAAAGAATATGACTTTCCAAAGATTAAAAATAATTATTGTCATACTCTTGCATATGCCAATTATATGGTTCTCTTTTCACACTCAGCAACAGATCTACAAAGGAAGATTACCAAATTTAGTAAAATATGTAATCAACTACAACTAAAAATCAAGTTTAGTAAATCCTAAATTGTAAGTTTTGGTAGTAATAAGGCAAAACTTTTCTTTCTTAGTACTGCAAAAATTGCAGCTGTTAAGGAATATGTATATTTGGGAATAAAATGTATAATAATGAGAAATGGTCAAAGCATATTATGAATCAAAGAAATACAGTGTTACCTTACCTGGTGCTTCTCTCTGTCATCCTTCCTCTATGTTTCTTTGTGCCTCCTGGATGCCACCCTTTTTTCTTCACTTTCAGAGTACCTACCTGGATTGCATTGTTGATCTTTTTCCTCCTTCTTTTAAATAGCCAGTGTTTGTGTGAAAGACATGAGTGAAGTCTGGAGGAGGGGCCTGCTGTGGTACTCTTGGGTGGTGGCCACTAGGGTGGGTGGGGGTGATGTTCAGGAGATGCAAGGGTGTGCAATTGGTGGAAGATGGGGATAGGTCCCAGGTAAAATAGAATGAAGCATGGAGGGCAATGATGTAAGAAAATGTGCAAACAGAAAAAAGGTAAGTCAAAATGGTGGCAGAGGGTAGAAACACATTCTTCAGGTAAATAAGCAAGAAGAGGAAGGCAAGGAGGAGGCAAAGAGGATGGTAGATGATGACTGCACAGAAGAGGATCAGGAAATGCTAACATCCTGAATAGTAACTTCTGTTCAGTCTTCTCTGTGGAGAGAGATGAAGAAGGACCAACAAGGAGCAGTGGGAACACAGGATTGGAGGAGGTGAACACAAGTCCATTTACAGAAGAAACGGTCCTGAAGGGACTTGCAAATCTGAAAGTTAACAAGGCCATGGTACTGGGCGGGATACATCAAAGGGTGCTAAGAGAACTCAGGAGGAACTTGCTATACAACTGACAGCCTAATTCAACATATCACTGGAAAGAAGAGAGGTTCCAGTGGGCTAGAGGAGAATACACCCTCATTGAATATACCTCTTACATCCACCAAGCCCTTGACCATGGGCTTATAGTCAGCTCCTTTATATTTGCCTCACTAAGGCTTTGGATGCAGTCAATTATGCCTTGTTCCTCCACTATCTACCTGCCCTTGGACTCTCCCAGGAAACCATATTCTGGTTCACAGACTACCTAGGTGGTAGGACTCAATGTGTCAATTTTGGCTCCACCCTCTCCAATTGCTGCCCAGTTCTATCAGGTGTCCCACAAGGCTCCATACTGGGCCCCTTCCTCTTTAGCATATTCCTGAACTCACTAACCAAGGCGTGCTCAGGTAGATTTCTCCTATATGCTGATGACGCTGTCATCTTCAGCAGTCACCAGCACCCCCTCAAATCTCACTCCAGAATAATTTCTCATAGGCCAAAACCTGGTTCTGGGACCATAAGCTTATTTTCAATCACAATAAAACTAAAGCTGTGGTCTTCACCCACCCAGAGTCCTCTTTCTGATTCAGCCCTATCCATTGTCAATTCCTGGGTAACACCCTTGATTAGGCAGACACTTTAAATTCATGGGCGCAACATTAGACACTTCTCTTTCCTATCATAAACATATCAAGCTCCTATCCACCTTCTTTAACACTCATCTTGGTCTCCTCTACTGTTTCAATCAATATCTCCCCTTGAAGCCTTGCTTGTTGCTGTGTCTTCCTCTGTACTTTCCATTATGGACTATGGCATTGTTATATATGGCTCCACTGACCAGACCACATTAAGTCACCTCAAAATCACCTTAAACAAAGCTTGTCATCTTATCACAGGCTGTGACAGATTTACCATACCTGTGACCTATAGACAGTCCCAGTGGCTAAACTTCATCTCGAGACTTAGATACCACACCTGTCTCCTAGCCAAGAAAATCATTCTCAATCATGCCTCACCTGAGCTTCTCCCTGCTCTGACCTGTCCCCAAAACAGACCCATCCGAAGTGCAGCCAAGTCTTTCAAAACTGTCCCCACTGTAGGACCTCCCTTGGTCAAAGGGCATTTCTGTGTTGGGTCCCTAAATGGCTCAATGAGCTCTCCTCTCCCATCTTTCATGAACCAATATTAGGTCCCTTTCAAGGCACACCTCAAAGCTAGCTCTTCTCACTATCTATCTGTGACTGTCCCTAGCCCTCCCCATCTTCCCTATACTCATCCTCCACCTAGTCCTTTTGCCCCCCGCTTTTCTTTTTTACTTTTGAACAAGCTTGCACTTCAACTAAAGCTCGGTCTGGCAAATGCCTCTGAGTTACTCTGTTTACCTAACTTCTGACAATGGGCCTGTGCTGCCCTGTGATCTTTTATTTACTACTTACTGCATGACTCTTTCCTCTGTATTTGTATTCCTCTGTAATTTCCTATGTACCTATGACGTGGAACCTTTGCAAAGGGGTCTATGACTCAAAGGTGTATTTCAATTATTGTAAATAAATAAATAATGCAGTTCCACTTTATAAGAGTGGCACTAAGGAGAAGGCTAGCAATAATCGACTGATTATTTTAATATCAGTGGTGGGGAAATTAATGGAACCCTGATAAATGACAATCTGGTGGAATATCCTGAATCTGGTAGGTTATATGACAAAGGCAGCATGGATTCATGAAGAGAAGGTCATGCCGCAAAAAAATTCTGATTGATTTCTTTGACTGGGAGACCTGGAAAGGTATCCCATAGATATAACAAGTCATTTTCAACAAGTCAATTCGGCAGGATCAAAATAGTAAGTGTAAAATCTGCTATGTGATCTTAATAGCACATGGTAAATTCAGTGCTTTTTGTTTCCAATGGAGTGCTTTTATGTAGTATATAGGACTTTGTTTGTGAGAGACCAGTTCTGACCAGGCCTTCTGGTGTACTGGTTACAGCCACTGCCTCTATGACTGGTGGATCCAGGTTCAGGACTGGCTGTGGGGATACTGTTTGTTTTTTGTGTGTTGTTTA
Source organism: Neoceratodus forsteri (assembly GCA_016271365.2). Taxonomy (NCBI): domain Eukaryota; kingdom Metazoa; phylum Chordata; order Ceratodontiformes; family Ceratodontidae; genus Neoceratodus; species Neoceratodus forsteri. Next base: position 1,237,675,001 of record CM057453.1, on the reverse strand, counting down.
ATATTTTCTTTTCCTGCTGTTGAACTTCCATTTCCTCATCCTCCCTACTTTGTTCCTCCCACTCACAGGTTGCCCCCCAATGTTCTCCCCTGCCAACTTCTGTCACCCCATGGAGTACCCTCCCAGGTTTTCCCCTGTCCCCATTATCATCCCCCATTGATGATTATATTCTATATGGGGTTGCTTCCTAAAAAAGTAACCCACTATCACCCCCAGAGAAAGGAATCACCAGTCACTGTTTCTGGAGGGCAATTGTAGTGCCCATTGCCATTTTGCTTTTTTTCAATGTGCACTTGCTGTTTTTTGTTATCGCCATTTATATTTATAGTTTGTATGTTGTGTGTTATTTGTGACATTATTTATGTAAGATTATTCTTAAGCTCAGCATGCTTAAAGAGGTTCTGATACCTCAGGAAGAACTTTGAAAACCATAAAATTTGAGGCATGAGATCATATTGTATTTCAAATATATTTTTTTCAGATTTCTCCTCCCATCATATATTCCTGTTGTAACTTGCAGAAAAACATAATTTGTATGCCACAGAATTTATCTGTTTAAGGAGCTCATCCCCATTTGAGGTCACAGTCTTCTGCTGTGATACCACATTCTGTTGGCATAGGAATGACAGATGCCACAAGCAAAATTCTACGATCTCAGTTGGGGAAAAAGTAACCAGAACAAATGATTGCTTAATAAACAAAGATTCTGTTTTCATGCAGATTACCTCCGTAATAAATATGTGGAGGAGAAATATAGAACTAATATGGAATATAAACTTAATTGGATAGAAATATGATTTTTCAAAACTTTCCTAGATGTCGTTGCCACTCTTTTAAGCTTTATTTTCAGTTTGTTGATGCTTATCAATGACAGTTAAACAACTGATTGCCTATTGCTAGCACCAAGATGGTTTTATGAATATGACAGAAATTTTCATGTATATGTGTGTGAGCCCAAATCTATACTGCACGAAGATTAGTATTTTGTCTATTCAGTAGTTTTGATTTACAACTTAAAAGGGTAGATAATATTTTATAGAATTGCCATGTTTTATTTCATTTTAAACCAACCCTACAGCCACAAAACATGATATTCTAAAACATAACCTGCTAATAGTCTAATCTTTCTGTTGTTCATTTTAGGATTTCCATTAAAAAAGTTGGCAATTTTAATTTTACAATTATGTTATTGTCTTTTTTTGTTTGCTTGTTTTTGTATTTCAGTCAGTCACATGTATGTACCAACCCTGAATAAGATAATAGGTCAACAGTCTGACCCACTTATAATGGATACCTTTATAGCAGACACTTGCTTATAGTGGACAGATCTGCCTTGCCAAAAAACAAAAGCTATGTCTATAATGTTCAAAATCCCATTCATACCATACTCTGCAACCCTGTATAGCAGACACTGTGAGCTTTTCTATGCCCCTGTTACATGTTTTGAACTGCCTGTTAACAGCCTACTTAATCATCCCTTATTTTTTTTTTATTTTAGTCTTTGGTAACCGGGTAAGGCCCACTTGGCTCAAGTGCCTGTTTTCAGGGATGACCTGGGAGCACTGGGTGGTTAAGTGACTTGCTTAGAGTCGCACAGTATGCAAGTGGAGGTTGTGAGAATCAAACTCAGGTCTAGTCTACTGGATGTACCAAGCTCATTGATACCTCATTCCTCTAACCTCTAGGCTATACTGCCAGCCCATTGTTCAATTGGTTTGTCTGGCACTGTAAAGACATATCACTCCACGTCACCTAAAGCCAAATATCTGACACCTGACTCAGCGGATTACTCCTAGCTTGTCTGTTAACCAACCCTCCTCCCCATTAATGGCTGCTACTCAGCTCCCTCATCCCCAAGTCAGCACAGGCAGTGCACAGCAAAATCCTATCAATCTTGCTTACTGCTCGGTCTCCAGTCAGCAGCAAATAGCAGTTCTCCATACCCTTGGTTGGCAGGGGAGGGTATGTTGTTATTTTAACTTTGTTGAGTGGGCTGGGAAAAGAAATTTCATATTTTAAGATTTTAGGATACAGTTGACACTCCTAATAGCGGGCAAAACTGCTTACACAAACATTTCCATTCTGAGAGGGTTCCCTTGTATATCACAATGTGACCAAAATTGTGTAGTATGGACATGAACTGAGATATCATGCTAAAATAGCCAGGGTAAGATGTCAGAGTTAGAATACAGACTTGCAGAAAATAAAATCAGGTAACTCACCCTGATGGATAGAAGCATCTCAGGAAACAGCATAAATGAGCAAAATGCTAATGATTATTATGGTGAAGACAGGCACACATAAAAACAGGACCCAACTAGTCACACACTTAATGCATTTTGCAAATAAATACTTTATAAAGGTGGCCATTTTCAGGCATGCTCATGTTACATATCCTGTTCTTAAAAGGCACAATAACATTTTCAATAAATAACACAGCTATAAAATTAGCCTGACTAATAACAAACTACTCAATACTATATACAATTAAATCAGTGAGTGAACTGCAATTTATCTATACAGCTATGTAGTGTTGTAAAAGTAGAAAAGGGATGGGTGGGGTAGAGAGAGATTGGAAAAGAAGGAAGAAAGGAACATTAAGGTTTCAAAGTATTTTCAGGAGACAAGTGCTGAAGAGAGGAGCTTAGGCTTCCTGAACTGGTGTTCCATTTTGTCTTGATACCTGAATTAGAAAGCAAACCTAAAACAAAAAACAGGTACAATATAAAACCAAGCTCTATGCTATCTATCTATCTATCTATCTATCTATCTATCTATCTATCTATCTATCTATCTATCTATCTATCTATCTAATTATCTATCTATCTGTCTATCTATCATAGATAGTCTATCCATCAATCTATCATATATAGATATATAGTTAGACAGATAGATTGACGATAGATAAATAGAATGATAGATTGATAGATAGATGATGATAGATAGATAGATAGATAGATAGATAGATAGATAGATAGATAGATAGATAGATTATAGTGATGCAATATTGCAACCATAGTTAGGGTTAAGCAAAAGTTTCTACAGCATCTTGAACCTCAGATTTTGCACTTTAATACTGTATTTTTGCAATTGTTCAATGGATTTAACAAATGTTGCAATGTGTGGTCTTGGGGGAGGGTATCTCTTGACATGCCAAGTTTTGTCCCAGTTGGATATGCAGATTCTGAGATGCAGACAGTGAAACAATTTAAAAAATGCTGTTTATGCTGTTTTTGTCATCACCAAAGCACCCAGACAGTTTGGCATTTTGGTCTGAAATGTTCTGGTTAGAAAGGACTTGCACCACAGATGTGCATTTTGCTGGTTAGATGAAAAAATATGAATCCTTCCAAATCTATTACATTTTGAAATGTCAGTTCTGAGCCTGTTCAGTGCAGTCTTTTGGATAGCTGCTTGTAACAATAAAGAACTTGGTCCATACAAAAAGGATCTCTTCTCATATGAGTATACTCTTTTTCATCAGGAAAAATATTTTCATAAGGCTGCCATCTTGTTTCCTTTCTTTAAAAAAAATTCAAACCCCACAAAAATGACATCCTGCACATGCAAGCACATGTATCCTGCTTATTATCCTACTGGGTAAGCTTGCTGTATGTATAGCAGTGCATGTTAAAACTGTGCAACACAGACAGTGTGGGCAGGAATAGCGACAGGATACAAAACCGATAAATGTGCTATGCGGCGTTTGCACCCTGTTCTGTTCCCTCATGATAAGTCCTCTGCTGGGAGACAGGTTGACCAAGCAGCTGCCATGGCTTGAAAAGATGAGCCACAGGCAGGAATAGAGGAGGTGCATCTATTGACCAAGTATTGAATCCAATCCCAGACACATGGAATTCTTTTATGTTCATATTGTGCAAATTAAGTGTACAACCCAAGTTGATTATTTAGTTGGGGGGTTGGGGTGCAGCCCTGCTGTAACAAGTGCAGGGGCATATTCCCCCAAAACACAGAGATATGCCACTAGCAATACTGTATACTGCACTGTACTCACAGCATGGTATATTGCTGCGGCATAATGTCTTGTGACATTATGATCCGTGACACTCATAAGGACCCCATTAGGTGGATTCTGTACTTAGTTTGTGGATACATGATACAGGAATTTCTTTTTTTAACATTTCAAAATCCTTTTTCATCAGCTGATTTTCTTTTTCATATGGGCATATAAAAAGAATTGATCCATATGAAAAAAGAATGGCTTTATATGTAGAAAGAATTTGAACTTAGTTTTTTCTAATTCTTTTTCATATGAAAGCATTCTTTTTCATATGAATGAAAAAGCATATGAAAAGGATACCATTACACAAAAGGAAAGGAAAAAACTATGTACAAAAATCTTTTTCATGTGAAGACATCATTTTTGTATGTTTTTTTTTGTTCAAATGAAAAGGAATGCACTCATGTGAAAAAGAACATGGACAGTTATTTTTCCATTCTTTTTTCACATGAATGAATCCTTTTCATATGCTTTTCATTCATGTGAAAAAGAATGTCTTCATACGAAAAATAATTTGAACTTCATTTTCTCCCATTCTTTTCATAGGAAGGCATCTTTTTGAATGCTTTTTCATTCATACAAAGAAGAATGCCCTGATATAAAAGAATGTGGACTTAGTTTTTCCCATTTTTCTTTCATATAGATACATAGATACATAGACAGTGTCAGCAGATAAGGGCCTATGGCCCACCCAGTCTGCCCATTTGAGCTTGTAAGTTCAGTTTATGTTTTCCTAGAAGTCTGTTGCCCCTTACCCCTGACCTCCAGAATTTCTTTATGTCTATCCCATGCATTCTTAAATCCTGTGATTCTTTCAGCCCCCCACTTCCTCTGGCAGGGTGTTCCACTTGTCCACCACCCGTTCTGTGAAGAAATTCTTCCTCACTTTTCCTCTGAATTGTCCTCCCTCCAACTTCATCCCATGCCCTCTAGTCCTGGAACATCTTTTTGCTTAAAAATAGTGTATTCCTGTACCCTGTTCCTCCCTGTAAGATACTTGTATGTCTCTATAATATCCCTCTCTCCTCCTTCTCTCCTCCAGGGAGTACATGTTCAGTTCCTTCAACCTGTCCTTATAGGACTTGTGATGTAATCCTCTACCATCTTTGTTGCCCTCCTCTGAACCTTCTCTACCCTGTCTATGTCCTTATGTAGGTAAGGTCTCCAGAACTGTACACTGTACACCAGGTGGGGCCTCACTAGTGTCTTGTATAGTGGAATTATGACCTCCTTTTCCTGCTGGTGATGTCCTTCCTATGCATCCCAGCATCCTATTTCTTTACCTGCTGCCTTGTCACACTGTTTCCCTACCTTGAGGTCATCAGAGATGATAACCCCAAGATCCCTTTCCTGCTTGGTGCATGCTATATCCTCATCCTCCAACTGATATATTGTGCCAGGGTTTTTGTGCCCCATATGCATTATCTTGCACTTCTTTGCATTGAATTTCAACTGCCAAACCCATAACCATTCTTCAGGTTTCTGCAGGTCCCTTCTTATATGAAGGCATCCTTTTCCATTTTTTTATTCTTATGAAAAAGAAGCCCTCATATGAAAAAATAATTTGGAATTATTTTTTCCCATTCTTTTTGTTGTTGTATGAACACATCCTTTTTCTTACAGCTTTTTCATTCATAAGAAAAAACAATGTCTGCATGTGAAAAAATGATTTTGCACTTAGTTCCCCACATTTTATTTATTTATTTATTTATTTATTGAGATATTCAGAAAGACCTTTGAGTCAAAGATTCATTTGCAAAGGTTCCACGTCATACATGAAGGTACAGGGACAACATTTGTTACAGATTACAGTACATTACATTACATGACAGGCATTAGATTACATAGTTGTTCAGTAAGTGGCTTTCAGTCAAGGATAACAGATGATTCAGTACTTTAGCACAGCCATAAAGTTGCAGGAGTCTCTGTAGTAGGCTGACTGTCATATAGTATCATCGGTGCAATTTAGGTAAGGGGACCCGAGGTAGTTAGTTTAACGAAGGTAAGTCATCATAAGGAGGAGGTATCAGGGGCAATCACATAGGTTGGAGGTTTGAAGGTGTTCCTTAGTCTGGATTTAAAGGGGCCAAGCCTTATTTCATTGGCTATTTGGCTTAGGAGCGAGTTTGTCCAGGAAGGGCTTGGTAACAGAAGGTTTTTGAAACTGGGTAGTCCGACAGCAGGGTACCCATAGTAGAGGCTTGTCTGAGTTATGGGTGACTCTGTCTGGCACTGCTGGGTGAATAATTGTGGAGAGAGTAAGGGGGAATGAGACCTAGAACTATCTTTTGGTCATTTGGCAGGTATGATACCTGATTCTGCTGTCTAGGTTTAGCCAATTTGTGGTACTGTAGAGGGAGTAGGTGAGAATGAAATGATGGCATCCGAGGATGAGGTGGCAGGCTTTGTTTAGTATGAGCCAGAGACTGTTGAGTGTGAGGTGGGTGCAGCACTGTAACTGAAAATACCGTAGTCCAGAAGGGAGACGACAGAGGAATTGATGGTAAGCCGTGAGGGCCTCGGAAGTGAGGCAATATTTGTACTGATAAAGTCGCCTAATCTAGAGTTAAGAGCAGCAGATAGGTGTAGAATATGTTGATTATAGTTGAGAGCTGAGTCTAGTGTGATTCCTAGATAATTAAAGATGTCCACTTGATTGAGAGGGGTTTGATTGACAGTGAGAAATTGGGGCAGAGGTTCTTATAGGGGTTCCATGGATGTGACAAGATCATGAATTTTGTCTTCTTGTAGCTGATTATTAATCGCTGGGTGGTGAACCAATGTTCTGCTTCTTGGAAAGAGTGTTGGAGTGTTTTGTGGAGTTTAAGGGGTCAGGATCAGAGGTGTACAGGATGGCATCTTCCACGTAAAGGAGCAGGCTGCGGAGCAGGCGATGGGAGGTTTAGATAAAGACTGAATAGCAGAGGGCCAAGAATGGAGTCCTGTGGAACACGGAGTGGACAGAGGGTGGGGACAGGAAGGTGCCTACCATGACCCATTGTGTTCTATCTGACAGATAGTTGTCGAACCAGCTTTAGGCATCATTGGAAAAGCCACTGGAGGAGAATGTGTTCAGTAAGAGGGCATGGTTTACAGTATCAAAAGCTTTGAGAGGTCCACAAAGATGGCACCTGTGATGTGTCCTTGATCCAAGGCGGAGTGGACATGCGAGGTGAATTTGAGGAGGGTGGTAGTGGTACTGTGTCCCTTTCAGAAGCCATGTTGCTGGTTACAAAGAAGGTTATATTTCACAAGGTGGTCAGTGATTTGAACTTCAACAAGCCATAACTCCCTTAATATTTGGTCTTAAGGGACAATCCATATATCAAAATAAAGGTCATAATGAGTACTACAGGAATAACACATATACCTCTGTTACCATTTAGGGCCAATATAAAAAGTATAAAACATTTAAAAATGTAAATTCCTATAGAACAACATTGGAACTTTAACAAGCCATACAATGAAGGAAAGACATTGCTGTTTTGACAGAAATGGAAACAGGGCCTTGTGCTTACACAACAACATACATGTACAAAATCTATGGAGGGATAAAAGTTCAGGACTGGAAGGGCTCTTCACTCCACAGGAAAATGTGGATATGATTATACTGGTGATAAATATGATCCAGGGATAAGAGGATAATCCTATGAGGAGAGGCTGGGTAAGCTGAACATGTATTCCTGGTGTAGAGGAGGGATACGGGGACATGAACAAATCCTTTAATACCTAAAGGGATAAACAAGGCTACTACAGAAGGGATTTTCCAGATCAGAAGGGGAGGTCACGAGGGGCATTAGCTGAGATTGGAGGGAAGATTCAGGAGAGACATCAGGAGACAGTGTTTCAAAGAGATGGTGTTAGACAAGTGGAATACTCTGCTTAATCAGGTAGTAGCCTGTAGCATGGTGGATAGCTTTAAGAGGGATGGGACAGAGCAAGAGGGGTAATTATGAAGAGGAAGGGGTGGGTGGGGCAGTTGCAAGGTGAGGGGCTAGCTGCACAATTGAGCAGACTTGATAGACCAGAGGCCTGTATCTGCTGATGTATTGCATGTTCACATACTGTCTCAAAAGTAAGGGAAATTCATTGCAAAAAACTTTGTTAATGCACTAGTTAGAGTTAAGCCAACAAAAGTAAGAAAACATGGCATTAGGGTTCCCAACCCTGATGCTCCACCACCCTGTAGGCATCAGTAGGAAAAACATTACTATTTGACCTCTCCTGCATCTTCTCAAATCAGGGATCAGGTGTGCCTTGGGGTTGTCAACCTAATACTCACCACATTCTCATATATTGTGCACATTTCAGCTTATGTACTGATGGAATGGTGTGAGTGTTGGGTTGACAACCCAAGGAACAACTCACACCTGATTTGAGAAGATGAAGGAGAGGTCAAGTAGTAATGTTTTTTCCTGTTGCTACCTGCAGGGTGGAATTGGGGCATGAGGCTTGGGAATCCTTATGGCACATTTACTGTACCTACTTTTGTTGATTTAACCCTAACTAGTGTATATGCTGATGATACTATCCTCTATACTTCCAGCCCCATAGCCTATGAGGTGTCCTGTCAGCTGCAATCTGATTCCACTCATGTCTTGAACTGGTTCCAGGCCAACCAACTAAAGTAAATACATCACAGGCTCCATGAATTTTGGCATGCCAAAAATCTAGCCAAACTCCCCAGACCTCCCTCTTTCTCTACCCTCAATGGCACTACCTTGGACATAGTCCTGGCCTACAGGTACCTAGGAGTCTGGCTTGACACCAGCCTGGACTTCACAACACATGTCAACTACATTCAATCCAAGCTCCACTCCAAACTTGGTGCTCTTTACAGAAATAAAGATGTCTTCTCTCCCTGTTTGCTGAACTCATCTCAAAGATGATCCTACCACTCTTTGATTACACAGATGTTGTGTTCAGGTCTGACTTAGCATCCACCCTCTCCAGGTTGGATGTCATTTTCAATGCCTTTTGTAGGTTCACCTTAAATGCTGCTCACGGAACTTATCACTGCACCCTGTACTCATCTCTGTCACTAACCTCTTGCCATAATCACCACACCTCCATCATCTCAGCCAAATATTAATATGGCTCATTCACCTATACTTTCTAAACTGTCCCATTTAATATGAGGAAAGTTAAAATCACTCATTAAGATTATATTCTCTGAATTATTAGTATTTTGCAAACACTCAAATAGCTTATTTGTGTCCAGCGCCTCAGCCCTCTGCACCACCTGGCCAGCTGGTAGAGGGTACGTTTAAAGAGGTTTAGTGATGGCAGAATTTGGAGCAAGTAGGGAAGGGAATTCCACCAATGGGGAAGTGGAAGGAGAAAACAGTCTTGCCAGAATTAAAGTGTGGGCATGGAAGGGCAAAGGAATGAGGGTCACAGATACAGAGGTTGTAAGGCGTGTGGAGGGATAAGAGGAAGGCGAGGTATGGGGTGAATGAGCCAAATTAATATTTGGCTGAGATGATGGAGGTGTGGTGATTATGGCAAGAGGTAAGCTCCTGGCTACCCAAAAGAAAGGGTCACGAGGGCAATATTGGAGAAGCCCTCCCGATTCCTCGCTGCTGTTCCATGCTCGGAGCTCCCTGGCTACCCAAAAGAAAGGGTTGCGAGGCAACGTTGTGAAGCCCTCCCCGATTCCTCGCTGCTGTTCCATGCTCAGAGCTCTCTGGCTACCAAAAGAAAGGGTCGTAAGGGCAACGTTGTGAGAAGCCCTCCCCAATTCCTCGCTGCTGTTCCATGCTTGGAGCTTCCTGGCTACCCAAAAGAAAGGTAAAAACAGGACTGCATCAATTTTTAAACTTGGCGCCTTTTCTCTTCTCCCCTGGCACCGGACTGCTAAGGCTCTGAGGAATAAACAGCACGCTTTAGAATTAATTCCTGCTTGTAAATTGTATTGTAGCTAACACTCGCTGCAGCCTGTAAAACTCCAAGTAGCCAGCCTGCTGATTTAATTAATTTGTGCTGTAAGTCTCGCTGCAGCGTTCTGGAGCAGCTACTTGCAGGAGCTTGATTTTGCCTAAGGTGTTTGTGCTGGATTTAAGTTTTGTGTCTCAAAGGTTTCCCTTATCCTAGTATATATTTTATTTTATTTCTGATAACTCACCGTCTGTATTATTTCTGCCTACCCTCTCCTTGCAACCCTCCCTCTGTTCATGTCTATTATTTCCTGTGCTCACCTCTGTCTTCTCCCGCCACATCCCAAAGTATTTAAGGCTCCATTTCTTTCCTTTTCCCCAGGGTCATGAGGGCAACGTTGTGAGAAGCCTTCCCAGATTCCTCGCTGCTGTTCCATGCTCAGAGCTCACTGGCTACCCAAAAGAAAGGTACCAGAACAGGACTGCATCAATATTTAAACTTGCGCCTTTTCTCTTCTCCCCCGCGCGGACTGCTAAGGCTCTGAGGGAATAAACAGCATGCTTTAGAATTAATTCCTGCCTGTAAATTGTATTGTAAGCTAACACTGCTGCAGCCTGTAAAACTCAAGTAGCCAGCTGTGATTTCATTAATTTGTGCTGTGAGTTTTGCCCGGTCGACGCTGCATATCTGACTCCCCCACCCCACCACCACCACCCTTGGTCGGCACTTTAATTTGTAACCAGGGTTGGTCAGCTGACCTGCTGAAATAACCTATCACCCACTTTTCCAGCTGCAGGTTATACAAACTTAACACTAGTGGCAGCTACATACCTCTGTCTATCTACATATACAATGTTATCCCCACTATTTGCAGCCCTCCTGACTTCCAGGTTCTTACAACTAGCTCAACAACTCCCCGAGGCACCAAACCACACTACTACAACCTCTTCACTAATCATTTATTTATCAATGATGACTTCAGACACTGTCCTTCCATCATCTCCCACACAAGCCAAAATGATCCTGCTGGCTTATACTCACACACTCACATTAACCCTCACACCCACACATGATACGAATGTACCTCAGCCCCCCTCCAGACCACAACCCCACACCACCCTGGTAAGCCCCAAACCCATCCCCTCACTTCCCAACCTTTCTATCTAGCATCATTCCCAGTCTCCCAGTCCCCACCAACAACACAAAAGCCCTACACCCTACCAATTCCAGTGTCACTTATCCAAACTCTGCAGGCTGGCCTCCTGCAGCACACCCTTCTACTTCTTTCATTATCTGGCAATGTCCACCCTAACCCAGGACCACCCTGTACAATGGCCTCTCAAACAACCCAGGGGAGTCTACTGCTAGCTACTCTTAATACATGCAGCCTACCAAAAACACCCCAAGGCTGGATTGCCCAGCATGCACGGACATCCTAGCCTCTCTGAAACCTGGCTCTCTGACAGAATACCCAATGATGCTGTCTCCCTCAGTAATTATTCCATCTTCGGGCCAATAGGACCAGCAAGAGAGGCTGTGGCTGTACAATTTATGTTAAATCCTCACTCCATGCCACTGAAGTACAAACCCCGATCTGCAATATAGGCCCAGACACTTACAGTCAAACTCAGTCTGGGTACCAAAACAATCCACATCACGTCGGCCTATATCCCCTGAGAAACCAAAACTCGCATTTGATTCTATCCTCCACAGTATCTCCCTCCTACCTAATACTAGTGAAACCATCATAATGGGTGACTTCAATGTCAACTGGCTATCCCCAGCCTCATCCAGCTTCAAAGACACTGCCATGGCATACGATCTTGCCCAACTCATCACCTCTCCTACCAGACGGGACAATAGATCTGGGACCTTCACCCTTTTAGACCACATCTTCACCAACAGGCAACGGAACCTCTCCCATGCCACGGTGCTCCCTGACACCATCAGTGACCACTCCCCGGTGATCTGCTGGTGGTCAGGTAAATTGCCTCCTGCCCCCAAAATCCTCCTTGCAAAGATAGCTAAAAAGAGGAGGTCTTGAGAACCTCAAAGCCCATCTAACTACCAGCAGCTGGCTCCCCATTTACACCATGCAGTCAGTAGACCAAGCACTCCACACTTTATAACCACTTTCAACAAGGCCTGCAACGTTTATGCTCCCTCGTCAAGCAAGTAGTGAAACCAGAACCACCCCTGGATCACACCCTCACTACTTAACCTACTCCAAGAAAGGGACAACCTATGGCATAAGACCCTTGACTCCCAACGCACGCAGGATAGACAGCTATACCGGGAGGCCCGCAACAAATGTACATGGCCTTACGGCAGGTGAAAGCTACTTACTACAACAAACTCTAACCTCCTCCTGGGGAGACGGTAAAAATTTCTGGAACAATATAAAAGAACTCAGTGGGAAATCCTGCTCCCCACCCTACCCAACTCACTATTAACGGAGATGTCACCCAGGATCCTTCCACTATAGCAGAAGCCCTTAACTCCGTTTTCTCGGACCTCTCCCATATCCTCCCTCCTAATTTCTTCCACCCTGTCCCCCACCCTCCCTGACACCCGTGCAGTGTCAATTCGATACCTTTCAGGCTGAGAGTCATCTCCTGCGGGAGGCAAAACACTACATTGCCAATGCTATACCAATACCCATTACAGCAATGATTCCCTAGATCTTAAACATCCGGCTGACTCTGGATGTCACATTACCCCACCTTACTAAAATTCTCAACCTCTCTCCTTTGCCTCTGTCAGTTCCCTCAACCTGAAGAGAGCCATAGTCACTCCCATTCTGAAGAGCGCACCCCACTAACACAAGCAACTATAGACCGATTTCAATACTTCCACCTCTCCAAAGCTCAGGAAAAATAGTTTCGGACCAGATAACAGAACACCTAACTAAACACAACCTTCTCTGCCAGGAACAGCATGGTTTCTGGACTGGCAAAGTACCGTCACAGCACTTACTGAGCTCACCTCGTTCATCCACGAGGGCCCTTGACCAAGGCTCAATCGCAGGTGCAATCTATGTAGACCTGACCAAGGCATTTGACATGGTCAGTCACGAGCTACTGCTTTGGGTCCTTCCACAGCTAAATGTTGTCCCAGAGGCAACTGCCTGGTTCAAGGATTGCCTCTTAGGCCGGTCACAACAAGTCAGGATAAATACCACCGTCTTCTCCTGCAAAACAGTTTGCTCTGGGGTCCCCAGGGGTTGATACTTGGCCTGCTTCTATTCATCCTCTTTTTAAACTCTCTCCCAAGGCATGCAGCGGTCATCTACTAATCTATGCTGATGATGTGGTACTATTCTGGAAACACCCACAACCGAGCACCTTCCAACTAGCTCTACGGGTTTCTACTGGGAGCTTGAGACCTGATTCACTGAACACTGACTGATCATCAACTATAAAAACTAAGTCCATGATCTTTGCACACCGTCAAAGCCCACACAGTCAGTCGGCACTCCTAATCAAAAACATACAAGGCTCCTCACTTGAACAAGTTACAAATTTTAAATACCTTGGTATCACATTAGACACCTCCTCTCTACCATAGTCACATTCAACTTCTCTCTTCCACTGTCAACGCTAGAGTGGGTATCCTCTGCAGACTTAAACACTGCTTACCCACACAGGCCATGCATCTTGCAGTCTCCTCCTCAATCATCTCCCTAATTGACTATGGATAGTGATCTATGGCCCAGCAGAACCCACCACACTATGTAACATTAACATTGCCATGAATAAAACCTGCTGCCTAGTCACCGCAGTGATAGACTAACTCATACCTGTGAGCTCTATGCCTTGGCTGGTTGGCTTAACTTCCAACAAAAACTAAAGTATCACACCTGCATCCTCGCAAAAGATACATCTCCAGCAAGCCCTGGTCGGCCTTCTCCCCATTATCAGCGCAGCCCCTTCAGGCGCAATACAAGGCCTGCAGCAAACTCCTCATTTCTGGTCCCCATTGTAGAACATCCCTTGGGCAAAGATCCTTCCACTACCGTGCCCCGCTTTGGCTCAATATGTTACCACCTCGCTTCTCTGACTCATAGCATCTCCTTTTCAAAACAGGCCTCAAAGCTCAACTTCTTGAATCTGCTTTATGTGACTGTGGCTAACACTGCCAACTCTTGTGCTCCCAAACCCTCCAGCTACTGACACAGGGTCTCTAGATCCCATGAATCAGCATCCTTCACATTCTCTGTCAAGTGATATCCAGAATGCTGCCTACTACTGTCACCGGTTAATCTAAGTTAATGTCTGAACTGCACTACCAGTACTGTTATGTGAATACTGCTTGTTTATGTATGTTTCTTCTGTATTTGTTTACCCTCCACCCCTGTAACCGACATGGAGCCTTTGCAAAGAGTCTGTTACTCAAAGGATTGTAATTCCGATTATATTCAATAAATAAATAAAATAAATAAATAAATAAATCCATTATGGAAGTAACAACCATTCAGGATTGAAGGAGGCTATAGTCATTCCGATCCATAAGGGAGGTTCAAGGCAAGATATGAAACATTATAGACCGATCAGTCTTACTTCCTGCATTGGAAAAATCCTGGAGACATTAGTTCTAAATAAAATAAATAGTCATATTGCAGGGAATAAATTAAGTGACATAACACAATACAGCTTCACCTGGGAAGATCATGTCAGTAATTTAATAAATTTTTCGAACCTATAAGTGCAGCCTTAGATGCTGGCTTATCAGTAGATATAATATTCTTGGATTTCAAAAAGGCATTTGATTCTGTGTCTCATATAATATTAATTGAATGCTTAGTACGTATTAAACTCCAATCTAACATTATTATGTGGATTTTGTCCTGGTTGACAGATAGGAGACAACAGGTGTCTATAAGGGGTTATAAGTCCCCTGATTTTGGTTACTATGGAGTGCCCCAGGGCTTGGTTTTGGGGCCCTGTGTTGTTCAACCTACTTGTATCTACCATGCAAACCTCACAAGGTGTCTGGCTAAATAAATATGCTGACGATAGTAAATTAAGATGTATAGTTAATGATATTAATTCTGTACACATACTACAAAAGAATTTGGATAACTTATATAACTGGGCTGAAGATAATAAGTTAGTTTTCAATATATCCAAGTGTAAGGTTATGCACCTGGGTAAAAATAATAGCTGTAATAATTATTACATGAATAATAGTCAACTGAGCAGTTGTTACCTCTGAAAAGGATCTCAGAGTTTATATAACAAATGATTTGAAATTATCTGAATGTATTAATAAGACAATTAAGAAATGCAATAGATTAGTTAATTGTGTCCTGAAAAATATAAAAAGTAGAAACCAGAGGTACCTTTACCACTTTACAATAGCATAATCAGACCACATATAGATTTTTGCTCCTCCTTTTGTGCACCAACATCTGTTGAAGATAAAGTGATGGTTGAAAAATTCAAAGAAGATTTACTAAGAGTATAATAAATCTTGAATTATTGGAATATGGAGAAAGGTTAAAACACTTGAATCTCTATTCCTTAGAATATCGATCTCTCGTGGTGGCTTATGTTTAATTTTCCGAGTCAACAGATTCACCTTTTGAAACCATTTGTCTTGAGTGGTATCCTTCTGAAATAGATACTAGATCTCATAAATTGAGATTAAGATCTTCTATTAATAAAACAGTTAGGAGGAATCACTTTTTACACAGAGAGCAGTTCCCTATTGGAACACTCTTCCCCATGATGTAGTGCATAGCTCCAATTTAAACAGTTTAAATTAAATCTAGATGTATTTATGGGTGACTTCAAATATAAATTCCACCTTGGTTAAGAAAGGCGAGTTATTTTTGGGCTTGTCCTCAAACTTATACTGTACCTATGAACCTTACTCTCATGTCATGCCAGCAACCCAGGTATGAGAATAGACTTGGGTCATTGGACAGCTGGCATGGGGGAGGGACATATAAGGACTGAGCATCTGAAAGGCAGCTCTCTCTACCAGGAAGCTATCACCCCCATAGTTTCGCTGCCATTGGGTGGAGGTCCAATGGTAGGTGCAGGTGGAGGGGGCAGCAAGTAGTGGGAGAGGAGTCTTGAGACTGGGTGTACTGCCTCCACACACATGCACATTGCTGGGACATGGGCCATGAAAAACTGGGCAAAATTGGCCATAAAATTATATGTAAGAAAAAAACATGCACTCTAACACTCTCGCCTCTAACCAGCTCATGCCACAAATCTGACTAATCCCCCAGTTGGGTAAATCTTAATTTCTACTCTGATTCTTGTACTTGTTAGTGCCCTCCCACAAATTGTTGTGCCTTGCTCTTTGTATTGCCTAGTCACTGTTATGACACTCTGTACATATGTATTGCCTCATTACCCAGGCAATTACTGTAACCTGCCTGACCCTATGTACTACTATATTTGCTTTAATACTTTTGTAACATGCCCAACATTATGTACTTATGTATTTTTGCTCCCCAGTCACACCTGGAAATGAGCCTTGGCTCAGTGTGCCTCTAACAGTTACCAAATTTTAAATAAGTAAATAAATAAATAGTACATTATCACAGTTTTTTCAATGACTATAAAATATATATATATATATATATATATATATATATATATATATATATATATATATATATATCATACTGGCATGGTAGCAACAATATAGTTAGGGTTGAGTAGGGTGTTTAACGGTAAACCCCTAAATTTTTACTTGAATAACTTTGCCACAATTAATCAGAATGGCATGACAGTTTGCATGCATGGTTTGGGGCAAGGTACCTTGATTTGTCAAGTTTTGAACAGTCACATGTCTAGATTCTGAGATCTGCATAGTGAAAACAGTGCAAAATCAGGGTTTTTGAGTCTTGTTTTGCTCACCGACAAACCAGACAGTTTGGAATTTAATTTTTAGAGTTAAAGGAGCTTGCCCTAGAAAGAGATTATTTTTGTTTTAGTGAACACAATCATCGGTTCCCAACTTATTGGAATTGGCAGTATTGGTTCTGAGCATGCTTAGTAGGGTCTTTCACTTATATGTCCAATGCAAAGAAATTTCTAGCTCATGAAAGAAAGATCTTCTTTTGTGAGTCAAAATTCTTGTTTTGTGAGATAAAATTCTTCTTCCGTGATGGCTGCCATCTTTCTTTATTTAGAAAATAAATAAATGAATAAATACATTGAAAATCCAAATAAATGATGCCTAGAAAAAACAAACACATGACTAGAAAACAGGACCCATTTAGCTCATTTCTGGTGTTTGTTTTCAAAATAACCCTGATATATGGTTTTGGGACATCCCTAAAATCTGAGTGGGAGACTTCACAAGGGCTCCTGACTCTTATTTTATAAGCCAAAATTCTTCTGTTGAAAGAAGAATTGCATCTCACAAAAGAAAATAAAATCTTATTTTGAGTTCTTTCATATCAAAAGACAATCATAAAAGAAGTTCTTCTATTGTGAGATGAGATTCTTCTTTTGATCTGATAGAAGAATTTGTACCAACAGAAGATGTTTCAGAAATATCACAAAAGAAGATTTCCTTCATATGAAAGAAGAATTCTTTCATGAGACCACCTGAAATAAGAAATGCTGCTCACAATAGAATAATGTTGTCTTTGTACAGAAAATACCTTTTGTTTATAACAAAGGCATTTTAAAAGGTTTTACCCACATGTTCAACACATCAAATTGGGAAGATGACATTGTTCAAATCTGTCTAAGAAGGTGATTTCAAGGTTGTTCTGCAAAATCACCTTTCAGGCAGAATTTGAAAAAATCACCTCTCTGGTTCATGAGGTATGGTCATAGAAAGACTACAGTACGTTGAAAATATAGGGTCAAAATATTAAAACACAACAAAGTTATGAAGGAATGGCCCTGTACATCTCATCTGTGGCCACATGGAGCTATAGGGCCGAAGGCCTATTCTTTCACAGCAAAACTGACTTCTTACTTTGTGCAATGCCCTCATATCTGCATCTGTAGCCATATGGAAGTGCAGGGCCCAGAGGGCACTGTGTCGTAGTCAGATGGTGCTGATTGCACACATCCCAAAGGGACCTGAGTGAATAAAGATATGATTCCATTACCTCAAAAGAAAGAACATTCATTACAAAGACTGTGTCAATGCACCAGTTAGGGTTTAACTTGATGTAGCAAAAGTTGGGAAATATGGTGTTATTGTTCACAACCCCAACTTCCCACCCCCAAACAGTAAAAGGACAAGAGTACACAAGCAACCACAGGCAACCATCATCAAGTAAGACTAGCAACATCCAACTATTTCCAGATGACACAAATGCAGTAGCACTGATGTGCTATCTTTGTAGATTTTTATCTGTGATACACATGCTGCAAGGCAAACATAGTCACTTCTGGCTACAACTACAAATCCACAATAATAAAATCACAACAGTGTTTCTTGTGAAAAAGTGCAGGCCCTTCAGGCACAGATAGATATCCATGACATTCAAATTACAAGAGTTCTTTTTTTGCAGAAGCACAGGCCACAGATACTTATCTATGTAAGACAAATGCATTTTTCCCTAAGAGACCTGCACTCCTGCAACCACAGGTGTAAGACATAACACACAAACCTCTGGATACAGAAGTGATGGTGCCATGAAATCCTTGCTACAAAACTGCAGTAGTACTTCTTTCTGCAGAAAAGCCTGCACCTCTTTAATTGCAGGTGTTAGACTTACACACTAACTTCTGGCTGAAGAAGGGCAGGCTCCTTTATGACCTGCACATACACAACTGCATGTAGAAAACCACATACTAGCATATCCAACATTGTAGGAGATAGTCACAATTATTCCCTTAAGCCAGCAAAAGAAGCTGTCTTAACCTAATCTGAGCTTTAAATAGTAACATTTTATTTCTTTCATGGAAAGTGCAACCCCTAGACTAAACTGCTACCCTGTGAAAAGTATAGATCCACTGCTGAAACCATTATACCAACATTGTAACATTACTTCTGTATGCAGCATGGCAGGTCATCACGTGGCCTGTGCTTCTGCAGTCACAGATAGTCATGCACATTGTACAACATGCAAACACAGGTGCTGCAGGAAGCACTGATGACTGTGGACCTGTGCTTAAGCATTCACATACATAAATCCATGAAGGCAGCTCATCAGTGCTACTGCATTTGTATAATCTGAAAACAGTTGTAAAGTACATTCCAATTGTATGAACACTGGATATATGCACATTATGGTTATATGCACACAGTGGCATATCCCAACCCAACCCTATACACTTATTAATAAACAAATCTGCTTGTATGTGCATCAAATTTCAGTTGTATGGGCTCCACAAACATTAATACTGTTAATCACACCTGTTAAACAGGTGCTAACTGTGCTGTCAGTGGTTAAATACATTTCTGTTTTAGTCAGTTTCATCCTGTTTGTCACAGCAAGTGACCATGGAGGAAACAAATAATTAAACAGCTCAGAGTATGCAACATTTGATGACTGGGCTCGCTTTCAATGAGTTTGATACATTCAATAAAAGTAAAAGTGACTAGTAAGTGAGAAAGTGTGTGTTTTATTTAGTGTCCATTGATGTCAATACAATTTCAGTTGTATGCCTTTTCTGATGTCCCAAGCATGCACATATATAAGGAATTGACTTTATATTGTCTTACCTAATGATGTCTGCCTGTTGCTGATTGTATTGTCTTGCCCTTTTGTTGCTTTTGAGCTGCAGAGTTAGCATTGGAACCCCTAAAACCACATTTCCTGAACTGGTGTATTTATGCAATTTTGCAATGCATATATATTATATGGGTGCAGTAGCACCTCAATATTTAGGCAGCAGTTCATTGTTAAACCCAATTTTTGCACCTTAATAACGTTGTCACCATTTGACAAAAAGCACAATAATTAATATGCACTGTCAGGCTGTCAGAGTCTGAAGCCATGAACATTTCATGACAGCATCTTGTACAGTTTTCAAGATACAGAGGGATGTTCCCCTATACTTAACATTGGTATTTTCTACTCACCTACAGCCTAGACCATTAGGAATTTCTTCATGAATTTTTCGGATGATGGGGCCCTTGCCAAGGTTTTATAATGATTTTATGGATAACATTCAAGTTTGATAAAAAAAACAGTGTAATCACTAAAACATTTGCAAGTGTTAACATGTTGTACTTTACTGTTCGTGTGTGAGAAATACAGATCACAGAAGGTAAAAAAAAAAAAAACAGGAGGGTTATTTGCCTGATTTACTTGCTGTGCTGGGAAAAAACACTTGAGATGGCCATTTTCTTTTTTACTGTTTTAAGCTTGCAAATAGTGATAGTAGACAGAAATTATGTATTTAAAAACAAAACACTGAACCTAGCTAAACAGGACCCATTTAGCTAGATTCTGGTGTGTTTTAAAAGGTGTCCAAAATACCTTTCTGGTCATCCAAAATCAGCTGCTCAAGCTTAACAAGAGGAGCCACTGGGGGCGTGGTTAGCAGCTGATGATCGTGATGGGCGCTTGAGGAGCTCTCTCCACCAGCATACCCGGGTTACGCCTGTTCCTTACCTGCCCTTTTCACCCATTTCCTTTGCCTCCGCTGATGAAAGGAGTGTTCCCGCCCTTCAGTAGTATAGCTCCGGATCCCGCTCTGCCCGAAGTACTCCATTTGTTTGACGCCTGCATCTAGTGGCCAGACCTACAGCTAAGATGGAGCCTGCTTCTTCTGTTGTGCCCTCGGAGGGCGGGCTAGGGGAAATCCAGCAGATGTTCGCCAAATACTAAATCGCATGGATCGTATAGACAGTGCCACCCGAAAGAATACTGCTGACATAGTGGAGCTGTCACAGAGGGCTTCTGTATTTGAGCACAGGCTTTCTGAGGTGGAGGACAGCTGCTGGTGGACTGGGGCACGAGTGTGGGACCACGATAAGATTATCCAGCAGCTATGGACCAGGGTAGAGGACTTAGAGAGCCGAAGCAGAAGGAACAATCTGAGGTTCGTGGGCTTCCCAGAGGGCAGTGAAGGATTGGATGCCATAGGCTTTTGCAAAGGAGCTTCCCCTCCTGCTGGGCTGGCATTTGGACATCTGCTGGAGATAGACAGGGCCCACAGAATACTGGATCCCCACTCAGCCCTGGGGCGTCCTCGCACCATACTGGCCCTTTCTCTGGTTCCAGGACCGGGTACTCATTACCAGGCTGTACGCCAAAGGAAGGAACTCATTTGGAGGCCACAGAATCCAGATCTTTGTGGACTATTCCCAAGAACTCACTGCGTGCTGTAGGGCCTTCACTGCTGCATGTTGGGCCTGTGCTGACCTGGGGTTAGAGTACTCATTGAGATACCCAGTGTGCCTTCGTATCATCCTGAATGGATCACAGAGGCAGTTTGACAACCCAGCAGCTGCTGAGAATTTCTTGGCATCACAAGCTCCCAAGCTACACAGGGGTGAGCCCAGGAAACTACGGACTCGGGGGCCACAGCTAAGGAGATCTCTGCACCAACCCCTACTATGGTGGGAGCTCTCACCAAGGGCAGTGACGAGCGGTGTTCCACAGGGCTCAGTGTTGGGACCAGTGTTGTTTGGGATATTCATTAAAGACATATCATGGGACATCAAGAGCAAGATCAGTCTGTTTGCTGATGATACCAAGGTAGGCGCAGTGTTGGATAATCTATGGGGATGGCAGGGGTTGCAGGATGATCTGGAAAGCTTGAAACCTGGTCAGACACCTGGCAACTGGGCTTTAATGCCAAAAAGTGCAAGGTGCTGCATTTGGGATGAAGAACCCAAGGAGGAGTTACCAGCTAGGGGAGTGCAGCTAGCCCAGACAGAGGAGGAGAGAAGGATCTGGGTGTGCTCATTACAGGGTCAATGAACAACTCGGCACAATGTGAGGAAGGCAGCTGCAAGGGTCAACAAAATTCTGGGTTGTATTGCAAGGGGTATATCCTCGAGAGGGAGGAGGTGATTCTGCCACTGTATAGGTCATTAGTTAGACCACACCTGGAGTACTGCGTGCAGTACTGGCATCCGTATCTGAAGAGGGACATTAAGTTACTGGAGGGTGCAGCGCAGAGTGACAAAGATGATCAAGGGGCTGGGGGACTTATCATACTAGAGGAGGTTGAAGGAGTTGAACATGTACTCACTGGAGGAGAGGAGAGACAGGGGTGACATGATTGAAACCTTTAAATACATGAAAGGAATAAACAAGATGGGTACAGAGGGGCTGTTCAAAGTAAGGGAGGGAGGGCACCAGGGCCATGATATGAGACTAGGCGAGGAAGGTTCAGGAGGGAGATGAGGAGACACTTTTTACAGAGAGGGTGGTGGCTGCGTGGAATGCATTACCTGCTGAAGTGGTATGCAGTAGAACAGTGGACTGCTTCAAATGAGGATGGAACAGGACAAGGGGAGGGTTAATGAAGGGAAGGGTAGAAGGAGGGCAGCTGCAGAATGAGGGTGCTAGCTGCACATTCGAGCAGACTTGATAGACCTCTAGGCCTTTATCTTCTGGCAAATTTGATATGTTCGTATGCCCCAGGGGCTACTCAACCTGCAACTCAAAATCTAGAACTCCCTCTCGTTCTGCCCTCAAAATCTCCAGGAGCAAAAGAAAAACAGAAGGAGAGCACGTCTGGATGGGGCTCATATTGACAAGACTCCCTGGTTCTGTTCTTGTTCCCGGATTGCAAGTGCCAGTCCTGACTCTGTGGCCTCTCGCTCCTCTGTACAGCCCGACATGAGCAACAACCAGTTCTGTGCCTTGATGGACCTACCGACTGATGGATCCCAGTTGGACCCTCCTTGCTGCCTAGACCATTTCCTAAGAATAAGTCCCAGGCTGTCGCTCGCTCTCCTGGGCAGATGCTGTGAGTCACTATCTTCAGAGGTTTCCACTGCTATGGAGGGGCCTCTAATTATTCAGCATCCTTTGGCACTGCAGCGGCCCTGCTAAGTCTGTGGGCTGAATGTGACTGAGACTGTTTTGTGCTGTTTTCTGTTTTCTTGTTCTCTCCCTCCTGGCATAATTAGTTTGGGTGGATATGGCGCCCGACCTGAAGCCCTAGTATCTGCCCAACAGCAGGACTTTCCTGGTGCCGCCCAGTGGAGGGGGATCAGAGATACCGTTTACACTCTGGTCGAACAGTTGCTCCATTCCCACTTAGAGGGCATGACCAGGGGTCAAATAGCCTTTCTCTATGCGTGACAGCCCCTTTGTTTGCATTTAAGCTCTGTATCCACCCTTTTGGTTACTAATGCTTGGTATGTTCGAGGCGGGGACAGGGGCTGGTCCCTAATACCTTGTAACTAACCTAAGGTGGAGGGCAGCCACTTTAGCCGACATGTTGGTGCAGATCGCTGTATTGGTGGGATACAATGGAGAGAATCTTTTGGGCAGTGGGCTGTCCTATCTCTCTTCGCTGCTGCTAATTAACCTCCTACCTCCCAGCAATTCCTGCTGGTATCTGGGCTTGTAATGCGGTCGATGCATGCAGCAGGAGGCGGATCTGTTTAGGGGAGGGATTTGGGGAGGGTGGGGAGAGGGAAAGGGTGTCTTACATCTGTGGTTGTTCAAAGTTATGGTTGCTGTTGGTAGTTTATGTTCAGGGCCTAGTGAGCCTTTGGAAATACTCAGTTTTGTATGTTGTTAGTAGTTCTGGCATTCTGACTTCTGAGATTCTGATCTGTTTTCATCAAGGCTGTCTCAAGAGAAAAGGTCTCCTTCCTGGGAGACTGGGTCTCCCACCTTGGTGCATGTGGATGCATATAGGGGTTGCCATGATCCTATTCAGGTCGAATGGAGACTAATTTTATCTCCTGGAATGTCCGAGGGCCTTAACTCTCCTGTCAAGCGGAAGAAAGTCTTGCTTCATCTAAAGAAGCTCAGGCCTTAGTCCTCCTTCAGGAGACAAAACTCTCCTCAGCTGAAGCTAGGAAGCTTAGACAGGGTTGGGTAGGGAAGAGTACATAGTGTGGCAGACTCCCAAGCGTGGGGTCTCTATCTCCTACATAAATCTCTGGGGTGGAAGGTTATAAGACACATTCATGATGCAGAGGGAGATGGATCATGGCCAAATGGCGACCTCTGATGGCCGCTAGTCTTAGTAAATTTATATGCCTAACCAGGATTGTCCTTTTTTTTCCATATGGTTAACCAGGCCCTTATGGATTTCAACATACAGAAAGTCCCTATTTTATTGGGGGATTTTAATCCGATTGCTTGACCACCTTCTGGACAGAAGCAACAAGGCTCTTGAACCACATAGGCAGGCCAAGAAAGCCCTCCTGAGGTTAATGGATGAACATGGTCTGCTGGACACATGGAGTGCCCTACACCCGGGGGCGGGATTATACATGCTTCTCACAGATTCAAGGTTCATCCAGTAGACTCGATCTGTGGCTACTTTCTACTGACCTTTTTGACAGGGTGTCTACTCTTGTATACACCCCATTTATGTCTCTGACCATGCCCTCTGGGAGTTCAGGTTAAACTGGGACAGGACCATCCTTCTCCTCCCCGGCTTTTGGACCCCTCCTCCTGGAGGACATGGCTTTCAGAAATGGCTGGGACCTGCAATTGCTGAGTATTGGTCTAACAATGATAATGGGGAAGTTTGGACTCTACTCTATGGAAGCCTTGAGGCTACAATAAGGGGTGGGATAATGGCCTTGGCTGGCTAGGAGGCGCTAACGTGAGGCAGATTAGAGGGCTTTAGAAAACAACTATACCTCCTGGAAGCTCAATATAAATTGTTTCATGACAGATCTACCCCAGTCCTTGCTCGCTCAACTCGCAGTACCAAATTTCAATAAATGCTCACCTCACCCGCCAGACTGAATTGAATCTTGGTAGGTGCGTCATACCTACTGGGAAGGGGGAAAAGGCCAGTAAACTTCTGGCATATAGCCTCAAACAGCATCAAATATACAGGAGGATACATGCTTTGAGGATCACACTGGGGTCCCGTGCTACTCCCTCGACTGGGGTCAACGACATTATGGCCCAGTTTTATAGGCAGCTATATGCTTCTCCTGTCCCCCTAGCCTGTGTTCCATCCAAAATTTCTGGATTCCTTGCCCATCCCAAGCTCTCCCATTGGAAGTTACAGTGCTGGAGCCCGATCACTGTGGAAGAAGTGGATAGGGCTATCCAACCCATGAATCTTTGTAAAGCTCCTGGGACCGATGGTCTCCCCATAGACTTTTATCGGGTCCAAGGTGTCAACCTTGCTCCGTACTTAGTCCAGATGTTTAGGCACTCTCTACTCTCAGGAAGCCTACCCCGTCACTAAGGGAAGCTACCATTACTGTACTCCCTAAGAAGGGAAAGATCCTCTTTCCCCAGGTAATTACCGTCCCATTTCCTTATCAATGCAGATGCCAAAATTCTGGCTAAGGTTCTAGCCAGCAGACTGGAGCGGTCGTACCAGGGCTGGTTCACCCATCCCAGGCTGGCTTTGTCATGGGCGCCTGGGTGGGATCATCATAGAACCCTCCTCAATGATGCATTATTCCCAATTGTCAAAAACACTCTGTAGCCCTAGCCGTGGATTTTGAGAAGGCATTTGATTCACTGGAATGGTCTTATTTGTTTCATACCCTTTCCTTCATGGGGTGGGTCCTGACTTTCTCTCCTAGATCAAACTATTATATACCTCTCCCTGGCTAGGGTTTTGACCAACGGCAATTTATTGGCGCCCTTCCAGCTGCAGAAGGGTACAAGGCAAGGATGCCGCTTTCTCCCCTTTTGTTCATTCTTGCCATTGAACCCTGGCCATTGCACTTCAGGAAGAGCCCTCTATCCCTGGAATGACAATGGGGTGCATTACTTTTAAAACTTTCTTGTACGCTGATGACCTGCTGGTCACTACAGAATGCACTCCACAGGTGATTCAATCCATCTTGCATATTGAATGTATTCTCTGGAATTTCTGGTCTTAGGATCAATCATTCCAAAACAGAGGTCCTCCTCTCAACTCGATGACCTCTGATATGGGCGTGGTGGCGTGGGTCTCAAATGGTCCCCAATGGCATAAAATATCTGGGTATCATCCTACACCTAACCTGTCCAGAGTGCTCTCAGCTAACCTTTCCCCATTGGTGGAGTCTGTCCAAGGAGGACATGGCTCGTTGGAAAGCCTCAAGGCTTTCATTAACAGGAAAATAGACTCCATCAAGATGCTGGTGGCCCCCAAGGTATTGTATCTGTTATCCCATCTTCCTATACCTATTCCGTCGAAATGGTTTCAAAATTGGATGCAGTTATTGGTAATTTCCTGTCGAACGGCTCCCGTCCACGGTTTAGTAAGCTAAACTTCGCCAGTACTGGAGTAGGGGCTGGCACTTACCTTGGTTTCAGGGGTACCACATGGCCTTTATCTCAGCTCAGACCACTTTGTGGTTCTCTAGCATTGGCCCCACCTCACCTACCTGGCTCCGTTGGAGGCAGCATTACTCAGGCTCCTTCCCCTGCGGTGGCATTGTATAGTTACAAAACCTTCCTCTGATCTGCCCCTCCTATTCTATTATCCATCCAATACTGGCAAAGAGTTCTAACTCTGCTTAGTCAGGATGTAACTCCCTGGAGGTTCTTGCCCTTTGGAACAACCACGCCTTGGTAGTGGGTGGTAGTGATCCGTTGGAAGGTATGGGAGTTACAAGGTATCCTTTTAGTTCAGGATTTACTACTCCTGATTCTAGTTCACTGGATTCTTTTGAGGCTTTAAGATCCAGATATCAGCTCCCATCCTCTCATTTCTGGAGATATCTCCAGTTCAGAGATGCTATCTCCCATCTACCTAATTTTCCCCAAAATAGAGGTCACAATTAGGATCCCATCCTCTTAATTGCTGGTTACGTCATCCCAGGAACACAGCCAATGAGATTTATAGGGCTCTTAGAGCTGCTGCAAACCCTACTTTGTCAGCAAAAGCCCAATGGGAAAAGGATCTTAACTCTTCTATCTCCGAGCCCCAGTGGGACCATGCCTGGGTGAGACTACACATGGAGTGTAGAGATGGCGCACCCATCTCATCATGAATAAAACCCTTCATAGGTGGTATAGGGACCGGTTAAACTCAAAAGATGGGGCTCCTTCAGCAGGACACTTGCTGGAGATGTGTATTCAAGGTGCCCATCTTTTCCATATACTCTGGGAGTGTCTGTGTCTCCAGCTTTTCTGGACAACAATCCAGGATATGTGTACCTCTCTGTTCCCTCAAATAGTACTGGACCCCCTTCTCCTTCTGGGTTGTGCCCCTGCCCATACACCCAAGCGCTGTCCGGGGGCCCAGTGGGTTACCGCCGTCGGGGCAATAGCCAAGCGGCTTATCCTAAGGAGGTGGCGGTCCCCGGAGGTTCCATCCTTCGGGAGTTTTTCAGGCTCTAGCCCTAGGAGCTATGTATGAGGCTCTCTAGTTTTGCGGGGGTAAGCTGGTCCAATTTGACTGGCGGTGGCAGCCTTTTCTCCAGTCTAAGTACTGTCATGATGTCCAACCCTAGGTGGTCAGTAAATTCAAGGATTCCTTGTCTGGTCCGAGCTATAGGCTTTCCCATTTTTTTTTATATACTTGGCATATTTTTTTTGTGTGTGTATCTCAGAAGCAGTCTGCCTTTTGTTTTCTAGTTTTAGATGTACATGGTTCTAATTAGTACTAGGCCTGCTCCAGGACATAACCACTTTTATCATACATTGCATTGGGCCCTATAGGTTATTGTTGTTATCCTTTCCTTTTTTTTTTGCTTACATGGGCCCTTCAATTTAAATCTCTTAGCTTCCACTCTTTTGGATGGGAGATTCTAGGCAGGTTTGGATCATTACCAAAGTCAGTACTCCTTATTTTTTTTTTTCCTCTTGTGTATTCTGCATGTAATATCCTGGATGGGTGCATTAAGGTTGCGTTATGGTTGTATGTAACCATTCAATATTAGACTTTTGTTTGGTGCATCCTGTGTGAAATAATAATAAAATCTTTAACTTCTAACAAGAGGAGCCATTGACCCATGTTCTTTGTATGAGAACAGTGGGAATTTCTTGACTTTTGCAGCCACAGTTGGAACTCTTGTTGTGGGCTGCAATGAAGTAGTGACCCGCAGCTTCCATTGTGTCTAGTGCCCTCCACTACCATTGCTATCTCTGTATGAATATAATGGTGACCTAGTGTCTAGTGGTATCAGACGTTCCTGTTACATATCTACCCACCATTGTCTAACTTTCCCTCATTTCAGATAAATATCCACACATTAATGTCTCAGTATCCTGTTATTCTAGTTACCTATCTACAGGTTAAATATGAAATAAAACTATACCTTCAAACATACAGTATTGGCTAATGCTGCCATTCAATAACACAATTACAGAAATATCTGGCTAACACCTAAGTTAGGTAAAGTAACCCTTCCACAAGCTTATCATACTTTGCAGCTGATTGACCACCAATACAGTAAGTGTTCCAAAATTAAAAGCCAGATGTCAGTCCCATAGGCTAGAACCCATGACCTAATTCATGATGACCATATGTCATGGATTGGTATGTACAGTATATTAATCCTAATCAACAGTAAAGTGTTAAGACTAAAGTCAAATGAGAAATAATCACATTATACAAGTAACAACTGTAGCACTGTTCTGTGAAGAAAATGGTATATTAACCTCCAAAGTGTTATGTTTTCTAAAAATAAAGTCAAATGTAACTTCTTTGTGTATGAAATTCAATTATGATAGACTCCATTTCCTCAACACTAAGGAAACATAAGAATGAAGATCAATGCCTTAGAATGCTCACAGTATACTGGAATTGAATGGTTATTTTTTTCAGGCTCAGCTGTTTATATAATTGATCTCTAAGACCTCCCAGAATGCAGAAAAAATTGTAAGGTTTGACTATACTTTAGCTACACATATGTGGAGTGAACAAAAGTAGGCAACATATAGTAGCTGGGAAAAAGACCTTGCAATATCTATTTAGCCCAGTGCAACATGCTGTAGAAAAGACCCTCACATTTCTATACCACCAGTTGCTGCAGTTTTGTCTTCTCAATGCTGTTATCCAGTGACGGTCTTTTGCTGATTTGCTTTAATTTAATGGGATTAAGAGGTATAACTACTGATGAGAATCTTATCTATATAGCACACGGACATAATTCTTGACATTCAGCTTTGCTTCTTATCCTGAAGGGTGGGATAGAAATACAATTCAGCAATTTCCTGCAACTACAAATACCTCATACTGCTATATATTAAGAATTGCCTAATTACTGCATTCACCAGTTTTGGTTTCATTGATTTGTCATGCTTTATCTGATGACACTTTCCAACTGGCACTGATCTTTGATATGGCCATAGTCTTGTTAGACAAGTACTGCTACCTGGAGTATCTGGTCGGAAGGCGGAAACAATAGATCAAGCCATGAGGAGTGGAGAAATTCTTCAGATATCAGACACCAAAACATTGGGAAGCATGTTAACAGCTGGGGTACAGGGTACTTTGAGTGACTCTCGCTTGGAGTTCTCTTACAACTCCTCTGATCATGCCTCTGCTCCTGCAACAGCTGTCTAGCTCACCACAACTCCTGATCAACTATTGACTTTGGTCCAGCATTTGGTTAAGAATGACATCCTGGAAGGCAACCTGGGCTATCTTAGAATCAATAACATTATTTTGGAGGATGTGGTGATGAGCATTGGCCCCGTGCTAGTCAATACAGTTTTGAAAGTCATGTGTGTGTGTGTGTGTGTGTGTTAAGGATGTACAGTCAACCAGGAAAAAGGTTACACTGGTCAAAAAATAGCACGTACAAGCAGTTATCTTAAATACATTTTGAATTAACACTACTACAATGCTTTAGAGTAATCTTTTGCCCCATCCATTTAATCTAGATTGTCTAAGTATTAGGTCTTGATCTGACTCAGTGGTCAGTGATATAAAATGAGTAAGTTTCCATCAGGGTCTTTAGACTATGCATGTAGTGGCTCTTACTACAGATAAAATAATGTTACACAATGATGAACAGCAAGTGCAACACAAAGCATATACATTAAATCCTCTGGGATGCTCGTGGAACAAATACTTGATGGGTTTCAGGATTTGATGCTCTGAGTTCACAGATGGATTTTTTCAGTAGGGTGCCAAAGTAACCCTGGACAACATTTCATCCATTATTAGACAAGTCAGCAAAAAGAGGAAAACATCTCATTACTTTTTAAAAAAGTTAAAGCAGTACAACAACCAATTTTAGAATTGTTAAAAATGCCTACATGTTACATCAAATTTAAATAACTATCAATGATCCCTATATGCATAACCAGGTATCACAGGCATGCCCAAACACTGGAGTCAGAGAATGTTTTTTTTTTGGGGGTACAGGTTTTAAATAATGTGGTTTAAAGAGACACTGTTACCACCTTAAGCCTCAAAGTGCCCAGTTTAAAAATATATTTTTACATTTTTTATTTATTCATTCTTGGATTACAATCTTTAGGCACAAAACAGCTCATTTACAAGGCTCCACATCAGTATGGTGGGAAACATACATACATACAAGTGGATATAGGATAAAGTAACATCATAACACAATAAAAACAGTCATAAAATGGTTGCATAAAAAAACAGCATATAGTGGGTTCTAAAGAAAAAAACCTATGAAGCAAAATAAAAGTTGCAGCCAGAAATTGTCAAAGAAAAAAGGGAAAGGGAGGATGGAAGAATGGAGATGAAGGGAGGTGGCAGGAGGCAGAGGAGGAGGGGGGTGGGGTGAGGGCACAAGTGGAGGAAGGAGGGTAGGGCCAAGGACAAAGCTATAAGGGAGGGTGGTCAGGTCGAATGGGCATAGAGTGGGGAGGCACTCTAGGGTGGTCAGGGCTAGGTGAAGCAATCATGGAGCTGTATTTTTGAGATATTGGTAAAGAGCAGTTTTGTACAGACCCAATTTTGGTAGGAAGGAGATTTCCAATTGTAGCGCATTAAACCACAGTGGTGTCCTATAACCAAATAAATGTTGCCCTTGGGTAGTATGGCATCTTGGGACAGAAATGGTTTGGTTGGCTGAGCTATGTGTGCTGAGAGCAGAAGGAGGGTTCAGATGGTTTGCAACACCAGGAGGCATGTGTCCTAGAAGACCCTTTTTGTTAGCAGGCATGTTTGGTAGTGGATCCTTCCATGTAACTGAAGCCAACCAGATTGCACATACAGATCACACATATGGGTGAGGTGTGCTGCACTTGTAAGGAGATGACAAGGTTTGTTAAGTGCCATTGATATTCTGCAGTGGGAGGTAGTGGTGGCAGAGCTATAGATGACCAGGCCATAGTCAACAATGGATACTACTGAACTATAGACAGTCAGTCTAAGAGCTTTGTGCATAAGATTACATTTATGTTGGTGTAATAACCCAATCCTGGGGTTAACAGTCCTGGCAACATTGTCAATATGTTGTGCATTGGAAAGAGTGCTGTCCACAGTCGCCCAAGGTATCTGAAGTCTTGAGTTTGTTCAAGGGGGCACCAAAGGAGTTCCTGATGGTTTGAGTACAGTTTCAGTGTTTATTATGAGTGCCACAGAAAAATATTATTTTTTGTAATTTAGAATCAAAGCTGTGCTGAAGTTGCTGCCTCAGGGCTCCGGCTCAGTGCTGCTGGAGAAGATGACTGTGTCATCTGCACAGAGGAGGACCAGTTGGTTACAGGAGTGAGGTAGGTTGTTTAGAAAGATATTAAAGAGAAGTGGCCCAAGATTGAGCCCTGAGGTACTCCAGAGCAGACTTGTTGGTAGTCTGAGGAGACATTAAATATTTTCACCCATTGAAAGCTGCCAACCAGATAGCTTTCAAGCCAGGGCAACACGTCTGCAGAGAGGCCAATAGAGGATAGTTGCTTGAGGAGAAGAGGGTGATTCATTGTGTCAAAATCCTTCGTAAGATCTATAAAGGCTGCACCTACAAGTCAACCTTGATCCAGTGCTTGGTGAATGTACCTGGTGAATTCCAACAGTGCAGAGGTGGTACTGTGTCCCTTTCTAAATCCATGCTGCTAAAGGCATTGGATAAGTATTTTTCCATGTACTCCTGCAGCTGGTCTGCAACAATATGCTCAAGCACCTTAGAAAGAGGTGGCAGTATTGAGATTGGTCTGTAATTAGTGTAGTGAGTGGTCCCAGCTTTGTGAACAGGTGTAACTATGGCAGATTTCCAAATTTGGGGAAATTGACCAAGCCTAAGGGAAAGGTTAATAATCTTTGTTAATAGCAACATTATTTCATCAATGGTAAGGGATACAAGTTTGAGGTCAAGGAATCCTCACTGTGCCTTGACTTCCCAAGACATTTACAATGTATTTCCTGACCAAGTGGGAGGGACCTCTTTGAAATAGAAAGGAGGTGAGCCAGAGAGTTGATCATTTGCAGCTGGAAAACAGTTGTCAGCAGGGTTGTTGAAGAAGTCAGATGGGAGGACACTACTTAGGCCTGTGAAGGCATTGTTAAAAGTATTGGCAATTTTCTGAGGGTCCAGTGTGAGGGTACCATCAATATTGAGCATAGTGGGTGTGACTTTGGAGTCTCTGCCAGTGACATCTTTTATGTTGCTTCAAAAATTTTACTGTTTCCCCAGGTTTTAGTGAGTTCTTTCATATAATACTCTTTTTCTGTCCATATGGCCTGAGTGCACTGATTTCTGGCTGCCTTGTATTTTGTAAATCAGCTTGTTTACCAGAGGCTTTGGCATGGTGCCAGAGGTGATTCACATGCTGCATCTGGCTGATTAGTTCAGTGTTGATCCAAGGATTGATGGTGCCTCAAATCTTCTGCTTTTCACTGAAGCATGAATGTCACATGCTTCATTAAAGTGTGTAATGAAGAAGTCCAAGACAATGTTGACATCATTAATGGTATCAAGTATGGACCAATCAATGCTCTGGAGGTGCTGTTTCAGATAGGCAAGGTGTCCTCACTTTAAAATCCTGCTGTAAATGACTTTAGGTGGAGGCTTGTTAAATTTGTTTGACCAGGTGCAGGTAATTGGGGAGTAGTCACTAAGTGCATCAGGGTGCACAGTCACATTTTATGATTGTTCACATTCTATAGAGACTGTTGATGCAGCTGGTAGTTTGATTCAGCTTCTTTTTCTTTTAAAAACTGAAAAACCAGTGTCCACCATAATGGGGTTACCACACCAAAACGTGTTTGTTTACATTTCTTGACCAGCTCCCACTGTATCTTTTCTGGACTCAGTAACACCCCAACACAATCTAGCCACTCATTATGCAGTGGGAGTAGAGGAGACCATTGTATCATGAGTGACTGCACTATTTGAGGCGTTTCTAATGTTCATAAAGTGTGCACTAAGAGTAGATCAATGATTTGAAGCAAAACAAAGCTGGGCATAGCTATATGTTAACATGCAACTCAGTTCTAATAAGCAAGGAGGCAGATAAAATAACCAATAACATCACTGAATTTTAGAGAAGTAAACAATCATGAAAAGTGTTTTTACCTAAAATATATATGACGCAAACAGGTTGACAGTGTTCCTTTAAATCATGCGCAAATGTAATACACATTACTTGACTAACACATGCAATTAGGAAAAATTAACTTAAAAATGCATCACACTAGTCCCAGAAAAGTGTGAGAAGGACATATCAGTGCTACATGCTTTGCAGATGAGTAAGTGTAGTACAGTGTGGTCACATGTGTTGCTAAAACAGAAGTACATCAAATATCAATATTTTTCTAAAATGGGTACAATAATTTTTCAGCTCTTATTAGCTTACCTTTTCTGCATAGATGTTTATGACAAACATTGTTTTGGAAGCAGTCTGATTAGGATATCATTTACTTTTGTTCTGCCATGATACTTTACGCCTTTGAACTTAACTCATTTACTTACAAATTAAATAGGCAGCTGTACAATATGAAAACCCAATTTTTCTCTTTCTTTATTTTATGTCTTCTCAAACTGAAATCTTTGAATGAAATATGTCCTCTGTGTATGCAACGGTATGCTTTGACTAATTAATAGTTAATTATGTTATCCAGCATTCCAGATACCCAGAACAACAAACTGTAGTTCACAAGCAACTGCTAAGCTCACTGTTGTCACTTACAACAGTCATGTTTTATTTTGCATTTCTAAGCTGGCTGAGTGGCATTGGTGTGCTAACTGTCATCACCATCTCCACTGAATTATGTCCAGGGAAGGTTACAGGTCACTTGTGTGTGGGAGTTGGGACGCAGCATTGAGAAACAAGTTCTAGCCAGAGCTGATATGGTTGTGGCGAGCTTGAAGAAGCACCAAATAATGGGTGCCATGAGCGCAGCTGAATGACACCCATACACCATGCAAAGAAACCTTCAGCATTGACAAAGGCTTGATTTTTGTTATCTTTGCATGGCTTCCAGCAGTCCTACTGAGATGAAGACACAATCTCTGCAGTCACTAAACATTATAGTATAATACATCTTGCTCTGTGCTGTATATTAGAATGTAATCCAGTCTACCTGTTGCTGACCAGGAAATTCTAAGTTGGAAGGACATCTCTGGCAGATGGCAATGCTCACAGGCAGGGGTGCCAGAAGACTGAAAGAGATGTGGGTGCTAAAAACTGGAAGAGCATTTGTTAGGGTATAAAAGCATTTTTTATAAACCATTTTCAATATACTCCATAATACAACAGTATGAGATACTGTCAACCATAGAGTTAAGTATTGTCAGTGGCAGCCATTCTAATGTCTTGAGTCATTAATTACAAATACTGTATAGTTATAAAATCTGCTTTTAAGTATGTGAGATAGTTAGAAATACACTAATTATGAATGCAATGCATCTTTTGCTAAAGAATAAAATTGATGTTGACTAACAAATACTGCTGCTTTAAGTGAACGAACCCTAACATAATTTCATGAAAAAATATGCAGAAATGGGAAGTACCAGATTTTAAAAGTGTGAAATTATTACCATTCATGTGTTATTCAGACTTTATAACATAAGAAGCATTACTCCACTGAAAACAGGGTGGTGCATCTCAACTGGACAATCTGTCTGTCTATCTGTACACACACACACACACACACACACACACACACACATACACACACACACACACTAGCACCCCTAGTCCATAAAGACTTAGTGAAATTAATACAGAAGGCTATCCTAAATCTTACCAGCAAGTGCACAACATTTGTTTATTTTTATTAATTTAGTTTTGTTGACCTGGTAAGTGCACTAGACAAATCCTGTCTATTTTCAGGCATGACCTGGGGAGGGGGATACAGATGAATGCCAACTGACCTTGAACCAGATTAAGCTGTTGGTGGTAGTTTTAGTGAATGAGGGAAATTTGGCCAGGCACCAGGGAGATTCCCTACTCTTTTCGATAAGTGCCATGGGATCTTTAACATCCACCTGAACTACCACCAATCCAGGCAGATGGGACATCGGTTTAATGTCTCATCTGAAAGATGGCACATCAGAAGTGTAACACCCTCTCATGATGCACTACAGCGTCAGTACTGGGATATTAACTCAAGTGCCAGATGTGGGAACTGAACCCACAGCCCTCTGATCTCCAGGCCTCAGAGGCGACTGTGCTACCTACTGAGCCACTAACATTGCAGGAGGGAATGTTTACATCATTGTACTACTTTGTTATAACAAATGTGACTTCTTTTACATTCAGACAGAAAGACTGTATTTTTCATACTAGGAGGCAATATAGCATAGTGGTTAAGAGCACTGATCTACAAAGCTAGAGACTTGGGGTTGAATCCCATCAATCTCCACTTGCATACTGTGTGTCCCTGAGCAAGTCACTTAACTTCCCTGTGCTCCCAGGTCACACCTGGAAACAAGCTTTGGCTTAGTGTGCCTTTCCTGTTAAACAATGCCCCTTTTCCTTTCCATATACAGTATCTGTTGGGGTTATATCAGGAAGCTGGTATGCATAACACAGATGGCAAATAAAGTGATATTGGAGGCAGACACATTTGAATGAAAATAAGTGCATTGGATTGTGTATAACATTAAGTGCTGCAAATGTAGTTCTGTTTGTCATTCATGCTAAAAACATATTAAAGTGATTACAATGTCTTATAAAGGGATGATTTCCCAGTTTCACAAAGGCATTTTTATATCTATATCAAAATTAAGCCATCACTGGATCTCATTTTCAGTACAAACCATATGGCTTTTAATACAGCAAAAATCATAGTGGAGGTGTCAGAAAACACTCTTTCAATAAGTGTATTTATTTATTTATGCACCATTCATGGTGGCATTTGTTGGGTTTGATTCATTCAACTTTAGAAAAACATATTGCTGCAGGAAAATCTTTATTTAAAAGAAACACATGTTAGCAGTTGAGAAAACAAATGAAAATAAAGACAGTTACCTGTTAAAAATGTGCTGTTCTCAGATTGTTAAGTCAGCCTAAGGTCATTTTCCTTGTGGTCCTGTAAAGAGTGTCTTTGTTTAGCTAACCTCTTCTGTCAACACTTTAAGCATTAGAAAGTGAATGGAGACGTGGAATTTGCATTTATGTGTACATCTTTTATGCAGTCTTTTTCTTGCCTTTTTGTGTTTAAAACAATATTTTGTTTCAAATTAGTGGTCAAGATTAATAATATATGTTCAGTTTTACCATGCTTCTCCATAAAAGAACAGTGCCTCATTTTAAACCCCTCACTGGACTGCTTTGAAGGCTATTAAGAAGAACTAGCAACTGACTGATTAATTACAGTCATAAAACTCTTCTCCAGCCAGTCAGCTTCAAAGGTATAACTAAGGATCTGTTGATAAATTAGGCATGACGAGATATAAACCATATGTTGGTCTCAGCATAGTAATTTCACAAGGCAGGCTGTCTGAAATGCAATAGTAGTTTAGGAGAAAGAAGGGAGCATTTCTTTAACTACCATAGAGATTTTCAGAATGGAAGGATACACTGAAACTCTAAAAGATGTGTTCCACAGAGACACACCTTTTTCAAGCAAAAGCAGGATGGCTATAGGCTCCACCCACAGTCATAAAAGAAACACAACTTTATAATTAAATGTATTTTACTCTCTTCTAGAGTTCTGTGAGGTTTGATTAATCAGGTTAACCTGACAAAATGTACATAAGGAAAAAGACATTGAAAACTTTTTTAAATACTTTCAAGCTGCCTGCAAAAGAATGCAGTGACAGTCCATATTAACCTACTGGTTTTCATCCCTGCGCAAAGGCATGGCATTTATGGCAATGCATGCGTGTGTATTATTTCAACTGTTATAGTAGTGCATGCTGCAACTTTTATAACTGTGTGCCTGTGGTTTATGATTAATTTCAACAGTTTTCACATCAATTCTGTAAGCAAGACTGCTGAGCTTGGACAAGTCCAAAGAATTCAACATCCTGAAGGGAAATCAGGAAATGGCTACTGTTTCTCCTAATATTCAGTTCTTGCCTCTCTACCCTCTTGTCTCCACCTGCCCTTGTGGGTCAGCAGTGTGCACAACCCAACCCCATCCTTTTACTCCAACAGCACTTGTGTACTTCCTTGAGCCTGCTTCTGGTGCACTCATGCACTATAAATGGTTCTATCACATTATTACTGTTTTGTACGTTCATATGTTCTTTGGTATGATTTTGGACATGTATTGTAATTCACCTTATTGTTCTACTACTGTTTCTTGTACAATACCTTGTGTTCCAACTGTTGCACAGTCTTACAATGTTGTATTGTTTGTACTACCCACATACTATTGTAACTGATCATCCTTCACAACCCTATATAAACCCTCCCCCGTCGCACTGTGAGATGAGCAACTTGTTGCTCAGTGTACCCTCCCAAGTGAAACATTTCAACAAATAAATAAACAAATTTAAGGATGTTTCATTACTGTATTTCTAGTATCACACAGCAAGGTGTTTTCAAAGCAGCCACAGTTATGATAACTACAGATTTTGTTTTTCAATCTCGTCTGGCAAACAACCACGCTCATGGCATACACACTGATCCCTCAACACTGTTGGGGATAGCATTAGAAATGGCATTTCAGACAAGGCACCACATTTTCAATATTGGCTTAAGCAATTATGCATGCGAACTGCTGTTTGAGGACACCATACATTATATGTAACCTGCCCAAGCTTCACCCAAACTATCCCACACTGGGTGATGGCTATGTCCCATACCACTCTGATGGGTGCCTTTCTGACAATCACCTCTTCCAGGGTTAGGACAGAGTTTTATAACATCTACCTCCCAAGTCAAAATTTTGCCTTCAACATAAATGGCAAACAGTGGGCTTGTGACAAATCACATTTGTTTCATGAAAGGGCTCTGATCATTTTGTCATCAGCCCACTGCTTGTCCTAGGTGGTTTTGTCATTTACTTCTTCATAATCAAAATCCCATCCCAATTTAAAAAGTCACAGGAAAAAAAACACACCATATCCCTGATCACAACAATATGTATGGGCACCATTTAACAGTGTGCCACATTCAGAGCCCACAGTCCTCTGTTCTGTCTGCCATCTGCACTTGACGCAGTGAATAGGAACCAGGAAGGATTAATGGAAATTAATGAGTAATTAATGGCAGAAGTAAAACAGCTTAGATGGGAGCTGTGGAGGATGGAGTGGAATGTGTAAGCTACTGGGCGGAAACAGATGGGTGTCGATCAGGAAAGAGATGTTGGTAGGTGCTGGATGAAGGTAAATATTACCCAAGTTCCAGGGTACCACTGTCTCAGAGGACCAGGGAGCTGAGGAGGGGTGCAGGTGGTTAGAAGGAAAGTGGGAATACAAGAGAATGCAAAACAGATATGAAGAATGTGATGGAATGCCAAACAGATTTCTCCTACTAGACATGGTAGATGAAAGGAACCTGGAGGATTGAGGGAGGTACAGTGCTTCAGGGAGAGGCAGAGGTAGTAGAAGGGAGGGTGCCTGGGAAGTAGGATGGTTGGACAGGGATGTGGCTTCAGGTGAGAGAAGAATGACAGGTGGAGAGGGTGGGGAAGGACAGGGAGAACACAAGGAGAAAATACACAGGAAAATCATAAGGGAAGGGTAGATGGCAGGTGGAGGGAACAGAAAGATATGACAAAGAATGGGCTGGAGGGAGAGACAGGAGAGTTGAGGAGGGAAATGGGACAGCTAGTGTAGGAAGAAGTGGGTAAAATTAATAAAAGGAAATGTTAAAGGCATGATTATTAATCATACTGCATTTGTTGATCCAGTGCTTTTAAAACACATCAGAGAAAATCTCATGGATTGCCATTTGTGCCAGGAAAGCGAGGTAAAGTGGTTTCCAGTTTGTGTGCCTGAGATGTGTATAAGAAATGGAGGGGCCATGTCAGATAACACATTTAAGAAACTACATTGTGACATATGGCGCAAGACAGCAACTGAAAATACAGTATATATTCAGACATCTGTCAAAGGAAAATAATATATTTAAGAAAACAGCAAAAATGTTCACTTCAACCCATCATCCTACTGCATTTGTTTTGTTTGTTTTGTGTTTTTCCAAATCTTCAAATGACAACATATTGGTGTGTCAGTGTGCTAAACTGGTAAATTCTGAATGATGTGAGTTTAATAAGCCAGTATATACAAAAATATTTAGATGTCCATGTTTTATTTCCAGACTTACATTTATGAATTTGTTTTTACTGGGTGGTTACTTAACTTGTGATCTCTTACTAATAATAATAATAATAATAATAATTATATTTATAAGGCACCTTTCGATTACCAAGGAGCGTACATAAATAACAAATCAGAACAGTAAAAAAATCATGAAAACATACAATTAAAACAAAACAATCATAACAGTCAGTGTTCCAAAATGCAGTTTCACATAAAAGTCTTCAAACCTTTCTTAAAGCCCTCCACATAAGTGCACTCCCGCAACCGACGGGGTAGAGAGTTCCAAAGGGTGGGGCTGCATACACAAATGCCCAAGCACCAAGATTTCAAATTTACCCTTGGAACCTCTACCAACCCCCTCATCAGCAGAGCGGAGTGATCGACTAAGGTGATAAGGAACCAGAAGTTCTTTCAGATAGCCTGGGCCCATATCGTGTAGAGCTTTGAAAGTCAGCAAGATGACTTTAAAGGTGATCCACCACGAATTGGCATCCAGTGCAGTTCGCGCTGCACCAGAGTAATGTGACAGGATCTGCTAGAACCTGTCAAAAGCCAGGCTGCAGCATTCTTCACTAGCTGCAGGTGACAGATTTCAACCCCTGAAAGCCCTAGGTAAAGGGTTGCAATAATCAGCGAGGACACGAGTCATGAACTAACGTTGGTAGGTCGGCAGGCGGAACAAGATGCGGATCCTGGCGATGTTCCTAAGATGGTAGAAGGAAGTCTTAATGACTACCAACACCTGTGAGTGCAGTATCAGCCCGTCATCAGAACCACCCCAGGTTCCGCACCCGTTCAAAGGTCGGGAAAGCCTCCAAGAGAAATTCCAGAGACGCATCAATCCGACTCCCCATCCGATGACCAGGTCCACAACCAGTACCGCAGTCTTATCAGAATTCAACCTCAGCCAGCTAGAATTCATCCACTCCTGGATTTCAGTTAGACAGCTATTAAAGACTGAGAGATCTCCAATCTGGTCGGGCAAAGAAAGGTAGAGCTGGGTATCATCTGCATAACAGTGAAACCTCAGCCCATACCTCCTTACAATGTCTCCGATGGATAGCATATACACGCCAAATAACATGGGTGACAATACTGAACCCTGGGGCACCCCACAAAACAAAGCAGTTGAATCGGGGAAAAATCCCGGACACAACTCTTTGTGATCTTCCAGTGAGGAATGATGAGAACCATCCTAAGATGCTTCCAGATATTCCACAGAACAGCCTCAGGCTTTCTATCAACACCATATGATCTACGGTGTCAAAGGCTGAAGAAAGGTCAAGGAGAACCAGAATGGAACAACTCTTTTGATCTCTAGCCATCAAGAAATCACTTGAGCACCCGAACCAGTGCTGTCTCGGTACTATGTCTTTTACGAAACCGGACTGGAGGGTTCATAGACATCATGGATGGTCAAATGGTCTTCCAGTTGTGCAGCCACTACTTTCTCAATCATCTTCCCAATAAAGGAAGGCTAGAGATAGGTCTGTAGTTTTCCAGACAGTCAGGGTCTGCGGTAGCTTTCTTCAAGAGGGTGTCACCACTGCCTCTTTCAGGGAGCTGGAAATTCACCCAATTCCAGGAGCACCTGACTATCTGAAAAACGACTGGACGAATGATGTCAATACAACCCAATATTAGGGAGGATGGTCCAGGGTCCAAACTACAGCACGTAGGGTGCATATGCTGGATGATCCTCGTGACATCAATGAACTCCAGCTGACTGAAGGAACTCCAGGAAAGCCGAGGCACCGTGATCTCACCCGGTTCACGGCAACCCATAGAGTGTGATGGCAACAACTCAGCCTAATGTCGGCCACCTTATTTAGAAGAACCGAGGCAAGCTCATGCACTCCAATTGAGAAAAACTTTCCAAACTTGAAGACAGGCTGGGTTGCACAGTCTGTCTACAGTTCGAAACAGCTGAGCTGGTCGATTCTGAGCAACAGCAATCTCCTGGACAGGAACTCTGCCTTCTTACGGGTGATTGCAGATTGATGAGACAAATAATGATCCATCAATCTAAGGTGGTGGCATCAAGGGTGGACCTTTGCCAGCAGTGCTCTAACCTTCGCCCTGTTTCTGCATAGCCCTCAACGTCCCATCAAACTGGGGGACTTGGGGCAGAAGAAGGGGTTGAATATGAACTAGAACAATGAGATCCAGAGCCCCAGCAATGGCTGTGTTATAGGCCAACACGAGGGTCTCTGGATCACTGCTCTGTCCCCGGGAGATGAGAGGTCAAGTACCACACATGAGACCTTGGGGATCTGATATATCCCATAAGGGCGGTACCTAACCAACTCTGTAAGGGCAGGCCTTCTAGAAAGGGAGCAAAATTAAACCCCACGTGTAATGATCTGAACACCAGATGGGTTCCACCCCACATCGGATGCCTCGAGCCCTAGAAGGAAGATTAAGACTAAAGTGTCCATTTATGTGTAGCAGAGGAAACCACCTGTGTAAGGCCCAGCGTTGTCATTAATTGGAGGAAGTGTTGACCAAATTGCGAGAATTCGTCACGACCCAGGCTTTGAAATTGCCAGAACCATCAATCTAGGTGATTCAAACACCATATCGACGCACTAAGTCCGCCACTTCTAAAGGAATCTCTTCTCATCACCAGGTGGATGGTAAATGAGGCGATTCAATGCCTACACCTGCTACAACTATACACTCAAAGGACTCAACCCTCCACACTAGTACCTCCGTGAGACCAAGTTCGATCTTGAAACAGACCACAACTCCTCCCCCATGATACAATCTTGGGTAGTTAACACCAGTACCCAGCTGGAGTCATAGCCTCCAAAATGGGTCCAGAGTTATCATCCAGCCAGGTCTCAGTAATGCAAGCCAGGTCCACCAACAAGATCGGCAATAATTGCGGTCTTGTTTTTAATGGACCTGGCATTGCAACACCACCGAGTTGAACGAATCTCACGGGCCACAGGCCATCTGCCCACCGTAACCAGTGGTGCCCTTGGCTATGGGCACCAGACATGGAGAACCACGATCAGGATTCCATTCATCCCAGGGTGCTTCTGGTGTTAACCACCCCAATCGATGATCCCCTCAATCATCCTCCCATGTTCATAACCCCACACCTTCTCCCTCCTATGCACAATGCCCAGTGCTCTGCAATGCTGGTAAAACTCAAACTGAAGAGGGGAGAATAAAAGGCGAAGACCACCACATACTACAAACTAAGCTACACAATACAATAAACAATACCTAAACTAAACTAAAAGCTAATAATATCCCACTAAAAGCAAAAACTGTTTAAAACCCCCGCCTAACTCCCAGGTTAATCAACCTCAATTTCAGAACCTAGAAACGGAGCCCTGACAACCCCCCAATACAAAATAACCCACAGAACAAATAAACAGCAAACAAAGCTTAAGGGCTCTCACCCTAGCCAACACATTCATATAACAAAAATAATAAATAAATAAATCACCCCCAGTCCTCTCACCACTGGGGAAAGAGGGTAAAAGGCATTCTCACTGCCAAACAGTTAAACCAACTTAAAATAATAAAACAGTAAATTTAAAAAAGTACTAAACTTTATAGCTTTAACAACATAGAAATAAATAAATAAAATATGTGGAAGCAGGGTCCTCTCACCACCCCATTGACCAACTGAAGAAAGAAAATAATACAAAAGAGAGGTCCACAGTCTCTTTTAATCCAGGTCAGAATCAGGTATGGTCAACACCAAGCACCATCAGACATTCAAAAGTTAAAATGGGATGCAGTGTAGCCAGTTACACCAAAACCACAAAATGAACATTTTCTCTATTCAAAACAGCACAGTTCACAATCCAACTGGAAGTCCT
Source organism: Neoceratodus forsteri (assembly GCA_016271365.2). Classification (NCBI taxonomy): domain Eukaryota; kingdom Metazoa; phylum Chordata; order Ceratodontiformes; family Ceratodontidae; genus Neoceratodus; species Neoceratodus forsteri. The sequence continues at coordinate 1,237,631,642 of CM057453.1, read as the reverse complement.
GAGCAGAATAAAGAGTATTGCAAGCAATCCAAGAAAAAGATCCAAGTTGAATCCAGAACCAAATGGGTCAAATACCATATGTAAATATTGTTTCCAGCAAAGATGACCCTGCTCAATAATCTTGTGATGACAGAATATAATTCCCAACACAGCTCCAGAGGGCACCAGCACAGCAGTGGGATGGGGCATACAACTCGAAACTCAAGAGGAGCCCTCCCAAGGCACCGAACTCCCAGGCCCCAGTCCATGACCCACAACTTCAAGCTCCCGGGAGGTAGGCCGCATGGACTATCCCCAAGAGGCTTTAGAAACGTCCCCACCACAACTCCAACTCCTCAAGGAATACGGGGACAGCTCCTGCTTGGTTGCAAAGGACCTGAGAGAAAAACCCCACGAGGTATCAAGGGAGACTTCCCACCCAACACAGCACCCAAACCATACCACTTTCCAATTTTAAAATCCAGGCTGCCCTCATGCACTTCACAAGTGGAACCCCAGATCCTACATAAGGCTCCTCCATGATAGGCCAGTCCCCAGAGTCCCCAGGGTTGCCGTCGATCCAAGATCCAGGGCACCACCACTCCCACACAAAACATCCACAGACCACAGAGGGAAAAGGAGACCACCCAAACAATCCACCAAAAGGCACAAAAGGATGCTCCACTCCTCAGCAAGTCCTCCCAAAGATCGTAAGCACCATAAACCGAAATAACCGAGCAATCCAGAAATATAACAATAAACTGTGCAATCCAGCAAATATAGCACTAAATGTCAAAAAAATAGAACAAATTAAACAGAAACATCAAACACAAATAATCACATTGAAGGGGCTCTTAGCGGCTGACCCAGCATAGTCACCATCTTGATTCTAATTCTCACTTAAAATTATAATTATCTACTAAAATGGCATATCTTAATATTTATAAAATAATGAACCAGTGCCACTGCTCAAAGTACTGAATTAACTAAAACTTTAGAGAAACATTAAAAACAAATACCACAATGCATGCACTATTTTAAATAGGTTATCATGCCTTTCAAGGCAAATCAATTTTCCACATCTTTGATATTTTCGTGACTATTTTATCTTTTCAATGCCTTTTATTCCTATAGATTTATTTGTTTTATTTATTTCAGTCTAGGATTACAATACCTTTGAGCGTGTTCTTTACAAAGGTTCCACGTCAGCATGTGCAGCAGTCATTTTTTAGTTACAAACATATAGTCATTGACTTACAGATATGTAATAACCAGTACAAAGACCTGAGCTATGAGCAAGACAAGGGAAGTGGGGGTGGGTGGTGGGGAAGTGAGGTTAGGAGATCGGTGGGAAGGAGGTGCAGGGGTAAGGGAAGTACAGGAGGTGGTTGGGGCAGCGGCAGGAGTGGAGATATGAGGGGAGGTGGGCGAGGTGGGAGACAGTGTAGCCAGGATCCTTGTTGAGGAGTATGACAGGTAAGGTGCTAGGGGTGCAAAGACTGATTGTAAGTGCTGAGTGCTGGGGCATTTGCAGCTGAAATGGTGGAAATGTTAAGATAGGCAATCGCAGGATACAAACAGTGAGAGGTGCAGCTTGGACTTGAAGAGGCCGAGTGTTGGAATAACCTCTATGTCACTGCCAAGAGAGTTGAGCCAGTTGGATGCCAATAGGTGAATGATCTTTGTCCTTGGGCCGTGCGACATCGTGGGATATGTAATAGATGGAATTGGATCTCCTTGTAGTGGCGTTCCTATGTCTAGGCTTAAGGAGGGCACAAACACCAGGTGGGCAAGCCCATTATAATTTTCTTGGCCGTGATGCAGGTTTGATATTTTATAAGACAAAGAACCTCTGTGCGTAAACACTGAGGCAAGGGTTACCCAAAGGGCATTTGGCTGGGAAGCCAAGTTTCAAGAAAATACAAAATCACACATTCCCCACAATGCAAAGCATCATGGGCTGCATATGCAAATCACCACAGAATGTTATGCTGGTCCAACTTTAAGCAGAATTGTATGGTGCGAAGGCCTTTCACACAGTTTGCAATGGGTGCTAACAGAAGACATAGACACGTGTTTCGTCCTACCAGGACTCATCCGTATGCCTCGTCTGTTTGACACCCCAGTGGAATGGACCAGCTACCCCTAAGGCAGTGTGCCTGGGATATATTGTATATATATGGGTTCACCACAATATATCCCAGGCACACTGCCACCACACACACACACACACACACACACATGCCACAGCCTCTCATACAGTGCAAAGTTCAAATGAAAAAATGACACAATTTATTACAAAACTGATGAAACAAAATATTTGGCTACAACCTTTATACCTTATTAATTACATGCTTATTTTCATTAATTAAGGATAAAGGAACACATCAATCCACTTCTGCACACATTTCATATGTGAGGCTAATGGTCTGACTTGAAGTATAATCACTGACATAATTTTCCCTTTCCCAATGAATGTTCAGTCCAGCTAAAGGCTTGTACATACACAGTTTTATTGCTTGCTCACTACCTTGGTAGACATAGAGGATAATGTATGGTCCTCTATCGTTAACGGTCAGTTAACAGTCGAGAGGTTGCCAGGGTGACCATGTAAACCTCAAGAGCGAAGCTCGAGAGGTTCCGTGCGCCATAACAACCTCAGAGACGATTAAATCGACAGTTGCCGATAGAGGACCATACATTATTTTATAGTGTATGGTCCCACTATCAAAAAAAAAAAAGGGCTTACGTTTTTAAAAAGAGTCACCGCCCGCTGACCCTTCAGTCCTTCCCGTCGGTTTCGCTAGTCGGTTTCCGTGCAACGCGCTTTTGTCGCGAACCACTCGCTGTTGTTAACTATCGATGTGGCGTGGGATCGATAGGTTAACAACATATCACGTCACATCGATAGGTTAACAACCTTAGGAAATGATGATTTCCTAAGGTTAACAGCGTTCTAACATACATTATAAAACAATTAATCATCAGCAAAGTCATAAAAGTAGCACTGTTCATCTCCAGACCTGCTTCTGGGCACAAACTGCTTGATATCATAGATACTATCAGCACTGCAGAAAGGTAGTTGCTGTGGCCACTGGCACATTAAACAAACTGCTTTATAGGAAAAAACACTAAAATAAATATAGAGTCTAACCCATAACAAATCAGTTAGATAACATACAACCATATATGTGGAACAAGAAAAACAAAGGCAGGATTTGTTACCTCCTTTTAAAACTGGAGGTGATCACTCTCAGGCTGCACCAGCTATTAGGGCACCAAGGGCACATCAACAGGGAGACCTGCAGTATGACACACCAGCCTCTGCTTATCCCACTTCCTCAGGCGTAGTCTGAAACTGAATGTTGCTGTAATTATCCAGCTGTTTGTATGTCCTATGTATCCCCATGGGCTTATTTTGTTACCCCCACCCACTGCATGCAGGCTTTTATCTTGGCAGGTGCTATGGTCACAGCGACTTACATGTCAGATTCCTTATCCTGCATATGGCTCAAGTAATGCTACAGTCAGGCCCCGCACCTCGACACCATAGAGGACACAATGGTGGATCTACACAAGTTAGAACTGTTGATGTCCGTGGAAGAATCAGCACCAAGTTGAGCAACAAGAGAAGTTGCAAAGACCACAGTCAAGGATCAGTTGGAGTACTGCAAGCAGCAGTTCAGCTGTGGGGTTCAGTGTTGCAAGCATGTTGAGGTGGTGAAGGACATTGTAAAAACATTGCTGAAGTTCTTTCAATCCCACATGCCTGAAAGATGCAGTTCAGTCCTGGGAGAGGGGTAACCAAAGGAGGTCATGCTAATCCTGCAAAATTCCATTATCCTACAGTTGGAGAGCCATTTAACAGGTGAGGTATTGGGACAAAAAGGCCTCAGGACCACAGCAGGAAGTGCAACAGTAACATTGTCTGGTTGTCCTTTCAAATTAAAAATTAAGCATCCCTTGGTGAAGTGCTTTGATCCACATTCCTTGCTTGTGTCACTCTGTAGCCCTGATGGGATACTTTTGTTAAACCTGCACTGCTTACAGATCCTCTGTAGCTATGAAAGATTGATTCTGTTGAGTATCCTGTTGCTATGGTCTAATTTTTCATCTCCCCTCTCACCACTCATGGGTGCTCTTTAGCACTGATAGGCTAATTTTGTTAACCCCAATCCACTAGTAGTGGGCTTTTATCTAACCAATCAGTAGTGTAACAGGGACAAGCTATGATATGCTTGCCAAATTCGATTATTTTACAGGCAGGGATCCAGTCCACAGAGGAGAAGTGGAGGGTCAAAGCAAAAGGCCACCAGACTAGAGGAACTGCATCAGTAACACAGTTTGGTTGTCAGCTTTGGTATGGAGACATGCCCTGTTTACCTAATTAGAGTTAAATACTGTTATGGTTATTCATGTGTTTGCATATATTTAGCCTGAAGTGGGTTGCACTTTGGGTATTATGATTTTCTAGCTGCATCTGCATCTGCAGAGGGCTTATGCTTCTGCAGCCAGAAGTGGTTGTGTATGTCTTGCAGGCAGAAGAGCTGTTGTCAATTTTGGTTTATTAAGATTATCAAAAAGGAAATTAATTGCAAAAACTGCATTACTGGACCATTTAGGATTCAACTTAATGCCACAAAAATAGGGAAAAGTGGTGTTAGGGTTTGCAACTCTAATTCCCCACCCCAAGCAACAAAGGACAAGACCACACAATTAACCACAGAAGGCTGTCATCTAGTAAGACAAATAACATACAGCTGTTTACAGATGACACAAAAGATATCCTTCATCATGGTCCAGTGCTTCTGCAGCCATGGATACACATGCACACTTCAACACATACACACTTCTTCTGGGTGCAGATAAAAAATGCATGATACCCACCAAAGATGACAGAAGTGGTGTGTGTGTTTTACAGTAAGCAACTGAGTATGTGATTGCAGAAGAACAGGCCTCATAGGTGCCTGCACTTCAGCAGATGGGTGCAGTTTTAACTTGAACATTGTATCTACAACAACACAAGTACAGTTTCTACAGCTGCATGAGGTTTTGCAGAGTCAAGTGTGCATGTCTTATAAAGGGCTGCCCACTGGAGGCAGCAATGATTGTCAGGATTTCTGACCTGGGATACAATGGAGGAGGGGCTGAGAGGAGTTGGGAGAGTGAGAGAGAGAGAGAGAGAAGATGATAAGCGATGGTAGGGGAGGGGCAAGGCTAGGTGACATAAGTGAGTTACAGGTAAAGGTGCTTGGGGATTGGCCAGGGGTAGAAGCAAGGGAGGGGCTGAAGGGGTATTTAAGGCATTACAGCCTGAAGCTCACCCTCATTTGCCTGTACATTTGGAGAATAATCCAGTTTACAGCACATCAATTAGCTATTTGTTTGTGGCAAATGGTAAAGAGTTACTCAGCATCTGTAAATGTAAAAGCAGAAAAAAAAATTGTAGGTAATCTGGATTGGTCTATACAGTTTGGAGGTAAAGTATTGAGAGGATTGCAAGGTGATATTAGTGAGACATGCATTTCCAGGAGTCAAACTGATGTGGCACAATTTATTGTATGAAGGAGAGGAAGTAGTAAATTAATTCTGGTGTATGAACTGTTATCTTGCATGATGAGGTTAGGTTTGGTGTGGGGCGACAGATGCCGAGTTTGTAACACAAGATTCTGTGCCTGCTAGGGGTGGTTTTATGAAGGAGAGAATCACTTTGGTCTCTGGAGTGAGCAGGGACAAAGGGATAATAATCCACCTGGCTCATGGCAAGCAAGTGAGGACATTGAGCAGATTTCCCTGAGTGGACCCCGATCTGTGATCGCAGACTTTGGTTGCCGGTCTCAGGGAGGTAACAAGCCAGGGCCTGGGGAAGAGAGTGCCCAGTGGAGCCATTTAGGAGTCTGGTGTGTCTAGGAGAACAGTCCTGGGTGGGTGTTCGGGGACTCCATTCGTGGGTTGAAAGAAAAAAAGCAGGGAAGGAGGAAGAGTTTCTTGGTCATGACAGCATCCAGAAAAGGTGTTTTGGGAAAAAGAAACAAGGTTACAAGGAAGCACACCAGGAGATCCAGCATGTGGTGTAGGCCTTGGTATGAGCGAGCCAAAGGTCATCAGATGGCGCTGACATCACTACCTTGCCGCCATTTTAAGGAGCAAGCACTTGGGGGTCAGAGATACAGAAAGAAAGGACATACAAGAATGTTGTTGTTTTCTTTTTAGATAAATACTGGGTGCTTGTTTGTTCTTCCTTGAGTGGATGGGGCTGTGGGCAGGCTCAAGGAGAGACAGACTGAGGAGAAAATTTGAAAAGCAGATGGGCGGGAGAAATACAGGAAAAATTACAAGGCCAGGGCAAGGATACAAGTGCAGAACCCCATGTGGGATTAGAGAAGGTCTGCGATGGTTGGCTGTGTTTCTCAAAAAGTGCTTTTGGCTAGTTGTTAGGGTATTTAAAAAAAAACAACAAAGAGGAAAGATAGAGCAAAGAGAAAGCAATATTTAGGAATTCAGCCAAAAGGGAAGAATCTGTTTGGCACATGTGCTAGTTTCAGTGGAGGGAGCCACTTGGCATTGGGCATATTACATCACAGGCCCATTGCCATCTTGCAGGTACATCACATGTATGCAGAGAGGCACATGGATGGGGAGACAAGGTTTATCTGGAAGGAGTTGGGGGTTTGTGAGGTGGATACTGCTGAGGCTGGGTGGTATGTTTGGTTAACTGACAGAAACCTATCAGGCCCTTCACAGGTTGGATGTCCTCCACCCAAAAACAACAAATGCATCTGTTTTCCTGGTAAAGCATTCAGCCCATGTGGAGTGAAGCACTAGCTACAAGCTGCTAGTAAGGGCATTGCAAAGTTATTAATAAAAAAAATATATATATATATATATATATATATATATATATATATATAATGGCAGACTGGGGAGGTACAAGAGTGGAGATGGGGTGCCATGAGGTTATTAAAAAAGAAAACAAGGAAAGTCCTCAACACTTATCAGAGGAAGGGCAGGGGCAAGCAAGAGGTGCATAATAAAACGTATACAAATAGGATGATAATAAAGTGAAGGAAATTCGACCAGGGATCGAGGAAGGAACCAAGGAAGAAGACAATGGGTGAAGGTGGACACTGGTGACTGGGAATGACAAATGAAAGATGTTCCTTTTGTGTTATCAGATGGCACCATGAAGAAACAAGGGAAGGAGGAAAGCACCAGTGAGAAGATGGCAAAACATGCAGTAGACCTCATGGGCCAGGTCCAATCAATCCTAAGCTCAGAAGGCAGAGGAAGACAAAAAGAGAGAGGGAAGAGGAAGGAACCTGAAGAGAAAGGAGGAAGAGGGGAAGTGCCCAAGGAAGCTGATGAATGACAAGCCTGAGTAAGACACATCCAGGGTAAGAATCCACAGACACATTTGACTATGGGCAGAAGTCTGAAGGACTACATGGCAGAGGCTAATAGAAGAAAAGAAGAAAGGGTTGGAGAAAATGGAAAAGGTCTTAATAGAGTTGAAGGGTAAAGGACTGTGGGGCAGAAGATGGGGAATGGGAACCTATGGTGGGTGTTTTCCAGATATGACTTTGGGAGACCACGTCCCACAGATGATCAGTTCTATGTCATAACTGCAAAAGCCTAAAGGCAATCATTGTTATGCAGAAGTCAAGAGTGCTGAACATTTATTTTGGCACTCCTGACACCTAGTGCAAACAAAAAGGGTGCTGTGGACTTTGTTTTAATGTTTTCTGTGGGGCCTTCATCCCTGCACCCCCTGCTAAAGAATTCTCAACTCCAGGGGGGTGCATGTTGGGGGTGAAAACATTAAAAAAAGTTTCGGCTGAGCACAACAAAATCTCACCAGCATCCTGCCGACTGACACTAGCAACTCCACCCACCATGCCATGGGGTCAGCACTGTAACTGACCGTGGCACCACCCCCATCCTTGCTGTGCATGTCCACTCCCACTCCCCTGCACATGTACATATAGTGACAAGATGTCACTATAGTTGCCCACTCACCATCTGGCCACCATATCCCTCAGAGCCATTCCTGCAATGTGCTGGGGAGCAGGTCACCATTATTGTTGGCACCCTCTCCCAGCACCCTCATCCAGACTACCCAAGTTATCAAGGAGAAATCTGAAGGCAGGAGAATGTGGAAATGTTTTACTGACAGACAGGGATGCAGCGAAAAGGTACACTCAGCAGGTCAGTAGGGAGATCAGAGAGGGGTGGCATTAGCCATAGTTGGTAATACCACTGAGGAGAAGGGTTATAGGGGAAAACATTTGAAGCATGGATGGTGGGTTTCACACGTTTCAGTGCCATACTGCTTTTGAAGCAGCCTGAGTTGGTAGTCCATTTGATTATGTACTCTGCTACAATCAGGGATGCTTATAAACAAAAAGGGATTACGGGTGGCTGTGATGCGATGAAAGATTCCATCAGCAGATTGCAGCCCATGGTGATGTGAGGTGGGATGCCATGCATATGGACCTATTGGCAAGAACGTTAATGGATCAGGGAGTAATTTCTTTGAAGGGGCCAAGGGAGGGGTAGGGCTTGGGCAAAAACATGTTGGGGATATAACAGGGCCACTTGTATTGGTCAAACTGCAGATTTAAGCATATATGCTCAAAATGCGTGAGACAACATCTGGTTTCCAGGTGCAGAAGCATGGGAATAGAACTGGCTTCCAACAATACATGGGTCAGCCCTTTTGGGGTAACTCATGGGGAGCTGGGGAGTAATTTGGGAGAAAGGTAGAGGATTTGGGGCAGAGGTGCATTCAGTACCAGGGCAGGAGAAGTGAGTTTGGTGGACTAGGGGCACACATGGGGAGGAGAGTTTGACTTAGTACATTCAATGATAAGGGTGAACTTGCTGTGGGCATGGATGGAGGGATACCCAAATGATTCAGTCAAAAGATGTTAAGGAGGGTTTCACATGGGGTTTCAGCTTGCATTATGAAGGAGAGAAAAAGTTTGTCGGGTAAGAATCTGGGGTATACAAGAGCAGAGAGGATTTGGTTAAGAGGAAGATAGATCAAGAAATAACATCGGAGAGGGTTGAGGACCTTTCTGAACCCCCATGGACAGTTCTCCAGGTATCCCAGCTGGGATTGGTACCCAAGAAAAAATTCAGGCTCATACACCACCTCTCCTATCCAGAGTGTGGGTCAGTGAACTCGTAATCCCAGACAAAGATAGGGTGGGAGTCATCACACTGGATTAAGTGGTAGAGCTGATCAAAGCAGTGAATGGTGCATGGTTAATAAAAACAAACATTGCATCAGCATTCCAGTTACTACTGGTTCAGGCAAAGGACTGGGACTTACTGGGTTTTAGGTTTGATGGGAAGTATTATTTTGACAAAGCAATGACCATGGGATGTTCAGTAACATGTGTAGCTTTTGAAACATTAAGCATGTAGCTACAGTGGGCCTTTAGTGATAGATATGGGCATAAAGCGGTGGTCCACTTCTTGGACTTTCTCCTCATAGAAGAAGGAAGGGAGGCACAGAAGAAATGTTGAGGATTTTCAGTCTGTATGTCATGCCCTGGGGAACCTTTAGCAGAGGACAAGACAGAAGGGCCCGTGTGGAAGTTAGAGTTCCTGGGCATAGAGATGGACATGGAAGAAGGGTATTCCACCTCCTGGTGGACAAGATTATGAAGCTGAAGGGCTTCTAGCAGCAGTGAAAAGCAGGAGGATGGTTCAACTAGTGCTAGTGCAGCAATTATTAGGGCACCTAAATTTTGCATGCAGGGTGATGTCCCCAGGAGGATTTTTACATGGAGGCTAGCTAGGACCACCAGAAGAGCCAGCCTGCAGCATCACTGGGTGGACATCTCAAAAGGGTGAGGCAAGACCTAGAGCTATCAGAACATTTTTGGAAGATTACAGTGGGGTCGGTTTTGGCAGGAGGACTAGGTGTTGGGCACAGAACTGGAGCAGTACACAGATACAGCAGGGGCTTTTGGGATGGGGGCATATTTTAAGGGAATGGATGTCAGAGAAATGGCTGGAGAGATGGGCGAAGAATTTCTACTAAAGAATTTAACATTCTTAGAGATCTTTCCTTCTGGGTAGCAGTTATGGTGGAAAATAATTGTCAATGGTTTCCTGACCTGGTATGTGAGGTGGGCAGGGGTTGGGGGTTGGGAAGAGGGAAAGAGAGAGAGAGAAAGGAGGGAGGGATAAGAGATGGTAGGGAGGGATGGGGCTAGATGACATAAGAGTGAGTCACAGGTAAGGCTGCTTGGGGATTGGCTGGAGGGAAGGAAGAGGGAGTTAAAGGGGTATTTAAGGAATTGCAGTCTGGAGCTCTACCTCATTTGTTGAAAATTTTGGAGAATCTCATCCACCGTCCCTGAGAAGGATAGTATGGCGAGGTGTGAACTGGGAAGGAATCAGTTGGGGTTGCAGTAAGTAGGTAACGGGACAATTTCCAGTAGCCAACACAGGGTTGCAACAGAGGCAGCAGGACATCTGGCCAAGAATAGGGTTGTCAGCAGAGGACAACAGGCAAGGAAGGAGTTGTGGAAAAACATGAAATGGGAGATGATAAAATGAAGCTAAGTAAAATGAAGTGGAGACAGGAAGGGAGATACACTGGGAGGGAGATAAGGGAAAAGGAGAGGGAAAGCACCAGGAATGGACTGGGTCAACAACCAGCTGGGTCAGGCAACTCATGGAGTCCTCATCCCAGGGGTATCAGTTATGACACCTGTACCCTGAAACAAAAGAAGAATAAGGAGGGATTATGGTTGAGAGGGTGCTGGGTTACATATCTGGGCCCTAGAAGAAACCAGAAGACAAAGACTGTTAACAATGTAGTACAGATATGGAATGTTTGTTTAAGGATGGCCTGGATAAAATTGATGAAATCAAGGATGTGTAGAAAGAAAGAAATGATGTTTAATAATTGTAAATATGTAAATAAATAAGCCAATCAAGCACCACAGACATGGTTTGTGAGTTTTCATTCAGGTGGAAATCCCATGACAGTGTGCAATTGTATCTGTGTCTACAGAATTGTAGGCTCCACAAGGACTTACTCCAGCAAACATAAATGCATTTTAATCCTGTTATCCAGGATTTGCAATGTGGCTAGAAGTGCAAGCCCACAGTAACCTACACTTCTGCAGCCAGAAGGTGGTGTATATGTCTTACACTATGCAAGTGTATCTGTGTCTACAGAATTGCTGGCTACACAGGGGTCTGCTTCTGCAGACATAAGTAGGTGTGTATGTACACTGTGCAAATGTATGTGTAGCTGTAGAAGCACTTCTGCAGACAGAGGTAGTGTACTGTTGTGATCTGGGTATTCTGGATTTGTAGATATGTGACTGCAGAAGCACCAGACCAACAGCGGCCTGTGGTTCCACAGTCAGTAGTGGCTGTGTACATGTTACACTGTGCAGTTGTATCTGTGTCTACAGAATTACAGACTTCACATGAATCTGTGCTTCTGCAGACAGAAGTACTCTGCTAATTGAGATATCTTAGATTTCTATACCTGTCTGAAAACCTGCAGGCCCCAGTGTAGCCTTCACTTCTGTAGCTGAAAATACTCATGTAGTTTGGGAATCAAGAATTTCATATGTTTGTGCAGTAGCATCGATCATATACAGAAATAGTGTTGTGATGTGAGTATCAGGATTTGCATCTGCAGATACAAGTGGATGTGTGTTCTGAAGTGTGCATGTGCATTGATTGCTGCAGAAGTTAAATGTTGTGATATCAGTGTTGTAGTCTATCTGGAGCCAGAAGTGGGTGTGTATGTGTTGAAGTGTGCATCTGTATCCATGGTTGCAGAAGCGCTGGACCATGATGATGGATGTCTTTGTATGGATGTCTTTCATGTCATCTGGAAAAGTTGAATGTTATTTGTCTTACCATATGATGGCCAACTGTGGTTTATTGTGTGGCCTTTTCCTGCTTGTGGGGAGTTAGAGCTGGAAACCCTAAACCACATCTCCCAACTTTTGCAGCATTAAGTTGAAACCCAACTGGTGCATTAATACTGTTTTTGCAATGAGTATATATCAATATATAAAGATACACATACATTATAGGTATGGTCACCTTTATATTAGGGTCCAACGGTCACTTCTATGTTAAATTCAAACCTTTGAACTTTAATGCCCAGGACCACCTTGAAAATGAGTTTGCTCAATGGTGTTTATGCCTGGTTAAATAAAATGATTGATTGATTGATTGAATAGCTTTGCAATTGTTTGACTGATTTGCATGAAAGTTTGAATGATCTTTGGGAACCAAAGATTTCTTGTTTTGGCAAGTTTCTTTCCAGTTGGATGTGTGGGTGCAGAGATGTACTGTGTCCAAAAATGTGAAATTTACCACTTTTTATTAAATTCTTTGTGACACCACTGCACAAAAATGACTTAGGGTTTTGGTCTCAAATTTTTAGGGTATATAGGTCCTGGATCACAGATGTGCTTTTTGAGGTTTGGTGAAAAAGTATTAATGCATTCAAAATTTATTAAATTTCAATGTTTCCCACTATTTCCTATGTGAAAATTTAGATGACAGGCTTGAAATAAGATTCTGTGATTGCAGTTTGCAAAATAAATATATATATATGTTCCTTTGTCACCGGTAGCAAAGAAATGGTTTGAAATTTTGGACTGAAATTTTTGGGTACAAAAGACTTGCTCAACAGATGTTCTTTTCTGGGTTTGGTGAAAATATATTACTTTGGCTTGAGTTCTATGATTTCAATTTTGGTTTATTTTCCATAGGATAACATTGTACTGGGAAGTGTACAGAGCTGTTTCTTTGTTACAATGGTGTTAAAAATGGTTTGCAATTTTGTTCTGACATTTCAGGGTACAGAGGATTGCTCACAGATGTACCTTTTGCTGGTTTGGTGAAAATATATTACTTTGCACTGGAGTTCTGTGGCCTTACATTTTGCTTAATTTCCCATAGGATAATATTGTAATGTGATGTGTATGCAAGCATTTCTTTGTCATTTCATGAATGGGAGTGCAGGGCTCAGAGTGTGTGCTCCACACAGAAATACAGATACTAGTAAGGTCTAATACATTGATGGGAGTACAGGGCATGGAGGGCCCTGCACCCCAATCACAAATATGCAGAAAAGTGTGGAGGATGGGAGTGCAAGCCCTCAACTCCTACAGGAAAATAAGGATACAATTACAATCTCTTTAAAAATGATGAAGGGTTAAGGGAAATTTTCACATTCAAGAAAGCTTAGGAGGAGACTTGTCCCCTTCAGTTTGTGTGGTTTGATGCACATGGTAACATATATGTTTAATGACACTTAATTCCAAGTAGGTTAGGAATTGGGGTTTGGCTTAGGGATACTGTTATGGCTAAGGGAAATGTGTACATTCAGGAAAGGGTAGGAGGGAGTTTTACTCTTCCAATCTATGGGGCTCCTAGAGAGTAACATAAATTTAGATTTACACTAACTGCCAGCAGTTTAGGAATTATGGGTAAAATCTGGTATGGGTTTTTAGGACATGACTCCACCAATTTTCAAGGGAGCTATCTGAGTCTTGGTGATCTTGTAGTCAAGAGGAGGTACATATGTTTGTGACACTTGGTGAAGATCAGCCTTCAATTCTGCATTTGACGGCATGTGGAAATATTAAAGGTGCTCTGGATAAATTGTAATGACTGTCCTTGGTATGATGTGTTAATCTTGTAGTACTCAGTGAGAGCTTTCATTTCATGCATAGTGTCACAGTTAACTCAAAATATTGAGCAAGCTATGGCCTGTGAAAGTTCTATTGTTACCCTACAGAAATTTTGTGTTCACACAGGTTCAGGTTAGGGTTGAGGTTATGTATCTGTTGGAGTTAATTGAGGGCACGTCTGTGATATTTTTCAGAGTGATGAGGTATACTTTCTGTTTGTGTACTTCCCATTAAATATTATTTGTTCGGAGTTAGTGTTAGGGTTTGAGTTTGGGTCCGGGTTAGGTTATATGTCTGTTGGTGTTAACAGAGGGCATATATCTGATATTGTTCAGGGTGCGAGTACACCTTCTATCTATGTGTACCCCATTAAATATTACTTTTTCAGAGTCAGGATAGGGTTAGGTTATATGTCTGCGGGAGTTAACATGGGGCATACATCTGATATTGTTCAGGGTGCTGAGATATACTTTCTGTTGTGTGTACCCTCCATTATATATTACCTGTTCTGAAGTTGTGGTTAGAGATAGCTCACACAAGCAAATAAGCCTTTGATTATATTTTCTCAAAAAGTAAGGACATTCTCTGCAAAAACTTTGTTAATGCACAGAGTTTCTTATCATTATACTTTCTCAAAAAGCAGGAAATGCTCAGCAAAAACTTTGTTTATGAACCATTAGGGTTCCAGTGTCGAAGTAGGAAATTACATTTAGGGTTCCCAATCCTAAGACCCGACCCCCACCCTCACTTTCCAACCCTAACATCCCACCCCACCCTGCATGCAGGAACAGGTGTGAGGGCGTGCCTTGGGGTTGTGAACCTATTACCCACCTCATGTACCCTGATACAGAGAAATTCTGAAATGCAAGGCAACATTTAATTATGCACAAGTGCAATGCCATTCTGAGCCACAGGGTGAAAACACATTTTGGGCAGGATGTGAAAAATGACAGCTGTAGTGTTCATGAGGTGGTGTCAAAAAATGGATACAATATGCCGACAATTTTGGTCGCTGTTGTTCGACACCTACATACATATGCACATATACGGAGGATTGGCTCACCCAGTCTTCCCTATCTCTATATCTGGTGCCACACGATCTCTAATGTGGTGCCTGTGGTTGATAAGGGCAGAATGGAATAGTCGTGCTAAAAATAATGAACTCCTCAGAGGTTTCACCTTCGGTTTAACTAAGGTCCATGTAGTAACCAAAAGGAACCATAGCAGACTACTTTAAGATAGATTTTGGGAATCCTTGTAATCTCACTTGATATTGTTTAATTTTTCTTTGCATCTTAAATCCAAAATAGAGTTGTTTCTTGCAACGTTCTCTTTTTAGCTATTTCAGATTTCATTCAAGCTTGTTTATGTGCCCTTTCAACTTCTTATTCATATGTTCAAATTCCACACTCTCAACCAAAGGTCATAAGTCTTGTTTGTGTTCCATTAGCTTTTGTGAGATTTCAGCTAAGAGTTCTAGATTGTCTTCACTAATATTTTTTGATTTAATTGAGGCTTCATGTAAGACCTGAAATCATCCAAGCAGACCACTAAAGCAGTAGGTAAGGCTAGAGGGATGTTGGCATGCATTATTAGGGAATCAGAAGTCATAAGAGGAGAGTATAATCCTCTTTACAAGACACTAGTTAGCCCCATCTTGAGTACTGTGTGTTGTACTGAAGCCGCACCTTCACAAGGACATTAATAAAATGGAGACAGTCAGAGAGGGCACCAAATGGTGCAGGAACTGCATCAGAAAACATATGAGGACAGATTAATGGAGCTCAATATGTATACCCTAGAACAAGGAGGAGAGAGGTGATATGATCAAAACATTCAAATATCTCAAGGGCATCAACAAGGTAAAATAGTCTAACATTTCAATATAAGAAAAATAGCAGGACAAGAGAACACAGCATGAAATTAGAGGAGGCCGATTAAGAGGTAATGTGAGGAAGTTCTTTTTCAGAGAAAGGGTGGTGGATGCATAGAATGGCCTACCTCAGGAAGTGGTGGATATGAATACAGTGCAGGGCTTCAAACAGGCATGGGATAGGCATAAGGGAGCAATACAGATGAGTATAAATAAATAGACCATTGATGGAGCAAGGCCTATGGCACATTCATAAGGTAGAAAAAATGGGCACACTGGATGGGCCTTGTGGTCCTTTTCTGCTGTCAATTTATATGTTTCTATGTTCTATGTTTCTTCAGCATTGATTTTTCAAGCTCAGAAAAGGTTGATTGTAATGCCCTACACTATGATATGGGTTATCCCTTTTGTGCTTTCAAATGACTCAAGCAACAGATTAACATCCTGGTTGATCAAGCATTAATTCACAGTATTGAAAGGGTCTTTTGTAGCATGTCTGTGTTTAGAGAAAACTGATGGACATGCTTCAGTTTGCATTACCAAAAGCTAAGTCCATTCTCAGTTTTTCAAAATGTGAGTAATTTTAATAAACAACTTTAGAAAAGAACACATAAACCACACTGTGGTTTGGGTGCTCGATGATATACACAGAACTGCAGAAAAGAAAATCAGGGTAGTCACCACTAACTGACAGAAATACAATAAATGTGCAAAATGCTGATGTTTGTTATGGTGTAGGCAGGCAAACATGATAAAGACAGAACACATATAGTTACACATCTAATGTGTTTCAAGTTCTTTATCCATGGTGGCCATCTGCAGGTATGCTCATTTTATATATCCTGTTCCTGTAGGTACAATAAGCAACAATATTATCAAACTTAGTGTTTTTAAAATTAGGGACCACAGCACTGGAATTCAATTGCTGGGAGCCCAGCACCAGATTGAACTTCACAGTGCTGTGGTCAGCTGTTCAGTTTGTTCCTAAATCATGACATCCCTAATATGGTCCTGGCTAGATAATATAAGGTCTAGGATTTCTTTCATCTGGTTGCCTCTTGCATGCATTTGGAAAGGCTGTAATCTTGCTTAATCTTTGAATTCATCTGGTGTCTTAGGCTCCTTGCCACCAGTGTGTTCCTGTCTATGTATGGGTGATTGAAGTATCTCATGAGTAGATCTCATCCCTGGCTCATGGCATTCACAACTCCTTCCTAGTCCCTCCCATCTGTCCTTTCTAAATAGGGCATAATCCGAGAACATTTAGGTGCTAGCTAGTGCTGTGTCAAAGTTTCAAATTTCAGAAGAATGGAATTCTGTCTAATTTCAGAAAATTCAGACTAATTCAGAGGAATTCCATCAGAAGTGGAATGGCAGAATTTTACACGGAACAGCTTACGTCATTACACTATTCCACATTGTTTTCCTTGGAATATGTTCTGTGACCGTTATACAGTGTGTAAATTCTGTGGATGTAAAGGGTGAATTTCAACAGGAATGCACTCACTTGCTTCCTAATAGCCTTACAAATTGTATACACCTGCCTAGTGGATCTTTTAATATGTCTTCATGGCCAGTTGTTTGTTTTAAATCTGTTCCAGAATGTAACCTTTTACATTGACTCTGCAATGTGAATCAAGGAACCCTAGTCCACCATTTTCCCCAAAAGCAGTTTTTATGCAAAATCACTGGATATTGCACTGAACAGATCTTTTGTTGAAACTTATTCTGCAGGTTGTTTGTGCCACCAAGTACAGTAGGTACCTTTCTGAGCTTGTATACATACCTCGTAACTCTGTAGGCACCTTGCAGTCTTGTTGAATTTGTGAGTCTTTTAGGAGAGACACATCTGTCATTTCAAACTGCTCTGGTTTTGTTGAAGAAACCTGACCCCAAATCTTGCTACAAATGTGCTCACTCCTGCATACTTTTACAATGGGCTTGTAAGTGCAACACAAATATTTAGCGTGTTTTTATTGGTTTTATTTATGTTTTTTAAGTGTTTTATTTATTTATTTTTCAGAGGTAATGTGAGGAGTATTTTTTCACTGAGAGGGTTGTGGATGCATGGAACAGCCTCCTGAGGAGGTCGTGGAGTCAAGAACAGTGGGGACTTCAAGAATGCATGGGACAGGCATAAGGCAGTCTAGTGGGTGTAGGAGGAAGTAAGCTGTTGGTTAACTAGGATTTGCAGCTTATCTGTTAGGTAGGAAAATGGGCAGACTAGGTGGGCCAAGCGGTCCTTATCTGCCATCAAATTCTATGTTTCTATGTTTCTATGTTTCTATTGCAAGATTTTTGCATTGTAATAAGATTTAGCAGGCTATAATTGCTGTTGTGAGCCTGAGAAGAGAGAGTGTGTAAACCATGTGTACCCTGCAGTATCCACTTTCATCTGAAGAAAACACAGAACCCAAGGTTGTAAAAAGACTTTACTGCAGTTTATATTCTCATTATGTTTGCCATCTTTGCAGTTAATATTGTTTCATAGTGATTGCTATTGACTGCATTTGGGCAGCGGTTTGATGGTGATAAAGCTCTCTGTAGACAGACCAGTAAAAGTCAAATGTGAGACAAGCAGATGTTGAAGACCTGAGAGTATTTAAATTACATTTTTGTATGCTGGTGAGTGTGACATTTTGTAGTGTGAGATAATTGCTGCAAGAATCTAATTTATTTTCTCCGATGTTGTATTGACAGACAGGGGTTTTAGTTGTAGACAGATCTAGTTGAGTCTTAATGGAGCACAGAGTCAGGCCCATCAATTGGGTTGGAAGTAAGTGACAGAGTAAAAGCGGGATTGTTAAAGAAAATACTGCTTGAGCTCAGAATGCAGGAGTAGAAGACAGAAAAAGAAGCCAGGGGTCAAATTATACACCTGCCATCTGTCATAACCCTAAACACATGAAATATGGAACAATAGACATAACTTGGCATTCAGTTACACAGTGGTGACTCAAACAAATGGAACTGCAGCTGAAGATCATAACAGGTACCAAGATAATTTTCAGAGCCAACTAAGAATTGAGACACAGCTCCAGGGCATTACCAGTTAATTGCCAACAGCTGCACTATAGCTAGCCACTACAAAAACAACACCTCACCTCCTGATTAATAGTTGAGCCTCAGTGTTCAGTTATACTATGTTGTTAAAATATTACTGTGTTTTATGTTTAACATTACTGCAAGAAAGGTGTTTATTCACACTCACCAACAGCAGTACAATATCATTTCCATCCTCCAATGATCTTCAGCATATGCAGATCTTGAAACTAAATATAATCCCATCTATGCTTTAAAACAGCTGGATTTTTTAATTGGTAAAAATGTTTTCCCACATCATTTTTTAACAAAATATATATCTGGCATCCTTCAATTCATAATCAGCATATGTTTTAATTTCCTTTAGTTATATTAAAAAAGTTCTTATAACTTTTGTAATTAACTACTCCAGTCATTAACAATGGCTGCCAGTAGCAGAATTTAGAAAGGTGTTCTGGTTAGGGAACCTTTGACTTTAAATAATGGATTTATACTGTGTGTATATTATGATAGTTTTACCATGTTTCTCATTGTAATTAGCACCACCACAACAACGTTTATTTTTTTCATGGTTGGCCATTGCAAGGAGCAAGAACTAATAAAAACTTTAGAATTATGTATCTCAGATAAGGAATGAAAGAAAATGGAAATAAGATATGGTACAGTGATGTATTTTGACAGAAATACATTATTTCTAATACAAAACATGATGACTAACAAAAACTGCTATTTTAAACCAGCAGTGCAAAGAAAATGTTGTTTAAAAGCTAATTAAGCTGTTGTTAACAACAAATAATAGCTTATCTATAAGATCTGCCTTTCTAGGTTCCTCTTTGCTGTGCACCATGATCACTTTGTATTTTCCCAGTATTAACCCTTACTATGTCTACAGTACTATTTTTAAGCAAAATGTGGCAGTCCTTTGTATTTTCTTCAGAAAAAATTAATTAAAATATTTATAAAATACTCACATTTTGGTGGGACTAGAACATTTTACCACCATATAAAACTGGAAGAGGTCTAAAATCTTTTATAGTGAAAAATGGTAGGATCATTTTTTTAATATATGGATTGTTGAATTAATAGGATTGAAAAGCATACAAAAAATGATAGCATCATCCCTGAAGTGATAATGCCATACTTGGCAGCCGATAATACTATTGTTCTGAGTCTGTAATAGTATCATTTGGAACTCTGAGCGATAGTATTATCAAAAAATGGAACAAGCGTAAGTGCAAGCTCTCCCACAGCATGCTATGTTGCCAGTGTCAATCAAACACTATCATCTGAAAATGTGGCTCATGATTGGCCACTTTCTCTTTCTGGGGGCAGAACATTTTGAATAACATGGTGGCCATCTCTTGCTAAGTGAAACAAAATCGGGACTGAGATATTTATTTTTATTTTAATTCTTACGGAAAATGGAACTATCCAGTTGATCCTGTGTTCTGGGGAAAAAGAAGAAAAGGTAAGTCTGCCTACCAAAAAGCTTTTCCCTCGATAAGGAGTCAGTACCTGGCTGTGGGATGGATTAGAAGAGCAAGACAGTGCAATAGGTGAGAGGAGCAAGACAATGCATGATCGGCCAGAACGAAGTCTTCCCACAGCAGCTGACTGCTCCTTACAAAAGAAACTGGATTCATATATTAAAAATAACAAATACCTAAGTGTGTATTGGCGGTAATCTCATCTAGAGGTTTTGGGGACTTTGGAAACCTCTCAAGCTTGCTATCGAGGTTCCAAGTCCCCAAAACCTCTTATGATATTACTACCTGATAATACACACTTAGGCATCTATTATTCTATTTATAATGTATAGGATGGATGAACTCCACTCTGACCACTGTTGCTTGTGCAAAAATCCATTTTAATTCTTTCAGACAAATGCTCTTCATGAAGAACGTTTCATGGGTATCCAACTTCCTCAACCCCTCATGTTTTTCTAAATAAAAACATATATGTGCAATTACTTTCACAACTTATATATCTTTTCTGTAATTATTTCAGACAAACTACCCCAAATATCCTATCTCAGCTGCCCCATCAGTTCATAAAATAATAGTTCCTATATTATTCATTCATCTCATTACTTCATTCTACTAAGCACTCAGTTTTCTTCTACCCACATAATGTACTTGAATAAAAGAAGTTTCTTATAGTTCACAACATGAGGGGTTGAAGAAGTGGGATACCATGAAAGTTCCCCATGAAGAGTGTCTGAAATAATTAAAATGGATTTTGCACAAGCAACAATGGTCAGAGTGGAGTTCATCCAGCCTATATATTATAGTTGAATTCATGGTCTTTTTATGGATGACTCAACATTGAAAAAACAAGTATACCTCAGATAAGAGGAAGGTGACCTGAACTTTTCACATAAAATAAAGCGGATCATTTTTCCCAGTTTTACTGCACTGCTACTTTAAATGATTCACTGTCCAGCCATCTCAATCCATAACATTCAATGTTGAGCAAACTTTTGTCCCTAAAGCTTGCCATCATTTTTATACACTTGACTAACCAAGACACTCATCTTCTTTGATTTATTTATTTTATTTATTTATCTAGGAGATTAACCAGGCAGGCATGTTGAGTGGGGCAGCTCATTTCAGATGCGACCTGGGGTTACATAGAAAATACAGAAAATACAGCAGAAAATGTACAGTGCAGGGTAATACAACATGTCCAGCAATAGTGCCAGAAGCAGGCATAAATTTGTTTCACAATTGTTACTACAAGGGTGGACCACCACCGTGAAGTAAGTACAGTCAGAGAACAGGCAGGTAAAATAATAGTTACTAAGACAGT
This sequence comes from Neoceratodus forsteri, assembly GCA_016271365.2. Taxonomy (NCBI): domain Eukaryota; kingdom Metazoa; phylum Chordata; order Ceratodontiformes; family Ceratodontidae; genus Neoceratodus; species Neoceratodus forsteri. Next base: position 1,237,610,252 of record CM057453.1, on the reverse strand, counting down.
GCTAAGGCTGTTGATATACACCAAAGCGCCATTGGTTGAGGGTATGGGCTGCTGGTAGCAGTTCTGGTCTGAGAGGTAATCATGGAGGAGTGGTTTTAGCAGCCTAGGGGCAGTGGTCAGCCTGATGTGAGCAGGCAGGTCATTTCAAGTTTAGGCAGGCAGAATTTGAAAGCAGATTGTCCCTTTGAGGTGTGCATGAAAGGGATTTTGTGTAGTCTGTAGCTGGAGCATCTGAGGGAATAAGCTGGGATGGGTTGTGCCGTCAGAACAGAGCTGAGATAAGGGGAGGGTTTGTCAGGAATTTGGCCATTACGTTTTTGCGCCAGTGTATTCTATGTCAGGACTCAAGCGAGGCAGTGAAACAGAGCTGTATAGGTCGCAGTGATGGGTGGTGGGCATGCAGTCCAGGATGAAGTGGCAGTAGGAGTGAAGAGGGTACCCAGACTGGCTAAGGAGGTTTGGGGTGCAGCTCCGTGAGACCACATCACCGTAGTTGAAGATAGGAGAATCATTTGTACTAATTCCCTTTGGACCGTGGGGGCAGGCACCCTTTATTACGATGAAGTGCCCCAGTTTGGGGTGCAGTTTTTGTATGAAGAGTCAATGTGGATGGAGAAATCCAGGTGTTGGTCAAGCCATACTCCCAAGTATCAAAGGAGGTACAGGTCTCCAGAGGAGATCCGGCCAGGGTATGGAAAGCAGGGGGTAGCTAGGCATGAGAGCCGGTGTTGCATGCTGAAGGTTAGGGAGATGGTTTTCTTTGAGTTCAGTACTAGTTGATTGGAATCAAGCCATTTTGGACAGTGTCAAAATCCTTTTGGAGGATGCATGTACATCCCTAGGGGTGGGACTGGATGCATATATTATGGTGTCATCCACATACATTTGTATGGCTGCGGTTGAGTAGGTCAGAGGAGTCATTTAAAATATGGAAAAATTATGGGGCCTAGTACTGAGCCTTGGGGACCCCCATAGAATTGGGAGTGGGGTGGATGTTTGAGTCAGTTTTGACAGACTGTGTACAGCCTGTCAGGTAGGCATGGAACCAGCTGGTGGATAGGCTGGAGGCCTGCTTCACTCTGTTTAGTGAGTAGCTTTGGGTGGGAGATGGTGTTGAATACCTTGGCCAAATTTATGAAAATGGCGATGTGATATGACCCTTGTCCATCTCAAGGAGATGACATTTGAGAAGTCTTAAGAGTGCGGTGACAGTGGAGTGGGATTTGTGAAAGCCTGACTAATAGGGGGTGAAGAAGGCAGAGGATTTGAGGAATTGAGTGAGTTGGGAAAGAGCTACTTGTTCATAAAGTTTGGCCAGAACTGGGAGAGGGAGATGGGCGATAATTTCTAGGAACAGATGGGTTTCCGCCCTTAGGTAGGGGTATCACAAGCACCTGTTTCCATGCAATTGGAATTTGAGCCTTAGAAAAGAGAGGTTGAAGAGGTCAGCTACAGTGGGGGGCTGCTATTGCAGGGGCTGATAGGTGGAGCATTTTGGTGTCCAGCCCTAAAGGGCATTTTCTTTATTAGGGTCAAGAGATCCTGGGCGTGGAGTACTTCTGCCGTACAGACTGGGTGGAAAGGAATGTGGGGCTCGGTGCAGAGTGCCTGGGTTGAGGAGGGACTGGGTTTGGTGCGCATAAGGTTTGTGAGGAATGAGGCCGTGCCATTTGTAAAGAAATTGTTGAGCAGCGAGCAACTCTACGCTTAGGTCGGAGACAGAGTTGCCTTGTATGGATAGGGTTGGGGTAAGTGGTTGGGCGGGGTGAGAGGGTTTGATAGTTTTCCAGAATTTTGAGGGTGGTTCAGGTTGGAGGCGAGGCCACCTTGAAGTAGTTATTTTTGTCTGCTGGATGGCTTTGGTGGAGTAGTTATGTACATAGATACATAGATACATAGACAGTCAGCAGATAAGAGCCTATAGCCAACCCAGTCTGCCCATTTGAGCTTGTAAGTTCAGATTATGTTTTCCTAGAGGTCTGTTGCCCTTGCCCTGACCTGTATAATTCCTTTATGTCTATCCATGCATTCTTAAATCCTGTGATTATTTCAGCCCCACCACTTCCTCTGGCAGGGTGTTCCACTTGTCCACCACCCATTCTGTGAAGAAATTCTGCCTCACGTTTCCTCTGAATTGTCCTCCCTCCAACTTCATCCCATGCCCTCTAGTCCTGGAACATCTTTTCACTTAAAATAGTGTATTCCTGCACCCTGTTCCTCCCAGTAAGATACTTGTATGTCTCTATCATATCCCTTCTCTCCCTCCTCTCCTCCAGGAGTACATGTTCAGTTCCTTCAACCTGTCCTCATAGGACTTGTTATGCAATCCATGCACCATCTCTGTTGTCCTCCTCTGAACCTTCTCTACCCTGTCTATGTCCTTACATAGGTAAGGTCTCCAGAACTGTACACTGTACTCCAGGTGGGGCCTCACTAGTGTCTTGTATGGCGGATTATGACCTCCCTTTTCCTGCTGGTGATGCCCCTGCCTATACATCCCAGCATCCTATTTGCTTTACCTGCTGCCTTGTCACACTGTTTCCCTACCTTGAGGTCATCAGAGATGATAACCCCAAGATCCCTTTCCTGCTTGGTGCATGCTATATACTCACCCCCAACTAATATACTGTATTGTGCCAGGGTTTTGTGCCCCATAAGCATTATCTTGCACTTCTTTGCATTGAATTTCAACTGCCAAACCCTGACCATTCCTCAAGTTTCTGCAGATCCCTTCTCATTCTGTCTACACCCTCTGGTGTGTCTACTCTGTTACAGAGCTTTGTGTCATCAGCGAACAGGGAAATTCTGCCTTCTAGGTCCTGCGCAATGTCATGGATGAAGATGTTGAATAGGACCGGTCCCAGCACTGATCTCTGTGGTACCCCACTGGTCACTCTTCCCTCTGTGGAGTGACAGCCATTTACCACCACTCTCTGTGTCCTGCCGCCCAGCCAGTTACCTACCCACCACACTACGTCCTGCCCACACCCATATTCCCCAGTTTGTGTAATAGTCTTCTATGTGGCACAGTGTCAAAGGCCTTGCTGAAGTCCAGATAGGCCATGTCCCTGCCCTCCCTGATCCACCTCCCTAGTCACCCAGCCAAAAATTCAACGAGGTTGGTCTGACATGACCTCCCCTGATGAAACCATGCTGCCTTGGGTCCTGTAGTCCATTGACAACCAGATGTTCCACCAATCTCTCCTTCAGTAGTGTTTCCATGATCTTCCCCACTACCAAGGTGAGGCTGACTGGTCTGTAGTTCCCCACTTCCTCTTTGTTCCCACTTTTGTATAAGGGACTACATCTGCTATCCTCCAGTCTTTGGGTACCTCCCTGTTTCCAGTGATCAGCTAAACAGGATAGCCAGAGGTTCAGCCACCACCTCTCTTAGTTCTTTAAGGACCCTGGGGTGCACCCCATCTGGCACCATTGCTTTATCAACTCTTATTACTTCCAGTTCCTTCAGGACCCTTTCTCGTGTAAAGGGACTTGTGTCCATTTCTGCACCTTTCTCCTCCTTGTACTCCCTTCAGACCCATTACCCTCCTCTTCCTCAGTAAAGACTGAGCAGAAATACCTGTTCAATATGTCAGCTTTACTGTTGTCATCCTTCACGAGGCCCCATCCTCCCCTTCAGTCTCACTATCCTCCCTTTGCCTTTCTTTTTCACTTATGTACCTGTAAAGGTTTTGTCCCTCTACCCACTGATTTTGCAATGTGTTCTTCTGTCTGAGCTTTGGCTTCCTTACTGACATCCCTGCCTCCCTTTGCTTCTCCTGGTACTTCTCCCTATCCCTTCTTCCTGTGTCTTTTGTATTGCCTGAATGCAATCTTTTGAGCTTTCACTTTCTTTGCTACCTTTTTGGAAAACCATAATGTCTCCTCTTCCTTTTCCTCTTGTTAACCTGCTTAATGCATAATTCTGTTGCTCTTGTAATCCCTTTTAAATACTGCCCACTGTTCATCAACCCCTGATTCCTGCCCCATTCCCTCAATGCCTCTTTCAAGTATCTCCCCATTTTCCCAAAGTCTTCCTCCCTAAAATCCAGGATATGTGTTTTGTGTGGTTTGGTTCTGCTCTTTCTGTGATTTCAAACCACAATGACTGGTGGTCACTGTTCCCCAGGTGCTCCCCACTGTTACCCCCATCACACTGTCCCTGTTTGTGAGCACAAGGTCCAGTATTGCCTTCTGCTGAGTTGGTTCCATGACCAGTTGCTTGAGGAAGGCACCCTGAAGGAGTCCAGGATAAATTTGCTCCTAGTTGATGCTGCTGCTGGGATGCTCCAGTCCAAGTCTGGAATATTGAACTCTCCAACCAGTACTACCTCACCCTTGTCTACCATCCTTTGGATGGCTAGCATCAACTCCTATCTGTTTCTTCCTCCTTGGCTGGTGGTCGATAGACCACACCTATGTGGATGGCTGGCCCCATTTTCATTTCCAGCTTAACCCACAGTATCTCTTCCCCATTTTGTTCCTCCTGGATCTCTGTGGCCCTTATGTCATTTTCACATACAGTGCCACTCCTCCTCCCTTCCTGCCTGCCTTGTCTCTTCTGAATATGTTGTAGCCAGGTATGGCCATCTCCCAGTCGTGGTTATCATTACACCAGGTTTCAGTGATGGCCACAATGTTCAGGTCTGACTGCACCATGACAGCCTCAGATCTTCCATCTTGTTGCTAAGGCTCCTGGCATTTGTACACATGGCTTTCCATGATTTGACCTCCCTAGACTGTTTCACTGTTCTACTCCAGCCCCTTCCTTGGTTGTCCTTTATCCCTGGTTCTCCTTGCTGTCTGCCCTCTGAATTTTGCCCCTTTTCTGCCTATCCACCTCTTGGGCGCTAATCTCTATCTTTTGCACACTGCTTTGTAGAGATAGCCACTCCTCTAGTTCACTGGTTCCACTGCTAGCTGTGGCGGATGAGCAAGTAGGTACCCTCCTTGCTGGCCTGCCACCCCTTTGCTAGTTTAAATGCTTGTCAATGTAGCATTTAAACTTATCATTAAGTAGACTGTGATAGTGTTGCAGTGATTCAGGAGAGCCAGTTAGCTTGTGCTTTCTCAAACCTTGTCCCTGGCTTGGCACCAGCCGATGATATCGGCGGTGACCCAGAGAGATGTAAACCCTTCACCCTGTTTGATCTTAGGGGGCGTGAAGGTCCCATCTGACAAGCAAGTTGCATCTGAACTTATCGAAAGCATAGTCAATAGAGGGAGCTGTCTGGATGAAAGACCAGTCAACTAGGGTGAGATCATTTAGAAGTAAATGGAGACAGAGGGAATTGTAGGCCCTCATGAGGAGGGTCTTGGGAGGGGTGGTTTGTGGGTCTGTGCACCTTCCCAACCATATAAACCATGTGGTGATCATTCATGGAGTCTGGGAGGATGCCAGCTGTTGTTATCCTATGGGGTTGGGTTGTGAGGGCCCCAGTCCAGGTGGGAGTGTTTTGTGTTTTGAGTTTAGTTGAGTTGGGTTAGGTTTAGGGAGTGTACTTTGCCTCTTAGTTTTGCACAGTCTTTAGCTAGCCAATTGTGGTTAAAGTCCCTAGGATGTAGAGCTCACCCTCACCAGCAGCTGATTTTAGAGTGTCTAGGTGGTCATGGACGCTAGGTGCTGGGGTGGTGGGGCACAATAGTCCAGCCACATACACCGGGGTGGAATGGGGTAGGTCACTTTGATCAGCATAGATTCAATTGAGGGTGAGGTACAGGGATCAAGACAGGGGTGAACTGGAGCATTGTGGATAAATACATGGCGATTCCCCACCTTTTTCTTGCCCGCTCTGACCTGTCTGCAAGCTGTGTACCCAGGGATGGCTATTTCTGCATCTGTGTGGTGTGGTTTCAGCCCAGTCTCAGAGACAATGCAGATGTCTGGGTGGAGGTTTAGGGCAGTGAGTTGCAGCTCGGTACTTTGTTCAGGAGGCTGCAGATGTTTAGGTGAAGTAACCTAAGTCCCTTTGAGAGGGAGTATTGGGTAGAGTGGTGCACTGCTGCGGTTGGTTTCAACATCCCCAGCCAGAAGGAGAAGCAGGGTGACATAGTGCTTGGAAAGGTACCAAAGTTGTCTTGATTTTAGTTTAGAGTGGCTTGTTTGTGATGTGTTGAGAGAGCTAGCACTAGCTAGATTACGTAGGACATAGAGGCCATGGAAGAAGGAGGAGGAGGAGGGATAACAGAAGGGCTTAGGGCCCATGGTGGGTGTGTATTATTTGCTCAGTGGAGAGGTGGATGTTAGTTGTGGGTGAGGAAGAGGTGACCTGCTGTGAAGGTGGAGGAGGTTTGGGTCCTGCATAGACTTGGTTGCTGGCGGTAGGGAGGCTGGGGAAAGCTAGGCAGAGGGTGGAATAAGATAGAGGAGCATGATTGATGTTTTGAGCTAGCCAGTAGCAAGCTATGACACAGTACAGCAGCCACTAGTGGTAGGATAGTATAAGCTGCTAGTTAGAAAGTGGGCTGATAGGTTCTGGTGCATGTCAGCTGATAACAGTGTCACCACTCTAGCGTATAAAACTGAGTGTCAATCAAGGGTGGTGATGGGGCAGTGGGGAGCCAGCGCGCAGTGCCAGTGGGGCAACAACTTGCAGAACTGCACCGTGCTCTAGGTGCAGGGAGCTGAGAGTCTAGCTCTGTGTTCGTACCTGGCAGTTATCCTTTGGGGATCCTTTCATTCTCTTCACGAGAAAGGATTAACCGAACCTTTCCTAATATAGTCCTCTACAGCAGCAATCTCAAAATATTACATTTTGAATTTAAGCGGTATCATCTGACTCGCATTTTCTTTCTCTCTCTGTAACTCTCACACTCTCAAAAGTGAAACTAAACCATGACCACATGCACTGAAACTGCAGAATATTATTCCACTGATTAACTTATGTTTTGAGGTTTCTATAGACCCACCATTCAAATCAGCATAATGCCACACTGACATTACCAGAGTACATCATTAAAAAGTGCACACAGAATAGTAATCTGTTGTTACAATGCAAAACCTGTGCTAATAATTAAACCACAAAATTGCCTTCAGTCAGATTCAATTACACAGTCATTGAACTAACAAACTCTGGTCAGAGCTGATATGGTTGTGGATAGCTTTTAGGAGTGGCAAGAGCATTGAAAAGAACATGCAGTGCTCTCACCTCACTGGAGTCAGCCATAACTAGTACTGCAGCAATTACAGTACTGAGCATGCACAATGCTCATGCATGTGCAGTTTAAGGCAGTGCCTGTATGTTGTCCATGGCTGCTGTCACTTCCGCAGTTGTGGAAAGGAGAAGTAGTGCAGTGTGTGTTTATGCAGCCCACGGAGGAGAAGGGCTGTAAACAGAATCATTGGAATGATGTTGGAGCACTGTGGCAGCACAACAGACAGTGGTCTGGTCATGTGATTCAAAGTGCTCTTATACAAATCTGATGATGGCATTACATCTGTGGAGCTGGCCCATGCAGCCGTAAAATCAGACTCAGAAGGAGACTACTAACAAACTAGAGATCTGGTCTGGGACTTGCTTGTCATTACAGTGATGTTCTCATTCTTTCTAAGCAGTCATTTCTGGTAAATGTGCCTTAACCATATTGATCTCAGTGCTGCTAGACTACTTCTGTTTTTCCTGAATGTAGTAGGTTGGGGTAATAGCAGACTTGAAGTGGTAGCTGCCAGTGGTGGCACTGTCTGAATAAAAGTGGTACCCATGCTTGTATGCACATTTTAGAAATTACCTCTTTCCTTTTTTGCTGTAAAAAATCTGACCCCTTTAATACAAAAACAGGGAGTAATTTATGGCTCCATCCCCACCCCTTTTGCTTCAAGTGACGAACATTATTATGGGTTTGCATCAGATCTACAGTGGCAGCCATAAACACATACTATTGTTAAACAGTAATCAACTGTATGTAAAAGCTTATTTTTTAATGTGTGCTTTCATAATGTTGTCAATACCACTCCACCCATTTTGTACTCTGCCCTGGATTTCTACCCCAAGTGCATTATTTTACATTTTATGTTGAAACCTAGCTGCGTATCCTTGACCACTGTTCAAGTCTTCTATGATCTTTGCTCATACTTTTCCATCCTGCTGCAGATCTTGGTATCATAATGTAGTGTCAAACCTTATCTTCCTGCTTCTTTGCAGTTTCACTTATAAAGACTTTAAAGAGGACTGGGTCCAGCACTGATCCCTGAGGTACCTCCCATCACCCTCCCTTCCTTGGAGTGAACTCCATTTACTACCAGCCTCTGTCAGCTATCCCTAACCAATTTCTTACCAAACAGCCACATTTTTTTTCATTCTGAGCCAACACAGTAGGTGTCATGCAGAACAAAAGTAACTTTCCGGAAAGAATTTAAGTTACACATACACATCAAGCATGCAGGTTGTTCAGGACAAAAGACCTTTAAAATGCACCTATTCACTAAGCTCCAGTAATCATATTATTTACCATATGGCCATCTGATTACCAGCATTTTCATTTTTCCTCACTATTTTTACCTTTTGGATGCTATATTTAAAAAATATAATGAATTCAGTTTAGTGACTACCCTCATTTGAAAGGTATTTTTGTCCTGAACAACATACATGCTAGTGGGGTATTTGTAACTTGTATATTTTCCAAGATATTTAAATGTTTGGGCATTACTGCTAAAGTATGCGCTCAGAAAAAAATAAAATGAGGCTGTTAAGAAGCACAGTAGAGTCATACTAACATACTAAGAAGCCAGCAGAAGAAAGCCATTTTGTCTAGCTAGTCTGCTCATATTGCAGGGTCCAGAGCTTGATCAACTGTCCCTGCCCCCTCCCACTCCTCCAATCCTTCCTACCCATTATCCTTTAATTCCTCTGTGCTCATCTCAGCCTCTCTGAAGCTGCCAACTGTATTCAATGAGATGACCTCTTCTGGCAGTGCATTCCAAGTGTCAACTACCCTCTCTGTGAAAGTGCTCCTGACCACCCTCTTAAACCTCCACCCTCCATCATAAGACTGTGCCCTCTTGTGTTATGGTTGCCCTTAATTAAAAGAGACCCTCCTTATCCACCTTATTTATACCTTTAAAGTTTTCAAGTCCCAATCATGTTCTCTCTCTCTCTCTCTCCTGTCCTCCATGGAGTACATGTTCCGTGCCCTCAACCTCTACTCATATACCTTACTCTGCTGACCCTCTGTCATCTTTGAAGCACACCTCTGTACCTTCTCCAGCAGGTTAATGTCCTTTTTGAGGTTTGTACACCAGTACTGAACTCCATACTATAGATGTGGCCTTTCCATTGACCTGTACATGGGCAGTATAACCTCCTCTCTCCTATAACTGATCCCCAACTATGCATCCCAGCATCTTGTTTGGCCTTGCTGCTGCTTTCTTATGCTGTGTGGAGTGCTTTGGGTCACTAGTGATCAGCACTTTCAGTTCCCTCTCCTACTCTGATGCAGATACAGGACTCCCACCAGGTAGTACTCTGTCTTGGGATTCTTGGTTCCAATATGCATAATTTTGCATTTCTTGGCATTGAAGAGCTGCCAGATCCTGGACCACCTCCTCAGCTTTCAAGGTCACCATCTAGGTCCTGCATCCCTTCAGCTGTGTCCAATCTCACACAGAGCTTGGTGTCATCAGCAAATAGAGCATTTTGCCCTTTATACCATCCCCAATGTCCTGATGAAAGCAGTGCACAACACCGGCCCCAGCACCAAGCCTTGCTGTACCCCACTTGTGATCTTTCTGGTGCCAGAAACTCTCCCCACAACCAACCTCTGGGTTCTGTCACTCAGCCAGTTTTCCACCCATATGGCCATCTTATCCCCAATCCTGTGATCCACCAACTTCCTGATCAACCTTTGTGGGGCACACACAGAGTCAAAGGCCTTGCTAAAATCTGAATAGAGGATGTCTACAATTTGAGCCCATCTACTGTCTAAGTGGACGGGGTCAAATTCAAAAAGTCTAAGTCAAAAGTCAATCAGATTTGTTTTACACCCTATCCCACCATGAACCCATGCTGCCTAGAATCCTGGATATCATGATCCTCTAGATATTCCACTAATCTTTCCTTTAGTATGGTCTCCATGAGCTTGCCCAGAATTGAGGTCAGACTGACTGGTCTGTAATTCCTTGGGTCATTCTTTGGACCACTTATGTAAGGGACACCACATGTTATGATCTCCAATTCCTGCGGTACCATGCCTGACTCTGGTGAACTATTACCTAGGTCTGTTAGTGGCCTTGCTAGCTCCTTGGCCAGTTCCATTAGTACCCTTAGATGTACTCTGTCTGGGCCTGGTGATTTGTCCACCTTTAATGCTAGCAGCCCATCCCTCACTCTATCCTCCTCTATCACTACATCTATGTTCCCGCTCCTTTCTCCCTCCCGAAGGCACTGGTCCATCCTTCTCCTGATGAAGACAGAACAGAAGTATTCATTTAGTATCTCTGCTTTTCCACCATTATCCTCCACCACTCCTCCCTTTCTTAAGCCTAACAATCCCTTCCTTCTTGTCACTGTTTTCACTTATATAGCGAAATAAAGATTTCTCCTTCTTAATTCCTTCAGCTGTCCCCAGCTTCTTCTGTGCTTTAGCGCAGGACTTCTTTACTTGCCTCACTAGCCACCCTCAGGTAATTTTCACTATCCACCTCTGTCTTGGTCTTCCTGAATTTTCTATAGGTCAGCCTGTTTTCTCTTACTGCCTGGGTAACCCCAGAACTGAACCTGCTAGACACTTTGGCCCTTGTGTTCTTATCCTGAGCATAAAACCATTCCTCTGTAGCAACCAGTTTTCCTTCCTAATGATAAACCACCTTTGGTCCACCCCATATCTGCTCTGATGCACGCAGGAGGCTCCTTAGTACTTCACCCATATTTATGAAATCTGACCTCCTAAAATCCAAGATTTTCATCTTTAAGCAGCATGCTTTCCATGTCTATATCTAACTGGAACCACACTGTGCAGTGGTTACTCCCACCCAATGGCTCTCTGACTGTTATTTCCTGTACATGCTCCCTATTTGTGAGCACAAGGTCAAGCATTGTCTCTGCTCTGCTTGTTCAGTGACGTCCTGAGTCAGGAACTCAATCTGCAGTCCTTTCAGGATCACCTGACTCCTAGCACATGTTGTTGATGGTATTCTCCAGTTTACATTGTGCAGTTGAAGTCCCCACAATTGCCACCTCTACTTCCCCACAGCTTCCAATATTTGTGAGCTCAGTTCTCTGCCCCTCTCCTCATCCTGGTTGGGTGGTCTGTACACCACCACTAACCTCACCTTTCTTCCTCTGTTGGATCTTAATTGAATCCATAATTCCTCCACCTCCCTTCCTATGACTCCGCCCTCATGCACAGTTATTCCCTCCCTGATATAAACTGCCACCTCTCCCCCTTCCTGACTACCATGTCCCTTATGTATAGTTTATATCCAGGGATTAAAGGTACAAGTCATGGTGTAGTGATGCCCAAGTCTCGGTTACTGGCACTATGTCCACCCATTATCCTCCACCCAATCCTCCTCCTTTCTTAAGCCTAACATTCCTCTTTTTTTACTTACATAGTGAAAGAAAGTCTTCTTTCTTTTTAATTCCTTCAGTTATCTTCAGCTCCTTCTGTGCTTTAGCTCACTGGGTTTCCTTACTTGCCTCACTAGCCAACCTTAGGTAATTTCCCTATACACCTCTCTCTTGGTCTTCCTGAATTTTCTATGGGCCAGCCTCATTTCCCTTACTACCTGGGCAACCCCAGAACTGAATGATCTGGGTGCTTTGGTACTTGTGTTGTTCTGACCCCAAGCCTAACACACTGCTCTGTGGCAACCAGTATTCCTTCCTTAATGATGAACCACCTTTGGTCCACCCCATATCTGGTCTGATGCTTTGCCAAGTGCCTCTTTAGTACTGCACCCATTTCCTTAAGTCTGTCCTTCTAAAATCCAAGATTTTGTTCTTAGTCAGGATACTTTCACTGCCCATATCTAACTGGAACCAAACTGTGCAGTGGTCACTCCCACCCAATGGCTCCTGACCATTGTTTCCTGTACATGGTCCACATTTGTAAGCACAAGTGACTTTGGTAGGAATAATCCACACAGAATACTTGATGGTTGGAATTAGACTGCCCACTTCCACATAGGATAGAGATATATGGGCCACAGTCAGTTGCTTCCTGCAGCAAACAAGTCAATGCAATAAAGTGTACAAAAGGCACTGAAGATGATAGGTTTTATAGGGAATGGTTTCTACTGTAGGCAAAGCAAGGTGATTCTGTCACTGCACAGATCCCTCGTGAGTCTTCACCTGGAGTCCTAGGACCAATTCTGGAGACCTCACCTGAGAAAAGACCTAGACAGACTATGGCTCTAAACATCTATTCACTGAAATCATGAAGGGAATGTGGGTACATGATTGAAACATATAAGTTTATCTGTGATATAAAGAAGGTTAACTGTTATGTCCTATTTGTACAAAATAGGGATGCAGTCACTAGTAGCATGAGTGGAGGCTGGTAGGATGCAAATTCCTTCAAAGGTTTAAATGGGACAGGGACAGAGCAAGAGGAATAATAGTCCCCAAGAGGGCAGTAAGAGTTCAAGGTGTGGTAGTAAGGGAAGGGTACACCTATACACACCGACATAACAGTAGTGCACCACTGACTTTGAAAAGTGATCTAAAAGTACCCTGCAACAACACAGAGACATGAGGGTGGGAGGTTTAGGAGGGAGATCAGAAGCACTTCTATACAGAGAGGGTGGTAGACACTTGGAATGCTGCTGGAAGAGGTCATCTCATTGAAGACAGTGGGCAGCTTTAAGAGAGGCTGGGATAGGCATGGGGAAGGTAAGGTAAAGTAAGGAAGGAACTGAGTGATGATCTGGCTACTCCCTTGACAACCCTATTCAACAGCTCCTTAAGATCAGGGTGGTACCCAGTGATTGGAAGTGGGCGGATGTAGTACCTTTTCATAAAGGGGGGTGAAGGAGGATGTGGGAAATTACAGGCTGGTCAGCTTGACATTAGTGGTTGGGAAGCTCATGGAAAAGCTGCTCAAAGTCTGAGTCAACAGTTACCTGGAGGCAAACGGCCTGAGGGACCCAAGGCAGCATGGTTTCACAAAGGGTAGATCCTGTCAAATGAACTTGATAGGGTTTTTGACTGGGTCACCGATGTGGTGGATCAGGGAGCTTGTTGGATGTGGCCTACCTTGATTTCAGAAAAGTGTCTGACTCAGTGCCACTCATGAGGCTATTACACAAAATGGATTGCCTGGGGTTGGGATAGGGAGTAATAAAGTGAGTCAAAAACTGGTTGGAGGGCAGGACACAGAGGGTATTAGTCAATGGGGCACCCTCAGAAGAATCTGTGGTCATCAGTGGGGTCCCCAATGGTCGGTGCTGTGGCCTCTTTTGTTTAATATCTTTATAGGGGATATAGTGGAGGTCTGGAGGAGAATGAGTCTGTTCACAGAAGATGCAATGGTCTGCAACAGAGTGGACCTGCAGGAAGGGAAAGAGATGATGTGTACAGATCTAAAAAGGGTTGGAGGAATGGTCCAAGGAGTGGTGATTGGCATTCAACATGGCAAAACATAAGATTATGCACTTAGGCAGAGAAAACAGAAAGTCTTAATGCTGGATGGGGGTAGATCTCTGCAGATTACAGAAGAGGAAGGGACTTGGGTATCATCATTTCACAGGACCTGAAAGTGGAGAAGCAGTGTGGAGGGGCAGTGGCAAAGAGCCAGTAGGATGTTGGGTTGCATAGGAGAGGAATAACAAGCAGAAGATGAGAGGTCATAGTTCCCTTGTACACCCAGCTGGTCAGGACACACCTGGAGTATGGGGTCCAGTTCTGGAGGCCATACTTCAGGAAAGATGGGAGAGATTGGAATTAGTACAGAAGAGAGGAACAAAGATGGTCAGAGGTCTCGATAAATTGCCATATGAGGGTCTGAATGATCTAAGCATGTATTTACTAGAACAGAGGAGGGAGAAGGGTGACATGATTGAGACATTCAAATACTTGAAGGTCTTAAATAAAGTGCCAGTGAGCTTGTTCCATCTAAAAGAATGACCCAGGATGAGGGGACATGAATTACAAATCAAGGGGAGAAATTTAGAGGCAACCATGGGAAGCACTTCTTCACTGAGAGGGTGGTGTAAAAGTGGAATGGGCTGCTGAGGGGCTGGTAGGTGAGAAGACAGAAGGAGGGTTCAAGAGGGCATAGGCTAAGCACATGATGTTGCTGAGAAGGGGATGGACCTTAGTTAATACCTAGGTGGACACCTAGGCAAACTGAAGCAGACTGAGTGGGTCTGGTGGTCCTTTTCTGCCATCAAATTCGTATGTTCCTATTAATGATTTCTGTTCAACCTTGGGATATTATTTCCAGCACCCATTTTCTATGTATATTAGCTGACCACATGCTTATTCATTAGTTTGTTTATTTATTTATTTATTGAATTTTGATAACCTGGTTGTTCCACTGAGAGCAAAGGACCTTTTTCAGGGGCAACAGGATTAATCTACAAACAAATTACAAGCAAAACCCACTTTACAGTACAGGTGCATAATACACAATCATTCCCATGGGATGGCTTATTATAGTCAAATATACAAGCAGCATAAGTACAAAACACAAAATAATTACAGGTGAATAGGAGTAATTCAGTCATAAAGAATATTGAGAATCATAGAGAAATTACTATAGCTGCCATAGCCAGACAACTTGTGATAAGTCCTGCAACAGACATAGTAGAATTCTCATTTGGACAAAAGTGTAGCACGTATAGCAGGCAAGGAAGTCATTCAAGGGTAGCACCTACAGTGGCAATGATCCAGAAGGAAAGGAGTACTGTATTTTTTTTATTCTGCAGGAAGGTATTTGCTGTGAGCAGGATCAAAGTAAGTGAAGGACCTTTTACCCATATTGGTTCTTACCCTTGGTGCCTCCAGTAAGTAGCTGCCTGATTTGGTGGATAAAACACTGTTCAGGCTTGGAGGGCTGTAGATCTTGGGCAGTTTAAATATTAGGCAGAGGAGGGTACAACATCGTCCCTTCTAGAGTGGGCTAATTTAGAAATTGAGAACCTCACAGTTATAGTTTTCTGGGAGGAGCCCTGGAGGCAAACCAAGTAATTTTATTATATAGAACCTTGTGCATGTTAGACTCAGAACTCCGATCAACTGCAGGACTGTGGAACAAAAAATGTGGCTGAACTGAAGCAGGTAGGAACTTATAGGTGGTGACGGGCTGTTCAGAGGTTGTGGTTCATGTGACATTACTGTATTTTGGTTAATTTCAAAATGGTATCTGCCCTGTCCTCTGTTTTGCCACGGAATTTACCATTCTGGCTGACAAATGCCAGTCTAATGTTAAATTATCTGTTTTATGATTGGCACTTTCCCTCATTGAATCTGTTGTTGTGCAAGTTCTTCTGAAAGGACAACAGATTGGGTAGATGTCCACATATATTTTGGACAAGGGTCTTTCCCATTTCCAACTGTCTGATTATATTTTTAGACCATTCTGGAATAGGTTCCAGCCTTTGAAGGGCAATTTGCTGGTAGAGCCTTGGCATTATTGTCTGCATCCCATAGATGAGACCTAGGGTGCATCTCGCTCTGTTGGATATTGCCAGTATTCCAGAGTCAGCTTTGAGTTCATCCATGGACACATCTGCCATGCACCTTGTGGTCTAGATGGTGTACTCTACCAGGTTAGCCTGCTCTGACTTTAGTGGTGGTGAGCATGATTGGGCCTCAACCAGATGATATGAGCTATGCTGCATATATGGCAGCTGTGGCCATTCTGTACACTAGCCTGAAGTTCTTTTCTTCATTGTCACCAGTTTCCTGTCCACTAGGTCTTTTAATGGTGCTGAAACTTTGGTATGTAGCTTTATCTTGTGGATCAATTCATCACTATTTTTGGGTTGACTGAGTGTGCAGGACACCATAGTTTAGCCTTGCCCTCTCACAATGGCTAATACTTGTAATAATTTCTCTTTTCTGGAATTCACACTAGGTCCGGTGCCTCCCATTCTTTTTTGATTATTTTCTTTATCTATGGGAACACCAAGAAAAAATGACTGTGGCTTCAGTTTTGGTCTGAGAGTGGGTCCAAATTAGATTATTTGAGAGGATGGTTTTAAAATCTATGGGACTTCATGGTGATGCACACCAGCTCCATGATAGCATCCAATGGACATAGTTTTGTCATTAACACTGGTTACTTTTCTGTTTTGCTATCATCTTTGGTCCCCAATTCTCATGTGGGGATCAGTTCTTCCATGTTCACTTTGCCATCTGAAATGGCTTGTCCCATGAAGGGGTGTTTCTGGGTTGAGAGGTGTTGTTGGTTTTGTCATTTGTCAGCAGATAGTGTCTCTGCACATTCCAGTATCTTCATAAGGTGGGACTGCTAGGACTGAATTATAGTTGTCCACTTGCCAGGTATACACAGATTCTTCCTTGGGTCATTGGCATTCATGTCTATAGAGGTGTATGTATATGACAAGTCTTTCACGGTGCATAGGGGCGTTGGGGCTTGTCATTGTCTGCAGATTGGGATTATTATATCCCAGCCAATTCCTTGTTTTGCCATTTTGGTACCTGTGTGGGTGAGAAAGGAAGGAAGAAGATGTAGCACAGTAATTTCTGGTAAGCTGGCAGCTATGTGCACATAGACAATATGTGGGTTTGTAAGATCCTCCTTTGCACTGTTAGGCATTTATGTGTCTGTTAGCACGAAATGAAGCAGCATAGGTAAAGAATTGTAATGCTTGCTGATTTGCTGATTGTGTTTCCTTAATGGCCATTAATGATTGCCTTAGTCATTACTGTGAGCTGTATATAGATTATTCCCAAATGGCCTCCTCCATTTGCTCATTTGCATAGGGTGATATGGGCTTTTTCTGCCTTTTTTAAGATGGCCTTCTTGTATGGAGAGCATTACATGCTTGCTGTGCCCCTGTCTGTTGTTGCTGTTGAGTTTTCTACATGTACTGTACTTAGCCTCCATTCCCATCATGGAGGTGATGACATGAGCATGTGTGCATTTTCAAAATGGCCAGTGGTCCTTTGCATATGCACTGTAAGTCACTGCCCTGCCCAATATGGTGGGAGTGGTGAGAGCAAGTGCAAGTATGAGTGCCTGTATCTGCTGAGAAGGAGAAGGCAGGCTGTTACTGGTTGGGCCTAGGGAGGTCAGAGTAGGATAATTGGTGTGCAGTTCAAGGTGGAAGTGTGTTTTTGTGTAGTGGGTCAGATGGGGATTATTACATCCCATGTACTTCCTTGTCTTTGCCATTTCTGGTACCTGTGTGGGAGAGAAAGAAGGAAGAAAATGTGGTACAGTTGTTTTGGTAACCTGCCAGCTATTTGCACATAGACAATATGTGGAGCTTGTAAAGCTTCCCTTTGCACTGCTAGGCCTTTATGTGTCTGTTAGCCATGTTATGAAGCAGCATAGAGCAAGAATTGTAATGCTTGCTGATTTTCTGATTGTGGCTCCTTAATGGCCATTAATGGTTGCATTAGACATTGCTGTGAGCTGTATAGGCATTCTCCCAAATGGCCTCCTCCATTTGCTTATTTGTGGAGAGTGATGGGGGTTTCCTCTGCCTTTTCTAAGATGGCCATCTTGTATGGAAACAATTACATGCTTGCTGTGCCCTATCTGTTGTTGCTGTTGAGTATTGTGCATGTACTGTACATAGCCAACATTCTCATCATGGTGGTGATGACATGAGCATGTGTGCATGTTCCAAAATGACCAGTAGTCCTTTGCATATGCACTGTAAGCCACTGCCTTGCTCAATATGGTAGGAGTGGGTGAGCAAGTGCAAGTGAGAGTGCCTGTGTCTGATGGGAAGGATAAGACAAGCTGTTACTAGTTGTGATTATGGAGGCCAGAGTGGGATAACTGGTGTACAGTCCAAGGTAGAACTTTGTGTTAGTGTAGTGGGTCAGACCAGGGTGCACTGTTACCCTAGGAAAGGTGTCCAATGGGGAGTGAATAAGTCAGGTGCCTACATACTGGGCATCAGTGTCTGCTGTAATCAGCTATGTGAATTCATAAGACTAGATGGAAGAATGTGGAGGGACAACATCTGAAACCATTGCTGGTAGCTGAATATTGAAAACATTAGAATCTGGTTGCTGCCTCTGGCTGTTTTAATATCTGGCCACACACAGGCTAAATAAGACATTTCTGATTCATGGGACTGGTTAATTGACTGTTTGTGCCACATGTTTGGTGCCTGGCATCTGTGAAAGTTACTCATGAGGGATTACAAATGGTGATCTGATGGTCCCCTTCAGAGAACAGGGATAGAGTTTGAGCCTGCTGCCTGACTGTGCTCATGAGGGATTCAGGGCCCAAACACCTGTGGGTCTTTCCTCATGATTACAATTCATGAGAGGTAAGAGGAGGAGCACCCTGCTTGTATATGTCCTGCATGCAGCTGCTCATGAGGTCTGTTGGGGGTCACCACTGTCCTTGAAAGTCACACATTTTGTAGAATACTGTAGCTCTTTGAAGTTCTCTGATAAATTATAAAGCCTTATAGGAGAAGACTCAATGCTTCCTGATCACTATGAGAGGTGGAATGGGTGCTGGCAGTCCATAAATCTTCTTCTAAATACTCTAGAAAGTGCTAAAATACTAGGTCCAGTGGTTTGAGCTGTGGTGAGATTTGAAAGTTTGGAACTCAACAGGTGTGGGGCAGAAAGTCGGAGGTAAAGAGTCTGTGGAGAAAAATCAGAGCGATATGAATAATGACTATAGAAATGCTTGGCAGTTTGGAAGTCAATATTTCAATAATGGCTTGTCTGAAGAAAATGTATACTAGGATTTTACACAAGAAGGCATGGCCAGAAGAAGGCAACTGAGTCCATCATGACTATCTGGCCACTTGTTATACTATACTGCTGGAAAACTACATCTTTCAGCTTGTCTAGCATATATGACTTATTCCTATGACATGCAGTTGGTGTGATATTGGTCCTCAAATTTAAGGTAGTATTTTATAAAAATGTGTAAAGAGTTCAAGCAAAGTGTTCTGCTGAGAATAACAGCTGTAGTGGCAGGTGACTACTGTAACTATCATAATACAATTAAGTTAAAAAGTGTAGATATTTTAATCTTCCAAAATGTCAAGTGTTTTACTTAAGAAAAAGTGTTCAGTTTAACATAAATAATGAACATACTCTTTCTGGACAGTTAGAAAACAGTGCTGAATTTCTAAAGTGGATAATATTTACACAAGAAAGGAAAACACTAAAGTCATATAAAGTAATGTGGAAGTATTGAAAAATGCCAGAATAATGATGGTATTATTGCCAAATGAATGCATTTCCATATGAATAGCCTAGTAAAATGTATTCGAATGATATGTGCAGTGCTATCATTTTAATTATATTGGTGCAATTGCACCAGTTGATGCCAGTTATTATGCAGAGAGGCAGATATGTTTGTCATACAAACTTTGAATTAATTGTTCAGTTAAGCACTTTACAAAACTCGTTTAATTGCATTTGATAAGCTTTAGGGCTAGGACAACTTTTTAACTGCCTAAAATTACAATTTCCATGTATGTCTTTGCAAAATATTTTATTCACCTTTCAATGAGCAGTGCATGTTTCAGGGAATCACATAGGTTGAATACTCACAATCTCAATTTAGTTATTAATGTTGTAGCAATCTGTTCTTGAAGTGAGAAAGGTTAAGTAACAAAGCTAATTCTTTATGTGAACCTGGCAATCTGCTTTGAGTCAACAACAGAGATGCAGCAAAGTTTAAATTCAAGCGAAGTGCTACGAAGTCATCCACTGCGTCAGTTTACACTTTGCATAAGTTTCTCACTTGAGACCCGACTTCACCTTGACTTCATGTGCTCACTCCACACGTGCTTTGGTGCGCGGGGTAAGTAGCCATGAAACCAGCTGTTTGGTCACATGTGTGCTCTCTGCAGCTCACACGACCACTTTCCTCTACAGGAAATTATTGTTTCCACTTGTTGAGTCAGTCTGAGTTATGCTGTGGTGTGGAAGACTGCAGGCAGCTAATATAGATATAATTCATTGAATAGTTCTCATAGTTTCATACTTTTTAGTACCAATCTATCTTTTACTTTTCCTACTGTATTTTGCTAACTGTACTAATCTGTTTTTTTAAACCTGTGTACTTTACTCTCTCTCTCTGTCTCTCACTTTCTGTTTTTTTCTTTGTCAGTCACATCCTCTCTTCTCTGGCTGTTATGGATCATCCAGCTGCAGGTCATGGCCCAAGGACATATGGTGGTTCATGCGTGGTAATCCTGAATAGGGCAGTTTTGGGTGCAGGTCCACTAGCAACCAAGGAGATGGAGGTGCAGCAGGAAGATGAATAGGAGCAGCTGCAGCTGGTGGAGCAGCAACAGCAGGACAGCACCATACAGGAGCCCCCATGGTTCTGTGCACAGAGAATGAGCCATCTGTTCCACCAAAACAAGTTACAGAACAGACATCACCAGTTGTGCTAAACAAAACCAGCCTTGGGGCCCGTAAAGCCCTCCTCTCTGTGGGCATATTTTCATTGTGACCCACAATGATCAAACTGTGGCTAGTACACCATATGTCACAAGGTGGTCCATAGGGGCTGGAGTTACAGGTGTATTGGCAATGAGGGCAGTGGACATCACTGTGCAGAATGGCTGGAGGTGAATACAGCAGCATCAAGCAGAAAACAAAAACTGCAATCTGCAGTTGCCACCCCTCCTGCTGTACAAATACCATCACCAGTACTTGCTTCATTGGTACCACTGCCAGTAGCAGAAGCAGCAGCACCACTTATAGCCGACAATAAGCAGCAGTAGTCAATGTGTTGGGAAGTTGTAGAGCTGTGATGCATGGCGATGGAGCTCCAGCAGAATGTTGCTCAGGTCTGTGAAAATCAGGACCATGAGATTACAATTTTAATAATGATCCAGGACTGTTTTCGTGGTGGTGATGGTGATAGAGGTGCTACTGAGTAAATATGGTGCACAGTTCAAACTTTATACTCTGTTCTGTATCTGTACCCCTTTTCTTCTTTCCTTTCATCTTGTCTTTCTTTAACACCTGTGACCTCCCCAAAAACACAAAAAATATAAAAGTATTTAAAATGATGACACAAAAATCTCTGCCATCACCCCACACACCCTGGAAATAGTTCCTTTATACTTGAGGTTCTGACATCATTCCTCAAGAGTGCAAGGTGCATATCACTGTCATATCCTCTCTAGCACACTGCACTGACAATATAAGCATGCACATTGTATAAGATATATATTTCTATATAACAAACCAATCACACACACACACACACACACACACACACACACACATACACACAGAAAAAAAGTAGATAAACATGTGGGAGTAGTGCAATGTAATGGCTGTGGGGCAGCAGTCTTCCAGGAGTCTTTCTGGAGGCTGAGATGCTGCCCTATTTGCAGACAACTCTGCCCTGAGGAGGAAGTTGCCCGTCTTCAGGCCGCACTGGACAGTAGTAAGGAAACCTTCCCCAGGCTACACTGGACAGTAGGAAGGGAACCTCCCATCCAGGGAGCACTAGCGCCACCACCACTACCTCAGAGGTTGCAAAGCACAGCAGTTGGACCACAGTGGGCTCAGGGAGGGTGAGGATGGTGGAACAGAGGCACACCAGTCAATTGTTCCACTCCACAATCCATACACCATTCTGAAGCATAGCTCCCCTATGGATGCATCTGCAGAAGACTGATGACAACTGTCACAAGGGAGGCCCACAGGAAGGAGGCAGAGGATGCCACAGGAAAGGAAGCAGCTCTGGTGGGGACTCAGTTATTAGGGGATAGAACTGGGGGAAGCTGGGAAAACTGAGTAAGGTGCCTGCCTGGTGCCATGGCTTGGAGGGACAGGAAGGCGCTTCCTCAGGATCATGAGAACAACTGCAAGGGAGTCTGAGCTGAACATAATTGTCCACCTAGGGACAAATGACTTGGCTCATCATGAGATTAGAGCAGTGAAGGAGGACATTGCAGAGTTGGGAGGGGCCTAAGACAAGTAGCACACACAGTATCCTTCTCAGAGGTGCTGCCTGCCAATGGCATGGGGGCGGGGTAATTATCACCATGCAGTTTAATGAATGGTTGAAAAAATGGTGTGGAGCACAGGGTTTGGCTTCATTGGGGACTGGGGTTCCACCTGGAGGGACACCAGCCTATACTGGCAGGATGGTCTGCATCTGTCCAGGAAGGGAACAAGTCTTTGAGCAATCGGTTTAAATGCTTCATTGGCAAGCTTTTAAAATAGTCAAGGTGGAGGCACTGATAAGCAGCAGAAAAATCCCAGCCTCTTCCTACAAAACAGGGTACTAAATGAGAAAAAGACCGAGTAGAAAGGTCAGTGGGGATGCTGTAACAGAAGGTAAAGCCATCAAAAATGGAAGCAATGAGTACCAATGCCCATAGTCTGGGTAACAAGCTTCCTGAATTAGTGGCCTTGATGGAGGAGGAACATCTGGATATCATGGCAGTCACAGTAACATGGTACACAAAACCATGACTGGGACGTAAACATACCAGGATACACTATCTACAGGAGGGACAGGGAGGGTAAGAGAGGAGGAGTAGCTCTTTACATAAGGGAAGGAATAAAGCAACAGAACAAAAGGGTAAACAGGGAGGAGAAGAAGCACTGTGGTAAATTTGGAGACAGGCAATGGCACCACAATCCGCACAGGGTTGTATACAGACCCCTTCTCAGGGGAGGAAATGGACAAGAAATGATAGAAAGTATACTTAGAATGGCATAAAAAGGGAAGATATTGCTGATGGGTGATCTGAATATGCCAGATGTTAGCAGGAGTGCAGTTGCAGCAGCCACTTCAAAGAGTGGAGTTATTCTAGATGCCCTACAGGGGCATGCCTTAGACAACTAGTATTGGAGCCAACTCGAGAGGGAGCAATATTAGACTTGATTCTCTCAAATGGAGATGGAGAGAGGATCACAGATGTAGAAGTGGGTAGCCATCTGGGAACTAGCAACCATCGAACAGTATGGTTCACAATAAACTCAAGCAATAGAGTCAAGCCATACAAAGGCAAAAGTACTGGACTTTAGGAGGCTGACTTTGTCAAAATGGTGAGTGCCTAAGGAATGCACTAGCAAATGGGCAGGAAGGAGGGTGGAAGAACAATGGGGAATAATAAAACGGCCATCACAGTAATTGAGCCTTTGTGTGAAGCAAATAAACAAAACAAAATAGCGTGAAAACCACTATGGTTCTCAAAAGAAGTGCAGTGAAGGTTCAAAGAAAAGAAAGCATTAGGAAGTACAAGGAATCGCAGAAGGAGGAGGACAGAGAACTGTATCAGTTAAAGCAAAAGGAGGCTGGGAGGCAGTCAGAACAGCAAGAGCCCAAACTGAGGAAAAGATAGCCAACTCAGTTAAGAGGATAAAACCTTTTATAGGTACATCAGGGTGAAGGAAGACCAAGAGAGGACAGTGAGGCTTAATAAAGGGGAGGGAGGGTGGGCAGAGGAGACTGTGAAAAGCAGAGATACTAAACAAATATTTTTGCTCAGTATTTACAAATGAAGAGGAGGTACATAAAACAAACAGTAGAAACACTCTGGATACAGAAGTTGATACCAGCCATTACAGAAGAAAGAGTTCTGAAAGAACTCTTAAAACTGAAGGTGAACAAAGCAATGGGGCCTGATGGGATTCATCCAGAATTCTAAAAGAACTAAGGGTAGAACTAGTGATACCACTGACTACCCTTTTAACAAATCATGGGAGGATGGGGTGGTACCGAGGACTGGAGGAGGGCAGATGTGATTCCCTTCACAAAGTGGGAGCAAGGCAGAAGCAGGAAACTACAGACCTGTTAGTTTAACCTCAGTGATAGGGAAAATGATGGAATCACTTCTGAAGGAAAGAATTGTCAGTATCTAGAGACCAGAGGGCACAGGACCATAGGCAGCATGGATTCTGGCGGGAAGGTCATGCCAGATGAATCTGATAGATTTCTTTGACTGGGTGACCAAAGTAGTAGATCAGGGAGGGCTGTGGACATGGCCTACCTAGACTTTAGCAAGGCATTTGACACAGTCCCACAAAGATTAATATACAAGTTAGCCAGCCTGGGAGTGGGTCCCAAGATGACAGCCTGGGTAAAATTGGCTGGAGAATAGGACACGAAGTAATAGTAAATGGAGTCCTCTCAGAAGAAAGGAGGGTTACTAGTGGGGTACCACAGGGTTCAGTATTAGGACGGTCCTCTTCAGTGTCTTTATAGCGACATTGCAGAGGACTGGAAGGAAAAGTATGTCTCTTTGCAGATGACACAAAGATTTGCAACAGAGTTGATGCACAGGGTGGGGTGGAAAGGATGAGAATGGACTTGACAAGGTTAGAGGAATGGTCAAATGTATGGCAGCTTAGATTCAATGCTAAGAGTGCAGATAATGCACCTGGAAACAAAACCAGGGAAGAGTACACAATGGGGGTGAGATACTAACAACAACAAAAATGGAAAGGGACCTGGGGGTAGTCATATCAGATGACCTAAAGGGTGGGCAAGCAATGTGAGAGGGCAGCAAGGAGGGCTGGGGGATACTGGGATGCATGGGAGAGCATCACCAGTAGAAAACAGAAGTTATTATCCCTCTGTACAGACAGCTGGTGAGACCCCATCTGGAGTACTGTGTGCAGTTCTGGAGACCCAATCTCCATAGCGACATAGACAGGATGGAAGCTGTCAGAGGAGGACAACTAAAATGGTGCAGGGTCTGCACCAGAAGACATATGAAAAGAGATGAAAGGAGCTTAATATGTAGCCTTGAAGAAAGGAGGAGGGGGACATGATAGAAACGTTCAAGTACCTCAAGGGAATCAACAAAGTCCAAGAGGATAGCATCTTTCAAAAAAGAGGTGTGCAAGAACAAGATGGCACAATTTGAAGATGGGGTGGCTCAGAGGTAATTGGAAGTATTTTTTCACAGAGAGGTTGTGGATGCATGGAATGGCCTTCGGAGGTTGTGGAGTCAAAATCAGTGGTGGAATTCAAGCATGCATGGGACAGTCATAAGGCCATTCTAGGGGGTGGGGGTAGGAAGAAGTAGGCTGCTGGTTAACTAGGATCTGCATCTTATCCAGTAGGTAGGAAATGAGCAGACTGGGTGGGCCAAGCGGTCCTTATCTGCAGTCAAATTCTATGTTTCTATGTTTCTATCCATCCTAGAGATTCCTCACCTTATCTGTTTCTTCTGCCGTATGCTCATTTTCCTACTTTCCTTCTTTTATACACAATTGTCAAGTATTGGTCCCATTACAGAAAGGCTTATGCCACTCATGCTTCTATCTGTGCTGATGCTCTGGTGGTGTGCAAGTAAGAAGAATTCCAGAATAACAGAAAATTAACATCTTTGTGTGAGCATTGAAACATAAGTGTGTTCATGTTGATGTCTCCTCCTGCTAGCCACTGATGCCAAGTAGTGGCCCTGTTACAGAAATGCTTACATGATGCAAGTAGAGCTGCTGCTGCACTAGTGTACAAGTAAGAAGAGAATTCAGAAGATTCAAAGTGAGAAAATGCCTGCTGTTTAAATGTTACAAAAGTCACAACTCCAGTTCAGAGGAAGAATAATCACAAGAAAGCTGTTCATAAAAGTCACAAGTATTTCAGGATGTACTGATTCAAGCATGCACCTACAGTCTCAACTCTCCAAAGTGTCCCAAGTGAGAAAATGATGTCTGGTGCCTGCTGCTGCTGTTGTCCTGCTGTTTACTGCTGCTGCTGACATACAATGTGTCGACTCGCTATTACTGCAGCTAGCTACTTGCTAAATGATTAAGCCATGAAAGGTAAGTATTTTTTTTTGGGTGGGGTGGTGGGGAGGGGTCATCATTTTAAAAAGTTTCATTATTGTTTTGTCTTCTTTCCAGGTTTTCTGTTCACAACTGGGGTCACTAGCATCATCATCATAATCATAATCATTATCTGCATCCACAAATTCAATTTGGATGCTGTCATATGTGAACATGTTCCTTTCAACCATGGCTGCAGTATGATAATCCATAATTTTTTCATCAACATATAAATCTTTGGATAGCACATCAAGCATAACCTCAACATCACTGGAAAATTAGATTAATTTGTGAGTCATTGTCAGACTCATGATCAGAATCAAGTTCAGCTACTGTGGGGGCATGGGATTGGAAGTGTGTATGACATCAACTACACTCTGAATCACATTTTCAGACTCCACAACATTTTGACAAAATTATAAGTTTTCATGGGTTGAACTTGGAGCAATACTCATGCCATCACTGATTTCAGTACTACCACAGCAACACCAGCAGGGACAAGCATCTCCAACCATCATTGAAGTGACTGTGCTGTGAAAATCATAGTCAGAGAAATCCCTTTACTGGCATCAACTATGCACTTCTGCTGCATACTGTACCCACAGCCACTCCTGCCACTGGCGATATTGCAATACCAGAAGCATCTTTGCACTCATGTCTCTTTGCGGCATTTTGGGGATTGCACAGAAAATTCACAACAAATTGAGATTTCTGATATGTGGGGTGGATGGGAAGCAAAAACAACAACCATGGCTTACAGATGCAAATTGAGCACTAAACAGATGCAAATGCACAGATGCAGATTGCACACTATAAAGAGATGCAGCTGCACAAGCACAAAACACCTTAAACAGTGGTCACACAAATCCAAAACAGGAAAAATAAATTATACCTTTTGCATGTTTTGGGGAGAGGGCCAGTGCACTGCAGTAACAGTCCACTACCAAGATACCACAAAGCAGTACAAAATAATGTAGATGGATAACGGGTTCACAGTGCTGCAATTACTGTATGGCACAATAAATGTGTCTGACTTGATAACATGTATCGCTCACACACACACACACACACACACACTACAGGTAATGCACAGGAAATTGAAAACTTCAGCAATATAACCAAATATTTTAAACAAACCGAAATTATGAACTGCACCACAAAAATCGGCAACAAAATGTTAAACTCTTGTAATGTCCTGGCAATTTCTGTACAAGTTGTGTTCTCTGTGTAAATTCAATATTGCAACTGGCGTGTAGCCTTTGACTTATGCTATGATTTTAAGCGTTTGTCAATTATAAATTCTCTGTTTTGAGAACATTGTCCATACTGTCTTGTTGTAATTGTCCTGTCATGACTGACGGTGGAGCCTTTGCAAAGAGTCCTTAGCCTTAAAGGTTATAATTCGAAATTTTCAATAAATAAATAAATAAATAAAAAGTACTGAAAATATTATTGTGTTTACAAGAACACAGTTATACAACAAAATTATAACCAAAACAAAAGACTGCCTTCCTCCCAGTTAATTTACCTCCACCACAGTTATGCTCCTCCCCAAGCACTTCAATAGTGTCTGTCAGTACACAGACTGAATGTTCTAAATTAACATTCAAAATCCACAAAACACAATAAACACTCGAAGATATGAGCACAGGATGGTTTCCCACAATCGATGTACTAAATTGTGACAAACAAAATGTCTCAAAAGGTTTTTGAATGGTTTTAGAGGTTTGAATCAGAACTCTGACAGCAAATAGTCTCCAGTTACCACTACGCACACACACACTACACAGAACTGAGGCTGTGCAAAACAATCTAGAGCCCATGTGATCTGCAATCCCATGAATCACTGCAAAATTTGCCTTAGAGCTCACAAACAAGGCAAAGTAATGTGAAGTACATTTTAATAAATTTCCTTTGCATTAAAATTGGTGTAGAAGTGATTGGGAAATCTAGGAGTAACACAAAGTCAGTGCTTTCAATGGACTTCATGATCATAATTAAAGCAAATTACTCCACTTCACGTTGCAGATTACTCCCGGATTCCACCTTAATAAGGAATTGTTCCATGTAACGGATTTTGGTCACTTTGCCTAACTACTAGTCAACAAGCCTGCATCTACTAGCATCACCTTTGTCATTGCGCTAAATAATTTCAATCAAAATCAAACTGCCCTAAGACTTGTTTCTTCTGTGTCCGATTAAAAGAGTGGCTTGAAACAAATCAACCTGCCAGTTTAGAAAAGCATTAAACATAGAAAAAGAAGCAATACATTAGGATCTATGGCTGCTAGATGGTGCAGTTCCTGCAGCTGATTAGATGGCTTGACATATTTTTTTTATCATATGCCCAATTAAAATATAGAAAATAAGACATCAGAAACAAAATGGGCTTTTCAAAGCATATTAAAGTCTTAGTTGACATTACCTTCCTCATATGCCAATCAGCTTGCATGATGTGTGTAGAAAGCAATCAAACACTAGGTATTCTAAATTTTAAAGACAAGTAGAGAAAAAATGATACATGACTTTTTGATTTACTTTCTCTATAGTATTCAACAAAACAGCAATTTACAATGCTGTGTCATGCTTCATGATATATTCAGAGATTGAAATGGGCCTACACCAGTTTGTCACAGGGTACCAGGCTTCTCAGAGATCCCTCCAACTAAGGGTGTCTTCATCACTGGAATAAAAGGGTAGTGTCTGGACAGTACAGGTGGCAGGGCACTGTGTTGGTTGTTGGGAAGGCTGCACTGTACTGTTTCACTGTGTCTACAAGGGCACTGGGAGTACGACCAGAGAGTGACCACTGCAGTCTAAATAAATACATTTACTGTATTTGTATTAACATTTATTTCACCTAGGATTTCGATTATGCTTTCCTAATAAACCCCTTTTGATAGTTTGGAATTGTGGCATAAAATGTATTATTAGTAGATCATTATTATATTTTGGGTAAACTTACAGTAACACAGAAACATGGATTGCAATGGCTGAAAATGGTTCATCAGCTCATAAATGTACAAAAAGTAAGCACCCAGTCATGACTTCAAATATGAAAGACTTTATTGTCTACAAAGTGCAGAAGTGCAAAGTGTGGCTCCACATCAAAATGTTATGGGCGGCAGAAAAACATCTTGATTGACCTAGCGAAAAGATGTTTTCTGCGGGCCATATCATTGTGAGTGGAGTCACACTTAGCATTCTGCACTATAGACATAAGGCTTTATATTGAAATCCTAACTGGGTGCTTAGTTTTTGTACATTTATGAATTATTAGTATAGCACCAATCATTTTCTCGGTGTGTTTTTGTACCTTGTTGTTCTCATTGGCTCATCCATTCTTCTCAACCCTACCTAATACTTCTACCAAGGCTCTAGAGTCCATTTTCCTTCCTTATTCCCACCCCATTTCCTCCTCCTGCCATTATCTGTTACTGAAACAAAACTGTTTCTGTACCCTGTGGGAATTGGGCCACTTGTGTTAGTGGGGATAATATTGGGTTGCCACTGATTCCTGGGAATAGTGCTAGCATATAACCTAGCCCACTTTTTATTTTATCTTTTATAGTGATTTTACCCCAGTTTTCCAACCACCTGCCTTCTTGAGCATGCACATGGTGCTTTGAGACGCCCTTCTATGTGCCACCCAGCCCTCCTCGCTGCCACCGGACATCCACCTGGCGGTGACAGAACTACAGGAGGGCAACAACCTCCTTGGAGAGCAGAGCTGCCATTAGGCTGCTCAATCCTGCTCCTCCTCCCCCATGCTGGCTCCTGGCAACCCAAGGTTGTTCCCAGACCCAGGTCATTGGCGTGACTCAGGGTAGGGCAGAATGCCTCAGTCCTCTACACCTCCGGGCGGCTAACCTAGCCCACTTAATCGTGCCATGGGTGAAGGCACTGTGCAACTTATCAGCAGGCTTAATATCATGGGTAACAAATCCCTACAGGAATTCTTGACCTGGGCCCCTCACCTCTTCTGTGCTTAAAGGCAAGAATAGAGTACCATCATCTACACTGACTCATTACATAGGACTTCCAAAAGGAAGGCAGTGCAGTATTGTGGTTAATGCTTTGTACTGTGAATCAGGAGCACTTAGGTTTGAATACCACAACTGTCTTGATGTGTAACATTGAGCAAGTTTCTTCACCTTATTGTGATTCTGTCCCTTCCAGCTGACAAACCAAGTGAAAGTCAAAAATACAAGTTACAGCAGGGGCTACAACCTTTTTGTGAGCAGGGACCCCCAGTTCCAAAGTCAGTAGTAGCAGGGACCCCTGCTTTCACAAGCGGACAGAGGGTGCAGGGTTGTTGGGGAGGGAATAATTACCAATATAAAAGTTAATTACCAACATATTTTCAAGTAAAAACATTTTTTATTGATTTTTCATTTAATTTAACACGTGTCTCCTTTTATTTTTGTAATTAAAATTTTATTGTTTTTACCACTACGATAAAACAACATATACATAAGCATGGCGTGTTTCACTGAGCGTGCAAATTCTCTTGTCTACAGCAATGATTCTGTAAGCATAGCACATTCTGCTGATATAACAATAACAAAACAACAAAGAAAAAATACCCCAGACCACCCCTCTCCCCTCCTGTCCCTAAATTGTAGATCATCAAATCAAGTGAAAATAGTAAAAGAGGTTTTGCTTCAGAAATCAATGCTACTTAGTTTTATGGCTTCCAGGTCATCAAAAATGTTCTAAAGAGCCCCAGAGAAAAGTATAATGATCTAGCTTTCCGCGCAAAAGCAATGTGCTTTTCAAGTTGCGATGCTAGAGTGCATTCCTATGCCACTCCACAAGAGTCGGAACCTTATCCGGCCCAATGTCTAAGTATTAACAACTTCATAACAGCTGAAACAAGAGAGACACGTGCCTACCAAGCTTTAGGAACGGACGTGGGAAAGCAAGCAACAAACAAAATTTGGGAATATCCATTTTACTGAGCCAAGGATAGGGTCTAGCATATTGCTCATAGTCCTCCAGAGACTGCGGATCTCCGGGCATACCATAATAAATGATATAGGGTTCCCTCTTCTCTTTTCACTTTCAACAATAAGGTGAACTGGCGTGCCCTTCTAAATAGGTGGGTAGGAGTTAGATATAGATAATGCAAGATATTGAAATGTATCAATCTAAGCCTATCTTGTTTAATAAATCTGTATGTGTTCAACAAGTGTTTTCCAAAACTCCGAAGTCACTTATGTTAGAACTTTTACCCAATAATAGCCTACACCAGAAGGGAGCCTGTGATCCCAATCTTGGAGAGCTTGTGAACCTTGGAGACTGCATGTGGTTGCCTCGCTGCATTCAAAGGGATTCAACATTAATTTCCCCTGATCCGTCAAAGGAAACCCGATGAAAATATCTGGTTTAAAGCTCTATTAAGCTGTAACCACTTGAAGAAATCTGCATCCGTGAGACCAAGCTTTTTTCAGAGCCCCAAATGAACATGGGCCATCCTGATCCCAAAAATTGGCTACTGACAGATTACTTATTTGGGGCCAAAAAAGCTACAGGTATAGGAGTGCCTGCAATTTAATTTGGAGATTGTCCAAAATGGTTTAGACTCAGTAGCCACCAACGTACGCCCAAATAACGTTGCAACTGGTGATAAGCCTGATTGACCATCCTAAAGGATTATTTTTAAGAAATCTAGGTATAGAGGCCAAAAAGTAAACAGTAAAGCATATAAAGAACTTTTAACCATCCTCACCAAACCCATTCGATATCTAGCCAAAGGGTAAATATTCTGCCTGTCCCGTTCCTTGGTCCATAAGGTCAACTTCACATATGCTGGCGAGGTATACTAAAAGGGAAGGGCGGCTAGACCACCTTTATGTTTGGGAGCTGACAGATTAAGGTATGATCGTGAGATGTTTTGCCTTGCCACAAGAAGGAGTTAAAATCTTCTGTACTTTAGCAAACCAATCCTTGAAAGGTAGAATCTAGCATATCAATAGATAAAGTATCCTTGGGAGAGCAATAATTTTAGAAGATTTAGTCTGCCCCACAAAGATAGGGAAATTGAGCTCCATCTCTTGAGATCATCTGCGATCTCTTGAATTAAAGTTGTTAAATTCTCCTTAACCATAGAAACAAAATTCATGCTAATGTTTATACCTAAAATGTAATAAATTTGGTTTCCCAGCCCAAATCTAAACCCTGGGTCTGTTTTCCTTAGTGTAATAATTTAAGGGAAGACTTTTGTTTTAGTATAATTCAATTTATAAGAGGACACTTTGGAAAAATTAGTAATTTCTTCTAAAATAGGAGAGCGAAGTTACTGTATTCTCAACGTGTAATAACACATCATCGGCATATGCGAACATATATAACTAGATTTGCCAATTTTGTATACCTTTAATGAGTGGGTTCTTCATCAACCTACGGAGCAATGGCTCTAGATACAAATTAAATAATAAGGGGACAAAGGACAGCCCTGTCTAGTGCCTCTCTCTAATTTGAAAACCAGTGACAACATCCCATTACACTTCACTCTCGCCCGACGGAGAAGAATATAACATTTTAATCCAACTTATAAAGTTGTGAAGTATACCAAAAGTCGAGAGGGTAGCAAACAAAAAGGCCAGGACACCCGATCGAGCGCTTTTTCGACTTCAGTGATAGAAGTGCTGCAGGAGTTTTCGATTCTTTGGCCTTATCAATGAGATGCATTAATTTTCTCATATGATCATGGAAAGT
The DNA here is from genome assembly GCA_016271365.2 of Neoceratodus forsteri. Lineage (NCBI taxonomy): Eukaryota > Metazoa > Chordata > Ceratodontiformes > Ceratodontidae > Neoceratodus > Neoceratodus forsteri. The sequence continues at coordinate 1,237,577,667 of CM057453.1, read as the reverse complement.
CTCCTTTCATGAAACCCACTTGTTCCCTACATATTAGGTGATCCATAACTTTGACAATCTATTAGCAAGAATTTTTGCCAATATTTTAATGTCGGGATTAAGGAGGACCGTGTCTCCTTTTAAATTGAATGAATGCCCATATACACACTGCAAGTGACGATAATGAGAAACTTGATTTTGATGAGAACACAATTTCTCAATCCTTGGTGTAATTATTGGAAAGACAGAGTTGAAGGTCACTTTCAGGCTGCAGTCTTGAGCAGCATTTACTTTTCTTTTTCTTTTCAAAATAAAGCGATCTATCTGCAACTGCTGTCTGAACACAGTGGTAGCCCTGTAAATTAAATTCCAAAACGGTGTTCCGAGTCTCATACTCTGCAGTATGTATGCATATTTATCAGAGTCAACAGATTATATTTAACCTTGAGGTTACCAGAGAACTGATTAGGTGTCTCAGAGAACAAACAGAATGCTCTTTCATTCTGGTAGTAGTAACTTTAATTCTAGCACCGGCTACAGCACAGACGAAACAAAATGAGATGATACAGCAGAGCTTTAAAGCCGTCAATGCAGTGTGGTTACAAAACAAAACATCACAGCTTTTCAAAGTTTCTGGTACTCAGCTGCAGAAAGTGACTCTGAGAATCACAAACTTCAGGCTGATACCTACCCTTTTTGACGGATCACCCATTTTTGGACCCTCCATTCAGTGATCCAGTTTGCTGGCTTGTCATCTGGATTTTGATGCTGAAATATTTACCGCCATGCCAGTTTAGCTGAAAATGCCGAAAATCAGTGCCACTACCATTGCTTGCCAAGCCAGCTCCTCTCCATCATGTTTTTCCCATGCTGGCTTGGCGTGATGGCAATCGTTGTGTCTCAACTACTTCCGGAGGTCTTGTCCTTTGTTCTACTGCCCCTACCCTTGGGTAATAATGGCACCAATAATTTGTAAATCCCTACCGACCCTATGGTTCTGGGTTCGGCAGGGACATTGGAGCTTACTGCTGCTGGCTGGTCATGCTGCTGTTACCCGCCCTAGCCTGTTGCCACTATCATCACCACTGGAAATAGCACATTTTGTAACCGTGGCAGCAGTAAGAACCATATAGGAGAATGAACCTTGCAACTGCTACTAGGCAAAATTAAATGTACTCAGTAGCGTACACTGCATACGCCTGCTGGCGTCTTTGGTGTGCATGTATGTTGGGAGGGCGCTGCTCACTGAAGCAGTGCTCTCTCTTTCAGCTAGTCTTGACACTGCATTTGGGATCACCGCACTATGTTTCTTGCACATGCGTGCAAGCAAACATAAAACCGAAGTAAAACATTAAGACATAGTCAGCAGTGAACACATGTAATTCTTTGCTCCATTCAGATTTACATCTCTACCCTTGTCTTCCCTGAAAATAAGAGGCAGTGTATGTATTATAAACTACAGAGTTTTAAATAAGTGATTAGCAGTTTTATTCTTAGGACAATACTAACTGTACAGAAAGTATTTATATTGGTTTTCTGGAAGTGTAATGTTTGTTAAACACAATGAGTCAAGTGCTATGCATTTCACAATGTATTAACACTTTTATGAGCAAAACCCTAATCAATTTTAGAGTTAAATAAAACCCTGAACTAGTAATATCAGAAAATACTAAAAGCAGCACAAAAGTAAAGCTTTAAAACAGAAAAGGTGTGTCTTTTGCTGGTTGCTTCTGTCACAGTCTTCATACTGAGCTTAGTAACAATGATAGTTTATAAGTATTCTGTGTAGTATATACACAGCTAAGATTCTGGTTTAATCAGTAAGTCAGGTAATTTACTGCAAGCTGTTGTTTATTGATCAATTTAATTAAGTTTTCAATTGTCCCTTCTGTCTACTGCCTAATGTCAACAAGTTTCTGTTCATTCTTAAACTGTACCATAAATAACAAAAAAATGTTATATCCATTCCTGGTCACTGAAGTCTAATTCCAAACATTTCACTGGCTATCACTGGTGCATAGAAGCAGTGGTATGTGACATTCAGAAAAAAAAATAGATATTTTAAACAGGCTACTGATTCTTCAAATAGTTGATTTCTTTCAGGCTCAGTATTATTAACTGGATATGTTGCAAAGTAAAGTTTGACAGGAAGTAGGCCACTTTATACTATGAAACTATACAAGAGTACTGTAGTTTTGTGGCCGACCTCACATTTTTTTAAATCCCAAAACATCAGCAATAGTTTGTATAGTTTCCCTCCATCCTTGCACATGACCATGTAATAGATATTGCATAGCTGGGTAACCACAAAATTAGTAGGTTTTATTTTTATTATTAAAAATGTACTTAAATATTGCAACTAAAATAAATAGTAAAATAAAAAACCTATAATAGTTAAAATCTAAAACATCCCATTCAGATATTTTTCTTCTCAAACATGGTGTTTGTAATTGTAGTAACAACCCATTGTATTGGTGAGGCTTTACCTGTGCTGCACAATTGGATCTTTACACAGTGTTTATATGCCACATATTCATGGCAGGAAGGTGAACCTAAATGACACTTCCATGCATCAGGTGTCCCATGAACCCTCACGTCATTCACAGAAGGGGTGTGGTGCTTTCATACTGTACCTAATCCTCTGCCTGTCCATGCAGTTACCTATGCTGACAGTCCTGAGAAGTGTCAGGGTTTTTACCACCTCCATGCCATTCATCAAGGAGCAGAGTGCGGAAGATGGTAGTTCAGGCTATGCCAACAGGGACCTTGCTGTAGCCATTGCATGCCACTCCTATAACACACCTTTATGTTGCTGCAGACACTCAACCCCCACCATGCTGTCCCAGCTCTCAGTTATGCAGAGATGGTTGGAGCAACCTTTGGCATACTCATCTGACTTACAGCTTTTTCCAGGATGCACCATGTCCCACAATTCCTGCTCTGACAAAGCAAAGATCCACTATGCTGCCTGTGTCAGCCAGTTCATCCACCTGTACCTATGTGCTGGTGTCATGGGACAGTAGACAGGCAGCCTTCTTTAGTGACTGGTGTGCCCTGCGCACCTGTCCATGGGTTCAGATGTGCTTTGGCTGGGCTACATGACTATCATGTGTGCAGATCCCACATTTGTGCATAGACCCCATTTTGCTTAGCAACTTCCCTGTGGTATGAGGTAAGCTCTGTCTTATATCAAACCCTTTTGCAGGTTACGCTTACATATTTTGATAATATAGTGCATAAAGGATGGGACAGTGTGTGATATAGAAATGTAATGCACCGCTAAGGTTTGGGATGTTACATAGCCTAAATGGTTTATTAAAGCATCCCACACCGAGGGTGTGCATTAAATTCTCATATAAATTCTCATATATACACTTCTGTCTTTTATTTTTTATAATTGCTGTTCAGCAATTTTATCCAACATGAGTTCAGTGACAAGATATGTGAAATTGTTTTGCTAGCCTGACTTTAGTGATACACACGTATACACACACAATGTATGCATCTTGCTTACTTTCTCTGAATCAACATTTTCTTCTTTTTTTTTTCCTTTTTGTTGTAGCTGTTTTTTTTTTTGTCCCAGCCTAGCACCAATACTCAGCCCTGGTAATGGACCCCTGACCCCTGCTCTCACATGAGCTGTACCCCCCATGCCCCTGGCTTACCCCAGGGTGGGGGTCATGGCACTTACCAGTGTCACAAACGTAGGTTCAGATCAGGGATCTGGCCTGGGAGTACATCAGAGGCAGTGAGGAGGGCTTCATGGAGGCACTGGCTGGGGATTTTTCTGTCCCTGAAAGGATGTGTTTTTCCTCAGGGGCAGGGATGAGCAATGATGTCCTGCATCTGCCCCACCCTTCCGGACATCCAGAAACCGGCTGCGGCTGAGCCCCAGCCTTCACCAGGGGTCTGTAGTGCACTGGCCATTCTCCCCCTCCCTCCATAGAAGGAGAGCAGTCCAGAGGATGCTCCATCCATCTCTTCCAGCCAGCCTCCAGCGACCAAGGTCCATTCCTGAACCTGGGTTGCCAGCATCTCGAACAGAAATTCAACAGCTACTCTGATGGGCGGCTTGTTTTTTACTTACAATTTGCTGGTTGCCATTGGAGTGCTACAACATTCAGCTATGGCTCTGTTTGAGGTCACATAAAGTGGACAAACAACAGGATCAACCAGATACGGCTTTTAAAGCTGTAAAGGTAGGATCAACCATATACATTTAAAAAAAATAATAAAAATATGGTGACCTGGTCATGTTGTGGAAGCTCCTCAGTAAACAAGAGACAGAGCTGCAATGTTTGTGGAAGTGTTAATCCCACACACACATTACAAGAGCCAATGAGGAAGCAATAATTTTGAAGGACAGTGCAGATGAATGCCACAATAACCAGCCAGTTATTTCAGCAAATATCAACTGGTCATCTCACAGAAAAAACTGATGACAAGTCATCACAGTTTTCACTTTAACAGTTTACAGGATACTGCATGGACTCAATATATTCCAAAGCAATTATTCAAATAGGTCACACTGTAAACTGAAATCTCATACAGAGCATGTGATCCTGGTGGACATCATGGTACATCATGTAAATACAGTAAGATTTTCAAATATAATCCTGTAATTATAGGTATGTATAATATGTACAACAGTATCTGTCACTTTGTCCTCCATGCCCCCTTTTCTACCCATCATTGTGCATTGTACCAGTCACTTGGTTGGCTCGCACTGCAAGGATGGTTTGACTATGCCCTTGGTAGCTTAGTTGACAATACACTGTGAGGCAAACACCTGTCCCAGTACTCATCCTCCTCATGGGCAGAGTGGCATCTAGGAGCTCCATGAATCATCCATCCCCTCTGGTAGTCCCATAAATCTCCTCTACCATGGATAGTAAAGCCTTTTCCATCTCTGCCCTTCTCTATGGAACAGACTCCCTACATCTCTCACCTCACATCTCGCCATGAAAAACAATTTTCAAAGGTGGCTACTGTCTGAAGCCAAATGCCATTGCTCATCTGGGTAATCTCTGGCAAACCCTACCTCCTTCCCCCATCCACCTATTAGCAGTGGCTCATCCTTACACTCACCACTACTGCTCCTGTCCTATTCCCCCACTTTTCAGTGCTTCTGATGTTGCCTCCTATTCTAAGTCCCATCAACCTTTGCTAAGGGTAAGTGTTGTACTCGAGTTCAGAGTTCCAGTCTGCTCATTGAACTGTGCACTGTTAGTGTACCTGAATTCATTTGCACTTTATGTATCATATCTGAGACTTATGTTTGGTCTCTGTGTTTTGTGACATATTTCAGCCTGTTGCCTGGCCTATGACTATGTATTTTTGACCTGTATGCTGCTTCTTTGACACCTTGTATTCTTATGTAATTGCACTTTATGTAATGACCCTTGTTCTGTAGTTTCCTGCACCTCATGTTGAGGCCTGTGTTTATTGTTGTTCTCCACACCTGTATTGCTTAATGTGCCATGTTGTGGTTAAGGTCATGCCTAAAAATGGTCCTTTGGATCAGTGCACCCACTTGGTTAACAAAGACATAAAATAATTAAATAAATAAATAATGGCTCATTAGATATAGCTACTATAATGTGTTTTGTGTAAGCAAGGCAGATGGATGTGACAGCAACTATCTAGTTAGGCATACTATTGTGATGAATTTAACCTAAATAACAGTGCCAAGAAAACCTACTGTCTTACCTTGTGTGAACATGAGGGCCTGATTTTCAAAGACCTCTTAGAGCAATGCAAGTGGGGACAAACTGACAAAGTGGATAAAGAATTGTTTGGGGGCACAGTTGGTGATAATAAACATGGGACTCTTGGGTGTGAATGAGATCACTTGTTGGGTCTTGTAAGGGTCAGTCTAGGTTGGTAATCCTTCACATCATCATTAAAGATACAGAATAAAGGTATTAGATGGAAACCCTTCCACTTTGCAGTTGATACTACTGTAAGCTGTGTGGCAGGGTAGATTGGGAAAAAGGAATAGGTAATTGTAGGGGGTATGGAGAGTAAATAGGTAATTTTAGGGGAGCATGGGGTGCCCAGAGATGTGGTCAAACATCTGGCAGCTGGGGATCAATGCCAAAAACTGCAAATGCAGGTGGGGACCAAAATCTTGGAATAAAGGCTGAGGGTAATAGTCACTTTGAATAAAGAGAAACAAGATCACATAGGGGTAATCTCAACCTAAAATCATTGGAATAATGTAATAAAGCAACAGGGAGGTAAGCAGAATGTTGGGATGCATTGGGAGGGGTTCAGAAGCAGGATGAAGAAATCATCTTACCCGTGTACCAGATCTTGGGTGACTACACTTGGTGTGCTATGTGCAAATTTGAAACCTTCATCTAAGGAAGGATATAAACAGGATGGAGACAGTGCAGAGGCAGGTGCCCAAAATGGATGACATATGAGTAGAGATTGAACCCTCAGCATGCACTCTTTACAGAACTCACAGAAGAAGGATACAATATGTGTGTTCAAATACACTTAGAGTATTAATAAAGTGGACTAAACAAGCAGTTCAAATCCATAACAACACTAAGATTAGGGGAATTGCAGGAAACTGGCAGTGGGTAAGTTTAATGAGGATGTTAAACAAGATGACTCAGGGCCAGTGGGGAAGTCTTATAAAGACTACCTAAAGTCATTGAACATTTACTCTCTGGAGACCAGGTGAGAGAGGAGGGACATGATAGAGACCTTCAAGTTCCTAAAGTGAACAAACATAGTGAACTGTGGGAACTGTTAAGCAGGACTGCAGAGTCAACAACCCAAGCCCATGAGTAGAAACTAGAGGAGAGGTCTAAGAGGACGTGGGAAGTTTTATGTTACAGGAAGGATGGTGGAGCTGTGGAACAGTTTACCAGCAGAGGAGTGGTGCGAGACTATAAATGGTTTCAAGCATAGCTGGGAGAGAGTGAAGGGTTTGCTGGTTGCTCAGATTAGTAGCAGTAGGGAAGGAAGCAGGGGCGGACCAGGAGGATAAAATCACATATGCACAATATATCCAAGAGCAGATGGAGAACTCAGAGCAGACTCTCTGGTCCATCAGTCTATTTCTGTCATCATTGTCTATGTGTCTATGTGACAGAGAGGTTGGTGCTGGGGTTGGAAAAATCTACTCATAATACTGATCTGACCAAAAACAGTGGAAGGGTCAAGAAAGGGAGGAGAAGACCTAAAGGGCTGGTCAAGAGAACAAGGAGATTGTGGGGATGGTCATGATTTCCTAGATGGCTTGTACCACCTAATAGGGCAGATGGGACATACAGTATGGTCTTTTATACAGTATGTTAATAGTTTTCTTTGTTTCTGATTCTAGAAAACAAGTGATACTACAACAATGTTGGGGTCTTGGTAAAAAGAACTACAGATGTTTCACTATTCCTACTTCAACCTTAACTGTTTTGTAAATATTTTTTTGTTGTTTTGTAATTAAGGTGTTACTATTTTGGTGGCTAATGGTGTCTTTCTTGTGTTTTTATTCCAGTTTGATGGAGTGAGTTTAAGCGTAAAGAGTATGGAAATGTGCTGTTATTTTGGACAAATTGTTCCTTCCTGATTACTAAAATAATTTCAACCATTGTGGATCCTCCTGATTTGTTGTTTAAGCAATAATGACTGAGCTGACAATCATTTCTTGGGGATTAATGTCTGAGCGGGGTTGAGTTGCCAAGGTGCAGCTGAGGTCCATTACTTGCCACCCTGTTGTTAATCCCAGGAAATGACAGTCAGTGAAGTTGCTATTGGCATTATAAGGCTAGGTTTGGGTAGTATTGCTGAATAACTATAAAGAGCTTACAGTTTTGTGTCCATTTTAGATTCAGGTGAAGCAAGCAAGAATGTGACTCTAAGCATGAGCACTGTGCAATAGTGATGCTGTCTGTGCATGTGTGCATGTGCTGGCACATCACTGCATTCTGGATTATGTAAGAATAGGTTTCTAGGTATATTTACCTCAGAAGCCACTGGTCCTATGACTCAAAACAATCAACCCAAGAAGGTGAACTTGCTATCCCACATATACCTAACTAAGGCTATTTTAAATGCATCAAGTGTTTTACTTAATACTACTTCCATTGGTAGTCCATTCCAGACATTAACCAACCCCTGATTTATCCAGTTTGCCCTACTATTAGGTCTATAATTTTCACCCTTTAATTGCATTGAATGAAATCTACTGCTTCTAAGTTATCTTTTCTTGCAAGTCCCACATACTACCATAGATTTCTAGAAGGACACAGAGTAGAGGTGGCCCAAAGGAGGGCAACTAAAATGGCGCAGGGTTTGTATCAGAAGCCCTATACGGAGAGACTTAAAACCTGAGTATGTACACACTGGGAGAGAGAAGGAAGGGAGGATTTAATGGAGACCCTTTATATACCTAAAGGAGGTAAATAAGGTAAAAGAGGAAATGTTTTTCAGAAAAAGATGCTCAAGAACAAGGAGGCCTGATATGAAGCTAAGGTTCAAGAGAGATGTGAGGAAGTACTCCTTCACAGGAAGAGTAGTGTATTCCTGGAGCAGCCTTCCACTGGAGGTGGTAGGGGTGAAAACAGTTGTAGGATTCAATAATTCATCTGATAGGCATTAGGGAATCTTTTGGAAAAGAAGAAGGAGTGGGATAATGGGCGAAGATCAGATAGGATCTGTAATACTGTAGGCTGGGAAACAGAGACAGATTAAGTGGGCCAAGTGGGCCTTATCTGCAGGCACATTCTATGTTTCTTTGTTTCTGTGAGTGTAGCATGCAATTTTCATTGAGATTTACTAAAATTTGCCTTTTGTGTTTACTTGCCATACGCATTTGTAGAGTGTCTGTTGAATAACAATACAAATTGCAGTCATCGTTTGCATGAATTTTTTTTTTTTTTTACAGAGCACCTTTCAGCAACTTCACACAGAAGTGACTAATACTTGGCTGCTCTCTGTCATTTTGAATCAAAGTTGCAATTTTGCCTGTTGGCTTACTTGCAAGTCCTTAGCATCAGGTGACACACACACACACACACACACACACACACACTAACACTCACACACACACACACACACACACACACTGGCTGATGCTGAAGGCTAAGGTTCATTTGTGTTGGCAATGTTTGGGCTCCATGTTTTATGCTGGTTTAGTATTGATGCCCAGTAGTTTTGTTTGTTTTTCTTTTTAGGGGTTCTTCATTTTATGCCTGGTTATGTTCATAATGCCTGACTTTCTAGTTCAGCATTTGAAAGGAGCTGTATTGTTGTAGATCTAAATGAATGGTTGGTTTAGATGTCACAAAGATTGGCACTTGTACTTGGGGATCTGATCATGGATCCAAAACTGTTTTCCAACTATAACAATGCTGGATGCATGGAGCAGCCTTCCTGAGGAGGTCGTGAGGTCAAAAACAGTAGGGGATATCAAGAATGCATGGGACAGACATAAGGCAATTCTTGTAGGGGTAGGAAGAAATAGGCTGTTGCTTAACTAGGATCTACAGCTTATCCAATAGGTAGGAAATGGGCAGAATGGGTCAGTCAAGCAGTCCTTATCTGCCATCAAAGTTTATGTTTCTATGTCATATCATATGGGATGTTTGTCAACATTTGTTCTTTCATTGACTTGGGTCTTAGAATAAAACATCAAACTGAAATAGGCAATTTCATAGATATTTTTAAGAGACAGAACTGGGCACTGTAGAGATTCTGGCATGGAGTAGGCTGCAATGATCATCTGCACATTTGCTTTGAGGTTTCTCGAAAATCTGCATGATTTTTTTATGTACTGTAAGTATGGTATGCTTTCTGCCCTCCTCTTCAATTTTTATTCCAAATGTAGGTGCTGGGAACTTTCTTTTGCCCTTCTCGCCTATATTGCAAAATGTAGTTGCACATCAAATCATACTTTGTTGAAAAGTCCTTTAGGGGTGTTTATGGGCTGTTTAATTTTTTGTAAGTCAGTGGGATTTATAGGTGGTGAGCAAGAGTTTTGTCCTTTGATTTTTGTGTTTGTTTGTTTTTTGTTTAGAACTGAAATGAAGACTTTAGGGGTTGTAAATGCAAGGTTTTGCAGTAAGTTCAGGTTTCTGGAATAAAAACTTTGGACTGATTACATCTGGCCCTGTGAATTGTGAACACTAGTATAGAACTTGTGTAGAGTATTTAATGACTCTTTAAGTAATGTCTCAAGTCCTGGATCTCTGTTGTTACAATAAAGCTAATTGTTAAACAGTCTGACACCCCATTTTGTTTGGGGTTGTGTGGTGATTTGGTTTCTATTTTGTCTAGGTCTAACATGTTTAGTAAGCAATACCTTCTGTTACATTATCCTGAACAATTGTTGTGACATCAAATATTAATAGGGGTTCTCAGTGACTATTGTTTCTGCTGCATTTGAGTAGGAATATAAAGCTGTTACTGAGGTACCTTCCTGTTGTGGGCTTTCATTTCCATCTATGGATGACTGTTTCAGGATCTACTGCAGTTCCTTCAAACATTGTTACCCTCACTTTGGCCTAGATCTGAGGTAGCTCAGGTGAATGTTCATTGGGTGGTTCTTCTGCTGGCTTTCAATTACACAATCAGTGTTTTCTAATAAAGCCATATCAGGTGGATTAACAGGTAATTTAGTACTGAGAGACTAAAAACAAGAAATGGAGTCTTGGGTTCAGGCGCATCCCAAGGTACCCACATTTTCAGTGTGCACTGAAAACTGAGTTTTAGGTTGCAATTTCTCGTGTGCATGGAAATCAATTTTGGAGTCAGACAGATTCTGAGACAGCTACATTTTCATCCACATGAGAAATTGTGTTTTTGAGTTGCAAATTCCTGTGTGAATGAGAAAATGAGTTTTGAGGGTCAGCCACATTCTGAGACACCCAGATTTTCCATGCACAAGGGAATTAAGTTTTCAGGTCACACACAAATTATCCATGCACATGGAAATTTTTTTTGTTGTTGCAATTTCCCGTGTGTGGGAAATGGAGTTTAGGAGTTCAGATGCATTCTGAAACACCCACATTTTCTGTTTCTTTACACAATAAAATTGTAATTTTTGGTTGCAATTTGTCATGGTCATGGGAAAAATCACACTTCCATCCCCATCCTCCTCTCCTTTTCTTTCTCCTACCCCTTCCTTCTCCTTGATTACTCTTACCATGGTCTCTGCCTTTAAATTACCTTTGAATGTCAAACTGTATGCTAATAAGTCTCTGCCTGTTGTATTTAATTAATATGTTCCATTTTCTCATTTTGTGATATAGGAGCACATTGTCACTTGAGCATTTGCATATGGGCAGTCAAATTCATTAGCTATGGTGTATTAATTATAAAAGTATGTGGCTTTAAATTTTCTGAATAAATTATAAAGCTGTGAACCATAACCCGGTCCTGATGAAGCATCATGCTAATCAAATTTATTTTTCTGGTTACTATTTCCCATGCTCACTGGAAATAGAGTTTTGAGGTCAGACATATTGTGAAAAACTCACATTTTCCATGTACACAGGAAACTGAGTTTTTCTGTGTGTGTGGAAGTGAGTTTCTGAGTGCAATTTCCTGTGCGCAGCGGAGATGGAGTTTCAGGATTGGATACATTCTGAGACCGACTATCTTTTGGGGCACATGGAAATTGAGTTTTTGAGTCATTTTCCATGTACAGGAAAGTGAGTTTTGGGTCACAATTTCTTGTGCTCACAGGAAATGGAGTTTTGGGTTCACACACACCTAAGTCACCCACATTTTTTCATGTGCATGGGAAATTGAGTTTTGGGTCACAATATCCAATGCATACAAGAAATGGAGTTTTGGGGTCACACGCATTGTGACACCTAAATGTTCCATGTGCACATAAAACTGACTTTTTTGTTGGAATTTCCAGTGCAAATGGAAATGGAGTTTTGTAGTCAGACACATTCTGATACATCCAAATTTTCCGTGCACACATGAAATTGAATATTTGGTCACAGTGTCACAGATAGCCTGAGAACTCGGAGAAGCAGTCTGTAAGCTGGATGACTTCTGGTTGTTACTGCTTAGGCTTTGTAATGAAAAGCAGAAGATCAGCTGCATAAAATGATACCTTTAAGCATGTTCCCATTTCCTAGACACACCTGTTACATTCAGGTTCCACCTAATATGGTCTGCCAAGGCTCTATCAGTAAGACAAAAGGAGCAGGGAAAGGGTCACCCTGCTTCATACTTTGCAGTAAGACAGACTCATCAGACAGCCCTCCATTCACCAAGACCCTTGCCTTACAGTAGGTGCTGTATAGAAGCAGCTGCATATATTTTAAAAGTCTTCCCCAGACTAAGCTTTTGAAGCACTGCCATCAAATAGGACCATTCTACCCTGCTGAAGTCTTTCTGACTTCCAGAAAGCAAGAAAGCATCCCTGGATGCCAAAGAGCCCCACTGGACCACATTTAATAGTAGTCTAATACTATTATAGAAATGTCTACCCTGGACAATAACAGTTTTATCTGGGTTAATCAAATCCTGTAGGAGAACCTCCAAATGTTTTGCTAAAGCCTAAGCAACAATTTTGGTGTTGTAATTAAGCAGAGATGGGCCTGTGTGGTGTAGACATGATGAGGTATTTTCCTGTTTGGGATAACCATGATAGTAGCTTGATAGCATGACTGGAGCAGCTCCTCGGATCGCTTAATTGGATGTCTACAAGGTGGCCCAGTCGCCCGGGCTGCACGCCTGACTGGAGCAGCTCCTCAGATCGCTAATTGGACATCTACAAGGTGGCCCAGTCGCCCAGACTGCCGCCGGCAGAACAACTCCTTGGATCACTTAATTGGACGTCTGCAGGTATGGTAACTACTCGTTGTGCCTTTGCCCTGCCTGGACCTCTTTTGAATTTTAAAATTGGTGCCATTCTCCTGACTCCTGGACCTCAGACTGACACTAGAAGTGGCCAATTGTATATTGCATAAGCACTTCTGCTCCTGCTAAAATTTTTGGAAGCAGGGCAAGTTACTGAGTGCAGCAGCAGGCAGGAATCAGTAGTTGTAGCAGGGCTCAGGTGGACTCCGTAACAGAGCTCCCTGGTGCTCGCTCGCTCGTTCGCCCGCCTCTGCTCTCGCACCCTGCTGCTGCTAGAACAATAGCCCAGTTTATGAATTAATGTACTTGTTCGGTGCTGTTTAAATTTAAAAGAGACTACAGTCTATTTAGCCCTCTACAATACAAGTAATCTGGAGAATGCTTTGACTGCCAACTAGTTTATATTCTGTTTGAATTACCTGTGTTGCTGTGTAAAGTTTAAACAGTTTGCTAGCCCACACACACTGTGCTTTAGTTACCTTGCTTTTACCTCCCTGCTATTTCTCTGTTCCTGGCCCACCCCTCCTGTCTAGCCATTCTGCACATGGGACAAGCCTCTCTCTCTCCCCAGCTGTATTGTCTCACCCCACCTAGCCACACATCGTTGCTCAGCGAATCACCCGCACCTCTTTGTTTTCCCTTGCAGCAAATCCAATCTGTTCCTTGCATTTCTTTTGTCCTGTGTCTCCTCCCTCCTACTGACTCGATCTCTTCTGTACTCCTCAGGTGGTCCAGTCACCTGGGCTACCGCCCAACTGGAGCAGCTCTTTGGATCGCTTAATTGGACATCTGCAAGGTACGGTAACTACTCGTGGTGCCTTTGCCCTGCCTGGACCTCTTTTAGATTTTAAAATTGGCACCATTCTCTTGACTCCCGGACCTCGGACTGAGCACTAGAAGCAGCTGATTGTATATCGCATAAGTGCTTCTGCTCCTGCTAAATATTTTGGAACAGGGCAAGTTACTGGTGCTGCAGCAGGCGGGGAATCAGTAGTTGTAGGCAGGGCTCAGGCGGATACTCCGTAACAGAGCTCCCTGGTGCTCAGCTCGTTCATCCCGCCTCTGCTCTCGTGCCCTGTTGCTGATAGCCCCGACACCTCACGCGTCCTCCCACCCACCCCTGCCCACCCCGTGTTCGGCTCTTAGTTTTATAGGCTGTGGCTATCAAGCAGGTATTTTTTCTATCTCCCCACTTTCCCATTGGCTCATTATATTAACTAGCCAAAGGGGCACCACTCAAACCTTTTCTCTCTCTCTCTCAAGCATTATTTTCAGCTTGGTAGTGTTCACCACCTAAAGCCTCAAGACTGCACTGAACTTTTATCTATAGTCTGTCAGACAGATTAACTCAGATCTCTCGTATACTATAACCAGCTGTCAAAACCTGCTCTCCCTTCCCCTTATATTTGTGCAGCTCTCCTCGCTTTCTTGTTAGGTCCTTTGCCTTTTGCCTAAAACAGTCTCTCTCAGCTTCCTTGCTCCACCACCTTGCAGTTATATCTCAGCATCTCAAATACCTAATAACTTGTACACTAGGCTAGCCTCTGAGCACTGTGCTGCTCCTTCACCCCCCACCTTGGGCTCCTTCCTGTGTTCCTCAGTCCTGCCCCATTAAAATATGCCTATCACTAAATGCTATAGCTTAGCCTGGTCACTGCTATCTACGACCTCCTACTCTTGTCACTGATGCTACTCAGCTTCCTCATTGTACCTCACACCAAAGATTGCACTCAAAACAGTTTTGCACCTCTAAATGACTATACCTACTCCAATTTGCTAATATTAACTGAATATTACACAGACACTACCCTGCTCTCCTCCTAAACTACTTATATACCATGCCACGGCTTCCACCACTAAGCGATGGAGGACTGACTGGCGGAGCTGCACCAAAGCGGTACTGCATAACTTATGGTACCTCATCGTACTGGCCCTTATGCTGTCTGGTGACATAGAATTGAATCCGGGTCCTGCAACAGGCTTATCACCGCTAATCTCCTCCAAACATAATTTAAAAGGCTTCGCTGTCCATCTTAATATCAGGAGCCTCCTCCGCAATCAGGCAGATCTTGAAGCATGGGTGGTTAATCACACACCTGATGTGCTCTGCTTATCTGAGACATGGTTAAGGCCCTCGATCCCTGATTCCCTTTGCCTGCTTCAAACTACTCCCTTGTCAGGTCACGACAGACCAACTCTAAACGCGGTGGGGGGTGTTGCAATCTATTACAAAAAGCAACCTGAATTTGACTATGTTAACTAATAACAATAAGTCCTCATGTGAATCCATTCATGCTATTCTTAGACTTGGAAGAAAAACTCCACATTGTAGTGTCTACAACCCACCTACCAGTGGAACACAAGGTCTAGCTGATTTACTGGCTCAAACAGCTGAACTTGCGGGGAAAAATGAGCTCCTTATTCTTGGGGATATAAACCTAAACTGGTCTGGTAAAACTCATGACTCACTTCAGTTCCCTGGTACAGAGCTACAATCTGCATCAAATCATTACTGATTACACAAGGGTATCAGCTAATGCAGACTCCAGCACCCTCATTGACTGGGTATTAACAAATCGAGTGGATCAATTGCTAAATCTGGAACCATGCCTGACAATATCAGTGATCATTCCCCGTCTTTTGCATATGGAGCACCTCCACACACTCCACGTCCTACCAAACTATATGCTTCAGAAATTATGTTAACCTAAATCAAGGTAACTTCCTTTCGATGTGTCCCACACTGACTGGTCCCCTGTTTTCCACTCTACTAGTGCTGAAGTTGCCTTGCATGCCTTCCTGAGCAGGTTCATCCTCCTTCAGGATAAGCATACCCAAGTCATTACTCGGCGTTTGTGGTACTCAAACCAGATGGCTACACAAAGACCTCCTCACTGCCCTCAAAAACAGGGATAAATGCTGGAGTAAGTTCAAAGCATCTGGTCTCCCTACTGACTATAACAACTATAGAGAACAGCGTTCAAAATGCAAATCACAAATTAGACTTGCAAAAGTCAGTACTGCAAAGGACTCCTGCTGGATTCATCCGGGGACCCCAAGAAATTTTGGTCTCGTCAAGACTTTCCTCGGCTCAAATAAAAGGCCACTAAATAATGACATGATATTAAAAGGTGCCCATTACAGCACCCAGGCACCATTGCCAATGCTTTAACTCTTACTTCTCTGACCTCTCGAGCTACACTCATACTCCCTCCTCCTCTAACTTATTACCTGCAGCTCCACATCCAAAAGTAACTACACAAACGCCTACCTTCTACTTTAAAGCCATATCAAAAATGACGTCCTCAGACATCTAAACTCTATATCAGACAGTGCTGCTGTTGGGGCTGGCCTTGAGCCCAGACTCCTCAAACTATTGGCATCTTTCATCTCAGGACCTCTGGCTTGCATATTCAACCTATCCCTGAGTGAAGGTGTGGTGCCAGTATGGAAACTAGCCAGAATCACGCCAGTATTCAAAAGGTGACAAAAGTCATAACCAACTATAGACCAATAGCAATATTGTCTACACTTGATAAAGTCCTTGAGAGCTCATCTCAGCACAGATCTCTGAACAGCTCACAAAATACAACCTACTGCACCCAAACCAGCACGGTTTCGAAAAGGTCATAGTACTCAAACTGCTCTTTTGCAGCTGACTAATGATATTCTTTAAACTATGGACCAGGGTCACCTAACTGGTGCAGTTTTTATCGACTTGACAAAAACCTTGATCTAGTCAACCACCCTCTTCTGCTTGCCAATCTCCACCCTGGGCTTCTCACACAATGTACAACTTGGTTCCATAGCTACCTATCAAACAGGCATCAAACCATGAAATTCAATTCGGCCACCTCAGATAAAGCCCTCATCAATATTGGTGTACCGCAGGAGATCTATCCTCGGACCCTGCTTTCGCAATATTATTAACAACATTCCTCTAGTGGTGTCCTCCTGGTTCATCGCTGCTTTATGCTGATGACCTTGTCCTCTATACAAACTCAGATAATATCCACTCTGTTAATCACAAGCTCTCTGTGGACCTGCAAAATATTCAATCCTGGATCTCCAAAAACAAACTTGTCATAACATATCATGAAGACCAAGGCCATGCTCTTTGGTTCCTCTATTAAAATAAAACAGCACTGTAAATCCTTCCAGATCGCCTGGGTGGACAGCTCCCCACTGGAGATGGTAACTTCTTTCAATTATCTAGGGGCCTTACTCAGTGGGTCCCTCACCTTTGATGCCCACATTACCTCCACCTGTAAGGCTGTGAATGCCAAACTGGGCTTAGCCTACAAAACAAGTTATATTCTTACCCCTACTGCTAGGACTGCCATTGCCAGAGGTATCCTTCTTCCATCACTTTCTTATGGATCCATACTCTATACAAATACATCTAAAGCTAATCTTCATAGGTGGGACACCACTTACAACAATATATGCCGCTACACCTCTGCTTCCTCCAGGCTAAAACATCACTGCATGCTGTACTATGATCTCAACTGGCTTTCTCCTACTGCTCAATGTCTCCTCTCTCTTGGGAACCTGATAGACAGTGTACTCCAATCAAGGATGCCGACCTACCTAGCCTCCCTGCTTATCCCTCAGCCAATCTCCTATGGTCTCCAGTCTACTGAACTTTCCTTGTTTTGCATTCCCAGATGTAGGACTACAAAGGGACATCAGGCTTCTTGCATATAGGCCCCTCCTACTGGAACTCGCTGCCCCTTGATGTTCGCCTTGCACTAATCATGCCATGTTTAGAAATTGCACAGATCCCTCCTTACCACGGGTGATCAATGTACCTGCTTCAACCCTCCTTAGAGTTCAGGCGTAGCCCGCCCTGACTGCCTTGGTTACACCCTCTACAGTGCTCGATTACACCTCTCTCCCTAGCCTCACTACTCCTATCTCATCCTTACCTTTCCTTCCTGCCCCTCAATCTTATACCCTATCACTCTCATTACATTGACATAATCGCCAGCTCAATTTGACTTATTCCTTATGTACCTCCTATCCCTGCTATTACTATGTTAATCCTCATGTGTGCACTTATCCACAGTTGTTTAATTGTAAACCTTTTATGCCTTGTATCATTACTATGTCCTAAAGTTATCTCACCTTATGCTTGCTTTGTATTGTATGGCTTCTGACCCTGTAAATGTCATCTCTCTATGTTGTTCTTACCCCAGGTTTGCCTGAAATGTTTTATGCAGCTCCTGACATTGTAATCTTTGTAATCTGTCATGTCCCTTTGTTGTTGACCTTCCAGGTCGTGCCTGAAAATAGTCACTTTCATGTCTAGCGCACCTACCCAGTTGTCAAAAATAAATAAATAAATAAATAAATAAATGAGTCTGCCAAGGACCATCTCTAAACCTTCCTGACTATATCCCAGAGAGATCCAGTAAATACTCAATCCAGCACCCTCAGCAGCTCAGTTTTAGAAAGGGACACAGCACCTCCACAACACTGATTGAGTTCACTGGTTTCATTCACAAATCCCTGGATCAATGAAGCCTAGTGGATGCAGCCTTCATAGACCCTAAATAAGGCCTTTGATACAGTTAACCTCACCCTCCTCCCTCAAAAAGCTATCCTCCATTGTAATTTCTACAGACACTGTCTCCTGGTTCGAAGCTATCTATCTGAACATACACAGCAGGTGAGAACAGCCAATGTTGCCTCACACCATCAACCTGTCAGATCTGGAGTACTGCAGGGCTCCATAATGGGACCACTTCTTTTCAGCATCTTCCTTAACAATCTTCCCCACTCATGCCAACAACAGACAGAACACCAGAAAGAAGGAGCTACTGGTATAACTAAAACTTCTCTACTGGGACTATATTGCCCTCCTTTCTCCCTTCCACCCTAAACCAGTTCTGCTTTTATAGGCACAGAATTTAACTGACAACAGGAACTTCCTGTTTGGGAGCAGGAAGTGAGTGATCACAGAACCACCAAAGACTCACCATCCTAGAAGGGCAAGAGTAGCTCTCCGTTCCCCCAGCTGCTGGAGGTCTGACTCTTAGCAAGTAAGGAGACTACTGAAATATAGGAACTTCTTGTCTTAGAACAGGAAGATCAGGAGTTAAAAGGGCACAGAGGCAGTAAGTAAGTAGGGGAAGAAAAAGAAAATAAACAAACAGAGGAAAGAGTAAGTATTCCAAACAACAGTTAGGAGGCCAGAAAAAGACATGATGGAGTGGTGCAGTGCAGTGGCTGTGGAGCAGCAGTCTTCTGGAGATGTTCTGGAGGATGCAGTGTTGTCCCATCTGGAAGCACCTCTCTGGGCTGAGGGTGGAGGTTGCTCATCTCAGGCTGAGTTGGCCAGGATTTGTGGGACCTCCTCACCCCACGCAGGGGCCACCAGGGTCACTGCTGCTGCCTCAGAGGTTGCCAAGAAAGAGGAGTGGTTGGACCACAGTGGGCTCCAGGGAGGTGAGGGTGGGTGGAACAGAGGTGCATCCCTCAGTTGTACCTCTCCACAATTTCTATGCTGTTCTGGAAAAGGTGGTTCCTCTATGGAGGCATCCACAGTGGAGACCAAGGAGGATGCTGGGACCCTCCACAAAGTAGACCCATAGGAGATGGTGGCATGAGACCCCACAGAGGAAGGAAACAACTCCTGGTGGGGACTCCATTGTTAGGAAGGTAGAACTGGGGGAGGAAGGGAGAGGGAGGTAAGTGCCTGCCTGGCACCATGGCTTTGGGGGACAGGGAGCGAATCCTCAGGATCACAGGAGCATCTGCACAGGGAGGAGGCTGGATGTCATTGTCCACCTAGGGACAAATGACCTGGCTAAGAAAGGATCAGAGCAGTGCAAGAAGCATTTGTGGAGATGGGGAGGGGCCTTAGACAAATAGCACACACGGTAACCTTCTCTGAGGTGCTGCCTGTCTATGGCATGGATGAGGCTAGGGTGCTCCACACCATGGGATCCAATCAGTGGTTGAAAACTGGTGCAGAGCCTGAGGATTTGGCTTCATTGTGGACTGGGGTCCACCTGGATGGATGCAGGCCTATACTGGTGTGATGGTCTGCATCTGTCCAGGAAGGGAACCAGGATCCTAGGTGATAGGTTTAAATACTTCATTGGCAAGCATTTAAACTAGTCAAGGGGAGGAGCACTGGAAAGAGCAGGAAATCCTAGCCCCCCAAAATCAGGGTACTAAGGAGGTAGACACATCATAGAGATGTCAATAGGAGAAGCACTGGGGTAAATGGAGAAAGTGACAAATGCAATAAGGACAGGGATGGGGCAAAAGGGATAAGGCCATCAAGAAATGGAGGATAATGAGTACCAACGCCTGTAGTCTGGGCAACAAGCTCCCTGAACTGGTGGCCTTGATGGAAGAGGATGCCTGGATATCATAGCATTAACGAAACATGGTACACAGAGAACCATGACTGGGATGTTAACATACCAGGTACACAACCTACCGGAGAGACAGGGAGGGCAGAAGGGGAGTAGCTCTCATGTAAGGGAAGAGATAAAAGCAACTGAACAAAAGAGTAAACAGGGAGGAGAGAGGCACTGTGGGTCACCTTAGAGACTGGAAATGGCACCACAATCTGCACAGGGGTTGTATACAGACCCCTATGTCAGGGAGGAATGGACAAGGATATGATAGAAGGCATACTTAGGATGACAGAGAAACATAGAAACATAGACTTTGATGGCAGATAAGGACTGCTTGGCCCATCTAGTCTGCCCATTTCCTACCTACAGGATAGGCCGCAGATCCTAGTTAACCAACAGCCTATTTCTTCCTACCCCACAAGAATTGCCTTATGTCTGTCCCATGCATTCTTGAATTCTCCCACAGTTTTAGACCCCACAACCTCCTCAGGAAGGCTGTTCCATGCATCCACTACCCTCTGTGAAATAATACTTCTCACATTGCCCTGAACTGCCCTCCTTCTATCTTTAAATTGTGTCCCTTGTTCTTGCAAGTCTCTTTTTCTGAAAATGCTATCCTCTTGGACTTTGTTGATTCCACTGAGGTACTTAAAAGTTTCTATCATGTCTCCCTCTCCTTCTTTCCTCAAGGGTATACATATTAAGTTCCTTTAGTCTCTCCTCAAACGGCTTCTCTTGCAGACCCTGCACCATTTTAGTTGCCCTCCTCTGGACTGCCTCTATCCTGTCTATGTCCTTGTGGAGATGGGGTCTCCAGAACTGGACACAGTACTCAGATGGGGTCTCACCAACTTTCTGTACAGAGGATAACAACTTCCTGTTTCTGCTGCTGATGCCTCTCCCTATACATCCCAGTACACCCCAGCCCTCCCTACTGCCTTCTCACATTGCTTGCTAACCTTAAGGTCATCTGATATGATTACCCCAGGTCCCTTTCCTTTTTGTTGTTTACTACCTCCCACCCATTGTGTATTCTTCCCTGGGTTCTTGTTTCCAGGTGCATTATTTTGCACTTCTTTGCATTGAATCTAGCTGCCATACTTCTGACCATTCCTCCAACCTTGCCAAGTCCCTTTTCATCCTTTCCACGCCTCCTTGTGTATCAACCCTGTTGCAGATTTTTGTGTCATCTGCACACAGAAAGGGAGATAATGTTGATGGGGACCTTAATATGCCAGATGTTAACTGGAGCACCTTTGCTGCAGCCACATCCAAAAGCAGGGCCATTCTTGATGCCCTTCAGATGGCATGCCTCAGACAGCTATTTCTGGAACCTACTCATGAGGGAAGTCTTAGACCTCATACTCTCAAATGTGGACAGAGAGAGGCTCTCAGATATAGAAGTGGGTAGCCATTTGGGAACAAGTGACCACCAAACAGTGTGGTTCCACGATAAACTCACTACAGAGTCAAGCCATACAAAAGTGAGGGTTCTGGACTTTAGGAGGGCTGACTTTGGCAAGATGGGAGAGTGCCTTAGAAAAGCACTAGCAAACAGGCTAGAAGGAGGGTGGAGCAACAATGGGGAAATATCAAACTGCCATCACAGAGGCAACAAGCATTTGTGTGAAGCAAATAAACAATCAAAATGAAAGAAAAGGCCACTATGGTTCTCAAAAGAAGTGGTGGTGAAGGTTGGGAGAAAAGATAGCATTTAGGAAGTATAAGGAAACACAGAAGAGCAGGATGAGAACTGTACCAGTTAAGGCAGAAGGAAGCAGGAGGGTAGTCAGAATAGCAAAGTCACAAACCGAGGAAAAGATAGCCAACTGAGTTAAGAAGGGGATAAAACCTTTATAGGTATATCAGGAGTGTAGAAAAGACAAAGGAGGGATAGTGAGGCTGATTAGAAATGATGGTGGGTAGGCAGAGGTGACAGTGAAAAGTAGGGATACTGAATGAATACTTCTTTCAGTATTCACAAAAACAGAGTAGAGTACCTAATCCAATTAGCAGAAGCACTCTGGAGGGGTCGATCCCAGTCCTTTCATAGAAGAAGGGTTCTGAAAGAACTCCTAAAACTGAAGGTGGACAAAGCAATGGGGCAGATGGAATTCACCCCAGAATTCTAAAAGAATTAAGCAGAGAACTAGTGACACCACTGACTACCCTTTATTGCAAAATCATGGGAGGATGGTGTGGTACCTAAGGACTTGAAGAAGGCTGATGTAATTCTCCTTCACAAAAGTGGGAGCAAGACAGAGGCAGGAAACCACAGACCTGTCAGTTTGACCTCTGTGATAGGAAAGTGATGGAATCATTTCTGAGGAAAAGAATTGTTGAGTACCTAGAGGCCAGTGGGCACAGGACCCAAGGCAGCATGGGTTCACAGTGGGAAGGTCATGTCAGACAAATCTAATTGATTTCTTTGACTGGGTGACCAAAGTAGTGAGACAAGGGAGGGTTGTGGACATGGCCTACCTAGACTTTAGCAAGGCATTTGACACAGTCAACACAAAGATTAGTAGTCAAATTACCAGCCTTGGAGTGGGTCCCATGGTGGTAGCCTGGGTAAAACACTGGCTGAACAAGAGGACACAGAAGGTAATTGTAAATGGAGTCCACTCTGAAGAAAGAGGGTTACTAGTGGGGTATGGCAGGGTTCAGTACTGGGTTCAGTCCTTTTTAATGTTTTTATAGGTGACATTGCAGAGGGACTGGAAGGAAAAGTATGCCTCTTTGCAGATGACACAAAGATCTGCAACAGGGTTGATACACAAGGAGGCGTGGAAAGGATGAGAAGGGACTGGGCAAGGTTGGAGGAATGGTCAGAAGATGGCAGCTTGGATTCAATGCAAAGAAGTGCAAAGTGATGCACCTGGGAAACAAAACCCAGGGAAGATTACACAATGGGGGTGGGGTAATAACAACAACAAAAATGGAAAGGGACCTGGGGTAATCATATCAGATGACCTTAAGGTTGGCAAGCAATGTGAGAAGGTGGTAGGGAGGGCTGGGGATACTGGGATGTATGGGAGAGCACCACCAGCAGAAAACAGGAAGCTGTTATCCCCTGTACAGACAGTTGGTGAGACCCCATCTGGAGTACTGTGTCCAATTCTGGAGACCCCATCTCTGCAAGGACATAGACAGGAAGAGAGGCAGTTCAGAGGAGGGCAACTAAAATGGTGCAGGGTCTGCAAGAGAAGCTATATGAGGAGAGGCTAAAGGAGCTTAATATGTATACCCTTGAGGAAAGGATGGAGAGGGAGACATGATAGAAACATTTAAGTACGTCAGTGGAATCAACAAAGTCCAAGAGGGTAGCATCTTTCAGAAAAGAGATGTGCAAGAACAAGGGGACACAATTTGAAGATAGAGGAGGGACAGCTCAGGGCAATGTGAGGAAGTATTTTTCACAGACAGGGTGGTGAACACATGGAACAGCCTTCCTGAAGGCAGTTGTGGGGTCTAAAACTGTGGGAGTATTCAAGAATGCATGGGACAGACATAAGGCAATTTTGTGGGGGAAGGAAGAAATAGGCTGTTGGTTAAATAGGATCTGTAGCTTATCCTCTAGGCAGGGAAATGGGCAGACTAGGTGGACCAAGCAGTCCTTATCCACTGTCAAAGTCTATGTTTCTATGTTAACATGTTCTACTTACGCAGATGATGCGTGATCTTCACTGGTGGTACTGACCATGAGCTACTAGAACAACAACTTCAATCTGACTTTAAGGATGTGGAGGAGTGGTTCAGAAACCACAAACTGGTACTGAATTATATAAAAAAAAATGAAAGTCATGTTGTTCAGTGGTGGTGCTCGCAGCAAACACAGAGCCAGAACCCTTACCATCAAGAATAAATCAGGCATCCCACTTGAACAAATTCATCATTTTAAGTACCTAGGGGTAACCCGGATAGCTCCCTGTCTTTCACAGTGTATCAATAACATTTCCAGCTCTGTAAATATCAAAACTGGGTTATTACACAGACACAAACATAGTCTAACACCAGAAGCCCTTCAACTAATAATGCACAGCTGCATTCTGTCCACTATCATTATGGATTGGCCATTTATGGCTCAGCCACCAACACCTCGCCACAGAATAGCAGTGGTGCTTAATAAAGCTGGACATCTTCTCACTGGAGTGAATCTCCATACCTACATGTGTGAACTCTATAAAAAACAGGTTGGCTTCAGCTGTCTGGAAGGATCCAATATCAAACCTGCCTGGCTTACTAAGAAATCCATGCTCGGCTCCTTCCTCCTGGAACTACAAACGTACTCAACCAATATTACAGCACTCATCACACCTCGAGCTCTGTCAACCAACTTCTCTCTGTTCCAAGATGCCAGAACACCCAGGAAAAAAGCTCATTTGCACATAAAGCACCCCTCTTGTTTAACACACTGCCAAATTATATCACATCCCTTCCTAATCTGGATCCTTTTAAAGGCTGTCTTTCTCAGTATCCCAAACCAGTCAGTTCCTGTGACTGTGTCTTCTGACAATGGTTTACAGCAGTCTTGTCAACACCCAGGTTAGCCTCCCTCCCTCCTCCTCTTTTATCCACTGTCCACTTGCTCCCTCCTTCCCCACTCTCTTCCTCTCAATCTCTGCTAGTCTTAACATGTATTACCCTTACCCAATTCCCCTGCCTGACAAAGCCCTTGGGGTGCTTATTTTCTCTCAGGATTCTTCTAGTACTTCTTTCCTGCCACTGCTAATACTAGCAGCATCTAAAGATGTCTTAACCTAC
The DNA here is from genome assembly GCA_016271365.2 of Neoceratodus forsteri. Lineage (NCBI taxonomy): Eukaryota > Metazoa > Chordata > Ceratodontiformes > Ceratodontidae > Neoceratodus > Neoceratodus forsteri. The sequence continues at coordinate 1,237,552,720 of CM057453.1, read as the reverse complement.
TGCCAATTGTATCTTTATGTAATACCAACCTTGTTTATTTTGTTACTTGTTTTATTGCCTTGCATAACGTTTTTTTTACTGCTTGTCACAATGTTATGTAGCTGCTACCTTTGTATGTTTGTCACCCTCTCTTGACATGGAACCTTTGTAAATGAGATATTTTTGCTCATAGGTATTGTAATCTGAGAATGAATAAATAAACAAATACATAAATAATTAAATAAAGATTCCCTAATGCTTGGTAGTGTTAAACACGTAATCTGTCCGGTCTCACAGCTTTTACTTTTTTAAAGTGTCCCCAGGGCAGCTGACAGTTCAGCCAGTTGTACATGGGCTTCCAGCTGCTCTGCCTGCTCCTCAGTAAGTCCCAGAAGGGTAATATCCCCAGGAAAGCAGACATATCATCACTATTCAGCTCCCCAGTTTACAATGCCTTACAGAACTGCACATTATAGGTTTTCCCAACTTGTTCTTAGGAAACAACCAGGGTTGTAACACCCTACCTTTGGCTAAATGGGCACACATCAGACTAGGCTTGTTGACCCATTCATAAATACACTGCTTGGCATAAAACAGACTGTAATAGCCCCTATATTCATAAGGCTAAATATAGCTCCTCTCATGCTGTTAGTAATGACCACAAGTATTGTCTGAGGAATCCTCATATGCTTTCCTCTTCAATCACTTCACAGTCTCTTCAAGGTTTTGTATCTTCCACTGTTTTTGTTTTGCTTTTATCATATAGGAAATTATCATTCCTCTCATGTATGCATTCCTTGCTTCCCAGAGGACTCTCACTGATGTGGTAAATTCTTACTTGTAATAATATAAAGATTCCAGTGATCTCAAAAACTCTGCAAATTCCTCCTGGAAACCATATAGGAGGGAACTGCCATGTTCATTGGAAGCCATGTGCATCCCTGGTACTCAGAGTTGAAAGCACTTTGTCATTATCGAACACAGAGATGGAGAGATCTCAGTGCACAGTAGCCAACTATACATAGACCTAGGTATGAATATGTTATCAATCCATGACCAAGATTTATTGGGACCGGACAAGAAAGTGTATTCTCTTGAATCTGCTTAGCTTCCAACCATACTTCAACTATGTCCAGCTTTGCTAAGCCAAGACCCCAGTGTCTCACTCCATGCTCCTGTCTCCCCTCCTTTGACTTGTACAAAAAGCATTAGAGCACAGTTGAAGTCCACGCCAACATCAAATTTGGAAGCTGTCCTCTCAGCAGAAGAGCGGTACTTGATCAAAAACATAGGGTTGTGTTGCACTGGTGCAAATGTATCCAGGGTATTATACAACAGCTCCTGCACAAAAATAAAAGTACCAGCCCTGGGGTCACTTGCTCTTCTTTGTTCAACAAAGATCAAGCTTCTACATTAACAAGTTGGCCACACACCTCCCTGTGCCCATTTTAGTATGCAGCACAACACTGACCCACCCATTCCCAGAAAGCTTAGCATGTTCCGTGATCTGTGCATGTGTCTCCTGCAATATGGGGGCATTGACCTTTTCTCTTGCATGCACTGAGAACCTTTACCACTTTATCAGCATGGAAAGCCCCTGGATATTCCAGAAGCACATTGTAATGTTCAATAGTTTAACATTTAAAAGGCTTAGGTGGCACCAGGGAGGGCACAACCCTTCCAAACCCAGACCCTGGTCACTTCTCTCCAGTATCCAACTCCTCCCTCCTAATTCTTCCCAGACCTGTCTCTCAACATTCATATGAGTCCTGTAGCTTACAAGAACAAAACAACAGGAAACAACAGATAAAATTTATAATAAAGCAACATAGTACCCTTCACAAACAGTATAGTATCTCACCTGACTCTGCTGACACATATGGCGTCCCTCCAATATATGAGAGCTCACCTCCTGTTGCAAGTTGAAGCAAGTAAGAGCACATCATGGTCAAAAGATTACATTACAATAGAACAGCTCCTCTCGCCACATCTCATAAAATACTATCAATCATTGGACCACAGGCCCACCACTGCCACAATACAAATATAGATTAGCCCTACTCCTCTGATGGTATTTGCATGGTTAGACATACTGTATGCCATCTCTTCAAAGTTTCATGTCTCGAACTGCCATGTGTACCCTCCCATGGGACCACAAAGGTGTGTCCACTTCTGGGCCAGGGCTAGGAGACTCGAGATGAGGCAAGTGAGACCATTCCTCTCAACACTGGTTCCACCTCAGTGCCAGACCCCTAATGGACCATGTCATGTGCTGTACAACCCTTTGCACCACCTCCCTCTCCCACCTTCCCAAGCGACCACTAATAACGAACATCAACATTTTTCCTTAATGCAAAGTGTGTTGCTATAAACTGGAGCCTAGTTCATGAAATCCACTTGCCTGGGAACAGACTTGAGTAGGCAGAAAATACACAATAGCATCTGCCATCCCTCTCATAAAACTCTGATATTTAGGCCTTTAATCAGTCTATATTTTAAAATTATACAGGGTGCTGTTATCACAGGGTTTCTACGCCCTGCTAATATTTCAAGGATATTTGAATATGTCAGAATAGTAACCTTGTGATAGAAATTGACTGTCATCTTGGATACCCCAGTCTGTCAGTCCACTAATTCCCCACCCAGTGATTATTAGCAGTTGAATCCAACATACGAGTTTGGTACCTGCAGGCTGCCAGCATTTGTGGAAAATTACCAACCAGTCAAAGTGCTTTCCCCAACTACTGCCTTAATGACTATAAGCCTGGTAACTGAGCCAAAAGCCATAATGCCTCTATACATATTAGCATAGCTTTTGTCACTGTTGGCCTGTGTAGGTAGTGCAGCCTTCCACACTACCCACATGGGCCAAACTAATTAATTATGATGCCCCTTTATTCAGTACAGGTACAGTGGCATCCTCCAGGATGAAACAATTCTGCCACATTTGGAGAACTCTGCAGAATGCTGCAGCAGACCTACTGAATAAAGCAATGTAATTTAATGCAATTAGTCCCTTTGTCATTCAGGAAAATGTGACCCTGCCAGGATGAAGTAGATAGCTACAATTTCCTGCATGACAAAAGGGACTGATTGTTATTGAAATTACATTGCTTTATTCAGTTAGTCTGCTGCAGCATATAACAGAGTGCTTTAAAAGTGGGTTTCATCCTGGGGATGCCACTGTATATTCCTGGCAGTTGTTCTTGAACTACACATGATATGGGTGTTGCTTCAATTTCTATTTAGTTAAATGACAACAGCACAACCTTAAATGCAGCAAATGACTACAATACAACAAAGCAACAAAATAAGGATCTTTTACTGAGGCCCATCCTTGAAACATGTTTAAATGATGCAAGTTAGTAGCAATATCTTATTTCTGTCATAGTGCAGCCCTACCAAGCAAATGAGGAATTTGAAGTTGAATTCCCTGTAAGGCACAAATTTACCATATGACCATTTCTCAAGCTAACCCTCTTCTGCTTACATAGATGCAACCAACAGCAATTCACCAACAGCTCCACCAGTCCTTTCCCCTGCCTGCTATTCAAAATATATACTTGCTTGACCAGTCATTGTGGTATCGTCCAGTTCAAAAGGAAAACATGATATACCTACTGTTCTTGATGCAAAGGGTCGGAAAAGAAAACAGAGTTTTAGAGCAGTGGCCAGCATCAGCTTCATTTCATTTCATAGTCCCAAGTTCCCACCAGTCTGCAGATATAGCAAGCAATGATGTTTGTGAGCTGTCCCCAACACAAAATCTGGCAGTCCATGCAAGTAAATTTCCTAGATCAGTAGTCAGACATGTAGCTCTATGCAGTCAGTTCCCTGAGGAAAAGTGGTGCTGTAACTCTTAGTTCGCATAGTCCAGGGGTGGCATTGGCAGTTCAAATACTCAGAGAAAAAACATTTAGGTCCCACTGCTCATTGTCTATTCATATGATCCCAGTCCTACACAATTTTGCACTTTGTCTCCTCCAAAAAGTGTTGGTTGCCTCCTCCACCTTGACCTTGACCATGACCTGGTATGCAAACACAGATTTCATCTTCTCTCCCATAAAGCATCCAGTGCATGCATAAATGCTCGCCTTATTTCTGGAGCCCATGAGAGAAATCTTGGCTAATATATAGGCAGTGTACTCCATAATGCAACTCTTTCTTTTCCCACAAGTTTGGAGGATTGCCTGTCCATATGGGAAGTGATGCAATCAAATGAATATCTGATGTGGTGGCTGGTCATCTGGTGGTTATGGCATGAGGTCTCATGCATCCTCTCAATCTTCAAGTCCTGCTTTGGTCTACATAAACAGCAGTTCTGGGAGTACCACAGCAAAAACTTAAATACACTGTCACTCTCTTTGCCCTCGGGAAGATCATGGACCCTCAAATTGAGTGCTTATTGTAATTCTCCGATATTCCAGTTGTTCCATGAGGTCCACTATGCCTTTTCAAGGTATACAACTCTCTCTCTGGCAGGCTACTGTGATGATCCTCCAGGTCTGAAATGCATCTTTAGCTTCATCCAGCCATTTGGCTTGGCCCACAGTTTGAGTCACTAAGTCTGTTACTTTTTCTGTGAGGGTATCCAGCTTTCATTTGAGGGCTGCTAAAACTTGATCCATGACTGTGCGGTCTAAAGCAGACTTCTCAGAAGCTGAAAGTGTGACCGTATGTGGCAGCCCCCGTTGATGCTTCTTTCCCTGCTTGGCACAGCTCTGTTGCAGTTTAGAGCCACCATTTACCTCCTAATCATCCATAATGATGTAAAGAACTTCTTTACTTTTCGATGACCTCTGATTTTAAGTAAAATAGTCAGATTTTATGCAGGGCCAGTCCTTTCTGTGACAAAAAACATTTTTCATGAGCCACCATCTTGTTTTTGGCTGATTTGGAAATACAAATATATAAATGGCACAAAATAATGCCCTTACACATAAAAAAAAATGTCTCTTGTTCATCGTGACTACCTGACATGGATTCTTTACTGTTTCATTATTGAATTGCTGCCCAAACATTTTTTTAAAGACTGAAATCCTTTTCACGATTCACTCATATTCTGTTTCATGAATCCTTTGTAGTGGTCAAGAAAAAGATTTTGTCTCTCAAAATGGATTTTGGAAAAACAATGTTTAAAATCCTTTTCAGTGATGGAATCCTTTTCAGTGACCACAACAAAGGAATAGTGAAAATGATCCCATCTCACAAAGAAGGATTAAAAAATAAACTATGTCCAAAATCCTTTTTGAGAGACAGCATCCTTTCGCGACCACAAGAAAGGACTCATCAAAGGATCATATCTCATGGAAAAGGATGTATAAAAACAAACTCAGAAATCCTTTTTGTGAGAATAAATCTTTTCTTTACAGAACAGAAAAGGCTGGTGAAGAAGGATTTATTGCCACAGAAAAGGATTTAATGATTGTGCATTTCAATGATTTTTCTTGGTGTCTAGTGGTACCCCCACCCTCCAAGTGTGCCTAGCTCCCGTTACTTTGTTGTATGTGTCCCATGGTACCCTCCACCCTCCTGTAGCCAATACCATTCAGTTCCTTTTGTCCGTGGTGTCTAGTGGTGCCCCACCCTCCGATGCCCATATGATTGTAGTTTCTTGGTTGCCCTGGTGTCTAGCAGTACCCCCAACCCCCATATCTCAAGAACATTGGAAATAAAAAAACTGTCCCTAGAGGACTTGATTTTTGTTTCATTTTAATCTGAAAGAAAAGCCCACCAGTGATTGTTACCCATCCTCCCACCCAACCTCCTATTGTGCCACCACCTCCGGCATCCTCCCAGACCCTCCACACTCACTCACCTGAACTGTTACCACTGTGAACATCACTTTCTTTTTTATGCTCCCTCCCAGCTCCAGGCCAGCCTCGCTTCAGGCAACCTATGCCTTCTGAGCCACACTGCCTTGGATCAGCCACCTCTTCACCTCATATAGCAGTCCGCCTGGATGACCCCAGACATAACTCTTTACAGGGTGGGTCCCCCTCTGAGGGAAACAGCACCAGTGAGGGTGACCAGAGCCAAACCTGTTCCAGGGTGCTGCTGGGGATGGTACATGCACTGTCCTTGGACTCATGGCTACGGGAGCTGGCGTACCATCATCCGTCGGCTACAGGGCTCTTTCCAATTTGCTCCGGAGGCGTGCAGTGCCACAACGTAAGGCTGATGCCAACGCTCACCATGCCTTATTAGTGTGTGGGACGCCACACATTGCCATACCCCAGCCTCCACTAGGGGTCAGCAAGTGTTGGATCACATCCCTGCCCTCCCAAGAGAAGGTGATCTGTCGCTGATGCTCAACCCTCTCTCCCTGGCCAGCCCTCCAGCACCGAGTCTATTCCCAAACCGGGTCACTGGCATCACAAGCAGAAATCCAGCTGCTGTGCTGGCGGGCTAGCCAGAACATCACTTTCAGACTGAAGGCAAGTCTTGCTGCAGGAACCAGAAACTGTTACATGAGAAAACAAAATACTGAGATTCAATGTATTTCAGTGAGATTTTTGGCCACAGTTACTTGACTTCTCATACAGCAGTTGCCAGTTCCAGCAGCAAGACATAACTTTGATCAGAGAGTGGATGATCACAGTTGAAACAGTTTAGGTGAAGGAGGGTGTGGGGTGTTCCAGGGGGTATCAGAGGTGGTGGTTACACACTATGGGAGGTTGGTGGGCAGGTGACAATCACCAGTGGATGTTTCTTTTTAGATTAGGAAAAAGCAAAACATTGATGGACAGTTTTAAAAATTTCCAGTATTCTTGAGACACAAGAGGGTGGGGAGAGTTATCACTAGACACCAGGACAACCATGAAACCATATATAAACAGACATCAGAGGGTGGTGGGATGCCACTAGACACCTGGGACAAAAGTGACTTAATGGGAACAGGCAGGGAGGGTAGGGGAGTACCACAGAACACCAGGAACATATCTAAATAAATATATATGGGAATAGTAGGGTGGGGAGCTACTAGACATCAGGGATACATATAACACAGATCATTATTTTTTCCACACTCAAACGGAATGCAGCCAAAAGCTATTGCCAACAGGCTCGTGCAGCAGGCAGCAAATATAACAGAATTTAAAAATTAATTTTGCTCATTCAGGTTGCAAGGATGAAACAACATTTTTATTTAGAACATATATCCCTGTTTTCTGTGATTGAATGTCAATAGGTACAAACAATGGTTGATGGCCCTAACTCTCACCCCACCACATATGTAAAGAAGCAGAGGTATAGGAAAATGGGGCGAGTTAGGACCGATGACCCCTATACTACACACTTGCGCCAGTGGGGGTGGGCTCGAGTATGCAGGGGGTTTCAACCTCAACACGAATTTCTACTTTTGTCGCTGTGGAACAACTCTAACTGATGCATTAAACAGAGTTTTTTGCCTCTAATTTCCCTTCCTTTGAGAATGATGATGAGAAATACTGAAAGTAATGGGTTAGAGGGAGAGTCAAGCGCCCTGACGCCCCGCCATACATGATGTCTTGTGACATTGTAACAGGAACAGCAATAAACACAATGTGGAAACACAAATCATAACAGTAATGAAAACGTAAGGGCAAATGACAACGCAAAGAGGTAAACACAAACAGGAACGGTAACACTAACAGGTACATAAACTAAGGGGAAACAGTAACTGTAACAGTAACAGAAGTGCATACCCTGTTTTTCTGGACAACAGCATAGAAAACACAGTGTGTACAAAGACTGTATGCATTGTAATGGCAATGGAAGCTTTAAACGAGCATTGAAGTACTTAATTGAAAATATCTCAGCAACTGTACAACGTAGAAAAAAAATTAAATTTCACAGAAATCATTATTTTCCTGGCTACCATTTTGTGTTACATAGCCCAATGGGATATGTAACTACGCAATGAAAATCTGTATCTCGCACCATTTTTGAGATACAAGCCCCAAAAAGCGCGTATGCTACCATGTTAGTCTATGGGAAAAAGCATCAACTTGAATACCATAACTTTGGAACCGTACAATATTTTTCACTAAACCACCAAAAGGCACATCTGTGACATGCTGGCTGCCTTCCTCAAATTTCAGGCCAAAGACCTAACCGTTCTTTTGCAGCAAGGTGGCAAAGAACTCCTGTCATTTTGGCCATAGTGTTGCAAAGTACTTTTGTGATTTAGAAAGCTTTCGCCAGATTTGCAAATCAGTGAGTATTGAAAGTACTTTGCGAAAGTACTTTTCCAGAACCTTGAAAACATATTTCTAGGTGTTTAACCCTCAAAATAAAGACATGGCTAGCATCCTCAGGCTCCAACTAGGTGAACACAAAAAGAATTGTGTCCCTAGATGGTCCCAATTTTAAATGCCAAGCATTTCTGTGACCACCAACTTAAAACAAAATGGTGGATATGCAAAAGTAGTAGGGGCATTTCAGAAAGTAAAAAGTGCATTTGTGAAAGTGTCGAACGTTTGTTAACTTTTCCTTTGACTTATAATGGGAAATTGTTTTTGAATAACTTTTGAACCATTTAATATTTTTCATGAAATCTTCAAAAGGCACATTGGGCACCCGGATGCATGTTTCCTGAAGATTTTGGACCACTAGCTACAAACTTGCAACCTGTAGGAAATGGCAAAAGATTCACCAAATAGTGTAAACACGTACACAGATCATGTAATAACTCTGCAGTCGTATATTCAACCAGTACAAAACTTGGCAGATCCCAAGGGTATGGTTCTTGATCATGCATTCCAAATTTCAGGCAAATCTGTTAACCAGTTGCCAAAGTTATTAAGGTGCAAAGTTTGACCTTTAACCTTAAAGGGCTCCTCAACCCTAACTATGGTAGCACTATCGTGCTACCATAATATATATAGATATACTATATATCTATATCTATATCTATAGATATAGATATAGATATACTATATCGATCTATATATCTATATCTATCTATCTATCTATCTATCTATCTATCTATCTATCTATCTATCTATATAAATATATATATTAGGTAGCGCGGTAGTGCCACTATAATTAAGGATGAACACACAGTTTATGGTTAAATCTCACATTTTGTACCTTAATAACTTTGCCACCGCTATGATGGATTTGCTCTGAAATTTTGCATGCACAGTCTGGTACCATAGATCTCTGGATCTGGCAAGTTATGCTTTATGTTTGTGCTTGCATTTCCATTACCGCTTGCATTAGCGTTCCATTTGCATCACTGTTAGCATTACCATTACCATTTGTGTTGGCGTTTGCATTACCGTTTCCATTTGTTTCTGTTTGTGTCACGTTAGCATTTCCATTAGCATTTGCATTTACGTTACCATTACCATTTGCGTTTGCATCACCGTTACCATTATCATTTGCATTTGCTTAACTGTTTGCATTACCATTTGCGTTTGCATTTCCATTTACGTTACCATAACTCTTAGCGGTTGGGTTTGCGCTGATGTTTGCGATGCATTACCGTTACCATTAGCATTGCGTTTGCATCACTGTTATAGTTACTGTTACCGTTTGCATTTGCGTTACCATTTGCATTTGCATTACCACCACTGTTAGCATTTGCATTTGCGTTGAGATTTGTGTTGATGTTACCATTACCATTGCCATTTGCATTTGCTTCACCATTACGTTACTATTTGCATTTGCGTTTCTGCTACCAGTGCTGATAGTGTTTGCATTCTGTTTGCATTTGTGCTTGTGTTTCCATTATCTTTGTGTTAGTGTTTCCATTTGCATCACTGTTAGCTTTACTGTTAGTGTTACCATTTATGTTTCTGTTTGCACTTGTGTTTACTTTTGAGTTTACATTGGCATCACTGTTAGCATTACCATTAGTGTTTGCATTTCCATTACTGTTACCATTACCATTTGCTTTTGTGTTTGCTTCACCACAACCATTAGCATTTGCATTTGCATTACCATTAGCCTTACTGCTTGCATTGGCATTACCATTACCATTAGCGTTCACGTTTGTGTTTGTGTTTGCTCACCATTACCGTTAGTGCTACTGTTAGTGTTACAATTAGCATTGCATTACCATTAGCATTTGTGTTTGCATTTATATTTGTGTATTGTTTTGTAACCATTTGCATTTGTGTTACTGTTTCCACTTGCATTTGTATTTGCGTTTCCATTTCCGTTATTGCTTTTGTAACTGTTTGCTTTACCGTTTGCTTGCATTTGCATTTGTGTTTACGTTACCGTTACTGTTAGCATTAGCAGTAGTGTTACCATTACTGTTTCCATTACCAGGGTTAAGAATTGATTAGCATTTTGCTCAAAGTGCTAAAACATTGTGAAAATGCACTGCACCTGCCTCACTGTGTTTAACAAACATAACACTTCTAGAAAACCTATATAAATACTTTCTGAACAGTTAGTATTGTCCCAAGGAAAAAAACTGCTAATCGATTATTTAAAAGGCGTTACCATTACTGTTTGCTTTTGTGTTTGCATTACTGTTATGATTTGCATTTGTGTTTTCATTACAGATAGCGTTACCATTAGCGTTAGTGTTACTGTTAGCATTACCATTACTGTTTGCGTTTCTGGTACCATTACTGCTACGTTAGCATTACCATACGGATTACCGTTTGCATTGCATTTGCATTAGCGTTTTCGTTACTGTTCACATTTGCATTTGCAATACTGTTCACGTTACCATTACCAGTTGTGTTTCCATTTCCACTTGCATTTGCTTAACCAATTGCATTACCATTACCATTACCGTTTGTGTTTGCGTTACAGTTTGCGTTTCCATTAGCTTTTCTGCTTGCATTTCCATTTGCATTACCATTACCTTTAGCGTTACCATTAGCATTTGCATTTGCCTTACCATTACCAATAGCATTACCATTACGCTACCATTAGCATTAGCATTACCGTTAACATTACGTTATCATTGGTGTTAGCATTACCGTTAGATTGCATGTCACCCTTAGGTGGCAAATCACTGTTACAAGGGTTTTCTTACACTGGGGCTGCACTATGGTGTCCTGTTTCTGTGTATGTGGGAGCGCATGGCCCAGAGGAGGCGGCTCCCACAAATACATGTGATTATGATGGATTACAGCTGAGGGTAGGGCCCAAAGGGCCCCATGCTCCCACCAAGACATACCATTCACTATTTGCAGTTCACATTCTCAAAAGAAGAGACATTCATGGCAAAAACTCCATTAATGCATCAATTAGGGTTTGTTACACAGTGACAGAAGCAGGAAATTCAGTGTTAGGGTTCAAAACCCTAACTCTGCATTCCCCCATCCCTACCACACACACATACACATACATGCAAGTAGGGGAAGGATCAAGGCAATACAAGCAATCACAGAAAACTAGCAGCAGGTAACAGAAATAACATATAATTCTCTAAACCACAACACCCCACCCCCAGGCTGCCATCTTCTATGCAGCAGCAGATGTCATGGTCTCGCATGGGGTCGTCAGTCCTAACTTTCATCCCAGAAGTTTCATGCTCCACCAAACACATATGATTATGGACAACTGGGCAGCTTGGGCCCCACACTGCCACAAACACGACACAGACTACACATATGCTTTTTGGGGTTTAGAAGCCCAAGAACAGCAATTTTGACATTTTCTAAAATAGTTTAGCAAAACACTTTCACAAATGCGAAACTTTTGTGTTTGAAAACTATTTTGTGAATGCAATTTACATACTTTTACAAATGCAAAAGTGTTGTGCTTTCTGTTTGTGACACTTTAGTGTTTAGAAAGTATTTTTTACCAATTATTTTACCAAACTGCGAAACTATGCTCAAGATAACTGCATATCTTTGCCATTCTCCATACAACCAAATGGTTTGGGTCCTTTGGACTAGAAATTTACAGGCGGCAAGCCTTCGTCCCACATATCCATTTCTTGGTTTGGTGCAAAATAGTTAAGGATCACAAAGTTACAGTGTTTGAAACTGAGCAATTTGCCATAGGCTAACATTTGGAGCCCATCATGCCTTTCAGCACCCATATGTTGAAAATGAAGTGAGGTACAGAGTTTTGATACTGGCAGCTTGTTTAACCTTTAGGTCAATTAACCTGCTGGAACAAGTTTGAAAATACTGTATGATACCTGCAGTTGAATTTTTCCCTTACTTGCTATGGTAAGAGAGTATAGACCTCCTGCTGGTTGTCTGTGATTGGTTGTGTTGCCTTGGTCCTTCCCCTACTTGCATGTATGTGTGTGTGTGGTGGTGGGAGGGGGAATGTGGAATTAGGGTTTTGAACCCTAACACCAAATTTCCCTGCTTTTGTCACTGTGTAACAACCCTTACTCCTAACTGATGGATTAACAGAATTTTTGCTACAAATAAATATATATATATATATATATACTGTATATATATATATATATATATATATATATATATATATATTATGGTAGCTCAGTAGTGCTACCATAGTTAGAGTTGAGTACCACTTTTAAGGTTAAAGGGTGAAACTTTGCACCTTAATACCTTGGCCACTATTCAACAAATTTGCCTGAAATTTGGCAGACACAGGCGTAACCATAGATCTTGGGATCTGCCAACTTTTGTACTGGTCAGATATATGGCTGCAGAGTTATTAAGTGACATCTGTGCATATGTAGTTTTTGTGCATTCTTTGCTGCACCTACAGGTTCGCACAGTTTGTGCGACTGGTCTGAAAACTCCAGGAGCGTGCGGTCAGGGTCCCCGATGTGCCTTTTGAAGATTTTATGAAAGAATATTAAGGGGTTCAAAGTTATTCAAAAACAATTTCCCATTTTAAGTCAATGAGAAAAGTTAACAAAAGTTTGACAGTTTTGCAAATGCACTTTTTAATGTCATAAATGGCTCTAGTAGTGTCACAAATCCACTATTTTGTTTTCAGTTAGTGATCAGAAAAATGCTTGCCATTTAAATTTGGGACCCTCTAGCAACACAGTTCTTTTGTGTTTACCTAGTTGGACCCTGAGGATGCTAGCCATGTCTTTATTTTGGGTGAAACAGCCTAGAAATATGTTTTTCAAATTTCTGGAAAAAGTAGTGTTGCAAAGTAGTATCAAGACCATGACAGTTTCAGTAAATTTTATGTAAAGCTTTTGCAAATCACGGCACTATTTTACAGACCATGGTCAAATGACAGCAGTTCATTGCCACTCTGCTATAAAAGAACAGTTTGGTCTTTTGAGCTGAAATTTGGAGCAACACAGCCAACATCTCAACGATGAGCCTTTTGGTGAGTTGGTGAAAAATATTATATGACTTCAAAGTTATGGTACTCGAGGTTGACATTTTTTCCCTAGGCTAATGGTGGTGTACGTCATGCCTTTCAGGGCTCATATTTCAAAAAATCGATGTTAGATACAGATTTTTGTTGTCAGTTGCATAGCCCACTGGGCTGTGCAACAGCAAAATCCCAGCCAGGAAAATCACGATTTTGTGAAATTTAAATTTTTTCACGTCATGCGTTGCTGAGATATTTGCAATTAAATACTCCTATGCTCATTTTAAGCTTGCCTATTACAATGCATACATTCTTCGTGTTTCTCTATGCAGCTGTTCACCAAAAATCAGGGTACGCTTCCATTACTGTTACACTTACTGTTTCCACTTGTGTTTATGTCCCCATTTGCGTTACCATTCCCATGTACGCCACCCGTGTGCATTACCCTTTGCATTGTCATTTGTGCTTGCATTGTTACTGTTACCATTTGCTTTTTAACCTTCTGTTTGCATTGCTGTTCTGTTACTATGTCACAAGACATCCATAGCGGTGTAGGCAGAGGCCCTAAAGACTGAGCACCTGTACCATTACATTCACTATTTCTCATTATCATTCTCAAAAGAAATTAGAGCAAAAACTCCATTTAATGCATCAGTTAGGGTTGTTCCACAGTGACAAAAGTGAGGAAATTCACTGTTTGGGTTGAACCCCACTTGGACCCCTCAACACACACCCCAACTGGCATCAGGGTGTGCATTGGGGTTGTTGGTCCTAACTCAACTTGGTGGGAGCTGGGCTCCACGCACACACCAATACATGTTTTACTACTTATATTACACTTTTCAAAAAGTAAGGAAATTCTATGCAAAAAATTGCGTTAATGCATCATTTAGGGTTAAAGCAAAAAGTCAGGAAATGAGACATTAGAGTGAACCCCCACTCCCCCACACACATGAGGCTCAAACCTCATCCCATTCTCCTTTACTGTAGCATGTCAAGATGCTCACACATAGAATGTGGTGAAATTTGGGACTCACTACTCCAATGACACACCCGTGTCTGTCAGTCTGTGGAGGATCAGGGTGGGGCATGTGTAGGGGTTTGGGGTTCAATCCTAATGTCTCATTTCCTGACTTGTTTTGTTTTTTAACCCTAAAATGATGCATTAAAGCAGTTTTTTGCATAGAATTTACTAACTTTTTGAGAAAGCATAGAAAAGTACAAAGTCGCTGTTGGTGGAAGCGCAGGGCCCTTCCAACTTGTAAATTTCTGCTCAACATAACAGTACAGGCATTGAATATCATATCTATTGTTTCATTCATCAGAGTGCCATAATTCTGCACCTGTTTACATTACAGACACCTAACCACTGAAAATTTCCTCCATGGCAGAAGGCTAGCTACCCTATAAATGTAAGCCAGTACCACAGTGCAAAATGCCATATGCAAAGCATAAAGTGCATCATGCACTAGCTCCACAGCAAATTAATTTTCCAACACCTAATTACCATAACTCACATGTATAGGACAACCCTCGACACCCTCCAAATTTCAAGTTAAAAGACCAAACCATTTCTGAGATATTACATTTTAAAGTTTGAGATTTTCATTCATTGGAGTGGCATAATTCCACACCTGTTTATATTTTACAGACCTAACCACTGAAAAATATGTCCAAAGCAGTAAGGCTAGCTACCCTATAAATTTCAAGCCAGTTCCACAATGCAACACGCTCTCCACAGAATGTAAAATGCACCATGCAATATCCCACAACAAATGTATTTTCTGACACCTAAACACCATAATTCATATCTACAGGACATCCCCTCAACACCCTCCAAATTCCAAGTTAAAAGACAAAACTGTTTCTGAGATATATAATTTTAAATGTTGTGAAAATTTTGCTGTCTGGTCCATCAAAATCTGTCCTTCTAGTCCCTCCTCACAAACAAAGATCAAGATCAAAGAATCTCAGGATCAAAGAATTTGCAGGTTTGCAACCAATGAATTTGCAGGCTCACGATCAAAGAATTAAAAAATGTTAAAACTCAATTGTTTTAGAAATACATTAAACCACAGGCATGACTCAATAGAATTAAGCCCCTGAGCAAAACCCATCCTAGTTTGACTTAATAAGTCACCCTGAGCTGAGATATTTTATTTTAAATCTAGCCATCTAGTCCCTCCCTCACGATCAAATATCATGGTCAATGAATCTCGTGATATAAGAATTGCAGGCTTGCAAAAGAAGAATTTGCAGGCTCATGATCAAAGAATAAAAATCTTAAAACACAATATTTTCAGAGAAATAGATGAAACCATGGACATGACTCGATAGAACGAAGCCCCTGAGCAAAACCCATCCTAGTTTGACTTCATAAGTCACCCCTGGGCTGAGATATTTGATTTTAAATCTGGCCATCTAGTTCTCTCACGATCAAAGATCATGGTCAAGAATCTCATAATCAAAGAATTTGCATGCTCACAATCAAAAATCGTTAGTGAGCCACTATCAAAGATTTAAAACTTTGAAACTCTCTCTTTTGACAGAATTACAAGAAGTGACAGGCATGGCTCGACAGAGAGAGGCCCCTGAGCAAAACCCATCATAGTTTTACTAAGAAGTCACCCTGAGCTGAGATATTTGTATTTTTCTGACTGCAAAATGAAAACAAGATGATGGCCATCATGATCAAAGAGTTCCTCCGATCAAAGATTCTTTGATCATGAGCCTGAAAATTCTTTGATTGTGAGGAGAGACCAGATGGCCAAAACCCCATTCTTGTTTGAAAAATAACCATATAAATTTTCCCATAGACTTATAATGGGAACTTAACAGTTAATTAACTTTTGAATGGATTAATATTTTTCACCAAACAAAAAGTGGCATGTTCCTTGACCCAAGCTCTTTCAAATGCCAAGTTGCAGACTGGCCACACGACACAATGGCCATGCAGCACCACAGACAATATCCAAAAACTGCCCACAAAACTGGCAAAGTGCATTATTCAGTATTTTGGTGTGCAAAAACTGTAAGTCTGACCAAAACTAAATTAGGCAAATCAAGAGATCTTCCATGTCCCACCCTGCATACCAAATTTCATGCAAATCCATTGAACATGTCCAAAGTTATTAACATGCACATTTTGAGTTTAACATAGTAGTGCCTTCATAACCCTAAATATAGAGGCATGACCATGACCCTACAATTATAGTGGCACGGTAGTGCTCACTATAGTTAGGGTTGAGTACCCACTTTATGGTTAAATGTCAAATTTTGCACATTAATAACTTTTGCAAACCATATGACAGATTTGCCTGAAATCTTGCATGCGAGTCTGGTACCATAGATCTCTGTATGTAAAGTAGCTTTGTGGTTGATGTATGGTTGCTGTGCTACACAGCATCACAAATCACACAAAAAAATGTGACTTTTGTGCATTTCTTTGCTCATGCCTACAGCCAACACAGTATGTGCATTTGGTCCAAAAACTTCAGGGAATATGCAACCAGGGTCACCAATGTACCTTTCGAAGATTTTGTGAAAAAATATTAAACGGTTCAAAAGTTATTCAAAAAAAAGTTCCCCAGTAGAGTCTATGGGAAATTTAACAGATGAACGTCAGAATGGCCATTTTACTGTCGCGATTACCCTTTTTACTTTCGTGAGTTGGCCATTTTGTTTTCAGTTAGAGCTCAGGAAAATGCCTGGCATTTAAAGTTGGGACCCTCTAGGTACACAATTCTTGTTGTGTTCACCTTGGCGAATCATGAGGATGCTAGGCATATCTTTTTGGGGTTAAACCCCCAGAAATATGTTTTTAAAATTTTTAGGAAAATACTTCTGCAAAATACTTTCACAAATGCATAAGTTTCATGATGTTTTGTGAGAAACTTGCGTGATTTGAAGTAATTTGCAAAGGTATGCCAAAACAACAGAAAATCTTGCCACTCTCCTGTAAAACCATGGTTCAGTCTTTTGGGCTGACATTTTCAGGAAGAAGCTAAGATCCCAGAGATGTGCCTTTTGGTAGTTTGGTGCCAAAGTATTACAGGGCTCCAAAGTTATGGCACTCTGAAGTTGATGATTTTCCCTTAGGATAACATTACAGCATCTGTCACCCTCTAGGGTCCCGTATCTGAAAATGGTTCACGATATTGACTTTTCATCACAAAATTCTTAGTCCTCCCAGTGGGTGGCTAACTGCAAAAGTAGCCTGGAAAGTCATAAATAATATGAATTTTTTTCTACTTCATACGGTTCCTGGGATATAAGCAATTTAGTATTCAAACTGCTCATTTTCCTGTCCGAGGCCACTATTATGTTCACATTCTTTGTATTCATTGTGCTTCTTGATGCACCTGTTTCAGAACACCATGCTATGCGTTAGTGTTTCACTTTGCATTTGCATAAACTTTAGCTTATGGTTAGCATTAACATTTGTGTTTACATTTGTGCTTGCCTTTCCATTACTGTTTCCATTTGCGTCACCATTAGCATTACCGTTACCATTTGTGTTTGCGTTTGTGCTTCCATTTGCATTACCACTTTCCATTTACGTTTGCGCCACAGTTACCGTTACCATTAGTGTTTGAATTTACATTGTGCTGATGTATGCATTGGCATTACCGTTACCATTAGCATTTGCATTTGTGTTACCATTTGCATTTGCATTTGTGTTACCGTCACTATTAGTGGTTGCATTTGCATTGATGTTTGCATTGCAGTTACTGTTACTATTGCTATTTTCCTTTGCTTCACCTTTACTGTTACTGTTACTATTTGTGTTCATGTTTCTACTACCATTGCCATCAGCGTTTGTGTTTCTGTTTGTGTTTGTGCTTGTGTTTCTGTTATCACTTGCATTAACATTTCGTTTGCATCATCGTTAGCATTACTGTTTGCATTTCTGTTTCGCTTGCATTTGAGTTACCATTTGTGTTTCTGTTGGTGTCACTGTTAGCATTACCATTAGCATTTGAATTTCCATTACCATTGCCGTTTGCTTTTGTGTTTGCATCACCATTACTGCATTTGAATTATCGTTTGTATTTCCATTTGCATTTCTGTTTGCATTTGTGTTACCATAACTATTGGGTTGCATTTGCATTGGCGTTACCATTACCCTTAAGCGTTTATGTTTGCATTTGCATTACCGTTAGCCTTACCATTACTGTTTGCATTTGCGCTACCATTATTGCTAGCATTAACATTTGTGTATCGTTTGTGTCACCATTCCTGTTACCGTTAGCATTACTGTTAGTGTTACTGTTAGCATGTGCATTACCATTAGCATTTGTGTTTGCTTTTGCATTTATGTTTGCGTTATTGTTTTTCTTACCATTTTGCATTTACGCTTGCATTTGTGTTTGCGTTTTCATTTACATTTGTGTTATCATTTTTCTAACCATTTGCATTTGCATTACAGTTAGCGTTAGCGAGTAGCATTACCGTTACTGTTTCATTACCATTACCATTTGTGTTTGTATTTGCGTTACTGTTGCAATTTGCATTTTGTGTTGCATTTATATTACTGATAGCATTACCTTTAGCAATAGCATTACTGTTAGCATTACCATTACTGTTTGCATTTCTGGTGCCATTACCAATACTGTTAGCATTACCATTACGGCAATGTTTGTGTTTGCATTTGTGTTACCATTTCGTTACTGTTCATGTTTGCATTTCGTTTGTGCTACCGTTCATGTTACTAGTTGTGTTTCCATGTCTGCTTGCATTTACATTACCATTTGTGTTACCATTTGAGTTTGCATTACTGTTTGAATTACCGTTTGTATTTCCTTTGTGTTTCCATTTGCATTACCATTATTGTTACTGTTAGCATTTGTGTTACCATTACCATTAGCATTACCAATACCATCACCATTAGCTTAATGTTACTTTTGTGTTACCATTAACGCTATCAAGTATCATTAGTGTTAGTGTTACTGTTATCATTACTGTTACCCTTAGCATGACAAATCACTGTTACAAGGTTTTCTTATCTTGACAAGGCTGCTATGGTGTCCTGCTTCTGTGTACATGAGAACACAGAAGCACTGGAGGGCCCACACCCCACAAACACATGTGATTACAACAGAATGGGTAGCTTGTTGAAGCAAGGCATATCATTCACTATTTATAGTTCATGTTCTCAAAGAAGGAAATTCATGGCAAAAACTCCATTAATGCATTAGTTAGGGTTGTTATACAGAGACAAAAGCAGAGAAATTCATTGTTAGGTTCAAAATCCTAACTCATATTCCCCCCACCACCACCATACACACACACACACACACACACACACACACACACAACATATACATCCAAGTAGGGAAGGACCAAGGCAAGACAACTAATCACAGACAACCAGAAGGAGGTGTATACCTCTGTTACCATAGCAAGTAGGAGAAAAATTCAACTTCAGGTGTCATACAGTATTTCTAGACTTGTTCCAGCAGGTTAGATTCACCTAAAGGTGAAGCAAGCTGTCAGTATCAAAAACTCTGTACCTCACTTTGTTTTCGACATATGGCTGCGAAGGCATGATGGAAGCTCCACAGTGTTAGCCTATGGCCAAATTGCTCAATTTCAAAACACTGTAACTTTGTGATCCTTAACTATTTTTGTGCCAAACAAGCAAAGGCACATCTGTGAGACAAGGGCTTGCCACCCTGTAAATTTCAGCCCAAAGGACCCATTTTGCTTGCAGGAGAATGGCAAAAATGTGCAGTTATCTTGAGCATAGTTTTGCAAAATACTCACAAACACAAAGGTGTCACAAATGAAAAGCATGACACTTTCACATTTGCAAAAGTATGTAAAGTGCTTTTGCAAAATAGTGTCCTAAACAGAACGTTTCACAAATGTATAGCATGAAACTTTCCCATTTGGAAAGTGTTTTTGTGAAACTATTTTCAGAAAATGTCCAAAATACTGTTTTGGGACTTCTAAACCCCAAAGAATCATATGTGTAGTCTCTGTTGTGTGTTGGTGGCAGCGTGGGGCCCCAGCTGTCCAGTTGTCAGTAATCATATGTGTTTGTCAGAGTGTGAAACTTCTGGGATGAGAGTTAGGACTGACGACCCCATGCCAGACCCCAACATCTGTTGCTACATGGAAGATGGCAGCATGGTGGTGGGTGTTGTGGTTTAGAAGGTTGTATGTTATTTCTGTTACCTGCTGCTGGTTTTCTGTGATTGGTTGTGTTGCCTTGGTCCTTTCCCTACTTGTGTGTGTGTGTGTGTGTGTGTGTGGTGGTGTGGGTGGGGGAGGAATGCAGAGTTGGGGTTTTGAACCCTAACAATGAACTTCCCTGCTTTTGTTGCTGTGTATCAACCCCTAACTCGATGCATTAATGGATTTTTGCCATGAATATAAAATATATATATATTCATGGCAAAAACTCTGTTCATGCATCAGTTAGTTGTTACACTATGATAAAAGCAGGGAAATTCGGTGTTAGGGTTCAAAATCCTAACTCTGCTCTCCCTCTACCCCAACCACCACCACACACACATACATGCAAGTAGGGAAGGACCAAGACAACACAACCAATCACAGACAACCAGCAGGAGGTGTCTCTGTCAACAGCAAGTAGGGGAAAATTCAACTGCAGGTATCATATAGTATTTCCAAACTAGTTCCAGCAGGTTAGTTCACCTAAAGGTGAAGCAAGCTGTCAGTATCAAACACTTTGTGCATTGCTTTGTTTTCGACATATGGGTGCTGAAAGGCATGATGGGCACTGCAATGTTAGCCTATGGCAAATTGCTCAAATTCAAAATACTGTATCTTTGTGATCATTAACTATTTTGCACCAAACCAGCAAATGACACATGTGTGGGATGACAGCTTGCCACCATACAAATTTCAACCCAAAGGACCAAACCGCTTGCTTCGGGAGGATGGCAAAGATGTGCAGTTATCTTGCATAGTTTCACAAAATACTTTTTGCAAATGGAAAAGTGTCGCAAACGTAAAGCATGACTCTCAAATTTGCAAAAGTATGTGAAGTGCTTTTGAAAAAAGTTTCGCAAACACGAAAGTTTTGCAAATGTAAAGCATTAAACTGTCACATTTGTGAAAGCATTTTATGAAACAATTTTCAGAAAATGTCTAAATGCCATTTGGAGCTTCTATCCCCACCAAAAGCATATGTGTAGTCTGTGTTGTGTGTTGGTGGCAGCATGGGGCCAAACTGTCCTGTTGTCTGTAATCATATGTGTTTGGCAGAGCGAAACTTCCAGGATGACAGTTATGACTGATTGACCCCAAGTGAGTCCCCGACATCTGTTGCTGCATAGAAGATGGCAGCATCGTGGTAGTGTGCTGTGGTTTAGATAGTTGTGTGTTATTTCTGTTACCTGATGCTGGTTGTCTGTAATTGGTTGTGTTGCCTTGGTCCTTCCCCTACTTGCATGTATGTGTGTGTGTGTTGTGGTGTGGGTGGCGGGATCGGAGTTAGGTTTTGAACCCTAACACAGAATTCCTAGCTTTTGTCACTGTGTAACAACCCTAACTGATGCATTAATGGAGTTTTTGCCATGAAAAAAAAAAAAATATATATATATATATATATATATATATATATATATATATAGTAGTGGCAGTTGTGCCACTATATTTAGGGTTATGAATGCACCCTATGTTAAAGCCAAATTTGCACGTTAATAACTTTGGACCCATTCAATGGATTTGCCTGAAATTTGGTATGTATGGTGGGGCATGGTAGATCACTTGATTTGCCAAATTTTGTTTCAGTCGGACTTACGGTCATTACGCATGAAAATGCTGAAAAATGCTAAATTATCCAGTTTTGGAGGCAGTTTTGGGAATGTTTTCTATGGCCCTGCACAGTCGTCATGTGGTGTGCTGTTCTGTGAGATGGCTCATCTGAAAGAGCTTGGCTGGCTGAACATGCCGCTTTCATTTGGTGAAAAATATTGAGGCATTTGAAAGTTATAGCACTTTTAAATTCCCATTATAAGACAACGGAAAATTTATATGGTTGTTTGAACAAAGAATGGGGTTCTGGCCATCTGGTTCCACCTGGCGGTCAAAGAATTTGCTGCCTCATTGTTCAAGAATCTTTGTCTCCGGAATTCTTTGATCACGAGGTTAGCCATCTTGTTTTGAAATCCAATTGTAACAAATCAAATATCTCGGCTCTGGGGTCACTCCTTAAGTAAAACTTATATGGGTTCTACCTAGGGGCTTTGATCTATCGACCCATGCCTTTGGTTTCATGTAAAAGTGTCAAAAAAATAGAGTTATAACATTTTAATTCTTTGATAATGGCTCCTTAATGATCTTTGATCGTGACCCTTCAAATTCTTTGATCGTGAGATACTTTGACTGTGATCTTGCATCGTGAGGTAAAATACAATTTACTCAGCTCAGGGTGGGCTAGGAACACAAGTGAGGGTGGGTTTTGATCAGGGCTTCATTCTATCAAGGCATGGTGGTGGTTTCATCTAAATCTTCCAAAAGTCACATTACACCATTTTTATTTATTCTTTGATCGCGGCGCAGCAATTTCTTTGATGGCTAGATTCTTAGATTGTGATCTTGCATCACGAGCGAGGGACAAGATGGTCTTTGAAAAATGCAAATTTCTCAGCTCAGGGGTATTTAGAAAGACAAATGTGGGTGGATTTTGCTAAGGGGCTTCATTCTTTCGAGGCATGGTGGTGGTTTCATTTAATTCTGCCTAAAACTCAAGTTTCACCATTTTACTCTCTGATCATGAGCCTGCAATTTCTTTGATCATGAGCCTGCAAATTCTTTGATCACGAGATTCTTTGATTGTGATCCTGCATCATGAACAGGGTCAGGATGACCCTTTGAAGAATGCAAATTTCTCAGCTCAGGGGTGGCCTAGGAACACAAATGAGGGTGGGTTTTGCTCAGGGGCTTCTTTCTATTGAGGCATCATGATGGTTCCATGTAATTGTACCTAAACTCAAGTTACAGCATTTTTATTCTTTAATCATGAGCCTGCAAATTCTTTGATCATGAGCATGCAGATTCTTTGATCATGAGATTATTTGATCGCCATCTTTGATCGCGAAGAGAGGGACAAGATGCCCAGATTTTATAATGCATTAGATAGGGAAATTTCACCAGTCTTTAAGTTTAAATATCTCAGAAATGGTTTGGTCTTTTACTTGAAATTTGGAGGGTGTTCTCATCATGTCCTGTAGATGTGAATTACAGTGCTTACGTGTTGGAGAAAACTTTTTTGCAGAGATATTTTGTAATTTAAGTGTTGTGGACAGTGTTTTGCATTGTGCTGGTGGCTTTTAATTGATAGGGTACCTATTCTTAGTGTCATGGAGGATCCACCACTCTGTGGGGCAGGGCAGCAAGATGGCTGCTGTGCCACTCCATTCCCGTGCCTTCTGTGCTAACTAAGTGTTTTCTCCCTATTTTTTATTTTATTTTTAATTGATGAATGAAACTTTTGTCATTTTGGCTATCCTAAATTAAGTAGAGTGATTTTTATTGATAGCTTCTCAACAACTGCTGCTGGCTGGCTCTCAGGACTTGGCATTTTAATGATAGGGCTTTTGCTCTCTGAGTATGCTCTGGTTGAGCTCTTTCGATGGAGCATTTAAACTGACTACAAATGCAGAACCCTGGAAGCTGAAACTGTGGCCTTATAGTGATTTCTGGGATACTGGTATAAAGATATTGAAAGTTCGCCAACAGCTGCTTTTAGCTGGTGTTCAGGACTTGGCATTCTAATGAGAGGGCTGAGAGAGCATTTTGCTCTCCAGGTGTTTGTCTGGCCTCTTTGAATGGAGCTCCAGAGTTTCATTGTGAATGTGGAGCTCTTGAGTCAAAGTCATGGACTCATAGTTGTGAGCCGCTGAATGCAGTTGAATACACAAGATGTTCATGCAAGATAAATCTGGAAGAGGACACTTGGAATTTGAGTCGGAAGTTTGGAACACAGAGGTACTTTCGGTGCCGACAGGCCTAATTTGACCTAACAAAAGTATGTCAGCATTGTCTTGGGGTTAGTTAAAATGTTTAGCCTGCTACTTTAAATTTACTGCTCTTAGTGGAGCACTTTCACTGTCATTCAACAGGTGTTCTTTATCGCTGCATTTAAATGAGAGGTGATGGCAAGAAGAATCCTTGATGTATTGAGCTCTGTCTGGAGGTGGTGTGCACTCCCAGGATGGGAGCTTATCCAGGAAATTGGCCATGATTGTATTCATGAAATACAGTGGATGGGATAAGTGAAGAATGGAGAATGGCTGAAGGGTAAGCCCTGTAAGGTACCTATAAACCTATAAAGGTACTGTTCCTTGCACTTTAACTGGGGTTCATAAGGTGAAGGCTGTCTTATATAACCTAAAAATAATTTGATTTATATAACTCTTGGACTCCCAGATTTGGGAGCATGTGATGTATTAATTTGGTCTTCCAAATCCTAGAACTGCCAAATATTTAAAATGGTGAGCTGGACAAACTCAAATTATAGAAGAACTCCTCGATTGGAGCCTAAATTTAGCCCACATTAGCAGCTAGTACTAGATTAGTATTGGCTTCCATTCTGCCTGTTAATGGGATAGACCAATCATCCTGGGAAGCACTATTGCATTTGCAGCCCCTAATATATAAGACATTGTGTGAAAAGGGACTAGCCACAGAGCTAGACAGTTTACTCGATGGATGTTTGTAAAGAAGATACTTGTGGTCAGAAAATGCTTTTCTGGCTTTTATCGATTGAGGCCCCCTGCACAAAAGGAGCTGTTGAATTAATTCCTTTTTAAACTATGGACCCTTTATATGGAGAAGGCTTGAGCATTTCATTACTTCATATAAGAAGAATGGACTCAGAAACTGGAGCCACATTGTTGTATATTGGAGCGCAATGATCTTTGAATGTTTAGAATGTCTAATTGATAAGTTTTATTCTATTATGGGGCATTTAGGGCATAATTTGAAATCTTTAGTGCCTGCAAACTATTAAGGACTCCAGAGTAAATGTGGAGCTTTTACTCATGTGCAAAGTGGTGGACTCATGGATGTAGTGACTCTTTTCTGACAAGCCAAATTATGTATAATGGTAATTCTCTTCTGTGATTAAGAGCATAATTTATTTATTTTATAATCCAGCTACTGAGAATCATTTTAGGTACTTAGGTATTGGCCTATTAACTTGTTAGATACACTGGTTGATATGACTGTCTAATTCTGTTTTAGGAATTACTGTATGTTTTAGGTCTATTATTTAATAGGAACAGCTGACAGACCCAATTATAAATTGATTTTCATTTGCTGGTGTATACATGTTAAGATGATGTAAGACAACATATTAATTAATTAATCGAGTTAATACCAGAATGTTATAGCAAAGTTCTGAAAAAAGGTTCTTATAAAAGAATCTCAATGCCTGTGGTTTCTCGAGTCAGACTGAATTGGTATATTTATTTCTCTCTTGCATTTTGATATAAGTCTGAAACACAAAGGTAATTTAGTGCATCTAATAGTGAAGTACTAATTGTGTTCCTGTATACTATATGTATGCATTTGTGTTTTAGTTTTAGAATATTGTAATGGCTTATGCCAAATAAACTTTGATTGGTTGATTGTGTCATGGATGTAGTTTTCGGTCGTTGTACCTGTAAAAGTTAACAGGTGCGCAATTCTGCAACTCTGATGAATGAAAATGTCAAACTTTAACATGTCATATCTCGGCATGGTCTGGTCTTTTGCTTTGACATTTGGAGGGTGTTCTCGTATGCCCGGTAGATGTGAATAAAGATGTTCACATGTCAGAGAAAAGTTTTGCAGAGATATGCGTGATACAATTTACATGTTGCAGACAGTGTTTTACATTGTGCTGGTGGCTTGAAATTGATAGGATACATAGCCTTAGTGTCATGGATGTAGTTTTCAGTCATTGTTCCTGTAAAATGTTAACAGGTGCAAAATTCTGCATCTCTGACAACTGAAAATCTGAAATTTTAACATGTTAGGTCTTGGACACAGTTTGGTGTTTCACATTGAAATTTTCAGGGTGTTGATGGTACACACACATTTACAAGTTGGTGGGAGAACTGGGCGCTGAAGGCCCCGTGCTCCCACCAAATTCTGTAAGTTGGTGGGAGCACAGGGCTAAGGGCCCATGCTCTCACCAAGATCCCTAAGTTGGTGGGAGCGCTGGGCCCCAAGGGCCTACACACTTCCACCAACTTGCATGAATTCTTAGTTTTTTTCTTTCTCAATGTAAGTGAAATTCATAAAACTACGTTAATCCATCATTTAGGGTTAAACACAATGTCAGGAAATGAAAATCTTAGGTTGCCCCTACCCCCAGAACTGCCCATCATCCCAAGATTGACAGCTGATGGGGTGTGTCATTGGGGTTTTGAGGCCCAAATGATTTTTCATTTCCTGACTCTTTGTGTTTTAACCCTAAATGATGCATTAACGCAGTTTTTTGCATAGAATATATATATATATATATATACACACACACACATATATATATATATAGATATATATATATCTATATATATATATATATATATTAGATATATATATATCTATATATATATATATTATGGTAGCATAGTAGTTAGGGTTGAGTAGCACTTTTAAGGTTAAAGGGTCAAATTTTGCACTTTAATAACATTGCCACCGTTTAACAGATTTGCCTGAAATTTGGTTTGCACAATTGTACATGGTAGATCTTGAGCACAGCCATGATTTGTACCAGTCAGATATACAGCTACGGAGTTATTAAGCAACAACCAATTCGCCAATTACGCTCTTTTAGAGATTTCTTTGCTCTTTGCCTACAGGTCCACACAGTTTGTGCGACTGGTTCAAAACTTCAGGAACATGTGGCCAGGGTCCCGATGTGCTTTTGAAGATTTTGTGAAAAAATATTGAACAGTTCAAAGTTATTCAAAAACAAGTTCCCATTATAATTCAATGGAAAAGTTAAAATATTTGACACTTTCGCAAATGCACATTTTAGTGTTGCAAATAGCCCTAGTAGTGTCGCAAATCCATCCATTTGCTTTCAGTTGGTGATCAGAAAAATGCTTGCCATTTAAAATTGGGACCTCTAGGAACACAATTATTTTTGTGTTCACCAAGTCGGACTCTGAGAATGCTAGCCATGTCTTTATTTTGGGGTTAAACACCCCAGAAATATGCTTTTCAAATTTCTGGAAACAGTACTGTTGAAAGTAGTGTCACATACATGACACTTTGCAAATTTTTGCGAAAAGAGGTCGCAGAATGCGTACTACTTTTCAGGCTATGGACAAAATGACAGAAATTATTTGTCACCCTGCTGTGAACAAAAGGTTTGGTCTTTGAGCTGAAATTTGAGAGAAGGTAGCCAACATCTCACAGATGTGCCTTTTCATGGTTTGGTGAAAAATATTCCATGGCTGCAAAGTTACAGTACTCCAAATTGGCATTTTTCTCATAGACTAACATGGTGGCATACACGCACCTTCGGGCTCGTGTCTCGAAAATGATGCGAGATACAGATTTTTGTTGTGACTTGCATAGCCCTATGGGCTATGTAATGGCAAAACCTAGCCAGGAAAATCAAGATTTCTGTGAAATTTAATTTTTTTCACGTCATGCAATTGCTGAGATATTAGCAATTGAGTACTTTCAATGCTCATTTTAAGCTTTGATCCCCATTACAATGCATACATTCTTTGTACACACTGTGTTTCTGTATGCACCTGTTTGGTAAACAGGGTATGCACTTCCGCTACTGTTACAGTTACTGTTTCCATTTGTGTTTATGTCCCCGTTTGCATTACCTTTTCCTGTGTATGCCACAGTGTGCGCTACCCTTTGCATTGTCATTCACGGCTTGCACTTTTGTTACTGTTACCATTTGCATTTCCACTACTGTTTCTGTTTGTATTTTGTTTGCATCACCGTCGCATTGCCATTGCGTTTCCGCAGCCCTTTCGTTTGTGTTTCCATTTCTCTTCGTTTGCATCTTCCTTGCTGTTACTGTTACCATTTGAGTTTGCAATTGTGTTACTGTAACCATGCGGTCTGATTTTGTGTTTCCATATACGCTTGTGTTTCCTTTTGCTTCTGTTTCCTTTCTGTTATTATTGCTGTTATCGTTACCATTTGCATTTACAATTGCGCTTACTGTGCCCGTATGCTTCAGTTTGTGTTTCCACACGTGCTTCTGTTCCTGTTTCCATTTCTCTTTCCTTTGGCGTTATTTTTCATGTTAACTTTACCATTTGCATTTACAGTTGTGGTACCGTGCCTTTGCATGTTACAGTTTTGCGTTCACGTGTGCGCTTGTGTTCGTGTTTCCATTTCTGTTTCCTTTCCGTTCTCTTTGCTGTGATACTTAACATTTCCATTTAAATACCACTGCCATCACTGTTTGCATTACCATTTGTGTTCTTGCATGTGCTTCGATGTCCATTTGCGTCACCTCTGTTCACTTCAGGCCATTTTTGCGCTACCATTTCTGTTAACGCTTCCTTTACCATTTACGTTGCATTACCATGTGCACCACTGTCCGTGCTTCTGTTTGCATTGCTGTTCCTGTTACTATGTCACAAGACATCACGTGGCAGGGCGGTGGGGCCTCAAGAGCCCAGCGCTCCCCCGCCCGCATTACATTCAATATTTCTCATCATCATTCTCAAAAAAGGAAATTAGAGGCAAAAATCTCAGTTTAATGCATTAGTTAGGGTTGTTCCACAGTGACAAAAGTGAAGAAATTTGATGTTAGGGTTGAAAGCCCTTGGACCCACCAGCCCACCCCAACTGGCATCTGTGTGCTTGTTGGGGTCATCGGTTCTAACTCTCTCCCATTCTCCTATACTTCTGCTTCTTCACACATGTGATGGGGTGAGAGTTAGTCGATGACCCCAACACACACCCCAATGCCGGTTGGGGGATGGGCTGGGGGCTAAGGGAGGCTTTCAACCCTAACACTGAATTTCTCGCTTTTGTCGCTGTGGAACAACCCTAGATAATGCATTAAACAGAGTTTTTGCCTCTAATGAATATATATATATATATATATATATATATATATATATATATATACACACACACACATATATTATAGTGGCAGGGTAGTGCCACTATATTTAGGGTTGAGTAGCCACATTAAGGTTAAATCTCAAATTTTGCACCTTAATAACTTTGCAACCATATGACGGATTTGCCTGAAATTTTGCATGCATGGTCTGGCCCATAGATCTCAGGATCTGGGAAGCTGTATTACACTTAAATGTATGTTTGTGGAGCTGTAGACCACCAAAAACACACATGAAAAAGGAATTTTGTGCATTTCTTTGCTCACACCTACAACCCACACAGTTTGCACATTCAGTCCAAAACATCAGGGAACATGCAGCTGGAGATACTGATGTGCCTTTCAAAGATTTCGTGAAAAATATTAAATGGTTTAAAAGTTATTCAAAAACAAGTTTCTCATTATAGTCAATGGGAAAAGTTAACAACAGATGCTAAAGTTTCACAAGCGGCTGCTTTTCCTGTCACAAATGACCCATTTACTTCGTGAATCAGCCATTTTGTTTTTAGTTAGAGCTCATAAAATGCCTGGCATTTAAAATTGGGACCCTGTAGGAACACAATTCTCATTGTGTTCACCTAGTCGAGTCCTGAGGATGCTAGACATATCTTTTTGGGGGTTAAACCCCCAGAAATACATTTTAAATTTTGAAAAATACTTTCAAAAATACTTTTGCAAATGTGAAAGTTTCATAATTCTTTTGTGAAACGTTCATGATTTGAAATTAATTAGGAAAGTATGGCTAAAACAACAGGAAATCTTGCCACCCTCCAACAAAACAACGGTTCGGCCTTTTGGGCTGAAATTTGCAGGAAGAAAGCTAAGATCCCACAGATGTGTCTATTCATGGTTTGATGCCAAAATATTACAGGACTTCAAAGTAACAGCACTACAAATTTGACAATTTTCTCATAGGATAACATTATGGCATCTGCCACGCCTTCGGTCCGTATCTCAAAACGGCTTAAGATACAGACTTTTGCTGTAAATTCTTAGTCCCCATTGGGGGTTAAGTAGAAAACTAGCCTGGAAAGTCATAAATAATATAAAATTTTCATTTTTTCTACCTCGTACAGTTCCTGAGATATAAGCAATTTAGTATTCCAAGTGCTCATTTTCCTGTCCAAGTACAACTATTATGTACATATTCTTCGAATTCAGTGTGCTTGTTGATGCACCTGTTTCAGACACAATGTGTGCGCTTTACTGTTAGCGTTTGGCTTGCATTTGCATCAACATTAGCATTACAGTTAGTGTTACCATTTGCGTTGTGTTTACGCTTATGTTTTCGTACTTGTTTGCATTACAGATTGTGTTTGTGTTTGCATTTCCATAACTGTTTGCATTGGCATTTATGTTTGTGCCACCTTTACAGTTACTGTTAGCATTTGCATTTACATTACTGTTACCATTACCGTTTGCTTTTGCATTTTCATTTGTGTCACTGTTACTGTTACCGTTATGCGTTTCTGTTATTGTTTGTGTTACCATTTGTGTTTGCATTTCTGTTAACGTAACTGTTAGCATTTGCGTTTGCATTCACATTTATGTTGGCGTTACCATTACCATCAGTGTTTGCATTTGTGGCACCGTTAGCATTACCATTAACATTTACATTTCTGCTACCATTACTGTTAGCTGCTCGCTTTCTGTTTGTGTTTGCATTGATGTTAGCATAATGGTTAGCATTATCATTTGCATTTTCATTTACGCTTGCATTTCCATTACCATTTGCATTATGGTTTGTGTTTCTGTTTGCGTTTGTGTAACCGTTTGCGTTTGCATGACAGTTACCATTATCGTTTGTGTTTACATTTCCATTTGCATCACCTTTACTGTTACTGTTTGCATTTCCATTACCTTTAGTGTTATCCTTTGTGTTTGCATTTCCATTTGTGTTAACATAACCATTACATTTGTGTTGGCATTACCATTACCTTAGTGTTTGCATTTGCATTGCATCACTGTTAGTGTTACTGTTAATGTTTGCATTAACGTTGCCATTTCGTTACAGTTACCATTAGCGTATGCACTTCTGCTTCACGCTACTATTACTGTTATCATTACTGTTAGTAGTACCGTTACTGCTAGTGTTACCGCTGGCATTACCATTGCTGTTAATGCTACTGCTAGCATTACCATTACCATTACCATTACTGTTACCGTTAGTGTTACCGTTATCGTTAGCGTACCATTACTGTTAGGCTTTATGCAGAAATGGTCTGCATGGCGGAGCTTATATCTCCAACAGTGCTTCCAGCTGTTTTGGTGTGATATATATGCAGTAGCAATGACTGACATGCAAAGTTGATTTTTTAGCCTGTTGGTGGGGCCATCGCTCCATGAACTTCTCCACTACAGTGCCTTCATCTGCCTTGGTCTGATATTATGCAGTAATAATAAATGACATGCAATGTCAGATTTCTTGAATGTTGGTGGGAGCGTGGGGCCTGAGCATCCCACTACAGTTGACAGTTGTTCTGGCAGCCTTGTTGTGATATATATATATATATATATATATGCAGTAGAAATGACTGACATGCAAAGTTGATTTTTAGCCACCATCCCACCAACATGTTCACAAAAGTGCTTACAACTGCCTTGGTGTGATATTATGCAGTAGCAATAACTGAGATGCAATGTCATTTTTGCAGGTGGTGAGAGCATGGGGCCCAGAAGGGCCTCACACTCCCACCAACATCACAGCAATAATGCTTGGCAGCCTTGTGTAACATTATGCAGTACCAATGATTGACATGCAAAGTAGATTTTTACTTGTTCATGAGAGTGTGGGACTGAATTGATCACACTCACCTGGGCTGGCCTGGTGACCTGGGGTCCTCACCATACTTCCCAAGGGACTAGGCCTCAGTCCTGATCAGATTCCATACGGTGCATTAGTGCATTCACATGGAGCCACTGTGCTGCCACCTGCAGGAGAAACAGGTTAAGACCCCCCAGGAATGATAACATATTATACTAACTAACATTGTAAATAGATTGTCAAATCCAACTATTAATGTGCCTTTAGGTGACAGTGACCATAATGTGGTATCTGTAAAACTAGATATTTTTAATGACATCATTAATGGCGTGATAATTATCAAAAGATTTTAATAAGGCAAACTACATAGACATAAATAGATACCTTAGTACTTGGGACTGTGAAACTGCCTAAGTGGCCTAGATTTACATCAGATCTGGGAATGCATAAGCGGTAAGATTAATCATTGCTATATGTATAATTGCCCTAACAGAACAAAGTATAATAACAGACTTAGAACACCATTAAGGTGGAATAGAAGTATTAAGAAGGCCATTAATAAAAAAAGAGCTACTATAAGAAATTTAAAATAATCTGTCTCCTACCAACTGGAACTCATATAAGGAAAAGACAACAAGAGAAAAATATATTAGAAAAGCAAAAAGTAATTTTGAAATAAAACTGGCAACTAAAGCTCGAGACAATTGCAAATCCTTTTACACCTATATAGGTTCTTTAAGGGAGGATGTTCTACTGTTGGATCAATTGAAACCAGTAAAGGTGTCTTGAATAATGAATTAGAAATGGCAGCAGAATTTAATGACTACTTTGCAAGTGTGTTTGCACCTACTGAAGGCACATTAAAAGTTAAGGAAACTAAATACACTGGAGGTGAACGTTTTACTTCAAAAATTAAAACATCATTCATCACCTGGGCCCGATAATATACATCTGGTTTCCTGAAAGAAATTTCTGAGGTCATATATGGCCCTTTGTCCCTTCTGTTTAATGCCTCAATTAATAAAGGTAAAACTATCCAGACATGGAATGATACTATTATCATCCATTCACAAAACAGGCAATAAAAATTTGTATCTAATTATAGACCTATTAGTCTCACCTTGGTTATTGGTAAATTACTTGAAAGAGCCCTACTTAATCAGATTGAAGCACATATTTCTTATCATTATTTACAAGATCTAACACAACATGGGTTTTCCCAGGAAATCATGTCAGACTAATCTGTTGGGTTTCTTTGAGAATGTTAGTGCATCTCTTGATTTAGGACTTCCAGTAGATATTATTCTTTTAGATTTCTCTAAGGCTTTTGACAAAGTTTCACATCAAGTTTCGATAAACCATTTGTGTATGTTAGACTTTCATCCTAATATTATAAATTGGGTTGTGTCATGGCTGCAAAATAAATATCAGAAGGTTGTTAATAGAGTTCATTCTTTGCAATGGGTTAAGGTGACTAGTGGAGTCCTGCAGGGCTCTGTTTTGGCCCAGTCCTTTTAACTTATTAATATCAACAATGCAAACAACCGAGAAAGTATAGATGACCAAGTATGAAGATGACTGCAAACCCAGCAGCATAGTTAATAATATTCATGCAGCAAACACCTTTCAAAAGGAAGTAAATGAGATATGCGCTTGGCAGATAATAATAAAATGTGCTTTAATGAACAAAAATGTAAAGTAATGCACTTCGGACACAATAATCATAACTTCACTTATAGTATGAATAATTTTCCACTCTCTGTAACTACAAATGAAAAGACCTTGGAGTTTTGATTGATAATAGGTTATCCTTTGATAACCATACTACAACCAAGGTACAGAAATGTCATATAATTATTGGATGTATTTTTAAACTTATCAATAGTAGAGACTCTAAAGTGATTTTTCCATTTTATACAAGTTTGGTCAGATCCTAATTAGAATACGCTCTTCGTTTCTGTGCCGGTTACTAAAAAAGGTAATAAACTGATAGAGGGAGTCCAAAGAAAAGTAACAAAACAAATTACTAATATGGAAGAACTAGACTATGGGGCTAGATTACAAGCTCTGGACCTCTTTGCCATGGATTACAGGCAACTCAGTGAGACCTATGTTTGATATATAAAGCCACTATAGACCCTCCCTTTCTGAAACTATAGGTTTGATAAGAAATAGTTCACAAACCATTACTTGTACTCATAGTTGTAAACTTATAGGAGTAAACTGTATTACTCGTAAAAAGTAATTGGTTCACTCAGAGGGTAGTCACCTAATGGAATACTTTACCTAAGAAAATTGTTGAGAGCAATAATATGGAATCCTTTAAAGAACAATTGGATAATTATACGGTAGTAGGAAAATACTCTACCTTCATTAAGTACTATTTCCACCATGTTGGTGGTGAGCTCTCCAAGGGCATCTTGCCTCCTGGGCCCGTATCACTCTATGAAACTATGAAGATACACCGGACTGCCCCAAATTATAACACGCACCTTTTCAGAAACTCCCTGTTACCCTGTGTGCACCCAGAACAATCCCAGATGGTGGGTACTCACCGCTTCTAGTCTGCAGGCCTGTCCTCTCTTGTTTGGGGCCTTGCACAACAACACTAGTTGAAAGATAAAAGTCTGGTGGGGGGGAAGGGAATCTCCCCTGACCCTTCCGGCAGATGCAACTATAGTCTCCACAGAGCTGCAGATTGGGCTACTCATGCTGCCCTTGGAGGGAGAACAGACTTGCTGTCCATGAGGTGAAGCTCTGTTCTTCACCTGTCTGGACCTTTCAAATTCACCTGCAGGCATTTGGATATGGTTTTACCAGGCAGGCCTGTTCTTCTTCTTCCCTCTGCTCCATGGGTCTTGACATGGAGGGGAAGTGGGGTTCAACTCTCTGGGAAGGCCTTGGCAACACAACCAATCACAGACAACCAGCAGCAGGTAACAGAAATAACATACAACTCTCTAAACCACAACACACCACTCCCATGCTCCCATCTTAAACACACAAACAGATGTTGGGGTGTGGCATTGGGTCATCAGTCTTAACTCTCATCTGTGAAGTTTCATGCTCCATCAAACACACATCATTACAGACAAACTAGGCAGCTTGGGCCCCATGCCACACCAACTTCGACATAGACTATAAATATACTTTTGGGGGTCTAGAAGCCCCAAAACAGCATTTCTGTCATTTTCTGAAATAGTTTCGAAAATACTTTTGCAAATGCGAACGTTTCATGCTTCACATTTGAAAACTTTTGTGTTTGTGAAACTATTTTCCAAAAGCACTAACATAGTTTCACAATTGTGAAAGTGTTGTGTCCTGCATTAGCAACACTTTTGTGTTTGCAGAAGTATTTTGCAAAACTATACTCAAGATAATTGCACGTTTGCCATCTTCTGCAACCAAATAGTTGGGTCATTTGGGCTGAAATTTGCAGGGTGGCAAACCCAGGTCCCACAGATGTGTCTTTTGCTAGTTTGGTGCAAAATAATTAAGGATAACAAAGTTACAGTGTTCCAAAATTGAATAATTTCCCTTAGGCTAACATTGTGGCACCCATCACGCCTTTTGGCACCCATATATCAAAACGCCCCACATAACATCTCCACAACAGTGTTTCCATCTGCCTTGGTGTGATATTTTGCAGTAGCAATAACTGAGATGCACTGTCAAATTTTTTGTAGATTGGTGGGTGTGTCGGCCTAAAGGGCCCCATGTTCCCACCAACATCACAGCAACAGTGCTTCTGGCAGCCTTGGTGTGACATTATGTAGCACCAATGACTGACATGCAAAGTAAATTTTTTACTTGTCCGTGGGAGTGTGAGGCCTGAATTGCTCACACTCACCTGGGCTGCCAGTGTCCTCGGGGACCTTGCCTTACTTTCCCAAGGGACTGGGCCCCAGTCCTGATTAGACTCTGTAAGGTGATTTACTGTGTCCACACTGGGCCATGGCACTGCCACCTGCAGGAGAAACAGTTTAAGACCCCTCAGAAATAATAAGAGAAACGCCCATGACTTACCCAAATTACAACACGCACCCTGTCAGAAACTCCCCATTACCCTGGGTGCACCCAGAACAATCCCAGATGGTGGGTACCTCACTGGTTCTCATCTGCAGGCCTGCCGTCTCTTGTTGGGGCCCTTGCATAACAACATGATTTGAAACATAGAAGTCTGGTGTGCAGGGAGGGAATCTCCCTGACCCTTCTGGCAGATGCAACTATAGTCTCCACAGAGCTGCAGCTTGGGCTACTCATGCTGCCTTGGAGGGTAAACAGACTCACTGTCCATGAGAGTGAGGATCTGTTCTTCACCTGTCTGACCTTTTCAGCTTCACCCACAGGAGTTTGGATATGGTTTTCACCAGGCAGGCCTGTTCGTCCTTCTTCCCTCTGCTACATGGGTCTTGACAATGAGAGGGGAAAGAGGGTCTCAATCCCCTCTGGGAGGGACTTGGGAACACAACCAATCACAGGCAACCAGCAGCAGGTAACAGAAATCATATACAACTCCCTAAACCACAACCCCACCCCATGCTCCCATCTTCTACACACCAACAGATGTCAAGCCTGGCATGGGGTCATCAGTGCTAACTCTCATTCTGGAACTTACACACTGCACCAAACATATATCATTACAGACAACTGTGCAGCTTGGGCCCCATGCTGCCACTAACACACCACATAGACTACAGATATGCTTTTTGGAGTTTAGAAGCCCTAAAACAGCACTTTTGACATTTTCTGAAAACAGTTTCATAAAAGACTTTCACAAATGTGAAAGATTCATGCTTCATGTTTGATGAAACTTTTGTGTTCTGAATCTATTTTGTGAAAGCATTTAAAGCAGCAGTACTACAAAATCAGGAAGTGAGCTATCAAAATTCTATTTTTCAGCTGTAAGCATGTGGCCAAAGTTCCAGTTTCCATACCTGTAAATGTTTTTTTTTCAGTCATCTTTAGTTTTTCAGATATTTGCAATTTATTTGAATTGTTGTAGTGCTACAACAAATATGGCAGCTGACTAATTTTCAGCTTCGCTTTTTCTCCATTTCATATCAGGTCTTTGACAACAACAGAGGGACCTCTGCTGACCATTCCCTATGTACCTGCAAGTCATTCACTTGTGCAGTTGGCAGCAGAGGGGGTCCCAGAGCAACATGCTTATTGGCAGACATGTAAACAAAAGCAGAGAATGACTGCAAATTACTCAGCGATAGTACAATGCCGGTGAGAAACAGTACAACGTATATGATTAGCAGGGCACAGGAATAAACTGTCAAAAAAGCAATTTATTCTTAGTAGTACTGCTGCTTTAACATAGTTTCACAAATGTGAAAGTGTTGTGTCCTGTTTGTGACACTTTTGTGTTTGCAAAAGTATTTTGCAAAGCTATACTCAAGATAATTGAACGTTTGCCATCCTCATGCAACCAAACATTTTGTCCTTTAGGTTGAAATTTACAGGGTGGCAAGCCCTGGGCCCACAGATGTGCTTTTGCTGGTTTGGTGAAAAATAGTTAAGGATAACAAAGTTACAGTGTTCCAAAATTGAACAATTTCCTATAGACTAACATTGCTGTGCTCATCACACCTTTTGGCACCCATATGTCGAAAATGCTCCCACCAACATCTCCACAACAGTGCTTCCATCTGCCATGATATGATATTATGCAGTAGTAATAACTTAGATGCAATGTCAGATTTTGGCATGTTGGTGGGAGTATAGAGCCCAAAGTGTCCCACAGTCCCAACAACATCACAGCAACACTGCTTGTGCCAGCCTTGGTGTCACATTTTGCAGTTTCTCACCAACATCTTCACAACAGTGCTTCCAGCTGCCTTGGTGTGATATTATGCATGTCAATAACTGAGATCCAATGTCACATTTTTTGTATGTTGGTGGGAGTGTGGTGCACGAAGGGCCCCACGTTCCCACCAACATCATAGCAACAGTGCTTCCGCAACCTTGGTGTGACATTATACAGTACCAATGACTGACATGCAATGTAGATTTTTTACTTGTTCATGGGAGTGTGGGGCCCGAATTGCTCACATTCACATGGGCTGAACCAGCATCCTCAGGGTCCTTGCCTTACTTTCACAAGGGATTGGGCTTCAGTCCTGATTGGACTCTGTATGGTGCCTTACTGCATCCACATGGGGCCATGGCGCTGCCTAGGACAAACAGGTTAAGACCCCCCAGGAATAATAAGAGATACACCTGATGACAGCCCCTAATTATAACATGCACCCTGGCAGAAACTCCCTTACCCTGGGTGCACACAGAACAATCCCAAATGGTGGGTACTTCACCAGTCCTAGTCTGCAGGCCTGCTGTCTCTTGTTGGGGCCCTTGCACAACAACACGTTTTGAAAATAGAAGTCTGGTGTGGGGGAATCTCCCTGACCCTTCTGGCAGATGCAACTATAGTCTCGCAGAGCTTCAGCTTGGGCTACTCATGCTGCCCTTGGAGGCAAACAGACTCACTGTCCATGAGAGTGATGCTCTGTTCTTTGCCTGCCTGGCCTTTTCAGCTTCACCCACAGGAGTTTGGATATGGTTTTCACCAGGCGGGCCTGTTCGTCCTTCTTCCTCTGCTCCATGGGTCATGACAATGGGAGGGGAAGAGGGTCTCAATCCCCTTGGGGAGGGACTTGGGAACACAACCAATCACAGACAACCAGCAACAGAAATAACATACAACTCTCTAAATCACAACACCCATCCCCATGTTTCCTATCTTCCACACACCAACAGATGTTGGGGTGTGCACAGGGTCATCAGTGCTAACTTTCATTCTGGAACTTACATGCTCCACCAAACACCTATCATTACGGATAACTGGGCAGCTTGGGCCCATGCTGCCACCAACACACCACATAGAATAAATATGTTTTTGAGTTTAGAAACCCCAAAAAGCATTTTGAAATTTTCTCAAAATAGTTTCATAAAACACTTTTGCAAATGCAAAAGTTTTGTGCTTCATGGTTGCAAAACTTTCATGTTTGCGAATCTGTTTTGTGAAAGCACTTTACATACTTTTGCAAATGCAAAGAGTTGTGTCCTGCATTTACAACACTTTGTCTTTGCAAAAGTATTTTCTGAAACTATACTCAAGATTATTGCATATGTTTGCCATCCTCCTGCAACCAAACAGTTGGGTCCTTTGGGCTGAAATTTGCAGGTGGCAAGTCTTGGTCCCACAGATGTGCTGTTTGCTGGTTTGGTGCAAAAATAGTTAAGGATAACAAAGTTACAGTGTTCCAAAATTGAACAATTTCCATAGGCTAACACTGCAGTGCCCATCATTTCATTTTGGCACCCATATGTTGAAAACACCCCACCAAAATCTCCACAACAGTGCTTCCATCTGCCTTGGTGTGAAATTATGCAGTAGTAATAACTGAGATGCAATGTCAGATTTTGGCATGTTGGTGGGAGCGTGGGGCCCAGAGTGTCCCACAGTCCCAACAACATCACAGCAACACTGCTTGTGCCAGCCTTGGTGTCACATTATGCAGTACCAATGCTTGAGCTGCAATGTTAGATTTCTTGGCCTATTGGTGCAGGTAGGCAACAAAATTGACATATTGCACTATACTGACATATTTGTTGCTATTTACACCTCCAACAACATCTCTATAACAGTTCTTCCAACTGCTTGGTGTGATATTATGCGTAGCAATGACTGACATGTAATGTCAGATTTTTGCATGTTGGCACAGAGCTGCAGTATGTCTTACTGGTTCTTGACATGGTGTCTCGTGCTGGATAATGTTACACCTTGGATGGGAATGAGCACAAGGCCACAGGCTGAGTAGTTCCACAAGCCAAGGTGTGACATTATCTAGTGGTGATGACCTAGATGCAGCCTTATATTTTTAAAATCTTGATGCTAGACTGGTGCTCCAACCAAGGCAGTACTTTACAACCATCAGACACCTCCCAGTATGCAGACAATATTTCAACCATACAGTTTGTCTATGTAGTACTTGTTGCTGCAGGTCTGTTGTGTACAATGTTTGAGTAGCAACTAGTCACTGTCATGGTTACAAACACAGTTTACTTTTTTAGTAGGTAATGTGGTCCAACAGCTATGGTCAAATTACAGTTACAATTCTTTCATTAAATATAGGGCTGTTATATTGGCCTGTGCTTACATGTGATTCTCAGTACTGGGTCTCTGTGGTGGACATCAACAAATACACATATTAGGACACAGTAATGAGGCCCTGTGATCCCATCAATACATACCATTTACCACTTACATTACACTTTCTCGACATACAGTGTCACTGCAATTCTTTTCTAATGATTATGGTACTGCAGTACTGAGTTGTTTTTACACAGTGTGGAAGTGTGAAAATTTGTTGGTACACTTAACAGACCATCAGTCTTTATTTTACCTGTCACACATTTACCCCACCACACTTATATGCAGAACAACAGTGTTGCAGTACTGACTGTGGTGCCTATTTATGTTGGCTTACATACACACATATGTTATAAAGTGTTGCATTTGTGATGTTATACACGTGCTTTTTTCTGTGCCTGCAACACATAATAATAATTGTTGAAAGCTTACAATGAGCACATTCATGTTTAATTAACAAAAATATTTATTCACATTTTTGGATAGCAAAGCCTTTTCTTAAAAATAATTTTTATTTTAAATGTTTTATTACAAAATAAAAATCTGTCTGTACTTTTTCTTAATTTTTTTAAAAGACTTTTCTGAAACAAAAATGAGAAAAATAATAGGGTTATTGTTTTACACTTTTAAAAATTAAACAAATAGCTTTAATACTCACCTTTTTATTTGTTAAATAAAAATTAAATAAAATACTTTAAAATAAACTGAGGTAGGTAGGTGTGTCTCTATTGCTGAGTGGTAGAGAAGGGCAAGTGGAGGCAACCTGGAGGTGGTGCTAAAGTGGAAGCTGCTGAGGCTTGCGACCAGATACCAGATGCTGTGGAAGGCTGGGTCTTCAGCTCTCTCCAGGGAGACTGCCTGCTGCCTGTGGTGACGCCTGCCTTTCTGTAGGTTGACACCTGAGCTGTATCAACAGGTTACAGCAGAAAGCTGACCATGCCCTGTTGTGCCTCCAACAGGGACAGCATTTTCTGCTGCCCCTGTAGGAGGAGGGCCACCTTCTGCTCCAATCTGCTGACACAACTACAGTGCCCATGACACTCTTCCACAGCTGTGCTCAATGTTTCAGGAGCTGTAAATAGAAAGTATAACAATGAGTGCAATACATTAAGTGTCCTTTCCTTTCATATTTTATGTACTGCTGGCGATAAACAACATTAGTTATTTAACAATGATAACATCTGATTGTCGTCTCTATAATGAATTAGGCATACTTCATCAATATAAGGACAAATATGTATAGTTACTACGTAGAAATCAACTACAGAAGTATAAATTTGTTTTTCATTACCTATTGGGTATTCATGACAGACATATGTTTTTGTACTATTATACTAAGAATAATAATGCAGAATAGCCATTTTGCTATGGGACAGACTGTAGCTTATGTACACTGAATTGTGTGACTAGGCATTGTTCTAGAAAGTGAAAACTTTATAATTTAAATATTATGTGTCCTACAACAGAATGGCTGTGTATCTATCACACAATTACTGCTATGTGTGTCTCTTTGTGCATCTGTCTGCAGGAGTTGGGCACATCCCTTTGCAGTCACAGTTGCATTAAGTGTGTGTGTGTGTATGTGGGGTGGGCCTTACTATATCTCTTAGGCCAGGTACAAGACACATGTTATATGCAGCAAATATCATACATAATCTTAATATTCTATGTGTAATGTTTGTATTTGCATCACAGTAATACAGTGCTCATTATTTATGAGGCATTATTTAACAATGTTCCAGGCTACGGTACTGCTTTTGCTCCTTGAAACAAGAACCCAAAACTTCCTCTGATTTGCCTACTATTTTTGACATATCTCATGTTCTAAGTGCTATTAACCACAACAGGATATGGGGTACTAGGCATTTTATGGACATCTAAGGTGCTGTGAGGACACTTGATCTGTAGCTCATGACTGCAAACATATCCCATCTGTGTATTGAATGTCTATAAACAGATACACTGAGCTGAAATAATGTGTTTGCTATTGGTGCTGTAACTTGTGATGTCACTTCCCATACTGTACACTATCAATCACAGTGACTGATATTCAGGTAGCAAGCATGTTGTTTCACCTGTGGTGGTTGCTTGGGTATCTATTAACCTAGAGATCACAGCTAGAGAGGTTTACTATTACTATACCAACTAGGAGAGGTGATCGAACCATAGATAACACCTGTTTAGCAGGCATTATCTTCTATGTAATGTATGTATTGGGAGATGTTGTTACCCACTGAGAGTAAGCTGTTTACATAGAGAATAATGCCTGATGTAGAGGTGATATCCATGGTGTGGTAACCTTAAATGGTTGCTAGGCCATCAGTAAGCCTCCTGAGCACAGGTCAAGAGGTTTACTATTGCCCTAGCAAATACAAGACATGGTTACATCACAGTACTCATCTGTACAACAAACATTGTTATTTGTTGTGTGTGTGTGGACTTGGCATGAGAAGTTACACCCCTACCCCACCTGCCAAAAAGACAGTTAATTTAGGCTTACTTTATTAATAAATATGCAGTACCAGCACATGATTGTGTAGGGAAACTATTTAGTGTGCTACACAGACTGAAATACAGTGGGCTGAAATAATGTGTTTGGTGCTGGTGCTGTAACTTCTCATGCCAATTCCATACACTATTAATGACAATGTGTGATGGACAGGTGTTAACCATGCTGCTTCACCTACAGTGCAGCATTGGAGCATCAATAAACCTTGAGAATATAGCTTGAGAGTTTACCATTGACATATCAACTAGGAGAGGTGATTACACAATAGTTATCACCTGTTTATCAGGCATTATGTTCTATATTATATATGGTGAGTCTTTGTTAACCACTGAAAGTTAACTGTTTACGCAGAGGATAATGGTTGATGGGAGGATAACCATGGTGTGATCACCTCAA
This sequence comes from Neoceratodus forsteri, assembly GCA_016271365.2. Classification (NCBI taxonomy): domain Eukaryota; kingdom Metazoa; phylum Chordata; order Ceratodontiformes; family Ceratodontidae; genus Neoceratodus; species Neoceratodus forsteri. The sequence continues at coordinate 1,237,509,627 of CM057453.1, read as the reverse complement.
GTGGTTGCTAGGGCAGCAGTAAACCTGCGCAGCATAGCTCAAGAGTTTTTCCTTTGTCTTAGCAAACGTGAGAGATGATTACACCATGGTTATCACCTGCACACTAGGCATTGTTATTTATAGTGTATGGGACTTGACACAAGAAGTTACCCCCACACACACACACAAGAAAACACTTAATTTATCCTTACCTTATTGATAAATCTACACTATGAACACATGCTTATGTAGGAAAACTATTTATTGTGTTACACAGACTGAACAACAGTGGTGTGACATAATGTATTTGGTACTGAGCCTGTAACTTGTCATTGCAATCTCCATACACTATCAATGACCAATGAAGAGGTAGTAAATATGCTGCTTCACCTACAGTTTCTGTTGGGCCATTAGTAAAACCCAAGAATGTAGCTTGAGAGGTTAACCATTGACGTAACAACTAGTAGAGGTGATTACACCATGGTTATCACCTGCGTGTCAGACATTATCTTCTATATAGTGTATGGGGAGTGTTTGCTACATATCAAAGTGAGCTGTTTAGATAGAGGATAATGCCTGATGTAGAGGTGATAACTATGGTGTGATCACCTCATGGTTGCTAGGGCAGTAGTGAACCTCAGAGCACAGCTTGAGAGGTTTTGCATTGCCCTTAGTAAACATGTAAGGTGATTACATCATGGTTATCACCCGCAGAACTGACATTGTTATTTATACTGTATGGTACTTGACATGAGAAGTTACACCTCTTAAAATAGATAACAAGCCAATTACACTCAACTGGCTTCCCCAGTTGCATGATACTAGGCTCTCCAATATAGTTACAGAAGAGAATTGTTGGTTCTCAATCATGGACATTTTAAAAGCTCTCAATATTCCTACCAAGGGTACATTTAAGGTTTTTCAGTTAAGGCATCTACTAGTTCAGGTATTTGGGGTGACACCTCCTCCTAGGAGAACTAAAAGCTTTTGGAAGAACTGATCCTTATGCCCAACTCAACTATACACTATCCAAAGTCTATAAAGTAATATATAATTATGTATATCAGATTTGTTTTGTGCCTGAGAAGTACTGGGATTCATTTTTTCCTCAGAAAGAAATAGACTGGACAGTGTTATGGCGTAACTGTCATAAATACATTACTCAAGACAGCTTGGTCACTCAATTCCATATTTTACATAATATATATTATACTCACAAAAATTATTCAAATATGGGCTTATTGTGTCGCCCACCTGTCCTCAGTGTCATCAAGCGGAGGGTACCCTGTATCATATATTTGGAACCGTCCCTAAGGTCTCAATGCTCTTGGGAGAGCATCCAGCAAAAGTCAGACCCTTGCTAGGTTTATCGGATCTTTTACCCCAGAGGTGTATCTTCTGGGTGATTATGCCGTGATCTCAGTCACCATTAGAAGATACCATATGGCATTGATATCCCTTTCAGTTAAGAAGACGATTCTCCATCATTGGAAAGATAGTCTGGATATCTCATATTCTGAATGGTTGAAGAGCTACTTGCCAACCTCAGAATGGAAAAAAACAGTGGCTAGTCTACATAACAGAATGGATAGATATAAAAGGATATGGGAACCTCTTCATCGCTGGTTACTCTTAATATGTAAGGTTACACGCTAGGAACAGAGTCCGTAGAATACATGGATGAGGTAGACTCTGCTGAGTCAGGTGGGAGGGTGTTTTTAGGGGTGGGTTGGGAGGTTAGGGTTTAGATAGGTTGGGGACAGTTCCAATGTATATTGAATTATTAGGTCTCTGACTCATTGTATGATATTCCTGATGTATACTGGATCTGTTCTCTGTCTTGAAACCAATAAACTTTGATTTGAAAAAAAAGAAGTTACACCTGCACTCCACAAGAAGACAGTTAATTTACCCTTACCTTGTTAATGACTATGCAGTATGAACACATGACTGTGGAAGTTAATAATTTCTTCTGTCACGCAGAATGAATAACAGCTGGCTGAAATAATGTGTTTGATACTGGTGCTATAACTTGTCATGTTGAGTGCCATACACTAGCAGTGACAATGTCTGATGAACATGTAGTAATCATGCTGCTTCACCTATAGTGAGTGTTAAATATTAGTAAACCTTGATAATACAACTTGAGAGGTTTACTATTGACTTAACAACTAGGAGAGGTAATTACACCCTAGTTATCACCTGTCTATAATGAGTTATGTTCCATATAATGTATGTGGAGCCTTTCTTAACCACTGAAAGTATACTGTTTACATATAGGATAATGCCTGATGTACAGTGCAGGTGATAACCATGGTGTGCTCAACTCAGTGGTGAGAGGTTAATCATTGAGGTAACAACTAGGAGAGGTGATTGCACCATGTTTATCACTTGTGTATCAGACATTATCTTCTATATAGTGTATGGGAACCTCTACCGATCGAAAGTGAGCTGTTTAGATAGAGGATAATGCCTGATGTAGAGGTGATAACCATGGTTGCGATCACCTCAAGTGGTTGCTAGGCAGTACTAAACCTCCAGAGCACAGACTGAGAGGTTTACCATTGCCTCACCAAATATGAGACATGGTTACAGTATGGTTATCAACTGTACACTAGGCAATTATTTATAGTGTATGGGACTTGACATGAGAAGTTACCCCCCACACACACACATGTAATTTAGACTTACCTCATTAATAAATGTGCATTATGAGCACATTATCATGTAGGAAAACTATTTATTCAGATATGCAGACTGAATGATAGTGGCCTGAAATATCAGCAGGATAAAAACTCTCTCACGATAGTGCTTGCTAGACTCAGTAACAATAAACTGAGCCAATTGGAATGTTATTTGAATACTGTACGGACTACCAATTATATTTTGGATGTGTAGAATTTTAAATGACCATGGCTTTCTGTTTTGCTAACTCACTGCTATTACATAGATGAGAGAGTTTCATAAGGTTCTGACATCACAATAGTGGTACTACAAGGCTGTAAATATCATATTTACAGTGGGTGATAAGGCCACCCATGCATCATAACCTTGTAATCCTGTGATGTAAGAACCTTATAAACCCTTTTCCTATATGTCACCTCAGTGGGTTTACAAAACAATGTGACACAGTAATTTACTTTTCTACAGACCCACAATGTGATTGTTGCACTCAGTGCAGTATTTAAAATAGCCTGCCTATTGTCACAGTTTGTTGTTACTCAGTGTATCAATCACTATGTCTAATAGAGATTTTACTGTGCTGGTATTTCAGTCCAGTGCCCTTCAGTGTGTGTGTATCATGAGATATTGCATTACTGCAGAATCATGTGTCCCTACTGCTAATTCATTAGTAAGGTAAGCCTCAGTTGATTGACTGCTTGACGTACACATGGTAAACATGGTATAATCAACTTTATTGTTTTCTGTGGCATCAGTAAAACTGAAGAGCACAGCTTGAGAGGTAAACATTGCCCATACCAACTATAGAAATTGATTACACCATGGTTATCCCACTGCGCATCGGTATATTAGCATATGTAAATAGCTGGGTTTCAGTGTGTAATAAGGCAAATATATACATTATTGTGTGGTTATAGGCTGCAGCTCAATGTACTGTGTGAGACAGACATATTATGATTTCATATATTACTTTAAAGGTGTGCCACAAATGTGTGTACTACATTTAAAAACTTACCTTCAGCTCTGGCGTCTTTTTCCTGCTTTACCACAGGCAATGTTGTTATTGGTCAGTCTCCTGGTGCTGCGAATGAAAAGATAGCAATTGTATGAGTACACCTGTGATCTAAGTTACATGTCAATACAAACTGTTTAAGACTGACTGTTTGTTCTGCTCTTCATCTGTAATGTTATGTAACTATGACATAACTGTATAAAGGTGTAGCATTAACGATATCATACAAAATATAAATCTATTGTCACAAAAGCATATCTCAATGTGAGATGACCCAGGGTACAGTGAAAACATACTATTAGTGCCTTGTCTAGGCTACACATTAGTACTCATTACCCAGCTACTATTCACAGACAGAAATGTATAACATTGTACCATTATTACTCTTTGAAGAAAAAACATTTTTTTTATTTTATTTGGAAAGGTTCATATAAGTAGCAAGTGAATGGGGATGAAATTTGCTCATTCCATGTTTCTGTAGAAATACAAACTTTTATCCTGTATGCAGATCCCTGTTACTCACTTTTTCATTTACTGTTTATTTATAACAGCTTCAGTATGCAGTCATGACAACTGTTAATACAAACATTTTAAACACAGCATCCTACCTACATTGTTTCATTCAGCAGCCTTTGAGGTATGCATGAATAGTGACTGCCTGGCTACTACAAGCTGTGTAGTTGTGTCTTTTGTTACAGATAAGATACAGATATCATTATCTACAGTTACATGTTAACAGTACACCATGTTGCATTGGCAAACACGATAACGGAAGGCCTAGCTACCTAAGCACATCTACAACTATGACTCAGGAAAAAACTTAACAGAAATTATGCTAATGTACAGACAGGTTACAGTATTGCTTAAACAGACTACACATCTACAAAATGTATTATTCTGTGTGTACATGCATTCAACACAGCAATAATATGCCGTAATTTGTTCTTGTTTTAGTATGGAACTGTATAGTAAATGCATGTAACAGTACAATCTTAGTTTCTCTATCACACGTCATTTTTAGTTTTTGCATATATTTCTCTTACGGATGACTCAACAAAGATAATACTTTTAGAGTCAGACCCGCATCCTCACAGCCTCTGATGGGGCTGGTGCCACCTCTTCCTGATCTTGGGAGTGCCTGCGATGTCCTGTTAGTGAACAACAACAGATATGTAACTTGTTGCTTTACTTATTTCAAAAGTACAACACATGGTACTTTTATGATTCACTTCTTATCTCCATAGCCAATCATATTTCTTGTCTTAATTACTATACCACATGCACCCTCCCCTTTCACAAGATGAGATTTAGAAATATGTATAGTGAAATAACATTGTAAACTATGAACGGAAATGCTTATATAGTGTATAGCGGACTGTTGCTCTGCATAGAATTGCATTCCTTTCATAATACTGTTCTACCAGAGTTCCAGGTCATGGAATGCTGTTCCACCCTACTGTGGTAGAACAGTATTCTAGAATGTCTAGATAATGCATGAGTCAGTTTCATTTTGAAAGCAAAGAACTCACAGAACACATTTTCACACAACACGTATATACACTATCAAAAATACAGGGGCCCAGATATTTGAGAGCAATTGTGCATGGCACAACTGGGTTACCTCGCAGAAGTGCAGTATTGGGCCAGGAGCCATATTCAGTGGAAGCTGAAAAGAGCACAAAATCCATTGCAGCTAACACAAGAAATATAATGAATGCAGGTGCAAGAGCAGGGTGTTCCCATGAATATCCAGCATAGTGGCATATTCAACCATGAATCCATGGCGCAAGTGTGGAGCAAATCACAGTTGCTCCGAGCAGACTTGTTCCTATAAATACAGGTCACAGACACACAAACAGCACTTGCACCAGTGGTGTGGAGGAGGGAGGAGTGAGACAGACAGACAGAGACAGACAGACCAAAGCCCACACACAGAGGGTGAGGGACAGAGGTGGTGTTGGAGAGGAGAGAGGGCAGAAAGAGAGAGAGACACACACACACACACACAGACAAGCAGTGCACCAGGGTGGCATACAACCAGCAGCCAACTGCTAAGGGGGACAGTGGACAGCAAGGGCCATTGACAGTGTGCCCTTCATGATGGGGGCAGTAATGAGGGGTGAGAGGAGGCGAGGAACAGTAACATGGCCGAGGAAGGGCCGCCATGTGGTATGCCCAACACAGGTGGTACCGTGCCCATCACCTTTGAGAACTACAGTGACACTGAGATTGTGGGCTGGTACCACCTGAACAGGGCTATTCTGAGGCAGCTCTGTGAGCTGTGCAGTGAGGAGATGCAGGCACCCACTAGACAGAGCCACGCCATGTCTGTGGAGATGAAGGTGACCACCGTCATGTCCCTGCTTACCACGGGCACCTTCCAGAGATCAACAGGGGATACCACAGGCATCACCCAGTCAGCCACATGCTGCTTCCTCACAGTTCCTCAATGCTGCTGCCACATTCTTTGAATTCATCCATTTCCCAGCACACAGACGGAGCATACAGCAACCATGCAGGGCTTCAACAGGGTGGCACATATGCCTGTGTGATTGGGGCCATTGACTGCATCAACATGGCCATCCACATGCCACCTGGCCCTGAGGACATGGCATACATCAACCAGAAGGGGAGTCCATGTGTCAACTCCCAGGTGGTGTGCGATGCCATGGAGTGCATTACCAATGTCTGTGCCACACACCCTGGGAGTGCACATGATGCATTCATCTGGCACAGCTCTGTGCTGTGCCACAAGTTTGAACATGGGGACATCCCCACAAGCCACCTAGTGGGTGAGTATGGCATGGGCAGGGTGATGGGCAGAGCAGACCTGGGGATGAGGGGTGGGCAGGGTGTGCATGGTGACCTGGGTGCCAGGAACAGGCAAGGGGCACAGCAATAGCAGAGAGCTAACAATGTCAATCTCCACACAGGTGAGAGTGCATATCCACTGAGGGCCTGGTGAGCTCACCCTAAAAGGCACCCACTCGTCTCCAGCAGAGGAACGGTACAATGAGGGTGCACAAACCAGCATGAGCAACATCATCGAGCATGTGTGGCATGTTGAAAGTATGGTTCTGTTGCCTAGGCAGGTTAGGTGGTGCCCTACAGAACAGCCCCCTCAAAGCCTGTGGCCTATTCCTGGCCTGCTGCATGCTGCACAACATGTCCATTGACCATGGGATAGCTGTCGAGGCTGATGAGGGAGACAGTAGTGGGGATGACAGAGGCAATGGGCCAGAGGGTGGTGGACAGCCACCTCCTGGGTGGAGGACCCTGGCTACTCCAGCAGGTGTGACACCACTGGGACACCATTGCAGAGAGCAGTATGGTGCACACAGGTAGGTGGTGCAGATACATGCATGAGCCACACAAACAGGTACAGTACACATGCAGGGGCATGCATGGCAGTGGGCATGCACGGCAATGGGCATGCACACACAGAGGCATGAGGCAGGGGTAGGGGAGTCAGTGGCACACAACCACACACACAGACACACACACACACACACAAACACATATACACACACCCAATTCACTCAAACACCCAGGAGTTGGTATGTGGCATAGATCAGATGCACTGCACTGGTGCACAGGTGCAACTGGTGCTAGAGTGCCCTCAACACTCATGCCACATGTTCCAGCAGCCCAGCAAGCACACAAACAGGTAGTGTGTGGCACAACACACAGGTGCAACACTAGTGGTAGGCACACACACACCACCCACGTGCACACAGGTAGCAGCTGCAGACTGCGGTCAGGGTGGCCCATACATCAGGGCCACTGCATGGAACCATGGCCACCATGGCCATAGAAGTGGCTGCACTGGAGCTGATCAGCAGCCACAGGCTGTGCATCAGCCATAGGGAGTTTGCAACAGCCCCCAGTGTCTGAACCATGGTACCATGACCATGTCCACGCTGGGTGTGCAGTGCCCAAACAGGCCAGCCCTGGGTATGCCTGGGATGCCAGCAGCAGAACCTGGCATCAACTGTGTTGGGGTTGCCCAATGCTGGGTTCATGGGTGGACAGCACACTGTGGGGGTCACCTGTGCATGGCCATGCCCTGTAACAGCCAGCAACGCAAAGCCATCCATGATCGCAGTGGCAATGTGAACCAAGGATGCAGTCATGGCCTCCTGCATGTGCTGCATCCCCACCAGGATCTGTGCAGTGCCCTTTCTGCTGCTCAGCTAAGTGGCACACCTCTGCATGCAGTGCATGCACCCTAGTGCAAGCAGTGCCTGCAGCTGAATGAACACCCACAGCAGACAGATGTGCTTAGCCAACTGGTAGACATCCTGGGGCTCCCAGGTAGGATGCCGTTCCTCTTGTGGTGACTGGCCATGCTGCACAGACTCTCCTGGTGGATGTTGCATAGTAGTGTCTGCAGAGGAATGGGCACAGCAGGTGCACCAACAGTGGACCCATGTCCGGCTGCTTTGGGGCACCCACAGCCTGCTGCTGTCACCTGTTTGGCTGCTGTTCACTGCCCAGTGCCTTAGCTGCTGAACCACCACTACAGGGCACAGCCAGGGCAGTACACACTGCTACACCCACAGTGGTGGCAGGCAGCTGTTCCACCACTGGCAGATCACTGGGCATGGTGCATGTGTCAGATGCCAGCAGGGATGTCTCACCCACAATGTTTCCATGCTCTCCAGGATCAGTGTGATGTCATCATCAGAGTTGGACCCCACCTCTATCTGTGTCTCTGTGCATAGGACACCAAGGCTGGCATCCTGCAGGAACACATCCAGGGCCTTGTCCGACCCTAGGTCCAGGACATCCGCCTGCACTGTGGTTCTGAGCTGCAGGCTGTTGCACCCCGGATGCCAGTGGAGGTGGACAGCTGGTCCTCTGGGGCTGTGCCAGCATCCACGATTGCTGCCACTGCCGGCACTCCATCATCTGCATGGAGGCGTGCTGGTGCTGCAAGAGAAGAAAGGCATGTCAGTGATGCAATGCCCACATGTGCCCCCATACACTGCTGCTGCATGTGTCCTGCAACATGGAATGCATGTGGGTGAGCACACATGCACATGACATGCATGCCAGCATGCCCATGTACTCACCCTCCATGCCACCGCTGTGTGTGTGGCTGACATACTTACCATGCAGTGATGGGCTGCCATCCATCTGGAATCCTCCCCAGGTACACCCTCCACCATGGTGTGGCACATGATGTCTGCCACCAACTCCTCCTGCAGCGTTAGTGTGAGTGCATCTGCAGGCCCTCCTCCAGTGGTGGTACGGGACACCCAGATGGCCATCACCTTCTCCTTTATCCACCGCTTTTCTGTTCCCACCTTCTTCCAGCACTCCTGTGCCCACCACTGGTGGATGCCTTGCTGGTTGACATAGGCTGCCACCTCCTCCCATGCACCAGCCCTGGCCTGTGTCAGCCCATGGCACCACTCAATAGGGGCTCCCTGTCCAGGTAGGCCTCAAACAGTGCATCGTCTCGGCCTTTGTGAAGTTGGGCCTGTGTTTCTGTGCAGTCCCCTGCTCCTTGCCCTCCTCATGTGCTGACATGTTGCTGCCTGTGGACATGAACAGCACAGTGTGACAGCAGCAGCATCTCCCTGGTCTGTCCCACCATGCGGTGTGTCAGCACCCAGTGAGTTGCAGCGGCATGCACAACTTACCTATCAAGGTTGCAATACCAGTCCATGGCTTGTTCTGTACCGTGGCATTTATAAGGTGCAACACATGCAAATGAGGTTGAGCACAACAGTAATGACATGCTAATGCAACCTCTGCACCACATATTGGCTGATGAGCTCATTTGCATGTGGTGTCTGAATATCGTGATATTGCACCATGCACAATGGGATTGCACTGGAGCAAGTCAAGGTGGTGCAATGCACACACATGCATGGTGCACAGGCCCACAGTGCTCATGCGTGTCATGGTATCATGGCATCAATCAAGCACCATGTGTAGACAGCATGATACAGTAGCATTGTGCATGTTGTGCATGGGCCAGCTATGCATATGGCCATGCATGGGTGCCGTGCCTTCTTGCACATGTGCAATGCTGGTGACCCCTAACCCTGGGTCAGACTTCTGACCCTGTAACTCATGTAGCCATGCCCATTCCACACATCTCCAGTGCTGCATGATGGTGTGCACTGCATGGGACTGCGGGCCCATGGTGTGGACACGGTGTCTCCTGATGACATTTTTTCCACCATATGCGTTAAGATGACCATGGTGCAGACAAGATGCAGAGGCCCAGAACTGGTCAGAGATTGAACTGACCAACTTAGTGGCCTCGTGGAGCCCCATACCCCCAGCTCTTGGGCAGGTGCCCCTGAAGCTGGTCAGGGGCACAGTGTGGCAAGAAACAGCCGACAGCCTGGAGCATAGGATGGGGTGCCCAGGATGGAGAACAATGTCACTACCACTATGGGGACCTCATGTGGTGGGACTCAGAGCACCTCACGGAGGCTACAGGCATGCACTAGGCAAGGGGCTGTGCCACAGCCAGGTAAGTCATCCCATGTTGCATGTCTGCCCTGGGGCTGTACTGTGGTGTTGGCTTGGCTGTCTGCCATGCCCAGAGGGGTACACTGTCATCATGCGTATCATGGGGTGGCATTGCCAGCTTCTGCTTATGTTGTGATGCAGCCATGCAGCTGTGTAGGCCATGCCAGGCAGGGGCACACCCTGTGCACAGGGGTGGGGGTGGGGCAGCTGCTGTGGTCAGTTCCTGATGTGCACCAGCCTTCTTTCCATTCCCAGGACCTGAGGCCCATCAGAAGGCCCAGGCTACAACAGTACAGCAGGCCACAGCAGGATGTGGTGGAGCAGGACTGGCACCAGCAGGGCTGCAAAGGGCAAGTAGGCACTGTCATGGTCCTTCACACTGTACATGGGGGTGGCGGGGAATGGATGAAGGCATGGCTACCTGTGCCATGTGCCATGCAGCTGTGTGTGACACACTGTGCATGGTGCATGCCACTGTGGTGCATCCATTGGACATGTGTGCCGGCTGTTGGTGGGTGGGCATGTGTCTGGCTGCCACTGTTGTTGCTGTGGTGCTGCCAGTGCACTGTGCCATGTGACTGTCATTGTGCAGTCATGTGGCCATTGTCCAGCAGGGACCACCTCTGTGCAATGTTGTGGTGCACTGAGTTGCAGGCTGGCATTGGCCCACCTCTCCCTGTGAGTGGCTACATTACAGGCCCTCCAGGCAGGGGTGTTCCCACTGCCCATTGCACACTGTGGGTGGGCATGGTTACTTGGGACATTGTACTGATCACCTGTCTTGTCCCTTGTTCTAGGTGTCTGGTGGTGAAGACTGCCATGCTCCATGCTCCAGACTGCTGCACCAGACTCTTCTTGTGGCCTCCACAATGCTGGAGGTGGTTGTACAGATCCGAAGGATGGTGGTGGCAGAACAGAGGCAGCGTCTGCATGCTAGGGTAGCTGGACAGGGCGCAGTTATTTTTGCCCCTGTTTTCCATTTCCGTGATGTTTGGCCCCTATAGTCCCACTCCCACCTACAGTACCTGTTCCCTGTCCCTTCCTCGCTATCCCTACCCTTTCCCAGCCCCTGGTTATTGTATATAGTTTCAACAGATATATATTTTCTGACTTACCTGCCTGTGTCTGTGTCTGCTTTGCAGGTGGCGTGAGGAGCCATGCTGCAATGGCCCAGTGTCTTTCCATGTGGTGTGCATGTGAAGGGTGCATGTTGTGCTTCCGTGGTTCACTGCTGTATACTGTGGTGTGTCCCACTGTGGTGGTGTCCATACCTGGGCCAGTGACTGTGCCTTGAAGTGCCCATGGGCCAGCTGTTAGGGGTGTGTGGTGGTGGCACACAACCATGGTAATTGGTCAGGTACTGCCTGCATGCTGTGTTGGGGCCCCTGCTTGTACTGTGAGGCCTGTCCCATGAGGTCTGCCATGCTACCTTCCACCCAACACATTCATTTCCTACTGTGTGGGCTTCCTGTGTGCCTGTATGGCATGTGTGTAGCTGCATAGTCCTGGTGTGGCCTGCTATGGTCTGGGTGGGGGCGACAGCCAGAAGCCTGCAGGTGGGATCCCCTGGGCCCTCCATTGGCCATTGGTACCTCCTGTTGCCTGCTTACTCTGCCACTGTTGTGTTCTGGGGTCAGGTGTCTGGGTGCCTGTGGGTGCCCTGCTGTTGAGGCCTCCTGTGGCCTGTCACTGTGCTTCCATGGCTCTGTCTCTGGGTCTGTTCTCTGCTGTGGCCCCCTCTGTTGCTCTTCTGCTCTGCTCCACATTGGTGCTGGAGTATCTCTTTTTTGCCATGGGCGCAACTGTGTTTCCACCATGGCGCAGCCTTTTGCACATGCCATATTCAGCTGGGTTGCATTGGCATAGTTCAGCCTGCACAACTTCCAAATATGACTCCTGTTGCACCATGGCACATCAGATTTCCTTTGCATAGGACTTGCACCAGGCTTTGGCACATTTCTGAATATCTGGGCCAGGATGAACAACTTTATGCACAACCAGTGTGTTTGCCACCTCTTCAGCTTCGCTCTCAAGGTGAGAGGGAAGCAGAACCCTGTGGCAGAACACACTGGCTCTTCATAGTTGAATACAACAGCATTACTGTCTCCTGCAGCAACTGCAATATTATTATGAGGCAAGCCAATCTTTCAACTTCTAATAACCTCCTCTCCAGCACAGTTACACATTCAAGAAAACAATTGTTATTGTTCCTGTCTACTGTTCTGGGAAGCTGTACTGATGCACATATTAAAAGCCTGTAGTATAGACCTGTTACACTATAAATATAACATGCATTTTACATAGTGATAAAACATTCACTGTACAGCATTATGCAGTGTGTCTTACAAGATTATTATGAGTGCAATATTGTTTGAATACTTATGATGTGACAGGCACTCCCCAGCCTCAGCCTTGCCCGCTTCCCACATCTCATGGGTGAGGTAGCATCAGCCCAGATCATTATCTGGTATCTGGTCATGGTTCTTAGGTATGTAGAAATGCTGCCTCAGCAGCTTCCACTTGCACATCCCTGTGGTCTTGTTGTGTACTTTTAACCTTCCACCTGAACTGGACAAGCATTTACATCTTACTTAACTAAAGGTAATGAGTGCTTTCAGCAACTCAAGCTATGAGTGCTTCAGCTCTGGTTAAGAAATGGCCACACATTTAGAGAGAATTGTACATACAGCTGTAAGCCATCAGTAGTATGAACCTTACCAGTATAAAAAGTGTTAGAATAAAATATTGAGAAATAATAAATTAAGTGACCTCTGGGGAGTCAAACAATGAATGTTTAAACACATATTGTATCAGAAAACAGTATTCATTAGAAAAATAAAAAAAAGTCCTTTCTGAAGAAGGGTTTACCCAAAACATTGAAATCTTTTATGGACTGGAAGTCATTTCAGTATAAGTGAAAACACTATAAAATGAAAAACAGTGATATTGATTAATTATTCAAGGGTGTGGGACAATTAGAAACCAATACCATTCTTTAATATATTAGCATCAGTTTTATTGTTTTTTTTGTCCTCTCCTCAAAGAGACAAATAATTTTTACATTTTATTTTTGAGGTATGGCTGTACTAGATAAGTCCTTCTGTACTTTTAACCTATAACTTAAATAGGTATTTATGTACCTCCAGGTCGCATCCAGCTGCCGGTCCATGCTCCTCATCAAAATGTTTGAGTTCCCCTTCTTCTCTCCACCTCTGCAAGAAGGCACACCTTCCTTACAGTCCAAAAATGTTTCATTTTTTTTCTTCTATTGCAATCTGAAATCAAATAAACAAAATTCAATGCAAACATTACTGAATGTTGAGTGAATGTTATTTTAACAGTACATTAGTTAAGTATACAGGTTGTTATTTGTTAGATTCCTACACTTTGTAAGCTTTGTATACTACTGTATTAAAGTAATATTATACATATACTACTCACTGTACTATGAATTAATATATCTTCTTATCTGGCACCACTGCAATAACATACATCGTGCACAGATAATGTTACTTCTCTGGTGTTGCATGCACTTAGTCTTTGTTCTCATGCACAACAACCTGAGGTGTGATGTTATCACAGCACGTCACACATGCTGTCATGCATTACTGCCTAAATATTCAATTACAGTATACTGTGCCACTACATGGCCCCGCCCATATCAGAAAAGCAAGAGCACATTAATTGTGGTTCTCTATTTTGTGCCTTGCACAGTTCATATGGTTCTAAATATAAACACAGACTGATGCAACTACAAGGTAAAGCCTCATTTCATGTGTACAACAGCCCCTGACTGAGGTATGAGTGATTATGTATGCTCCTGACTCCTTTTGGGTGGGGCCTCAATCTACTAGCAATTTATATATCTTCTTATCTGGTGCCACTACAATACCATACAATATCTCTCATTTAGTAAACAAGCCATGGTCATTATTGGGTGGAGGGGCCTCACTGTACAATAAATTAATATATCTTCTCATCTGTGCCACAACAATACCATGTGTCGTGTATGGATAACATCACTGCTCAGATGTTGCATGCACTCAACCTTCAGCCTTGTGCACAACCACCTGCTTTGTGTGCGCCACCACACACTGTTATGCATTATTGCTTAAATAGTCCATTACACTATACTGTGACACTACATGCTCCCCTGCCCCTATATTGGAAAGCAAGAGCACATTACTAGTGGTTCTCTATTTTGGGCCTTGCATGGTTCACACTGTTCAAAACAGAAAAACAAACTGATACAGCTACTAGATGAAGCCTCCTCTCATGTGTACAACAGTTACTGACTGAGATATGAGTGATTATGTATGTTTCTGACTACTTTTTGGGTGGTCACTGTACTATCAATTAATATATCTTCTTAGCTGGCACCACTACAATAACAAACAGTATCTCTCATTTAGTAATCTACAGGGCATGGGCATTTTTTGGGGTGCCTCACTGTACTGTTAATATATCTTATTACCAGGTGCCAGTACAATACCTTATGTTGTGCATAGATAACGCCACTTCTCAGATGTAACATGCACTCAGCCTTTCTGGCCTTATGCACAACCACCTGCTGTGATGTTATCGCAGCATATCACACATGCTGTTGTGTATTACTGGTTAAATAGTCCATTACAGTATACTGTGCTAGTATATGCCCTCTACTGTATCAGAAAAGCAAGAGTACATTACTAATGGTTCTCTATTTCATGCCTTGCATGGTTCACACTGTTCAAAAGACAAAACAAAGAATACAACTACTCAATCAAGCCTCCTCTCAGGTTTACAACAGCCACTGAATGAGGTATGAGTGAATTCAGTATGTTCTCGACTCCTTTTTGGGTGGGGGCATCACTGTACTATCAATTAATATATCTTCTTATCTGGCACCACTACAATACCATACAGTATCTCACATTTTGTAATCTACTGGGCATGGGCATTTTGGGGGTCACTGTACTATCAATTAATATATCTTCTTATCTGACAACACTACAATACCATACAGCATCTCTTATATACTAATGTGCAGTGGTATAAAGAAGGCTGTGTGTAAAATGAAGGTGGCACACTCATCACTCAATGTTTGTTACTTACACATCTATGGAGTTGCTCCTTCTTTTCCTGTGGTGTGGGGCCTTGTACTATCAGGATTTGTGTACCACTCATTTCAACTTCTACATGTTACATGTTTAGATGGTGCTGCAATACTCATTGTATGTGTATGTAACATGTAATGTGTACAAAATCACACATACCCCCATAATGCAAAGCACCATGGGCTGTATATGCAAATAACCACAGTATATTATGCTGGTTCAACTTTAAGCAGAAATGCATGGTACCAAATATGTAATGTGTGTAGCTTTTCTGTTTTTGACCAAGGTTTTGTGGCTCTTAAAAAACATTTGTTGCAGCATATTTCTGCACACTCTGATATTTAGAGTACTGCAAGGATACCATCTCAGAGATCTCCCAAAAAGGCAATTGCCAGCAAGTGAGAAGTGCACACTGTCTGGTAGATATAGCAAATCCTTATAATACTTAATTTTGAGGTGATGTATGGTGCATCCCAAACATGCAGATATCCAGAGATTTGTATGTTTACCATTCTTCATGCCCTATCAGGCAGGTACATGTGTTGTTCTGCTTGCCAGACCATCCGCTCTGTAATATCTGAAAGCATACTCATTATAGAAGCCAGGTCCAATTTAACCTCTGTTACTAAATCTACCATCTTGGTAGCTAAATCATTACCTCCGAGATGAATCAGAAGAATGTCTGAGGAGGAGGCAGAGTGCTCAATAGCCTGTGCATACTGTAGTTAGCATGAGATGCTCCCACCTCATACTTCCTGCCAATCCACTTCACAGAACAATTTGAAGCTGCAGGTCCTTGCCAAATTGACTTGTGTGAGCACAGTCACAACCTTGTCTAATTAGACTGCTGCCCATGACCCACGCAGTACATTTCCTGTTTTCTGCCATTCGAAGCTATTTAAACTAAGAAGTAGACAGAGGGCTACCAAAACATCAATGTGTTTCCTGCAGTGTCCAGTCACTACTGAATATGAAACTGAGATTTCCCTTTCTGCCTCAATATTGCTTTGGTGGGCCAGCCAAATAAGCAGGAAAACAAAAAAAAATTGGCTTACAGTTCATCACAGTAAACCAATACAGCGGCTGCATCTACTATTATGCCACTGAATGGTTGTAGCTGCTGTCACATAGATATGTTGCAAAGTTTCTAGGAGGGAAAATGTTAGCCTTTAATAGGTTACTTCAAACAATCACAAGTGAATAACACACAGTGATTGGTTCCTACTTCTTTCATGATACATGTGCCGGCTGATTACTGCCTCCATTTGCAGCTGTCTTCTGGGCTGGTAAGTACTCAATAACAGTGTGACTTTAAATACTCATAACTTCTTCCCACAGCCTGACAGACAGTTTATACTACAACAGTCTACTAGAGCTTTAAAAACAGTTTAATGCTATTTTTTGCAATTATCAGCTTTAATAATATTAGTAAAATGTTGTAGAAAATGGCGTGTACTTACACAAGATGAACAGTGTGTTGGCAGGTTTTCTAAGATGGCTGCTGTGTCCTTTCTCCAAATTTCACTGATTGTGATTGGTTGCCTGACATCACCTGTTCAATCTTCAGACACTTGCACTTTGCACAAATATATGTACATTCGTGTGTGCTATCATTGGCTTTACTGTTTGTCACTCAAGTACCAAACAGCGCCTGATTGCTTTAGCTTCATAGATGGGTGTTTTTTTCACAAATAAAAACATGGTCACTCCTGGTGGGCAAAACTACTAAAACCTTACAAAATGACTGTTGAACATTGAAACTTAGCTAATTGACTGTATTATTACATGTGTAGGACTGTTATATGTTCTTTTTGCTACGGTTTCACTGTGTTTTAAGGTCGCTGGTGTTTTAGAACGATTTTGAACTTCCTTGTTGTGATGCATCATGGGAAACACTTGGTTCATAGGTCAAATGTATATGGTTTTGTGAACGTTTTGTGTTTGCAAAAGGATTTTGTGAAACTTTCATGATTGAGAAAGTATTCTTCAAAACTTTCCAGTTTGCAAATGCATTTTTGCAAAAATTTCATGTTTTGTGAAAGTATTATTTGAAACTTTCGTATTTGATGGTATTTTGGGAAAGTTGTCTTAAATGCATGAAAATTTCACAAAACGCTTTCAGATACATGACAATTTTGTGGTGGGACACTCTCATTTATTGCATAGTGTTATTATGGACTTCCAATCATGGAACATACAAAACATAGAGTACTGTCTGTGCTACTCTTCTGCTGTCACAAGTATTGTCTTTAAGCATTTTTTTCTTTTATGTTTTCTATTTATCTGATAGTAAAGACATAGACTATGAACCACTATGCAATATGATTTTCAAATTGTTTCTTGGTAGTAACTATGTCCTTTTTGTTTTTATACAGGTGTCTGATACTCATCAAACATTTATCAACACTCCTTTGAAATAACAGACAAGAAAATGCAATCTAAACAGAAACTTACTGCTATGCAGATACACAACAGGTATCATAGTAGTACAGTGTTGCTTAAGAATGGCAACAATTGCACATACACTACATCAAAATGTGTGAAGAGTACTCGTTCTGCATAGGTGTATTTTAGTGGTTACAGATTCCACAGAAATGGTATGTACTTGCTCAGCTGCAGGAGAACAATGTACAGCTGATCAGCAGTTTCAGAAATCTTTCAGGCAAGAAATCTGTTGAAAGCAGTGCATTAAAAACATACTCAGCAAAAGCTATGACCTATGATTGCTGCTAGTCATCTGAGGAAGCAAAAGTATTATCGATCATTGGGGGCTAAAGCTAAGGTTGATAGACTTATTGTGGTTGTGATGAGACGCGAACTCAGAAAACTAAAGAGCATCTGTCGTTGATGAAATTGAGTCTCAGAGTTTGCAATTTTGTCAAAAGAGCACTGCTTGTTCTTCAATGCTTGTGGTGGAAAATGGCAGATGTGCTGGAACAATTCAGAAAAGTTGTGTACAGTGTAAAGATGAGATTACAACACCCCCAGTCTTGAACCAACACAACTTCTGTGATGTTTTCAGGTAGCTGGCTACTACACAACACTTAGAAGCATATTTCTGGGGAATCATATAACACACAGAAGGAGGACAGCAAGTTCTGTATTGATGAAGGTGGGAAAGTAGGTAATGTGCTGACAGTATCTCATGATACACCAGCTGAGTCAGATGATGAAAATTACTCAACTGTACATCCTTGTAGGTGTCAGTGTTCTAGCATGGACATGTAATGCGATGTGCAATCAGAGGCAGTCATCTTTTGATAAACTTGAACACTTTATTAATCTGTTTGTGGTCACTGATCGTAAAGACAGATATAAATTGTTTGAGACAATGGACCTTTATGAGATCTGTCCACATACTGAACATATGGGTCATGCACTGGCATGCTTGTACAGTGGTGTTTATGACAAAGTGTTTTACCACATGTGGATGCTAGCGTGCATCAGTCTGGCATGTCTACCTTTGTGTATAAGGTGTATGAGGTGAGGTGAGCAACAGAACCGAGATACCGACTTAATGAGTTGTTGCAGTCTGGTGACATGAATGGTGCCATAACATTTATCAAAGATGTACAACATGGCAGGAATGTCACTGATAGTATTATTGATCAGGCATCAACTGTTGATGGCAATTCAGTCTCTGTCTTGGAAACAGACATTCTGAAACTGTTTGGGAAATCCATAGCCAAATTTGAGTTGGCAAAGACAGACATTTGACTCTGTTTGTGTCTCATGTGATTGTTGTGTTACCAGAAACAAATGGTCACAGTTAATCTGGAAACTTTGCCATCATACAATGACATGTGGTTTAGACTGTTGTTGTTTCTGCTGTTAAAAGTGACTTTCAGTTGCAGCCAATCATTGTGATGTGCAACCACTGTTTCTGCAAGGTGAGGAATAACACACTGCCACCAAGGTCACTCTTGAAAAATATGGAGGCACATGTTACCCTGCTGAGATTGCTACATTGAATATGTTTGAACAGATTATCATTCAGATTATGAAACCATTTCAAACTATCCTGCATTTGAATACCAGGGCATGGGACTTTCCACAGAAAGAGCTCATCAAGTCCTTAAAGGGTTCTATTATGTATCTTCTTTTTCCTTTGCAGGAAAATGTGGAGGCAATCTCCAGTGAGAACAGTCTGGTTCTTCTTGTCAATGGTTTCCAACAAAGTTAAAGGTCATCTGGCAGGATGTTGTCAATGTACAGAATGTGAAGCAAGCTCTCAGTTACTTGAAGAGCAACAATCCTTCTATGCAGACCTTGACATTAATCGAATGAGTAGTATGTCTGCTCAGTATGGTTTGTTGAAGACCAGCAAGCCATGATTGAGAAGGTCAATGTAGAAACAACTGACAATGTGTGTGAACAATACACAATACATCTGCTACATGGCAGAGATCCAGTTGGGGATAATATTGATCCATTTTAGATGAAACATGTGGAAGGCGCCACTATCAGCATCTGGGAGGCAACTTTGAAGCATGCTGTTTTTGATTTATTTCCAGAAGGGTCAGGTGGACATTTAGATGATAAAGAAATGTGTACAAAGATGCTGAATACCATACCACTCGAGTACTGAGTAAGGATGGCAAATTCAGATGAAGCATACAGTATTTGTTTTACCTGCTAAGGGAGAGTGAGCTTAGCATACTCTCTGCATCAATTGCACATACTGTACAGCTCACAACTCCATTTGATGGAATCACTGCCATACAGTTTTTGCAGAAATTGAAGGAAAATGATGAAACTTTGCAGGTAAATTTGTCATTGATACTATCAAATTTACATGGCACTAAGGAATACTGGTGTCGCTGGACACTCTGAGGTGATGACTATGCTGCTAGAGTGTGATGCAGCAACATAGTTTATCACACTCAGCTGTGCTAAATATACCTGGGATGAGTTGATTCAACTCCTGAAGTGGGCAAATTCTGATGTAGAGGGTATTGCATCAATGAGTCTCAGAGAGAGAGAGAGAGAGAGAGAGATATGTGTCACTTGACCCAGTGTCTGTGACTAGACATTTTCACAAGTGATTCCATGATATTCTGACTTTCATTTTGTCAAAGGATAATCCACCTCTTGGTATTGTTGACCATTACTTTGGAGAACGGAGTATCAGGCATGAGACGCCTCACATTCATATGCTACTATGGATCAAGGATGCCCTGCAGATAGGTAAACATGAAGCAGCAGAAGTGCTAAGCTTCACGAAGTGTTAGTTACTTGCTGCATACCGGACAAGTATGACGGTACTACACTGTGGAAGTTGGAGCAAAGGTTCCAATGACATTTATGTGCCAAATACTGCTACCATGTAGTGAAAAGTAAGTCTGGCTGGTACACAAGATGTTGCTTTGGGCTCCCGAGATGTGTCTGTCAGAACGGTAGCATGAATGAACTTTCATTCAATGTGACATCAGTTGAAGGCAAAATCAACCAAGAGGGTATATGGGTTACCCAGAGAGGAGAAGAAGGTATACATCAATGATTACAGCCCCACTATTTTATTGATGGGCAAGCAAACATAGATGTTCAGTTTGTGGCTGACAACTCATTGGCTTTGATTAGGTATCACTTTCAGACATTACCAAGCATAAACAGACCAGCTTGCAAGATCTTTGGGAGGATAGTGCCACTTCAAGCAAGTCACTCACATCTCAGTTGTGGGTAATCGGCTTAAAGACTCTGCCCCACAGAGAGTGTGGTGCATATGAGGCCAGTGATGGTTTGATTGGTAGACATTTGTATGGTAAGTCTGATGCTGTATGCTTTCTCAGTGTGAACTACAAAGAGAAGGGCAAACATGTACTAATTCCTCACCTGAGATTGAGGAACTTGCTCTCAACAGACCTTCCTCAAAGCAGATATTGAATAATTATTTGATTGACACTTACTATCCTAGAAGACACAGTGACATGGATGACATGTGTCCATTTGAGGTTGCTAAATGGTACGACTACAAGACAGATGTCTCACCTGATTATACACACCACATTTACAAGGTCACAGGACTGGATGACTGCCTTGTAAAGAGATGTAAGCCTTGGCTCATTGACCATTGTAAGTTACATCTAGGCACATCTGAGAACAGACAGCATTATTACTTTGCTCTACTTTTCTTATTTAAACTCTGTAGGAATGAGACTGAATGAAAGGTGACTGATACATTTGAGGAACAATTCAATCACAGTTATGACACATTCAAAACAGCACACTCTGAGACATACATACAGAGACTAGACATTGAAAAGGAACAACTTGAGAAGGCAAAGAAACCACTTGAGGAGGACACTTCAGTTAGTTCACTGGACAACCTTGATCCAGAAGGACAGGGTACACTTGGAGTATCTCTACCTATGAATGACCCAGAAGTACTCATGTCAGATGTGTAAAGTGCTATGGAGCATGGCACACACTGCACTGTTGATCCAGCTGACTTGAGACAGAAACTTAATGAACAGCAAATTGTCATTCACTCTGCAGTTACAGATGCTGCTCGACATGGATACTGCACAAACAGAAGAAATGTAACAGTCATCAGTACAAGCCACTGCTAATGTTTGTTAGTGGCTTGGCAGGTACAGGCAAGAGTTTTCTTATAGAGGCTATATCAGCTGAAATAAGGAAACTGACAGACACAGCAATGTCTGTAGCTGTTACTGCTCCCACTGGACTGGCTAC
Organism: Neoceratodus forsteri; assembly: GCA_016271365.2. Taxonomy (NCBI): domain Eukaryota; kingdom Metazoa; phylum Chordata; order Ceratodontiformes; family Ceratodontidae; genus Neoceratodus; species Neoceratodus forsteri. The sequence continues at coordinate 1,237,487,673 of CM057453.1, read as the reverse complement.
ATACAATATTAGTGGAGTGACACTTGACCATCCATTCATGTTGCCAGTAGAGCATGGTAAAGCATGAGAGTATTGTAAACTGTCATTTGAGGTTGAATCTCAACTTTGTTCTGTGTTCACTACAATGAAGCAACTGATCATCGATGAGATCAGCATAGTCTCTAATGTGATGCTTGCATGTATACACCTTCGTCTAAAGGAGATTTTGGGCACTGACTATGGAGATGCATTTGGGGTAAAAGTATTGATGTATTTGAGACCTGTTACAACTTGTGCCAGTTAATGCAGAGAACATGTGTTTACAGCTCTCTGTCAAGCAGGCTAAGAAGATGATGGTGTGCATTCGAGGTTGTAACCTGTGGGAGTTATTCAACTTTGTCGAATTGTTTCAGAACATGTGACAGAGTGGTGATCTAGCTTACAAGGAACTGTTGGATCAAGCTCATACTGGTACTTTGTCACTGACATCTTTCAATGTTGAATACTTTGAGAATCACTGCAGATACAACATCAGTACATGCAGCATGTGATGTCTTCAGTGATGTGTTCTCGAAAGGGACACATATAATGTGTCTTATGGCATGACTTAAGAAAGGTACTGAATTCAACAGTGTTATGTCAGAGAGAGAATTAAGAAATCCTCACATTGCATGCTGTTGATACAGTTGATGGTGTGTATAAGTTGGAAGCCATTAGTAAAGATGACTGAGCAATTGTCTGAGCTTAAGTCAAATGTGTCATGTACAGCTGGGCTAGAAGCTGTTCTTACTGTTTTAAGAATGCATGTGTCAATCTACATCAAAATCGTATGTTGAATGTGGCATGGTAAATGGTGCAATAGGTCACATTATCGACTTTCAGTACAATGAACAGAAGACCTTTATTGAGGCACTTGTTGTTCAGTTTGACAACATGCAACAGTCTGTGGAGATTGATCGGACCTGTGTTAAGTTCCTGATCTTTAAATATATATATGTAAACAGGAAAAAGTTTCCAATATGTGTTGCATTTGCTGTTTCCATGCATAAGTCACAGGGGTTGAGTTTGGATTCAGCGATGATAGACATAGGCACTGACATTTTCAAAGATAGCATGAGCTATGTAGCACTTTCATATGTTCACAGTCTTTCTGGGTTGCTCATCATCAGAGTAACACCACAGAAGATACACGGTGACAAGTGATGTATTGTTGAGTACAATAGATTACGACTCTGTACCAGCCACAGATGCCTCTCATACCACTGCCTATGTATGTGGTGGGCTCGAATGCAAGTTGGAGCTTCAACTGGCAAGAAGAGGAAAAGAGCAACCACTACTGAATTAACTACTGACAGTACCAGCAAGGTCACTATGTCAAACACAGATACAACATCATCTGCTTATAAGAAGTCATTTGGTGTGGCTGTTGTCTCAGCATTTGATAACAGTACTGGAGTTAACTGCTATGCCAATTCAGCTATGCAAGCATTTCTCCACATGCCACACTTTGTACAGGCAATATCAGCCTCACGAGACACGATCTTATCAAAGGCATTGAAGCAAGTTGTGCATGAGACTTCTGAACAGTTAGACAATGTACAATCACTGACGCCCTACGGCAGGTTCTAGGTTCCTATGTTGGACACAGTACATTTTCAGCTAACATACAACAGGATGCCACTGAGTTTATGATGGCCATCATAAACAGTTTGGATGAAGAGGGATTCCAATGTGGCACTACTCTACTGTCTCCTATGTTACCAGGTATGAATGTCTGTCATGTGGTCATTCACAGTGAGAAACCACTGAAAACATGCATTGACTTTCTTTGTATGTGCATCACCTCGAAATGTTAAGTTCCAACAACTGTTTACAAATGCAGAAAGTGGTCACCTTTATGTTAGGAGTGGAAGGATATGTACTCAGTCTATTCATCTCAGGACTTCATCTCAATACCTTATGCTTGTACTGCCTAGGTTTGACTCTCAGGCTCAGAGTTGACACACCTATCACAGATTTCACAGCTGGTAGAGTGATGTTTAATCAAACACTGTTTGACACTCATGCTGTGATATACCACTAAGGCCAGTCTGTACATTCTGGACATTACATTACTTTGTTGAGGTACAGAACTAGGTTGGTTGAATGCAACGACTCCACAAACACTTTTAAGCAAATGCTACCATGCCACTTATAAGATGCTTATGTACTGATATTGAAGAACCATGACAATCTTCATCTGTCAGAAGTGTAGTCACACAACATGTGACACACATTGCTGTCCCATTTTGTAACATTGTAGTCACTCAGAAACTACTCCTATTCTTCCTTTCCCTCATCTCCGCACAACATTACATTAACAGTACATCACATGGTTTACAGGTGTATGGTTTAACCAACCCGACATCTAAGATAGTTGTGTTAATCAATGATATAGTAAATATAGTTGCAGTGGCCTTCAATCAGTGCCAACTGTGTTTAGAATCACTAGAGAAACCACACTTAGATGATTTACAAAGACTTTCAGCTAACAAAACAGTTATTACTATCTGTTTTTTTATGTGCTATCATTGTCTTTTGTTGTGAGTAACTTGCATACTGATACAGCAAGTATTATTTGGCAAGACCCTACAACAATGTACCTCTAGTTAGGTGCAATGCTTTTGCATGTAAGCAAAACATCTGTGTAGGATGTATTGCTACATCTTGTACAGCATTTTCATATCCTAAGGATCCTTTGTGACTAAAAGATATCCTTGATTTCTATGTGACACTTCAGTTGATCACAAACTTTAAAACTGTTTCTTACTATGCTCTATTGAACTTTAGAAAATGGGCTTTTTATTTCCTGGCATCTGATTGGCTAGTACGCTTGCCAGGGGTACATTAACTTTCAATAGATGCCCAGGAAATAAAAAGCACCGCTCCAGTGACCATTCACCCACACACCTTATCCTTGTTCCCAGCTTGTTTCTCTGTTGGACAAAACAACCCAATTTCATTTTAAATCTCGCCATTTTATTCTGTTGTTAGCGAGATACGAGCTCTCAATACATCACTCGCTCCTGAAATGAAACTGCCTGCACAGCTCCACAAAATACTTGTACATGTCCCGCTGATGAACCTCTTGGCACCGCCAATAATACTCAATACAAAACACCATAGTTTCAAAAAAAAAAAGAATTTCTCGATCCACTACTCTCTTCCATTTCTCGCATACTTCCGGTGTGATATCACTGAACGCCGCAAACCGCCATGAAGTAGCCAATTGAGAAATCCATTTATTTTATTTCATTTTGTAACATGCAGTTGTGCTCATCTGACACTTGAATCATATAGCTGGACATCTACAAGTATTTTGTGGAGCTGTGCAGGCAGTTTCATTGGAGATAGTGGTGTATTCGGGCTCAGATGTTGCAAACTACTGGTCTACTCCTCCTCTAACACCCTGTGCAGGTACAGTCCTGCAGTATTTTTTCACACTATCAGAGGAAAATCTCAGACTTGTCATCTGAGAGTGACGCTTGAGGTTAAGAGAATCTGTGTGTGTGTGTGTGTGTGTGTTGGGGACAACAACCGAAACATGCAACAGCACAAAGACAGGGACTACTTTATGACACAAACATTTCAACATAATAATTAATACATTTGTCAACTATTTTTTATAACTTTTGAATCCAACATAAAATTGAGACAGCATTATTTTCTAAGCACAATAATGCACTCCAGGGTGGGTGGTACAGGCAACACTGACCTTCCAGGGCTATAAGGCCCTCTGCCTGTGGTGTCGGCTTCATTATGCCCTGGGCAGTCCAGTATTTTTCCAATACCACCCACCCTGTTGGGCATTATTAAGCTATGATTTACCAGTGTCACAGACACATATTGCTATGACTGTGCAACATGATGAGCATGAGCATGTGTGACTATTGCTTTTTTGGCCTTTGCAGTTTAACATGCAGCATTAATTTTTTATAGCAACACTATACTACTATGTCTCCTCTGTTATTTTACATCTGTATTGTATACATGTAAATATGTTGCATGATTGCATTATGCCATATTACACTGTACTATTAAGTTTGTTTAACAGTTTTATTGATATCTGTAACACTTTATGTATTAAGTAATAACAAAGATGTAGCTGTTTAACACACTGTTTCATTATCAAAAATTGTAAAATGTACTTGTATAACTAGTTTCTTTAACCAACATATTTATCAAAATGTTACTAATTAGTACTGAGTTAAACATCAGTATTATTCATAGTAATAAATACTATACTGGTTAAGCTTTGTTTTTTTTAAACGGTACCATATTTGTAATGGTAGCATAGTCTGTGTGCCACTTATAATACTAGATAAGACTGTAACTTATTATTAACTTTGAGTTTCACAGTTGTGACTTACATACTGCCTTGGTTAGTCTACCATCACAGTTATATAGTGTGTTTATAATAAGTAATGTTTTATATAGTAGTTAACAGCACGCTACAGTTTATTTTATTATGTGTATCAACATGAGATTAATACATGTACACAAATGTAAACTATTGCAAATCAGACATTTGCACTGATAACAACTGGTTTACATGTTCTTAATAATATCTCTCAATAACCTCAATTGAGTGGTTGGGGTGAATTTTCCAAATGCATCTATGTAGCTATATCTCTTGACATATACAGTATCTGTGTGTATATATATATATATATATATATATATATATATATATATATATATGAGTATGTATGTATGCACATATATATATAGATATATATTATTAAATGTATGTGAATATTAATAATAAGTTTACTTTATTTAGCATAACAGAATATAGTACTGGTGTTATTTTTAACAGCAGGCATTTGTTTTTGCCCACCCCAGGAACAGTGACACTGTCAGCCGCACAGTGACAATAGCAGTATAACTGTGGAATATATTTAAAACAATATGCACACATATATTAGATAAACTGTGTTCATGTGGTATTTACTACATATAAGGGATTGCTTCACAAGTATGTGTCATGCTGTTTAACATACATATTTCACTTTTCTGAAATACTTTATTTTTCTAAATACTGCATTGTGAAACTGACTGTGTCTTTCAATTTAGCTTTCAATTTGGCCTTTTAATCAACAACAATTAATTTGGCAATAAATATTTTTAAGCCTTACCTAACTGTGTTCTGTGTTTACTTATATATAACAATAAAGTGGTAATATTCATGCTGCATTTGGTATACTACTGCATATAATTTAAGTAGAATGGGGTTAATGTGTTTAGCTATTGTAATTAACACACTAAATGTGTACATTGTCTACATGTTACAAGTCTTACTGCCCTATAGGGCTGGTGTATGACTACCTGCTTATCTGTAAGGTGGAACACAGGAACCATACAGAAATTAATTAAAACAAGCACATGTAATAATGAAGCTATGTATCTTGATGGGATTGTAGTGCCCAAAGGATCCTATGCTCCCACCAACATATACAATTTACTATTTACATTATACTTTTTCAAAAGAAAGGACATTCATGCCAAAAGAACTCCATTAATTCATCAGTTAAGGTTGTTCCACTGTGACAAAAGTGAGAAATTCAGCGTGGGTTCAAAACCTAACTCCTCATTCCCCACCCCCCACACACACACACACACACACACACACACACACATATATATGCAAGTGGGGAGGACCAAGTCAGCACAACCAATCACAGACAACCAGCAGCAGGTAACAGAATAACATACAACTGTCTAAACGTACTACAAGACACATCCATCATCATGATCCACCAACTGTATGAGTTCTGGTGCCATCTGAGTACCTTGAGGGTACACAGGAATGCTTGCATTTGCACAGGTAACATTGCCATTGAAATTACATTAATGTTTTCAGTAGGCCTGTTGCTGCATTCTGCACAGTGCTGCAAAATGCTTAAACTGGGTTTCATCCTGGGATACAACTGTACATATAAATTGCAAAACACTTCATTAATACATCAGTTAGGCCTAACTCTCACCCCATTCCATGTTTAAACAGGCTGACATGGTACGGTACAGTATAGGAGAATGGGGAGAGTTAGCCCAAGTTCCCATGGCACACTCCATGCCTGTTAGTGTGTGGAGTGATGAGGGGTGTGGTGTTAGGTGGGGATTAGGGCTCAACCCTAACACCTCATTCCATACTTTGTTGCTTTAACCCTGACTGATGCATTAATGAAGTTTTTGCAATTTATATATACAGTGGCATCCTCGAGATGAAACCAAATTCTGCAGCATTTTTGCAATTTATTTCCTCACTTTTGGGATAGTATAATAGTATCTTTATTTTACTGTGGGAGCACAGAGTCTTTTGAACCCTGTGGTCCTATCCCTCCACAGGTGCCATATGTATGTATGTGGAGAAAATTGAATTGCCAGACACAAAGTTGTAATTTCAGCAAGTTACATAACTTGCAACAAGATACTGTCCAGTATGAAAGTTGTAATTTGTGCAAGTTGCATAACTTGTGCAAGATACTGTTTATTTTTTGCAAATTACATAATTTGCACAACATACACTAGTATCTTGGACAAGTTATGTACTGTAATTGTGCAAAATACAACATGTTACGTTAAACCTGATTTTTTGAACCTTAATAACTTTGAAACTGTTTACAGATTTGCACAAAATTTGGCATGCATAATCTCTAGGGAATGTCTTCTGACATGCTAAATTTTGTGTGAATTGGTTTCGTGGTTTTGACATACAAAACATCACAAATCCTAAATTTACCAGTGTTTTTACATTTTTATCCACCTGTATCTCTAAATGGCTTTAGGTAGTGGTCTGACATTTTCAGAGTAGAACACCTTTGTCTCACAGATTTGCCTTTTATAGGTTTGGTAAGCACATTAATCCTTTCAAAAGTTATTAAACTTTTATTTTCTCATTATTTACTATGGAAAAATGTATATGTCAGCAGGAAAGTTGTAATTTGCACAGGTTATATATCTTAGCTAAGATACCATAAGGCCTGAAAGTTGCAATTTGCACAAGTTACATACCTTTTAGAAGATACAGTTGTATTTGGCAAATTATGTAATTTGTGCAAAATACAACAGAATCTTCAAAAAGGTATGTCATTTGCCCAAATGGGAGTGCAGGATACGAAGGCCCTGTGCTCCCACCGAATATATAGGGATGCTGTTATACTGTCTCATTGGATAGATGAGGTATGGGGTCCAAAGGACCCCGCACCCACTGTAAAATAAGGATACTGTTATAGTGTCTCAAGGATACTGATGTACTATCTCAATGGAGGAATGGGAGAGCAGGGTCTGAAGGGCCCTGCCCTCACATCATAAAATAAGGATACTATTATACAATCTTAAAAGTAAGGGCATTCATTGCAAAAATCTTTGTTAATGCACCATTAGGGCTGGTGTACAAAGTAGGAAATGTGATCTTAGGGTTCCCAGGCATAAGACCCTGCCTCAGCCCTCTGCTTCAAACCCAAACACCCCATCCTCACCTTTGGCATCCAACCTAAGGCCCCACCTCCACCCTGCATGCAAGAACAGATGTGAGAGGTGTGCCTTGGGATTGTAAATCCTAATGCTCACCACATTTCAATAGTTAATAATCTGACATGGTACAGTACAAAATAAAACAATGGGTGAGCATTAGGTTGCACAGCCACTTTATATTAAACTCAAATTTTGCACTTTAATAACTTTGCAACCATTATTCTAATTCACCTGAAATTCTGCATGTACAGTGTGCTACCAGAGATCTCTGGATCTGGAAAGTTTCTTTCTGGTGGGATTTGCAGTTGCTGAGCTACAGAGCATGAAAAACTGAAAATCCTAAACTTTGAGAAATTCTTTGCTTGTATCCACAGCCTGAATGGTTTATCCATCTGGTCCAAAATTACAGAGTATATGCAGATTGGGTCAGAGAAGTGCCTTTTGAAAGTTTGGTGAAAACATATTAATCTGTTCAAAAGTTATCAAAGTTTAAAGTTTCCCATTATAGCCTATGGGCAAAATATATGCACCACAAACAGAGCATGCTCAGAACCAAAAATTTCAAAATGTAATAACTTTTGAACGCATTTTATTTATTTTTTATTTTATTTTATTTATCAAGTCTAGGATTACAAATACCTTGAGCCAATGTTCTTTACAAAGGTTCCACATCAGAGAAATACAAATTATGGGGAACATCAAGACAGACATTACAACAATGTGGACATTGCAAACAGATTACAGATTAATACAATTCAAGGGTAACATTGTAAGCAAGGCAGCCAGCAGCATCTGTCAGAGAAAACAGACAAGGGATAAGAAGTGCCACAGTCATAGGGAGAGGAAGAGAGAGGGGAGGGGAAGAAGGAATGTAAGTAGAGTGGGAGACAGTGAAAGTGCAGCATTGGGTATACCAAGATATGAGGTAGAATCCAGTGGGGGGACCACTACAGCATTATTATTTTTCACAAAACCAATGTTGGATTGTTCTGTAGAATAACCTCTTTCTGATCTGAAAATTCTAGGCCAAAATATTAGTCAGTTCAAAAGCCATTAAAGTTTAAAGTTCCATTTTATCCTAAGGGAAAATATATGTGCATCCATGTTCTTTGCCACTTCATAACAAAAGAACAGATAGGGATTTTGGGCCAAATTTGCAGGGTGTTGCAAGCCCTTGCCCTAAGCAATGTGCCTTTTGGTGGTTTGGTGAAAACATTCACAACAATTCCATAGTTATGGATCTCCAAAATGCACAATTTTCCATAGGTTAACATTGCGCTGCCCATGGTGTCTTTCGCCCCTGTATCATGAAAACTGTTCAAGATATGGATTTTCATTACTCACCACTTAGTCCACCTTTAGGTAGACTAAGCTTGCATGGAGGATTCCAAGTCATGATTATGACGGCAGTGTTATTTTTATAGTTGCTATGGTTACTGTGATATTGCCAAATTTGCATTATGAGGGTTCCTTTTCATGTTTCTAGGCCTGTGGTATGTCTCCGTGTTATGTGTAAGTTGGAGCACAGGGCCCAGAGGACCATGCTCCCACATGTCATATTAGTTTCCTGAAAGTACCAAGTAGTTTTGCAAAAGTACTCATATTTTCTCGAAAGTAACAGGTAGTTTTGTGAAAGCACAAGGTTAGTTTCATAAAGTATTGGTACTTTCGTGAAAAAACAGGTAGTTTCACAAAAGTACCAGGTAGTTTTGCAAAAGTACTGGTATTTTCATGAAAGTATCAGGTAGTTTTGCAAAAGTACAATTGGTTGACATGGAGGAGCTTTTGAAAAAAGTCCTCGGAAACTTTCACAAAAGTTGCCCATGCAAACCAAAGGTACTTTCGTGAAAGCACAACTGAAAACTAGCCCCAAATCACACATTTCTTTGCCACATCATAACAAAAATGGTTAGGCTTTTGACTGAAATTTTCAGGGTGGCAAGCACTTGCCTCCACAGATGTGTCTTTGCTGGTTTGGTGAAAAATTTACAATGGTTCCATGGTTATGGCACTCTGAAGTTGTGCAATTTCCATAGTATAATATTGTGCCCTTTTGGCACCCATATCTCAAAACAGTTAAAATACAAATTATTTGTTACTTGCCACTTAGTCTACCTCTAGGTGAACTAAGCATGTGTAGAGGTTTCAAGTCATGATCACAACAGCATTGGAATTTTTCCCATACTTGCTTTGGTTACTGACATCATGCCTGTTCCTGCATGCACAGTGGGGTGTGGTGTTACCTTTGTCAAACCTAAGGTTGAATTTCCCTGCTTTTGATGTCGCACCCTAATGGTGCATTAACACAGTTTTTGTAATGAATATATATATATATAAATATATATATATATATATGTATATATATATATATATATATATATATATATATATATATAGTTTTGAAAAAACTCTGTTAATACATCAGTTAGATTTCCTATTACACTGACAAAAGTATGGCAATCCGGCATTACAGTTCCCAACTCTACCACCCTCCCACCCTCCCATACATCAACAGCCATCGGGTTGGGAGTGCCTTGCGATCGTTGATCCTAACTCTCACCCCATTCCATGTGTAAACAAGCTGAAATGGTACAGTATGGGAGAATAGGATGAGAGTTAGACCCAATGACCCCAAGCACATCCCGATGCCTGTTGGCATGTAAAGGTTGGTGTACAGTGGGGAGTATGGTTGGTAATCCTAACACTGAATTTCCAGACTTTGTTGGTGTGGAACCATCCCTAACTGATGCATTAACAGAGTTTTAGCAATGAATTTCCATTCTTTTAAGAAATGAATGTATTTATATGGAATCCATAGGTGGGAGCATGGGCCCTGGCTCTAACCCATCCATAACTGTGTCCTCAGGTTTGCAAATGGAATCCAGGTGTGAGCATGGGCCCTCCTGGCCCTGCACACCAACCCACCCCCAACTATGTCCTTAGGTTTGCAAGTGTAGAGGCATAGCACAGGAGGTCCCTATGCAGCCCATTTTGCATAATGGGTTTCATATTTTGGAGAGGGGCCTCTTGGTCCTGCACTCCCAGCCACCCATAAGTGTAGAGACATAGCACATTAGGGCCCTGTGCTCCCAGTATTTCAAGATAGTATCCATGGGTGGAAGCATGGGACCTCTGGACCCAGCACTCCCACCTACCTATAATTATAGAAATATAGCACAGGAGGGCCCTGTGCTTTAGTTTTACATAATCATATCCATAGGTGTGGGCCCAGGCCTTCTGGGCTTCCGCTCCCAACCACCCATGAGTGTACAGGCATACCATAGGAGGCCCAGTGCTCCCAGTTTAGCATAAATAATATGCATAATTGGGAGCAAGGGCCCATGTGCTCCCACCTAACCACAAGTACATACACATAGCACAGGCCTAGAGACATTCCAAGTAACCCTTGTAACACTTATTTGTCAATATCTCAGTAACCATAGCAACTGGGGAAAACTGTTTGCAGTTGTATTCATGACCTAGCCACCTCCATGCATGCTTAGCTGCAATTAGCAAAAATCTAGATCTCAAACCATTTTTGAGAGATATGGGCGCTGAAAGGCGCAATAGTTGCCACAATGTCATCCTATCTAAAGTTTGCATCTTGGAATGCTGTAACTCTGGAACCAGTGTAAATGTTTCAATCCAATCAGCAAAGGCACATCTGTGGGGCAAGCCCTTTCTGCCCTGTAAATTTCAGCCAAAAATTGCAAACTGCTTAGTTTCAGTGAAGTGGCAAGAAATGTGTTTTGGTATGTTTTGGGGCCATTACTTTGCAAATTGTGACAGAGGTCATGAAAAGATGTTATGATTTGCAACACTATTCTGCCACAGTGCCATCAAAATCATGACAGTACTAACAGGAAAAATGTGGAAAACACAGTTCTGGTGATTATTTTCAAAATCTGATGCCAGGATCATGTTCCTAGGGCCCCTGTTTAGGTAAACACAACAGTTGGTGTTTACCATGGAGAATGCTAATTTGAATTAAAATGTTTTTTCTCCACAGTTAACTGAAACAAGACGGCCACCACATGACAGTACTGAGGGCATTTGCGACAGAAAAGGTACTTTCGTGACACTGCAACTTATTGTTATGCAGAACATGTATTTTTCCTATAGACTATAATGAAACTTTAAACTTGAATAACTTTTGAATGGATTCATATTTTTTCACCAAACATTCAAAAGGCACTTCCTGACACAGTCTCTATGCACCTGAACATTTCAGACCAGATGGGCAAACCACTGGCTGTGGAGATGAGCAAAGAGTTCACAAAAGTTGAGGATTTTCCACACTTTTCGACACTCTGCAGCTCCGCAACTGCAAATCTGATTGAATGCACATTTCTAGATCTAGAGAGCTATGGTAGGATACCATGAATGTCAAATTTCAGGTGAATGGGAAGAATGGTTGCAAAGTTATTAAAGTGCAAAATGTTGGGCTTAACATAGAAGTGGCCATATATCCCTAACTATACCTGGTCTCACTGGGCAGGTATAATATATTATAGAACAGCAGTCATGCCACTATAGTTAGGGTTGAGTAGGCAGTTCAACATTAAACTCAAAATTTTGCACTTTTCTAACTTTGCAACCATTCAACGGATTTGGCACACATTTGGTATGCACCATCCTGTGAGGTAGTTTTCGTAATATGATACAGTACATTCCAATCAGATGTGCAGTCTCCAAGTTAGGGAAGGTGAAAAACATGATTTTGTTCATTGTCTTTGCTGGATTTTTCTTTGAACTTGCCTACAGCCAGAGGGTTTGTTTTTGGGTTTGAAACTTTCAGGGCAGAAAGGGATTACCCCACATATGTGCCTTGTGATAGTCTGGTGAAAACATAATAAGCAGTTTTCTCTATAGCAATTAAAACATTTGAAAAAATGTTTCTGTGCGTGCTCAGTAAGCACTTCAAGATAGCTGTATGAAACAAAGTAGGAATCCTGCTTTGTACTGAAAAATTCTTACTTCATATGGCCACCATCTTGTTTTCAGTTTTGCCTATAAAACTATAATTTGGACACCTCCCAAAATGATATTCTGGGGAGGAACCAATACATATAGCTTGCTTATTGTGCCCCCTTCAGTACACTCTGCACTTTACTGGATACAGTATGCCTGTAAAATGTGTTTTAATTAATCATTTAATTCCTAGTTCATATCAGCGAATGGCCTAGTATCCTACTTGCATGTCGAGATATGGAGTAGGATCCTGTGTTGTGAGCCAAAATAGGATTATTAATTAAAAATAAATTGTTATGCCAACATCAGGGTGTCCAATCCCTGTGTCAGCACTAGACGACCCCCACCAGAGTGAGATACTGGGAGTTTCTCCCAGTGTCCACAAGAGAAAGAAACTCCATATCTGAAAATGGGGTGCCCAATCCTGTGCCGACAGTAGCCCCCACCAAAGCAGGACACTGGAAGCCCACTTACAGCGCTTCCAGTTATATAATGTCCCCTTAATCACTACCAGTACTGTCACTGTGGGACACTGGGAGCCCACCTCCAGTATCCTGGAACGTTTATTTATTTATTTAAATGATGCCTGAAATAAAGAAAACACTCCCCAACATCTTTTGTTTAAAAAAAATCCAGTAAAAAAAGAAAGCTGCCCTTCATCGCCTCCCAGTTCCCTCCCTCATCTCCACCTCTCTCTGGGCACCCACCTCCCTTACCTCTCTTAATTCCCATACTTATCTCCAGAGGTCAGCGATCACATCTTCTGAACTGGGACACGCCTGCACTCTTCAAAGCTGAACCACAAACTGAAGAATCAAGGTAAGTGCCATATAATGGCTGTCTATGGTGTTTTCAACTTATGCTGATATCTCAGGCATTTTTCAACATTTTTCACCAAATTTTCAACAGGGCTTTTGGGACCCCACCTCATGAACACTGTCACTGTCATCTTGTTACTCTGTCCTGAAGAGTGATTTCACAGTCACTGCGCAGAATCACCTTTCAGGACCGATTAACAAAATAACAGTGCCAGTGTTCATGAGGGAGGTTCCAAAATGCCAGTGTTGAACATTTGGTGCAAAAATCCCTTAAATTGGCTGCATCAGAAGTGTGTGTTGTACAGTTTCTATGCACGCTTGTAACTTTGCTAATTTTTATATTTTCACTCTGGATTTTCAGCATTGCCATTTTTTCACACTTCCTCATGAACAGTACAGCTGTCATTTTTCACATCCTGCCTGAAAAGTGTTTACACACCTGTGGCATAGAATGGTGTGGTCACTGTGCAAAATCTACTTTTAGGATGGATTAATGGAATCACAGTGCCAGTATTCACGAGGTTGGTCACCAAAGGCTATGTTGAGAATTTGGTGAGCAAATTCTTAAAGTGCCCAAGTTATGTGCATCCATTGAATTTAATCTCGACACGCATAACTTTGGTACTTTCAGTATTTTGCCACCAAATTTTCAACATAGACATTTTTATCACACCACCTCATCAACAGTACAGCTGTCCTTTTCACATCCTGCCTAAAATGTGTTTTTGTACCTGTGATGAGGAATGTCATTGTTGTTGTACATAATTACCTTTTGTCTTGCATTTCACAATTTCTCTGTACCAGGGTACATGAGGTGGGGTAACAATATGGCTGTGCTGACAATTGGGTCACTACTGTTGGACACATGGAAGTGCAGGGCCCAGAGGGCCATGATCTTCCACACTACATACATATGTGCATCTATGGAGATTGGAACGCAGGGTCCAAAGGACCCTGTGCTCCCTAATAGAATAAGGATACTATTATACTATCTCAAAAGAAGAGAAATTCATTGCAAAAAAATCTGTTTATGCATCAGTTAGGGTTTCAATTACAGCAACAAAAGACTGGAAATTCAGTGTTAGGGTTACCAACCCTACCATCCCACCCCCAACCTCAACACACCAACAAGTGTTGGGGTGGAAACCTCTGCAAATGACATTGGCAGGCAAAATTGCTGCAATTAAAATGGTTTCTGTACCCAAGATTTTTATCTTCTAATGCATATCCCTATTACCCTCCCAGACAATGGTATCTGGCTTTGAATAGGCTTATTGGAGATTTCCTATGGGTGGCAACAAACCCCAGTTTAGCCATGCCAACTGAGAGCTCATTGGAGCAAGGAGGGTGGAGCTTCCATGGGTAGAAGGATATCGGCAGGCATTCCTTTTGGTACAAGCGGCTGAGGGCTGCACCTTCTATCCCCACAATGGTGCGATGTAGAGCTTGATACCACTGAGTCAGTACATTTTCATCCCTTCTGATGCCCCACAGGGTTCATAGAGCTAGCCCTTCTGTCAGAGGTAGGTCCCCTTACACATCTCCATCTGTTGAGGCAGCCAGATCCAACTGGCTGGGTGTCCACAAAAGACTGAACCAGACTCCTCTTCCCTTGTCTTACATCCCTTTATAGCTTTATCCAGATATTTCTGTTGATGAACAATGGGTGTATTGGAAATCCTGGGCAGATAAGGGTATTCTTTTATTAAAAGACTTGCTAGACCCCACTCTTCAGACCCTCTATACATTTCAATCCCTTCAGCGTATCTGGAACCTTGCTCGTGCAGATTTTTGGAAGTACCTTTAGCTTAGAGCAGCACTCAGATATATATTGCAACCTTCAAAGCCCCAAACACACAACTCAGAGCTACATATTTGGATACAACATCTGATAGATCAAGAAGGGCATTTATTCTAAACTAAGAGATACCCTTCCCCAATACTCTGAAAGGGCAAGACTTAAGTGGGAAACGATGCTCCGGACCCCTATCTCCTCTATAGCCTGGGACCAGTCCTGGAAAGATACTCACAAATGGCTGATGGATGCTAGGTCTAGATTAATAGAGAACAAAACAGCCCGCTCTTGGTATAAATCACCAGTTGTTCTGTATAATGCTAAGGTTCTGAGTCCGACTCTTGTTGGAGAGGTCAGGGCTTGGGTGAGGATATTCTGCATATACTGTTGTTTTGTCCGCAATTGAAATCTCTGTGGCAAGGCATCCATGATATTGCATGCAAAGTGTTAGTGAAGAAGCTCCCATTTAGTCCACTTTTTACATCGTGGGTATCCGAAAGGAGCTCCCAAAATGACCCTCATTAGACTAGATGGCTGGCATTGATCTCGCTTCAAACTAAGAGAGCTCTATTATGCAAATGGAGGTCACCTCTGTTGCCTACAGTGATGGAGGTGTTAGCATCTCTTTCCTCTTTAGCCAAAGTGGATAGGATTTCACACCTGCAGAAGAACCAAATGCCCAAATTCAATCAATGTTGGTCCCTTTACCTCAACTTTCTGAAGCTCCAGAACTCAAACAACCCCCAGCAGGGTGTTGGCTGACTGATTTTTTGTTTGTTTTGTTTTTACTTCCAGCTGATATAGCTATATATATCCCAGAATATTATACAAGTTGGGTGAGTTGTACCCCCATGGGAAATCTCAGCTGGGCATATGACCTTGTGAAGACACAGATTAGGCTATAGTACTTTTAAGGTGCATAATTTCCCTTGAGGCCTAGGAGGGAGTTTGGTGGTCATCACAGCTCTCTAAATGATCCCATCTAAGTAATACACTTTATGAGGTTAACACCTTTGGGTAAGAATGACAACCTGTCAGATATGAAGTCACTGCTGCTATAGTTAATTATATTCCAATATTTTACAATAATTAATTTCTTCTATTAGATTGCTAGTCATGAACCTTGTATCAATTAGTTCTGCTATCCCTACTAGTTATGTCACCAAATGTCCTTTGTCTTTTCCCTCTTTCCCTTCCTTATCTGTTTCCCCACCCTCTTTCTTCCCTTACCCTCCCATCTTGTTTCCTGGGTGTTCAGTACTGCAACACTGTATTGCCAATGAGATTTTGATCTGCTGTTTCTACACTCTGTATGTCTGTATTGTTGGAAAACAATAAAAATGTTATCACAAAACAAGTGTTGGGGTGTGCCTAGGGTCACTGGACCTAACTCTCACACCATTCTCCTATACTGCAAAATCTCAGCCTGTTGGTGTGTCTAGGGTGGGGGTTGGAGGAGGTGTGATAGGGTTGGTAAACCTAACACTGAATTTCCAGTCTTTGTTGCTGTAATAGAATCCATAACTGATGCATTAATGGAGTTTTGGCAATATATATATATATATATATATGACAAAGAACCTCTGCGCTAAACAATGAGGCAAGGGTTACCCCAAAAGCATTTGGCTGGGAAGCCAAGTTTCAAGAAAATACAAAATCATACATGCCACACAATGCAAAGCATCATGGGCTGCATATGCAAATCACCACAGAATGTTATGCTGGTTCAAGCAGAAAAGCATGGTGCCAAAAGGCCTCTCACACAGTTTGCAAAGGTGCTAACAGATGACATAGACATCGTTTTGTCCTACCAGGACTCATCAGTATTTTTGATGGCGAGATTCTTTGATTGGCGATCTTGCATCGCGAGGTAAAATTACATTTTTCTTAGCTCAGGGTAGCCTAAAAACACAAATAAGGGTGGATTTTGTTCAGGGGTTTCATTCTATCGAGGCATGGAGGTGTTTTTATTCAATTCTCCCTAAAAGTTGAGTGCCAGCATTTTTATTCTTTGATCATGAACATGCAATTTCTTTGATCGTGAGCCTGCAAATTCTTTGATCATGAGATTCTTTGATTGTGATCTTGTATCGCGAGTGAGGACAAGATTGCCCCTTAAAATTACATTTTGTCAGCTCAGGGTAGCCTAGAAACACAAATGAGGGTGGGTTTTGTTCGGAGGCGTCATTCTATCGAGGTTTGGTGGTGGTTCCATTTAATTCTGCCTAAAACTCGAGTTACAGCATTTTTATTCTTTGATCGTGAGCCTGCAGATTCTTTGATACTAAGATTCTTGGATTGTCATCATTGATCTCGAGATAGGGACAAGATGGCCAGATTTTATAATGCATTAGATAGGCAATTTCACCAATCTTTAAGTTTAAATATCTCGGAAATGGTTTGGTCTTTTTACTTGAAAATTGTAGGGTGTTCTCAGCATGTCCTGTAGATGTGAATTATGGCGTTTACATGTCAAAGAAAACTTTTGCAGAGATATTGCATGACGGAATTTACATGTTGCAGACAGTGTTTTGCATTGTGCTGGTGGCTTCAGATTGATAGGGTACCTAGCATCAGTGTCATGGATGTAGTTTTCAGTCATTGTGCCTGTAAAATGTTAACAGGTGCGGAATCTGCATCTCTAATTAATGAAAATGTCAAACTTTACATGTTATATCTCAGAAACGGTTTGGTGTTTACATTGAAATTTGGAGGTTGTTGATGGTACGCACACATTTACAAGTTAGTGGGAGTGCAGGGTCTGAAGGGCCCATACTCTCATCAACTTCTGCAGGTTGGTGGAGGGCAGGGCCAAAAGGCCTGCACTCTCAACAACTTGAGCAAGTTCCAAGTTTTGTATTCTTTCTCAATAGGCATGGAGATTCTACAAAAACTGTGTTAATGCATCATTTAGGTTAAAGCATAAAAAGTCAGAAATGAGACCTTTAGGGTTGACCTCCTCCTGGTCCCACCCATCATCCTAAGATTGACAGCAGATGAGGTGTGTCATTGGGGCTGTGAGGCCTAAATGTCACCCCATTCTTATTTACAGTGGCATGTGAATGTCATTTCAGATGGAATGGGTGACATTTACAACCTGAATGACTCACCCCATCAGCTGTCAGTCTTGGGATGATGGGTGGATCCGAGGGCAAGGGCAACAATAAAGTTCTTATTTGCTGACATTTTTATGCTTTAACTAAATTATGCATAAATGCAGTTTTTGCATAGAATATATTACATATATATCTATATCTATATCTATATCTATATCTATATATATAGATATAGATATAGATATAGATATATATCTGTATATGTATATATATATAGATATAGATATATATATATATATATATATGTATATACAAAAATGGGGTGAGAGCTAGCTCAGTGAGATATAACAGGTTATTTTTCACTGCCGTGTGATAAATCCTGCTGGCGTCAATAGAGATAAAACAAATGCAGTTTATACATACTCTGCTGATGTCAGCCAAGTGCATGTGAAACCACACCCTAACAACCTCTAACCTCCATAGATCCTAAGTACTCCCTACACTATACATAATGCCATTAACATAAATAATCACACTCACCTGCAACACTGCTTTTCTCTGTGGCAACCTGCAGCTGTCCTGTGCTGCATTTCAGACGCGACCTGCCCCGATCAGCGAAGCACTCTGGAATCTCCACCAGCAAATAAAAGAAAACTTGCAATCACAAAAATGCTATGAGCAGAACATCTTGAAATGTCCCAAAAACAGCTGTAATTGCACCATGGATCAACAAATTGACATTAAAAATCAAAAGAAACACAAACAGAACAAGAAGAAATAATAGACCTTTGCATGCAATTCAAGCATGACACAGAACCTTTATTAGAACTGAATGATTCTAAACATGCCTGTACTATGACAAATACTGAGGAATCTAAAAGCCAAGCACAAGTAAATTATTTCCAGACCCAAAATATAGAGAGAAACATATAAAGCTGAAACAATTCCAATACAAAGAGAAAAAACTATGCTGACCTGAAACACCTACAAGCCTTTCTCCTAAAGGATTTAGAAATAAAACACCAATAACAGACATAGACCTTAAATAATTGGACAAACCTTTTGGTTACTATTTCATCACTGCACAAAAAGGGTAGTTCGACTATGAGCTCACCATTCATTTTCACTTTTAAATTATTGAAAGACATCTCAGAGAGAACAGATACTCAGAATCCTATCAACCTCACCAAAATTTGAAAGAACACAGTAGGTAATTCTTTCTAAGAAAAAACATTTAAAACAATTGGGACTAGGCTACAAGCCACATGCAACAGATGAAATTACAGACACTATACTGGAAAAACTGTACACTCTTGACATTCAAGGACCACAAACCCCTAATTTGCTCATAAACTCAATGTGGGTAACAATAAATATGTATGTCAGATTACATGGCAATACAGAGACCTGAAACATCCAATGAGGGAACATCACCTTAGAAAAGACTGTGAGAACATATATTACCTTGAACTCTACAGAAAGACAAACTAAAACCCATAATGAATCATATCTGAAGGACACCAGAGTAATTAAACCAGAGCTTATGAAGTCCAGAATAGAAAACAACCTGTTAAAACTATATTACCTATAAAGAAAATGCCCTCTCAAATCAAACACTCCAGATGCACCTTTTTCCTTGCCATAAATTACCCTATCAAGCTTGAAACACCCTGCTGGTTTAAAAAACAGCCACTAGGGTACAAGACCATTGACAGAATTGTTAAAAAACATGACTGAACAAGCTGGAATGCATGCTGACTACAAGCTAACCAATAATTCAATGAGAAACACCTCATACAGAAACTGAGCAATGCAAACATAGCCCCTACAGACATCATGCAGATCTAGGGACATAAAAGGTACAGTCTATAAATACATACAGCAAACAGAAGGAGATCTGAAAAATCTTGAGCAATGAAATGGAAAACCAACCAAGCACTTCCAAACAAGTTAACACTATAGAAAGTAAACCACAGGTTCCAGCTTCCTACATAAATAGAATGTCGGCATGTTTCTAAAACCCCACTATAAATGCCTCAAATATAACATTTAATATAATACAAGGTACATATAAATTTCACAAAACATATCACATGAGCATGTCAACAAATAATGCCTAACAACTAATATTTTCTCTTCTTTTGCAGGACACCAATATCAGAACTGCCCTCATAAAGACAAAAGTGCTATCATTCAACTCAGACTTGAAGTAAACCAAACAGCAGCTCTGCAGAGAAACAGCCACCTTGTTTACATCTCCAAATGTTGAAGAACAGATATCCCATTTAATTTGAATCAAAAACACTTTCAATATCTTATTTACCTTCTTGTTTCATTTCAAATACTTGTTCCACATGTAAAAATTAAAACTGAAAGTATCTCACAAAAATGAGACTGTCGTGCAGAACGCTTCTGTGAAAATAATGCAGTGAGCAAAACAACATAAGTAAAAAGTGCACCAAGCATATAGAATATATATCCTACAACAAGTGAATTAAACAAATGAATATATCCACAAATACAACTGTATACCTGAAAAACAAAGGATCACTGTGTCTCCTGCACTGAAGCAAACTCCCCACAACATGACCAAGATGCAGAACAGACCACACCCATTAAACACAAACACACAGCTACATCAACCAATAGCAGCTCATTTTAACAGCCCATTCATACACAATCACACACACACACACACACACACTAACAGCACACATAAACAGCATGGATGTAGCTTGAATGAAACTCATATCCCCAAACATATATGACTCACTGAGCTATCTCTAACCCCAATAAATAGCACACATATGAGCAGATCGTGTGCTATGGAAATATTCTCCCCTGTAGAGTGAGCTCTGGATATTTTACTTGTGAATATCCAGAGTTCACTCTGCAGGAATAATATTTTCCATATCATATCCTGCCCATCATGTATCCCATATATATATATATATATATATATATATATATATAGTTAGAGGCAAAAACTCAGTTTAAAGCATCAGTTAGGGTTGTTCCATAGCAACAAAAATGTGGAAATTTGGTGTTAGGGTTGAAACTCCTTGAACCCCCATCCCACCCCAACCGGCATCAGGGTGCACATTGGGGTGCGTCGACGTAACTCTCACCCATCACATGTGCAAGAAGCAGAGGTATAGAAGAATGGGGTGAGAGTTAGACCGATGACCCAACGCGACTCGATGCCGGTGGGGTCCAAGGAGGGTTTTCAACCCTAACACTGAATGTCCTCACTTTGTCACTGTGGAACAACTCTAACTGATGCATTAAATGGAGTTTTTGCCCTAATTTTCCTTCTTTTGAGAATAATGACAACAAATAGTGAGTATTGTAGTAGGGAGCGAGGGCCTTCAGACCCCACACTCCCACCACGTGATGTCTTGTGACATAGTAACAGGAACAGCAACACAAACAGATGTGCCAACAGTGGCACACATGGTAACAGAAAAGTAAATGGTAAAGGAAACGTTAATAGAAATGCAAGCCAAGTGATGCCAAAGCAAACAGTGACGCAAACGGACATTGAAGTGCATATGAAACACAATTGGTAATGTGAACAGTGATGGCAGCGTATTTTAAATGGAAATGTTAAGTGTCACAGCCAAAAGAACGTGAAAGGAACAGAAACGAAAACTGAACTCGAGCACACTCAGAACCCAAACCGTAATGCGCGACAGCCACAGTACTGCAATAGTAAACACAAATGGTAAAGTTAATACGAAGAATAATGCCAAAAACAGAAATGGAAATGGGAATGGAGGCGATATGGAAAAGCAACCTGTAACGTGCATGGACAAGGAACTGCAATTGTTAATGCAAATGGTAACAGTAACAGCAACAATAATGCCAAAGGAAGAAATGCAAATGCAAGTTAGTACAGAAATGCAAACTGTTACATACGGTCATGGTACAGCATTTGTAAATGCAAATGGTAACAGTAACAGCAAAAATAACGCCAAAAGGAAACAGAAGCGAAACAGAAATGCAAGCGCATATGAAAATGCAAACCATAACACACGTGGATGGTACCGCAATTGCAAATGAAACTGGTAATGGTAACATCAACAATAACGCTAACACGACACAGAAATGCAAATGCAAGCGAAAAAGCAAACCGTAATGCACATGGTGGCGTAGACAGTAATGGTGCCACAAATGGTAATGGAAAACACAATTGAAATGCTAACTGGCACAGTAACGAAAGGGCACACCTTCTTTTCCCCAAAATGCATTGGAAAACACAGTGAAAACAAAGAATGCATACATAACAATGAGCCTCGAGCAGAAAATGAGGACTTGGAATATTAAATTGTTTATATCTCAGGAACCGTCTGATATAGAAAAAATTGTAAACTACATATGAATTATGACTTCCTAGCTGGTTTGTACTTAGCCCCTGAAGGGCTAACACTTTAGACAAAAGTCCATTATCTAGCACCGTTTCGAGATACGGAGGCCCGAAGCCTTGATGAGCACCGTAATGTTATACAAAGGAAAAAGCATTAACCGGAGTGCCGTCACTGTGCTGCCCTGTAATATTTTTCACAAAACCACCAAAAGGCAAATCAGTGGGATGTTGGCTTTCTTCCTCTAATTTCAGCCCAAAAGACCAAACCGTTATTTTGCAGCAGGGCGGCAAAGATTCCTGTAATGCGGCAGACGCGCAATGTTAACCTATGGAAAAAGCATCAACTTTAGAGTGCTGTAACTTTGCCGCTGCATATTTTTAACCAAAATACTGAAAGGCACATTTGTGAGATGTTGGCTGCGTTCCCCCAAATTTCAGCCCAAAGACCAAACCATTCTTTTGCAGCGGGGTAACAAAATTGCTGTCATTTTGCCATAGCCTGGAAAAGCAGTGTCAGCAATTCACAGCTTTTGCAAAAATTTGCGACACTTTCATGAGTGCGACACTACTTTGCGAAAGTATTTTTCCAGAAACTTGAAAAATATATTTCTAGGGTGTTTAACCTCAAAATAGAGGCATGCCTAGCTTCCTTAGGGTCTGACTAGATAAACACAAAACAATTGTGTTACTAGAGGGTCCCAAATTTAAATGCCAAGCATTTTCTGATCACCAACTGAAAACAAAATGGTGGATTTCGAAAGTAAAAGGCCATTTGCAAAAGTAAAAACTGCATTTGCGAAAGTGTTGAACTTTATTAACTTTTCCTTTTGACTTATAATGGGAAATTGTTTTTGAATAACTTTTGAACCATTTCATATTTTCACGAAATCTTCAAAAGGCACATTAGGGACCCTGGTCACACGTTCCCTGAAGTTTTTGGACCAGTCGCACAAACTGTGCGACCTGTAGAAATGAGCAAAAATTCAAAAAGTGTCAATGCGCAGATCATGCTTTATAACTCCGCAGCTGTATATCCGATCAGTGCGAAAGTTGGCAGATCCCAAGATGTGTGGTTCTTGATTACCTATTCCAAATTTCAGGCAAATCTGTTGAACAGTTGCAAAGTTATTAAGATGCAAAATTTGAGGTTTAACATGTAAATGGATCCTCAACCTAACTATGGTAGCACTACCATGCTACCATAATATATATATATATATATATATATATATATATATATATATATATATATATATACACACACACATTTATATATATATACACATTTATTTATATATATATATATATATATATATATATATATATATATATATATATATATATATATATATATATATATATATATATATATACATATATATATATATATATACAGTAGCTCCTCACTATAAGCGAACCCAGCCATTGCAAATTCCCAGGTATAACAAATGTGAATCGTGGGTCCCAGGAAAAGTTACTTACAATTCTCACAGCTGTTTGTGGTATAGCGGTACAGCAAGGGAGAACTGGAAAAAGAAACGTGACAGCTTCTGCATCAAATTCTGCCTTACAAACTACCTATCTACCACACACTATTGCACTGTGCTTGCTCCTGCTTTCATATTCAGCTCCATCTGTCTGGGATCCGTACTCTTTCCGACTGACACTGTCCCGACAAACTCTTGACCGCCACCGCTCTCCCAACGTGATCACTGCACCACCAACAATATCCTGAATATTAACTTACTCCGCATTACGCAGTCCAGACACACAGTATCCCAAATGCATGCACTGACCACTGCTGCTCGCATTGTCATGATTCACTGGTCTACGCTGCTGCTGCTCGTACTAACACTATTCACTTAAGTGAGCCCTGTATCCATCCAGACAGTTCAGTATTTCCACTATTTGCCACAATGTGCATAAGAAAAGTGCACTTCCAGTCTGAGTGAGGGCATATACATTGAAATGCTGGTGGGTCCTTTGCACTACTTTAAACAAAGCTGAAAAATAATACATTTGGTGGGTGGTACTCCATTCCAGTACCTCAATAGGTTGTGACTAGGGACAACCAACAGACCAACACTAAAGGAATGCAGAGATCAAGAAGAGGTATCCCAGAATTAAACACAAGTAGTTCAAGGCATGCTCATTACCATGGACCCTTATTTTAAAATACAAATGTCCTGTCAAAATGACACAGACAAAACCATGTAAATTTATATGGTTAAATTACACAAATACGATCTCCATGCAATCTGCATAAACTAGCGCTCTAGTCTTTGTGCAATATTTGCACTTCATGTGCACTGCTGTTTTCTTTTGAATCAACAGGTCATAGCTCACTTGGTTAGTAAATGTACATTGGTGCCTAAACTTGATGGGATTACAACTTTTGGCATTCAGTACCAGTTGGAATTACATAAACAGGAAAACGGTGTCAGTACAATGGCTGACAGGACAACGCCAGTTGGGAGATCATAACTAACCCATCTGGCTTGCTGAAACTACTGACACACTGCCATTCAGAAAGGTACACCCACTCACACATGGCCACCAACACCACTGAAAAGACAACTGCAAACAAACAGCTTTCCAGTCAAAAACAGAGGATCAGTGGGGAAAAGAAATAAAGTATTGTACTGTAATTTGGTAGAGTCATGGTCTGTGACTTGAGGTGAGTAGCATGGCATGCTTGTAAAGCGCAACAAAAATCTGACATGCTGGTTTGACTCAGAAAGCGTACAAGCCCAAACAGTCCATGATTCATATACTGCTTCTCGTGCTTTCCAGCAGCTACTGTATCTAACATATAAAACTCATAACAGAGTAGCCAAAATAATGTAATGGGGTTAAGCTCTGTACTCTGTTACCATCTCTGTAGCAGTGAAACCTGGCAGCTGAAGAAATCCATTTTTTAACAAATGAGTAATAATAATACTGTAATTAATGATTGTATAATGCATAAGGAATGTGTTTGAGGTGTGAGAGACTGATAGGTGCTGGCTGACCGGTATTGCAAACTAGTGTCCTTCACTGTAATGACTGAGGCACTGTAACAAACAGTAGACATGGCTCCCAAAGCATTCATTATAGTGAGGGGTTACTATATATATATATATATATATATATATATATATATATTAGGGGCAAAAAACTCCATTTAATGCATTAGTTAGGGTTGTTCCACAGTGACAAAGCGAAAGTTCGGTGTCAGGGTTGAGCCCCTTGGACCCCATGCCCACATCCCCAACCTGCATCGGGAACGATCGGGTTGCCGCCATAACTCTCATCCCATCAGATGTGTGAAGAAGCAGAGGTATTGGAGAATGGGGTGAGAGTAAGGACCGACAACCCCAATGTGAACCCGGCGTCGGTTGGGGTATGGATGGGGTCCAAAGGGTCTTTTAACCCTTACACCAAATTTCTTCACTTTTATCACTGTGGAACAACCTCAACTAATGCATTAAACAGAGTTTTTGCCTCTAATTTCCTTCTTTTTGAGAATGATAATGAGAAATAGTGAATGAATGCGGCGGCGGGAGTGCAGGGCACTTTGGGCCCCGCTCTCCGCCATGTGATGTCTTGTCACATAGTAACATGGTGTCCACAAACGCAAATGGTAATGCGCATGGTGACCCAAAGCAAAACACAAAGATATACAGTACAGTTGACACAAATGGTTAAAATAATGCAAATGCAAGCACAAATGAAAAAGCAACGGGTAGCACATGGTGCCATAGACGGAACAGTAAGTGAAACAGGTACAAAACCACAAGCAGAGCGGTAAGGGTAACAGTAATATAAGCGCACATGCTGGTTTTCCCAAAAGCTGCATAGAGAAGATAGTGAGTACAAAGAATGTATGCATAATAATGGGTCTCGGAGCAGAAAATAAGAAGTTGGAATACTAAATTGCTTATCTCTCAGGAACTGTATGATGTAAAAAAATGTAAAAGTCATATGATTTATGACTTTCCTGGCTAGTTTTTACTTAGACCCTGTAGGGGTCCTGACTTTAATTCATCAGTGATGATTATGCTGAGATCTCGCTCCTTTTGTGTCTCCTCAAGTTGATGTCCTCCTAGTGTGGATTTTTCCAGGATTCCTCTTTCCCAAGTGCATTACTTTATACTTTTTGATGTTAAATTGTAACTGCCAATCCATGAACCAATCCTCTGGCCTTCTAAGGTCAGCTTCCATATGTCTGCTCCTTCCCTTGTGTCCACTCTATTGCAGAGTTTTGTCTCATCTGCGAACAGGCAAACATTCCCTGTTGGTCCAGAAATTATATCGCTGACCCCATCCCCCCAGTCACAAGAGGATTTGCTGTGATATAGACAGAGGGAAATCCTACCCCACGGGAGTGGGCTTGTCACACCTGAATGTGGTCCCCGTTGTGACACAGTTTGCTCTGGGCAATGAAGACACATCTATTCTGTCAATCCCCACACATTGAACATGTTTCTGAAGTATTTTCCTACAGTCAGGGGCTGTATAGGGCTAAGCATTTTCCAACAAAAGTCTGTATCTCGCACCGATTCGAGATATGGGCCCTGAAAGGCACGTCAAATGCGTAATGTTATCCTATGGGAAAAAGAAGTTCAGGGTGCCATAACTTTGGCTCCTGTAATGTTTTCACCAAACCACTGAAAAGGAACATCTGTGGATGTTGGCTTCCTTCCTCCAATTTCAGCCCCAAAGACCAAACCATTATTTTGCAGCAGGCGCAAAGGATTCCTGTAATGCAGCAGACATCGTAATGTTATCCTATGGGAAAAAGTGTCAACTTTGAGTGCCATAATTTTGCCACCCTGTAATATTTTTTCACCAAAATACTGAAAGTCACATCTGTGAGATGCTGGCTGCATTCCTTCCAAATTTCAGCCCAAAAGACCAAACCGTCGTTTTGCAGCAGGGTGGCAAAGAATTGCTGTCATTTCCCACAGTCTGGAAAATTACTGTTGAACTTTGTAGGCTTTGCAAATTCATG
Source organism: Neoceratodus forsteri (assembly GCA_016271365.2). Lineage (NCBI taxonomy): Eukaryota > Metazoa > Chordata > Ceratodontiformes > Ceratodontidae > Neoceratodus > Neoceratodus forsteri. The sequence goes on along the minus strand of CM057453.1, from coordinate 1,237,460,180 downwards.
TGACACTGTCACAAATGTGAAAGTACTTTGCGAAAGTACATTTTCCAGAAATTTGAAAAACATATTTCTGGGGTGTTTTACCCAAAATAAAGACATGCCTAGCATCCTCGGGTCCGACTAGGTTAATACAAAAGAATTAGGTTGCTAGAGGGTCCCAAATTTAAATGCCAAGCATTTTCTGATGACCAACTTAAAACAAAATGGCAGATTTGTGACAGTAAAGGCCATTTGTGAAAGTAAAAACTGCATTTGCGGCCGTCGAACTTTTTGTTAACTTTTCATTGACTTATAATGGGAAATTGTTTTAGAATAACTTTTGAACCATTTAATATTTTTAATGAAATCTTCATAAGGCACATCAAGGGACCCCAGCCACACATTCCCTGAAGATTGTTGGACGGTCCACGCAAACCATGTGACCTGTAGAGGCGAGCAAAGAATTCCAAAAAGCATAAACGCCAAGACGCAGATCACGCTTAAGAACTCTGCAGCCGTATATCAGAACAGTACGAAAGTTGGCAGATCCCAAGATGTATGTTTCTTGATCATGTATTCAAATTTCAAGCAAATCTGTTGAACAGTTGCAAAGTTATTAAGGTGCAAAATTGTAGGTTTAACATGTAAAATGGCTCCTCAACCCCTAACTATGGTAGCACTACCGTGCTACCATAAAATATATATATAGTGGCACAGTAGTGCCCCTATAGATTAGGGTTGAGTACCCCATTTAAGGTTGAAGTGTGAAATTTTGCACCTTAATAACTTTGACACTGTATGACAAATACCTGAAATTTGGCAGGTACAGAGCAGTAGCATAGATCTTGGGATCCTCAATTTCTTACCAGTTGGATATGCAGTTGTGGAGTCATTAAGCGACATTCCATATCCCATTTATGCTTTTACACATTCTTTGCTCGTGCCTACAGGTCGCATTGTTTGTGCGACTGGTCCAAAACTTCAGAGTATGTGCGGCCAGGGACCCCGATGTGCCTTCAAGATTTTGTAAAAAAATATTAAACGGTTCAACAGTTATTCAAAACAAGTTTTCCATTATAGTCAAAGGGAAAAGTTAACAAAATATTTGACAGTGTTGCAAATGCAGTTTTTAGTGTCACAAATGACCCTGTAGTGTCATGAGTCAGCCATTTTTATTTCAGTTACTGGTCACAGAAATGCTTGGCATTTCAATTTGGGACCCTCTAGGACACAATTATTTTTGTATTTACCTAGTCGAGCCCTGAGGATGCCAGCCAAGTCCTTTTCTGGAGGGTTAGACACCCCACAAATATGTTTTTGAAATTTTTGGGAAAAGTAGTGTCGCAAAGTAGTGTCGAACTTGAGAACTTTGTGATTTTTTTTGTGAAATTGTTTTGTTTTGTGACACTACTTTGCGACACTATGGCCAAATTAACAAGAATTCTTTGCCACCCTGCTGCAAAACTGGTTTGGTCTTTTGGGCTAAATTTTGAGGGAAGAAAGCCAGCATCCCACAGATGTGCCTTTTGGTGGTTTAGTGACAAAATATTGCAGGGTGCAAAGTTACGGTTCTCCAAGTAGACACTTTTTCCTATAGACTAACTTGCGGCTTCTGCCACACCTTTCCGGGCCCGTATCTCGGAAATGCTATGAAATATGGACTTTTGTCACAAAATGCTTAGCCCCTCACTAGAGGACAAAGTGCAAAACTAGCCAGGAAAGTCATAAATAATCTGAAATTTTAATTTTTTCTCGTCATACAGCTCCGGAGATATAAGCAATTTAGTATTCCAAGTGCTCATTTTCTGCTCCGAGGCCCATTATTATGCATACATTCTTTGTACTCACTGTGTTTCTGTATGCAGCTGTTAGGGAAAAACAGGTGTTCACTTCCGTTACTATTACAGTTAGCATTTCCACTTGCGTTTCCGTGCTCGTTTGCGTTAGCATTCTCATGTATGCCACTGTGTGCATTACCCTTTGTGTTTTGTTTGCGCTTGCATTTGCGTTACTGTTACCATTTGCATTTCCACTACTGTTTCTGTTTACATTTCGATTTGTGTCACCATGTACATTTCCATTTGTGTTTGCAGCCCCTTCTGTTGGCATTCGTTTGCGTTTCTCTTTCATTTGGCATCATCATTGCTGTTAGCATTACCATTTGCATTTCAATTGCATTAGCATGATGATGCGAGTTATAGTTGCATTTCCATACGTGCTTGCGTTTGCATTTCCGTTTCTCTTTCCTTTGGCATTACTGTTGCTGTTACGTTACCATTTGCATCTACAATTGAGGTATTCTGACCGTGCGCATTACAGTTTGTGTTTCTATGCGCTTGCATTTGCATTTCTGTTTCCTTTGGCATTATTGTTGCTGTTGCTGTTGCTGTTACCATTTGAGGGCTGGATATTCAGACTGCGCCAGGCAGCGGTGTAAGCCTTGGCACAGTGCAACTGGGATATGCCAGGGCATGGACCAGGTGATATTCCATTGTGCTGGCGCCACGGCTCAGCACCATTGAATATGGCACTGGGGCCATCTGCACCGCGCATGGTGCAGTCGCACTGCACATGATGCAGTGGCACCATGCCAGTGCAAGGAGCAAGTGAGGAGCAGGGGATGCACCAGCTCAAGTGAGGGTGTACTAGGTGCATCAACCATGATATTCAGCGCTGGACATGCAAATGAGGCCATATGCATGCAAGGCATAAATGGGGCAATTGCATGTCATTATGGCCCCATCTACATGCAGGTGTACTGATCCCCAGCTACTTGCACCTGGCACCCAGCCAGGCTGCAGCCATCAGGTACCTATGCCCCGTCCTCAGCGGGCAACACACCCCAATGCCCGATCGTGGGCATATAGTAATAAATCCCTTGTGGTCCAGTGGACCCTACCCCAATGCCCGATCACAGGCATATAATAAATAAATCCCAGGTGGTCCAGTGGACCCTACCTCAAAGCCTGATCACAGGCATATAACAAACAAATCCCTGGTCATCCAGTAGACCCTACCCAGTGCCCAATCACAGGCATAACATAATTAAAACCCTGGTAGTCTGGTGGACCTGCTCCCTGCCTGATCGTGGGCAAATAATGTATTTATATTCCTGGTGGTCCAGTGGACTGCCCCCAACCCGATCATGGACAAATAATGTATTTATATTCCTGGTGGTCCAGTGGACCTGTCCCTTGCCTGATAACCGGCAAATAATGTATCCATATCCCTGGTAGTCCAGTAGACCCAATCCCTGCCCGATTGTGGGAAAATGAAGCCATTACATCTCTGGTGGTCCAGCAGTACCCCTCCACCCACCTCAGACCCACCACCCCTTCCCTCTGGTCAGCGGTGGGCTGCAGATCCCCACCACAAGCGCCCACTGACTGACAGTGTACAGTACAGCTGTATGCCTATTGGTCCACTGTGTGGGCCAATGGGTGTCTGAACTGTAATACACTACCAGATCCCAAATGTGAAAGATCCATTCAAATTTTAGGACTATGTAATACAGTACAGTCTGCATGATCATAGGCCCATGCAGTGGACTAACAAGCATACAGCCATACTGTATGTGTCAGTTGGAGGGTGGCCAGGTGGCTTGTGGGTGGGGAGCTCCACTGCCACTGACCAGGGGAGCAGGGTGGTGGGTCTTAGTGGGCTGTGTGAGGAGGGGTACTGCTGGAACACCAGGGATTTTATGGTTTCGTTTACACATGTTCAGGCTGGGGATCGGTCCACTGGACCACCAAGGATATGGATACATTATTTGCCTATGTTCGGAAGGAGCAGGTCCACTGGAACCCAGGGAATATAAATACATTATTTTCCCAAGATCAGGCAGGGGACAGGTCCACTGGACCAGTAGGGAATATAAATACATCATTTGCCCATGATTGGGCAGGGGCAGGTTCACTGGACTATCAGGGAATATAAATACATTATTTGCCCATGATCAGGCTGGGGATCAGGTCCACTGGACCGCCAGGGAATATATTTTAACTACATCCTGAATCGAGTAGGGGAGCAGGTCCACTGGACCACCAGGGAATATTATTTTAACTACAGCCCACGATTGGGCAGGCAAGTAAGTCCACTGGACCACTAGAGAATGTAATTATGACCAGGCCCACGATTGGGCAATGAGGTAGGGTCCACTGGACCACCAAGGATATAACTGTATTACACCCATGATCGGGTGGAGGGCACAACACCTGGCCTGTGTCTGGGGATGTCAGGTGGCCACCCACAGCAGGCATCTGCTGTGTTGCACCCAACAACACGGTGGCTGGCCTGTGGGTGTTCCTGACTTGTTCCTGTTTTCACAGGCACATCTTTACACCCCCTGTGCGGCGCAAGGTGGGTTTGTGCCTGCATTGCACCATACATCCTGGGCTGAATATCAGGATGTGCGCATATCAGTGAGCATGCCCCCGCACTTGAGCCGCATACATTACTGTGTGCCCTGGCTCATAGGGAATTGTGCAGCACAACATCCCCTTTGAATATCGCACTGAGGTGCATCAGTGGGTTGTGCATGATGCAACACCGTTGTGCTATGTGCAATCCTTTGAATATCCACCCTGCATTTACAATTGCAGTACCATCACCATGCGTTATGGTTTGCGTTTCCATACGCACTTGCGTTGCATTTCTGTTTCTGTTTCCTTTGGCATTATTGTTGCTGTTACCATTACCATTACCATTTGCATTTCCAATTGCGGTACCATAACTGTGCATATGCACTTGCATTTCTGTCGTGCTTGTGTTTCCGTCACCATTTACGTTACTGTTAAGCTTTGGAGTCAGTTTGTGCTTGCATTTCTCTTACCATTTGTGTTACCATTTACGTTTGCATCACCATGTGCATTACCGTTTGTGCTTGTGTTTGGTTTGCAGTTACCATGACAAAAATCACATGGTGGGAGAACAGTGCCGAAAGGCCCGCTCCACCAATACATTCCATTCACTATTTATAGTCCTCGTTCTCAAAAAGAAGGAAATTCATGACAAAAAACTCTGTTTAATGCATCAGTTAGGGTTGTTCCACAGTGACTAAAGTGAGGAAATTTGATGTTAAGGTTGAAAACCTCTCCTTGAACCCCTCACCCACCCTCAAAAGGCATTGGGGTGTGCATTAGAGTCATCAGTCCTAACTCTCACCCCATTCTCCTATACTTCACCACTCAGCTTGTTTACACATGGGATGGGGTGAGAGTTAGGACTGATGACCCGACACACATCCCAATGCCATTTGGGGGTGGGGGGTTCAAGCTCAACATCTAATTTCCTCACTTTTGTCACTATGGAACAACCCTAACTGATGCATTAAACTGAGTTTTTGGCCATAAAATATATATATATATATATATATATATATATATATATATAGTAGTGTGGTAGTGCCATTATAGTTAGGGATCTTTTCTATGTTTAACACAAACATTTCTACTTTAATAACTTTGCAACTGGTTGACCAATTTGCATGAAATGCTGCATGTGCTGTTGGGGTCTAAAGGTTTCTTTATGTGTCAAGTTTTGTTCCTGTCAGGTGTAGGGGTGCACAGATATGAATTGCAAAAAAGTGAAAATTACCATTTGTATGTAAACTCTTTGTCACACCATGTCTGAGAAATGGCTTAAGGGTTTGGTTTGAAATTGTTTGGGTGTATCATGCTGGGTCGCTGATGTGCCTTTTGAAGGTCTGGTAAAAATTAGTAATTCAAAAGTCATTAAATGTTAAAGTTTCCCATTATTTCCTATGGGAAAAATTAGATGTCTAGGTGAAAGTGTGTTTCTCTTCGCAAAAGTGTCATTCTCTTTCTCAAATGGGAATGCTCTTTCAGTGCTGCCACCTTCTTGTTTTCAGTTTTCAAGGCAAACACTCTGAAATATTTCAATACAATACTTGCAGTTTGTAAACACCAACAGTTGTGTTTACCTAATTGGGGCCTGAGGAATCAGATTCTGGGGTCAGTTTGCCTCAACAGTGTCAAGAAATATGTTACTTTTGTCCATGGACATATTTGTGCCACAAATTGCAGCAGTTGTTTTGCAAAACAAGGGAGCTTCTACCAAAATTGGGGCAATATCCCATTGTTTCACAAAAAAAGAAGGGTGTGTCACACAAACAGCTGGCGCAATTTGTGGCACAAATGCAGTTGTGGGAAAAACATTTCTGTCAATTTTTGTGCAAACTGACCACAGAATCCAATTACTCTCCTGCCGTTTAGTTGAACATCTGTTGGTGTTTATCTAATTCAAGTATTATTTCAAGTTTTAAGACCTCCAGGGGAAGGGACCAAGGCATGACAAGAGCATTATAATTAATGTATGTCAATGCTGAATGTTGGTTGCTATACAGTACAACCCCATCACAGTCGGTTGCTTTAGTTAGTAGTTGACATCAGGGGACCCAATCTCTGTGTCGGCATTTAGACTGCTCCCCAGTAGTGTGGGACACTGGGAGACCACCCTCAGTGTCCCAAAATAGTTTAATTAGTCAGTTCACTCCAAGATGTATATATATATATATGTTTTGTGAAAGGGAATTGGGCTCGCGATCAATGATTTTGTCAGTTCATGATGGGGATTTATAAAATCTCTGTTTGTAAGAAAAAATTATTTGTTCATGAGCTACGATTTTGTTTTCATTTTTCACCCAAACAAAATGTCATAGCTTGCTCCACAGGTGACTTGTTGGTGAAATAAGGCATGGATATTGCTCAGGGTGATGCCTCTACAAACCCATACCTTTGTTTTCCTTCCTTCTGGCCAAAAAAATGACCATTTTAAATTTTAAAATTCTTCATTCATAACTCCTTCGATTCTCATTGAGGTGACAAAATCCCCTTTGCGAGCGATCCCTTTCAAAAGGTAGCAAAATCCTTGCTTTCAACTTAGAGACCAAATGGACCTATCTACAAACAAGAATCAGCTCGTGAATGGGGATTTTGTCAGCTTGCAAAGGAACTGGCTCACAAATCGAGATTTTGTTAGCTCATTAAAGGGATTGGGTTTTTGAATCCCTTTTCATGAGCTGACAAAATCTCCTTTCACAAAATGTTGCCAGTGCACTGTAAGTAAAGGTTCAGTCTTTTGGCTTGAAATTTGCTGGGTATAAAGGTGATGTCCCAGATATGTGAATAATGCTATTTAGGAGTTAAAAGTTAATCGGCTACAAAGGTATGCCATCACAAAGCTGAGATTTTTCCCATAGGATTAAATTGCAGCCCCCACAGTGACTTTCGGTACCCGTATCTGGGAGATGATGCAAGATATAGATTGTCACTACCTGCAGCTTTGTCCACTTTTAGGTGGACTAAGTATGCATGGAGGTTTTAAAGTCATAGATTACATCTGCAGTAGAATGTTTTTCATAGGTTGTACGTTACTGAGTTATTCACAAATTAGTGTTACAAGGGTTCCTGTTAAGGTCTATAGGGCTACTGTATGGTTCCGTGTTATGTGGAGTGGAGCACAGGGCCTGGAGGTGCATATCATTATGCACAAATGAGCAGTTTGGTGGGAGCTCCCACCAGTACATACTATTTGCTAGTTACATTAATTTTTGAAAAAGTAAGGACATTCATTGTAAAAATGTCACTAATGTATCAGTTAGAGATAAAGTGACAAAAGTGGGAAATGAGATGTTAGGGTTGAGCCCTATCCCCTTCCACTGCCCCCCCCTATCTTCCACACACCAACAGATGCTGGGGTGTTCCATGGGGTCATGAGGCTAACTCTCACCCCATTCTGCTTTACTGTAGCATATCAACCTGTTTACAGATGGAATGGGGTGAGAGCTGTGCCTGACAACCCAATGGCACACCCCAGCATCTGTTGGTGTGGAGGATGGGGTGGTGGTGGAGGAGTTGGGGAGCAACCATAACATCTTGTTTCTCCACATTTGACACTTAAACCTAACTGATGCATTAACAAAGTTTTTGCAATGAATATATATATATATATATATATATATATGTAATAGATAACCCACTATTAGGTGTGTGGTCGCGCTCTGATACCGCACACCTTGGCGTACATTATGCATGAGGCCACAGCTGAGTGCATGAACCACCAACGCATGTATGTCAGGCGTGACAGCACACCATAGAGTGGATTATCTATCTTATAAAATGGTGAAATTGTTTTGGAGGGGTAAAAGTTCAGGTGTGCAGTCGCTCCTGATGTACGCACGTCACCTGATGGTGTTTGTCCAATGCCATGGAGTTCATTGATTCCTTTTTCTTACATGGTAATGCCACTATAGTTAGGGCTGAGCAGCCACTTACATACAAAACTTCAAATTTTGCACTTTAATAACTTCCCCGTATGATGGATTTGCCTGAAATTTTGCATGCACAGTCTGGCACCATAGATCTCTGGATCTGGCAAGTTGTGTTACGGTCGGATGTACGGTTGCAGAGCTACAGAGCACCAAACAATGCAAAAAGGACTTTTGTGCATCTGTTTGCTTGTGCATACAGCCCACACAGTTTGCACATTCAGTCTGAAAACTTCAGGGAACATGCAGCCAGAGTCGCCGATGAGCCTTTTGATGATTTCGTGAAAAAATATTAAGCGGTTCAAAGTTATTAAAAACAAGTTTCACCACTATAGTCTATGGATTAGTTAACAGATGCTAAAGTTTTGCAAATGGCCATTTTACTGTCCCAAATGACTCATTTACTTTCATGAGTCAGCCATTTGTTTTCACTTAGAGCTCAGAAAAATGCCAGGCATTTAAGGTGGGAACCTCTACAAACACAATTCTTGTTATGTTCTCTAGTTGGGTCCCAAGGATGCTAGAGCATATCTTTTTGGAGGGCTAAACCCCCAGAAATATGTTTTAAAATTTTGGGAAAATAATTTCATAAAATGCTTTTTGCAAATCCGAAATTTTGTGAAATTTTTTCAAAACTTTGTGATTTGCAAAAGTAATTTGCAAAAGTATGGCCAAAATAACAGAAAATCTTTGCCATCCTCTTGCAAGACAACAGTTTGGTCTTTTGGGATGAAATTTGCAGGGTAGAAAGATTCCACAGATGTGCCTTTTATTGGTTTGGTGCCAAAATATTACAGGGCTCCAAAGTTCACGGCACTCTGAAGTTGCTGATTTTTCCTTAGGATGACATTGTGGTGTCTGCTGCATTTCAGGTCCCGTATCTCGAAGCGGTTCGGGAACAGACTTTTCATCACAAAATTCTTAGTCCCCACTGAGGCTAAGTGTAAAACTAGCCCAGAACCCTAAATAATATGAAATTTTAATTTTTTTCTACCTCGTGTGGTTCCTGAGATATAAGCAATTTAGTATTCCAAGTGCTCATTTGCCGTCTGAGTCCCACTATTATGCCCTATTATGCCCACATTCTCCATATTTACTATGCTTCTTGATGCCTCTTTTGGACACAATGTGTATTAGATTAACGTTATACAATAGCGTTATGTTTGGTGTTGGCGTTTGTGTTTGCGCTTGCATTTCCATTACCATTTGCATCACCATCAGCGTTACCATTTGTATTTACATTTGCATCACAGTTACCATTACCATTAGCGTTTGCGTTTACAATACTGTTACTATTACTGTTTGCTTTGGCGTTTGCATCACTGTTACCATTTGCATTACGTAACCGTTAGCATTTGCATCTTTGTGCTACCATTGGCATTAGCATTTGCATTTTGTTTGCATTTGTGTCACCATTACTGTTACCATTAGTGTTTAGCGCGCTTGCATCACTGTTAGTGCTACCATTAGTGTTTGCATTACCATTACCATTTGCATTAGCATTAACATTAGTGTTAGCATATGCACTTGTTCTTGTTTACCATTACCGTTACTGTTATCATTACCGTTAGCATTAGCATTATTGTTGGTGTTACTATTGGCGTTAATGTTTATGTTTTCATTTGCATTTACATTTGTGTTACCATTTTTGCTACCGTTTGTGTTTAGTTACTATTACCGTTAGTGTTAATGTCACCATTACTGTTTATGTTACCATTAGTGTTTTGTGTTTGCTTTACTGTTACTGTTTGTGTTTTGCGTCTATGTTACTGTTACCGATAGCATTACCGTTAGAGTTAGTTTTACTGTTAGCATTACCATTACTGTACCGTTTGTGGTACCATTGTTGCTACCTTTAGCGTTAGCATTACTGGTATCATTTGTGTTTGTGTTTGCATTTGCGTTACTGTTTCCTTTACTGTTCACGTTTGCGTTTGCTTTACGTTCACATTACTGTTACCAGTTGGTTTTCATTTCCACTTGCATTTGCTTTACTGTTTGTGTTACTGTTTGTGTTTCTGTTTGTGTTACCATTTATGTTACCATTTTGTTTGCATTGCATTAGCATTACTGTCATCGTTACTGTTAGTGTTTGCATTTGCATTACCATTACCGTTAAGCGTTACCATTAATGCTACAGTTACCATTACCATTTCCATTGTCCCGGATCCCCCTTCCCCACAAAAGACCGAGACCTTGTATGTTGCTGTGCTCAGATTGGCAATTAATTTATTATATATTACAATTCCAATTTTCCATCTCATCATCATTTTCATAGTTCTTCACAATTGCATTTTGTTGCATCCATATATCAATCTCTGATCATCCCTCTTTCTTCCTCTTCTTGCTCCCCAGGTGAAAGCGTGGGTGACTTCTTTTCTTTTCTGCTAGGTAATGGTGAGAACCGAGACCGCTTTTTCTTTCAGCTTCTTGTTCTTTTCATCCTATTTATTCCCCTTCCCCCTTTTTCCCTTTTCACCCCTTGTCTGCCATCCACCTTGGCAGTCCTCTATCCATCCAACGGACCGGTCTGTCATCCACCTTTGACAGACCAGACATCAACCCATGACTGTCCTCCCTCAGGCTCTACAGTTTAGGGTGGGTGGGAGGGATCAAAACTTCAGCAAAGTGGCTGAGCCACTGCTGTACTGACCTTTATGTACCTCCTTAGCCCCTCCCTTCCTGTTGCCTGCCTATTGTTCTGTCTTCCTGTCCCTCCCTTCCTTCCCCTCCCTCCTCCTGAGGCACACCATCTCAGGTAGAGGGAAAGTGGTGCACCAGGACAACTTGGTCTGCTCCTTAAAGGGCAAACTCAATTGTTCTGGATCCCCCATTTTCCCACAAAAGACCAAGACCTTGTATGATGTTATTGTGCTCAGATTGGCAATTAATTTATTATATATTACAATTCAATTTCCATCTTATCATCATTTTTCATAGTTCTTTCACAATTGGATTTTGTTGCATCCATATATCAATCTCTGATCATCCCTCTTTCTCTTCTCACTCCCCAGGTGAAAACCTGGGTGCCTTCTTCTTCTCTTTTCTGCTAGGTAAGAGTGAGAACTGACACCGATTTTTCTCCTTCAGCTTTTCTTTTCATCCTATTTATTTCCACCCTCCTTTCCCCTTTTCCCCATTAGCTAGTCTCTAGCTTGCATTAGATGACTGGCTTCCCCACCTTTGCCTCCTCTTTATTTTTTTTGTATTTTTTACTTTCCTGCCTGTTGCCTCCATGCTTCTATAAAACTCATGGTTTCTGTATTAAACATATCTATGGCTAGATCTGACAGGTGCACTCCATCGACCTGTAGAAATCATCCACCCACTCTCCACCCTTCGCAGTATTACCTGTCCCCATTTTCCTTATCAACGTTCCTACCTCCTATTCATTTTTCTTCTAGCCTATCTATGGCTCTATGACTGTATTTGTACCTCCATACCCTCCTTGGGATCATATCTGACCAAGCAATGTATACCCTGGCCACCCTGCTGTATTTTCTGCAAGTCCTTCCTAATCTGCATGCATGGCTTCCCCCAATGTCGTGGCCCCTAGATGTACAATAATTAAGTCTGGAACTGGTCACCTCTCCTTCATCTCTCTCAAGGTAGGGCAGTTGCGCCCATCTCATCCCTCTGATGCCACGTCACACCAACCTACATTTTCTCCATCCTGGTAAAGCTGTCTTCCCCAGCCTTTTTCTCCACTCTCTTTCCACCCAATAAACATAGGAGTGGCACAGATCCATACTTCTGTTATCCTTCCTCTTCCTATAGGAGTTAAACAAAATAAAGTCTTATATCTGGTCATTGGCTCTTTCATATCCCCATCTCTGTGCCCCCTACCTCCCTCTGGTGGATCAATGTCTGCAAAAGAAACACAAGTGCGTTAATCTCCATACTGCAGTGCTCGAATGTACCTCTTGTAACTGGCAGACTGTCAGTGACTCTTCACCAACATATTAGTTGCCGTTCCTGCTACTGCCCACTGTGAAGCAGCCCTATTCATAGGGAGTGAGATGAATAATTGCATGTGTCCTCCCCAGGAATTGCATGCCCTTTTGAGCATGGCCATGACCTGATAACTTGTGACCTTTTTCCATCTCCGTGCACAAATAACCTCCCTGTCCTATCCCCACACTCTGCTGTGTAAGCCCACAAAGCCTTCACTGGGCACACCATGCCATCTACCTGAGCCTTCAGGGTTACTGTATAGCCCTGCCACCTTGATCCATCTAAGATTTCCTAATCATGATTTAAATCTCATTCATCCCCAGCTTATGTCCTCCCATTCCAACCCATCTCTTTCTCCTTTCTGCCCTGACCCACTGCCTCGCTCACTCTCATGGTCCCCAAACATTACCAGATAAATCATGTGGAATAGCTGGGCTTCATCTTTCCATCTGCAGATTACCAGTAATACCCCATAGTCTCGCCAGCCATAGCTCCCCTATTGGTCATCTATTGTCTGCAGGTCTTTGTTTTAACCTCATGCAATCCTTGCATCATTCGTCTAATTAACATTGACCTTGTTGGGTCCTTCCATCCCTTCAGGCTGCAGACCAAACTAATCCCCACTAAATAGACTCCCATCATTGTGTAGGCTGTTCCTTTCTCCCATTGCTCCACTGTAAACTTCCCTAATGTGGTGTGTTGCCCTGAATGTCTGAAACACCCACCAGGCCCCCTCATAGGCCCTTAGAGTCCTTGGTGCCCATGAGCTGAGAAACAACAGTTCTGCTCCTCTTGCCAATGTCACAGATGTTCATTGGTATGGGAGTTTTGGCCCTCTGCTGTTGGTGCCAGCCTCCGGAAACTATCCAGCTGCAGATGGGAAAGGCTGTCAGCCAGGCGTTGTGTACCCTTCTATGTGTTTGGCTCTGAATGACATATTCAGTTTCAAGGCCCTTAGCACCAACTGTCATAGAACCTGCATGACCATTTCTGACCGGCTCCTCTGTTGTTTAAGACATCTACCACTGCCTTGTGTCGCACCAGAATGTAACCTTCTGATTTGCAGCTCTTCCCCACACCAGGGTGCAGGCCCAAATGGGCATGATCTCCAACAGTGTTATGTCCTTTGCTTTCCCATCCCTCACCCATTCTGTGGGCCATGGCTCTGCAAACCATCTGCCCTCAAATAGCCCCCATGCTTAGTCCCTCCGCTGCATTTGTTTAGAGGTCGAGGTCCATGTTATTAACCCAGTCCTCCTGCCAAAAAGCACCCATTATAACTACTTGAGGAAGTCCTCCCACACTTTAAAATCTTCCTTAACTCCTTTTGACATGTCAACCAGTGGTGTGGTCTGTTTACTGCCGCTGTGGCCATGGCTAGTCATTTTGTGAAAGCCTTCCTGGGCTAATTGCCCTACTGCAAAGTTCAGGTGTCCCAAGACCTGTTGCACCTGCTTTAGCTGTACTGTCCTTCTACTTGTGTGACTTGAATCAGCTCCTTCAATTTAGGCACTTTTTCTGGCAACTGAAAAATCTCCCTCAGGGTATCTATTTCAATGCCCAAAATTCTAAAACCTTACTGGGACCTTCTGTCTTCTCTGGAGCCAGAGGAACCCCTAACTCTCTGCACAGCTCCTGGAAAATGGACAACATATTTTCTGTCTCCTCCTTCCACTGCCTATTAGAAGGAAATCATCCAAGTAGTGAATGATCATCTTGTAACCAGTTTTTCCTGAAATATCCATTGCAGGCAGGTGCTGAATGCTTCAAATGTAGCACATGCTATGGAACACCCCATGGGAATTGCTTTGTCAAAACAGTATTGTTCCCCTATTTTAAAACCCCAAAGATCCCAGTCCTCCTCCTGACTGGAAGCAATCTGAAAGTGGATTCTATATCCATCTTTGCCATCCATACATCCTCTGTTGCTCTGATGATCCAGACTGCTGCTTCTAATGTGGCATATGTTACCTTGCTATGCTCCTCACTGATAAAGTCGTTCACCGAGTCCCTTCGGAATGATAGGTGGTGAATTACCCTATAATCTCCCTGCTGTTTTCTGGGAACCAAGCCCAATGGAGAAATTCTCATATTCTGCATAAAGGGAGTGTCAAATGGCCTTCTACCCTCCCAGCTGCCTTCTCCTTATATATTTTACATCTTCAGAGTTCTTCTTTCCCTTTTACTGAACCCAGATTGCTCACCTCTCTTGCTTGCCTTGGGCCCTGTAATGAAAACCCTGTCTGAAAACCTTTTTAATAGTCTCTGCCACCTTTCTATCCAGATACCTCCGCAACCAATCTTCCCATGCATCTATCCTGATGGGAGTTCGCCTCTTCAAATTGATCACCTGTCCGTTTTCCTTCCTTTCTGCCCAGAACCCCTATTATTCCCCACTGGCCCTGCCGATCAATATGTCTGACCACCCCTGAATGTCATCTGCCTCTCCCCCCTTTGTTCCACTCCTGTGCCCTATACCCTTGACCCACCCCAAAAACTGCTGTCCTGTTCCATGTGCCCTGACCCTTGGGCTCCTTAGGCCCATGTCGTTCTGCATCTCTGCTGGGTGTGACCTCCCACATTTTGAGCATGTGTGCTGAAATTGGCATTGTGGCCAGCAACAAAAGCCCCTATTGTAACCCCAACAACATCTCTGTGGTATCGCCCCTCCTACCCATCTCCCCTTCTTGCGTAGACTGATCTGTTATGTAATCTGTCCATAGATCTAATTGTTTCGTGTCCCATCTTACATCCCATACATCACCATTGTTTGTTGAAAGAATTCATCATAGTATATCCATCTCAGCCACCCTTTGCCTTCGCCCTTTATATAATCAGGAGTACGTGATGAGTGGGATGCCCAGCTCAGGCTTCGTCTCCATCATTATCGCCTTGTAAATGGTAAAACCTACAAACCATCCATCCCACGTCTTCCCTTTTGTAAATTTATCCTCCTTTTTCTTCCCCAACAAAACCATGGCTGCTACCATTTCACTCTTCCTATATTCTCTGTTGCTTTGTATTTTGCCACTTCTTCTTGGCTCACTAAGGCAAAAATATCCACATATTCCACTTCCATATTTTTTCCTTTGTGGCCAGTAGGACATGCTCCCCACTCTCATTCCTCTAGCTCCTATTTCCTTGTCCCTTTTCCATCACTCTTCACTCTTTTATCTCCTTCCTTTGGCAACTCTTTGTCTGACTAATATCCGCCAGCGCCCGCATCCATCTGTCCTAAGCCCTCTGTCCCGAGTGCTGAAATAATTTGTCCTATGTATTCCTTTATGCTTTCTCCCACTGACCCAGGCACATTACCTGTGATCCCATCTGCTCCTTGTGGCCTGCTGTCATCGTGATGCATTGGGATGCTCCCTTGTGGCTGGGCAACTGGTTGTAAACATAGCGGTTATGGAAGGAAGCACTGTGCTCAGGGACTCCAGCCTGGGCACCACCAGGGAACCACAACCTGGTCCTGGGGAGGTACTAGCGGTACCAGGTCAAGGGCTGCAAAGGTACTGGACTAGCCACCCTGGGAGGTACCACCATTGGTGGTTGCACCTCAGTTGGGCTGTGTGACCTCCCAGCTGGCTGTTTTCCCCTGCCCCCAATTCCCTTTCCAGCTTTCTGCTTCACCCAGAGTGCCCAGATTCCTCCCCTCCACCATCTGCCACATTCTGTTAGCTTTCTCAGCCAGCTCCACAATAGCCTGTAAGCATCCTCTTTAGATGGCCTGTTCTTCTTTGGAGCCATGTTATCTTCTTTGCAGAATTAACTGTAAAGGCACTGAAAACAAAAGGTCTCTTATTAAACCCATGCTGTAAATATCCATTTGTATGGTTAGGCCCGCTTTCCCATATGTTTCCTCCAGGTCAGAACTGGTCCATGCCCCTCTGCAGACTCCCCTACCTATTACCCCTCCTTCTGTGCTTTTTTATATATACCCCCTCACTGGCCATCTAGGCCTTCTGTACAAGCCTTGCCACACTTGCCATCCCTCACAACCTCTCTGGCCTAGCTGGCCTCCATGCTCTGAGGGGCTTTGCCCTGGCTCACAATGCCAGCCTCTCCTCACGGCCTTTTCCCACCCCAGGGTCACAATCCAAACCGCTGCTGCCCCTCACTTCTGGGCTTTCTATCCTTCCTGCTCTCCTTCCCCCCTGTTTTTTCTTTTTAATTAGTAATCCAGCTGCCTCCTCCCGGTTCCTTTGCCTGCTCCCTCTTTGAAAAGCAACATCCTGATTAAATGGCAGTCTCAAAAATTTGGCCTTGTATTGGCAGTTCCATACCACAATGCAGGGGAATCTCTCCCCACCCCCTTAATGAACCTTGATTGCACTTTTCACCGCTGCCCAATTGTGCAAACTAGGCATCACTACTGGCCATGCACGATTTCACACACACACAACTGCACTACCACACATCACAAAGCTTGTTTTCTTTTTTAACTGCCCAACTGCACGACTGCCCAACACCCAACTGCATGATTGCCCAACTGCCCAGCTGCACAATTGCTCAACTGCCCAAATGTGCAATTGATCAACTGCCCAACTACACGATTGCCCAACTGCCCAACTGCACAATTGCCCAACTGCCCAACTACCAGATGAACAGCACCTCACAAAAACATTTTTTAAATGACAGCATCGCAACCAGCAATGCTCGATTGCACAACCACGCCACTGCACAATTGTGCAATTGTGCATCTCAGTCAGGCATGTGCAATGTGCGCTTCCCCACCAGGCCTCTCACTTCCCCGGCATGTGATGTCATGCCTCATGGCCTCAGGCTCCTGCGCTTCTATCCTTCTCCCAACCACCAATCTCGGCCTTGCCCACCACATTTCCTGCTGCAATTTTAACATGCGCGATGCGTTTTCAAATAACCACCATTCTCAGCATAGCAAACTGCTCTAACCACTAAGCTACACAATTGGCCCAATTAGCAACTGCCCATCGCAATTTTAACACACGCGATGTGCATTTCCAAAATATTGCCAATCTGACATGCTGTAGTTCAGTAAGATCAAAACTCCAGCAAAACTGGCTGAGCCACTTCTGTGCTGACCATTATGTACCCCTTTAACCCCTCCCTTCCTGTTGCCTGCCTATTGTTCTGTCTCCCTGTCCCTCCCTTTCCTTCCCTTCCCCTCCCTCATCTCAGGTAGAGGAAAGGGTGCACCAGAAAACTTTGTCTGCCCTTTAAAGGGCAAACTCAATTAGCATTACTGTTAACGCTACCATTATCATTAACATCACCATTATTGTTACCATTACTGTCAGCCTTAGCTTGGCAAATCACTGTTACATTGGTTTCTCACACTACAGGGCTGCACTATTGTGTCCTGCTTCTGTGTACATGGGACTGCAGGGCGAGGGCCGCACTCCACACATGTGATTACAATGGAGTGTGCAGCATGGTGGGAGCACAGGGCCCTTACAGTTAGAGTTCAATGGGCATGTCTATGTTAAACTCAGAATTGCACTTTAAAAGCTTTACAACTATTTCACTGATTTGTGTGAAATTTTGCATGCCCCATCAAGGACCAATCATCTCTGGATGTGGCAAGTTTCATTCCAGTTGGATATGAGGGTGCAGAAATGCAGAATGTAAAACATGAAAATACTATATTTGTGCAAATTCTTTGTCACTGTGTTTCTCAGAAACAGATTGGGGGTATATAGGGTTTGGGTAACAGATGTGCCTTTTGAAGCTTTGGTGAAAAATAATAATCCATTCAAAAGTTATTAAATTTCAAAGTTTATCTTTAGTTCCTATTGTAAAAGTTAGAAGGCAGCACTGAAGCATCTTTTTTTTTTTTGCCCTGAATGCTGCCTTTTTGGCTGCTAAATGATGAATCTTTTTCCTCTGCTTCTGCCATCTTGTTTTGTAGTAAGGCAAAGAATTTTACATAGTTTAAAAATTTACTAATTAGTAAACACCAACAGTTATGTTTACCTAATTGAGGTCTGAGAATCTGATTCTGGGTTCAGGTTTTTAAAATACTGCCCAGAAATGCGTTTATTTCATCAGAGCATTCATTTTGCCTCAAATTGAGGCATCTTGTTTTGTGAAACAGCCATCTTTTCCCACAAATTGCATGACAAAGTTTGTTGTGCCATGAAACATGGATCTTTACCCACAATTTGCAGCAAAACACTTTCAGCACTTCCACCCACCAATCGTCATTATTCCCTGGTGTCTAGTGACATCCCACCCACCAAGATCACCATTATTCCCTGGTGTCTAGTGCACCCCCACTCCCTGATTGCCATTGGTCCCTGGTATCTGGTGGCGCCCCACCCACCAATCACCACTATTCCTGGTGTCTAGTGGCACCCCACCCACCAATCACCACTATTCCTGTGTCTAGTGGCACCCAAACCCACCAATCACCATTTATTCCCTGGTGTCTAGTGGTACCCCACCCACCAATCACCACTATTCCTGGTGTCTAGTGGTACCCCACCCACCAATCACCACTATTCCCTGGTGTCTAGTGGTACCTCCACCACCAATCACCACTATTCCCTGGTGTCTAGTAGCACCCCACCACCAATCACCACTATTCCTGGTGTCTAGTGGTACCCCACCACCCACCAATTGCTGTTTTCCATGGTATCTAGTGGCACCCCCCACCTGCAGATTGCTATTATTCCCTTGTGTCTAGTGGCACCTCCACCCTCCACATACATTTTTCCTTTTGCCATATATTTGGGGTTTCTTTTTGATTATGCTGTATCAGTTTTATTTCTTTTCCTGTATTCTTTTTTATGCTATTTAAAGTTTTTTAGACTTGACACTGCTGCATTTTGAGTAAGTGAATTACTTTTTGAACCAAAGATTGGAGGTTAACTGTCTAATTTTTTTATTAGTACTTTGCTCCCACGTTCCAGGGGATGGGGACTCAGCCCACATCACCACTCACATGCCCACCTTCTGCAAACCATTTTGAAGACTGCCACTGCTTGCCTCCTGTGGTGGGCCAGAAAAAGCTTCCCCCTTTCCCAGAGCACAATTCAAATCAGTTGATGCAGCGGTAGAGCAGTGGGACAGGGAAGGGTTTCTTGAAGCCCAGCCACCATTTTCCTTTCTGGACCCCTCCAGGCCACATGCATGTGGGAAAATGACACACCACAGTCACAGTCTGCTATGCCTTCCTACCTGTGCGCCCCCAGCCCCACCAAAGGACAGCAGACAAGCAGGAGAGCAATCCTCCCTCCCTCCCCAAGAGATGAGAGATCCTCTGGATTCTCAATCCTCTCTCACCCTTGCTGACCCTCAATGGCCCTGGCTTGTTCCCAAACCAGGTCACAGGCATGGCACGAGTGTGATGTCTAGGGTCTCAACCTCCAGTGCCACCGAGTCGGCCCATTAACAGTCTAATTTTAGGATTTTTTAATCACTGAGTCATTGTCTGAGGCAAGGCTTGTTTTTATAAGTTCATTCAAGGTATTCTTGATCAATGCCTTGCAGTGAGCTAAAGTAGTTTAAACAACACTTATTTCATCCCTAAGTATGTACAGTTGTTCCAAGAATGAAATATTTGTCATAGGTTGGTATTTGAGACATTAATTAACCAAGGTGTAAGGGGACAAGGTCATTTGAGACCAAGTCTGAGCTTCCATTCTGGTCATTGTGGTTTTGCCTTTGTTCTTGATGGTTCATATTCTTGTCAAATTCAACAAACTGTAGTGAAACATCCAACTATTTAAACTCTACTGGATTATCCAACATTGTAACTGATTTTGGGAAGGTTTCCATTCAAACTCTGTAGGTGGGAGGAAACAACATAGCCTCCTATTTTGCTTCCATAATGGAAGTTCTAATTAGCTCACCATTCTTTACAGGTTCTGTCTCATTAAGGACATTAAAAGGCAATGAAGTGTTTTCAGAATTAGTAGGCTTCCTGGTCCTCATAATCACCATGTACAGTAACTACCACCATCCTTTATTATATCTCCCATTTACTTGGGACTTCTTAATTTTTTCCAACCTGTGAAGTAGATGTGGAAGTACATATAACATTTTCCATAAGGATTTGTTTTGTTTTCTTAAGATCACCTGTACCTTACCCTTGCTCACAACCCCAGTTTTAGAGTTTTCATTCTTTTCTTTCATTTTTTTTTACTTTTGTCATTCCTGCTATAGTGTTCCTATTATAAATCCCTTTTTTCTGGTGCTTTGTTTCCTTTCCTCCTTATCATTACTGATATGGTCCATTGCTTCTAAGTTAGAATTTAGAATGTCTTCTTTTTATGGCTGTGGGCAGAGCCTACAGCCATTTTGCTGTTTGTAGCTTGAAAATGGGTTTCGTGGATTACTTTTTGGACTTTTCAATGTATCCTTCCACATCTACAAATCACTATGACAAATAAAATAAAATAATCCCTTCTTTCTGTTTCGAATGTTGGAAACATAACTCCAAGCTACTTATCCGATGGCCATTAGGAAACTAAAACAGCTTGTTAAGTATTGGTTGCCTATTAAACTGGAGATTTGTTTACCTCCGTTGAAAATGCAACAGCTTGCACATTTAAATGATTCACATTTAGATGTTTTTGCTGCCAACTTCAGTTGGGGATGAATATCTTACAAGAAAGATGTATACCTCATAAATGTTACCTTTTCCAGCAAATATTGTAAAGATTTACACTTTTTAACCTCTAAAGCCCTATCTGATAAAATGCCAGGTCTTCAGTGAACTACCCAGACTAAATACATACATTTATTTTTGACAGGAAGGGCTGTGCCTGCTTCCTAAACATAACAGTTAAGAGCTACTGAGATCTCTTATAGTAAGAGAGTGTGTGTGTGTGTTTGGAGGAGGAGTGGAGAAACAATCAAACTCTGGCAAGGGAGACCTCATCTAATGAATTAACTGCTGACAAACCATGAGTGATACAGAAGCAAATGATTTGATATGTTTTTGGACCAACATAGATGTAACAAAAAAAACTTATACCATTTATAAAATTCCTGATCAAACAACTGCAAACAGATGACTGTTTGTTGTCATTTATAATATGATATACTAATGTGTATTTACTGAATTGCTGGATCAGGGCCATGATAAAATAATAACATTTGCTTAACTCATTCAAGATTCCATCAGGTGGACAGAAAAAGTCTATAACAATTTGTCTGAAAACTAACAATTGTAAGAAGCAAAAACAGCATTTGTGTATGTATATATATATATATATATATATATATATATATACAGTATATGTATATAGATAGATCTATCTATCTATCTATCTATCTATCTATCTATCTATCTATCTATATATATATTACAGTGGCGTGGTCACGCCACTATAGTTAGGTTCAGTGGTCATTTACATACTAAAGTCAAAAGTTTGGGCATTAATAACTTTGGACTCATTCAATGGATTTGCCTGAAATTTGGTACACATGTTGGGTCTTGGTAGATCTCTTGATTTGCCAAATTGTGTTTCCGTCAGAGTCGTGGTCTTTGTGTATGAAAGCACTGAAAATGCTAAATTATCCATTTTTGAGGCACCTTTGGTATTCTGAATGTGGTTCTGCACGTGTCGTGTGGTGTGCACTCTGTGAGATGGTTAGTTTGAAAGAGTTTTGGTGGCTGAACATGCCGCTTTTTGTTTGGTGAAAAATATTAAGGCATTCAAAAGTGATGGCATTTTTAAGTTCCCATTATAAATCAATGGAAAATTTATATGTATATTTTGCGCTCAAAAATGGGGTCTGGCCATCTGGTCCTGTCTGGTGATCAAAGAATTTGCAGCCTCGTGGTTCAAGAATCTTTGTCCTCGAGGATTTTTCAAATTCTTTGATCAGCGAGGTCCACCATCTTGTTTTCAGTTTTACGATTGGAAAACACAAATATCTCGGCTTGGGTCACTTCTGAAGTAAAACTTGGATGGTTTTACTCAGGGGCTCTGATATATCTATCCATGCCTTTGATTTCATCCCAATTGGTCAAAAAATAGAGTTATAAACTTTAAAATCTTAATTGTGGCTCGTTAGCAATCTTCAATAGCGAGCCTGCAAATTCTTTTGATCGTGAGATTCTTTGATCACAATCTTGCATTGTGACCCAAAACACAAATATCTCAGCTCAGGGGGCTAGGAACACAAATGAGGTGATTTTCTCAGGAGGGTCGTTCTATCGAGGCATCGTTGGTTCAGTTCAAATCAGTGAAAATTTCTCGTTTCACCATTTTTAATTCTTTGTTCATTAGTCTGCAAATTCTTTGATCACGAGGATGCAAATTCTTTGATTGTGATCATGAGCAAGGGACACGATGGCCCAATTTAAAAATAAATTTTCTCAGCCCAGGGTGCCCTAGGAAGTCAAATGAGGGTGGGCTTTACTCAAGGGACTTCGTTCTATCAAACCATGGTGGTGATTTATCACAATTCCTTCAATTGTTTGATTTATAACATTTTAATTCTTTGTTCATGAGCCTGAATTCTTTTGATCATGAGATTCTTTGATTGTGTTTGTGCATCGTAAGCGAGGATGAGATGGCCCAATTTAGAAATCTATTTTCTCAGCCCAGGGTGTCCTAGGAACTCAAATGAGGGTGGTTTTACTCAGGGAATCGTTCTGTTGAACCATGGTGGTGGTATAATGCAATTCCATAAATTTCTTCATTTATAAGATTTTTAATTCTTTGTTCACGAGCCTGCAAATTCTTTGATCATGAGATTCTTTGATCACCATCTTTGATCACAAGGACAGGACAAGATGTCCAGATTTTTTTATAATGGAATAGATAGGTAACTTTTACCAATCTTTAACATTGAATATCTTGGAAACAGTAAGGTGTTTTACGCATTGGGAACATTTTTGTTGTGAGCTATTGCATGACACACTTTTCGTGTTGCAGACAGTGTTTTGTTTGTGGTGGTGGCTTGAAATTGATCAGATACTTTGCCTTAGTGTCATGGATGTAGTTTCAGTCATTGTGTGTGTTAAATGTCAACAGGTGCAGAACTGTGCCAGTCTGATGAATGAAAATCTCATATGTTAAAATGTTGTATTTCGGACACCGCTTGGTCTTTTCACTTGAAATCTGAGCGGTGTTGACGGCATGTGTTGTGGATGTAAATTGCAGTGTTTCCATGTCGGAAAATATTTTTTGGTGGAGATACATGGCGCAATTTACGCTCTGCTGACAGCGCTTTTTTGTGGTGGTGGCTTGAAATTTATAGGATACCTAGCATTAATGTCATGGATGTAGTTTTCAGTTGTTGTGCATCTTAAATGTCAACTGGTGAGGAACTGTTCCTCTCGACTAATGAAAACTTCAAATTTTGACATGTCATATCTTGGACACGGTTAGGTCTATTTACTTGAAATTTGGAGGGTGCTGATGGTGTGTCCTGTAGATAATGAGGTGATTACATGTCAAACAATATATTTTTGTGCAGATATTGTGTGTGGCGAAGTTACGTTTTGTGGACAGAGTTTTCTATTGTTCTACTAGATTAATATTTGTTTGGTGGTTGGCCTTGCTGTTGTGAATGTACTTTTAGTCATTGGGTGTGTAATGTGGCCTCACATTTACAGTTGGTGAGCCCATGGGGCCCATGCTCCCACCAACTTGTAAAAATCCTACTCTTTTATTCTTTCTTAAAAGTAAGGAAACCTATGCATAAAACTTCATTAATGCATCAGTTAGGGTTCTTCTACAGTGAAAAAGTAAAGAAATTCAATTTAGGGTTCCCCCCCCTGCACCCCACCCCAGCCTGCCCCCACAAACAGGCATTGGGTGTGCGTTGGGTCATTGGCCCTAACTCTCACCCCATTCTCCTACAGTGCACCACCTCAGCTTGTTTACACATGGGATGGTGGAGAGTTAGTCGATGACCCCAATGCACACCCCGATGATTGTTGGTGGGGGCAGGGTGAGAACCTTAAAATCGAACATCCTTACTTTTTCACTATAGAAGAACCATAACTGATGCATTAACAAAGTTTTTGCATTTATATATCTATACATACATACATTATATATATATATTACAGGCAAAATGAATGCATCGGTTAGGGTTGTTCCACAACACAAAAGCGAGAAATTCAGTGTTAGGTTGAACCCCTCCTTGACCTCAGTCATCCCCAACCGGCATCAGGGTGCGTTGTTCATGTCATATCAATCCTAACTCTCACCCATCATATGTTTAAAGAAGCTGAGGAATAGGAGAATGGGGAGAGTTAGACCGATACCCTAATGTGCACCCCAATGCTGGTTGGGGGTGGCTGAGAGGTCCAAGGGGGTTTCAACCTAACACTGAATTTCCTTGCTTTTGTCACTATGGAATAACCCCAACTGATGCATTAAACAATTTTTTTGCCTCTAATTTCCCTTCTTTCTGAGAATTATGATGAGAAATAGTGAAAGTAATGAGCGGCAGGAGCAGGGGGCTTTTGGCCCCTGCTCCCAATTATATGATGTGCAGGGCACAGTAAGGAAATTGTAAAGGCGAATGGTAATGGTAACAGCAACAATAGCAGCAAAGGAAACAGAAAAGCAAAAGGAAATGCAAGCACATATGGAAACAGAAACCATAATGCACACGGGCACAGTAACGCAATTGCAAATGCAAATGGTAACAGTAACAGCAACGAAGATGCAAAACGAAAGAGAAACAGTAAAGCAAATGAAAGGGCTGCCGTAAAAGCAAATGGCAATGCACACAGGGACACAAACTGAAATGCAAACACAAACATCAGTGGAAACATAAATGTTAACAGTAACG
Source organism: Neoceratodus forsteri (assembly GCA_016271365.2). NCBI lineage: Eukaryota > Metazoa > Chordata > Ceratodontiformes > Ceratodontidae > Neoceratodus > Neoceratodus forsteri. Next base: position 1,237,435,216 of record CM057453.1, on the reverse strand, counting down.
CAAATTCAATCGCAAATCAGAACGCAGAACGGTAATGCACACGGTGGCGCATAAGGGAACGGTAACACAAACAGGTACATAAATGAAAGTGGAAACAGTAACTGTAACAGTAACAGAAGCGCATACCCTGTTTTTGCTGGACAACTGCATAGAGAAACACAGTGTGCAAAGAATGTATGCATTGTAATGGCAATGGAAGCTGAAAAGCAGCATTGAAACACTTAATTGCTAATATCTCAGCAACCAAACAACGTAGAAAAACAATTTAAATGTCAGAAAAATCATTATTTCCCTCACTACCATTTTGTATTACATAACCCAATGAGCTATGCAACTTGCGACAAAAATCTGTATCTTGCACCTTTTTCGGATACGAGCCCGAAAGTCATGGCGTATGCCACCATGTTAATCTATGGGAAAAGCATCAACTTCGAGTACCGAACTTTAGAGCCATACAATATTTTTCACCGAACTACCAAAAGGCACATCTGTGACATGTTGGCTGCCTTCCTCAAATTTCAGGCCAAAGACCTAACCATTCTTTTTGCAGCAAGGTGGCAATTAACTCCTGTCATTTTGGCCATACTGTTGCAAGTACTTTCCTGATTTGCAGCTTTCGCACAGATTTAGCAAAAGTGTTGTGAGCACAACAGTACTTTGTGAAGTACTTTTCCAGAACTTTGAAAAACATATTTCTGGGATGTTTAACTCCAAAATAAAGACATGACTAGCATCCTCAGGCTCCGACTAGGTGAACACAAAAATAATTGCATACCTAGATGGTCCCAATTTTAAATGCCAAGCATTTTTCTGATCACCAACTGAGAACAAAATGGTGGATTTGCAAAGTACTAGGTCCATTTCTGACAGTAAAAGTGCATCTTCAAAAGTGTTGAACTTTTTCTTAACTTTTCCATTGACTTATAATGGGAACTTGTTTTTGAATAACTTTTGAACCATTCAATATTTTTTCACGAATTTTCAAAAGGCACATCAGGCACCCTGGCTGCATGTTTCCTGAAGTTTTTGGATCATTCGGCAAACTGTGCGACCTGTAGGCATGAGCAAAGAATTCACCATATAGCATAAATGCTTGTGCAGATCATGCTTAATAACTCCACAGCCATATATCCGACCAGTACAAAACTTGGCAGATCCCAAGGTGTATGGTTCTTGATTGTGCTTTCCAAATTTCAGGCAAATCCATTGACCAGTTGCAAAGTTATTAAGGTGTAACATTTGACCTTTAACCTAAAAGTTCCTCAACCATATATATATATATATATATATATATATATATATATATATATATATTCTATGCAAATAACTTTGTTAATGCATCAGTTAAGGTTCTTCTACAGTGAAAAAGTGAGAATTAACATTAGGGTTCCCACCCTTGCACTCACCCCCCACTCCTGCCCCCACCAACAGGCATCAGGGTGTGTTAGTCATTAGTCTAACTATCACCCCATACCATGTTTAAACAAGCTGAGGTGATGCAGTGTAGGAGAATGGGGTGAGAGTTAGGACTGATGACCCTAACACACACCCCACTGCCTGTTGGTGGAGGCAGGGTGGGGTGGGGTGCAAGGGTGGGAACCCTAATGTCAAATTCTCACTTTTGTCACTTAGAAGAACCCTAACTGATGCATTAACAAAGTTTTGTGCATAGAATATATATATATATATATATATATATATATATATATATATATATATATATATATACACAGGTATATATATATATATATATATATATATATCTGTGTGAGAGGCCTTTTGGCACCACACATTTCTGCTTAAAGTTGAACCAGCATAATATTCTGTAGTGATTTGCATATGCAGCCCATGATGCTTTGCACTGTGGGGGCATGTGTGATTTTGTATTTCTTTGAAACTTGGCTTCCGGCCAAATGCCCTTTGGGTAACCATTGCCTCAGTGCTTCTGCACAGAGGTTCTTTGTCTTTTAAATTGCTTTTTGTTTTAATTGGGTTCACCACAACATAACCCATCTTAGGTAGCTGGTTCATTCCACCGGGTATCAAACAGATGAGGCATACTGATGAGTCCTGGTAGGATGAAACACGTGTCTATGTCTTCTGTTGGCACCTTTGCAAACTGTGTAAGAGGCCTTTTGGCACCATGCATTTCTGCTTAGAGTTGAACCAGTGTAATATTCTGTGGTGATTTGCATATGCAGCCCATGATGCTTTGCATTGTGGGGCATGTGTGATTTTGCATTTCTTTGAAACTTGGCTTCCGCCAAATGCCCTTTGGGTAACCATTGCCTCAGTGCTTCTGCACAGAGGTTCTTTAGTCTTTTAAATTGTTTTTGTTTTAATTGGGTTCACCACAACATAACCCAGATAGGCCATCTTAGGGTAGCTGGTTCAGTCCACTGGGGTTTCAAACAGATGAGGCATACTGATGAGTCCTGGTAGGACAAAACACGTGTCTATGTCTTTTGTTGGGACCCTTTGCAAACTGTGTGAGAGGCCTTTTGGCACCATGCATTTCTGCTTAAAGTTGAACAAGCATAATATTCTGTGGTGATTTGCATATGCAGGCCTTGATGCTTTGCATTGTGGGGCCATGTGTGATTTTGTATTTCATATGTGTATATATATATATATATATATACAAGTAATAGATATACTCTCTGAGGTGTGCAGTCATGCTCTGATGTCATGCATGCGCCTGGTGGCGTTATGCGCACGAGGCCGCAGGCCGCGCGTCAACCGCCCAAGGTGTGTGTATAACAAAGCGCACCGCACACCTCAGAGTGGTTTATCTATCTTATAAAATGTCAAAATTGTTTTGAAGGGGGCAAAAGTGCAGGTGTGCGGTCGAGCTCTGATATACACACAGTCATGTGGTGGAGCTGGTCCAATAAAAGAGCAACAATTTCCTACGATTTTATAAACATATATATATATATATATATATATATATATATATATATATGTCTCTATTTGCAATAAATGTGTTTACGGTCATTACTAGTATCTTTTGAAAGATTGTCTGACTTGGGATTACTAATGTTAAGTATAGTTCATGAAATAATGAGCTTGATCTTTGTTATTTCATATAGTCCCCATTATGCCTTATGCATAGCATATAAATCCAAATCATTCCAAGGCCATCTTAACATACAATATTAATACTGAGCAGCAAATTAGAGCTCTTTTCTAATAAAAGGCTGCAAATAGTAAATAAAGAACAAAGTCATAAATAAGGATCCTGTGTCTTATGAAAAAATCTACAGAGATTTATACAGGGATTTGATCCTGCCTTTGTGGGGAAAACACAGGGAAAATTAGAGTTTCTTACAGAGTAATGGTTATTTGGAACTGGGAGCACTGAATATTTCTTATTCCATATTTTGTATCCTGGATAGGGCAGGGAGATGCTACCTCTCATTGTCACAGGGATGTTCGTTTACACATTTTTGCACTGTATTTACTCAGGCTGTCCCAGATTAGATGCAATATCTTGTTTTCAGTTGGGTCATGATTCTACCATTTTTATAATGTACTTATTCAGGTTACCTAGCCCATGACCCCTGTAATCAAAGGAGATATGCAACACATCCGGTGGAAAAGGAGATGTGCTGCACAACTCAACAATGAGCAGCAGTGCGATATTCAAACATATGGGATTCACCAGCTGCAAGGGAATGGGCCTGGGCAAACACAAATGGTATGCCATTCAAGTCGAGGGGTAATCCCATGCATATGCCATGCTGCAGCATATTTAGTGGCAATGTGCCTCACAGTCCAGAGCATTGCAGCACACCATTAAAGCATGACTAGCTGGCCTAACCTGGCCAGACACCCACAGGCAGGATGCAGATGTGCACCCAGGTGCACAGCAGCCTGGCAGCCCTGGTGGACTAGCAGTATCCACTTTCCATCCCCAATCTAGCCACTCCATCCCTGAAGAGCTCCATAGTATAGGCCCCCTGACCTAATTGCACCACAAGAAACCATGGTTCATATCCATAGTCTAGAGGACTCCCATTCACCAACACCTCACTCCCCATACCCAAGCTGTTGCAAAGACTGGCACTGCCCTCCACACCCTGCCATGGCCAGGCATTGACTGCACTGAACCCGGGCTGGGGACCTACACTCTGGAATGACCTAGCTGGCTGTACCTTGCATTGAGGCACCATGCCAGCTGCGGATCCACCAGTGTATGCAGCCATGTGTATGTCCCTGGCAAACTGAAGAGGAATTTACATACCTCTAATGCATGCCTTGCCAATACTGTATCTTCCTGCTGTCATGCACTGCTGCAAGTCCACACTCTCCCTGTTTCCATGTGTAACATGCCACCCTCCAGACTGCTGAAGTATCCCGAGTGCCATGGGGTGCAGTATCCTGCCATGCCATTTGCAGTGTACACTTCAGGCTATAGATAATTCATCCACAGTTCACCAATTGTACAAATGAATGGGAGGTCAGCTGTAACATGCCTGTTTTGGGACCTGTGTGAGTGGGTACAGTATTGGGCATTACCCACAATGAGCAGTGCAATGGCACCTGGATGATGGATCCACATGCCAGTGCCTGAGGGAGTATGGCCACTGGGTGTTATCACCACACACAGCTTGTGCCATATAACATATTCCAGCATCCTACTGTAGGTATTCCACCACCACTGGTAGAGGGTATGATCCCATTACAGAGCCAGTTATTGCAATGGGATGGGCAGGGGGTGGGGGGTGTCTGTGCACCATTGAGGGGAGCGGGGCCACTACACTATGGACATGGACTGTAGGTGTATTCAGATGCAATTAGGGATGGCATTGGGGTCCTACAATATGGAACCGATAGTGTCTGCACTCCGGTTCAACTGGTGCTGGTGAAACTGGTGGGGGTGCCACTGTACCACCAGAAACTTCAGGGCCTGTCCCACATGGGAGTGATTGGGGTCATGGCTTAGGGGCAAGAGTTGTTCTGGTGCATTCACCCCTATGCTCGCATGCAAATGGACTGGTAATAAGCATGCATAAGGCCCCTTTGTTCCCTGATGCTCAGTTAGTTCATTTGCATTCTTGGCTGAATAACGCCCATTGGGGCTGTGGTGCATACCGGTATGTGCCATACATTCCCCTGGAAGGTATTCAGTTGGGGTCTCCCTGGATGCATCTGACTTGGCAGCCGTCTGCATGCGACTCCTTCCAGGGTCACTTTTGAACAGAAACAATGAAGCTTGCCAGGATGAAGTGCAGTGTCACATGTTTACTGCATGACAAAAGGATCAACTCCCTTTGAAAATGCATTGTTTGCTGCAGTAACTCTACTGAAGAATTCTGCAGTGCTGCACTTCATCCTGGTGGGCTTCACTGTATGTACTCCCTGTACAGGTGGTGCATTCTCTTTGACTATTGTATCAGTGCTGACCAGTGCACACTCTTTGTGCAATGCATCTTTCTGCTTATGCATTGATCCAGCCCTTAATATATCCCCCGAGATGTAAAATATTGTTTTGTGCGCGTTCTGATTTTACATAATGCAGCATAATATTGTGTAGATGTAGAGCCCCACTGAAAATAAGATGCCATGTCTTGTGTGAACTATCCAGGCTAAATATATAGCAATCAGCAGGCATATTCCAGGAAAACACATTGTAAAAATATGTAAAGGAAGACCACATTGAAACTGCCTCTCCACAGATATGCATTGTGCAATTCATTAGAAATACTGGTAAACACATCCCAAAAGCTCTTCCAGCTGCTAACACTGTAATAAATAAATATAAAAGATTCAGTGCAAAGAAAATCCCTATAGAAAAGCCTTTCACTAGAACCAATTATCCTTTCTAGATTGAATTTACATAATAAAATATTAACATTACAATAATAATTAATAACACATTAAAGGTGAGTTGACCTTCTGAACTTTTAGTTTAGCAATATATAAAATGTAAGCTCAAGCATTTTTCAATATTTACTGTGTATATGGTGCTGGTGTGATTGCTTAATGTCTTATCTCTTATCTGTCACCAGGCCCAGAAAAATAGGCAACTGTTAAACTTATTAAAAAAAATGAAAAATGTTATAGAGCACTACTTCTTCTCAGTTTCAGATAGTGTTCCTTACCGAAGTTGAAAAAGATAAGTAATGTGGCAGTAGCTCTTTCCTTTCCACAAGATGTTTAGTTTTCTAAGTTCCTTTATTCTTGAGCTTTACTTCTGTCTTTATAGTCGGCTCACACTATTCATGAACTCACTGGTTTGAACACTTTTACATATAGATACAAAAGTGTAAGGATGATATATAAAACACAATGCAATATTAAAAACTTTACTGCACTAAAATAGCTATCCAGGTGCGCATTCCTTGAACAATCACTTTTAATAAAGCATAAAATGATTATTAGCTAAGATAACTCTGATGTCTGTTTTAAGAAACTATGTTAGACACTTACTTTAGCCATCGATATTAATAGCTTCAAACCGACTTTTAACAAAATGTCTGGGCCCAAGTTCATAACAGTCCTGCTTGTTCCCAGGCACAGCTCAGCACAACTGAGTCCTGATAAACTTAATTGAAAACACTTGGCAAGCAAGGTGAAAACAAACTGCTACATAAAAATGAGTGCACACCCTTTTGACATGTGATCCCTTTCCTTAAATAAGACACATAATGCATTTCTTGAGTGCTCAGTTGGCATAGAAACATAGAAACATAGACTTTGACGGCAGATAAGGACCGCTTGCCCCACCTAGTCTTAGTCTGCCCATTTCCCTACCTACAGGATAGGCCTCAGATCCTAGTTAACCAACAGCCTATTTCTTCCTACCCCCACAAGAATTGCCTTATGTCTGTCCCATGCATTCTTGAATTCTCCCAGTTTTAGACCCCACAACCTCCTCAGGAAGGCTGTTCCATGCATCCACTACCCTCTCTGTTAAAAATACTTCCTTGCATTGCCCCAGAACTGCCCCCATCTTTAAATTGTGTCCCTCGTTCTTGCATCTCTTTTTCTGAAAGATGCTACCCTCTTGGACTTTGTTGATTCCACTGAGGTACCTGAAAGTTTCTATCATGTCCCCTCTCCTCCTTTCCTCAAGGGTATACATATTAAGCTCCTTTAGTCTCTCCTCATACGGCTTCTCTTGCAGACCCTGCACCATTTTAGTTGCCCTCCTCTGGACTGCCTGTATCCTGTCTATGTCCTTGTGGAGATGGGGTCTCTGGAACTGGATGCAGTCATCCAGATGGGGTCTCACCAACTGTCTGTACAGAGGGATAACAACTTCCTGTTTTCTGCTGGTGATGTCTCTCCTATGCATCCCAGTATACCCCCAGCCCTCCTACTGCCTTCTCACATTGCTTGCTAACCATAAGGTCATCTGATATGATTACCCCCAGGTCCCTTTCCTTTTTGTTGTTGTTACTACCTCCCCCATTGTGTAATCTTCCCCAGGGTTCTTGTTTCCCAGGTGCATTATTGAGCACTTCTTTTGCATTGAATCCTAGCTGCCATACTTCTGAGCATTCCTCCAACCTTGCCAAGTCCCTTCTCATCCTTTCCATGCCTCCTTGTGTATCAACCCTGTTGCAGATCTTTGTATCATCTGCAAAGAGGCATACTTTTCCTTCCAGTCCCTCTGCAATGTCACTTATAAAGACATTAAAAGGACTGGACCCAGTAATGAACCCTCATGGAACCCCACTAGTAACCCCTCTTTCTTCAGAGTGGACTCCATCTACAATTAGCTTCTGTGTCCTGTTGTCCAGCCAATGTTTTACCCAGGCTAATACCCTGGGACCCACTCCCAGGCTAGTTAATTTGACTATTTATCTTTTGTGTGGGACTGTGTCAAATGCCTTGCTAAAGTCTGGGTAGACCATGTCCACAGCCCTCCCTGGTCTACTACTTTGGTCACCCAGTCAAAGAAATCTATTAGATTCCTCTGGCGTGACCTTCCCTGTGAACCCATGCTGCCTTGGGTCTTGTGCCCACTGGCCGCTAGGTACTCAACTATTCTTTCCTTCAGAAGTGACTCCATCACTTTTCCTACCACAGAGGTCAAACTGACAGGTCTGTAGTTTCCAGCCTCTGTCTTGGTCCCACTTTTATGAAGGGGAATCACATCTGCCTTCCTCCAGTCCTTGGGTACCACACCATCCTCCCATGATTTATTAAAAGAGTAGTCAGTGGTTTCACTAGTTCCCCTTAATTCTTTTAGAATTCTGGGGTGAATTCCATCAGGCCCCATTGCTTTGTCCACCTTCAGTTTTAGGAGTTCTTGCAGAACCCTTTCTTCTGTGAAAGGGCTGGGATCGACTCCCTATCAAGAGTGCTTCTGTTAATTGGATTAGGCACTTCCCCTTCTCTTTTGTGAATACTGAGCAGAAATATTAGTTCAGTATCCCTGCTTTTCACTGTCCCCTCTGCCCACCCACCATTCATTCTATTCAGCTTCACTGTCCCTCCCTTTGTCTTTCTATGCTCTCTGATGTATCTATAAAGGTTTTATCTCCCTTCTTAACAGAGTTGACTATCTTTTCCTCAGTTTGGGCCTTTGCTCTTCTGACTTTCCTCCTGCTTCCTTCTGCCTTAACTGGTACAGCTGTCTGTCCTGCTCCTTCTGGATTTCTTATACTTCCTGAATGCTGTCTTTTCTTCCTGACTTACTTTCCCAGCCACCTCTTTTGAGAACCATAGTGGCTTTTCTTTCATTTTGATTTGTTTATTTGCTTCACTCAAAGGTGTGTTGCCTCTGTGATGGCAGTTTGATGATTCCTATTGTTGCTCCACCCTCCTTCTAGCCTGTTTGCTAGTGCTTTTCTGAGGCACTCTCCCATCTTGTCAAAGTCAGCCCTCCTGAAGTCAAGTACCCTCACTTTTGTATGGCTTGACTCTGTAGCTGAGTTTAACATGAACCACAGTTTGATGGTCACTTGTTCCCAGGTGGCAACCCACTTCTAGATCGAGATCCTCTCTCTGTCCCCATTAGAGTACAAGGTCTAAGATTGCTCCCTCAGGAGTGGGTTCTGAAACTAGCCATCTGAGGCCTGCCACCTGTAGGGCATCGAGAATGGCTCTGCTCTTGGATGCGGCTGCAGCAAGGTGCTCTATTTAACATCTGGTATATTCAGGTCTCCCATTAACAGTATATCCTCTTTCTCTGCCATCCCTAAGAATGCCTTCTATCATATCCTTGTCCATTCCTCTCTCCTGACATGGGGTCTGTACACAACCCCTGTGTGGATTGCGGTGCTTTTCCAGTCTCAAGGTGACCCACAGTGCCTCTCTCCTCCCTGTTTACTCTTTTGTTCAGTTGTTTTTATCCTTCCTTTACATGAGAGCTACTCCCCTCCTCCTCTTCTCTCCTGCCTGTCTCTCCTGTAGGTTATGTACCCTGGTATGTTGACATCCCAGTCATGGTTCTCTGTGTACCATGTTTCTGTGACTGCTACATTATCCAGGCATCCCCTTCCATCAAAGCCACCAGCTCAGGGAGCTTGTTGCCCAGACTACAGGCATTGGTACTCATTACCTTCCATTTACTTATGGCCTTACTCCTTTTGCCCCATCCCTGTCCTTCTTGCCTTTGTCACTTTCTCCATTTACCCTGCCCTTCTCCTATAGCCACCTCTATGTTGGTGTTTACCACACTTACTGCCATGATTTTTGGGGGCTAGGATTTCCCCTGCTCCTTTCCAGTGCCTCCCCTTGGCTAGTTTAAATACTTGCCAATGAAACATTTAAACCTATCACCTAGGATACTTTACTAAACCATCAAACCATTACATCCATTTTCTTTTAGCCAAACATAACTTGAATTTTCAAATAACTTTCCTTTTAATCATTTACAGTTAGATGGCTACCTAAACCAATTTATTGGCCCTCTGGATACAAACACCAAGGTGGCAACACATCCAGGTGCACAACCAGTCCATGTTCCTATTTTATTCCAGCCCATTTCCCCAGGCCTCCTGTTTCTTTATTCTGTAACTTTGTTCCCGTCTCCTCCACCCCTTTCCATCTTTCTTTAATTATCCCATCTACAGCTACTGCATTGGAAGATGAGCTTCCCCATCCTAGCCTCCTATCCCATTCCTCAAGTACCCCTTCTAACTGCAAACTGAACAATCCCGAACCTATGTCTGTCAAATGTATCCCATCCAGCCAGTAAAGGCCTGCACAACCCTGATAAATGTCTATGTGTATAATATTCCTCCTAACTCCCCGACCATAGCCACCACTTTCCTGTTGAACCACTTCCTAGCCCTGTCAATGGTCTTCACATCCCATGCCTGCCGCCATACCCACATTGATACTATCTTGGACCATCTTATTACTACTGTCACCACCTCCTAAATTGTTCCAAATCACCTTTATCTCCCATAAAATCCATCCATGTTCTTCCCCATGATATTTCCCCAAAATGTATTATCAGAATGTCCAGACTAGGACATTTCACCTTCAGATCATCCAGAAATGGCAACAGCTGGGCCAAATACATGCCCAGAATACCCTTCCACTGCACTTTAGCCAACCCCAAACTCAATCATAATTGTCTCCCCCAGCCCTCACTGCTGCTCATTTCTCTGCCCAATAAATGGAGTGGCCACAAATCCAGACATTCCTCCTTTTAGCTGGTTCCAAAGGGACATAAATTGTATTATTTCAGTATCCACTGGATGTACGACTTTTAACTATCCAAGGTCCACCTTTCCACCTTACCATTGCTGCTGACCAGCCCTTGGCGGCAGTCTCTGATGCTGTCCCAGTCCTGAATAAATGGAATGAGAACCCTGTCGCATCTTGCCCTAAAAATTCAGCTCTCTATTCAAAACTACTACTAGCTGATACTTGGTAACTGGCTTTGTATTACCAAGCATGAATGACCCCATCCCACAGGTGATCTCACTGCCTTGAATTCCCACATGGCCCACACACTTGACACCCATCCATGTATTTATTTTCTCATCACCTCCTTTTTCCCCTTTCTCTGATTGGTACATCTTTGACCTGGCCAGCCACAACTCTAATCTATCCTCAGACAAGTGCATGTCTTTGCAAAGAAGCCTGCTGTCCTTCTTTTGCTTACCTTAGACTATCACCTCATTAATTCAGAACTCACCATAAAACATTATCAAAAGACAGTGGAGAACAGGTGTGCCTCATAATGGGAATGACATATACTCCTCAATGTCTCCAACAGACTAACAGGCAGCCACTCTGATACTGGGTGTCTACCATCAGTGCTGTTTCCCTTATCTGCAGCCTTTGCATCATATCCCTGACCACCTGTGCCTTGCAAGGCTCATACCATTATAATAGACTGTAGACAAGCCCTAATGCTACCAGGTGGATCACCATGGTGGGATGGGCTGTGCCTTCTCCTACTTCTGAACAATTAATCTAATCACCTGCACCTCAGTCAAGGGCCCACTTACCTCAATTCCAGCCTGCTTTCTGAAGCTTGAAATACTCACCAAGATACCTTGTACATCCTCATTGTCCTTGCAGACCAAGAGCTCCTGAACAGCAGGTCATCTCTTTCCAACCAATCTCCCACAAGTGGAATGGGACCACCATTCTCTTGGCATCTGCCCCAGTGCAATACACTGGAACTGTGAGACAGCAGGAGTCTAGACCTGTTGGCAGAACATGATACAGAAGCCCAGATGTCTCAGAGGAAAGTTTATTCAAGAAACTACAGAAAAACAGCATACATGCTGGGAGTTCCAAACCTCTGAACACCATAGTGTCATCATGGAAACTCGGTGAAAACAGTCTTCTAAACATTCTTATACTATAGATAACAGAGAACATTACTAGGTAATGGACTGTCCCAAAATGGCTGAAGAGCTGAATACAGCAATTCTATTGGTGGGTAGTTAGGGTATGGGGTCATAATGTCTGAAGCCACTATGCTGCAGCAATATACCATGCTGCCAATACAGTGCAATATATTACAAATGACATAAGTCTTGTTTTTGCAGGGGATCTGAACCCTGCACCCCTGTTACAGGGGCTGCACCACCAGCCACCACCACCAAAATTATCTAACTCTGGCGGGGATATCAGTAAAATTGTACAAAGTGCAAAAGTTAAATTCCATGTGTCTGAGACTGGAATCGAAATCCATTCCAAACACATTGCTTACCTCCCTTGCTGCCAGTGGTTCATCCTGTTGAGCCATGGTAGCTGCTCGTGGACCCTTCCCAGCAGGATTCTTATCCTGCACTGGGAAGAGTGAGAGGTGCACTACCGTGTATACTTCTTTGTGGTTTTGCACCCTCTCAGTCTTCCCTACCATGCTGTTCCTACCTTGTGGTCATGTCGTGCGCCGTGGAGTGTACAACATATTGACCCAGTAGGGGCAGTTAGCACCTAGGGGTATATGGGGTGTCTAGGTTCACATGTTTCACCCTTGTTGAATGATAAGGAGACAACACTAAAGAGAAAGCACTGTGGGCTAAATTTTGGTAGATTAAGTGGCATAAAGAAATTGTAGCTGAGCACAAAGTTGTTGGAGTGTCTGCATAAGCAGCATGAGGAAAAACAAGAAAAATAATCAAAAGTCTTGAATAATACCAAAACCTTTGAATGGAAGTCCTAACCAGGTGTTAGATAATGCAGTACTTAAATCACCATCATGAAATAATTCATTCAGAGAATTTCCATCTTTAGTAATATTAATAAGATGTGTATCCTCTCTGTCTAATAAAGATTTAAGATTCTGGGTAAGTGGATTGATATGCACATTAAAACTGATAAATACTGCTCTATAGCACTGACATCATCAGGGTCACTATCAATGTAGACTTTAAAATGTTGAGAAGCTGGGGTCATTCATCATTCACATACATAAAATCCTTTACTCAGGAATCACTTCAAATCTTTGTTTTATCCCCACTATATTTCCTCCGTCTATTAGTTTTTTCATGGGGTGCTAGCATTTCCTGTTAATAACAATTTATAATTAATATCTTTGTCTTACACATTTACATTTCAGTTGATGTAGTAAAAATATACCTCTTATTTAATCAGCAATAGTTTTTATATTTAAGTCTGTCAGATAAGCTATTTATATCTTTATCTGTCATAAAATGCATTTCTGTACATATATCATATCCTCATTGTACTGCCTATAATAAAACCAAATGATAAACACAGTTTTAGTTCAGTCTTATGTTTTATGGACTTCAATATTTTCCTAAATTTCTCCTAAAGTGCCACCATACACCTATCAAGTGCACACATTTAACCACTGCATATGCCTGTCACTCAATTATCATAGGAGGCAGATACCTGTAAATTCCATGTAGTTCCATTTTACATTGATCTTGCTACTTATTTTCCTTTTTCTTTTCCAGATACTTGATTTATGTTCTATAATACACAATTGTTGCATTTTTTCTCAGTGGTTTATTTTTTTATTTTGCTTAACTTTGTTATTGTAATGTCTCATTGCCATGGCTTCTCTCTGAGAGTATAAATCTTAATTCTTACTTCCTGTGTAAATCTCTACCATGTAGTACAACAGGACACAGTTGTGTCACACCATGGGGGGTGAGGCCTGTCAGTACAAATGGGGAGAGTATGAAAAACTTAGCAGAAAAGATAGAAAATCTAAAGCTCAGAAATTGTCAACTAGAATGGCATGGGTTAACCATAACCTAGTGCACTGAACATAACTGAATACCGAGGGAGTCAAAAAACATAGAACCCGATTTATATATAAACTCCACAAAACGATTTACAAAATGGGACAGAATAACGAAACACATAAGCTGTGACTTTATGTACCCTAATTGAGGCAGTAATAGGTGAGAGACAAAAATCACAGTGGAGGCAAATCCAGCAGAAGAATCTTTAATCCTCAAATGGAAGAGGCAGACTTTAGAAAAAATCTAGAAGATATTAAAAGAAAAAAATACAGTAATATGAAGACAGACTTGAAGGTACACTGTCAACCCACTTAGATCTCAAAGTGTCCCTAGTTTAAAAACACATTTTATGATTTCCAACATTCTGTAAAGATTGCTGATATAGCTGGTAGTTTGATTCTGACTCTTTTTTTCTTTAAAAAAGTGAAAAACAGACTGCCCACCATACTAGTGTTACCACACAAATACAGGTTTGTTTACATTCCTTGATCAGCTCCAACTGCATTGTTCTTGGACTTGAAACACCCACAACACAATCTATCCCTTCATGATGCAGTGGGAGTTTAGATATCTACTGCCCCATGAGTGACTGTACTGTCTGAGTGTGTTTCTAATGCTCAGTAAGTATGCAGTAAGAACAGATCCAGGATTGTAAACAAAACAAGGTTTTTATAAATATACATTAGCATGCCTTTCAGTTCTACTAAACAAGGAGACAGACAAAACAAACAGAAGCAAGGATTTATTTGTACATGAATGGATGAATGGATCCCAGCTTCTCAACATTTTAAAGTCTGCATCAGTACCACGGGAGCCAAAAGATGAAAAGGAATTAAGCACATTACCCACAGAAAACAATTGATCTCACCATTAATGTATTCAAGTTGCTGGGTGGTGACAGGAGTGATAACAGTATGGCCAATGATAGTGCACTCATATGAACCAAAACAGAAGTAGGGCATGTCAGCACCACAGGTGAGATGTTCATAAGACAAGTTCGTGTCATTGGTCACAATGCAGTTTGTCCTTTGCTATTGTAGGTAACTCAAACTTGAGGAAGACACTACTTTGTGAGTTGTACAGGGCAGGTAATGGAAGCATTTGTCACCTGACTGGTGAGATGTTACATGGCTTCTTGCAGCACATGTTGTCCAGTAGATATTGGAGGAAGCAATGTGATAGTAAGAAAAGCAGAAGCAGTTTCAAATAAGTCATCTTCAAAACCATAAGACCAGTCTATAGAGTTCATGGAGTAACCACATATCAGTTTAGTTACCTCAAAGACATCACATCGACAGAAACAGCAGTAGCCTTTTATAGCACAGCAGTCTGTACATGGGGCTACCCAGGCATCCAATTGAGGATGAAACACTAGCAAAGGAGGAGATCGATCTGTTCATGATAAATGCTGGCCTCGAGATGGCCCTCGGAGTGGACTTTAGCCAGCTTGTTGAAGATTGAAGAACCTTGTTGAAAATTGGCAGAGACACAGTGAAGAAGACACGCAAGGTGTCCCTGATAGTACAATGATGTGTCATGTAGCACTGTCCTTGATTAGGATGTGGTGTGACATAACCCAAGTTTCTGGCTGTGACAAAAGAGAGGAAAAGTTCTTGGTCATGCACTTTGTAGTACAAGAGTTACAGTATGGGCAGTACTATTTACCCATACATTTATCTTGGATCAAATCAGAGATATGCCCTGATCCTGGAAGAGATTGGTGACAATGATTATGGTGTAACTACCATAAGCTGAACAGATGATTTTGTTTTGAGTCTCATTAAATAAAGTTGCTACATCATGCATGTTATATACCATTAATCTTTACTCCTGAGGTAAACCAGTAATACCGTGTAGCATGGGCTGTATCACAGTTTGAGCTTGTTTACTATTAAAGTATTTTATATGATGCTTGATTTTTGCTAAATTAGCTCTGTTCCAGTTGACAGGCATGAGCCAAACTTGTCTGTAACTGTATCTGCAATTCCAGTTATGACAGTTACACTCAAACTCTGTTTAAGGTGTTTTGAGCAGAACATGCCCATGTTCAATAGTATGTCGACAAGCTATAGGATTGTGTGCACTTGTTTGGTTTCGGCAACAAAGTCTAGTAACATGCTAGCATGAAATCTAGAGACATTTGTACAGGAGCAATGATCAAATCGGCCATGTTCTAATGAGTAATACTAACGTCAACAGGAACATGCATAAACTGAACATTATTGATAAGTGTCCCAGGAATGGAAGTCATTGCCAGGCCACTAGGTGGACCTGGTTCCATTGTTGGGCATTGTGAGGGTTCATCAGGAAAGCTGGTATGACTGTCTGGAAAAGAGCAGCTGCTGCAGCTGATTGGGTTAAACATTTATGGCACATGGTGGAGTTAAAATATTTATCACAAAAATCTTGCCCCAATGTTGCTGTCAGGTTGTGGGGTCCTGTATGACGTTGATTAACATGGCATATACACAAAGTTCCACTGGGGCATATGTGGGCATTAGGCCAACATTGAAAGGTTCTTTTGGAAGGCAGGCCACTTGGAGGCCTTGTTTGGTAGAATTACAAGTTCTCCATTTGATTTACACAGTGGAGTTATCTGGAGAAACCACCATGGCATTAAGGTAGGCATCTTTTCCTTCATTCACAGTCACATGAGTAAATGGAAGTCAGATGGCCATGCCCCATTGGGAGATGCAGTGATGTGGGTCTCAGGAGGCATAGGATTCAGGTGACGAAGGAGTATCTGGAGATTCTTTTGAGGCTGGTTCCAGAATGCTCACTGAAGCAAATAGAAAAGGTAGGTTGTGAGCAGCAACATTCTGAAAACCAGCAAAGACAGGTAAAATACAGATCTCCTCCCCATCTGGGAAGGAGGATTAACCATTTTCAATTTTTATTTTATTTTTTTAATTCTAGTCTTTGGTAACTGGGTAAGGAGTAAAACATCTTTGTACAGTTTCAGTTGATTTGCATGGTACCACTTTTGCTTGGTATTCTTATGGTCTGTCAACTGTACTTGACAGACAGCTGTGCTCAGTTTATTCACAATGTAGAAGGTACCAGCCCACTTGTTTGACAGCAGATGGGCTGATGTAACATATTGTAGTACTATGACTTGATCACCTACTTGCCAATTGACTGCTTTGACATCCTGTTTGTCAATTGTTTGACATAAGTGTCAGGAGACACTTTATCAATGTTTGGGGTGTTGAGATCTAACCACAAGTGTTCTGGCAGCCTCATTTGCTGGCCTGTCATCAACCTCAAAGGGTGTACACTGGGTTGCCGCCAGGGGTAGCTCTCATTTTCATTAGGAGTAATGGCAACATGGTGTTCCAATTTTTGGCATTTCATTTCAAACTTACACAACATCAACTAATCTGTCTGTTGGATCTCTCCACTTGTCCAGAAGACTGGGGGTGGTAAGCTATGTGAAACTTCTGTTTGACCCGTAGCAATTCCAGGTATTCCTGCATGAGCTGTCAATGAAGCTTGCTCCTTATTGGAGTCTACATTGAGAGGTAGGCCCCATCTGGAAAATATCTGTTCTACCAGGATCTTAGCAGTAGCCTTTGCAGTATTGGCTCTGCAAGAAAAGGCTTCTACCCATTTGAAGATGAGATCTGTGATCACAAATGCATACTTATTACTTTTACTGGTATTGGGCAAGAGCCTGATGGAATCAATTTGTATGGCATTCCAAGGACTGGATTGCCTCTGTGGAAGTAACATGACATTTTTCTTGCCAGGAATGGGGTTATTCTGGGCACATGTGATACATTTTCCCACATAATGTTGGATGTCTGCTAACTAACCAGGCCACCAACCCACAATTTTTAGTATTTGTAGAGTTTTGTCTACACTTCAGTGTCCACCTGTGGGTGTGTCATGTATCTGGTAGATGAACTCTGATTGGTGCTCCTTGGGGACCTCCCACAGTTTTTGTCTCCAGAGTTGTACAGAGAGCAAGAGATTTTAGAGTGTCTTTTTAAAGGATTGTCCCCAGGATGGTGGTGCTAGTGTTGAGGCACTGGATGCCACACCTTGCACCATGCTGGTGACCAGGGTTTTGGAATGAGCCCAGGTTGTCAGGGGTCAACAAGGGGAAGGTGTGAAATGAATTGAACTACCATAATGCAGCTCTCCTCTCCTGGGGAGGGATAATGGATTCCCCGACCCTTGGCTGCCACATGGTGGAGGATGGATGGTAGTTCGAGACAGCAGGGAGCCCAGCAATTGCCAGGGGTGAGGTAGAAGGGGCTGAGCCAGAAACTGGAGTACATTTGCTCCTACATGAGCATGCACTGTTGTGTCTGATGGGGTCCCTGGATGTCTGGGGAAAACTAGGGAAAAAGGCAAAAAGTACTAATTAAAAAAAAAGGTTTGTCCCCAGACATCTCTTTCTCTGTTTCTTTGGAGAGGTACTCATATACCCCTTTTTTCAGGATATGCCATCTGTACTGCAGCCAGACTCAGTGGGACTTCTTGGGTACTCTTCTGTGTGGTCACCATGTGGGTCCCAGTTTTGGTTTGGGTGTTGGTATTGGGCAGCGTACCTATACCTCCCTCTGCCTTGAGTGCTTGCCTTCGCCAAGGTATCTGCTTAATCATTACACTGATAGAAAGGGCAGAACTTGTGTGAGCTTTTACCTTTGAATGTGAAGCTTGAAAGGAAAATTTTCAGTTAAACTGTCAGTGTACTGAAATAGGTCTCTGTGTTTGACAGGGTTCTATCTGAGGAAGTATAGTCATGGTTTCTCCACAAGGAAAAACTCTGTAAGAAATTTACACATCCATGCTGAGTCAGAGAAAATGATGGTGTCCTCCTCTTCCTCTTTGCCAAGGATGATATCCAGGGCACAGGCAATGACTGCCAGTTCTGCATACTGTGAGAACAGAGTTTACATTGTTTAGATACTCAGTGATGTCACCATCTGGACAGAGGATCAGAACCCTGAACCCTACTACTCATTTACCCTCTTTGTGGAAAGAGGAACCATCTGTAAAGATGTGGCATATGGCAGGATCTGCAAGAGCAGTGTTAGTGTCAGACAAAAAGGGCTTAGTTCTGGCAATGTGGGTAGTTCTAGGCCACACTCATGTGGGTCTTCTTGGTAAAGGAGTTCAAGTGCTTGGATAGATGGCATCTTTGTGGGTTGAACAGAGATGTATCTGTCTTGTGGGAGGAGCGACCAGTGGGTAGGTCTGGTGTTGGGCATGTTCAAATCCTTGACTCGATCTGAAAACAAAAGTAGTGGGCGTGATTGGTATATAGCACCACAGGACAAAAGCCAGTGATGAAAGTGAAGTGTTTAATAATCCAGGCTGTAGCAAGCAGGTGTCTTTCACAAAGGGAGAGTACCTGGGAAGCATAGACAATATGCCTAAGGACATAATATACCTTTTGTGCAAAAACTACAGACATTGCAGTCTCTGAAGTAACAGTTTCCAAATGGAATAGCAACTCTGTGTTAGGATTGACCAAAGCTGAAGCTGAGTCAATGCCTGTTTTA
Source organism: Neoceratodus forsteri (assembly GCA_016271365.2). Lineage (NCBI taxonomy): Eukaryota > Metazoa > Chordata > Ceratodontiformes > Ceratodontidae > Neoceratodus > Neoceratodus forsteri. The sequence continues at coordinate 1,237,416,060 of CM057453.1, read as the reverse complement.
TGGAAGTAATAGCAGCTGTGTGTTCTGGTCCCCATGATCCAGGAACATCCTTTTTAGTAACTCACACAGGGGTGCAGCATTCTGCCCAAAATCGCTGATGAAGTTTTGGGAGTAGTTGATCATGCCCAGAAAATGTCTAAGAGTGGAGAAACTAGTAGGTAGTGGCAAATCCTGAATACATTGAACCTTAACCAAAGCAGGATGCCTGCCCTATACAGTAATGTGAAGGCCTAAGAAAGAGACTTCAGAGAGGCAAAACTGTGCCTTTGCAAGGTTGCACTTGAGGCTTGTCTGTTACAGAACTGCAAGGAGCTCCTCTAGGAGTTGTAGGTGTTTACCAAGTCTGCCATGGCAAAGAAGATCATCCACATACGGCAAGAGACAATCCAGGGAATAAAGGCCCTGTAGGGCATCCTTCATGTGAATGTGAAAGAGGGAGGGCTCTTATAAAATCCCTGTGGGAGGCAGGTCCACTTGTACCGATGCCCCTCAAAGGTGAAGGCAAACTTATATTGGCTCTCTGGGGCTAAAGATGTGTGAAACTGGAAAATTTCATTCCATAAAATATTTCACGGTGCAAAATGAGAAATTCCATGGGCAATGTAAAAATTACCGCTAAATGGCAAAATTTAGGTTAAACATAGAAACATAGAATTTGACGGCAGATAGAGGACCGCTTGGCCCACCCAGTCTGCCCATTTCCTACCTAATGGATAAGCTGCAGATCCTAGTTAACCAGCAGCCTACTTCTTCCTACCCCATGCCCTAGAATTGCCTTATGACTGTCCCATGCATGCTTGAATTCCACCACTGCTTTTGACTCCACAACCTCCTCCGGAAGGCCGTTCCATGCATCCACAACCCTCTCTGTGAAAAATACTTCCTTAAATTACCTCTGAGCCACCCCCATCTTCAAATTGTGCCCCTTGTTCTTGCACACCTCTTATTTTGAAAGATGCTACCCTCTTGGACTTTGTTGATTCCCTTGAGGTACTTGAAAGTTTCTATTATGTCTCCCCTCTCCCTCCTTTCCTCGAGGCTATACTTATTAAGCTCTTTAAGTCTCTCTTCATATGTCTTCCAGTGCAGACCCTGCACCATTTTAGTTGCCCTCCTCTGGACAGCTTCCATCCTGTCTATGTCTTTGTGGAGATTGGGTCTCCAGAACTGCACGCATGATACTCCAGATGGCGTCCTGACCAGCTGTCTGTACAGAGGCATAATAACTTCCCATTTTCAACTGGTGATACCTCTCCCTATGCATCCCAGTATCCACCCAGCCCTCCTTGCTGCCCCTCACATTACTTGCCCACCTTTAGGTCATCTGATATGACTACCCCAGGTCACTTTCCATTTTGTTGTTGTTAGTATCTCAACCCCATTGTGCACTCTTCCCTGGGTTTTTGTTTCCCAGGTGCATTACCTTGCACTTCTTAGCATTGAATCTAAGCTGCCATACATTTGACCATTCCTCTAACCTTGCCAAGTCCCTTCTCATCCTTTCCACCCCACCTTGTGCATCAACTCTGTTGCAGATCTTTGTGTCATCTGCAAAGAGACATACTTTTCCTTCCAGTCCCTCTGCAATGTTGCTTATAAAGACATTGAAGAGGACTGGTCTATCTACTGACCCTCGAGGTACCCACTAGTAACCCCCTTTCTTCAGAGTGGACTCCATTTACTATTACTCTCTGTGTCCTATTCTCCAGCCAATTCTTCACCCAGGCTGTCATCTTGGGACCCACTCCCAGGCTGGCTAACTTGTATATTAATCTTTGTGTGGGACTGAGTCAAATGTCTGCTAAAGTCTAGGTAGGCCATGTCCACGCCTCCCTGATCTACTACTTTGGTCACCCAGTCAAAGAAATCTATCAGATTCATCTGACATGACCTTCCACTGTGAATCCATGCTACCTTGGGTCCTGTGCCCTCTGGCATCTAGATACTCCACAATTCTCTCCTTCAGAAGTGATTCCATCATTTTCCCTATCACTGAGGTTAAACTAACAGGTCTGTAGTTTCCTGCTTCTGCCTTGCTCCCACTTTTGTGAAGGGAATCACATCTGCTCTCCTCCAGTCCTCGGGTACCACCCATCCTCCCATGATTTGTTAAAGAGGGTAGTCAGTGGTGTCACTAGTTCTACCCTTAGTTCTTTTAGAATTCTGGGATGAATACCATCAGGCCCCATTGCTTTGTCCACCTTCAGTTTTAAGAGTTCTTTCATAACCCTTTCTTCTTTAAATTTGGCGAAATTTCAAATTTTGTGATGAAATTTTGAATTTCAGTGGTGAAATTTCACAATTTCACACCAGTGAAAAAATTTTTAGCAATGGCAGATTTTGCAAAATGTTTTATGAGGCGAAATTGCTGATTTTCGGCAATTTTGCCAGTGAAATTAATTTCGCAACATCTCTATCTGGGGCCAATGGCACTGACCAAATGCCACTGGAAATGTCAAGGCAATGAACAATTTGTGTTCAGGTTTTAGAAGTTTGAGTACATCTAGGGCAGATGACACGGTAGGTGCACAACTTGGATTTGCCTAATTAAGCTTTCTGTAGTCAATGGTCAATCTCCAGTTATTGTTGGGCTTTTTCACTGGCCAAATTGGGAACTGATTGTGGAGATTCAAGGCCTTATGACCCTACATTTCAAAGGGATTCAATTGTGGCCTTAGAAAGGATTGCCTCTGCTGGAAAGGAGCATTGCCTTTGGTGAGGTGGGTCTGCACCAGTTACCCATATTAGGGTGTTCATTCTGCTGCAGTCATGTCTGTTTTTCATAAAGGCTTTTTGGTGTTTTTTCCAAAATAGGCCTCAAATGATCAAAAAGAGGTGTTGCTGGAACATGTGGACAACGTCATATTCTGTGTTATTCATCGTCACTGCTGCTATGACATGTGAGTCAAAAATAAGTAGCAGATGATTAAGGCTGGGTGCCTGGAGGAATAGCCTACTAGCTAAATCAATGTGCACCATATTGAGATGGAAAATAGACACCAATTATGCTCTAATGGTGAGAGAGAATCATATGGTCAAAACAGTGCTTCACTTCTAAGGTACCGATGCTGATTGGCATTGGTTTGGACTGTGAGGTTATCATCACGGTCAGTTGAAGGTCTGGGTGGAGGTTGCCTTCTCTGTAGACCAGCAAGAATGTTTAGGATTATCTTGATGTATTACCAAGATGGCAGCACCCATATCCAGAAGTAGTTCAAGCTGGCAGCTCCCAACCAGTGGTTCCACACATGGTTGATCAGAGTCATGCAATAAAAGACGTGAGTACTTCGAACTGGGGCCTGATACCACCAGTCCGATTCTGTCCAAGCTTGCAAGGCACCATAAAGTGTTGGAGCCACATCACAGAGCATCTGTTTCTCTCTTCTGTATATGAAGATTTTGACTGTTGCACCCTAATCTTGTGCTGTAGTGGAGGCATGATCTGTTCATAGATAGCTGACACAATCTGTTTTGATTCAAGTTTGGCATGTGCACCTGAAGCCATTCCACTTGGCCAACAAATCTTATACAAAGGTCCAGACCACTGTTTTTGTCTGTTATTTCCATTCATATATTTCTTTTGTATGATAATTTGTTTTGTTGAGGGTCCTTTGATTTCCCTCTACCTCATACTGAGTAGAAGAATCTGCACTTTGCTGTAAGGCAGCTACTTTGGACTTTTGGCTCAAGCCAAGGTTCTTAGCGTATACCTGGTACACATGCTCCACTTATTTCATGATTGCATGCATGCTTTCCCATCTAGGGAATATGGTGGCTTCAACTTTCTGTGGATGGTTGGCTGGAGTTTCTTAGAAACAGGCCTTTGTACACAATTGAGTCCCTATCAGGATGCTCACCAGCCAAATCTTTGCCTGTACTCTATGTGAGCCTCAAGCGACTGTTGTGTTGGGCCGGGTTCTCTTTAGCATGCTGCATCACCTGGGTTGAGAGAATTATGCAGAGCATTTTGGGGTCATGTCACCAACAGGTGAGCTGCTACTCTATCAAAAGGGGCTGTAACATTGTGACATATGACTTCTGCCAACTTTACCCGTGATGTGGGTCCACAGTTTGCTTCAAAACTTCGACTTGGTACTCAAGTGAGAGGCTGAGCATTTGGCAGAGTTGCTGCACTTTTTCCAGATGGCAGCTAAGATAGTCTCTAGGTGCTAAATGGCCAATTATCTCAGCAATATTTTGGATGGCTTTTGCAGACTGAAGAGCACTTTGGTCTGTTCCCTGTCAGGTAATGGCTTTAGTGACCGCCTCTGCCATGATGGTATCCATGCCCGAAGGAATGCCTTCTTCTACACCCCTTCTTCAATATATCTCTGACTGCTTGTTTCAGTGTTTTGGCCTGTGCATTGGAGGTTCCAGCTTTTGAGACTGCATTTTGAATCAGGCTTTCCACCTCTTTCTTGTCTTTCTTATTCAATCCGACTACCGGTGGGTGAGGCCACAGCCTTCTGGTGTCCCAAGGAATGCCCTCATCATCACTGTCATCATCGGAGGATGAAGTCAATTAGGTGGGAAACAGCATAGATCTCACATGACCCCATAGTACTTCCAATTGCTGACTTAATTTTGTCATCTTAATTCTACACATTCAATGATACCCCTGCATTTGACTTGTCCCTTACTAACATGATCCTGTAAAACTCAGTATGCAGTGCTCACATTGTGAACTTCCCTATGCTGCTTTTCCAGTTCATTATGGCATCTCTCAAACTGTTGCCATAACTCTCATACTCACTCTTCAGTGAATAACTCATGCTTCTAAGTAAACCATTCAACTGTAACATGTATTTTATCTTGCTGCAACCTCTCATTCTCTTCCTGCAGCCTAAGGATTTCTTTATCTTTTCCTGCCTAACATGTTCAAGTTCAATCTGTTTCTCTTTCTCAAGCTTTTCAATATCACTTTCCAAATATTTCTGGCCTCACCCACTTCCCTGGATTTGGAATCTAACTCTTTTCTCAAGCTAAAACTCCAGATTCCATTGCCTGGAATAAAGCATATAGGGTGACAACCATAACTTTTCTGGTCATGTTTCTTTTGCTGCAGACTTGGCTTCCTTGTACAGTCTGCCAACATACTGTCCTGGATCAGTCTGCAATTTTACATCCAGCGTGAAATCATTCCAACCTCCCTGGGAAGTCAGAAAGTTTAAGACATCTATGTGGAGCCCTGTATTAATGGCTATTGTTGGGGTTTGCCTTTACTGTGCAAACAGAAAATCCAAGACCTACCGTTCATCTCAAACCTTACTGCTAGACAGCTGCTCCTTCTGGATGTTGAGGTCTGAACTGGTTGACCATCTGCAAGTTGAATGAGGGGTGAATGCTCTAACACCTACTGTGATCCCACATCCATTCACCTGCTACTACACCTTTTGGCATACTTGTTGGGTTCTGTCCAAACAGTTCCTGCTGAGGTTTCCAATTGTTAGATGGCATGACTCTAGACCTGTTGGCAAAACATGACAGAAGCCCAGATGTGGCAGAGGAAAGTTTATTCCAGAAACTACAGAAAAACAACATGCCTGCTGTGAGTTAGAAAACTTCCGAACAACATGGTGTCATCATGCATACTCAGTGAAAAACAATCTGAAAACATACTTATACTACAGATAACAGAGAACATTACTAGGTAACCGACTCTCCAAAAGGCAGAAGAGCCAAATACAGCAATTCCATTTGTGGGCAGTTAGCATCTAGGACAGTTAGATGATTTCTTGTTTTGCACGTATACACTGATAAGAACAAAGCTAACTAGGCTAGTGTTGGGTAACAATACATTGATTCATAAGAGGTGCTGATTCTTGCAACAGGGCAAAAGCTGTAGGTAGCACACAAGCACTACCAAATAATCATGCTGGCTAACAGTTCCTAAGCACATAGTAACAAGTGTAAAAGAAATATGAATTGTACCTTATGCATAATAATAGGTGTTGTAGCATGCATGGGGGTATATGAGGTGTCAGGTCTACACTGTCAAACTGAAGATGGGAAAAGCTATCAGCCATGGCATTCTTAACACCTTCCATGTGCCTAGATAAAAATGACATGTTCAGTTCCAGCCCTTCACCATTAGCTGCTAAGCACCCTCATTACCATGTCGGCTGTCGCAGATTGTCTGTTCAGCACCTCCACTACTGCCTTTTTGTCACACCAGAATAGCACCTCCTGATTCCTATTCTTCTCCCACCAAATGGCCTTCACTACCCATATCGGAAGATCTTCAAAACATAATGTCCCATGTCAATCATCTCATATGTCATGCCTCTGGCAATGACTGTGATATCCACCCTTCCCCAAAATAAGCCCCCATCCCATGGATGCCCACTGCATCCATATAAAGCTTCAAATCTATGCTGAAGACCAAATCATCCAACCAAAATGTGACCCCATTATACTGGCACAAAGATGCCTCCCACTCCTCTAACTCCTCCTTCATGCCCTTGTTTTATCCACAGTGGTGGGGCTTCACGCCCCTTGACAGTGCCAATCTTCATGTAAATGCCCAACTGGAGCCACCACCCTACATGCAAAATTCAAGTGTCTCAATAGTTGTTGAATCACCAAAAGTGGCCTTCTGCACCTCCCATTTATATGCTCCAGCAATTTCGGTGCTTCTGAACTTTCCCTTCTGGCAGCCTAAATACTCCCCTACTGTGTCCACCTCTATTCCCAGAATTTCTAACCTACAGGATAGACCCTCCATTTCCCCTTTGCTAACGGGACCCCAGCTCTCACACACTGCCTGGAACTTTCTCAGCATGTCAGCAGTACCTTTATCCCTTGTCCTTTAAACAAAATTAATTCAAGTAATACACCACTGTCTTAAACCTATGCTGCTCCCCAAATGTCTACTGTAACTATGTACTAAACATCTTGAAGGTGCTGAAAGCCAAAAAGCAGTCCATCAGCTTTGTTCTGTCAAGTAATAACCTCCCAGAATTTAAAACCTTATAAGTCCCAGTCTTCTGGTTGGATCAGGATTAGCCTGAATGCCAACTCAGTGTTGGTCTTAGCCAACCATACTCCATCCATTGCCCTAATCAGCTCCACAGCCTGGTCTCACATTGTGTAGGACACAACATTTCTTCATTGATGAAATCGTTAACTGATTTTCCTTCTAGGTAGGATAGGTGGTGGATCATGTAGTTTCCTCTAGGCTGTTTTTAGGCACCAACCACAATGGAGATACCTAAATTCTGGAAAGGAGGCACAACAAAGGGATCTCAACCTGCCTGCCTCTTCTTCCATCCTTACCTTCACTGCCATTACCACCTCATTATCTTTTACAGATGCCAGTTTGTTTGCCTGTATTGCTTTCCTATATCCTTCAACTACAAACTAAAGTTGTCTGTAAACCCCTCCCTCAGCATTCTGGCAATGCTTTGATCTGTCTACCATTATAACCAGTTCTACAAAACTTTTTTTTCATTGTCAACCTGGCCATCTTAAACTCCCTTTCCCTTTGCTGCCCTTCACTTACCTCTGTTACCTGGACTGAAGCTCCCTCCTGAGCCAAAGCCCTACCCCTGCCCACCTAACAAACCCACTTCCCTTTGGACTACTGAACCCCCAAAATAGCTGTCCCCAAAGGGCTTCCCCAAAATGTCCACTCCGCCCCTGCAATGTGATACAGGATGTGGCCAGTAGAGATGTGTGAAGTCCTTGAAATTTGCAGTTCACTGATATCATGGAGTGATTTTAGCAAAATTTACAGCTGCAAATTTCATGGATTACGATGCAAAATGTGAAATTTTGCCCTGAATTTCATGCTTCATGGAAAAGAACCTCAATTTTGACTGAATATTCGCACAAATTGAAGTTTTATGTTTTTTGAAACTCTACAAATTCCATGAAGTGTGAATTTTTGGTTCTTTGCACGTACTTCAAAGGTGAAGTTTAACTTTGTAATATCTCTAGGGCCAGGTACATTTGGAACATGCATGTCGAGATCTGCAGTTTGTCCATTTGCACTGGGCCCTTTTGTACTCCCAGAAAAACTTCTGTTTGTTCCCTGTCTTGCATTTTCCCTTCCACTCCACCCACTGTCTGTACCATCATAGTTTCAATCCATATATCTGAATGTCTTGTGTCCTATTGCACATCACCATAGGATGCGATTCTCTGATGGAACTTATTGTCATACTGCAACCACCCATTACCCCCTTTGCATCTTGTGTGCATTGCACACTATCAGCAATTATACAAGCAATGGAGTGGCTAGTTCTGGTTGGGCGTCTGCAGTAAAATGGCACTGAAATAAGTAAATCCCATCATTCAAGCATCCATGGTCTTCCCCTTTAGACTCCTGTCCTCCAGCGTCCTCCCTAATATAACTAATGCTGCTGCCATTTTGTCTTCCTTACTCTTTCCTTCTCCTCATACTTCTTTGCTGTCCCTTTGTCCACCAATGCAAAGATGTCAACATACTCCATTTCCAAATCTTCTCATTCAATGCCAATGGCACATACTCTCCAACATAGCAGCCAGAGACCTCTCCTCCCATTTATTCCGTCTCCGTCACTGTCCACCCTCCCCTCCACCCTTTTCTGTCCCTGGCCCATTTTCTTTAAATTCCAGTATTTTCTTTGAGTTACCCCAAACTGTCCTCCCACTGCCCCAATTATTTCCTCTACATACCCTCAAAGTCTCCATTGTAACATAAGATCAATAAGGTCCTTCTTACTCTCGCTGCCACAGCCCACTGGCCCCTTCTCTGGGCATCTTTTTCAGCAACCTTCTGCTTTCTGTCCCTGGTGCTTTTTATCTCCTGCTCAGCTCTCTTCTATGGTTTCTCCTTCTCCTGGGCCACCTCCAGCATAGCCTGCACTTCCTTCATCATCACTGTTGTCCTTTGGACTGTAACTTCTCTGACACCAGTGTCCAGTGTGCCAGGCTTATACTGCTCTTTATTCTTCCTCAAAGCATGTCTGCCAACTCTTGTACCTGAAGTGCAGACGTGTGCTAGCACAACTTTGCAAGCTTTTAAGATGGTGCTGCTTCCAGCTCTTGGCCCTTTAAGCCCCTCTTCCAGTGGGATTTTCTCCATATCACTCACTATCCCTTTCTATTACCCACCCCTTTTGTCTGACCTTTCTCCATGCTCCTTCCTGCATCCCTTTCTCACACACTCACCCCATTCCCAACTAACACCCAAGTCAGATGACCCCTGACAACTGGGGCTGCCATTAAGTGCTGCAAGTCATTTTAGCAGTTTTTGAATATAGTAGCTTTCTCCTCTTGAATAGTATCAGGATACCAAAATAACAGTTACAGTATGAGTTTGAAACACACCAGCCCCTGATACATCCGATTACCATAAATGAAGTATTAGTATTTTAGTTATGTGTTTATGTTACAATTATAGAGCTTAAAAATAAAGGCAGGACAGCATGTTTTGTGTAGAACCATGCCAGAAATCTTAGAACCAACGTCACTTCATCCTGTCAGACCAACATTCTGTGAACAAATTCATCTGTGTGGAATGCCAGAGCCAGAGTAAAATACTAGCAGAGAATGCAATATTCAATCAAAGGTTCAGCAAAGCTGTAACTGAAATCTAAAATGAAAACTAGAAAATTGAAAGGACCATGCCCCAAAATGTCACCATACAATTTTGTTGCATGTTTTCACAGGCTGCACTCAGGAAGCTCTGGCATACGTTTTCTAGTTGACTGGCAGGTTGAAGTGATATTGTTTCCATGCTTAACATCAATTTCATGCAACAGCATTGCAAGTATGTAGCTTTGTAGGCTTTTGCCTTTTTTATTGCAGTTAGTTCATTTCTAAAAGTTCTCTGTAAGTAAGCACCCATTTGCTGGCTTTAAGCTGCTGTTGTGAACTTTACAATATTTGACTTATTAATGTTTCCCTTTATAGTACTGAACCTTCCTAAAGGGGAATAAATTGACCCCAGCTGTTTGCCATTTTTCTGTGCAGGTTTTCTATCTAGTCTGGTATATCCAGAATACAGGAAGTATATTTCGAATGTTTGTACCCATTTAAGCAGGTTTCTGTATTAGCAGGACCGTCTTGCTATTGTATTTCATTGGCAATTACCACCATTTGTGGCTCTAGCATGCACAGCATAGTGGTGCTCCACCATTACATTTTTAAACTTCCTCAACATCCCCACCCCTGTCCAAAAGACTCTGTTTGGTTCTAAGACTCGTGGCATGGATCTGCACAAAACATTCCATCCTGTCTTTATTTTTAAGCTCTATAATTCTGGATGAAGTCCATCTATTTCAACTGAACAAGTTTATTGGTGTTCTAGTGATGCAAATTGTTTCAGACTGTCTGACTTTCTGCAGTTTGTTTCAATTTTATGCCTTGGCAGCTTGAATATAGCTTACATGGTATCTTGCCAGTTCTGAAAACATTTTTGTGCACATACTTAAACTTTAAATTTGCATCAGTTGGCACTTTGATTGCACTAAGCACTTTTATTGTACAGCACTTTATGAACTGTTTTCAGTACCATGACACTATAGCAAACAAATTCAGTCAGTGCTAACCTTGCTGATTTGGACAAGAGCACGATTACTTTTTATTGGCAGATATTTATGCATTTAAAGAGACAGAAATCTTTTCTCAGGTGCAATAATTACCTTTCAAAGCAACAGATACTAGATATGCCATTCTTTACTCTGCCTGCACTGCAGGAACTTATATTTGGATGAGAATTATTACCTTGTGACTTGGACATTATTTTTCAGATTTATTTACAGTATTTCAGACTGCAAGAACCAATATGTGGATGGGAATTACTCCTTTGTTACTTGGGTATTAATTTATTTTGGATTTAAAGTGACAGACACTTTGCCAGGTGCTATAATTACTTCTTAAAGAAATAGGTAACAGTTGCTATTCACTCTGTCTGCACTGCAAGATTTGAGATTCAATTAGTTTTATGTATTAATAAATGTTTGAGCTGTTTTTAGCTTTTTCATACAAATTAAATCTGTGTGTGGCTATGTTTTTAGAGCTGTGGGCGGAGCCTACATCCCTTCTGTCATCGATCAGACTATAGATCTAAAACGGCTTTTCATGTAACTACCTTGTTAGACATTTGGATATATTCATCCACAGCTGCAAAGCAGTGCACTCCCCTCTGATTGTTGCTATTTGCTGCTCTATGTTAAAAGGCATCTGAAGGGAGGGTGATGCTACTGTATAGTGCCTCAAAATTTCTGAGGATGTTAACCAAAAAACCTTTTAAACTGCTGTTTCTATCCTCTGTCTGGCTCAGTCTAATAGATGTATTCTATTTCTTTCAGTAACCTAGGGTTAACTCATTATATGATGTCTGTAGTCTACAGTGTCAGATTACAGACAGCAACTGTCTGTTTGTGAGCTACTTCATTGTATGGGCAAACAACAGACTGCAGGGTGGTGGGGGTCTGTAGCCCCATCACTTTTTGGCCTGAAGAATCTTGCCCTTTAAACAAACAAGCAAAAAAAGTAAGCATAAACTAGTGTGACAGTGTTAATTAATTCCAGCTGCCCAGGCACACATAGAACAAAAGACGTGCTTCTGCTTGTTTGCTGTTTCTGGAGTCAGAAGTGTCAAGTGGAAAGTGCTTTTAAGTGTGTGTATGCGTGTGTGGTGTGTAGTGTGTGTGTGTATGTGTGTGTACAATCCTGCTTTGGGATGGGCCATATGAGGGAGACTGCTCATCTCTTATCTAGAATTTACGATCTGAGGCTCCATTTGAGTGAGCAATCCCTCCTGCGGCAACAGATCAGTGTAAAACTAAACTGAAAGAAAAAAAATAACAGATTTACAGAAACACAGGAGAGATCACTTAATCAGAACCACACAGTATGGAAATGGAGGTTATGGGAATCAAACCCATGTCTGAATGCTGGATTTACAAAGACCATTTATAGATCATTACTCTAACCTCTAGGCTATACTGCAAGCCCCATAAATGGGAGAACAATTTAGACTGGGCTATTACTATCTCAAAGGAGAACTGCCTTGAATCAATAAACATGCATTTTTGTGGAAGTAGATGTTATTTTTAAAATACCAGTTCTGATTTTGTTACTGCTTTATCTTAACTGGCTGTATGGTAAAATTCAGTGAGTGTTTCTGATTCAGACACTGCTGGCATTGACCATTTTAGAACAATATGATCTTATCAAGAACTTACTTTGTTGGTACAATGCATCTGTGTTCTAATTTCAATTCTTAGGTTAATAGGGGCATAAACAACATCATACAATTCTTAGATGGCACTATGCAGCAGTGTGTAATCCATAAATATCAATGAGTGAACTAAAAGGCCAGAAGAAATGGTGCAGAAACAGAAGGGACCCACTATATAAAAAAAAAAAGCTTCTACAGGAAACATTACTCACAGGTTCTGTGCAGTTCTTCTTTAACTAAGCTTGTAGGGAATGTCGGTATTTTATCTAAATGGTAAGGACCTCTGTTTACAGGGATTTGGAGCCATCTACAAGGAAATTCTTCCCATAGACTTGCATTAGTTATACAGGAAAACAGAGAATTTGGCTTCACTGGAAATAATGTATGACTAAACAGCACTATATATGACACCAACAAGAAAATAAGCAGGGACACTGGTTTACGGGATTGAGAAAGGGCATATTCCATTTTGTACATTGTAAAAATATATTGTCACGGTGTCTGCTAAGCCAAAATCTGGTTTTACCGGTGTTTGGTTTTGTGTACTTATTTAACAATTTTAACTCTAACATGCATTTTAGCAACTTTGACCTCCACTATTACACATCCTTCCATCCTTGTACCAATTTAAAGTTATTTTGGGTACAAGATCTGATGGCAGCAGCGCACTATGGTTCCCCGTGCGATGGCAGCACCAACAGCACTACAACCTCTTCCTCAGGTGACAGAAGCAGCAGTACTGTGGCCCCCATCCCTTAGGTGTGATGGCAGCAGAACTACTTTCACCATTCCTCAGGTGTGATGGTAGTATCAGCACTATGGCCCCCATCCTCAGGTGAGGCAGCAGCAGTACTACATTCCCTATCCACCTGTGGTGATGGCAGAAGCACTACAGCCTCCGTCCCTTCAGTGTGATGGCAGTAGCAACAGTGCAGTCCACATCCTCTGGGGTTATGACAGTAGTGACAGCACTATGATCCCTTTTTCAACACCCACACCCCACATGCACAGTTACAAATGACTTAGTCTCTTTGTTAGAACTCAGATGTGAATTAATCTGAACCATCACTGCTAAGGTGGATGACCTTTGTTTTTCCTATCCATAATTTAGCTGCCTGAATTGGATTTATTTATTTATGAAGTTTTTGTTGCCCAGGTAAGTGCACTAGACAAATCCTGCCTATTTTCAGGCATGACCGGGGAGGGGATACAGATGAATGTTGACTGACCTTGAACTGGATGAAGCTGTTGGTGGTATTTTTTAAGAATGGAGAAATTTGGTCATTGCAGCGGGAAATTCCCTGCTCTGCTGCTGCATAGTGGCCAGTAGAGGGACGAGCCATTACCAAGATGGCCACTTGGAGTGAGCTGCTGAAGGAGGAAGATGGCTGCACAGTGGGAGTTTTGGTCTTCACTCCCACAGTATGTAATATGGAGGCCGGCTCTTTGAGCACCCAGGATATCGATTCTGATATGGAGTTCCACGATCGGTGGTCCTTTGGGAAGATTCAGTGATTGAATTGGGTAAACAGAAATCCCAACTCCCTAAACTGGCTGTAAAAATAAAATGCATGAGAAAGAATCCCTGGTTACAAGGATTGAGCCCAGCTTGGAACTTGATAAAGTAACTCACTCTACCTGCAATACTGCCCTCCCTGAAGATGGTATGTTTGTAACTGGAAATAAAACTCCTGGTCTACACCCAGAGAATAGCTCCGTTGAGCATGGTGAGTCTTTACAATGTTTTCAGATTTTTTGGATACATAATTAAAGCAGAGAGTTTTGCTTGTAAAGAACCTGTGACATTAACTAGAAAGCACAACAACCCGACTCCTGTCGCAACATAAGTTGAGCGTTTGGAGTAAGGAGAGGCAAGCAGTTGAATTGTTTACTGGCTTTCAACGGCGCCAGCCACACAGCCCAAGTCATTATCTCTGCAGCAGGAGGAATGCGCTTTGAAAGCTGCAGCGCTTAACCTTGCCAGAACTTTGGATGAAACCATTCATTCAGGAAACTCTGAAGAACAAAACACGTACCTCTCAGCCTTCATTCCCTCAAAAGGTTCCCCAGTGCATCCGTCTCTTTCTAAGGCTGGCAGTTTAATCGCGATTAATAGCGAGTGCCTTCAGCCTGCTACAGCACTAATTCCTGACAGTCCGATTGAAGGGGCTCAAAAGGCAGTACTTAAAACTGTGTCTACATCGGAACTAATACAGCCTGAAACTGCACTAATGGATAAATCGGCTGGGTTTGTTTTCAAGAACTCTGAGGCTCAGTCTAAAGTAATTTATCAGTCTTCAGCGACTTCCCAAATTAGGGCCACTGATTTTTTTCCCAAAGAAACTACTTCAGGCAAATCCTGCTTTACAAACTTCTGTTTCATCGGAACCCTGGTCTCCTGATAAAGCACTCAGAGAAGCTGGTTGGAAACAAAATACAGCAGGCATTTTGAAGCCTGATCCTACTTGGGATTCTGATTTTGCCCTCTCACAGCATTCCCAAGTGGAAACCAGAATTACAGCAGGATAATCTGGTGCAAATATTTCAGGAAAATAAAAACTGTCCTGAGTCAAGAAGTCTCCACTTAGCGTTATACCTTTGGAGGCAAAACTTCTCTATCCTCCTCTTCAAATATAGATTTGGTGCCACCCCATCAAGAGCACATTACTTCCTCCCACACCTTCCCCAATGAAACCTGCTTCCCAAAACCACTTATGTCTGAACTATTTTCTAATTTCAAAGAGAAGCAGCACCTGCCGGAATGCTGTTCGGATTCGCTATAAAGGGGTTTGGAGGATCGACCAGACAGACATTATGTGGGAATCCTTATTGAAAGATTCCTTACACTTTACTCCTAAAGATGTATATGCTTTCATCAATATCTCTGGGAAGACAATTTTGACATTAGTTTTCGGTCACCACATACTTTGGATTTATTTTGAGATAGAGTACAACCAAGTCAAATTTTTCTCTCTATGGACCCCTTTTTGTTTATACCTAACTAAACCTTTGATAAAACATATTACGGTCATGTTTAGAAATGAGGGGTCCATGTAGAAAGATATATCATTTGGTTGTCCCTCAAGTGTGAAATTTTGAGGGCCTGAGCTTGTTCTGGATTCTGAACAATTTTGGATGGGGGATGGAAATATAAAATGAAACTGAGACAATCTGAGACAGGGTGGTACATATTCCAATTCTCTTTTATTGGGGAAAGATAGAGGTGTTTGTTTTATAGTGGTCAACCTAGGGCTTGTTACAGATGTGGGACCAAAACACACCTTTTCAAGTGTCTGCTACCAACCACGTTGAGACAACTGTGGGGAGGTTGGGCGTATAACTATGCATTGTCATAATCAGACTAAATGTGAGCTTTGGTGAAGAATCTGGTCATACATTTCGGGTTGCCCTTGGGCTGCTAAAAAATAAACTTCCTGTATAAACTCAGAACTCTTAATTCAGAAGGCTCAGGGACGCTGTACTCTCTCTGCTTCTAGTTCACAGTCCTTTTTCCTTCCTCTCAAATTATAGTTCAGTCTCCTGATGTGAGCTTCCCTCCAATAAGTTCCTAGAAAAATTAGATAAGGTTATTCAACGGTTTCTGATTTGTGGCAGTTGAAAATCCAGCATGGGCCCTCCTGACCTTTGGAATTCCTTCCAGTGTGTTACTCTGAGGCTTCTGCAGAGACATCTTGAGGAAGCACCTAAGGTCTTAGATATTAAATCATCTTTACCCCAACGTAGATCATCTAGAAATCTACATTTCAAACCCCCTCCCTTCCTGCTCCTACCATAGAAACAAAGTAACTCTTATGTCCCTTGTTTACTCCATGGGGAGATACAGAGAATAGAACTGGGAACTCAGACTCCTAAAATTCTTTATCCACTGCGGTATCAGCCAGTGGATAGTTATAAAGGAAAGAAAAAAAAAGGAAAAAATAAGTCTGATCCATTTTTCATAAAATATAATGCAGTGGTCTTGGGGCTCTTTGAATACTCATAGCCTACTATAATATAGTTAAAAGGGCAAGCCCTTTTTCACTATATCTTAAATCAGCATTTATCTGTATGCTTTTACAAGAAACTTGGATGCACTCAGTGGAACAACTGTCTTCCTTTAAGCGGGATTGGGTGTGGGGCCCTTCCTCTTTGGTCCTCTGAACAGATACTGCAGACGAATAGGAATTTGTTCAATACCTATTCCTTTAAACGCCATAATTTAATTGACCTTATCCCAGGGAGAGTCATGATATTGATGGGAAATGGCATGACATATGTTA
Organism: Neoceratodus forsteri; assembly: GCA_016271365.2. Lineage (NCBI taxonomy): Eukaryota > Metazoa > Chordata > Ceratodontiformes > Ceratodontidae > Neoceratodus > Neoceratodus forsteri. The sequence goes on along the minus strand of CM057453.1, from coordinate 1,237,399,608 downwards.
TCGTTTCATTAACATCTATAATCCTCAAACAAAAGCTGGTAGAGTTTCTTGTTTAAAAGCTGTTCAACCCTTTTGGTGACATCAGTTAAGGTGCTCTGGGGAGGCGTTTCAATTGTACAATTCTCAATTCTCTAATCAGAAAAAAAAAAAGAAAATCTATTCGCGATTCTCACATTTTGCTAATATTGTTAAAACAGCAGGCTTATTTAATTGTATTTCCTTTCTCTCGAAAAGACCCTGTATTCCTTTACAAAAGGTAAATTGTTTTCCCTAATAGATTATGTTTGTTTCCACCAAAGTACAAATTGATTCTTTAAGATGATCCCTTGTGAATTTTCTGACCATTCTCTCCTTGTTTGTAGTTCTCAGTTTTCTGGTTCCCTGAGCATAGGCAGGTTAGGTGGAAGTTGAACAACACTATGTTGGACATACCATATATACAGTCAGGGTGAAACAGATTTTAGCAACCAGGTTATCAGTGGCTTTTCTTTATGAGGATTTAGGGTTGGTGGTTAACTACTAAACTTGAGCTGTGCAACTGGTTTAAAAAGCAAGGCAAAAAAAATTATAAATTTCTGAGATATTTGTCTCTTAGGCATCAACTCCAGAAACTCATGACAATTACGTGTGTCTCGTTCAGACTATTGGGACCAAATTATTAAATTAAAGGAGGACATGAGATCTTTTCAATATGACAGGGCTAAAACCCTACAGGCTATTCTGTCTAATAGCATAAAAAACTCTCCTATTGGAGATCCTTTTGAAGCCTGCAAAAATTTGATGCTTCCTCCAATATTATCTTTAAAAACCTTGATGGCTCTTTTAGCCACCACAGTTGCACAACTCAGAGAATCCATTATTGACATTTTCAAACTTTGAACCCCTCCTCTCTTATTACTGAGGCAGAAATGCTCTCATATTTTAAAACAGTTAAGTCTCCCTCCAGGATAGCAGAAGCCTCAACATTATTAGACCCAATTACACAAGAAGAAATAGTAAAAGTAATTGGGAACTTGAAATTGAATATTTCACCAGGCAGGGATAGTCTTTCTAACAATCTGTATAAAGTTTTATGCAGGAATTAAGTAAATTTTGTTTATTTTATTTCAGTATTTCATGGAAAAAACAGCCTTCTTTCCTCCTTTACTGAAGGATTATTAATTTACCTATTTAAATTCTGGAGATAGGCAAAATGTCAAAAATTGGCTGCCGATTACCCTTTTAAATTCAGACTATAAAATTTTTACTAGCATTTTGAATAATCGGTTAAAAACTATGCTAGATGGGTAATTTCTCCTATCAGTTTAGTGGGGTACCAGACAGATGAATTCAGACAGCCTTAATGATTATACATGAGGTTATTGAACATCTTTCTGATGTGGGGTTATGAATTGTATGATGGTCGCTGACTTAGAAAAAGCTTTCGATAGAGTATATTTGCCTTTCTTGTTTCTAACACTAGTACACTATGGAGTCCCATTGCAAACTGCTAATCTAATTAAAAATTATATGAATATAATCTTGTGTTCCCATTTGTGAAAGGCCTTACTGCTGAAAGTTTTGTTTAAATACTGGAGTCGTCAAGGTTGCTCTCTAGCTCTCTACTTTATATTTTCTCCTTGACCCCCTTCTACAGAATTTAACTAATACCCCATTATGGTTGGGAATTTTGGAAAATACATCTAGAGATCATCATCTTTTGGTACAGGCCTATGCAGATGATTTGATTTATACTTTTCAGACCATTCTTCTGTGCATAATTTTCTGACAGCATTTGAGGCTTTTTCAAGAGTTTCAAATGCAAAATAAATTTACACAAAAACAAAAGGACTATTTATTGGAGCAATGGGTCCTACAGAAGTGGTTCAGGGTGGCATCATTTCTCCAGAACTCCCCTCAAAATTTTGGGCATTCAGTTTGGTCCTCAGAATATGCCAGTTGAAAATTGGGATTCAGTTCTACAAACGGTGGGAAAGTTAAGCAGATGGAAACGGTGGAAATTGTCTAAATTGAAACGTATGCACGTTATCAAACAGTTTCTTTTACCATGTGTTCAATATGTAGCTATGATTTTCCGCCTCCCAGTGCATTTAGAAACCAAAATGTATGGTTTATTCTTTCAAATGGTTTGGGGTAATAGACTAAACCCGTTAAAAGATGTTATACTTATTTAAGTAAAAAACAAGGAGGACTTGGGATGGTGGATCCTGTGATTTTTGTTCATTCATTATTTATTATGTGTTCAGTCAAAGGTGGTTTACTAGTAGAAACAGGAATTGGGAATAAATGGATTTACAGATCATTGGACAAATAATTTAGGAATTGGCATTCTGTGGCTCCAAAATTAAACCTCATGTTCATATACCACAGTATTTTAGACCGACTGCACAAAAACTATACAAATGGAAAATAAGAAAAGAGACAATTTTGAGTAACAGTATGAAAGGATTCTATCAGGTATAATGGCATATTTACTTCCTCTAGACCCATGTTTTAAGAATTGTCCACTAATTTGAATCCTAAAGTATTGGCCCAACTAAATAGTCTCAGATTGCCTCAAGTACAATGGGAGACACAGTGGTTAATATTTTATGGCGCTAAATGTTAGGGAAATGCCAAATACAAGGCCATTGAAGAAAGGAAGTGTCCTATTTGGATTGTATAAATGTTGAGGAATCAATGGAGCATTTTTATTACAGTGTTCCTATGCTGGGGTCTGTGGGTTTATTTGGCGACACTATGGGGTTTTTAGTGGTTGAATTCCCTTCATATCATATTTTGTTTTAGGAGTTTATCCAGTGACCTTTTCTGACTTTCATGAGGGACATTGTCATTATTTTTGGTTGTTTACGTTATTATTTATGGCAAGCAAGGTGTCAGTGGGTGATATACCAAGGGAAAATGCCTTACATTTGTTTTAGTATTTTGGTTTCACAGGAACTCTCAAGGATTTATGCCCAGGATGCTCGAAGGACAGTTCCGCTAAGCTTTTAAGGATGTGGAAAGGTTTCTTCACTTTATTATGTTCAAGTAATGTATGATATAGTCTAATAATTAATTTTATTTATATTTCTATGATTCTGTTTATAGTATAAGTTTGCTTGATCAGGTTTTGGTTTTCACTTTGTATAGCTGATGAATCCGTGTTGTCTTGTTATGTTTATTGTTTCAATAAAAACCCCTGCTCTTTTGAGAAGTGCCATGGGATCTTTTAACAACCACCTGAACTACCACCAGAACAGGCAGATGGGACCTCGGCTAATATCTCATCCAAAAGATGGCACCTCAGGAGTGCAGCACCCCCTCATGCTGCACTCACAGTGTCAGTAATGGGATGTTAACTCAGTGTCTGGCGGGGAAAGAACCCACAGCCTACTGATCTCCCAGCCTCGGAGGTGAGTGTGCTACCTGCTGAGCCACTGACACTGCTGATTTCTGCCTGTGACACCACTCTATCAGGATTAGGGAACAGACTTGGGTGTTGGAGGGCCAGCTGGTGGGTGAAGGCTTGAGTATCCAACGACCACTCACCTTCTCCTGGGTGGGAGGGGGTTCATGCTCAGCATTTACTGGCCCCTGGTGGAGGCCAGAGGCACAAGAACATGCCAGCCTTCACTGCAGGAGGGAGGCGTGATGGACGTCGGCTTGTGCCTTGACATCATGTGGCCTGTCACACTCCCAAGAAAATGGGAAAACACCCGCTGACCAACTGAAGGATGGCTGTTGGCCCTGCATAAGCCGGAAGCCCCAGACATGTGTGTCTGGTATGATCCTGCCATGCCCAGGATACACGGAGCTCTTTGGGTAATTTTCTCCCTGGTAGTCTCCACAGGGTAGGGGCCCACTCAGTGAAGGGTTACTCTGGGTTACCTGGTAGCACAGCAGTAAGGGACAGTGGATGGTCGGGATTCAGCAGTGGTGGTAGGGGCCTTGGCAAGCCTGAAGGAGTGGATGGCCAGGAAAGGAGGAGCCAAAAAAAACTGCTTGAATTTGTTTCTTTGAAATAAAGTGTTTTACCTAAAAGTCCAAAAGTGATTAGTGGAGAACTTCAAATGGATTCATGCATCTCCCAGATATGTGGGTGATTTTTTTTACTTGTGTCCATGAAAAGGCTGTCTCCCAGTTTTCATGTCTTTGTTCAGATGTGAATTGAGCACTCACTCTGCCCACCAGCATCATACAGCACCCTGGGGTCTTACCTTCTGTATGTCATTGACTCTGCTTTAAACCACTGGGCAAACATAAGTACACTTAAACACTTAACATTTGCTTTTTGTTGAAGCAGTCTATCAGAAATTTTTATTGTCACAGAAACTGAAACAGCAGGTGGGAGAAAAGGTGCAAATGATCCCATTCAACTAAATGGGTGCTGTGAAGTCTTTTCATAACTAGTAAGGCAGTTTCTTCTTTGTGAACATACTCTCATTCAGACTAGTTTTCATTCAAACAACTGAGGATTTTGGATGGCCCTACTGATTATAAACTTGAACAAGCTTAGTTGGTAACAATGATCCTCATGCTTAGCAACCTAGATGCTTATATGCAAAGAATACAATAAAACCTGACTAAAATCTAAAAACAAGCTTATAAAACACATAAAATGTATCTGAACATGTATCTTTACCTATAAAAATCATGGCAGCCCAAATAAAACTCAGGTAAATTACATGGTACCTGACTACTATCCTATGATGTAAATATATATTGTATTTTTTTATATATTTTATATTCTTTATAAAGCAGGTAAGCCCACTAGGCAGAACTGTCTGTTTTCAGGAGTGAACTAGAAGCACTGGGGAGGTTAAGTGACTTGCTTGGAGTCACACAGTATGCAAGTGGAGATTGTGGGAATCAAACCCATGTCTGCTGGGTGTACCCAGTTCATTCACTGCTTGTTACTCTAACCACTAGGCATGGGTGTGGTTAAACTGAATGGCTGATTACAACAAAGCAGTGTGAATACAAAGCACAGCAGCATTCATTTTAAGATGCTGAAATCTGGGTCGCCCACTGGAGCTGGTAGCACTATTGCTTGCAATGCCAGTGACCAGAGTCAGAAGTTTAACTCAGGTTGCTAGAGGTCTAGCCAGGTGGAGTAGGATCGAGCACCTGGGGCACTGCTCTCCTCCTCTGGGAGGATGGGTTGCAGGTCCTGCTGCTTTACCACTACCTGTGTGACCATGGGTGGTGGTGCAATGGTGCTGCAGAGTGATCAGGAGGGAGGATGCTAGCCAGGATCTGGAGCAGTGGCATGTCTCTATGTGATCCTACATTCTTGGATCTCCTCTGGTGCCAGTGCCCTCAGGGACAGAGACCAGAAAATCAGAACAATCACCCCACATTGGCACTGGCAGAAGGGACCCAGGTGCCCCAGATGTCATAACCAGGCTCTATGAGGGACCCACTAAGCTGCCTGACACACACTAAGGGAGTATGGAGGGTGATCTGGGGTCCTCCTTCCACCTGGGGAGGGTACAACCCAGGTAGGATAGGGGCAGGCCCACAGGGCTCCTGAGCATTACCTGGGGTGAAGCTATGGGATACCCAGCCTAGGGATCTCTGAAAAGTGGAGACTGATGCTGTGAGAAGGGACATAGAAAGAGAAAATAAAAAAAAAAATTAAAAAGATGCTGAAATCTTAGAGATTCTGTGCAGTGACATGCAATTTCTGTGAGACACCGATACAAGAATTCAAAATCCGTAAACCAAGCAGGATTCCATGATTGTTACCGTGTTACGCGTAAAATGGAAACCAGGGTCCCTGAAAATAAGTTTGGTCATTTGGTAGCTTTTCACAGCTCTATGTGCTCTGGCTAGAGTTTGTTATTAGTGCTGCCTTTCATGTTTTTGATGCTATATTAACCCTTATACTAATCTGTCAAGTGGCCTGAACAGACTTATGTGCTTGGTTCACTTTCAAGAGTTGAAGTGTGGAGTCTCCTGTTTTGCTCATTTTGTGGTTTCCCATTTGGAACCTTTGCACTTGGTCTTGTTTTTTTTTCTGGGAGCTCAGACTCCTTTGCCTTTCTTGTAACAGGAGACACTTCCAGTGTAGCATACAGTATGTGATCAATTACAAATCACTAATGTGTTTTTTTCATCTAATCAGTGCACAGAGCCATCGTATTTCTATTTCTGAGCACAGTGTGCTCTTCTGCAGGAGAACTGGGAGAGAGTGCTCCACTTTGGTGCCAAGGAGTAGGATGCATGATAACATAAAACAGTCCAAATTTATTAAAATCACTCAAGCTAAACTTGAGTGTTTTATAATAAGATAATAGGATCTCTGTGGTGTCAGCCTCAGCTCAATCAAACCTCATGCTTGGACTCACTTATACTATAAAAGACATCCTCAGGGCCCTATTAACTTATTGTAGGTTGTCATATAACTTATAGTAGGATGTCATAATCAAATCATATCATGATCAGCACTGAATTAAAAAACATTGGCATGTCAGTCTGAATTTGTGCACGGGCTCTCTCTACCACTGTAATGACCAACATACTCTTCTCTCTCTCTCTGCTCACTCTCTGTCTTTGGCTTAGAATTAGAAATATTTGAAGCTAGTAAACTTCACTCCATGAAATAATCTGCAAAGTCTGCCATATTTCCTACTTGAAAATGCCAAACTTGAAATGTTTTTGCAGGTGAAGTGGCACTTTTCAGTGAAAGTTAAGGTGAAGTTAAGAGATGCTGCAACTTTGCCATAACTTCACCTTAATGTCACCTGACTTTACCTCAAAACTGCCATTTCCCAAAAACTCAGTGCAAAGTGGTGAATTGGGCAATTTTTAAGTTATTTGTAGAAGGCAAATATCACAATTGCACCACAATTTTGTCATTGAAGTAAAACATCACAACATCTCTACTTAGACTATAAAATGGAAACAAAACACAAAAATCTTTCTTTCTAGTTCCTGCTTCCATCCAGAATTTCTGTCTTTCCCTTGTGCCTGCAAAGATTGTTGTGATAATGGTTGACTTAAGGACATTTGTTACTACAAAGTTGCACTTAGCCCATTTATGGGCTTTTTCTTGCTTAGATTTTAGTTTGATATGCTGAGAAGACCAATGTCATTGTTTTTAATTATATTTTATTTACTTATAGCAGTTTAACCAGACCAACAAACCAGAAGCTCAAGTCCAGTCACTTCCAATTTCAGACTATCTCACCTGCAGCCTGTGCAAGCCTCAGTGTATGTAGGGCTGAATCTGTGCAGGGTCTCTCTCTCTCTCTCTCAATGAAATGTGAAAAAGACTCTCCAATAAAATTGCTCAGTTTCCTACCTCCTTCTGAACTGTTGTCCTTCTGCTGAGTATGCAAAGAGTGTTGGGATACTGATGGAGCTTAAAGTCCCTTGTTTCCACAAAGCTGCAATCTAACCCATGTATGGTGTTTTTTTTCTAGCTCAGATTTTAGTTTGGTGAGCTAGGGAGACCAGTGTGACTCTTTGTAGTCACAGTGTATTTCATTTACTTTTAGCAGTTTCACTGGACAGCTGAATCAGAAGTGCAAGTCTAGGTGCTTTCAGTTTCACTCTGTTTCACACATTGCCTGTGCTAGTGTTATTTGTGGGGATGCATTTGTGCAGGGCTCTCCCTGTACCACTGTTGACTAATACATCCCATCTCTCTCTCTCTCTCTCTATACCAGAATGACAAGTGTAAATAGCTCTCCAATAAAATCTCTACCTAACTACCTCCTATCTATCTTCTGAATTGCTCTCTTCTCTATCTCCCTTCTGAATTGTTCTCTTCCCTCTGTGCTTGCAAAGAGTGCTGGATACTGGTGAAGATTAATGTCACTTGTTTCCACAACATTATTGTTTAGCCTTTTATGGACTCAGTTTTCAGTCTGGTGGACTGGGAAGGTGATGGTCATTATTTTTATTTCTATTATATTTAATTTTAACAGTTTGGCCAGATGGCTGACACCAGAAGTTGAAGCCCAGGTACACCCTCTGTTTATGATGCTTTTATAAACTTATCAAGCTTTGCTATTGTGGTTTTGCAGTATGCCACACCTTGTGTATATTAAATTCTGGTCATGCACACACACACACACACACACACACACACACACACACACACACACACACACACACACACACACACACACACATATATATGTATTTATCCTCTATGTAATACCTGGACTGGCATATGGCAAAAAAATACATTCCCTCAGAGGAAAAGCAATGTACAAACAGCAAAAATCACACTCTGGTGGGGGAGTTTAGCAGCAGGAGAAATGGGCTATATGGCCTTGGACCAGGGTTTTAGAGCGCAAATTGAGAATACCAAGCAAAGAGAGATTAGGACATTTTTCTAGCTAGAGGGAGTCTATAGGAGAAAGTGGCCAGTCCACAAGATGTATTGAGGAAAGGGAGCAGGAAGAGAGAAAATCAGAGTTCTGGACTCGGAGGGAGTAGAATTGCAGGGGAGGCAGGAGAGGAGGGAGTAGATATAGCTGGGGAACAGGAAGAGCCAGATCATGGCCATGATAGCAGAGGGTGAAAGGGCTACCTGCCAGCGTGGAATGAACTGCAAATTCAGAATACATGGATGGGTAGGGGGCATTCCAGGGCAAAATGGCAGAAAGAATTGAGAGAGGTACAGTCTGTCCAGGGTTGATTTGTATGTGACACCACACAGTATATCCTCAAAGTCAAATGTTAGGAGGATCATTTCAAGAACAATCTTTGTTTTATAGTATTAATTTTTGTTTTGATTAATTTTACAGAAAAGACAAGGAAGAAAGGAACCACAAACAATGCATCTACAAGTATCAAACTACAAATCCTGGGCAGACTACATGGACCTTGTGGTCCCCTTCTCATTATCTTCTATGTTTCTATGTAAGCATAACAGAAGTGCATCCTACAATGTATCAGACTTCATAATGTACAGCTGTTAACTCACATAGTACACAAATAGAAAATTAAAACATGGGCTGGCCCACTGGAGGAGTGGTAAGGCATCCACCAGCAATGCCGACATCCTGAGTTCAAGAACAGACTTGGGAGTCAGAGGGCAGCTGGGGTGAGGAAGATTGAGCATCCCAGGGATGGCTCTCCTCTCCGGGGTTAGGGGAGTTTGTGTGTCTACCACAACCAGTGCCTGCATTAGTGATATGGGATTTACATTGGGTCCATACCACAAACATCATTGCAAATTTTGCCTCCTAGGTGTCAGCATGCCAATAATCACTGATAGCCCCATTTATGATGCCTTCCTTCCAGTCCCTGTTGTACTCGCATGACTCCTTGCCCTGACTAGGCAGTTATCCATTGAGTGGCCCACACCTGCATTCTCACCCAAGAGGTATGCCTAGGGACCCCTGCCAGCAGCGCTTATGCTGCCAGTACTCTGGATGTGATTCTGTGGGGGGTTGTCTAAGTGGCCCTTTCTTGAGGGAGCAAGCCAGGGTGGTTAGGTGGTTGTGGCTGTCCCAGTGGGTGGGAAGGTTCAGAGAAGGTTGAAGTACTGGGGATGTTGGCTCCAAAAAACAATTAAAACATTGTAAGTAATATGGTTAAGGCACAGCATGGAGGGAATATCATAAAAAATAAAGAAATAAATTCATGAGGCAAATATGTTGTCTGTGTTAATTTATATGGTGCCAAAAGCTGCCATATTTCATCAAAACAGAAGTATGAATTTGAATTTGTAAGTCTGCCTTTCCAGGTGGTAACTGGTATCAGTGGAGGCATACCAGTGGTCAGCAGTAGGTTGTCTTGAGGTTAACCATATCTTTATATGTACTTTCTTGACTCTGTCTAAGAAGATCAGTAACAGCTGTAGTTGTCAATCTTTACTTTGGAGCTGGGGGTGGAATGCAGAGCAGCATCATGACAGGGGTGCATAAACCCAGAGTTGCAAATATATTTCAGAATAGACCCCCAGTGCTGCCAGTAGGAAAGTATATTAGGGCAACTCCAAAAATATAGGTGTGATCTGCATTCTGTTCATGACATCCCTCCAACATGCACCCGCCCCCTCCCATGTACAGTACATAGACAGTATAGCTGGAGTTCTGAAGAATCTTGTCTGCATTTTCACAAGACATATCTAAGGTAAGGGGCTGTGGTGAGTTTGTAAGCTGGGAGGGTGCACTTTATTTGCTCAGTATTGGCATAAGAGTTTGGAGTTCCTCATAACATCTATTTAGTACTGGCAATGTTGAGTCCCATGAGAGCCATCCAGTGCCCTGTAGATTTACCTACTAGATGCATTCCTACTTCTCCTACTTGCTGGTGAATAACTTGGGAAAGTAAGATGCCTGGCTTAGCAGGAAGTTTTCAGACTTTAGGGTACAAACATAAGACCTAATTTTAAGGTGGTAGAAATAGATTGATTGGGGCAATTGGTATTTTGTCTGGAGTGCTTGAAATGTCAAAATTCTCTTAGTGTCCAAAGCTGATGAAAGTATCTAAGACACCTTCTGTACCAATTTTTTAAAAGCGGTCAATTTTGTTCAAAGGCAGTGCTTAACACAGAAGAGTGCCTGTGTCCAAATCTTGAATTCATGAAGGGAGGGTCTCTAAGGATGGAGTGCCAGACCTTTAAGGTTATAACATGCATGTCTGGACTTTGGAGAATGAGAAGTAGTCTATTGGATTAGCATAGAGGATTTGGTCAATATTGTAAAGAACCTTTAAAGCAAACTCTGTAGGCCCAATTCTGCAAAAGAGCAAGACATGACAAAGGTGGCTTGCACTAATTCCAGGTGTGTCAGGACCCTGCACCTGATTCTCTCTTAGGTTGGGTCCTGGCATTTCAAGTCCCCATGGCTTGCAGCAAACCTGGCCCTGCACCAAACAGAGGGTGCATCAAAAAGGTTACTACAACCCGTTAGTCAGCTGTGTGGCAATAGCACCATGGAAGATCTTACATTGGTATTCTAGGGCACCCCAGCCTTGATCACGGTCATACATAAAAGTTTTCCCTAGTAGTCTAGGGCACTCCCCCCACGATTCCCAATCCCAGGTAATAATGAATATATTTCCTGGTATTCTAGTGGTCCCCTCCATCCCTGATCCTGATCAACAGGAAAAATATGACAAAGTTTCCCTGATAATCTAGTGGTCCCCCACCCCATCCTAGTTGGCAGTGCCCCCATCCCTCGAGCCAGTGACCAGCACCATCTGAACACCCCCACAGCTGGCTGCTGACTGAGCTATCAATGAGCATGTATTATGTACTGTGCTATAGATCAACAGAGATTGCAGAGGTCAGAAGATCCTTATCCATCACCTTCAGGATCTGGTCAGTGAACCTTAGGAAGGAGGACACAGTTCATTAGGTTTTCCTGATGCTCACCTGGAATTGGTTAAGAAAGGAGGAAAAGATAAGGAAGGAGCCTAATTTGTAAAGTGCTATCTTCTTCTGGGCCATGGATGTGGGGAGAGAGTGGGCAGTAATTGCCTGGGGAAGCAGGGTCACCCCACTTTGATAGCGGTAGTACTTGAGAAAGTTTTCCTGGTGGGAGAACTTGACCAGAGGGGTAAGGTAGATTTAGGACATGGCAAATAGGAGCAGTGCTAGTGAGAGCAGCCTCTCTGAGAAGGTTAAGGTCCAAGCTATTGGGGCTATTGCCTTTGGCCAGGTCAAGGGCAAGAGTGAAGCTTGTACAACAGCTGATGAGACAGGGAGAAGGAGAAGAAGCTGCTGAACAGGGATGGGGTGACAAGAGGTGTGCAGGATGGTAGGGATGGGATGTGAAAGCATTTTACCTGAACCCTCTATAGGGGGCATGTGAGCCCTGACAGAAGTGAATTTTGAGTGGATATATATGTCCACATAATACACGCCAATGATAGCTGAGATGGATGACATTGCTAAGGTCATCCAGCAGGGATTGTAGATTTAAAGATCATAACAATGGTTTTCAAAAGTAAAACAGGCAGCACCACTCAATAAACATTATTACAACAAATATATGTGTGTTCCAGGTTTTGTTATAAAAGTTAACCAATCTGTACTTTTACCACCTTGGTGTGGACAATTTCTTCAAGGTTTCTGGATGCTGAGTCAGCATGCCTCAGCCTGCTGATGTCATTTAGGGTGCTACTCTACTGTGCCAATTAAGAGTTGTATTGCATCTAGTACTGTAATAATGGTAACTTCAGTGCTCTTGATCACTGTCTGCTTTACAGTATGTTTTAATAAGGGCCTAATCTGTTAATGCCTACTAGGGATGAATTTGTTAGCTCTGGTACCAAGATCATTGTAATGTGGAGTAAAGAATAGCTGAGCCTAAAGTTAGGTCAAACAAAAACTTGTCAGGAGAAAATGCTGGGCTGGCTATTGCATAGAAACTCCTAAGGTGTGTTTACACTTACCTTGGACTTCCACTGCAGTTTGCACCACTCGCCAGCCACTTCTCTTGCTTTGATGCCAGTCGCCATTTACACTCATGGCATTGTGCTTTGTTGCAAGGTCAGGTGTACCAAACTTCTATTTTGGCACTGTATTTCTGATTGCTTTCAGCAGGGAGGAGACCCCAGGTCTGGGTCTCAGTCTCAATAAGTATTGCAGTGCAGTATTTCATACTCTTTACCTGTGAATGGAAAAAGTACACTGGTGGGCAGGGCATAGAAAATGCTGGGGTAACTTGGCTTCCACATAGCAAGGAGCTCTTGAAATGGGTTCATTGTGTGGTTAGTCAGTGTAGGAGGGGAACGGCACGCATGGCATGTGTATCCTGAGGCTGTACCATTGCAAGCGATGCAGTGTGTTTACATGTCAGCCCAAACTGCCTACAACTGTACACAATCTCATGAAAACAGGGATTGTCCTGTGCCACATCAGAGCTCTCTACAGTCCACCCTTGCTGTTTACACTGCCTGACCTGCACCAATGTAACTCATCTGCATCTCTCACAATGGTGCAGATCAGTTACTATAAATGGCCTTTGGTAAGGTTTCAGAGCATGCATTCCCATGTACATTTACAGGGAGATGGGATAATTGTTTTAGTGCTATCCTGAGAAATCACCTCTACTGAATGTCAGGTGTGAATGAGCACAATAGTCTTTAACATTAAAATAAGACTCATACCTTTCACCACAACAGAAAGTTGTAGAGTCTACAAACCTAACAGCAAGTACTACTCTCACTGACCTCTGCATGGGCTAAAATAATCTAAATGTTTCTTGTGCATTACTGGCATTGAACATAACAAACCACAATCAAACAGCTGATTGTCTTTCAGTTTCTTGCTACAGGCACAGAGCAAGGAAAAAAGAATCTTTACAGACCTCAGCAACGTGTCAATCTCCCTGTTTCTTCATAGATGAAAGAGAATAGAAGCTCAAATGACATCACCAGGGTAGAGACTGGCTGATTACCTGAGGGAACAAGTCTCAGCATCAAACATTGTGGCTGAAGCAGAGCCCACAGCAAGTAGCTACAGATGGTATGGAATGGTAGCGTTTCATATGATACACCAGACAGATAATGATTTTATAATATTTAATCAATGATGCTGACAGTTTAATTTCTGCAAATTTCATCACACATGATCTTTAACAATCAGGAGCTTCAGAAGATGACTTTAGGGAGCTTTAGGACAGTGAATTTTGCAAACACGGCAAACTATATGTTGGTCTCTGAATGCATCTGAAAGGGTGCCAGCTTCAAATATGTTGTATGGTGGTGGTGGTGGTGCAAGGAGAGAACCCAGTCAATTAGGGGTTGGTTTGGTGTTTATTTATTTAGCCTAGTAAGTTCAGAGATATACTGGTAATGTGATGGCCTTGGATATCCTGGATTAGTTTTTGTAGGAGAACAATACCAGTTTGTGTTATGTCACCCAAGACCAGGAGTTCTCTAGATTTGTCAATGTAAGAGGGATGACAATAAGGGTGTCAGTTGTGGGGTTGGGACAATAATATTGTCTACTTGAGAAAATTGGGAGGGTAGGGGAAGTGAAGTAGCTAATGAGAAGCTCATTTGATGAAGGGCTAGATGAGACCACAACAGCTGCAACATGGAGAAGTAGACCCTCAGACATGCTACTCCACAATTTCTCTTCACCCTGCTTTTCATGGTGGGTGGCATAGCCTGGCACAGTGATGCATGCATCACTGGTCCAGGAGGTCAGGCAGGTCCCTGAGACCACTACTACATTCAGCCTGACTTACATCACTAAGAAGTGGAAGTGGTTTGTTTTGGTAAAGGCTTCAGGCACTGAGGTGGACCACACTCAGCACTGTTGGAGAAAGGGTTTGGTCTGAATCATATGCCATGAGTAGAAACAGTGACAGATTGATGTAGGTGCATGATTTTATTGCAGTAGTGAGGGATAGAGGGAGAGCTAGTGAGGGAAAGGAGTGGCAAGGGAGGTGACAGAAGCCAGCAGGGAGTGGTAGACATCACAGAGGGCAATGTGTAGAAAAGTCATTTTACTGAATAAATATGTACATATCTTAGATAGTGTTAAACATTTTTGGATCATGATTCTCTGAGCCAACTGGCAGTGAATGGATACAGCAAAGCTGAAAGGGATACTGTTCCAAATAGTCAAATCTAGAAAAAAAGGCACTAGTGGCTATTGGTTACTAAATAGTTGCCACCACCCATCTCAAATTTTGAACTGTAATGTTGCCACAATTTATTCAGCTTATATATGATATCTTTTCATGCCCTTGGAACTAGAAGTGATTAACTTGCTTCAGACCTCCATAGTTATCCTGTTCCTATCCCCCTCTCTTGTCCTCCTCTCTCTCCATGGCTTCTCTCTGTTCTGACCTCTATTTCACTATGCACTTATCCTTACCAATCTGTTCCACCTCCCTACTTATATCCTCTCTCATCCCTTCTTCTTGGCTCATCCCTTCTTTCTTGGCTATTACCTCTATCACTTACTAGGATCCATTCTAATTACTTTATTCTTTCTCTTATTAGCACTAAAACATTTCAAGCTGTTTCATGTTTTTTCCTTATAGCAAATTGTTGGTAGTCTCTGGTTTGTACTGCTCCTCTCTTATCTTTATCTTTTTCTACACTGTTGCATCTGCAAATTGCTGTGTATACTATTGTCAAATAATTTGTACTAGTATCGAAATGTTTGCCTGTAATTGTATAACCATTATCAACTATTTTTGTACTTGAATCAAAATGTTTCTCTGTATTGATGTGCTGTACCCTCCCAGGCCGTGCCTCAAAATAGTCATTGCTATGGCTAGTGCACTTACCCGTAAACAAAAACTAAATAAAAAATAAAGAACTTCTTTGAACAAAAGTATCAAACAGCCAGTTAAAGCATAAGTATGAGTTGTCCAAACTTCAGAATAGTCTCTTTCTACAACACCGCAGTGTACTGATGGTACTCTGTAAATCTAAAATCTGTCCAATGGGACAAATGCTGGTTTTACGGCTTTGGGCAGAGCCTATAGCCTTTTGGAATCGGCTCATAGCTTACAAAATGGCGGTTCGTGGTACCCTCTTGGACTTTTGGAAGTATCCTTCTGAAAGTCCAATGGAGCTTGAAACCCTCTGCCATGATCAGACACTATGAAATAATAAGCTGCACTATTTCAGCTGTTACTTCCACATTCGGGGCATGAACTGCAAAGGCATGACTCTCACATATGCACAGTTCTGTGGCACTGTCTTGTGAATGGCAAAATGCCATTCACTGCAACTTCACATGCACGAGTGTCTCACATGCACAGTTGTGTCATTGCTGCCAGCAGAAAACCCTCCCGCTGCTACTGTCCTTCCAAGATTGATACCGGGGTTCCTAATCCCATTTTGGCATTATGTAGCCCCCTAAACTCATGTGGCACACTGGAAGCCCACCCAGTGTGCCCAAATGTAGCTCTTTTTCTCCCTTGCCAACATCGGGTCCCCAATCCCAGTGTCGGCATTATGCAGTGCCCAACTCATGTGGCACACTGGAAGCCCACCCAGTGTGCCCAAATGTAGCTCTTTTCCCTTGCCAACATCGGGGTCCTCAATCCCAGTGTCAGCATTATGCAGTGCCCCAACTCATGTGGCACACTGGAAGCTCACCCTAATGTGCCCAAATTTTTGTTTTTCTTCCTCCCCACCCACATTGGGGTGCCCAATCCCCATATCAGCATCAGGTACCCACCCTCCCACCTCATGTGGCACACTGGGAACCGACTCCAGTGTGCCCAGATGTCTATATTTTTTCTTGTAAATAAAGAAAACCTTCCTTCCCTTTTTTTTGAAACCTGTAAAAAGAAAATGGTCCTCGTTGTCATCCCAGTCCCCTTCCCACCCCCATTGAGCACCCACCTCCCCAACCCTGAACCCCATGCTTACCTCCAGAGGTCAGCGCTGTCATCTTCTCTGCACTGGGACACAGCTGATCTCTTCAAAGCTGAACTGAAAACTGAAGAATCAAAGGTAAGCATGCTATAATGGCATTTAATAGTGTTTTCAACTTAAGTTGATAACTCAGCCATTTGTTTGAATTTTGGCCCCAAATTTTCAACATGGGGTTCTTGGGATCCTACCTCATGACCAGTGTCACTGTTATTTCATTACTCAGTCTTGAAGGGTGATTTCATGGTCACTGTGGGGAATCACCTTCGGACCAATTAATGAAATGACAGTGCCACTGTTCAAGAGGTGGGGTCCCAAAAGCCCATGTTGCAAATCTGGCAAAAACTCCAAAAATGACTGTTACAAGCATGCATTATGCAGTTTCTATGCACACACCTAACTTCACCAATTTTTTATATTTTCACTTCAGATTTTCAACATTGCCATTTTTCCACTCTCCTTTTAACATTACAGATATCGTTTTCACATCCTGTCTGAAATGTGTTTTCACACCTGCAGCACATAATGGCATGTTCCTCTGCAAAATCACCTATTGGGACAAGTGAACAGAATGACATTGGCACTCTTCATGAGGAGGGGTCCCAAAAGGCCATGTTGAAAATTTGGTGCAACACCTCCAAAATGGTCAAGTTACACACGGGTATTCCATAATTTCTATGCACACGTGTAACTTTGTCAATTGGCAGCTCGTCACAGCCCTATCGGCTCTGGCCAGAGTTTGCTACAGATGTGACCACTATTGATTGTGCTGATTTTGAGCTGTGGTCTACTGTCTATTTTGACATTACTCCCAATATCATTACATTAATGTGCTATTCAAACTAATGTGTCAGATGGTGAAAGACCAGAGAAATATATAATTAAACATTCTGAGCTGGCCCATAGATATATTATGTACCTATAAATGCACCATAACACTTTTGCCATTGCCAAGGATGCAGCTAAAGGGTAAATTTCCAGTACAACTCAAAAGGTTTTCACTATCACATTATATTTAATGTGCAATGCTCAGAACAATAAATCAAAAGGACATACACAAAATCATATTGTTGATGTTGGTAACTAGTCTCTCCCTGGAGGAGATAACAATATGCTGCAAAGCCTCAAATATGTAGAAAAAAGGGTGCTGCATCAGCATGTGGGTATCAAATAGAACAAAAGGGTTATCTTGATTGTATGCTGAAAATATGAAGTTAGAAACAGCATGCTAATCATAGCCTTACTTCAGGTTTGATATCTGTATTTAAAGGAAAAGCAATCATTGTTACTAGAGCATAGAATTGTTTATAGCCATATTTGGTCCTATTATTAGCAGGTGACATAGGTCATTTGATACCTGTTCTTGTCCCAACAAGAAATGTTCAGTATAAGATTTCGGAAACACAGAGCTCTTATTCAGGCAATGGCAGTTTAATAACGGCTATCACCTAAGAAGTGCTCTGTGTAAATTTGAAAGCTTGTGTACTGAAAATTTTGTTGGTTCAATAAAAGGTATCATAACACCTACTTTCTTTTACTAAACACTAAAAAAATGGGGGTACCCAGAAAAGGACTATCATGAAAGCTGATACTATGCTAGAAATATAGATGAATTTTGAAACACTGCACTGAGAAGACCAAGTTTGGATAAACATGAAATGGCCATTCCATAAGATGATTGAAGAGAAATTCTGAAAAGTCATTGCACACAAAATAATGATATCAACTACATTACACTGTCCTATTATGTACTGTAATAGATTTCTTCAACCTTGGGATCAGCTTAATCTATTTTTGTTAGGTTTTCTTACTTTGAAAAGGGACATTGATGTTAATTTCATCCCCCACCACCTGTCAGAATCTACCCCCAAGGAAGACAGCAGTTGTTGCACTGATTCAAGGAATGCATCATGGCAGTTGCAAGAAGATAGTTAAAAACAGCACTTTGGCCTGAAAACAATAGTAACTCATAGGGCAAGATGACAGAATAAGGGAATGGTACAAGGTACAAAAGACTTTATGGTTTGACTTACAATGTCTTTACAATTTAAAAACAGTGAATAAATAGAACATCTCCCTTGACCTCAGACTACTGGCACGTGTCCTGATGAGGTCATTGAACCCTGACGAAAATGTTTAACCTCTCACTAAGATTGGGCCAATTCCTGCATGCTGGAAGCAGGCAATTGTCACACGGTGCATAAAATGGAGACAGGTCTCTTCATTCCAACTACAGACCTATTTCACTCCTCCCCCAACTATCAAAGGCACTTGAATGAATAGTGTCAGACCAGCTAGTCACATTCCTGGATAAATATGAAGTCCAATGCCCTGAACAACATGGCTTTGAAAAAGCACAGCACCACCATGGCTCTTCTTGAACTCACGAGTTTCATTCACTACACACTCGACAAAGGACACTGTGGTGGTGCAGTCTTCATTGACCTCACTAAGGCCTTTGACACCATTAATCACCCTCTACTTCTTAGGCAATTATCCTACATTGGACTCTGTGGTGAGACCCTTCAATGGTTTGCTAGCTACCTCATGTATCAGACTCAAAGGGTCAGGATTGCAGGTGTCATGTCCGATGTCAAGACTGTCAGCTCCGGAGTACCCCAGGGGTCCATCCTGAGACCTCTACTCTTCTCTCTCTTCCTCAATAGGCTCCCTGGTGTCTGCTTGCAAAATATTTTACTCTATGTGGATGATGCAGTACTATTCTCCTCTCACCATGACACTATACTCCTTGAAACACAGATGCAACTTGACTTCAAGTGTGTTGAAGATTGGTTTAGCTCACAAAAACTCATCATGAACTACAGCAAGACCAAAGTTATGACATTCTGTAATCCGAGGAGCAGATACAGATCTTGGTCCCTCAATATCATGAGACAACACTGGGTTTTGCTCAAGCACGTCCTTGAGTGGGTGTCAGACTGGACAGCTCCCTCTCTCCTATCGTGGCATATTGACACTGTTGCCGCGCTGTTAATATGCAAATTGCTACTACACAAACACAAGTCCTGTATGACTGCAGGATGCCCTTTAGAATGGCCATCTTCAGCTCTGTCACCTCTATCATTGACTATGGTCTGGCTATCTATGGCTCTGCTTCCTAAACTGCCTCTGTAGGAATGCAGTCTTGCTCAACAAAGCCTGCAGACTCTTGACAGGCACTGCCAGGACACGCACACATGTGACCTATATACACAGACTTGCCTGCCACTCCTCAGCAGGATTCAATACCAGCCCCTGCCTGCTCACCAAGAATATTCTTCTAGGGCTCATGCCGCCTGGTGTTTGTAAGCTTCTCTCTGCCTTCAGTGGTACACAGCAAATGTGTAATGCCCAATCTCAAAGCTTTCAGGTTCCTAGATGTCAGACTCTTTGGGTCAGCGGTCATTCTACTATAGGGCTCTTATAGGTTGAATACTCTCAACAAAGAAGCACTTTCTCCCTACAATTGGACCCTTTAAAATAATCTCAGACTTTACCTTACCTCTACCTCCAAATGTGACTGCTTCTCCTAACTGACTGGTCCTTTCTCAAACCAGAAGATCTTTGACCTGTGCCCTGCATCCCTCCTGACACTACTTCCACTGGCATATGTCTTCCTGTGCTCCTTTTCCCATCCCGATCATTCCTCCTTCCTTCCCTTCTCCCTACACTCCTCCTCCACTGTTCTAACCCAACCTTTTCCCTGTTCTTATCCTCACCCACCTTCCTTCTCTCCCTACATGACAAAGGCCCTCAGCCTGCCTCATCTCTCTTACAACTATCAGGCCACTTGTCCCCTTTCCTCTTAATTCCCTTACTCTGCTGTATCTTCTATCTGCCCACCTTCGTTGCTCACTACCAATATCCTTTATCTCTAAAGCAATCCTCAGCTGCTAAGAATTGTCAACGTTGTCTATACTATGCCTGTTTACCATTTCCAACCTTTGTATGTATGTTTCCATTACTTTGACATGGAAGCTTTGTAAATGAGCAGCTTCTTCTCAAAAGTACTTGTAATCCGAGAGCTTAATAAAATAAAAAAAAATTTTATGTAATCAACTTTGTCATACAACACAGTTTTAAAATACCCATGGGTATAAATATATGTTACATTTTTCAAAGAGGAAAGAGAATATAAATAGGTAGCTTTATTTAACTTTAGAAGTCCACAATGTAATCAGAACACCAAAGGGCTTGGGCCTGGTTACCTATATACTCTATGGTGGTAACTAATATCTCAGCTCAAGGAAGCTCTAATTGATTTTAAAAACTATTGCTTGCCATTCTCTTGCCTTTACAATATTTTACTAGAAGAGAACAGGGCCAGGATTCACAAAACTTTGCTGGCGCAAACCTGGTTTTGAGTGAGCAAACTGGCTTTAGCACTGAGTTGGTATTCACAGAAGCCTAGTTGCACCCAAACCAGGTTGCTCTCAGGCAAAGTGTGAAGAGGGGCGCAATGCAAATAAGGGGAGGGATATAAATATCATTGTGGTCCAATTCACAGAGCAGTTGCTCCTGCCAGGCCTTAAGTGAAGTCCTCTTGCACAGAGCAAATACTGCTGAATGAGACCGGTCCTTAATCCACACAACCCTAATGGTTGATGGAGGTAGTATGCTGCCTCCACCCTGCTGATAGCCAGGTTGATTGTAAAATATAAGTTTTCCCTGGTGTCCAGTTAATCCCCACCTGATGCCCTGCCTGATGTAGGAAATCCATTTTCCTGGAGCCAGGGTCCCTCCCCTTACCTGACATATGCAAGTGTTTCCCTGGTATTCAGTGGTCCCTCCCTCACCAATCCCTCGCCCGATGAAGACATGACTATTTTCCTTTGTGTCTAGTGGACGTCCCCATCCGATCCCATCCCTGTGTCTAGTCGCCCCCACCATGGAGATCACTGGACCACCACTGCCATCCGGGATGTCCCCATCATGTAAGCTGTAGTAGTCATTCATTGAAAAGATGTCATGTAGTCTCCCCACCCCAAAACACAGCCGTGGCTCAGTTCTTGCACATCAATGTTCATCCCCACCCATCCTTCATTGGTGAATAGTGGCCCTCCTCCCTTTTTATAGTATACATAAACCACATCCCTGGTGGTCAGTGCCACCCCATCCCTGATCTGCCCGTGTATAGATATGTACTTCCTGGTGTCTAGTGTTGCCTTCTCCCCAGCCCGTTGGCAATTGCTCACAAATATATTGAATTCCTTGGTGTCTAGTGGACCACCACCCCGGCAGGTGGTGCCCCACCATCTCTCCCCCCAATCCCTTCCCTGAGCTGGAGTCTGGCACAGCCCTCTGCTCTCACCCATGGCTGGCCACTGACTGAGCTGTCAATAGAACACATACTGTGTACAGTACACACTCACTGATTGACTGTATACAGTATGTGCTTATTGACAGTTCGGTTATTAGCCATGGTGGATAGCAGAGGGCTGTGCCTGTCACGGCTCAGGGAAGGGTTTGGGGTGGAATGAGATGGTGGGGCACTACCTGCTGGGTGGGGTGTCCAATGAACACCAGGAAATGAAATGTATCTGCGAGCGTTAGTCAGATCGGGTTGAGGAGAGGGGTCCCAATAGACACCATAGAGGTACATATCTATATACGGGCAGATCGAGAATGGGGAGACACTGGCCTCTAGGGATGTGGTTTATGTTTTCTGTACTGGGATTGAAGAGGGGGTCTCTAACCACCAACAAGGGTGGTGGAGTGGCAAACATTGATGTACAGGAGCAGAGCCGGGCTGTTTTTGGGAGGGAGACTTATATGAGAGATTTGCAATAAATGACTGCTATAGCTTATGTGATGGGAAATCTCAGATGGCAGTGATGGTCCTGGGATCACCGTGTGGGAAGTCTAGTCATACTGGGCACAGGGATTGGAAGGGAGGTTCCACTCAACCCCAAGGTAAAGAGTCATATCTTCATTGGGTGAGAGATCAGGTGAGGGAAGGGACCACTGGACACCAGGGAAACAGTTAGCAGTGCATCGAGTGAAGGATTGGGTGAGTGAAGGACCACTGGCCACCAGAGAAATGGATTTCCAACAGCTGGTGATGCATTATCTGGGAGGGACCACTGGACACCGGGGAAAATTTATGTTTTACAATTGGGTTGGTGATCGGCAGGGAAGTACAACTAGCACCAAAGAGAGTAATATCTTGAACATCGGGCCGGGATCCATGATTGAGGGGCTCACTAGTACCAGGGACTGCTCTACAGTTGCATTGAGGCAAGTTA
Source organism: Neoceratodus forsteri (assembly GCA_016271365.2). Taxonomy (NCBI): domain Eukaryota; kingdom Metazoa; phylum Chordata; order Ceratodontiformes; family Ceratodontidae; genus Neoceratodus; species Neoceratodus forsteri. Next base: position 1,237,377,064 of record CM057453.1, on the reverse strand, counting down.
TTGGCAGGGGTACACTAAACTTAGTGCGGCCTATGTAAATTGGCCCATAAATAGCATGCTAATAGCCACATAGCACTTTTCATGCCCAGTGGGTTCACCTATATGGCTGCTTTTACAATTCCAAATAGCACACCTGCACTGTTCATTGTGGAACCATACTTCTGAATTTACATGCTGAGAGGACCAATTGTGGGGTTAGCGTGTAGCAGAAATGGGGTAAGCTGACTCTTCCTGTCTCTATTCTTAGTTGGATAGAGCAAGTGTGTTATTCAACTGTGAATAGCACCCTTAGACACCTGGGGCTAGATTCACAAAAGTCCAAGCACAGCACAAAAGTTTGTGTTGTGCTTTGTGATTGCCCAGGTGTCAAGGTTCCTATTCACAGTCAGATAACGACCTGTGCTATTTGACTGTGAATAGGGCCATGATGAGTAATCACTAATCCCATTACCACTACTGCTAATGTCACTAGTGCCTCCTGACATGCAGCCAGGAGTATGGCTCCACAACGAATGACACAGGTGTACTATTTGGAATTCACAAAGCAGCCATGTAAATGCAAAGCACTATGTGATATTTGCATGCTTATTATGGGCCAATTTACAAAGGCCACACTGAGTTAGCGGTCCCCCTGCCAATCATCGCCCTATTGTAATTGTAGAGCAGTCCCTGTGCTAGCAGTGCCCTCCGCTCCTGCTGATAGCCAATCGCTGGCCTGATGTTCAAGATATAACTCTCCTCATGCTAATAGTCCCTCCACCACTGATGTCCAGCCATATTGTACAAATGTCGTTTTCCCTGGTGTCCTGTGGACCCTCCTCCCAATGTTCTGCCCGATGTGGAAATCCATTTTACTGGTGGCCAGTGGTCCCACCTCATCCGATCCCTCACCGATGTATGCCAAGTGTTTCTTTGTGTCCAATGGTCCTCCACTAACTCAATCCTCGCCAATGAAGACATGACTATTTAACCTGATGTCTAGTGCACCCTTCCCCATCCAATCCCTGTCCACAGTATGAATAGCCCCTCCCCACGGTGATCAATGGAACACGACTGCCATACAATATGTCCCCATCATATGAGGCATAGCAGTCATTCATTGAATAGCTCTCATATAAGTCCCTGTTCCTTTACATTAATTTCCCCCCTCTGCCCATCCTCATTGGTGGTTAGCGGCCCTTCCCCAATCCCCTGTGTAGTAAACATAAATTATGTCCCTGGTGGCCAGTGGACCCCTCCATTCCTGATCTGTCTGTATATAGGTATGAACTTCCCTAGTGTTTAGTGGACCACCCTCCCAACCCTGATCTGGTAAATGCTCACAAAATATTTAATTCCTGGTGTCCTGTGGACCCACCCCACTTAAATCAGAAGTGCCCCAGCACACCACCCCAATCCTTTCCCTGAGCTGGTGACTGGCACAGACCTCTGCTCTCCATCACATCCAGCCACCAACTGAGCTGTCAATGAGCATATACTGTACTGTATACAGTACACTCATCTCTGAGCTGTCAATCCCGAACATGTGAAAATGCCAGCAGATATGGGCCATGTGGTCTATCTAGCCTGCTCGAGCGCAGCAGCTGGCAGTTCGTTATACTGCATCAGCCCTCACTTCCTCTGTCATTGCATCAAGATTTAGTGCCCTTGCCTGCTGCACCCCCATTAACTGTCCCACTGTGCTAGGCTTACAGCCAAGTTCTGGACCAGTCCCTGCCCCCATTGTCACTATGCAGCCCTATCCTCAACTCCCCTCACGCCCCTCAAGCACTTTGACTCCTGCTCCCTTCGTTATCCCAGCGTAAAGTCCACCACTGCAAGCCAAGCAGCCTTCTCCTACCGGATGCCTAAATTGTGGAACTCACTCCACTTTGTCATGCCTCCTTCACATACCACCAACTCCTCATCAACACCTACTTCAGCACCACATGCACATGCACCTAATCTCCCATTTTCCTGACATAGGCCTGAGCACTTACTAATCTGTCTGGCAAGGATCACCATTCATGCTGTCATATTGATACTTCTGGCTGTGTTTATTGTACTTGCTGTAATCATCTGAGTTTGTTATATCAGAAGAAATTTCCTGTTGCATTGTAACATAATTTCTGTTGTTTCTCTGTAAAATGCACTGCTTCTTTAGTGTATGCTGTATATTAATTGTGCTGCTCTCCATGTTTCCTCACCCCAGGACACATTTATAATCGAGCAGTAGTCTGCTCAGTATGCCTTCCTGGTCAAATGTTTAAATAAAATAAATAAATAAAATAACTCTCTGTTAAGACTTGTCCCCTGACTTTGTCCTACCCTTCTTAAAACTCCTCACCGACTTAGATGATACCACCCACTCTGGTAAAGCAATCTACTCTGACACCACCCTTTTGTGAAGTAGTGCCTCCTCATTTCCCTTCTGAACCTACCATCCCGGATTTCAGACTGTGCCCCTAGTGTCCTGCCACCCTTTTAATTTAAATATTTTATATTTGCCCTCATCTGTGCTATCAGTAAGCACATAGTGTATACAGTACATGCTCATTGACAGCTCAGTCAAGAGCCAGCAATGGTGGAGAGCTGAGGGCTGTGCCAGTCACTGGCTCAGGGAAGGGATTGGGGAGAGGAGTGAAAAGCCACTACCTGCTGGGATGGTGTCCACTGGACACCAGGGAATTAAATATATTTGTAGCGTTCACCAGATCAAGGTTGGGGAGGGTCCACTAGATACTGGGTAAGTACAGTACATATCTATGTTAAGACACATTAGGGATGGGGTGGGCCACAGGCCTGGGGACTTTATGTTTACTCACAGAGGATCAGGTAGGGGCCATAACCACCAATGAAGGACTGAGGGGTGAATATCGATGTACAGCAATGGGGCTGGGCTGTGTTTTGGTCAGAGACTTATATAATTGCTATGCAGTGAATGACTGCTGTGGTTTATATATGATGGGGGCATGCCGAGAAGCAATGGCAGTTCTACGATTGCTGTGGGGGAGCTAGTCATACTAGGGACAGGGGTTGGATGGGTGGAGGGTCCACTAGATACCAGGGAAAATAGTCATGTCTTCATCGGGTGAGGGATCAGGATGGCAGTGACCACTGGACACCAGGGAAACACTTGGCATGTATCAGGTGAGGGAGTGGCTACTTGTCACCAGGAAATGGTTCCTACATCAGGCAGGGCATCCAGTGGGGGACTACTGGACACCAGGGAAAATTTGTATTTTGCAATTGGGCTGTCAATCGGTAGGGGGGACCACTACCACCAAGGGAGAATTGTATTTTATAGTCAGGCTGGCGATTGGCAGGAGAGCCACAGCAGTATTGCCACCAACCACTAGGGATGGGTGGGATTAAGACAAGGGTCCTGATTCACAGAGGTGAACATAAGGCTTGTGTCAAGCCTGTGTCCACACAGGTGCTGCTTCAACCACATTGGTGCACCATGCACCCAATTCACAAGGTTGCGATTGCATCCCATGGCCATGGACCGAGCAAACCCCATGCTCCTCTGTGTTCAGCACACCCTGTGCTTGCACCGTCCAAACCCATTATGAATCTAGCCAAGGTCTCCATCAATGGTATTTGCTCCATGCAAGGAGACCCTGCAATGTTTTGCAAGGAGCAAATGCTCCTTGAATTAGACAGCGCTGATATCCATGTCTGCTCTCCACATTTGTATTGCACCACCCTCCACACTTTGCCCAAATGCAAACCCGGTTTGAGCACACAAACTGGGCTTCTGTGAATAGCAACTCAATGCAAAACCCAGTTTGCTTGCACAAAACTGGGCTTGTGCTCAGGCAAAGGTTTGTGAATCCCAGTCTCATAATTACAGCCACAACGAACTTGTACGTGTGCTTTGTAACTTTTATGACTTCAGCCCTTGGTGTTCTGTTGTTAGCTTATGGATGATGATGACACCTAAATTCTTCACCCCATCTCAGGCAGTAATCTGAGAAAAGCAAGGTGTAATTCAGCCAAAGTATACCCAGGCCCCAACACATTAGTTCCAGCTTTTGCAAATATAATAGCATCAAATCTGTTAACAGCATGTCAATAATGAACAGAAATCACCAGCAATACTTGATTTAAAATGCATATTGATTATGTTCCTTTAAAGCTTTATAACACTGCACACAAATATCTGGCATTGACAAATACTTATTTATACTGTGTACTAGCCCATAAGTGGCTCATAGGTGGCATTAGGAGCATACTTATTAGGACATGCCACTCCTGTTCTTTGATGCAGTGTTAAAGATCATGTGCAAAGCTGTTTACAATTGTTAATAAAGCTTGAATTCAAGTCCCTGTGTCATGATTAGAGTTTCCTGAATAATTCATGCTGTTTGGTTATGTGGTTTTCTTTGTTAACTTGCTCTACAGTGGCTGAAAACAATGGAGTTATTTTTGTCTCTCTCATTCATGCTTGGAGAGCTATGACAGAAGGATGCCATATAGTGTTTCTATTTATACATTCATGATGTATTTTCACACAGAAATGACCAACAGCTGAAATTTGTGAGTTCAGACATTACATGTGCTTAAAATAGTAGAGTGTGACAGGCACCTGTTTGTCAATCTGACATGAAAAAAAATGTTCTTACATGAATGTACTTATGAAGGCTACATCAAAGACAAACTTTCTCTGAATGCACAACATTTAGATTTATTTTATATTCATTAAATAAAATTGTTATATAGTTAGAAAAATCAGAGTTTTGATGAGAAATAATGGAGAGCTGTGTTACAGGCTAGCTGATCTCTCAGAGAAAGATTTCACTACTTCAATGCAGCACTGAAACTCAAATTATCAACTTTATTAGAAGAGAATGATAGATTTTAAGCTAATTTATCTAAACACAAAACACAGATTGAGTTTATAAGAAACCTAGTGAGCAAACCATTAACAAGTTAACAAATGCTGAGTTAAAGAAAACCACAAAATCAAATAGCATGAAATTTTGGGAAACTGATCATGGCACAGGGACTTGAATTCAAGCTTTATTAACAATATGCAAAATCTTTGCACATGCTCTTTAGGGTTCAGCTAGCTCAATATTGTCTAATTTACTGAGTTTTAATCACTTTTCTTTTCCATTTATGTTGAATTTTATAGGGTTGCTACTGGTGTATAGCCCAAATCAGAAACAAACAATTATGATGCCACTGCCCCCCCAGAAACTGCTTCACTGACTTAAAATAATTTATTGTAATTCCATTTTCATACTTGTCGTTATTATTTCATCATTTTAACACTTTACATGAGTTTTTGTCTCATCATTCAGTCAAATCATGATTAGCCTGACCACTGACATATGAACATACAAAACTGCCAGCAGAAAAGGACATTTGGTCTATCAAGTCTGCTCGATCTTCTAGCTAGCACCCCTACTCCACAGCTGCCCCTACCCCCATGACCCTTCTTTTGCCCTATCCCAGACCCTCTTGAAGCATCCCACTATTTTACAGGCTACCACCTCTGCCTGTAGTGTGTTCCACTCGCTACCACCTTTTCATAAAGAAATACCTCCTCATTTCCCTCCTAAACCTTCTACCCTCCAACCTCATGTCATGACCCCAATGTCTCTTCCCACCCTCCCTTGAACAGTCCCTCCATGCCCGGTCCAGTCCTGTTTATTCCTCTCATGTACTTAAAGGTCTCAATCATATCCCCTCTGTCCTCATCTCCTCCAGAGTACATGTTCAACTCCCTCAGTCTAACCTCATATGGTATCTCCCCAGACCATGGATCATCTTGGTTGCTCTGTGTTACACCCTCCAGCAATCTAATGAGCTTCTTCAGGTAAGGGTTCCAAAACTGAATGCAGTACTCCAGATGGGGTCTGAGCAGTGATCTCTGTAATGGCAGAATCACTGCCTCCTCCTAGAGGTTATACCTCTTGCAATACATCCCGCATCTTGTTGGCCACTGCTGCTGCTTTCCTGCACTGTGTTGAGTTGTTCATTGCTCCTGTAATGAGCACCCCTGATCTTTATCCTCCTCAGTCACAAGCTAGCTGCCCCCCAGATGGTAGCTCCTTTTTGATTCTTTGCCAAAAATGCAGCACCTGCATTTTTTTGGCATTGAAACTAAGTTGTCAGACCGCCCAGTGGCGCTGAGGGTTGAAGTGCTGGACGCCACACCTCATGTTGCACTGGGAGCCCAGGTTCAGAAGTGAGCCTAGGTTGCTGGGTAGGGAGGGAAGAGATTGAGTATCCAGAGGACTGCTCTCTTCCCGGGAGGGCTAGGGGGAACGCTCACTCATGAAGCAACCTCCGCAGTGGCTGGGGGGTCACCAACATAGCGATGTGGCATATGCCTGGGAAGAGCCACGGCACTACGCTGCCTTGCTGGCTGGGATCTGCAGGGGATAAACATCAAGCAAAACCCCAGATTGAAGAGGCAATGACGAGGGCCTCAGGAATCTTCCTCACATTCCCAACACTGGGACAGGCCACACCGGGATCCACGGCCGAATTCCCAAGAGGGATGGACTCTCTAATCTTAGAAAGACACTGCCAAGGGATGGTGGGCTCTGCTCTAGGGTGATCCAGAGTGCTTGGAAGTCCCTCAAGGGAAGGGTGATCTGGTGTTGTCAGCCACGGTGGGGAGTAGAAGGGTAGATTGTGTGGGCACCTCTGAAGGATGCCTCAGAGAAACCCATGAAAAATAGAGTTTGAAGAAGAAACCAGTTGCCAGGTGTCAGACCATGTCTCCAGCCTTGTTAGATCTTCCTGCACCCCCTGCCACCCCCTTGGTCATCCACCTCTGCTCCCCATATTGGTGTCATCTGCAAATAGACTGATCTTGCTATTTATGCCTACCGAGCTGTCTGCAATAAATATGCTAAATAACATTGGCCCCAGCACTGACCCTGTGGGACCCTGCTCATCACTGCCCTTGGGATGATAATTCTCCTACCACCACCACCCCTCTACTGCCATCTCTGCAGCCACTTCTCCAACCAGCCCTCCAGTTCTGCCCCCACCCCTGCGCCCCTTAGCTACATGATAGTCTCCCATGTGACACTGAGTCGAATGCCTTACTGAAGTCCAGGTACAGGACATCCACCGCATGCCCTTTGTCCAGTTCCCTGGTCACCCAGTCATAGTAGTCAACTAGGTTGGTCAGGCAGGATCTGCACTTGATAAAGCCATGCTGCTGACTGTCCTGAATCCCACTGATCTCCAGCAGGGACACCAGCCTCTCCTTCAGAATTGTTTCCATCAGTTTCCCACTATGGACATGAGACTCACTGGTCTATAGTTCCCTGGTTCTTCTTTAGGACCACTCTTATGGAGTGGAACCATGTGAGCCATCCTCCAATCCTGAGGTACACCTGAGTCTTCAGAGGTGTTAAATAGGCCTGTCGATGGGCCTGCCAGGACTACTGCTAACTCTTTTGGTACCCTGGGGTATATGCCATCCAGTCCTGGTGTCTTGTCAACCCTCAGGGCCCTAACCTCTAGCACTCTACCTTTGTGATTTCCACATCCGTCACACCCTCCCATCTAATTCTATCCTCCCACAACCTTAGATATTTCACATTTTTCCACCCATTCCCTCCTTCTTAATCCTTTTATTTGCCTGGTAAGTTGACCTCTCATTGGTCAGCTACCTACACTTTAAATTTTAACATGCCAATGTGAGCTGAGGTCCCACTGTGTGGAAACCACTGTCTGGCTGCATTTTTGTACGGTGCTGGTCCATAAAAGGCTCAAAGGTGGCCACTGAGGAGCTTATTAATTAGAAGGCTAACCTCTCTTGGGGCTAGATTTACAAAAAGTCACAAAGTGCAGAGAAAAGTTTGAGTTGCGCTTTGCATTTGCCCAGGTATCTAACGGTGCTATTCTCAGTCAGATGGTGACCTGTGCTATCCAGCTGAGAATAGGGCTAGGTCAAGTCAGCGGTAGCTCAATTACTGCTAGCGCTAACCTGTCTAGTGCCAACCCAACATGGAGCCAGGAGTATGGCTCCACAATGGATAGCAGAAGTGTGCTCTTTATCATTCAAAAAGCAGCCATGTAAATGAGTTCATTGTGCATGCAAGATGCTATGGCCATTCACATGCCCATTATGGGCCCACTTGCATAGACTGTGCTGAGCATAGCACCCCTCCCTGCCCATGCTGGAGATGCAGCCACAGTCCCTGGTGTTTAGTGGTTCCTCCTCCCACCTGATCACCTGCCCATTAAGTATAACTGTTCTACCTGGTGTCTAGTGATCCGTCCCCCATCCTATTCCTGTCTGTTTGTATAAATAACTTCCCAGGTGTCCAATGGTCCCTACTCCACCTGATCACAATGCTGATATAAAATAAAGGTTTCCTTGGTGTCCAGTGGCCCCTTCCCCACCTGCTCACCCGCCATCAAACACACAACATTTCCCCAGTGTCCAGTGTTTCCTTCATCCTGAGTCCCCTGTATATAAAAAGGTGAAACCATACCCTGGTGGCTAGTGAACCCACTATCACCTATCCCTTGTAAAATAGTGGTAACCATACCTTTCTTGTCTAGTGGACCCCCACTTTCCCACCCAGCCAGTAGTGCCCCACCATCCTGCCACCCCTATCCTGATCCCAAGCTGGTGACTGGCATACCCTCTCTATCCACCATGGCTTGCTGATGGCTGAGCTGTTAATGAGCATGTACAGCCTACAGAACGAGCTCATTGATTGACCGCTCATTGACAGCTCAAGTCGGTGGCCAGCTGTGGTGGAGATTGGAGGGTTGTGTCAGTAACATGCTTAGGATCAGGATGGGGAAGGAGGTGGTGTGGCACTACCTTCAAGGGTGGAAGGGGCAGGGGTCCGCTAGACACCAGGAAATTGTTACCACTGTTTTACAGGGATCAGGTATAGGAGGGGTCCACTACCCACCAGTGACTGTTTTCACTTTAATATACAAAGGATAGGTTTGAGAGGGATACACTGGACATCGGGAAATATTGTGTGTGTGTGTGTGTGTGTGTGTGTGTGTGTGTGTATGTGTGTGTCAGGTGGGTGATCAGGTGGCTGAAGGGACTACTGGACACTAGGAAAGTCATTTATTCAAATAGACAGAGACTGGATGGAGGAGGGACCACTGCACAACAGGCAAAACATATATTGCAGCTCAGGTGAGCATCGGGTAGGGAGGGACTCAAGGCACCAGGAAAACTGCCATATTCATAAGGTGGGTGATCAGGTGGGGAGGGACCACTGGACACCAGAGAAACCTTTATTTTATATTGGTCAGGTAATCGGGTGGGGGGGGCCATAGGGTACCAGGGAAAGTTATTTATACAATTGAATGGGGATTGAGTGAAGGGAGGGACCACTGGACAACAGGAAAACATATATTGTAGATCAGGTGAGCACAGGGTGGAGAAAGGGTCATTAGACAACAGGGTAAACAGGTATACTCATCGGACATTGATGCTGGTGGGGAAAGGAACCACTGGATGCCAGGGAATGATATTTTAACACATCAAGCCAATGATCAGCAGGGAGGACCACAAGCACCAGGAAATATATTTATTACATATCAGACGGGTGTTCGATAGGGAGGGGACCACTAGCACCAGGAAATGTATTTATTACATATTGGGTGGGAGATTGGCAGGGGGAGCTACTAGACACCAAGAAAAATGTTGTCATACAATGGGCAAGGGATCAGGAGGGAGGGACCACAGGACACCAAGGATTACTGTGCAGAGGGTAGGAGGGTCGGTGTGGGGTTGCCACAGTACCTCGACCAACCAATATTGTCACACGGGATTAAGGCAAGGCCTCATTTGGAGGTATTTATTCCTCACAAGGAGACAATGCAAAGGGATCTTGCACAGAGCAAATGCTAGTGAATCAGATTGAGACAATAGTCAGGTCCCACCCTCATCTGCATTTTGCCCCTCCACACTTTACCTGACTGCAAATCAGGTTTGAGTACATAAACTGGGCTTCTGTGAATAGCAACTCAGCGCAAAACCGGGTTTTCTCCCTGGCAATGTTTTGTGAATCCTGGCCTTGTTCTTTAATGCAATGTTAAGGGTTTAGCAGTTCAAGCCTGGTTACTGTACTATGCTAAATCACATTTCGTAAACATTTTATTTAAAATTTTGTTGGGCTGGCCAAAATCAGAATCAAAGAGTTATAGTACCCATGTCCCCCAAAAAAAAAAGCTGCTCTGAAACAGCCTGCAGATCATTTAGAATAATTCCTTGTCATGCTTTCTGTCTTATTCCTTCATCTTAACACATTAAAGTGGTTCTTGATCTCATGATTTGGCCAAATCATGATGATTAGTCAGACAACTGGCCCGCTTATAGGTCAGGAACCTACACTTATAATTTTAACATGCTAATGTGAGCTGAGATCCCTCTATTTTCTCTTTGTCTTGTGTGGAAACCACTCTCTGGCTGCATTGTTTATGCAGTTGTAGCCACAGACACTGCCAGCTATTTCCTAAAAATTCTGTGATATTTCCAGAAATATCCAATGCTTTTGCATTTAAACAGTAGGGGCAGTAGAGAGAAACTCTTCAGAAATTTTGCGAAATATCTGGAAATAGCTGGCAATGACTGTGCTACCACTGTACCATGTGCTGGCTCATAAGAAGATCAGAGGTGGTCATTTGGGAGCTTACTAATTAGCAGAAGGTCTCCAGGAGGTAGCTAACATAGCAAAAGAAAAAACAGAAGGCCTACATGGCATACCAGGAAACCAAAATGACAAAGAGTGGGATTCATACCAAGAGAAACTAAGGGAAGCAAATAAGCAGATAAGAAAACAAAAGCCCAGGCAGAGGAAAGGATTGCAGAGGAACAAAGAAAGGAGACAAATCCTTCTTTAGATACTTCAGGAAAGAAGGAAAACAAAGGAGGGTATAGTTAGGATTGCCACAAAGGATGGGAAATGACCGAGAGGACCATGAAAAGGCTTAAACCCTTAACAGGTACTCTCTGCTCTGTTTACTGAGGAGGTTACAGGAAATAGCCCAGCTGTCAAGAAAAGCAGCACCCCTAGACCAGGAGTTGATACTAGCCCATTCACCAAAGAGCAGGTACTGGAGGCACTGGGTAAACTAAGGTAAACAAAGCCATGGAACCAGACGTGCTTCATCCCAGAATCATAACAGAACTGAAAATGAGCTAGCAGCTCTTTTGGCAAACTATTTACCAGATCCTTAAAGAGTGGAGTGGTGCCCATGGACTGGAGGAGGGCTGCAGTAGTCCCACTCCACAAATCAGGCAGCAAGGAGATGTCAGAAAACTACCAGCCAGTTAGTCTCACATCTGTAGTAGGTAAATGATGGAGTCACTGCTCAAGGAAAGAATAATAGCGCTCCTCAAAGTGAGCAGGCAGTTGCATCCTAAACAGCACGATTTCAGGAAGGTCATGTCAAACAAATCTGGTTGAATTTTTTGACTGAGTTACCAGGGCTGTGGACAATGGAGGGCAGTAGATGGTCTACCCAGACTTTAGCAAGGCCTCTGACTCAGTTCCACATAGAAGGCTGATAAAGGAGCTAGATCATATGGGGGTAGTAAAATGGGTACAAGGATGGTTACAAGGCAGAACTCAGAGGGTCTAAGTAAATGATGTAGTATCGTCAGAATTAAGGTAACCAGCAGGGTCCCCAGGGTTCAGTACTGGGGCCTCTACTTTTAATATCTTCATAGCTGACATCACAGATGAGATTGAGGGAAGGTGTATCTATTCGCTGATGACACCAAGATCTGTAATAGGGTGGCTCCATAGCCGGAGTGTGCAAAATGAAATCGGACCTGAAAAAGCTCAAGGAGTGGTCTAGAGCATGGCAGCTGAGATTTAATGCCAAAAGTGCAAAAGTCATGCACATGGGAAGAGGAAACTCAAAGACGGATATGACTTGGGAGGGGTTTGACTAACTACCTCCAGCTAAGAGCGTGAACTGGGAATCATGAATCACAAGTAGAAGAGAGGTAGTCCTGGTGCTGTATACAGCTCTGGTTAGTCTGCACCTGGAATACTGAGTCCAGTTTTGAGGCCACACTAAAAGGACATTGACCATTTGGAAACGTGCAATGAAGGGCAGCAAAATGGTTCAGGGGTTGCAAAAATGTCTTACAAGGAAAGCTTATGAATTAAACATGTACTCCTGGAGCAAAGAAGAAAGAGGAAGACATGATAGAGACCTTCAAATAAATAAAGTGCAAACACAGGACCTTTTCCACTTAAAAGAGAACAGTAGAACTAGGGGGCACAATATGAAACTAAATGGAGGAAGGTTCAATACCAATAAAGGAAGTTCTTCATGGACAGAGTAGCGGATGCATGGAATAGGCTGCCACCAGGGTGGTAAGGGCAAGAACAGTTGGAGAATTCAAGGCAGTATGGGACAGACATAAGGGAGACCTCACACACAGGGATGAGTAGGGAATTAGTAATTAATCAAGGGCAGACTAGATAGACTTAAAGGTCTCCTTCTGCCGTCACCTTCTATGTTTCTATGTCACATCACTCCTGTTCTTTGATGTAATGTTAAGGGTTTAGAAAGCTCAATCCTGACAAATTCAATGAGGTTTCATCACCGGTTCATAACTTTTACTTGCATGTTGTAGGTTGTGACTGGTGTGCATACAAAATCAGAATCAGTTATAGTACCAGTGCCCTCTTCCAGAAAAAGCTGCTCCAAAGCCTGCAAATGATTGACTAATTCCATGTTCTTTCTGTCTTCATTTCGTCATTTTAACACTTTAACGGAGTCTCATTATTTGTTCAAATAATTATTAGCATGACTACTAAAAGCAATGTGACCCCTCATAGGTCACATATCAGCTATACACTTTAAAGTTACCATGCCAATGTAAACTCAGGTCCCACTGCTTCCTGTCTTTTTCTTGTGTAGAAACCGCTCTAAAGCAAAATGTTTTACTGTGTGCACTGGCCCATAAGAGGATGACAGATTGGCTATTGAGGAGCTTACTTTATTAGAAGAAGGTTACACTTCTTCTGTTCTTTGATACAATGTTAAGGGCTTAGCAAACACAATGCTGCCTAATTCACTGAGTTTTATTTACGTTTTATACCTTTTACTAATATTTTGTTGGGATGCTACTGATTTGTTGTCAAAATCAGAATCAGTCATAGCTATTAGTGGGCGAAGTGGCCAAAATCCACTCTGCAAAGTGATTCATGGAGTAATGCAGAATCCATGAAGTACTCCGCAATCTGAAGCGGAGTACTCTGCATTATAATGGGGAACATGAAGTCTATGGAAACAATGACTTCATGTTATTCCGCCTTTCTCCAAACCACTTTTCCACTGTTTTAAGGTGAAGTACATTGAAATCAATGTACTTCACCTCACCTGGCCTTGGTTTTTAGCTCAAAGGCAAATTTTGCAGTGCTTCAAGGGATTGCAGGTCATATGGGCTCTAGATTGTTCTGCACAGACTCAGTTCTGTGTAGTGTATGTGTAGTGGAAGATGGAGACAGTTTCCTCTTGGAGCTTTGCGATTCAGCTCCTTTAAAAGCTGTTAAAAGGCCTTTTGAGCTATTTTCTTCTCAAAATTTTGTACATCGATTGTAGGAAACCCTGTCATCAAGTATTTATTGTTTGTGTGTGGATTTTGAATGTTAATTTAGAATAGTCAGTCTGTGAACTGTGAAGTGTGCTTTGGGGAGGGGCATATTTGGGTTGTAGGTAGATTAACTGGGAGAAAAGGCAGTCTTTCTGTTTTGGTTATATTTTTCTTGTACAACTGTGTTAATGTACACAGTAATATTTTCAGTAATTCTTGAAATTTTTTGCTGATTGTTGTGTTGCAGCAGTGTATAATTTTAGTCTGTTAAAAGATTTGATTATATTACTAAAGGTTTTCAATTTGCTACGCATTACTTGTAGTGTGTGTGAGTGTAAAGCGATACGTGCCATTAAATGACACCTTTTATTGTGCCACAGAGTAATTGCAGCAGTGTGACTCTGCTATCCACTGCACCTGCATGCATTTTTATTCTGCTTTGTGGTATCTTTACTGGTAGTGGATTGTTACTGCCATGCACTACCCCAACTGGTAAAAGGTATTCTTTTCCAGATTTGGATTTTGACTTGTGAGCACTGGTTAGATGCTGTTGTATCTTTGCGTCTGCATCTCTTGAGTGCTCAATGCAATCTTAATCTGTCTGTGCATTTGTAGCACACCATTAATTATGGAGACTTTGCATTTTGTTACCTCTCATTTCACTTCATCAGCACTGGAGAATTTTATGGACATAAGACAGTAGCATTTTGAGATGCAGATTAGTTCTGGTGACTGAGTGAACACTGCACACATGACAGAGTGTGCCATTAATTCTGAGAGACTTTGCATTTCTTGTTATGCTCTCATTTCACTTCGTCAGCACTGGGGAATTTTCTGAACACAAGACAGCAGCATTTTGGGAATGCACATTAATTCTGGTGACTGTGTGGCCACTGCGCTGCATGACGGAGCGCACCATTAATTCAGGGAGACTTTGCATTATTTGTTACCCTCTCATTTCATTTCATCAGCGCTGGGAATTTTCTGGATACAAGACATTAGCATTTTGGGGATGCACATTAATTCTGGTGACCGTTTGTGACTACTGCATGCATGACATCTGAGTGGGCCATTCATTTGGGGAGACTTTGCATTTCTTGTGCTCTCATTACACTTCGTCAGCACTGGGGAGATTTCTGGACACAAGACATAAAGTATTTTGGGGATGCACATTAATTCTGGTGACTGTGTGTGAAGGGCTGCCAATATTGTTGTCACTTCCTTACTTCGTGTTAAGGCAGAATGACAACGCCAGTAATAATCACAAGGTGAAGTGAGCCTTTGCATTGGCTACTTCAATAGTGGAGTGACAATGCTAAGTGCCCACTTTGTGGACTCTTCGCAGGCAGAATTTAAATTTGTTGCATCTCTAGTTATAGTACCATTGCTAGCCCCTCAAAAGCAACTCCAAAGTTTGTAAAATATTTAGAGTAATTACATTTTCTTACTTTGCCTTCATTCCATCATCTTAACATTTTGAAAGGGTTCTCAGTCTCATAATTCAACCAAAATATGACCAGAAAGACCATTATCGGCAAGGTGACCCACTCATAGGTCAGGTATAGTACTCGCCTGTTTGCAGATGACACCAAGATCTGCAACAGGAAGATACTCCAGAAGGGGTGAAGAAAATGAAGAGGGATCTGGAGAAGCTTGAAAGCTGGTTGGAGATGTGGCAACTGAGGTTCAATGTAAAGAAGTGGAAAATAATGCACCTGGGTAGAGGGAACCCTGGGAGAGCTACAGATTGGGGGAGAAGCTGACTGTCACCAAAGAGGTAATGGACCTAGGGGTTATCATCTCTGATGACCTTAAAGTATTAAAGCAGTGTACAAAGGTGGCAGGGAGGGCCAGTGGTATGCTGGGGTGCATAGGCAGGGATATAACTAGCAGGAGTGGAGGTGGTGATGCCATTGTATAAAAACATAGAAACCTAGAATCTGATGACAAATGAAACATAGAAACATAGAAACATCGACTTTGATGGCAGATAAGGACCGCTGGCCCACCTAGTCTGCCCATTTTTCTACCTAATGGGTGAGATGCAGATCCTAGTTAACCAACAGCCTACTTCCTCCTACCCCCACTAGAATTGCCTTATGTCTGTCCCATGCATTCTTGAATTCCCCACTGTTTTTGACTCCACGACCTCCCAGAAAGGCTGTTCCATGCATCTACAACTCTCTGAAGAAATACCTCACATTACCTCTGAGCCATCCCCTCTATCTTCAAATTGTGCCCCTTGCTTTTGTGCATCTCTTTTCTGAAATTTGCTACCCTCTTGGACTTTCTTGATTCCCTTGAGGTATTTGAAAGTTTCTATCATGTTCCCTCTCCTCCTTACCTCAGGGCTATACATCTTAAGCTCCTTTAGTCTTTCTTCATATGTCTTCTAGTGCAGACCCTGCACCATTTTGGTTGCCCTCCGGACAGTCTCCACCCTGTCTATGTCTTTGCGGAGATGGGGTCTCCAGAACTGTGCACAGTAGTCCAGATGTGCTCTTACCAACTGTCTGTACAGAGGGCCAACAACTTCCTGTTTTCTACTGGTGATGCCTCTCCTATGCATTCCAGTTTCCCCAGCTCTCCTTACTGCCTTCTCACATTGTTGGCCCACCTTTAGGTCATCTGATATGACTACCCCAGTTCCCTTTCCATTTTGTTGTTGCTGTATCTCACCCCATTGTGTACTTTTCCCTTGGTTTTATTTCCAGGTGCATTAGTTTGCACTTATTTACATTGAATCTAAGCTACCATATATTGACCATTCCTTCAACCTTGCCAAGTCCCTTTTCATCCTTTCTACCCCACCTTGCATATCAACCCTGTTGCAGATCTTTGTGTCATCTGCAAATAGACATATTTTCCTTCCAGTTCCTCTGCAATGTCACTTATAAAGACAGTACTGAACCCTGCAGTACTCACTAGTAACCCCACTTTCTTCACTGTGGACTCCATTTAATATTACCCTCTGTGTCCTGTTGTCCAGCTAGTGTTTTACCCAGGCTACCACCCTGGCCCCACTCCCAAGCTGGCTAATTTGTTTATTAATCTTTGTGAGGACTGTGTCAAATGCCTTGCTAAAGTCTAGGTAGGCCATGTCCACAGACCCTCTCTGATCTACTACTTTGATCACCCTTCATGGAAATCAAGTAGATTTGACTGACATGACCTTCCTGCTGTGAATCCATGCTGCCTTGGGTCAAGTGCTCCACTTGCCTCTAGGTACTCAACAATTCTTTCCTTCAGAAGTGATTCCATCATTTTCCCTACCACTGAGGTCAAACTGACAGGTCTGTAGTTTCCTGTCTCTATCTTGCTCCCACTTTTGTGAAGGAGAATCACATCCACCCTCCTCCTGTCCTCAGGTACCACACCATCCTCCCATGATTTATTAAAAGGGTAGTCAGTGGTGTTACTAGTTCTTCCTTAGTTCTTTTAGAATTATGGGGTGAATCCCATCAGGCCCCATTGCTTTATGCACCTTGAGTTTTAAGAGTTCTTTCAGAACCCTTTCTTCTGTGAAAGGACTAATAACACCCCCATCCAGAGTGCTTCTATTAACTGGTTAGGTATCTCCGCTGCTCTTCAAATGTGAATACTGAGCAGAAGTATTCATTCAGTATCCCTGCTTGTTCACTGTCACTCTCTGCCCAATCACCTTCCTCTTTATTCAGCCTCAGTATCCCTTCCTTAGTCTTTCTTTGCTCCTAATGTACCTATAAAAGGTTTCATCTCCCTTCTTAACTGAGTTGGCTGTCTTTTCCTCAGTTTGGGCTTTTGCTATTCTGACTGCCTTCCCCACTTCTCTCTGCTTTAACTGGTACAGTCCTCTGTCCTGCTCCTTCTGTGTTTCCTTATACTTCCTGAATTATATCCTTTCTCCCAACCTTCCCCACCACTTTTAAGAACCATAGTGTTTTTCTTTAATTTTGATTTGTTTATTTGCTTTACACAAAGGCTTGTTGCCTCTGTGATGGCGGTTTTGATGTTTCCCCATTGTTGCTCCACCCCACCTTCCTGCCTGTTTGCTAGTTCTTTCTGAGGCACTCTCCCATTTTGACAGAATCATCCCTCCTGAAGTCCAATACCTTCACTTTTGTATGGCTTGACTCTACAGATAAGTTTATTGTGAACCACACTGTTTGGTGGTCGCTTTCCCAGATGGCCACCCACTTCAAGACTGGAGAACCTCATTGATAGGGCCTCACCTGGAGTACTGCGTGCAGCTCTGGAGACCACACCTGTGCAAGGACATGGATAAGGTGGAGATCATCCTGAGAAGGGCAACAAAAATGGTGCAGGGCTTACACCACAAAACATATGAGGAGAGACTAAAGGACCTCAATATGTACTCACTGGAGGGAGGAGAGAGCAGGGGACATGATTGAAACTTTCAAGTACATCAAGGGCATAAACAAGGTGCAGGCAGGAGAGCTTTTCCAGTGTAGAAAAGTACTAGAACAAGGGGCACAATCTGAAATTGGAAGGGTAGATTAAGAGGTAATATGAGGAAGTTTTTCTACACAGAAAGAGTATTCGACACATGGAATAGTCTGCCACCAGTGGTAGTGGGGGCAAGCACAGTGGAGGGTTTAAGCATGCTTGGGACAGGCACAGGGAAGCCTGAGAGGGGAGGAGTGATGACAAGCCATTGATCACATAGGGTCAGTGGCCACTTACAATGTATAGGGCCTATGGGCAGACTGGATGGGCCTAGCAGTCCTTATCTGCTGAAAATGTCTATGTTTCTATGTTATATCTCAAATTTTTAAAATGCCAATGTGAGCTGAAGTCCCACTGCTATCTAAATGTCAATGTGAGCTGAAGTCCCACTGCTACCTAAATGCCAGTGTGTGAGCTAAAGTACCACTACTATCTCTTTTTTCTTGTGTAGGAACTACTCTGGTGTGCAGCCTTTATACCATGTGCTGACCCATAAGATGCTCAAAGGTGGACATTGGGAAGCTTACTAATTAGAAGGCCACATCTCCTGCTCTTTGACACAGTGTTAAGGATTTAGCTCTTCCACCCTTGGTAATCTATTCAGTTTCAATTACTTTTACTTAAATTGTGTAGGGTGGTACAGGTGTGTGGCCAAAACCAGAATCAAACATATATAGTACCAGTACTTCCATCCAAAAAGCTGCACCAGTGCCTGAAAATCATTTAGAATAATTCAATGTTCTTTTTTCTGTCTTCATTGTATCATTTTAACATTTCAAAAGGGTTCTTGCTCTTATCATTTGACTGAATCATGATTAATCTGACCACCAATGGTGAGGTGGCTCACGACAGGTCAGATACCTAAACTTTAAGTTTTAATATGCCAATGTGAACAGAGGACCCACTGCTTTCCCTTTTTTTCCTGTGTAGAAACCACTGTATTGATGCATTTCATATTCCATGTGCTGGCCTCACAAGAGGCTCACAAGTGACCATTGGAAAGCTTATTAATTTGGAGAAGGCCACACTTTCCTTTCCTTTGATGCAATGCTAAGGGTTTAACAAGCTCAACCTGGCTAATTCACTGAGTTTTAATCATTGTTCATATATGTTGTAGTTAAATCATATAGGAATGCCAAATTGTAACATGACAATGCAAGCTGAGGTCCCACTGTACTAAAACCAATACCCCAAATGTATTATTACACTTATAAAAAGGGTTAAAAGTCACAGTTTAAAAATAAAGTTAACACTCCGAGGCCTCCATTTTCAAAGGATACTGTGGTCCTGACCATGTTAGAGCCACACTTACTGGGAAGGGTAGGGTCAGAAAGGACAAGGGTCATATTCAAAGGCGCTTAACCAATAGTGCAGAAAACCAAAATATATTGTTGTGCCCATGTGTATGTTGGTCCCACTTGCATACAGGGCCCAGCGGAATATTCAGAGCTTTTGAAAGGGCTTAACAGCCTCTGTCACAGCACTGGTTAATTCTTTCAAAACCCTACTGTTATCACTGTGCAAAGTGGTGTACAAACTTTCACCCTCTGGCTAAGTGCTGGGTAGCAGACTAACAGCAGGTGAAGTCAGTTCCTGCCAGGGATCCACTAAGAAGTGCTGTAACACATCCGTGGCATCCAGTGTTCATCCTAACCCAGTCGTTATATAATAAAGGAATAATGCACAACAGGTGTGTGTTGTGCTGGGATAACTTATGCCTTGGGTGGTGGGTATAGCCACAGGCTGAGTGCATCCAGCACCCAAAATTGATGTTATCACAGCACAACAAACACCATGGAGTGCTTTATTCCTATTATACAATGGCTAGTTTTATAATAAATACATAAATAAATAAAACAGTTTTAAAACATTTTTTATAGGTGATTTTGGACAGTGCAAGCATACTTGTTGAAAAATAAGTACCTGTTTTCCATCTGTCTGGTAGATGGTGGTGTGTAGTGAGTTTATCTGCTGTGAGTGCCGTCTTTATCTTTCAGTCATCTGCAACTCTCTCCCAAAGCTGTCCCTGTTGGATGTTTTTCATAGTCTTCCCAGTCCCATTGTCTGCTCTGGCAAAAGGAAATGTTGTTTTTAAGTGTTTAATTTTAGCGTGAGTTAAACAAGGATCACTATCTGCCAGGAGCCAACGTGGACAGACACTTCCAGTTCTCAGGTAGAACCGGGAGTTGATTGCTTCCATAAATACATGTTTAGGGAAGTGAATGATAAAAACATTTAAAACATGCTGTTTCAACAGATAAGGAATGAGTTACATTTCAAGTTTGTGTGTGGATTGTGTCAGAAATGGCTAGCTGGCCAAGCACAAGCATCTCTCAGCTCCACTGTTAGAACAATTGAGCAGCATGTAGCAGCAGTTTGAGGAACAAGTTGTGGTTTGGGTTCTGTGGCACAAGAATGAGAAGGCATATTATTTACAGAATGATTTTGTGACTTCAAGGGGAGCACACTGTGATAGGGAGGTTTCATGGCTGTATGAACTCAGGAGCGGGCATAGTGAAGTCAGCTGCTGAGTGGTGCACAGTGAGCAGATCACACCGATGGCTTCATTTTCACTTGTGGAGTGATTCATTTACATTGAATGTGATCATGTGTGCTGGGACTAGATCCATCCATGATGTTATACTGGGATAACATCACAGGTCCAGTCCCACACTAACAAATAAGAGCCCTGCATTCTTTCATGCCATTGCATAATGACAAATTATGTTTTTAATATATCCCTAGTTCTAGTGGTTATTCCTCTAACCTCCCTTTCACCCACCCAACATAGATGTAATAATTTCTCTGGCCCTAGTCATCCCCTACCCTCTGATTGCAAACCAGTATTGATTTAATATGTTCATTTGCATCTAATGGCCCCACCCCTGATAATACAGCACAACACCCTTCCATCCTGCCCAACTCTGTCCTACCACCCCTCCCCAGTGGCCTGATGTGTACCCCAGTAGGCAGCCTCCTCTTGCTCTAGATTGTGATGAGCACAGCCCCCCATGCTCACCACCTTAACTGTCCACAGTCTGATTGACAGGAAGTGAGTGTTCACCTACTGTCTCCAGCAGGGGATGTTGCCTGCTAGGACAAGTAGAGGGTCACTGGGGGGGGGCTGCGCTGTGATCCGGGGGTAGATCTCAGTGAACATATGAAATCCATACTGGATGAATAATTGGGGGCAGTGACAAACACTATTTTGTGGACACTTTGCAACAGTTGAGTTGGAGGAACTACTATAGCTAGGACAAACATTATTTTGAGGGCACTATACAGAGACTGGGTGTTGGGAACCACATGATGCCATTGGTGGGTCATAAGTACATTGTGGCCAAATGTATAGAGATTGGAGGGTCTGCCACAGCTCCACAGAATGCCTCTGCACAGTCATGCATGTTGGCATTGTGTGGCATGCTAATGAACTGATAGTGTCATGCAATTGACCCTCAGGTCCTTGCAAGTCCAATGAACCTATTAGCATATTGTGCAAGAATACGACTCACAGGAGCAACTGTGCCATACAGTCTGGTACACTACTTTTCCATTCCCTACTATGGGCCATATTCCTGTAGTGGGGAATGTATAAGCAATGTGAATACCTAAGTCAAAATGGAAGATCTTTCTAGAATCATCCTGAGCCTATCTTGATGTAATCTTGAAATAATTTTCCACACATGGTTGAAGCCTCCCACACAGCAGTATGTGTAGAGGATGAAATATTTAAATTAGATGACTCTAGCTATGACTTTAGAAGTAATCCAAATATCTATATGAGAATGTCATCAGAATGATTCCAAGATGAATCAGATGATTACAGGATGACATCAGGATTAATCTCAGAAGACCATGCACAAATTGTGAGCCTTGTTCAGCACACTGAAGCATAAGTATGCAACCCCCATCAGGCAGCATTGCTATGACCTGTGTTGCTGCCCAGGATCGGGTGGGCATGGCCCAGGGTACTCCCTGTCTAGTGGTTTAGATGTCATCCTCGACAGTAACCCCTCGCACTCAAAATTTATTGGCTCACTTTTCTTTCTGCAGGAGATGTGGGATGTGGGCACATTTCATGTGTGAACAGAACACATAGATAAACTGGTCTTCAAGCAGTTGACTATTGTACCTAGAGTGTATGTCACATTCATGGGTACAATACAATATTTCCTGGCTCAAGGATCACAGTCATATCTCCTGTGCTGTCCATTATGGTTCCTTCAAAATCTTGCCTTCAGCAATACCACCATGGCAGTAAATGTCCACCCCAATTTCCAGTGGCCTGTACTTCAAAATAGTTCCTGAAGTCTTCCTGTCCTTTCACCTGGGGTGATCATCACAGTTCTTGGGGACTCCTGTCTCCACCTCTACTTGCCATCAATTTGGTAATTGTTTGTAATTCAACAATGCCCTTTTCCCATTGCATTTTTGCTAGATGCTTTACTCCTGGCATACTGTGTTGTTGCCCACCCTTCAGAGCATACTTTCACCAGAGCGCACTCCCTCATTTTGCCTCACTGCACTACTGCTTTGTGAAGCAAAACCACTGGGCTTGACCAGTCACATAATCTGCATCACAATGCAGCAGGTACTGCACAACCTATCCTCCCAGGGTAGTATTCCAGCAGACAGGCCACTGATGCAGCTTTTACCATTTGGGGATAGTCCTTCCTACTTTCTTCCTCCCATATCTTCATAGAGAGAGAGAGAGAGAGAGAGAGAGAGAGAGAGAGAGAGATAGAGATCTTTTTGATAAATTCTAGCCCCATCCAGCCCAGTGTCATTGACTGGTGGTGCACTGCTTCACCAAGTTGGAGGCCCAGGTTCAAGACTCAAGCCCAACCCCCACCCTGGACTGGTAGGGGCTGGAACCCAATGCAGAAGCATTAGGTGTTGACCCCAGGCACAAAGGTGTTCTGCTCCATTAATGAATTCTCTGGTGGAAAGTGGTGCAGGATTTGATACAGTGAGTGACCACTCTGCATCAGCTAGCATGCACTAAGTGAGATGGCACCATTGGCTGAGGCCAGGGATGGAATGTGGGTCAGAAAACCAGTGAGAGAAATTGCAAGCTGCTCAAATGATGAGTAAGAAGGAACTGCTTTCCCATTAATGATAGAATGCCACTGAGTCCCCTAACCCCCTTCAGAGAAAATGGCTGTTCCTTTGTACCTGGCAGCTTGTGGGATGAGTGTCAGGAGTCCCACAGAGGAAAGGGGGTAATCTTAGGTTAATGGATGCAGACACTAGGACTGCATCTGAGGATAAGAAAGTGTTTGTTGAAGTGAGGGGGGACTCTGTTTGTAATGGGGGTCTTAGTAAAATAATGAATTAACTTAAAGAAATGCCAGATCCTGCCATTCTACTAGGAGCCAGCACATAATTTGAAAAGACATTGGGCTCAGTTCTCATAGAGTGGCACAAGCTGCAGAAAAAAGCAGCCTGCATTGAAGCCTGGTATGCTAGGGACCCTACACCAGATTCTGGTACAGGAGGGGTCCTGGTGCCTAAGTCCCCACACTTGCAGCATCCTATCCCATGTGACAAAGATGTGGCACATGGAAGGGGTTTGCAACAGGCCCCATGCAGCAAAGGCTAGTTTTCCCCATCCCTGATCCCCTGTTAAAATTCATTATTCTTGTCAATGGTGATCTATCTGACTGACCTACCTGATCCCTGATGCCCCAATAAATAATATTTTCTATAATTCCCTGGTGGTCTAATTGACCACCCTCCCTGATTCCCAATGTCCCCAATAAATATTATTTTCATAAGTCCCTAGTGGCCTAGCAGACCACCCTCATTGATTACTGATTTTGCCAATATATTTAATAAATAAAACAAACCCATCCCTGGTGGTCTAGTGAACCAACTCTCAATCCCCAATTTTGCCCAGGAACCAAGAATGATTGTAGAATGAGATTAGAAAATTTGATGAGTATAATTGAAGTCTTTCCAGGGTCATTGTGGAGTCATCAGGTTATTTATCCTAACATTTTCAGATGACTTCTTGTCTTGATGAAGCTTGATAACACTAGAATGACTTCTAAGTAGGCCCCTGATAATCAGATCAGGCTTAGATGACTTCTAAAGTAATCTGGTTTGGCTTGCAAAATCACTGTGAGGAGTGGAAATGGCGTCAAGATCTATAGTAGTGAATTTATGTTGGCCATGTACTGTGAAACTGATATACAGTACAAAGACATTTACAGTCATCCAAAAGGCTTACTGTAAATATAACAAAAACAGTACATCAAGTCCTCAGGGGTTAAGGAAAATGTCCATGTTTTTAAAAATCCTGTAATATTGATCAAACTATTACAAGTTCATTAATGTCTGATTATCTTCATTTCAACAACTTTAAGCATGATAAAAATTAAGTCTGTATGAAGTTATCTATGTATATTTGCACAGCTCAGTAACTATT
This sequence comes from Neoceratodus forsteri, assembly GCA_016271365.2. Lineage (NCBI taxonomy): Eukaryota > Metazoa > Chordata > Ceratodontiformes > Ceratodontidae > Neoceratodus > Neoceratodus forsteri. The sequence goes on along the minus strand of CM057453.1, from coordinate 1,237,352,642 downwards.
TAGAAGACAACGAACCCTCTGTGCAAACACTGAGGCAAGGGCTACCCAAAGGGCATTTGGTTGGGAAGCCAAGTTTCAAGAAAATACAAAATCACACATGCCCACACAATGCAAAGCATCATGGGCTCCATATGCAAATCACCACAGAATGTTATGCTGGTTCAACTTTAAGCAGAATTGCATGGTGCCGAAAGCTTCTCACACAGTTTGCAAAAGCACCCTTTACCAAACTGTGTGGCTGTAATTAAAATTGAACTCAACATACTCCTGTGTGATTTTGTATATGCAGCCCATGATGTTTTACATTAGCGGCATGATATTCATCTTTTCAGTAAACTATGTCTTACAATTTTGCACTATTGTCATTTTATTTTGCATTGTTTTGACCCAAATGCATGCATCTTTTAATGTATTACAGCATGAGCAGCATGCCTTAAGAAATGATCATGAAACTTGCAATGCATTGGTCTGTTTAATGAACACTGCCACTAAGCAGTGGACAAAGGCTTAATGACCTGTGCTATGCTCATGGAACTGACAAAGCTTTTGATCTAGCAGACCATGGTCGATTCTTTCAGGAACTGAAAAGCCTAGGCCTGGGCCTCTCATCAACACAGTGGTTATCAAGCCACCTACACAATACGGTGTCAATCAGTGAAATTAGGCAAAGCCATCTCTAGTGCTAACACCACCATTGTTGGTGTCCCACAGCCTTTCAACCTTGCACCCATTTGATTTAAGATCTTCATTAATGACTTACCCAGGATATGCACATCCGCTAATACTCTGATTTATCTAGATGATGTAAAGGACCCTGGTTACCCATACCTCAAGTGAAGGTTTAAAGAAAAGGACCAGTCTGGACAATGTTGATTTTAGCAGAAATACTTTTAATTACAAAACAAAAAAAAAAACATTTTATACAGCCATGCACCTTTTCTTATGTGGTGCTTTTATACATATATCAAAGTGACAATACAATAATTTATTAAGCAGCAACCGTGTAAATTCTATCAATATTATAACCACAGTAACATACATGTACCATCATAGTTGCTCAAAACACATATCAATTACAGAGTGTAAAAACAAATTCTGGCCAAAGCGGATAGGGCTGCAGCTAAGGTAACAGTTTGAAAATGACAGCTGTCACATTCAGGAGGTGCTATAAAAGAAATGGCTATGTTTTAAATTTGGGGTTAAAATATTTAAAATTACCAATGTTAGGAGCCTGCATTCGCAAAATGTAACATAGGCTCATAAATTTATTTTTAATACTTTTATACCACATTTTATTGTAGCCTTGCTATGACCCTACCTCATGAAGAAGGGCAAAGAAAATGTTCAGCTCCTGGTTGAAAGGTGATTTTGCACAGTGAGTACAAAGTCACCCTTTGGACAGATTTGCCTAAAGTCAGTTCAATTACTTATGAGGCAAGTCCCAAGAAAGGCATGCTGAAAATCTAGGCCAAAATATTAAAAATGGCCCAGTTCTGCCACTGAGTTTAAAACACCATTGAAATACTTTGACCAGCTACCTGTCTCTTCAGTTTGTGGTCCGACTTTGTTATTGTGCAGTCTATGGAGGCCTTTTAGTAACCTCAGTTGGTGTTTCTGCTTTACACTGTGGTTGTAAGTACCATTTTAGATCTGTATGACATAATAGTGTGCAGCAGACCATTGTTCTGTATAGAAATCCATCCTTTCAAAATACTGTTGTACCACAGTTCAATGGTCATGGAATGTGATTTTACCATTCTGTGGTACACTAGCATTCTAAAACCTCTAGAGACTTCACAAGTCAGTTTCATTCTGAAAGAGAAAGAACCACAATGCACACATTTCACATACTACCATACACTATAAAATTACAAGATGAGCAACTTAATGCATAACCAGTGTGTTCTGCCACCGGAGTTCTGACTCCCACAGACCTGTCGAGCTTCGCTCTTGAGGTAAGAGTGAATCTGAACCCTGTGGCAGAACACACTGATTGTGCATAGTTGCCCATCCAGTATTATCTATGTTTATGTCCTCTAAACCACAAAGTTCAATAGTAGAACATGGATACACTGCGCCAACAACAGAAGAGTAAAACAGGGACATAAACTACATCATAACTTTCAAAATGGTTCTTACCAACAGCATGTAAATCAGAATTCCAATTTAACTAAAAGGCCTGGATAGGTACAATAAAAGAATTCAAATCAGTATTAAAAAAAAAATACTTCTGCTGGGGAAGAATGACTTATGGAGATTACATGAAGGCATGATTGGCATGAAGGAAACAAAAATAAATAGCAGAAAACAAGAGAATACTAGTGAAGCAGCAACACAGTGGTGTCATTTCAGCAGAATCAGAGGGACTGCAAAGCTCTCACCACCATTACAATTTTATATGAGCACACCCTGTGGAAACCTTCCTTTAGGGATTCTAGGGTATTGGTAGCAATCATAAGGGCTGCAATCAAATCATAGGGGTCTCAGTTGTAACCCCTCACTAACCATAAATGACACCCCTCCAGCCACATAAAAGATAAGGATGACCCACCGTATGTGCACAGATTGTATATCTTTACAAGATAAAGGCAAACATTGTGCAGGTATAAGGACCATGGACAGGGCTTCAGGCTTCTGTATTTGCTGCTGATGACATTTAGAGGCACGAGATATTTACGCTAAGTAAACAAAGTAGCTTCATTCAGGTTTGAGAGTAGCATTTCGCATCATTCATACTGAATGATGAAGCTGTATTTTCACATGAAGGAAAACAGAGTTGTGTAACAGCTACCTTTTCTTGCAGTGCCTGTCTCAGTGCAAAGATGCTGCACAGCATCGGGGGATAGTCTACTCATTAAACAGAAGGCTGAGGATCTATTATGGAATCGACACTAACAATCCCAACACCCAGGATCCCGAGCCTGAAATCCCAATGAGTCTATTGCCCGAGGGACCACCATTCCGATCACATAAAGCCTGACACTGGGCAGCACAGAGTGAATTTCAGTGTGTATGTGGGGCTGCACCCCTGCACCCTCATCATGGGGGCTCTGCACCCTGCACCCCCTGATTTCTAAAGATACATCTTCCAAGTCTTACATGACTCAGGGATGGCATGAATCACTGGTGACCACACAAGCAGCTTGTCGGCAGTGTTGGAGTACCACAGAGCTTGTCAGCAGTGGAATGTCTGGATCCCCACTGTCGATCACACAATACTGTTGAGCTACTGAACTTGAAATCCTGGTTGTCAGGATTCCTAGTTTTAATCTTTTAGCATACTCCCAAGGCTGCAGACTGCACAGATTAAAAGTGTAAACCATATACCGTAATCCAACTCCGATCAGTCCCCTTATGGGCTTCAATTCATGGACATCAAGGAACCATCGTAAACATATCCCCTAACTGAGTCTCAACTTGCCCACCTCACCAATGACCTTTTGAATTATCGTATATCTACAGTGGACCATTCTGGCACAGATTTGGGGGTAGAGGATATTGCAACTCAAGATAGGGTGGCAGCAACATTCTAGACTACTCGACTGGCTCTTACAGTCACAGGGCAGATACAAAACATGGGACTCGGGCCAACCTTAGGGCATGTGGCCCCCTTGGTGAACTTGCCAGTGGCGCCCCTGAATTTTTTTTTCACCCCATCACACACACACACACACACACACACACACACACACACACACACACACACACACACACACGTCACACACACATATGGCATATATGGCATTCTAATGGCAGTTGACATCCTTAGGAATAAACAAAATACTTAATGATTTACATTTTTCCATCATGTGAACGTCTGCTGAACATGTATTTGTTTCTATATTAATTGCATTGGCAGATGCTCTCTGACTGATTCTGCTCTCTGCCAATGTCAAACTAAACAATTGTGACAAATTATGCTACCTGTAGAATGAATGCATATCTTAAGCTTAGCTGGCATGATAAAGTATACCATCATATAGGTTGTATCAAAAGCTACTTGTAACTAATGACATTACAAGATAATTTGATTAAATTTTTTATTTCTTTATGCACTGCCATTAGCATGCACAGAAAGCACTTTTTATTTCTTTAAACAAAGGACCCACTAGTAGTACATGGGACTACAGAATGGTCCTGGGGACATCATTCCAGGTTATCACTGCAGTTGGAGCAGGTATACATAATAGTAAAAAGTAGAAGTCAAAGATTGTTTATTTACACACTGTTTTTACTTGTCTACTGCCAGTCCTCACTTAATAGTGTGCAGCAATATGGCTCTAAAGTGCAACTCTGCATGTTCTTTCATAAACAAACATTTTTCAGCTATTACAATTCACTAGAAAATGAATTTCCTTATTTTTTAAAATGTCTTTCAGTGTTAATAATACATCTTGGTAACTTGTTTAAGAAGTGTGTATAAAAACCTCTGACCATTCCCCAACTGACCTCACAGTGCCTTTGATATGACATCATGGTCCTCAGCTTGACAACACACTGATGTTGCAACCACTGAGAGATTAGTTGAAGACAGGTGTCAGAGGGTGACACCATTAGAGAGACTGAAACACAAACAAAGAGTGGACAGAGAGAGATGTTTTGATTATTATTATAATATCTGCTATGTGAACAAAATGGACTGGAGTTTAAAACTTCAAATCATATGTGTGTGGTATCACACAACTGCAATAAAACTAATGTTGCAACTAGACTATGTAAAACTTGATCTCATTTTTGGGAAAATGTATGAAGTTGAGGCCAAAATAAGGATTCCTGCTTCCAAGAAATGATGCATGTGTCACTTATTTACATCAGTGGCTATAAAGCTGGCAGACATTCACAAATGTACTTAAATGTCTGAAATTAGATAGATACATGACATTTTGGTGCATTTCAGAGGATACAGTCATAACTCAAAATCTGGAGTTACAGCTCCATCATCATGCTTGAAATTGAAAATCCAGCCCATCTCTAACTGCAGTAAGTGCCAATCTCTGAGAGCACATCATACTAAGGTAGACAGTCCTGCATACATTAAAATAATTTTTGGTTGAGAGTTAAGAGCACCATTCTAGAGTTGTGTACCATTGGGCTGGTCAGTGGTATCCAATGAGGATAGTGACTGAATATGAGTGACTGTCAAAATGGTGACTCATGTTCAGCACTTTCCCCATGGGCTACCCGGCAAAGGTAGTGACTCTACACAAAAGCAAACATAGGGAAGGGCAACCAGAAAGAGGGATAGCGAGGGAGGGGAGGGACAGGAAGGGGTTTTAGGGGATTGGTGTGCCTGCTGCCACTAGCTAGCCATGTGGTGGTGGTGGTGGGTGGCTAGCTGTGGTGCAGCAGGTACTGGAGTCTGGACTGGGCATGTGGAAATTTTGCCACTGCCTGCAGCTGTGGGACTTAATTTTTTGACAGAATCTGGATTTCGACCCTTCCTCGACATGCACCCCCTGGAGTTGAGAATCTTAATTCAGGGGGTGTGGGGGACAAGTGTACATGCCGATTTTCTTTTTGGGATATACACTTGTCTTTGTAGTGGTCACTGTTTTGCAATATCTATTATGACATGGAACCTTGTCCAACACACAGAGAGACAGGGAAAGAGATAGAGAAAGAGAAAAGAATCTGGTAGCTGGTAGCCAAATAATGAGTCATTTCTGCAAGGAGTTCCAAATAATGCATCTCTAAGGGTCATGGCAGCACTAATAATGGGGACCAAAAGGTGTAAATATCACAAATGTTCCTATGAAACCTATGTCTTCACAGCATGATTGGGCCTGTCCATAGAGCTTTAATTTCCTGAATGGGCAAGATTAGGAGATACGCTTTGCATCCATACTCCAATCCCCAATGCGGGATGGCTGAAAATGGGACGTGTGTAGCTGTCCTTTCCTGACCCTGTCAGCAAAATACTACTTAAATATATTGGCCTGGATATTCCAAAGGGTTGCGCCATGCGCGTAACAGGGTTCTTGACGCAACTCCAAAATCGCCATTCTGCGATATTGAGAAGGGCCAGTTGCGCCTGATCGAAAATGACATGAGCCACAGCGCAATGGAAATGAATGCATGCGCAATCCTAAGGGGGCGGGTCCATGCATAAAGTGCGCAATGTGATATTTGAACACTCATGCTAATGCGCAAGAGTGGCTCAGCCGGAGGATGCGCTGAGACCGGATGTGAGCCAAAATAAACGGGCTCAAGGGAGCGGAGCAAGAACCTCGAGCAGGCCGCAAACCAGGGAGAGGACAGAGAGAGAGAGAGACAGACAGGAGCAGGAAGGACAGAGAGGACAGTGGGTCCTGGAGGACAGAGAGGCCAGTGGGGGTGCCTGGTGCAGTGGAAGCAGCAGTGGGGCAGTGGGGTAACACAGGAACAGCAGCTGGGGAGGGCAGAAGCCAGGAGATGGACAGTGTCAGCTTCCACATGGAAGCTGTAATGAGGGTGAGACAGCATGCTGCAGGGGGCGTGGCCGTGGAGGGCCGTCGGTACGCCCCGACAGGCTGTATCGTCTGCGCATCAGCTACGAGCTGTACAGCGATGTCAAGATCGGGGCCCGTACCGCCTGAACAGGGCAATACTGAGACGGCTCTGTGAGCTGTGCAGTGATGTGATGCAGGCACCCTCACGACGGAGTCATGCTCTGTCCGTGGAGACCAAGGTGACAGCCTGCATGTGCCTGCTCACCACGGGCACCTTCCAGAGGCCGACAGGGGACACCACAGGCATACGCAGTCAGCCACGCCACGCATCCTCACCCAATTCCTCAGTGCACTGCTGCCTCATGCTGCGGAGTACATCCATTTCCCCAGCACTGCGGCAGAGCATACAGCAAACATGCAGGAGTTCCACAGGTAGCACAAATGCCTGGCATGCTGGTGCCATAGACTGCACCCATGTGGCCATTCAGCACGCCACCTGGCCCCGGCGGCAAGCATATCGGAACCGAAAGGGCTTCTCCAAGTGTCAACTGCCAGGTGGTGTGTGATGCCACTGCGTGCATCATCAATGTCTGTGCCACACACCCTGGTGGAGCACATGATGCCTTCATATGGCACCAATCTGCACTGTGCCATCGATTCGAGAGTGGGAACATCCCCACGGGTCATCTAGTGGGTGAGTACACATGTATGGAATGCAAACTCTGTGCAAGGGTGGGAATGACACAGGTGCCATGGTAGTGGCACACAAAGATATGGGCAACATGGACCTGACCTAACATTGATCTCCACTATCTCCACACAGGTGACTGTGGATACCCACTCCATCCCTGGCTGCTCACACCATACCGGCGCCCCACATCCCCAGCGCGCAGCACGGTTTCAATGAGGCACATGCCGCAACATGGAACATCATAGAGCGGGTGTTCGATACTCAAGGCATGCTTCCGATGCCTGGACACCTCCGGGCGGAGCTCTCACAGTACAGCCCCCAAAAGGCCTGTGGGATATTCCTGGCCTGTTGCATCCTGCACAACATGGCCAAAGACCATGGGATAGCCGTACAGGTCCAAGAGGGGACAGCGATGGGACGCCAGTGGCGCCTGTGATATGGGTGATGAGCCGCCCCCAGGAGACAGAGGGACCCTGACTGACACGACAGCCCAGCTGCACGGGACACCATTGCAGAAGAGCACTATGCCCAACACAGGTAAGTCAAGGGACATGTGCAGGCAACACTGTCTATGCACAAACCACAGGCACACAGGGGAACACACCGTGCATGAAGGTCAGGGGTTGCAGGGTTCAGGCATACCAACACATCATCAGAGAGGTGAGCACTCAAATGAACACACACACACATACCAGGGAGCATACAGGGCAGCAGCACAGCACTGCAGAAATTACACGCTATCACACAGCACCACCAACCACCTCACACCTGACTGTCCACGATGTGTGTCAGGACCTGGGCAACCTTGCACCTTGGTGTACAGTGCAATGCAGGCATCATCATCCACACGTACTCTGTGGACAGCAGTTGGGAGAGTGTGCAGGTGGTCCGTGTGTCAGTTTGGTGAGCAGAGCACCCAGCAGTGCACTGCCCACCATGACACACACATTGCACACAGGGCAGCACCAGACAGGGTCTGCATTGGGAGACAGCTCAGTCAGGAGCACTGTCCCACGGCCACCACGGATGCGGCGGCCCCACTGTGGCCTAGCAGCACGGCAGGCTGTGCAGGGCCACATCGGGTGGTGCTAGTGCACCACCAGGGCTCCCAGTGCGCGACCGCGACCTTGCCCACACAGGGTCTGCATCCCGCCAAACAAACTTGCACCAGGGTGCTCGGGATGCCCACAGCAGAACCCGGCATCGACAGGCCTGGTGTCGCATGACGCCAGGAACGGAGAGTGGAGGCGCACTGTGTGGGGTGCATGGTACAGGGTCACCAGACAGTGTGGTCAATGCGGTCGCCACAGAGACCACTGCCTGGGTCAGCTCGATGGCAGCGTCACATCCGGTCCGCATATGGACCATCTCGCCCGTCCCGAGCACACTCCCTGCTATGCCGCCTCCACGGACACAGTCAGTGCCTCCACAGACCTTCAACCACCCCTGCAGCTGTACCGACTCCTGCAGCAGGCGGGTGTGTGCGCTCAAGGGTACTGTGCCCCAATGGCATCGTGACCCCAGGGTGTGGATGGTCCTGGTGCACGGCACCCTCTGAGGGTGGCCGCTGTTTGACAGGACCAGGTATGGGCTGATCTAAGGGCGGTGGACAAGTGCCACTGCCTGACGCTGTCCCCAGGCCTGGTGTGCAACTGCTGCTGCCGCCCCTCAACTGCTGAGCCCCAGGTCCACCTGTTCCCACCCTGTGCTGTCAACAGTGCCAGACACCTGCTCAGCCACCATGCTGCCCACCGGTGCTGACAGGCCCAGCCTGTGACTGTGCCAGCATGCTGGTACACAGTGTGGAGCTGGACGGCCCAGGGCACGTGCTGGCCTGCCATGTCCCTCGTGGGACACACACCTCTCACTGGCCATTGCAGGCCTGCCATCATCAATAGTGCCGGTGCGTGCCACTGCCATAGGCACAGCATGCTGGCACACCTGCACGCCAGACGCTGTGACACAGGCTGTGCACCCCTGCACCCGTATCACTGCCAGCGGAGTTGTCGGCCAGCCAGCCTGCTGCTGCAGTGCGTGCAGGCTGCTGGCTGGGGTGGAAGGTCCCTCCTCCTGGTCCAGCAGGTCTGCCGCACTGTCAGCTCACCACCACCATCTCCTGCAGACGAACAGGATCTGAAACAGAAAGAGAGTACATGTTAGTGCATGTGAACAACAGCCGCCCCCCACAACATCACCATGACATACCGTGCAGTGATGGGCTTCCACCTGTCTGGAATCCTCTGCCAGGAACACCCGCAATGGCACTCTGGCTGCATGGCGCGACCAGTGTCTCCTTGGTCGGGGTCAGTTGCACACCACTGGTGGTCCTCACCAGTGGCAGTACATGCACCCTGAAGGCTGCCACCTTCTCCTTCAGCCTCCTGTGGTCAGTCCCCATCTTCTTGTGGCACTCCTGCATGGAGCGCTGGTGGCTTCCGTGCGGGTTTGACTGGCCAGAGCTACCCCTCCATGCAGCTGCACTCTGCTGAGGGGTGCCTGTGCCGCCCACTCAAAAGCGGCTCATCCTCCAGGTAGGCCTGGAAGAGGGCCTCGGTCTCTGCTGTGGTGAAGTTCGCTCCTCCTCCTCACGCCCGCCGTCCACACCTCGGCCTGGTTCTCATCAGTCATGCTGATCTGTATGGGTGGAAGTGGACACCTGTCACTGTGCAGTCCACAGCATTTCCCATGAGCATAGCTGCAGGTGGGGTGGCAGAAGCCCTCCTTTCCTCACCGCATGGCAGATACTGATGGAAAGGGTGCCCTCTGCCCTTCTAAGTGCCCTCATCATGCTCAGCCCCTCAACCTGTGACATCCTCAGCACCCCTGCCCATGAGCATTGTCCTGAGCATCACACAGCATGTAACTCACCTCTCGCTGCAACAACCAAATCTGGCCACCACAACCCAGTGTCGATTTTTATAGCGCAACACATGCAAATGAGGTGTGGCGCAACTTTAATGACATGCTAATCGCGCCACCGCGCCTTTGCATGGCTGATCGACTGATTTGGCATATGTCGGCTGAATATCGCGTGATTTGGCGCTAGCGCCAATAGGGAAGGTCTGGCTGAGCCGATGGCGCATGTTTGTGGCTGTGTGCTACACTGCATTGCGCATGCCCAGACAGGTTACGCAGGCGCCGATGCGCTGCAGACCTGCTGAGCGATAGGCGATTCTGGCCATAGCCACCATTGTGCCAGTGGCGCCACAGCACTGGGCACTATATGGCGCTGTGGCACTTCTGCCGATAGTCCACTGTGGCACTGGTGCTCTGCTTAGCAGTCATGCAGGATGCCTACATCCTATGGCACTGTGCGAGCCTCGCGCCATTGCCGTGACCTTGCATGCCTCGACCCCCGGCGCCGGGCATGCCATGTGTATCGGGTTCTCATTGCGCTGTCTGGTTACAGCGCCCATGTAGAGTGATGGCGCTTGTGCAAACAGCGATTGAGCCTGTGCTTCTCTATTGTGCAACAACCCACGGGGGTCAAGCAGCGGCGGCGCCATATTGCCTGCTGTAAGTTGGGGCCATGGCTCGGAGGAGGGCGGTGTCCTGGAGTGCAGTTGAAGTGGCCAACCTGGTGGCCCTAGTGGAGCCCACTATGAGGGCCTATATGGTGAGGCCCCCTCACCGGACCTAGGACCCATGTGTGGCAGAAGTGGCCACTGACCTGGTGGGGGTCACTGGCCAGGGCCGGTCTGCAGAGCAGTGCCGACACTGGTACAGTGATCTCTGCCGGAGGGAGCCGGAACTATTAACGTGGCTGCGCTCCCATGCCAGGTGGGGCCTGGTGCCTAGGCCACATGAGTGTACCATCTATTCACCCATATCCTCTGTAGGGGTGTGTGTGTGCCTGGGTGGCTGTGCATCGGTGTGTCAGTGTGTGCAGCTGTGCGATGGATGGTTATGGCTGTGTGGGCAAGCAGTCTTACTGGGGCAGGGGCACTCTGCTTTTGCGTCACACTGATGTTTGTCTCACCATATGTCTCCCACAGGCGGATGGTGAGGGTGCCGGACGAGGCTGATGTGGGCATGCCAGGGCCCCAGTGCCACAGGCCGTCAGGCCAGAGCAGCAGCAGCATCAGCAGCAGCAACAGCAGCAGCAGCAGCAGCAGACACAGCTGCTGAAGGGTGTGAGTATCATTACGTCATGGATGCTATTGCATGCTGGGGGCAGGACCACCAACCATGATGGACACAACCAAATGGGAGGTCGGTGTTCCACTAGACGAAACACTAGTGACTCCCCACACTGGAGTACAGGTGTACAGTTCCGGAAAACATACCTGCGTATGGACAGGGACTGGGTGGAGAGCGCTCACAGGAGGGCAACATGGATGGTGCATGGATTGCATCACAAGTCCTATGCAGACAGGTTGACAGAACTGAACATGTACTCCTGGAGGGAGGAGGCTGAGGGATATGATGGGACATACAAGTATTGTACAGGGGAACAGAGTGCAGGAAACAATATTTGTCAGCATAAAGGATGTTCCAGGACTAGAGGGCATGGGATGCAGTTGGAGGGCTCGTTAAGAGGAACATCACAAAGTGTTTCTTCACATAATGGGTGGTGGATGAGTGAACACCCTGCAAGAGGATGTGGTGGGGCTGACTTGGTCACGGATATCTGTATGTGGGTTCGCCATGAGGGACTTCTGGAGGTCAGGGGTGAGGGTGAACGGACTTATAGGACAAGAGTGATCGTACAGGGCCAAATGGCCAGACTGGGTGTCCCATAGGCCCTTATCTGCTGACACTGTCTATGTATCCATGTATGTAGGCGTGACACAGGTGACCTGCATCACAGTGCAGCATCACGACACGCTTTGTGTATGCATCACAGGAGGTCCAGGCATGCACTGGGCACATAGCTGTGTAACTGGCATCGCACCACGTTGCAACATCACATGACAGCCTAGTTTGTACTGTGATTGGACGTAGGCAGTGTGTGTGGGCGGTGGTGCGCATAGCTGGTGCCGCCTGTTTGTGATGGCCATGTGCATGTTCACTGTGGGTGGGTGCATGCCATCAAAGTGTGGGACATTGGGCTATGTGGCTTGCAGGTTGGGTGGTGTTCAGGGTTGTGGTCAGTCACAGCTATTGACTGTGTTCCCATTTTCCTAGGCCTCGAGGTTCTCCGGAGCATTGGGAGGATGTCCGAGCATGAGACAGCTGCTGCAGGACGACCAAGCCATCCTGCAGTCCATCCACAGGCATGGCCTTCGGAGGAGGCGGCATGGGACGGCCAACACCAGCCAGGAGACGGGTGGCTGGCAGTACCATAAATTGTTGTTACCCTTCCCACTTCTCCCATCCCTACCACCCTGCCTTCCTCTCCAAGATTGTAATCCCTACCCTTGAACAACCTGACCTTGTACCCATCCCCCTTGTAAATAGTTCTGGTTGATTGTTTTGTACTTTACTCTTTGAGAATACATTTATATTTTGATATGAATGCTGTGTTGATCTCTGATTTGCAGCTGGCTATGGTTGTTCAGTTGCAGTGGTGTACAAGCCATCTGGGGTGGTATGGTCCTGGTACATATGTGTGTGTGTGTGTGTGTGTGTGTGTGTGTGTGTGCGTGTGTGTGCATGGGGAGGTATCACCAGCATGGCATTGACTTTTGTTGGTCTTGCTGTCTGCTGCCACCCACTGCTGGGTGCACAGGGTGGATCTGGCTTGTATGCTTCTCTGCAGCACGGGGTTGACGTGTGCCAGGGGGATGCATGGTGCTTCCTGCAGTGCCAGTCACTGCACATGGGTGGTGTCTTGGGGTCACGGTGCAGGGTGTGCTGTGCGTGTGGGGGCTTATGTGCACTGTGGTTGTCAACCCCTGTGTGTGGCACTCCGCCTGCCAGTGGTTGTGCTGGGGTGTCATGGCTCTGCTATGCTTTGTTGGCTTGCCCCATGGGCACGGATCATCCATCCCACCCCAGTGATGCTGTGCTAGGGGTGTGCAGGTGTGTGTGGGTTCTGCAGTGTGTTCCTGTGCCCATGTGTGGCATGGCTGGCGGTGGGCCCCAGCCTGCCTCCCTGGAGTGCAGTTCCATTGCTCTGGGGGCTGTGCTTGCGCTTATGGCAGCTCTGGAATGCTCAGCTGAGCTTCCCTGGTTGCTCCATAGCGCAGCATTTTGGCTCAGCCTCTCCTATCTGGTTGCGCCATGGAGCAGTATGTGCGATATTGAGACGTTGGTTGCTTGCGCAATTTGCTGTGCTCCATGTTTGAATAGTCGCACCTGTTGCGCATTTGCGCAACGGGTTTGTGCTTGTTTCCTGCTGTTGCGCTACTTTTGAGCGCAGTTTGAAAATATCTTGGCCATTGAGTATAACCTGATCAGATGACTTTGTAAAGGAAACATACGCCATAAGTTTTGTTTGCTCTATTATTGGGGAATTGAAATGTGTTTTTTTACTGAAGTACTGCTCTCTGCCTTCTTTGATTGTCTCAAACCCTTATATTGATGCATTGATCCCTCCCAACATACAAATATCAAATCAAATCAAATCACTCTTTATTTATATAAAGCCTTTTCTTAAACCAAGGCACCTGTACAATATTACAAACAACAATAAATAATTAAAACAGCACTAAAATATTCATTTATGATATTCAAGCCCCTTTGCTGTAGGGCAGATATGGGATATTGTGCTTTACAGGACTTAGTCTACTTTCCCAGGTCATCTGGAAAATCATTCTATGCAATTTCATTTCTACAAATTTTGGAGGCAAATATATCATAATTAATGATGCAAATAAGGGAAATAAGAAGGGATGCTGTACTTTTGAATGTGCCTCCTTTGGACCAGACCTTAAACCAAGGTCCCATATGTCTGTTCTGGTGGTTGTTCAGGTGGATGTCAAGATCACAGTCATGGCACTTCTCCAAAAGAGATGGGAAATGGGAATTTTCCCAGAGTCCTGACCATATTTCCCCTTTCACTAAAATACCACCAACAGCTTAACCCAGTTTAATTTCAGTTGTTTTGCATCCATACTCCAATCCCCCATGGGATGGCTGATGGTAGGCAGTATTGTGTAGCCCTCCTTTCCTGACCCTGTCAGCAAAACACTACTTAAATAAATTGAGTATAACCAAATCAGGATGACTTTGTCAAGGGAATATATGTCATAAGTTTTGTATGCAATACTCTTAGCTCGAGTCGCTTCCCCTGAGCTGTAACTGGCTCAAAAATGAGGTACAGAGGACTGTTGGAATCGGAGTGTGGTCTTGGTGCCATTTTCAAACTGGGACTGATTCAAATACTTCTATGCCTACTTAATTGGTGTAGCAATGCTGATAGTTTTGGCCTTCTAAATTTGACTGAACTGTAACAGTTATCTGCCTAGTTTTGCTGAGTGCTTTAACTCATTGTCTCCTAGCAGACACCTATAGTCATCAGTAAAATACACAGGTGTGTCCTGAGAACTCCTACAGAAGTCGTTACTGACTTCCTGTGTGCCCTTGCAACATCTGGAGACATCACTTATATATTTTAATATGCAATATAACAGAATATAATATATATTTGATTGCATAGCACTGTTGGACAGGTAATTTTATGCTGAACAACTTTGCCACTGATATTTTGTGTATATCATGTATACTTTAGGAGTTATTCACATTTGTTTATGGTATGGTGTGTATGGCTTATGTTGCCTATTTTAGTGAAAAGATACTTTTTTTGCTGTTTCAACCAGCACAGAACACAAACGAAATTACATATTATTTTTGCATACCACCATTGGAAAGGAATTTTGTGCTGAACAACTTTGCCACTGATATTTTGTGTATATCATATATACTTTAGGAGTTATTCACATTTGCTTATCCATTGAAAAGGTAATTTTGTGCTGAATAAATTTGCCACTTATACTTTGTGTCTAGCATTTATGGTTCTTGAGCTATTAGGATTTGTTTGTAGCATGTTGACTATAGTCTGATTTTGCTTAGAAAGGCCCAGGATTCACTGTAAACAGTGTACAGGAGACAAGTGGTGCAACTTCAGAGAGCTCCTGTGGAGGCAATGAGTTAACCAAGCTGCAGAATTTCAACCTTTTGAAGCAATTTCTGTGTTTCTAGAACTTCTCGCTTTTATTGCACAGTGCTTTAATTAATCGTAGAACTGTAGCCTTTAGCTTTTAGTCCTCTATATGTTAGGACCATGAGGTTTTAGCACAGCTTTAGAAAATTTAGTACAGTTTCAACTTTATTGTTACAAATTCTGAGTCCTTTAAGATTTCCTAACTCGATCTACAGCATCATTTAACTACTAGAATTGCACCTTAGCAGCATTCAGCTTTTTGTTACAAATTCTGAGTGCTTCAAGATTTCCTAACTCGATCTGCAGCATAATTCAATTAACTGCAATGTGCCTTAAGCATCAGCTACAACCTATGCACTACAGCTTGCTAAGCATCAGCTCCAGCCTGCAGTCTTGATTTTACTCCACGGGCTGTGTAGGGCACTAAATGCCTATGCTGTACCCCTTGTTGCAAGTGCACTTACCTCTACTTTCAATTCTAATTTAATTTGAAAGCAGCCGTTTCAGCTTAAAATCTTGAACTTAATTTGCAGCACGTGCTCTGTAGGGCCCAGGTTTCAGACTTTCCTTCCCTCAGTTAACTCTCCTGCCATTCTAGCTTCAGCCCTCCCTTCCTTACCTGCATATAACCCTCTTCTTTGGTTCTTCCACAGCTCTGGAGAGGTTGTGAGGCCAGGTTGAGTTGTCCTCCCCAGCTGCAACCAGCTCTGAAAAATCAGTATGGTGGACTGTTGGAATCATAGTGTGGTTTTCCCTGCCGAGGCTTTGTCAGCTGCCCCACTGCCCCACTACCACCCTTGTTGAATGTCCTATTATATAGGAATGCTCACGTGACAGGAAAAAACAATCTACTGCCTTTTCAATTTGCAGATTATCAACACAAACCACCAGTGGCCACTACTAACCTAATCCAACACCTCCACTCTAGTAGATGCACAATGCAGCCTCTTTATCTAGCTGTAATTCTTTACTTGCTCCTTTGGTGTCCCTCCCATCTTCATCATGCCTGGAGATGGAAACCTACCAGCTGGTGTTCTGCACCCCAGCTGCTCTAGCACCCTCTTTCTTCACCATATTGCCTCCTGTGGCCCACCTCACATATCTGATGGCAGGCCCTTTAGTCCTCCCACCCTCCTTCCATGCTGGCATAGGAGTCCTTAACTTCCCTGCATGTAGCACCTCAGTACCATCCTTCTTGGCACCTGAAACACATTGCAAGCCTACAAGGGCCCTGCCCAAAGCCAGGATTCTAATATCAGTACTGCTCCTTCTAGCCGGCAGTCAGGTGAACTCTGGACCAAATTTCACACCTGGCCCAAACCCCACCCCACCTCTCCAACTCCTAAGGGCCTAAAACTAGCCCATTTAAATATATGCAGTCTCCTCCACAAACTAACCCTCCTGCAACCTACTCTTCTTTCCTTAAACTTGACATAATGATCATTTCGAAACCTGGTTGAAACCCCACAATACTGATGCTGAATTCTCAATTCCTGGCTATACTCTTCTTTGACATAATCAGCTGGGTAACAAAAGAGGAGGTGGACTAGCCATGTACATCGCTGCCATGCTCCAGTTTACCCCAGTCCCACTACCTTTACCCATACAAACCATCAATGCCTTACTGGTCAAAATCTCTCCTCTCACTCCCTCCCTCCCTTACACTCACCCAATATGTATTGCCAGTTTCTATTGCTCACCAGACTCCTCCTTGCCCTCCATCATGAATCACCTGGGTGTTCTGCCATCCTTGGCCTCCAGAGATGAGCTTCATATTCTTGGAGATTTTAATCAAACTGGCTCTCCAGTACTAGAGCCAAATTATGCAACCAGGTGACCACACTCAACCTATTGCAATAGCTCGCTGAACCCACACATCTCAACCCCATGTCCATGAACCACACTCTTCTGGTCTGGTCCCTACCTCTGACCCTTATCGTATACATGTCTCTGGCCTCTTACCAGACTCATTGAGTGATCACCCATGATCTACTCATTGAGGAAGATATTTAGGCCAAAGGCACTGCCCTACAGAACTCTACTATCCAGATCCTATAAATCCCTAGACCTTGTATTGCTCCTGTATGACCTGGCAAACATGGATTGATCCTACATCCCCAGGCCACCCCCATCGACCTCCTCTGGAGTATTTCAAAACCAGGTTCCTCACAGCCTGGAACCTTTATACCCTCTTAGACAAGCCCAGATGTGGGATCCCACCTGTCATGGATTTCAGCAGACCTCATGACCCTCCTCAGAGCACGGAATCAGGCATGGAAGTCTTCAAGGGCCCCAGCTGGCCTGAGGATCAATGAAGGTATAGAGCCCTATGTAATGCCTGTACAAGGCAAATCCACTGGGCAAAAGCCAAATATTTCAAAGACTCCTTCCGCACCAACTTAAACCACCCTGCTAAATTTTGAAAGGTGATTATGTCATTATTCTCTCCTCCCTCACAGCCCCACTCCTCAGTACTAAATGTTGGTGACTCCACTGTCACCAACCCTCTTATGGTGGCCACTGAATTCAATGCCTTCTTCATAAGCTGCACATCATCACTGCTATCCATGCTCCACACTGCCCCACCCATCCCCTCCTTCAGTACACCCTGTTCTAGACTCTCCTGTTGCCCCTCCTTTGCCTTCTGACAGGTCTCTGGCTGAAGTCAACAATGCCCTGCTCACCCTAAATCCCTCTAAAGGCAAGTGTTCCACCAGTCTGACTCCAAACTGCTTTATCTGTCAGCCCCTGCCATTGCCATCCCACTGATTCACTGTATAACCTCTCCTCTCTGTCTCAATCCCTTCTGACTGGAAGCATATCATTATCCCTCCCCTAAAGGCGGTGACCACTCATCTTCTCGGAACTACCACCCTATCTCACTCTTCCCTGTCTTGTTTAAACTCAATAATACCTTGTCCTCTCTCAACTCTCTGCTTTTCTAGACCCTTCATCCTTTTCACACCTTACCAGTCTGGTTTTAGGAAGTCCCACTTCACCACCTTTTCACTCCTTAGGCTCACCGATTCCATCTACACAGGTATAGATAAAGGCCACATTACCTCTGCCGTTTTTGTTGACCTGGCAAAAGCCTTCAACATTGACTCTCACCCTCTGCTCCTTTCCAAGCTCTCAATCGCAGGTCTCTCAGCATGGCCACCTGCTGGCTCCACTCATACCTGCTAAGCAGATCCCAATCTGTCAGAATTGGCAACTCCACCTCTTTCTGCCTCCCTGTAATCTCTGGTGTACCCCAAGGCTTGGTCCTTGGCCCACCACTGTTCTCCATCTTCTTGAATGGTCTGCCCACTGCCTGCCACACACTTCCATCTACATGTATGCTGATGATACAGTACTGTATACATCCGGCCCCTCGTCCACCGATGTTGTGATGAGACTGCGCACGACTTCAATAATGTTCAGCTCTGGTTTCACTCTAATCAGCTCTTACTCAATGCCAAGAAACTGTCTCCATGTCCTTTGGCACTAGGCAGAGACTTTCTCAGCTCCCTCACACCCTCCTTCTATACCCTGGATGGGACCTCCTAGAGCATTGTTCCTCATTTAAATATCTTGGGGTCTGGCTTGCCCGGCATCTCAATTTCTCTGTGCACATTGATGCAGTCTACAAAATCTCCACCCTAAGTTGGGTGCCTTGTACCACAATCGTGATACATCCCTCTGTCTGCCCGCCATGCAATTTTGCAGAAAATGATACTCCTATCTTTGACTATGGGGTGGGTCTACAGTGCCACCCCAAAGTCCACCCTAGCCAGACTGGACACCCTCTTTCACTCCTTCTGTCATTTTTCCCTTGACTGTCCTTACTCCACTCATCACTGCACCTCTACCAGTCACTGACCTCCCATCACTTCAATACCGGTGGCACTAACACTGCATTAGTCTTACAGATAAAATCTGAGCCCAGTCCTTCCCCCATATCTCACCTCTGTACTATCAGCCCCTGCCTCCCAGCATACCCCTCAGAGAAAATGACCCTCATTTATTGTCTTTTCCTCTAATGACCACCACAGCTGGTCAGGCATCCTTCAGATATCACCTGCCTAAATTATGGAATTCTCTCCCTGTGACCATATGGAATGCCTACCCTGGTAGGCACCTCAACTCCTTCTTAAAGCACACTTCTCCTCCACCTGCTCCTGTGCCCTTATTACCACTAATACCTTGGAATAGTCTCTGCTATTCCTGTAGTCTTTGGTCAGGTTTGCCTGTTTTTTGTCTGGTTTATAACACTACTATGTGAATATTACTTTATGTGATTCACGCCTTGCCTCTGTATACAATTCAAAATCTCTGTACACTGTAATTGGTTCTGATCTCTGTATATGGTGATTATTGTATTCATGATGTTGCTTATCCCTATCCCTGTCCCCCAGGATGCATTTGGAATCAAGCAGTAGTCTGCTCAATATGCCTGCCTGGTAAAACTTTTAAATAAATAAATATGCCACAGGCCACTGCTGTCATGTCAAGTCTTCCCAGTCTGAGACAGCTAAAACAAATCTCTGAATGGAGATAACTAGCTTGATTTGTTTAAAAGTTCTAAAGATCAACTCTGAATTCAGTTTGGAAGGATTTTCCTAACCAACTTTTTGAAACCATTAGAAAATGTGTCCCAATGTTGTTTTATTTGTTAATTTATGTGGTTAACTCAGTTTGGACTCAGGGTACTGTTTCCTGTGCTCAACTCATAAATTGACCATTAAAACTCCAAGGGAACAAATTTTCAAATGTTATCAACAAAATTTGTTTGGAGGAATTCTCTTGAAAGGAATTCTGCATTAAACTTTAGAACATTTTAAACAAATTGAAGTGGAATTGCCACTCAAAGTTAGTTTTAGCTGTCTCAGATGGCAGCCCACTGCTGACTTGAGGAGATAAGAAAACATATTATCTAAATGACATCACTGCTAACCGTTAGCTGCCCAAAGAACACTACAGATTTAAATACAGACAGCAATATTAAGCAGCAATCCCAGTCAGGTTTATAATGGGAATAAGTCTGGATTTTGGCTACTCCAACCTGTCAGTGTACAATTAAAGAAGCATTAACGCACTCCAAGAAAAAGGTACAGCATGGATGAACTTGTCTGCATAGCAGGGAAACCTCAAGTTGTTGTGATATAATGATGTAACCCTAGGGCAGCAAATACACTGGCCGGGATATTCAAGGGTTGAGCCTGGTGCAACATAGTGCAACCCCACAGTGCACCACAGCAGGATATTGAAAGGCTGCCCGGCACAGTACAAATGCCAATGCACCGGGTGCAAGGTAATCTATGCAGTGCAGATGCAGGGGGCATGCCATGCATATGCAGTACATCCCAAAATTCAGCCCTGGATGTAGGCGCATATACTGGTGCAATCCTGCATCGCCACACACTGTTGCTCAAAGTTGAGCAGCAAAATATAAGCTCAAATGCTGGCCACCCACAGGCGGGTGGCTGTATTGCTAAGGTGCAACACAACAGCCGCCAGCCATGGGTGACCACCCGCCAGCAGGTACACAGCGTCCACAAGCACACATCCCCTGGTAGTCCATTGCCCCCTATGCCTGATCGCGGCAGTAGTAGATGCAACATACCCTATGCCCGATCATGGGCAGTAGTACAAATACCTCCAATCCTATGCCTGATCGCAGGCAGTGCAAAGTAACATGATCCCATGCTCAATAGTGGGCTGTAGTACAAATACCCCAAACTTATGCCCGATCATGGGTAGTAGTAAAATACTCCTCAAACCTATGCCTGATAGCAGGCAGTAGTGCAAAGTAACATGATCCCATTCCCAATCACGGGCTGCAGCATGAATAATCATATTCTTGGCAGTCTAGTGGACCCTCCTCATATGCCTGATTGTGGGCTGTAGCATCGAGTGATCACCTGGTGATCCAGTGGTCCTCCCCACCCACCAGAGGCCCTGGCCACCCAGCACCCCCTCATCGGTAGGCGGCAGCACCTACCTGCATATTGCCTAGCCACCCACTGAATGACAGCATACAGTATGCTCTTTACACCTATTGGGCCACAGTGTGGACCTATGGGCTTCAGACCATACTGTACTACACAGGATCAGATATGTGAGGCAGCATGGGTTTGTTTCAGGAAGTCTTGTCAAACCAGCCTCATACAATATTATGACTGGGTGACTTGTGAGCTGGATAAGGGTCAAGTGGGGATGTTCTTTACTTGGACTTCAGCAAGGCCTTCAATTCGGTGCCTCATGCATGGTTTGGAGAGAAGCTAACTGGTGTAGGGTGGGGCAAAATGATGAAATGGATTATAAGTTGGCTGAGTGGCAGGCTGCAATGGGTGGTGTTGAGAGGGAGCATTCAACCCAAGGCTGATGATGAGTGAGGTGCCACAGGGCTCTGTGTTGGGTCCAGTATTGTTTGGGCTCTTCATATCAGACATTGCACACAGGGTGGTGAGCAAGGTAAGTCTGTTCACTGATGACACCAAAATCAGAGCAGTGGTAGATGAAGAGGAGGGATGGAAGCAGCTGCAGGAGGACCTACAGAAGCTAGAGGGTGGTCAGAGAGGTGGCAGCCTGGGGTTCAAGGCAAGAAGTGTAAGGTTATGCACACTGAGGTGAAGAACCCAGAGAGAATACTGGCTGGGGGGTAAGCTGGGGATCACTGAGGAGGAGAAGGACCTAGGGTAATAATAACAGGGACCATAAACAACATTTTCCAGTGCAGGAGAGCAGCTGCAAAAGTGAACAAATGCTGGGGTGCATAGCGAGAAGGTTTTCGTCCAGGTGAAGAGAAGTGATCTTGCTTCTCTACAGGTTGCTGGTAAGGCCGCACTTAGAGTATTGTGTGCAGTTTTGGAGGCCATACCTAAAGCATGATATTACACTACTGGAGGGGTGCAGAGGAGGGCAACAAAGTTGACATGTGGAATGGAGGGAGAGACTGTGACAGCAGGCTGGGAGACCTGAATATGTACACCTGGAGGATAGAAGGGACAGGGGGACATGATAGAGACATTCAAGTATCTGAGGGAATCAATAAGGATGGGGCAGATGAGATCTTTAAGATAAGGAGGAGGGGTCACAGGCTAAGGATAGAGGGGAAGATTTAGAAAGGAAATGAGGAGACACTGTTTTACCGAGAGGGTGGTAGCAAAATGGAATGCCCTACCAGAATGGGTGGTATCATGTAAATCTGTGGACAGCTTCAAAGGCACAGGACAGGAATAGGGAGAGTGAGGGTGGGGAGGTGGGGGTGGCAGTGGGATGACAAAGGGAGGGAAGTGGGGCAGCTGCAAACTTGGGGTGTTGGCTGTACACTCGAGTTGACTTAGATAGACTGGGTAGTCTGTTTCTGCTGGCACATTCTTATGTTCATATGTTCGTATATTCAGTTTCAGTTTACTTTGCAGCTCTCAGGAATCATTTATTAATGCAGTACAACACATTAAGCAACCCATAAAAACACTATGCCACTGAGTTGGAACCCAGTTTCACTACTGCAGTGTGCAGTACAACTTGATTGACATGGCATTCTACCCAATCCCAGGAAGAAGCTTACACCGATTCCAGCCAATAGTAACCTGCATTTGTACTGAAATCCCTGCCCTGCTGCCATGTTGTTTTCCTTGCTTCTGAGGACTCCACTCATGCCATGTTATTTCTTCCTTTTATTCATTTATTCCCCAAATGCTACAGTTTCTGGTTCCAACTGTACTGTAATAACTAAAGGAAACTACTGCTGTTTGACAAATTCAGGGACGGAAGGATTTTCACCCACAAATGGCAGAATTTCACCCTCAAACAGTGAAATTTCACACACAAATGGCAGATGTTCACCTGCACAGGTAAAAGTCTACCATTTGTAAGCAAAATTCTGCCTTTTGTGGGGAAAATCTGCCATTAATGGCAACATTCCACTGTTCTTTGCTTTATTTTTCTCTGACTCAAATTGTTGTTGCTGGGTATGCCTTCTGCTGCAAAATATGCAAAGTACTACCAATTGCTTCAATGTCATGATGATAACCCTGCCTGTACCCATGCCTGCATCTACTGCTTTTATTTTACCGCCTGTAAGCCATGCCTATATCCACTGCTTTTCTTTACCATGCCTGTAACCATGCCTATATCCACTATTTTTCTTACTGTAACCACCTCATGATGTAACTCACAATGCCTCAAATGTTCCTTATGTCCTTGTTCATTCTTATAACTTGTATTATTATCCTGGTCGCCCCTGAAAAAGGGACCTTCGGGGCTCAGTGGGCCTACCCAGTCACCAAAATTTAATAAATAAATAATTACAGGGTGTGTCTACAGGTGTGTGCTTCACATTACTGCTGTAATCTTCTGATTCAAATAGTCTTTTGCAAGGTATATCATCTGTTACTTCTTTATTTTTCTCTGTAGCAAAGTGTTTCTTACAGGGTATATCTTCCGTGAAATTATTACAGGTGGTGCTTACATTTTTGTAACATTTTATCATTAGGCTAAGCAAAATTACTGTTTGCCATCATTTTTTTTTTGCTGAAAGGTTTATGGTTTGTCTCAGAGGTGTTGCAGTCTCCTTCTCACATTGAAGGAGCTAATTGCTTTCCTCCCACAGCTCTTCCAGGGATTAGGTGTGTAACTGGGGGGGTGGAGCTGACAAACTGTTAGTAACTTCCAACTTAAGGAAGGGTTAAAATGTCAGGTTAGTTGATATCTTGGAGGTGGATGACTAGGTTTGTTGGCAAAGGCACCTAGCACCTGAGCTCTTTTCTTCTAGGTTGCTTGAATGGACAGAGCAAAGAACCTACCAGAGCAAGGAAAAGGATTAAGGCTTCTTTTGCTAGGCAGATTTACTGTGTGTTATTATTTTCT
Source organism: Neoceratodus forsteri (assembly GCA_016271365.2). Taxonomy (NCBI): domain Eukaryota; kingdom Metazoa; phylum Chordata; order Ceratodontiformes; family Ceratodontidae; genus Neoceratodus; species Neoceratodus forsteri. The sequence goes on along the minus strand of CM057453.1, from coordinate 1,237,328,620 downwards.
TTTGTACTCACAGGGTTTGTTACTGTTAGTTGCTAACATTTTATTGCTTTATTTTCTCTGATTCAAATTGTTGTTGCTGCTTACAGATAACTGTCTAATCTTCTGATTCAAATTGTCTTTGCAAGGTATAACTTCTGTTTCTGCTTTATTTTTCTTGTAGCAAAGGGTTTCTTACATGGTATATCTTCTGTGAAATTATTGCAGGTGGTGCTTTACAGGTTTTATAGTTTTATCTATCATTAGGATAAGCTTTCAGGGTTACTGCATTTGTTGCTGGCTGATTGTTTCTGCTCTTACCTCCTTGTTTCTTTCATCCATGGTTCTTCTTTTCAGCATGGGAAGGGCCTAGCCACCCACCCAATCCCCAACCACCCCAAACTACACTCATTTTATAGGGTAGCACACTCATGACATTTTCTGTAGCAAAGCAGGAAGGTTTGGATCAGAGGGTATCCACACAGTGACCTCATTTACAGGGGCACGCTAATTTAACTTGTTATAACAAGTTATACAGAAACAAACATAACACAAAATCAAACTTTTGCTTTCATTTTCCTCCTTCTAATTACTCTGACCAGGTTATAAACCCAGCAACTTATCTGGAATGGATATTATTAACTGAAGAACTGTGGGACACTTCTCAGAAAGGCAGTTTACAGGATTTAGGACACTGTCCTACATGCTGGGCCATTGGAGATCTAAGGGCTCAGCTCCAGGCAGCATGGGCAGAGATTGCACACCTCAAATCACATATTCAGGAGGAACTATATTATAAGAACAACCCGCCCTTTTCCCCAACCTCCCACGGAAGCACCTCAACCTCAGAGGGTAGTTAGTCCGGAGGTTGGCAGGTGGTTATGAGGGCAAATCGGGAGCCCCATCACTCTGTGCTCTCCAACATATTACCTCCACAAACCATTTAAAACCTACAAACAGGTATCAGCCTCTATCTCTGAAATCAAACAAAGGGCAGAGGACACTGCATAGCAGGACACTGCAGCACAGGAGCTAGCACAACAAAACTCACCCAAAACAGGAACCAAAACAAAAAAGCAAAAGGAAATCCAAAAACTTTGAACATAGGAGACTCCATGATTCGGGAGTTGATACCTATCTCCAGCTAGGGTAATGGTCAGATGTCTCCCAGGAACATCAGCGTGGAGAGACACTGACCACATTGCTAACATTGTACAGGAAGAAGGAGAAAACATTGATGTCCTGGTACACATAGGGACTAATGATCTCACCAGCTGGTCAGTTGTGGAGACCAAGGAACACCTGACTAGGATGGGTAACAAACTATCATCCATTTCATCTGGCATCTCCTTCTCTGAGATCCTGCCAGTCTGGGAGAGGGGACAGATGGACGGAAGGTCAGAGAAGGGGAGGGAGATAAACATGTGGCTCAAGGGCTGGTGCCAGGAAAAAGGACACAAATTTGTAGGTAACTGACAACAGTTTTGGGATTGAAAGTTCTTTAAATTTGATGGACTGCATCTGACTAAGGAGGAGTCAGAGCATTGGGCAGAAGTTTGACGTCATTGCAGAATATTTAAACTAGCAAATGGGGAGAGGGTGCAGCACCCAATATGTCGAATGGGAAGAACACCCTCCCCTCAGCTAGTGGTCAAACAGGAGTTCAGCATGTTTGTAGTTCATTCAGCATCACCAGGTAAGGAAAAATGTCCAGCTTCCCATACAACACACAGGGGAAACACCAGGCCTCACCCAACAACTAACCACAGAAATCTGGCCAGTGGAAAATCATGTACATAATGCTCGCAGTCTGGGAAACAAGATCCCAGACCTGCAGGCATAATGACAGAGGCTAAACTAGACATAGTAGCCATTAGCTAGACATGGTTTACCAGTAAGCACACTTGGGAGACTTCAGTACCTGGCTATGTACTGTTCAGAAGAGACAGAGGTGCAAAAATTGGGGTGGAGTGGCCCTTTATGGCAATGAAAATATCAAAGCTACAGAAATTCAGAATACAGATAAGAGCCAAAAGAACTGTGGGTCACCCTGGAAACAGGAAATGGGACAGCCATATGAACTGGGGTTATCTCCAGGCCTCCAGACCAGGGGAGGACATAAACACATTACTGTTAGACGATATACAAAACATGGCAGCTAAAGGGAGGTTCCGATAATGCGACCTCAACATGCCAGATACAGATTGGTCAATACCAGCAGGAACATCTGCCAGAACTAGACACATAGTGGATTCTCTGCAGGGCAAGGGCCTCAAACAATGGGTACAATAACCCACAAGAGACAGGGCTATCCTAGATCTAGTACTGACTAACAAGGAAAGTATCACAGATCTCCATGCAGAAGGTCACCTTGGGACCAGTGACATCATATGGTATGGTTCAATTTAGCCACTAGAACTAAATCATCCCATTCCAAGGCAAAAATATGGGACTTCAGAGGAGCTTACTTTGTAAGATGACCAACAGAGTTAAGCTACCCTGGCAAAAGAAATACTGGTGAGAGGGTACAGGCAAAGTGGGCAAGCATTAAGGATGTGTAACCCCTGCAAATGGGGGTTCCCAAAAGACTTCCAGGAGCTTGCTTGAATGCTCCAAGCCTGAATGGTGTTTTGCATGCTTAAGCCATTTATCAGTGAGTGTTTTTAGAACCTCTGGTACTGTCTCTTTAAGAGCTGTCTGCTTGCAGACATAATTAGTTTGTATGGGGGACTGTGTGTTTCTTTGATTGAGTACCACTCGAGCTGCTGCCAATTCACTCCATTTTGCAGTCACTAGGGTGCAAAGGGAACCTATCTGAAAGATGTAACTGTTTGCCAGAAATCATTTAGAGTAATAATGAAATTACGGTTTGTCTAACCTGCTTTCTTTGCAGTCAGAACTGTGTCTGCCTAGTTCCCCATTCTGGTTTTGAACTGCTGAACTGGACCAATCAGTGTGGGGTAAGCTAGCTCTAAAATGGTGCCTTGGGACGAATCAGAACTTGGACTCATAATCTGAGCCAGCCACAAGAGGATTGTATGGGCAGTGACTCTGGGAGATGTAGTTTAGACTTCAGCGCCTTTTTGGACCAACAGGAGCAGTCTATTGTGAGTGAAGCCAATCCAGTCAAGAACTGGGAAGAACTCAAAGGAAGTGCCCGGTTTTGTCTGTTGGAGTTTCAGTTGAGCTCTGGCAGTGAAGAAGGAAGGAGCCCTGTGCTTTTTCAGTGTGCAGTTTTAGTCGGGAAACGTGTGTAAGGCCCAGAGTTCCGGTCTGCAGCTTGTGTAACTGCTTGTTAGGACTGAATCTGTCCTGTGAAGAGAATCAAAGGATATCTGAAGAGTAGAAACCAGGCTCACCCTGTAGAAGACTGGAGTATTGCTGAATTGCACTCGGTCTGTCAGGAACTGAATCTGCTGTGTGGTCTCTCCGGTATTGTGCAGTAATTGCGATATGGATAGAGAAGCAGCCTGCCTGGTATAGTACTTTCTGTTTTACCATATAAATGTGTGAAGAGGCTTGTGTACCTCAAGTGAATCCTGCTGCCATTAAAGGACTTTTGCCTGTTACTGTTCACCATATAAATGTGTGAGGAGGCTTGGTTAGCTCAAGTGAATCCTGCTGCCATTAAAGGACTTTTGCCTGTTGCAGTTTGCCATATAAATGTGTGAGGAGTCTCGTGAGCTCAAGAGTAGCCCTGCTGACATTGAAGGACCCTATCTTGTTTGGAGGTCGTGAGTACTAATTCAGGGTCGCTCCCTGTTGAATTGCCACATTGAATCCAAATGGAATCACTGTACTGCTGACTGTTTAAACTAATTTTTCTTTTCTCTGTGGGAAAGGGCCCCTACCAGCTGCCACAGTTTGGACTAGCCACTAGGGCTTGGGTACCCAGGGACAATAATCTGGTAGGGATAGGCCTGCACAGAGCCATAGGTAGATGAGTAAAGTGATAAGCTAATTAACCTGATTTCCCTGTCCTTGTTATATTCCCCTAAATAAATCTGAGCTGCTTGTTTCAGCAAAGCTATACTGCCTGAGGTATTTGTCTATGTTAAAGTATTGTACTGTGATTGTTGCACTGTATCTTATTTTACAGGGAGGTCCCAGTGCCTGAACCAGCCCTGGGGGTAAGTGTATACTGTGAAGGTAAATTTGATATATTGTGTGGGCCACTAGTGGGAAGAAAGGGGGCTGCAGTGTCCCAGAGGGCTGTAACCAAGTAAGTTTAACTATTGCAAACCCTGACCTCTGGGTGGAGGCACCAGCCATTGGATCCAGGCCCCTCAACCTGTTAGTTGCAAATCAGGCAGGGGTAGTAGCCCCTGGGATAGCGCCTATCTAGGGGTTACAGATGCACTACTTGAAGCAACATCCCATTGTGTTAGAGAGAAAAGGAAGTGCAAAAGAAGAAGGAAACCACTTTGGTTCTCAAAAACAGTAGCAGAAAAGGTCAGAGCCAAAAGGATGGCCTTCAGGAAATATAAGGGAATGCAGAGGATGAAAATAGGAGGTATACCAAACTTCCCTAAGGGAAGCAGGAAGGCAGTAAGGCAGACAAAGGCCCAAACCGAGGAAACACTAGCACAAACAGTAAAGAAAGGTGACAAGACTTTCTATAGATACATTAGTGAAAGGAGAAAGTCCAGAGTGGTATTGTTAAGATCAAAGGGATAAGTGGGCGTGAGGAGGAGGACCATGTAAAAGCACCTATCCTAAATAGATACTTCTGCTCAGTATTTACTGAAGAAAAGGTAGGGCAGGGTCCACAGCTCAGCACCATGGACACAGGGGAAGGAGGTGTACTAGTCCTCACAAAGAAAGGGTCCTACAAGAGCTCGCTATGTCTAGGTGGACAAGACAATGGGACCTGATGGCATACATCCCAGAGTACTAAAGGAGCTAAGGGTGGAACTAGAACAGCCATATCAGAACTGTTTAATGAGGCTCTGAGTACAAGAGAGGTCCCAGAAGACTGAAGAAGGGCTCATGTGATCCCACTCCACAAAAGTGGTAGCAGGGAGGAGGCAGAGAACTACAGACCAGTCAGTCTTACCACAGTAGTGGGCAAGATTATGGAGGCACTCCTTAAGGAAAGGATAGTGCAACACCTGGAATCCATAGGAGCACAGGATCCAAGACAGCATGGGTTTACAAGAGGAAGATCCTGTCAAACTAATCTCATAGGTTTCTTTGACTGGATAACCAGAGTGGTGGACCAAGGGGAGCAATTGATGTCACCTACCTTGAATTCCAAAGCTTTCAATACTGTTTCACATAGAAGATTAATTAATAAGCTTGATAGGCTCAGAAAGGGTCGAAGCTGGTCAACTGGGTGGCAAACTGGTTGACGGGCAGAAACAGAGAGTGGTGGTAAATGGTATACAGTCAGAAGAGATGTAAGGGGTACCTCAGTATCAGGGGCCAGTCCTCTCAATATCTTTATCAGTGACATTGCAGATGGACTGAAGGGTAAAGTTTGTCTGTTTGCAGATGACACCAAGATCTGCAACAGAGTAGATGATCCAGATGGGGTGGGCAGAATGAGAAGAGATCTGGATCAACTGGTAAAATGGTTGGAAGGGTGGCAACTGGGGTTTAATGGAAAGAAGTGCAAGATCATGCACATAGGGAAGAGTAGCCCTGAAGCTACCTATAGGATGGGAAGGAGTTGCTGGCAATCACAAGGGAAGAAAGACTTGGGCATCATCATCACAGATGACAGAAATCATCCAAGCAGACCACTAAAGCAGTAGGTAAGGCTTGGGGATGTTGGGGTATATTAGTAGAGGTATCACAAGTCGTAAGAGGAGATAATAATCCCTGTTTACAAGACACTGGTTAGGCTCCATCTGGAGTGCTGCGTGCAGTACTGGAGGGCTCACCTTCACAAGGACATTAACCAAACTGAGGCAGTCCAGAGAAGGGCAACAAAATGGTGCAGGACTGCATCAGAAAACATATGAGGACAGATTAGTGGAGCTCAATATGCATACCCTAGAGCAAAGGAGGGAGAGGTGATATGATTGAAACATTCAAACACCTTATGGGCATTAACAAGGTGAAAGAGTCTAACATGTTTCAATATAAGAAAAATAACAGGACAAGAGGACACATCATGAGATTAGAGGAGGCCAATTAAGGGGTAATGTGAGGAAGTTCTTTTCACAGAAAGGGTGGTGGATGCATGGAATGGCCTACCTCAGGAAGTGGTAGATATGAATACAGTGCAGGGCTTCAAACAGGCATGGGATAGGCATAAGGGAGCAATACAGATGAGTAATTAAATTAAGGTTGTAATTCCGAAATTTTCAATAAATAAATAAAATAAAATACAGATGAGTATGAATAGATAGACCATTGATAGAGCAAAGGCTGATGGCACATTCATAATGTAGAAACAGAAATGGTCAGACTGGATGGGCCTTATCTGCCATCAACTTCTGTGTTTCTATGTTTCTAAAGGAATTAGTCCCAAGGCAATAACGGAGTGATAACAATTTCTGTTTAGTCTTTTGTTAGGTTACAATCTTGCCCTGCCAGGTAACTGTAGCTCTTAATTAGTCAGTTAACCTCAACATTAACAAAATTGCACTTATGTGCCCATGACACAGGAAATGATATGCCACCCTGAAAAAATGGGGTCAGTCAGACCCAAAAGGCCAAGTTATTAGCCAAGTTAAAGAAAAAATACCTGCTCTACCACCTGATCAAATGATCTATTATGCCATTTGCTCTCAGAATGGGCCCAATTGCTGCACTGGTAACCCCTGCTACAAGCCTAATTATTTCAAGTTACACACCACTCTTTTCTCCTCTAGGATCCACGTGCCACTCTTCTCTCCACCACTGGTACACATTTGTTTATAGTTATTACTGGTGGTGGGTGCCAAATCCTGTCAACAGTACCCTATCCTGACCACCAGCCCAATTAAATAAATTTACCTCCAACACTTTTCCACCTTCTAGCACCCAGTCGCTGTTCTCTCTCCACATTCCACAGCAAATGTCAAGACCAGCAGTCTGTGCCCAATCCCACTGCTGATATCTATTCCCATCCCACCACCCCATATAACATAAATGATAATGTATCCCACAACCTCACCCACCCTCTAGTACCCATACCACCCTCCTCACATTCAGTGGCATCAACCTCTGTTCCTTATCACCGCCTCCCTGTCCTTCAATGCTGACTTCCCTGCACTTGAAACAAATGGCAAATAAAACTTAAAGGATACTGTCAACCTGTTTTCATCCTATTATTTCTAGTAGAAGCCCACATTTTATGATTGCTTACCCTCTCTAAAATGCACTGGTGTTGCTGTTTGTTTTGTCTGTCTCCTTGCTTACTAGAACTGAAATGCATGGCAATGTATATTTATAAACAGCCCTGTTTTGTTTACAATCCTGGTTCTCTTCTTACCGCATACTTCCTGAGCATTAGAAACACACCCACACAGTGTAGTCACTGACAAGGCAGCAGCCTCCTAAACCCCATTGCATCATGAGGGGCTAGACTGTTTTGTGGGTGTTCCCAAGTCCAGAAAAGATATATTTGAGTTGATCAAGGAATGTAAACAAACCTGTTTTGGTGTGATAACACCAGTATGTTGGGTAGTCTGTTTTTACTTTTTAAAGAAAATAAGAGTCAGAATCAAACTACCAGCTACATAAACGGTCTTTACAGAATTTTGGTAATCATAAAAAATGTTTTTTAAACTAGGGACATTTTGAGAACTAAGGGATTGACAGTGTCCCTTTAAGTGCAAAAATGCTTCAGACACACACAACAGTAGTTTTATTTTTTACAGTGCTTAAAATGTTTACTATAACTTGTCATTTGTGTGTAATTGACCCTAAATTTTCACGGTGGCTATATCCATCTAACTCATGAACACATGCGTGTAATTTTATTAATGCTCCCCAAATGTGTTTTGGTAAAACAACAAAAATAGGTTTTGGGGCACAGTAACAGAATCACACTCGTGTTCATAAGGAGAGGAGTGTTGATATGACCAATAGAGGTGGACATATCAGTGCAGGCTTGAGCCTGGCTCAAGCCAGTTCCAGGTTCTGTGGCCTGACTTTTATAAGCAATTGACAACCAAGGTCAAGCCAAATCAGTCATGGTCAAAGTAAGCATCTTTGTCAGTCTTAGCAGTTAGTTTAGCATCTGAAATTTTCAACTCGTGTGTAGAGAACAGCCTGCAGTAGCCAGGGTGTGGCTCGTGTTTTGGCTCATAGAGTCAAACCAGACTCAGGTTCTGCTCTAGCTTGGCACTAGATGAAAAAGTTCCTGGCTTGCCCACCTCTAATGACCACCCTGAAAGGTTGGGATCAGTCAGACCCTATTATGGCCAAGTTATAGACAAAAGTAAAAAAAAAAAAAAACAGAAAACAACTACTGTCAAGGAGAAATGTGCTTATTGCATATGTCTGTAAGCTCATTTTCTTTTATTTAAATTTTGGTAATAAGTTAGCTATTTGATGGCTGCTTAATCCCAGATTTCTGGGGTGACCATTTGTCACCCCACCCAAAAACACATGAGTGTCAGTTTGCTAATGCACCCTGGAATGTGTTTGGGGTTCACCACCACAAAAAAAAAATAATTTCTGGATGTATTAACAGAATCATGCTTATGTGCTTATGAAGTAGATGATATATATGGCCATGTTGACCATTTTGGACTGATAGGACAACATAAGTGCAAATTATGGCCATATGTAAAAAAAAAAATGCAATAATAAAATGAAGAAAACGTGTAATTGCAACACAAGTAACATTTTCAAAGCTGCAAAATGGCCATCCAAGGTATTCAAAGTCATAATACAAGTTATGACTCATATGTACTTCATAATGTTTATAATTGCAATACTAGCAAAATGTTTAAAGCTGCAAAATGGCCATCCAGAATATTTAAAGTCATAATACAAGTTAGGACTCATGTGAACTTCATGAAGGGCCCAAAAGACCATGCCAAAGCAAGATGTGATGTTTTTGCAGGGCCTTAAATAGCTCTGTGAAAATCAAGTTAGAGTACAGTTCTTGTTTCACACAGGGCCTAAATTCAACCTGCGTGCTACCAAACTAGGAATTATCACTTGATTTATATAGGGTTCAAAATGGTCATATATTCCTGCTTTATGCAGGGTCCAAATGGACCTGAAGGAGTTAGAACTTAACTCACTTTTGCAGATATGCACTATGTTTCCTTGCACAAGGCACACAGAGCACTACATGATGCATACACTATGGTACAATGGCTGTTTAAAAAGACAGGGCATTCAGAGTAAAAGTATGTTAATGCTCCCTACAAGTTAAAATCTTGATTTGCTGCAATACAGGGCTCAAAAGCCCTGTGCATCCTAGCTTCAGACAGTTCCCAAAATAAGTTAGAGTCAGGTCCTCTTTGCTGGTAAGTCCTGCTTTTCTTGTCATGCAGGAAGCAAGTTAGGACTCTGGTCAGGCTTTCCCCAAGGGTCCCTACTGAAGCAGCTTATGACTTGGCTACTGCTTTGTACTTGAATCTAAGGGCCCCGAACAAAGCAAGTTATGTCTCTACTTTTTCAAAAAGTGAAGAGATTAACTTGATTCATGTAGGGCCCTTGGGAATCGGATCTGGATTATGCATTTTCATTTAATTTGGTGGAGTCTGCAGTGGTGGTGAATGGGGTGGGTGATGTTAGGGTTTTAAAATAGCCTCAGTATTGGAGTTCCTTACTTTTGATTTTATGTTGGCTTGCCATGCTTGCAGCATGAAGTCAACATCTTGGGAAGATGCAGATTTGGAGTGCGGCGCTGTTGGGCAACTGCAGGGCATGCATCAGTAGGTGCGTCCCTCATTCTCCAATCAGCCTGCATGCGAGCGCCACACCATGCATGCTAATAGTGAGCACATCTAAGGAAAGGTCAGCACCAAATCCGAAAGCAAAGCTCGCCAGATGCAGCGGACTCCTTTCCTGCATGCTCGCTTACATTAGCAGCATGGTGGTGGCCGCCTAGCTGCTCGACTTTGGGGTGCCCAATCCCCCAGCTGGCTTTCTCTGTGGCTGCACATTATTTTCGATGGGGAGCCCACTCCCCGCCGGGCATACAGCAGCCCCCATTTCCTATATGCAGAGGGGGTGCCCAATCCCCTCGGTTCATGCCTCCTCCCCGCTTATTGTGTGCTGACGGGGAGCCCATCACCATCAGCATAAATCAGCCCCCCCATTTCTTATACAGTATGCCGACATGGGGTGCATAATCCCCTCGGCTCTTGCCTCCCCTGGCTGTCATTGTGTACAACGGGGTGACCAATCTCCGCTCGGCATAAATTCACTCCCCCAATGTCTGGCCGACGAGGGTGCCCAATCCCCTATTGGCTGCAGCAACCCCACCAAAACAGTTAGATGGCATGCTGGAGCCCACCCCAGCGTGTCAAGTTCTCTGAAAAAAAACTGTCCTACGATGTTAGTTTTTTTTCTTCCCTGTAACAAAAAGGTCCCTTGTAGTCTCCTGCCCCCACCCGCACCCACCCACTGCGCACTTCTGCTCCTCACACCCCCTCACCCCATACTTACCTCCAGAGTCTGGCGATGATCTTTGGTGGACCGGAACACGCCTGCACTCTTCAAAGCCGACCGCGAACTGACAAAATGCCGTAAGCTGTATAATGGAATGAATAGGGTTTTCAACTTTGCTGCATATCTCAGGCATTTGTTGGAATTTTGGCACAAAATTTTTCAACATGGGGTTTTAGGGCCCTCCTCATGAATGCTATCGCTGATCATGAGCGTTAATTGGTTTCAAAAGGTGATTTTGCAGTTACGCAAAATCACCTTTGGGACCAATTAATGAAATGACAGTGCCAGTGTTCATGAGGTGGCCTCTCAAAAAGCCTATGTTCCAAATTTGGTGGAAAAATCCAACAAATGCCTGTTTACTGGCGATGCATTGTGCAGTTGCTGCGCGGGCTCATAACTCGACCTTTCACAATATTTTAATGCCAGATTTTCAGCATTGTCATTTTTATATACCTCCTTGTAGACACTACAGCTGTCATTTTCCACATCCTGCCCAAAATGTGTTTCCGCACTTCCAGCTCACAATAGCACAGTTGCTGTGGGAAATCAGTGTTTGGGCAAATTATGAAAATGACAGTGACACAGTTCATGTGCAGAGGTCCAAAAATGCCTATGTTGAAAATTTGGTGATGATACTCCATAAAATGACTGTGTTACGAGCATGCATTGGCAGATTTCATGCACGCTCATACCGTCGTGCATTTGTGATATTTTCACTCCAGACTTTCAACATTGCCATTTTTGTACCTCCTCATGAAAAGTACAGCTGTCATTTTCACATCCTGTGCAAATGTGATTTCGCACCTGTGGCACCAAATGGCACAGTCGCTGTACAAAAATCACCTGCCAACGAACTGATAGTGCCACTGTTCATAAGGTAGGTCACAAAAGTCCATGTTGAAATACTGGAGTGAAATGCCTCGTGTTAGGGTTTCCAACCGTAATGCCCTACCTTGTAGAGACTGACAGGTGTCAGGGGTGTGACTTGGGATTGTCAGACGAATGCTCACGCCATTCCACCCCACCCCACCCTGCAGCCAGTCACAATCATCAAGATGTGCCTTGGATGCTTTGGGATGAAAGTTCATGCCACTGTCCTATACTGCACCCATCTCAATGTATTTCATTATGGAATGGGGTGAGCATAAAGCCGAAGACCCCAATGTGCACTGCAACACTTGTCGGTGTCTGCAGGATAAGGAGAGGTGAAATGGCATGAGCACTATGACCAACTCCCAAAGGGACACCCCAATGCCTGTCAGTCTCTGCAGCATGGGGCTGGGTTGGCATCAGTTCAATACTGCACTGCCATTCCTATTATGTATCTCTCTGACTCCTGCACTACCAATGCCAATGCCAGCAAGCCAACATTCGCATTGACAAATGCTGTTGATATACCTGTGGTCAGACTAACATTGGGATAGCCTACTAGACATGGTAGGAGGGCTGTGGAGGTAATAGGGTCTACAGCTGCTTCCTGTTTGCAGCAGTGGTGCACAAACTGTTGAGCACTCACACCAATTTAAAAATTATACCATGCTCCAGTTGTAATAGATCTTTGATAAAGGGACTGAGGTTCCAAAACACATCATATGGTACTGCCTGAGTCCCTGTCTCTGTGTATAAATAAATGTCATAAGCAGCAACTACAACTGGAGCCTGTGTAATTTTAAATTGGTGGTGAGTGCTCAACTGGTTGTGTACTACTGAACTTGGATGATCTTGCAGCACCACTGTCCCAGTACAAACCTCTTTTGGTGACTGTCTGTTTATAGTAGTTCAGGATAAGACCTTTGTGAAGCAAGAAGAGTTTAATATATTGGAAATGTTCAGGTATTTTACAGGTTATATGTTAATTTATATAGATTGTAAAGGTATTCATTGCACAATGTTTAACTATTCGTATATGTTATTTGTTGCAAAAACTTTGTTAATGCACCAGTTAGGGTTCAGATTACACCCATAAAAGTAGGGAACGTGGTGTATGGGTTCCCAACCCAAACACCAACCATTATGGTTTCAACTCTCCTGAGTCTTTGCAAATGAGGAGGGTGTTCCTTGGGGATCTTGTATCCACACATCTGACCAGAACAAAACTTGGCACTTCATGAGATCTGCCCCTACCCCCCAAGACTACACATACAAAATGTCATGCAAATCTGTTGAATGGTTATGAAGCTATTAAATTGCAAAGTTTGGGGGTTTAACATAGAACCCCTGCTCAACCCCTTACTACAGTGTCACTACTGCACCACTGTAATATATAACTGTGCCTAGTAAGATCTCATATTTTTACCTGAATCTTGTTGACCAGGTCATTACTCTCATGTTATTTGTTTCACATTCATGTTGTCTCCTTTGGTTGTCAAGCATTCAACAAATCGTCTCAAATGTGTTTTTCATATATCAACTGGTGAGACAGTTTGCTGATCATACCCCACAGATGACCTCATAGTAGCAGATGTGCAGTGACAGTGAAGTAAGAACCAGAAGTTTTTTTGTCTGATTGCTACTGCAGTACAGAGACACTACAGCATAGTAAGTAATCATCTCATTATCACATTATTTAATAGTGTTTTACACTACTGCTTATTACTTATGCACTGCCATTGTTGTTTGTTCTATGACTTGGACACCTTTGAAAATGGGATTTGAGCTCAAAGAGCTTCTGAATAGGAATGAATTTAAAAAGCAGCACTGTTGCTCTGGGAATCTGGGATCTCCTGGTTTCACAGGGCTATGCATGAGCTGGAGAGAATTTACCAAGCAAAATGAATAATAGGTTTCCCAATACTTCAGGAACAATTCCTAAAGTACCAACTGTTTGTAGTGTTCAGTATCCATCCTGCATGTTTTTTAAAAAATAAACTTTTAAAACATTTCCTCACCCACCTTTCCTTTTCACACAATGCCTTTGAGAGTGAAACTGATAAAGCTTTACATTGTCAGCTTGTAGCATTATTTATTTATTTATTTATTGATGCTAGGATTAAAAACCTGTGTGCTAGAAGCTCATTTACAGAGGTTCCACATCAGGGAGTAGACAGACTATCAAACAATACATCAAAATACAGGATTATAAAATAAGATTACATTCCATAGTACACTAAATAGAGTGTTAACATTAACCTAAGCAGTTTACATTGCTAGGAGTATGATACATTAACCCAAAGAGGAAAAGGGGTATTCAAGGCAGGGAATGAGTATCATGTGTAGCCTGAGCCAAGCGTTGTCAAATGTAAGGGAGGGGGTAATTATAGCAGCTAATGAAATGTCTTGTCAGGGAGGGAGAAGGGGAGAAGAAAGAAAGTGAGAGTAGAAGGAAGTAACTATGTCAGGAGCTGAGAGTTTCTTTTCAATGGTGCCCTACACCAAAGCCTGACTCCTCCCAGTCATGCAAATGTCAAATGTTGTAGTTCAGCCCCTCTTAACCCCTTAGCTTTTGGGGGTTAGTTGTATTTTAAATCCTGATAAGTTATTCTGCCCCTTCCTGCCATGTCCATCATCCAGCCCACTCAGTATGCTTACTTAGCTTTTCTCCTATAGCTCTAGCTGAAGCAGCAAGAGGGCAAGCTCATGATCATGAGGGAGGGGCAGACAATAACTCTCATAATGATGCTATGCATCCTGGTTGTTTGAGCAGAAAAGCCTTGTTGAAAGTTATACATAGTGAGGATTTGCATCCACGGTGAGCACAATATTTTGTGTGTCTAAATTCATAAGGAAATTAGCCAGTTGCATTAAATTCTGTTGAATGTGCAGACATTTTCCTTTTTGTGCTTTGCAAATACATTTTATATCAATATATAATGTTTCAATTACTGGTATGTGTCTAAACAAAAAATTGAGAAGAGTTTAAAAATAAAAAGTAGTTTTTACTTCTCCTAAATTTTAGTAACACAACAACTTATTGTATTTCATAAGGAACAGAGTTGCTTCAACCTACAATGCATTCATTGTGTGCCGTAATTGAATTCTGAACATTTAATTCTCCCTTCTAAGAACCCTTAAATATTTCCTGCAAAGCATCAGAACATTCTAATGTAATTATCCAGATAAAAATTGTTTAAGTCATTGCAACTACATATATTGTAATTCATCACCAACAGAGTGTGAAGGTGATAAAAATAATATTCCATTACATGCAGGCAGTATGGAAATTCTCAATGTTTTGATACTACCTTTACAGTCACTTACATCTCCGTATTCAGGGTCAGAGTAGACCATCAGTTTCTTGATACCTTAAAACAAAACAACTTTGATTTTTCTCATTTAGCTAGCATACTGAGTAACAGTTATTGGCATACAGGTATCATGAAGACCATGCTCAAGTGAAAAGCACTACATTTTAGAAAGGTCTGCATAGGAAAATGAATATCATAGCCTATGGCCAGTCTGTTAGCATTTACTTCTTTGAGTGACTTGCTTAGACACTTGGACATGCTGCTGTTCATTTGATGACAAAATGTCCTTAATGTCTGCAAGCACAGAAAGCCTTGTGTATCTACCATGGTATTCAAAGTCAAACTGTGGTTAGTGTGCACTAGTACTATACTGTATTTTAAACCCTCTGTTAATATCCAAGAGTCTGTAGCAGAGGTAAATGGGTAGTAAACTACCATACTACTGCTTGTACTGCATACACAGTGCCCTCAAAATGCCCATATATACCCCAATGCAAGACAGTTTACTGGATGGAGTCAGGAACGGTATAACCCTGTTTGCCTTACTTTTTCTAACAAAGTATACCGTTGTTATATTATTTTATTATATAATTAACTATGTAACTATTCTATATTTGTAAATTATTAATCAAGTGATTGCAGTTACAAGATATTTTTAAGCTATAAACACTGATATTGAAGTACCTTAATTTCCTTTTGATAATATACTGCGGGAATAAAGGCTGAAGACATTTGCAAGGAAATAACACTCCACCAGCTGTTATAATAGAGGAAAAAGTTATTTTCACTGTGACAAAGTTAGAGCATAGATACTCTAATATATAATATTTGGAAAAGCCTTTCCAAAAACTTAGAGGTACTGTAGCCTAGCAAATGTTATAACTGTCAATGGTCAAAATCACTAAGCAGCTTTCCAGAGCAATTAGAATTTATTTCACTTTGATGTTCACAGAACATGTTTTCAATGTTATTTCTGTTTTAATGTACTCTTCTTGTATTTTACTCCAGTCTTTATTCAGTTCTGCCCTTTCAGAGTGGTGTAAAAAGAATACAAATAAAATAAATCCAGATTAAGAAAAACACACACTGTAAACTGATTCACGAATAGTAGAGTTTTAAAGAGCAAAATATGTGCTTCTGACTACAAAAGATTCATGAATTTAGGTCAGTATGTCTATATTTACATTCATGACACAGTACAGTATGAATAGAATAAATGTAGATATACAGTATGTTTTATATATGTTTAATAGTTTTAAAATGCCTACTTGAGTTCTGTGTGAATATCTGAATAACTCATTTAGATATTTCAAAAGCACAATTTGTCAACCAACATCATGGTAATTTCTATTTTAAAACATTTTAGTAGTAGTAGTAACATCTTTATTTTTATACAAGAAGATAATAGTATATACCATTAGATCCAGGGGACCTGTTTTCAAGATGATCCTGTTGAACAGTACATTACAAAACTAAAATCACTTATGCAGTGATAAGTATATAGCAGAAACAGTTAGATACAATTTCACTTAGTACAAAATTATTACAGATATATAGTTTTAGCATTATAAAATGTATATGCTTCTCAAAATAATCTTAACATTTTCCATATTTTTAAGTAGCTACCTTATTTATGTGAGTTTACTTTTGGCTAGCTGATTTTATGCACTCAACCTCATAATACACATTGACATCTAGTGTTAGGTTCTTTTTCAGATGAAGATGGAAAAGTGTGGGTTTTTTAACTGATTCTCTATCTTTAAGATCCAGGGAATCCCAATATTTTGAAACTACATAGGAAATGACATCTCACCATATCTATTGCCAACTCTGGGAAAAGTATACTTGTTTATGCAACTATTTTGTAACCCATATTTATTGTCTTTTGATTGCAACTTGTCCATTAAATAAACTGGACCTAGGGTATAGATGGTTTTATATATCTGACAGTTCCTTATTATTCTCCTTTTAGCCTTGAGATTCCTCCATCCAAGTTTACTTAACATATCACAATGGTGTGTATGAAATCCACACTTTAATACAAATCTCATTAGTTTATTTTATCGTTTATTTATTTTTGTCAAAGAAGTTTTGTTTGCTAGTCCATAAACATGGTTTCATAATCGATTATTGGAACAAGTAATCGATTTACTGTTGTTTCTCTCATTTTATAATCTAAACATTACCTTGTGCATCTAAAACACCCAATCTTGTGTTAACTCATCCCAACATTTCTCATATGTGGAATTCAAACCCAGGCATTTAACAATCCACAGGCCCAGGTACTTGTACTCATCTACCTGGGCTAATGTCTCATCATTAGTAGTTTTGATGCATATTTCAAATCCTTTTTTAAGTAGGTTTGTTCCAGATACCAATGTCTTTGATTTTTACCATTTAATACTAGCCTGGATTGTAAATCATCTTATAGTGGAAGCATCAAATAGGGGACAGGGACTCTCACCCTGGCATCTATCAATGCCTGCAGCATGCTCAACAAGCTTGATTCCTCCAAGCATGGATCCAACAACACAACCCTGATGTCCTTTCAGTTGTTGAAATATGGCAAACCCTAAGATCCCTGACACCTCTGTTTCATTTCCTGGCTACTCCATATTCAGGCAAGACAGGATTTCTAAACAAGGTGGGGCTATGCTATCTATCTTAGGAACACTTTACAGGTCATGTCATCCCATCCCTAACCTGGGCAACTGGGCAACTCCTCTCAGGTCCTTGCCATCAAAATCCTCCTTGGAGCCCATAATAAGGAACTCACTGCTGTCTCAGTTTACCTTCCCCAAAGAACCAGACGTCTGGCTTCAATAGCATCATGGAATACTTAAGGGACCAGCATCATAACTCTGAAACCATAATTATGGGTGATTTTAACATTAACTGGCTGTCACCGGAGGCTTCTACCTATAAGGATGCAGTCACGGTTCAGCACCTCACCAGCTTGTCCATGCCCCCACCAGTTGTAACTGTAGGACAGGTACTTTCACACTACTTTACTGGATTCTGTCTAACCACTCTGAAGGTATCTTTAATGTTTCAGTGCTCCCAGATACAATAAGTGACCACTCACCTGTCATCTGCTCCTTGACTAACAATTCCACACCTCCTCCCAAGCTAATCTACACAAGGGTTATTAAACAGTGGCACCTTCGGCTACAAATCCCATCTAACCAGACTGGACTGGGCAGTGATTGACACACTCAGTGACACCAACAAAGCCTGGACCTGTTTATCAAACACTTTAACGAAGCCTGTGACATCTATCGCCGCTAAAAAGTTGAAGGTCAAAGGATGGACCAACCCTGGTTACTACTGATATGTTATCACAACTCAAGCACAGGGACCACCTCTGGCACTGTGCTCACACAACTCAATACAAGGAAACATACAAAAATACAAAGCAGCGAGAAATGATTGCTCTCGAAGATATGGAATGCTAAAAGCAAATATTACAAGGAGCTCTGACCAACTCCTGGGGTGATGGGAAAAACTTCTGGAACAACCTGAAAGAACTCACAGGCAAGGATCCTAAGGCACCACTCACTATGCTCAACAATCATGGTACTCAAGCTCGACCTTGGTACCATCACCAATACCTTTAATAATGCATTCACCAACCTGGACAGTGTCCTTCCTACTAATTTCTTTGATGACCTCCTCTCAGCACTTCCCACATGACCCCTTACATGATCATACAATTCCACAGTTTTCATCAAAGAGGTTTCACCACAAGTAGCTAGTAACTATATTCACAAGGCCATCCACAAACAAGGGTACAGTGGAGACTCCCTTGACCTTAAACTGCTGGCACAAGTTCTTGATGAAATCCTTGAACTGACAAAGATCTTCAATCTCTCACTTAAGTTGGGCCAATTTTCCTCACTCTGGAAAAAAGCTACTGTCACACCGTACGCAAAATTAGTGACAGGATGCTCCACACCAACTACAGACCTATCTCACTCCTCCCACTGTTATCTAAGGCACTGGAACATATAGTTTTGGACCAATTAGTTGAATTCCTGGATAAGTAGAAGTCCAGTGTCCAGAACAGCATGGAATCAGAAAAGAGCACAGCACCACCACTGCTGCGCTGGAATTTACAACTTTCATCCATGCCACACTCGGCCAAGGAAACTGTGGGGAGGGGCAGTATTATAGACCTGATGAAGGCCTTCAGCACCGTTAATCACCCTCTGCTAATCAGGCAACTGTCTTCCATTGGGATCTCCAATATGCCCTTCCGTGGTTTGCTAGCTATGATAATTGAGTCCAATGTGTGAGGACAGCAGGTATCTCATCTGATGAAAAGCCGGTCCTCTCAGAGTCCCCAGGGGTCTATTTTGGGCCCTTTACTCTTCTCCCTTTTCCTCAACAGACTCCTAGTGTCTGCCACCAAAAATATTACTATGCACAGATGATGCAGTCCTGTTTTCTAGCCACCATGACACTTAGTCCTTGAATCCAGCTACAGGTTGACTTCAAGCGTAATGAAGACTGGTTCAGCTCTCATAAACTTGTCTGAACCACATCAAGACCAAAGTCATGACCTTCTGTAAACCACAGAGCAGGCACAAATCTCTGTCCCTCACCATCGAGACCACTCTGGGAACTCACTCAAACATGTCCTGGAGTTCAAGTACCTTGGTATCACGCTGGATAGTACCCTCTCCTATACTCAACATATAGACACTGTTGCAAGGCCACCAATATATGGATTGGTCTGTTACACAAGCATAAGCACTGTATGTCTGTGGATGCTGTTAAACTAGCCATCTACAGCTCTTTCACCTCTATCATTGACTATGGTCTTGCCATCTATGGCTCTGCCTCTACAACTGCCCTCCACAGGATCTCAGTTTCACTCAACAAAGCCTGCAGACTACTAATGGGTGTGCCAAACACACACCTGTGACCTCTACGCACAGGCTGGCTGGCTACCTCTACTTAGCAGAATACAATACCAGACCTGCCTGCTTACCAAAAGGGTCTCCTTGGACTCATGCTCTCTGGTGTTGGTACACTCCTTACTGCCTTCAGTGGCACTCAGCAAACTCGCAGTGCCCAATATCAAACTTTCCAGGTTCCCAGATGTCGTACCTCTATGGGTCAGCGGTCCTTCACCCATAGGGCTCCATTATGGTTCAATACCCTCAACAAAGGAGCACTTTCCTCTACTATTCTTGGACCCTTTAAAAGGAATCTCAAACTTTACCTCACCTCTACCACTCAATGTGACTGTTTCTTCTAAAACGTCTGCTCCAAACACCACCTAATTGCTCATATCCAGTGACCCACCCCTTCCAGAGTAGCATTCTTTCTGGCCCTGCCTTCTACGTGACCCCTTCCTGCTCCCCTTCTCCCCAGGTACAAGACACCCTCCCCTCACCATCCACTTACAGTGGCCCACCAGACTGCCTACTTCCTCCTCTCCCCTCCTACCTAACATACACTTAAAGTCTGATTGCTTCTTAATCGCTCTATCTGTTACAGTTACCTCAGCCAGCTGCCTACTTAAGTTGCTTGCTAGTATGTATACTATTTCTAAAGTGTGTCATAACTCTAACAAAAAAGTTAGGCAACTTGATTTGTGTTAAGATTCTACATTCTTTGACAACCTTTGTGTATGTTATTCCCATCCTCTGACATGGAACCTTTGAAAACGAGCAGTTCCTGCTCAAAGGTATTGTAATCCTAGAGTTTAATAAATAAAATAAATAAATAAATCTACGGAGAGCTTGAAAGTCATATTGGATTTTTTCATCTCATTTTATCCTTTCCACTGGTCACTAGGACCTCATCATCTGCACAGATCTGTATTTGAGTTTTCTTTATGACCTGGGAAACTGTATTTAAATATACTGAAAATTGTGTGGGTCCCATGAGAGATTCCTTGGGGACTCCTCTACCATTCATTGCTTTATCAGAGATAGTATTACCTATCTGAATCTGCTGTAGTCTATTTTCAGATGAGGTCATACCATTGAGAAGTTTCTATGGTGACCCCTATATCCAACAGTTTTTGCCCACAATCTCATGATTCACAGTATCAAATGCTTTTGGTAACTCCACAAACATGCACCTACCTCCCAGCCCCATGTAAAGATATTGTAATCAGGTCAGCCAGGTCAGTGAGTGTGTGTACATGGAATACCCTCATCTAAATCTTGATTGATACTTTGTCAGTATGGAGTGTTGTTCCAAATAGTCCATCAGTTGTTCCTGGACTATGCCCTCCAGGATCTTGGAGATTATGGGCAAAAGAGCTATAGGGCAGTAGTTTACGGGATTAGTTTTAAGCCACCCTTAAGAATTAGGATTATTTTAGTAAGTTTCCAGCTTTCTAGAAACCTGCTTTCAAACAGGCTCCAATTAAATATCCTGGTCAGAGTAAGAGAAATAACTTGTATTAAGTCTTTCATGAATCTACTTTCTATCCCATCCGATCCACATACCTTTTTAAACCTTTAGTTTTTGGAAGAATTGTTTCACTTGGCTGCATTTTCCACCTTAAATCTATATTTAGGCCTCTTCATTCGGTTTTCTGTCCCCAGAGATATATTATTTCCTCTTGATTTATTACTGGAATATCTACATCTGGCAGTGTTACAAAATAAGTATTAAGCAAGTCCACTGATGCTTTAGGAAACTGCACTAGTCTATTTTTTTTTTACCATTTTGATCACTGGCCTGTTGTTGGCTGGAGACTCAAAGGACCTAATCAATGACCAGTACTGACATCGTCAGTTGTCTATAAATATTATTTTATAAAATTTGCATTTAATATCCCTCAAATTTTGTTTTAAGTCATTCCTGAATTTTTATAGTTACTGTATTCTAATAATCAGAGTTGGAGCAGAGGTGTGAGGGGTTAAAGATTTATTCGCTAATTTTCATAATCTGTCCTTTATCGCATTTCTTTTTTAGTTTTTCAGTAATCCGGGGCCTGTTCTTTTTTTAATCTTCTTAGTAAAAAGTGCTAAACAGTCACATATCTGCATAAATATTTAAGTAAAATCCTGAATCACTAGGTCTAAATCAGGTATTAGAAATAATCTATTCAATTAACTTTTGCCAATTGAGCCACTAAACGGTCCCTAGTATAGTTTTTGAAATCTAATGTTCTTTAAATTAGCCTCTGGTTTTGACCTTCAGATTTCCTTTCATTTACTTCAGATCTACCAGTTATTGAACTGTGGTCCCCAGCATCAGCTTATCTACTCTGATTTTGATGAGTGTAATCTTTGCTGAAACACAAACCAAATCTAATATATTCCTTTACTAGCATTTTTACATTTTCTTGTAGGGTTAATTGCAATCTGTTTACATCCAAAGGCTGAAAACTTTTTCCAAAGCCCTCCCTGAGGATGGTCCCATGCAGCATTACAGTCTACCATTAGGAACAAATCTTTACCCATTGTTTTATTTAGTAGGCACTCTGAAAGAAGTCCAAAGGTGCTAATATTAGTTTTGGGTGGTGAATATACAACACCCTTCACTAAATTTAGTTCCTGAATGTCAACCAATAGACATTCAATTTTGTCCATTTTGCCTGAATATACTATAGGGAGTGCTATGTGAACTGACAAAAAAAATAACTTTGGAATTTGTGAAGCAGATGTCTGTCCAGTTGTCACAGCAGGAAGGACAAAGCTGGGGAGGGATCTCACCAGAGCAGTTTACTTACTCTGATCTTGACCCAGCAATTTGAGCTCCATGTAGTAATATCAGCCTTAGTTGAGTACAAGTAGGACAGAAGACACAAATCTTAGCTGGCCTAGTTAGGATAAATATATTGTATAAAAAAGAGTATGAAGAGAAAAACAGAAAAAGCTGCCATAGTCATTGAGAAAAGACAGTGAGATTACAAACATATTTAGAGCCCCTAGGATTAGTGCTCTTCTAATAAAAATTACCAGAACAGAGTAAGGCATTGCTTACATTCAGAAACTTCAGAAAAATATCATCAAAGGAGAACAGTTTGTAAGTCCCAAAACGTATATATAGGAATATTTTAGTACTTGCTAATTAGCTGACTATAAACTCTCTTCTAGTAAATAGTACCAGAGCAAAGCAAGGAATGCACTTATATTCAGAAAAAATGTCTAAATGAGAATAGAGTTCAAGTTCCAAAGAATACCGTATATAGCAACAGATTTGGTACCTGCTAATTACCTTCAGAATTTCAATCTAGCATTAAAGTAAAAGAGACAGGAGACAATATACATGAAGAAGACACCAGTGGGGTAGTTTTCCACTGGTGTATTTATAATGGATATTATCTCTTGTCTCTTTACTAACAAATTCTGAAGGAATCATTGAAACCAGCAGTAACACAAGACAAGATAGAGCACCATGAAACAGAGGTAAAAGTCAGCTAATATCAAGTACCAAATCCTTGGCTACATATACTTTGGCACTTTAGATCTCTGTTCCTGTTTATTGATTTTTTTTTTCTGAACTCTCAGAGTTTAAATGCATGCCTTATTCTGCTGTTCCAATATTTATCAGAATTGAAGTTACCGTCAGCTAATTAGCAACTCATAAATTGATTCCAAAACTGACTTCAACAGCTGCAGTCAATCCCAGTCATTTGCATAATGTGGGAGGGGTCACTGACCTAGTTCACCTACCCCAATGTACAACATATTTTACATTTCTAATAATTCATACTTTACTGTGTTAGGGGCACCATTTTTGCAAAGCCACATTCCGAGTCTTCCATTTCAATAGTCATGGTTTAACAGTGCCCGTCTCATTTGCACAGATTAAGCATTGTAAAAGATGATTTTTTGCTTGTTTTACACTTAGTAAAGTAGGGATGGTGAAGTATATTGTTTATCACTGCTGGACATGATGAAGGGCATAGCACTCTAAAATTTGAATAATTGTTTTCTTTTGACTGATCTGCAAACAGCAGCTCCTTAACCCCCACCCACCCACACGAGTCTCTAAATCTCCAGTGGGAGCAGAAAATTGAAAGAGTTTGTCCCTTTGCAGAGCTGCCTGTAACAAACTTTTGCTAATTGATTGGTTTTCTGTGTTCCTCCTGCATGATCACCAGTGCAGTCTTTCTCCCCTCCCCATATACACTCTGGTTCTAATCTATGGACAAACCAGGGTCTGATTCTAGGATGGGATACCCCTGCATAATGTGAGATACACCGAACCTCATGGCATATCTCACTATTTATGCCAGGTGATATGGCTGCACCTATTCCAAGTTGTGAGATGCACCATGGCGGCTGTGGGCTATGACATACATGAGTTATACCACCCACTATGCTGCAGCCCAAAATGCCTGGTACAAATGTGGATTATGACAACAACTTAGCCCAATTCTAGGAGGGTGGCTGTCATAACCCACAGTTGCAATTCCAAGACATGCAGTGTTGTACTGGAATTGTGACAGCTCAGAGCTGTTGTAAGTGGCATCCAATGGCTGGCACAATCAGATGCCACCATGCAGTGCCATGGCAATGGTGCCATGATGTCCCCAGAGCCCCTGAAGTACACCCCTGCCCCCACCCTCTGATCATCCCAGACCCTTGAGGTCTGTTTCTGGTGTGCCCCTGGATGCCTGTGTCATGTGTACTGCCCCCATGCCCCTGGTGTGTGTCAAGGTGGTTCGGTGGCTGGGAGGGCTTTGGGGGCCACCTATTGCCTGCCACGAGTTGCAACATGCAGCTGCAACATGCCATGCATGTGGAGGTAGCCCATGCATGGCGTATCCTGCATGTTGCAAGTGCCAGGACCTTGCCACTCTTGAAATTCAGCATAGGGTCCCCTGGTGCGAATGGCATAACTCACAACCGTGTGCAATTTACACCATTTGTCTTTGAATCAGCCATGAGAAGTCCCACAAGTAATACACATGAATGGTTCAACACTTAGCTTGTTGATGTGTTGTCTTTGTTCTTGTGAGTTCACCAGGGTAGACTTTCTCCTCTCCTTCACATACACTCTGGCTGTAATCTAAAACAGGAGCCCAACTACTGTTGGAAAACTGGCACTTCAACATATTTGAACCTCTGTGTGGCCTGTCACATTCAATAAGGCTAAAAGCACTGTAGTTTTTAGAGCTGGCAGTTTCAGAACATCATTCATTTAAAATGCATCAATTCCCATTTGATTTAAAATGAATGTGGTTTTAAATTACCAGCTCAAACCTCTAGAATTCACCCTTTACTACAGAACCCGAGGTTTAAATTCAAATGAGTGTGGTAGCATTGCAAATGCACTGGCTCATCACTCTTTTATATAAATCCATATTAATGGTTTAATTCCTTAACAGCTGTTAATTGGATGAAGTGGTCTTCATGTGTAGGCTACAGGTACACAGTTACTGTTACAATTAATGGTGCCTACTATTAGTTCCACAGCTCTAAAAGTATGCTTCATTATAGGCTCTTTACAGAATCCTTAGTGTTCAGTTTCTCCAGATATTATGAGAAGCAATGTATTAGTCATGTATTATTCTCCATCTAAGCCAGTTTCTCATTCGCATTTATTCATTTGCATCAGGTGATTTTTGCCTCATCTTCCAAGATCAGTTTCAATGTAGATACAGTACACAGAATTTGACTGCAGAAAGGACTGCTTAGTCCACTAGTCTGCCCAAAACTTGTTTCTCAGGAATCTCTGTCTCTCACTGCATGAGTGTGTGTGTGTGTGTGTGTGTGTGTGTGCATGTGTGTATACATACATATATATGTGTGTGTATTTACTGTATATATATATATATATATATATATTAGAGGTAAAAACTCTGTTTAATGCATCAATTAGGGTTGCTCCACAGCGACAAAAGCGAGAAAATTTGATGTTAGGGTTGAAACCCCTTTGCACCCTCAGCCCACCCCCAACTGGAACTGGGGTGCGTGTTGAGTCATTGGTCCTAACTCTCACCCCATCACATGTGGAAAGAAGCTGAGGAATAGGAGCTTTTGTCGCTGTGGAGCAACCCTAACTGATGCATTAAACAGAGTTTTTGCCTCTAATTCCTTCTTTTGAGAATGATAAGAAATAGTGAATGTAATGCGGGGCGTGGGGCCCTTCTGCCACGTGATGTCTTGTCACATAGTAACACTGTGCCCTCAAACGCAAATCGTAATGTGCATGGTAACGCAAAGTGAAACAGAAAGAGAAACAGTACTGTGGACAGAAATGTTAAAACAAGGCAAATGCAACCGCAAATGAAAACACAAAGGGTAATGCACATGGTGGCGTAGACATGAACAGTAAGTGAAATAGATGCGGAACCTAGCGGAAACTGTAATGGTAACAGCAATGTAGCGCACAAGCTGGTTTTCTCAAAAGCTGCAGAGAAAGACAGTGAGTACAAAGAATGTATGCAAAATAATGACTCTTGGAACAGAAAATGAGGACTTGGAATAGTAAATTGCTTATATCTCAGGAACTGCACAACATAGAAAAAAATTTAAAAGTCATATGAATTATCACTTTCCTGGCTAGTTTTGACTTAGCCTCCATTAGGGGCCAAGCATTTTTCCGATGAAAAGTCCGTATCTCGCACCGTTTCGAGATACGGGCCCTGAAATGCGCGGCAAATGCCATAATGTTATCCTATGGGGAAAACAGAAGTTTGGAGTGCCATAACTTTGCTCCCTGTACTATTTTTCACCAAACCACTGAAAGGCACATCTGTGGAATGTTGGCTGTCTTCCTGCAAATTTCAGCCCAAAGGACTGAACCGTTTTTCAGCAGGGCGCCAAATGATTGCTGCAATCGCCATATGTCGTAATGTTATCCTATGGGAAAAAGTGTCAACTTTGAGTTCCGTAACTTTGCCGCTTATGTAATATTTTTCAACAAACACTGAAAAGCACATCTGTTGGATATTGGCTGCGTTCTTCTAAATTTCAGCCCAAACTCCAAACAGTTCTTTTGCAGCAGGGTGCCAAAGAATTGCTGTCATTTTCCCACAGTCAGAAAAGTACTGTCGCAATTTGCTAAAGCTTTGCAAATTCATTCGACAGTGTTGTGCAAGTGCTAAAGTACTTTATGGAAAGTACTTTTCCAGAAATGTGAAAACATATTTCTGGGGTGTTTACCCCAAAATAAAGACATGGCTAGCATCCTCAGAGTCCGACTAGGTGAATACAAAAGAATTAGGTTGCTAGAGAGTCCCAAATTTAAATGGCAAGCATTTTTCTGATCACTAACTGAAAACAAAATGGCAGATTTGAGACAGTAAAGGGCCATTTCGAAAGTAAAAACTGCATTTGCAACACTGTCGAACTTTTAACTTTCCCATTGACTTATAATGGAAACTTGTTTTTGACTAACTTTTGAACTGTTTAATATTTTTTTCACAAAACCTTTGAAAGGCACATCGGGGACCCCGACCCATGTTCCCTAAGATTTCAGACTGGTCGCGCAAACTGTCCAACCTGTAGGTGCAACCGTAGAATTCCAAAAAGCATAAACACACACACACAGATCATGCTTAATAAGTCCGCAGCCATATATCTTACCAGTATGAAACTTTTCAGATCCCAAGGCGTATGGGTCTTGATCATGTATTCAAATTTCAGGCAAATCCGTCAAGCGGTTACAAAGTTATTATGGTACAAATCTTGGGTTTAACATGTAACTGGCTCCTCAACCCTAACTATAGTGGCACTAACGTGCCACTATAATATATATATATATATATATGTGTGTGTATATATGTATATATATATATATTTCACTATATATAAGATCACGCCACTATAGTTTGGGTTCAGCAGTCAATTACGTACTAAAGTCAAATGTTTAGGTGTTAATAACTTTGTACCCGTTCAACAGATTCGCCTGAAACTAGAATATGCAATAAAGGAGCAGGGTAAATCTCTTGAACTACCAAATTGTGTTTTGGTTGGACTTACGGTCTTTTGCGTCTAAAACGCTGAATAATGCAAAATTATCCATTTTGGAGGCAGCTTTTGGGATTTTGGATGTAGCCCTGCAAGGCCATTGTGTGGTGTGCTGCTCTGCAAGATGGGTTGTTTAAAGAGCTTTGGTGGCGAACATGCCACTTTTGTTTGGTGACAAAATATTAAGGCATTCAAAAGTTATGCCACTTTTAAGTTTCCATTATAAGTCAATGGGAACATTTATATGTATGTTTTGCAAACAAAGAATGGGGTCTGGCCATCTTGTCCCGCCTGGTGATCAAAGAATTTGCAGCCTCACA
This sequence comes from Neoceratodus forsteri, assembly GCA_016271365.2. NCBI lineage: Eukaryota > Metazoa > Chordata > Ceratodontiformes > Ceratodontidae > Neoceratodus > Neoceratodus forsteri. The sequence continues at coordinate 1,237,300,681 of CM057453.1, read as the reverse complement.
GTTCAAGAATATTTTTCCCCGAGGATTTTGAAAATTCTTTTATCACGAGGTCCGCCATTTTGTTTTAAATTTTACGATCAGAAAAACACAAATATCTCAACTCAGGGGTCACTTCTGAAGTAAAACTTAGATGGGTTTTACTCAGGGACTCTGCTCTATTGAGCCCTGTCTCTGGTTTCATTTAAATTGGCCAAAAATAGAGTTATCAACTTGTAAAACCTTTGATCGGCTCTCTAATGATCTTTGATCGTCAAGCCTGCAAATTCTTTGATTGTGAGATTCTTTGATCGTGATGGTTGTGTCGTGATCTAAATATACAAATATCTCAGCTCAGGGGTGGACTAGGGACACAGATGAATGTGGGTTTAGATGAGGGGCTTCATTGTATCGAGGCATGCTGTTGGTTCTGTTTAAATAGGTCAAGAAATCTGGTTTCACTGTTTTTATTTTTTGGTCATGAGCATTCATTTTCTTTGACCATGAGCCTGAAAATTCTTTGATCGTGAGTTCTTTGATCATAATCATGCATTGTGAGGGGGACGAGATGGGCGGATTAAAAATCTATTTTCTCAGCCGGGAGTGCCCTGGGAAGTCAAATGAGGTTGGGTTTTGCTCAGGGGCTTGTTCTGATGAACCATAGCAGTGGTTTAATGGGATTCCTTCAATTTTTTGATTTATAGGTTTTTTAAGTCTTTGTTTGTGAGTGCAAATTCTTTGATCGCGATCCTGCAAATTCTTTGATCGTGAGATTGTTTGATAGCAATCGTGCATCATGAGTGTGGGATGAGATGGCCGGATTAAAAATCAATTTTATCAGTGTGGGATGTCCTTTGAAGTCAAACAAGGTTGAGTTTTGCTATGGTGGTGGTTATCCGAATTCATTCAATTTTTAATTTATTATAATTCTTATTCTTTGTTCATGAGCCTGCAAATTCTTTGATCATGAGATTCTTCGATCGTCTTCTTTGATCATGAGGGAGGGACAAGATGGCCAGATTTTTTATAATGGAATAGATAGGATCTTTACCAATCTTTAATATTGAATATCTTGGAAACGGTTTGGTATTTTTACTTGGAATTTGGAGGCTGTTTACGGCATGTTCTGTGGATGTGAATTACAGTGTCTATGTGTTGGAGAATTTTTGGGGGACATATTCCATTGTGTGTTCACGTTATGCATTCAGTGTTTTCTATTGCGTTAGTGGGTTGACCATCATTGTTGTTGCCACACTGGGCATTATGCATGATGCTATTTGATGTTCATATTGTGGATGCCTTCCCATACAGTGATGACTTTGTAGGTCGACTGACACAAGTACATGGCCATGTGTCTGTTAAATGTACCACAGGGCTGCTCACACCCCAGCAGCCTGAATTCAGTGATAAAGGCCTTGTAGGGTGGTGGTGTCATCACCCATGTGTGCTTGGATGCTTGAGTCAATAGCCAGAAATGCAGCAAATTATTAAGTGACAAACTGTAGTAATGTGGTCCCCTCCTCTCATGCAGTTATGCCAGCACTCCAGCACCCCTACACACCTGATCCCAGCTGATGACTGGCACAATGAACTCTCACCTCCACAGCTAGCTGCTGAATGAGTTATGTAGGAGTGTTACTGTTAAATGTATTAAGATATTTATTTCTGGAGCGCATTTTACAGTTGTGGTCCTACATAAGTGACTGGAGGTTGGGCATGGAGGTGAGAGATGGGTTGTGACAGTTGCTGGCTGCAGATGGGTGAGTGTGTGGTGGGAGGGCTGGCATGGATGACCAGTATAGTAACAGGTGTTGTTAGGTTGTTTGTTGCATTTCCAGCCAGTGAGTCAGGGTTTGGGAGACAGGTGGGGGATGAGGTGGCACCCTGATGGGTTTTAGAAAATGGGAGATATGGGGTGCTGGGGGCATGGGTAGCTCTGTGCAGTAGTCGTGTGAGTTTTGGGGGTGTGTGTGTAGTCCTGTGGGGCTCTATGTGGAGAGTTGGGGGTGGCTCTTGATGTGGTTTGCCATGTGGGGCACCTATTGAGGCTAGCTTGGCATGGAGGGCCTTTGCAATCTGCATTGTGACATGTAACCAGGCACTGTGAACTATGGGTGCACGTGGCAAGTATATTGCAAACTGGAACACAGATTGCAAGTCCTCCATGACAAGCTAGCCTCAATAAGCCACTGCAGATGGCCAGAAGACAGTATGCAGATTGCAACTGCTCCCCATGTCAAGCTAGCCTCAATAGGTGTCCCACTTGGCAACTTATCTCAAGTGCCACACCCATGCATAGGCATTGAGCCTCACAGGGCTATTCACCCCTTCCCCAAAAACTACAATGACTGCCCCACAGAGCTGCCCATGCCCTCAGCACTGCAAATTGTCCATTGTAAAATGCTCTTCAGGGTGTCGCTCTCATCCACCCCAAATGTCCTTAATCCCAGAGTCGCTGGCTGGAAATGCAACAAATAACCTAACAACACCTGATACACTACTGGCTCCAGCACCTTCCATGTCAACCCTATCACCAAATAGTGAGTCATATGCAGTCAGCAAATCATATAGCACACTTCTCACTTCCATGCTCAGGCTCAACTCACTTATGCCTGCCGTAGTGAGTGCCTACTGAGATAAGCTTGGCTTGGGAAGTTGTAATCTGTAGTTCGGGTTGCAACATGCTTGCCAGGTGCAGCTAGAGTTTGGTGTACCTGGTTGCATGTCACAATTTGTAAGAGCTGTGAGTCTCTGCATCTTGTTGAATAGGGTGCAGGGTCAATATTACAGTTGCAGGTGGCACCTTTTGTATTTGGTGGTGACTTGTGCTAATCTTGTGGAATTGGGTGTATGAAATAAATGGTATTGGTGTACCATGACAGTTCTACACAACTTTGAGTACTAACATGTTGGATGGAGTCAGCTGTACTCAACTTTGAGTACTGAGAAGTTGGATGGAGTCAGTCAGATAGTGTTGCCCACCCCCATGCCAAGAACCATTGTGTAGTGAATACAGAGCTAGAGGTCTAGTAAGGTTATTTACATCAATAGTATTTGTTTTGACTACAGATGAAGAACGCAAATAATGGCATGGATATGTATTCCATTACTACTTCATGTCAGCTGCACAGAAGATAGAACTCAGAGGAGTTGCACACTGTCAGCTTACCTGTCCCTGCTCCTCCCCCTCCCCCAAGGAGATCCTCTGTTCACTGCTCTCCCTTTCTGCATACTTAGGGCATGAATTTGTTTTTGAGTACAGATGAAGAACAAAAATAATGGCATGGACATGGATTCCATTACTACTTAATGTCAGCTGTGCAGAAGTTAGAACTCAGGAGTTGCACACTGTCAGCTTACCTTTTCCTGCTCTACTCCCCTCTTTCCCTTCCCCACCCAGAGGAGATCCTCTCTTCACTGCTCTCCCGCTCTGCATACTCACTGGCATGAGTGCATACTGAGTGGAGAGGTACAGCTCAAGTAATAGCGTGATCTTGAATGGTATCATGTATATCAAATACTGAGTAGTTGTTAAAATTAAGGGTTACACAGGCTGAGGCAGGTAATGCTTGTCAGAGAGACTTGATCAGGCAGTGGGTTGTTAGTGGACAGGCACAGCACAATAAGACACATGTAGATCAATACTATGCCTCTGTGACAACAATTGCTTTTCAATAATACTCAAGACACATAGGATAAGTTTTATAATTACTTTATTATTTCAGTATTTAAATATGTTTAAACTGAATTGTTTGGTTGCTCTTGGGATGGGCAACAAAACAGTTCCGTGTATATATTCTTGATAATTTCTAGGTGTTTTCTGTTTGGGGTATTTAACTACCATAATCTACATTGTTTCATTTAATATGTATAATGTTTAGAATAAATATTTTATGTAGAATTAGTAAGTGATTACATATGGACGTTTATGATGCAGAACATGCAGTGAGCAAAGCTTTATCTTGCTTACATTTATTGCTGAGTAATATTAGTAATGTGTCCATTGACACTATTTTTGATGAAATAGGCTGCCCACTTAGATGTTAAGAGAATGAAGAATAACAATTGATTATTTAACATGTAGTTATCACCATTTAACACCTATTTAAGAAAAGTTATTAGAATAGAATTAGATTTTTACCTTGTTAATGTTCTTATGCCATTTAGTTATTGACTGCATGTGCACATTAGATAGTCAGAAACATTTAGTGGTTCCCATGAACATAATGATACATTTTTTAATAGGAGACCCACATGTGTAGATTATGCCAATAGTGTTAAAGTAGATGACTCTATTTTACATGTTATTAAACAGTTTTAGTTTGATGTCGAGACATTACTAAGTTAAATTTACCCCATGTATTTATTGTCTTTTAGTAAGATTACAGACATGTTAATATGTTTAATTTTTATTATAGTAGTTTATAACTGATGTCAACATATCTTTTAATATTATTTTTGCTACTAGCAGTTATTTATTTGAAAGTGGGCCAAGAAATATCAAAGTAAAAACAGTTGAAAGCAACTTAACAATTTGCTACATATTTAACAATGTAATGGTGTGGTGAGGATATTCATTTCACAGCCATTTTGTAACTGATGCTAAAAAGGTTGGCTCATCTGCTAATAAATGTTTTTACAACTATTGATCATTTGTGGAACTGGGAAAAATTCCTCATCAACCTCAAAATATGGACGATCCTGTTAAAGCAAGACACGCCAATTGTTTGCATTGTGGAGAGAAGTACACAATCATTGGGCACATTTTCTGTTGAATCTTCAGTTGTACATATCTACACAGATATATAGAAATGAATTGTACAGTGAAAATAGGCCAGATAATCAGATGTATACATCTCTATAATCAGCTATTAGCAATATGAACAGTAGCACTTAATGCAATAACATTCAATGCATTCATACAGCAGATTTGACACAGTTAATGAATGAATGAATGAATGAATACATGCAATTTTTAAAAACAAAACAGAAATACCTCAGAGTCAAGCTAAGCAATACACATTGAATTTGAAGTTCAGCATTATATACATATGTACAAATCTGACGCATTTTTGGGTAGAGTTTGTCATATTCAGTATTGAGAGTGTTGTTCAAGAACAGCGACAGATAATCCTGTCAGATAGTGTTCAATAAATATAGTTCAGTGCTAGCAGATGACACCATAATGTAGGAAGTCATGCTGTTAATGTGAGTGTAATAACTACATCTGCCAAGACATAACTCACTGACGTGTGTAATATCCAGTGCCTTCGAGTCTGCTTGGATTTGGCAGAAGTCAATTCAGTAAGTATCATAGTCAAGGGCAAGAATGTAGACAACAACAGGGAAAGGGTGAAAACTTAACCTGATGTGTATTGTTCTAACAAGTATAGTTCTCAACACAATATGTGGAGAGCAGTGGTTGCAACTCTGATAAGCATGTTAGTAGATTACTGAGTTTGTCATCACCATGTAAGACTGCACTGTGAAACAACTGAATGCACAATAATATGTGCTAAGACATACAGACTTAACTGAGGCACCTCCAAAGAGACATGACTCACTGACTGTCTAATGATTACTGCTCAATGCCCTCAAGTCTACTTGAGCAGTAACACTGCAGTTTTGTAGTGAGTACAACAAAGTTGCAAATGCTCAATATCACAATGCAAATAATGTTTGACAATTGTATTGCAATAAATGATGAAAACAGTATTGTTTTGCATCCAACGTATGAGAATGACAGCATGATAAACAAGTAATTGTCTACCAGTCAGTTGCATTGGTGTACTGTTGCAGTTGTCTTCTGCAGTGGCAGACAAATCAGAGCATGTATCATGGGTTGTGGTGATAGTGTACAAGAAGTAGAACACATAGATCACTATGGGTTGCTTTACACAGCAGTAGTTTTAGATGGAAGGTGTTACTTCTTGTATTAAAGAGAAATACATATGTAGATACACTTGAAGAGGGACATACAGCTCCTGGAGAGGGTACAGAGAGGGCAACAAAGATGATACGAGGGCTAGCGGATTTGGCGTATGAGGACAGACTTGAGGAGCTCTGCCTGTTTTCATTGGAGGAGAGGAGAGACAGGGGACATGATTGAGGTCTTCAAGTACCTCAAGGGAATAAATAGGTAAACATGGAGGGATCTTTAGACTAAAGCAGGGAGGTATCACCAGAGGGCATGGTTTGAAGTTGGAAGGTGGAAAGGTGGGGGAAGAGGAGGAGGTTTTTCACTGAGAGGGTGGTGGACCCTTGGAATGCACTGCCTGGTGAGCTGGTTCAGAGATCCACAGTGGAGGCTTCAAGAGAGGGTGGGACAGACACAGAAAGTGGATGTATCAGATGATGGCCTGTCCCAGAGAGGTGGGGATGGATGATAGGGGTTTCTGGAGCACAAGGGATGGGAGGGTCTCGGCACCCAACTAAGGAACTAAGGTTTGAGCAGACTCGATAGGCCATAAGGCCTAATCTGCTGGCAAATAGTATGTTAGTATGTTAGATTGGTGGAAAGAAAATAGTATCTGGATGGAATATACATGGAATGTTATTGTTGCAAAGATGCTAGTTTAGTGAGGTGCTGTGATTATATGGCATCACTCCTCCACATGTTGTGTAACATTGGTGCAACAGAGAATGCTGACGATGCATCTTTCAGATACCTGGGAGTCTTTCTTTCCAGTGTATACTGTATCATTGCACTCCACCCATCCCTTTCTGAACCTTCGCCAAGTGACATAGTGGCCAGAGTGAGTGGATAGGCCATGATGGAAGATAATTGCATGGGTGTCAAATTGAGTTCCTGAGAACATAGTTTTCCCAGCAATGAAGTGAGAAATTGGTGTTGTGGTTTCATGCCTTGAAAGTTAAAACGTTGCAATACAATCATTATGTATGAACTTCAAGATGCAATTCTCAGAGAGCAAACACAAGAATGACCACATCTTCTGCACAGCCAACCAATTTCTGCATTTTCAAACAATTTATGGAACTTCACAGTTCTTTGTTCATGGACATAGACAGACAGCCAGAGCATGTCCTGAGTTGCTTGTAATTCTTTGTGGCCACATGACAAATGTGTACTTGCATACATAGTCAACTTTAAAAGTGTTGATGCAGATCAGTTCCATCATCTGCTAGACTCTTTATCATTTCCATCATGAACACTGTGACATCTTGTTGTGCATTGTCAGCAAACATTGATTGTCCTGCATATTTTCAAGAGTTAGTCATAGAGGAGTCAAGCTTTGTAAACTGAGCAACTGCTCTTGACTACCTCTAATGACTCTCTTTAATGCTTCCTACAGAGGTATTGACCAAGTTGAGCTCAACACGTCAGCAAATTCAGAGATGTGGAGAAGTGCTTGCATTATAGCATTTGCATAGCAGTTTACTCCTGTGCTGTTGTCAAATATTGGCAGTGTGTTAACCCTGATACATTTCTTTGCAGGTGGAGATGCAAGCTGTTTATGTAGAGAGTGCTCAGTCATTAAACAGAGCGATGACTGTGGAGTCTTAGTGTGCTTTCTTTTAGTTTGTGCCTTCATCCATTGGGATATCTGTTCCTGAAGCATATTTGGGAACTGGTAACAAAGGAGCATTTGGTTGGTACAATATACGTAATCTGTTGTACTCAGCAATGCATTTTGTGTCAGCACGGATTTTACTTTCTGCTAGATTTACTATGTGTAGTCCAGACAACTGTCTGACATGAGACAAAGCAACATAAGACATCCCATCCTTGAATATACCAGTGCCTATATCTATAATGGCACTGTCAAGGCTGAATCCTTGTGACTTGTGTATGGACACTGCATAAGCAACACACAATGGAAATTGTTTCCTTGTCACATATATGTCTTTCACAAGCTCAAACTTGACAGTAACTCTGTCATTTGGTTGAGGAGTTTTACAGTTGCAAACTTAACAACCACAAAATCCACAGTTGTATTTTGCACATTGTACTGGAACTCATGGATGCAGCCGTTGCTCCATAGACAAGACCTCACTCAACATCTATGTTTCTCGAAGCATGATACGTGCATTTCTACACAGTGGTAGGACAGCTTCCAAGCCAGCAGTCGTGACACATCACTTGTCAGTTCTGTGAGACGCTCAATCATTTTTGATACCATTGTTCATGACAGAGGTTATACCAGCTATGGTATTTATGCATGTGAGAGTGACAATAGGTTGCTGTTCTCTCTGCATCATGATCTCATTGAACTCAGCACACTGTTTAAGTCTTGGAATAGACAGAGAACATGTATCCCAGACTTCTGTACATGTGCAAAGATATCACAAGCATCCTGAATAGGAGCATTATTTCTAGTGATCATGTGCTGTCTTAGCATTTCCACACGTGGGTGACAATGCACCAATGTGAGCTTCATCAAACAATGTTTTGTAAGACATGTCACCTTGCTGTCTCATATTCTGTGAGAGCTCAACATAAGAGAAGAACTCCCACAGATTGACTCCACCAATGCATCCAACTGTTTTCTTTGCCTCTTCAATGGAAAGAGTACAGAAAACATATTTGCCATTTACAGGAGCCAGCTACAGGAGATCCCCAAGAACAATAATATTCTTGCCACCAATGGCATGTCATCATTGGTGCCTAGTATCTCCTGTAGACAGAGGTGGACACATGTAAGAAGAACATTTGAAACCATTCTGATCTCATCTATTATAAGCAAATGCATCTTGTCAAACACTGACCTCAATTCAGAGGCAACGTCATATGACAATTTCCTGTAATCACCACTCTTGTCATACTCAACTGGCAACATGAATAATCTATGAAGTGTGCTACCACCTGTGTTATAAGCTGTCAAACCTGTCAGAGCAGCAACAGTAACTGAGCTTGCAGAGTTAGTAAGGTCACGCACACCTTTGCTTAAAGCTTCAATCAAGAAACTTTTCCAGTCCCAGCAGCACCACTAACAAACATCCTCTCTGGTGTGTGCTCTCCAAACACAGTGCCTGGTAGTGTGCTGAATACCATGTTGCACAGCAAGTATCACAGACTGATAAACATTTTTTGGTGTGAGTTCAACTTCTCGCAATGTCTGCAGCTGACTCTGAGAACTGCTTGCTTTGTTGCATTGTGCCCTCTACCTCTGACATTAGCACAACTAGGTCATTAGGAGGAAGAGGCACCAAGAGTCCTTCTCCTTCAACATCAACTATTTCCTGTGATGTTACGGTTGTCATCATCCAGAACTTTCTTAGCATTCTCCAACTGATTTTTTTCATTTCAAGTCTGTCAATGTGTCAGAAACATGACTCTTGAAGGTATCATAAGTTCTATGAACTCTTGTTCATATGTGTCAGATAATCCTTTCAATTCAGATTCTGATCTCCAAGGCTTAAACAGAAACAATGGAGGAAAACAGTAATGTTCTTTGCTTTCTGTTGTGCTCAAGCTGAGTTTTTAGTGGCCAATTAGCCATGGTTTTGCTTTTTCACAAGTGAGCCATCAAAGCCAGTGACTTTATATATGCTCTTCTCTGGGTGAGAAGGAACACCCACTTGTAATCATACTATTGAGCAACTTCAAAGACACAGATCATCCATAGCACTGTGGCACTGTGGACAGTAGTTGTCAATTAAGTTGCTCTTGAGAATATTTGTGGATGTTGGCCTTGTAGCAGCCAGATCCTCAATCTCTTCATGGCTCTTAAGGATGTGACACCTGTTCTGCTTGTAGTTCACATTCAAGAAGTGAAAGGAGTCTGACTTGCCATATAGCCATGCACCTGTAAGTCAGTCACTTGCTTCATAGGCTCCACACTCACAGTGTGACAGAGTCTTAAGCCCCAGTGACCATAGTCTAGAAGACATTGACCTATCACAGTTAGACAATTCTTCCCACATTTTTGCAGGTTTGTCTGCTCATGCTTAGTGATGTATTATACTACATACCTGACAAGAGCCACTGAATTATCAGCAACAAACTGCACATCAATATTGCCTGCCTCATCAACAGAAGAGAAGGGCTATAGTCATTGATATAGACTTCTGATTCTGTCGAGGCAGTTCATGTACTCACTTTGTTGATTTTGCCTTCAAGTGGTGTTGCATGGCTGAAAAGACATCACTGAGACAAGCATCCAGGCAAGCTCATCTTGGGAAACAAAACACATCGAATGTACCACTGTCCCTTGTTCTTTACTTTCCTATGACAGTACTTGCCGCATAGGTGTCATTAGAATTTTGAATCAGTTCCCAAAGTGTTGCACTGTCATACTTGTCTGGAATCTGACATGTGACATATTTCAATATGAAGCTTAGGATCTCACTTGTCTCATTGTCACCAATATGTGGGGCATCTTTTATCCACAAAACATATGTATGTGTGCAACTCCATGAGCTTGGTACTCAACCCTCCGGAGTAGTGCTCAACAATGCCAAAAGGAAGATTTGTCTTAGACAGTATGAACTTTAAAATAACATGGAACTGGTGGTGGAAGTAACATGATACAATTACTGGATCAAGTGAACATAGTTCATTGAGAGTCATAGTTTGTATGTTCTCAACATCAAAGTTTGCCCATCTGAAAAGATCAAGCAGATCATCCCAATAATATTCACCACAATTTAGTGTCATGAACCATGTTGCTGGTCCAAACTTTCTCAGCATGCACATCACTTCAGAGTGTCATCTGTACCAATATTCTTTAGTACCATGCATGCTGGACAAAATGGAAGAAAGACTGACTTGAGTGTTTCATCTTTGCTCTGCAACTTGTGTAGTAATTGTGCAGCTGTCATATTGGTGAACTCTGTCAAGTCTCAAATGTATGAGCAATACTGGCAGATAGGACACTAAGTTCACTTCCCAAAGAAGGTGAAAGAGGTATGCAATGTTTCTTTGAAACTTACCATCCTTATGTAGAACTTTTGAGACCCTATAGTCAGCTCCTGGAACACAAAGTTCTCATTCATCTAATTGACCACCTGAGCCAAGTGGAAACAGATCAGGAAAACAACAAGCTTCTAGAGTAGCCTCCCATATGCTTACAGGATTGCCTCCACTTGCTTCATGTAAAATAGTTCAATGTTATCCATAACTGGATCCTTGCCATGCAATGGGGGTATGTTGAATTGCTCATAGACATTTTGTACAGATGCAATGTCAACCTTCTCCGGTATTGATTTGTCAGAGTTCTCACAGCATTACCTGTTGAAAGACCAGCAAATGCATCAATGTCAATGTCAGCATAAAAAACATTATGCTTCTTTAGGTATCTAAAGCATAATTTACCTTCTGAACATTGACTATATCCTGCCATATTGTTTTTGCCTTTGTTGGTACACCATTCACCAAGATGACTACTGTTGTCCTGAGAAATAGTGTTGACATTTCCTTGCAAAGGCAAAGGCAAATATACAACAGAACCCTTCAGAGACCATAACAGTTCTTTGTTTTGTAGGTCTTGCGTCTTTGTATTCAGCCTGATGATTGTTTGAAATGGCTTCATGGTTTGAATTAGAATCCTCTCAAACAAGTTCAAGACTACGTCTCAGGAGGAGTTGGCTCAACTTCCATCTTATTAAGCCAGACCGAGGAGGTAAAGTGTCACTCTTTATCTTGTTGTAACAGTAAGAACAGAGTGACACAGTTTCAACTTCTTCAAAGTCAGACTTTAAGAGAAGGTATGCATGAAGATGCCCCACATCACATTCCAACATGGAATGTTCTGCAGGTCTATTTTGACACAGAAGTGTTTGTAGAACAGGCGCTCACATGATGCGTAGATTACATTACATTTTCTGTCTTGCTAAGTTCAAATCTAGCAAACTCATGACCAAAATGTTTGAGAAGCTGAGCTTCTTGTACGAGTGATTGTGCATTCTGTTTGTCTGTTCACCAGCAGTTGCATTAGACCACAATCTATGAGTTGTTTGCAATTCTTTGATGAAGTCCATAAGTCCTTCTACAGCTCCATCATCGAGCAATGCTTGAAAGAGCATATAGTCTCGAACAACAGATCTCACTCTATATAATCTTTGTACAAATTTTGAATGCCAGAGTTATGCACTGCTAGCATGTGAAAGTGATGGAACACACTGTCACAGTTCATGGTCTCTAAGTATGCAAAGAGTGACCCATTAGGCCTCTGTGAGGGAATCTTACACTTGTCAATGGTTTGAATCAGTCTATGTCATTCAGATCTCTTTTGGTTATAAATGTTGACAGGAAAGTTTCAATGGACATTATTGATTCTTCCCTGACATTGCATGTACTGTCACATGCCCATTTCTTAGTTGATGACTTTGAGTTAGTTGCAACCTGTTCAACTTCATTGTCATTGGGAAAGTCAAAACTTTCATGAGATACAACTAAGACATTCTGGACTTTTCCATGCTCATCAATTGTCAAACTGTTGTTTCTGTTGTGTGCATGGTATGTCTTTCCCAGAAGAATGCTTCTGAGTTCTCTGAATGAAACCAGTCCTTGAAACACCACAGAGATATTTTCTCTGTTCAAGTGTTCAAAAGATAATACTTTGTTTCTCGTCTCCTCAATCTTTAAACTTACTTTATCAATAGCTGACATCATTTCAGCCCATAACTGGGAGCAAATTGGTAGAGCTACATTAACAAATCGTCTTACTCTCAAGCGCAATTTCATTAATGCAACCTTAGTCGCAGTCTGTTCCTTGCATCTTAATATTCTAGAAATCACACAGTCAGTTTTAGCTCTATGGACAAGTTTTTGAAAAACTTGCCTTGCTGTGTTGTGCAGTGGCAGAAGTGACAAGTCCAGCATTTTTTCTGTCTCAGAGATCTATGCTTTGTTGATGACAGTGCTGGATGCTGTATCTGCAGACTTCCTCTAGTGTGTCTACTGGTTGCAATTTACTAGAGGGTGTTGTCTTTGTTTAAATGTGTACACTTTGTGACATGTGTACTGGAAACAGAAGACATTTCTTTTTCTTCTGTTGAGATGTTGCACCTTTACTGCTTACATGGTGTGACAATGAACAAGCAGTACACCTGGCACTTTTACTTTGTTCTTTAACTTTACAGCAAATTGCCATGATGAAAGAGCTCAAGAATGTGTTCAGTCTCTTGTCTGTTGTAGTCTCCTAGGAAGAAAAAAGAAAACAGAAAGTAGTGTAACAATAATGTGCTATAAGTTAATAAAAGTACATACTGCATAAGCCATTGACAGCATACTATACTACAAAAATGTAATTTGTTAATGCTAAAATTTGTAGCACAGTGTGTGACCAGATTCAAAATTTTTTGCACCACAGTCTAATGTGAATATTGGGTCACATTGTAGAACAGTAATGGTTGTTGAAAGACCACCTGTGGCAAGCACAGTGGCGCATGTATCATCTTAAAACCAAGTTACAAGTCATGGAATTCTTAAATGTGACTTACTAAATGTTTTTGCCCATTTATCTCAACCTATAATAATGGCAGGATAACAGGGTACTATTACTCAATGGACATGGTGCACAGTGGTATGACAGTGCATGAAGGTGCAACTGGTATTTTTAATAGTGTCTGGAAGGTATACTATTAGCTATGTTGGTCAATGTTATTAGATATTTATATTGATGGGATGTTAATTGAGTGAAACTGAAGCAACACAAAGTTCAATGAGTTGTACATGCAAAATTTGACATTTTTGTCATGACCAAAGAATTTGTTGCCTCGCAAACGATCCTCACAATTAAAGACGGTCGTGATCAAAGAACATGAAAACATAATAAAATAACACTAGCCATTTATTTAGCATCCTTACTGTGGTAGACAGGTCTTCTAAGGTATAAATAGACATCTTTCTATATGGTGTGGTAAGAATGTCTAAAAAACAGATTTTTTACAAATAATTGATTTAAATAATTTAAATCTCACGTTATTCTCACAAAGAAATAAATTGTCAGCTCACGAATGATCCTCACAATCAATCCAGGTGACGGTCAAAGATTTTGCTTGCTCATGACAAAGATTAAAAGTACTGTTATTGTTTCAAACATGCTGAAATATTTTAATTTACACTACATACAAGTTTAATAAGTCATGAAAACAGATATACCCACACACTATTGAAAGGTACTGATAAAAATGTTTATTTTATTTCTATTTACTTTCAAACTTCAAATCTCACGTTATCCTCTCAGTCAAAGAATTTGCAGGCTCGCAAACTATCCTCACGGTCAAAGTGAGTCGCGGTCAAAGAATTTGCACGCCATGATCAAAGAGTGTAAGAATATAATAAAATTGTTAAAAATGTAGTATACATGATTATTGGTGTGATATTTATGTCTCTTGAGTAGTGGTAAGACTGAAGAGTAGTCAGTGTGTTGAAAATATAAATTTAAACCTTTTTGAACTAGAGAGACTTCAGCATAGAAGTCTCACATTATTCTCACAATCAAAGATTTTGTAGCCTTGCAAACAATCCTTGTAGTCAAACTGAGTCAAGGTCAAAGAATTTGCAGCTCATGATCAAAGATCGTAAAATACCATGACATTTTGTAAAACTTGATAAAATGATTATTACCATCATATTTATTTGTTATAAGTAGTAGAAACATTCAGGAGTGGTCAGTGTCTTAAAAATACAGAATCTAGTGTTTTCAACAACTACAAGAGGCTCCAGCAACAAAGTCTCACATGATTTTCATGATCAAAGATTTTGCATGCTTGCATCGATTCTTCTGAACGATGCGAGTTGCGATCAAAGATTTTGCAGTCTTGCGAACAAAGAAATGGCTAACTTTAGCATGTGACTTTTCTGAGCCATTAGAATCAAACAATAACAGTTTGGGTGCCATTTTGAGACTGGTATTCGAGCAGCAGTAACTCCAAAGGGATAAAGTGAGTAATGGTCACATTACAAATCTAGATCATTTTATAACATTATTTGTTACTTGCAAAGCATTTATGAAGTTTGTAAAGAGCACAAGAAGCACTGTACCATCTTTTATGATGCTTTTATCAATCTGTTGTGATGTTTTGGTATGAAAAATAAGATGTTTATTTTTGATTCATTTTCTTTTTGAGTGTTAATTGTAGTTATCTTAACAGTGTTACTATGAGATTTATAATAAGTGGATGCTTATACTGCCCCAGGTTTGCTATTGCTTGCACCAGTTTTGCATTTTTTTAGCAGACATTTGCAATATTTAACACTTGTTGCATGAAAGGAGATCTAGTTCATTTTATTAGTAATGCAGTTTCTGCTACTTGCTTACTTGTTGTCTGGGAATAGTACAACAGTTTGTTTAAGTATGTGCTTATTTTAGCACATGTTCAATGCTATCTGGGAATTACATTCTGTGCTGCCTAGGCTAACATGCTAGTGACTGCTTGGCTGTTGTTAGAGAGATTCAAACTTATTACTAGTTTATATATATAATATGACTAATTCTCTGTTAATACATAATAAGTACTTAATAATCACAGCTGTAATAATAGTATACTGAGGAATGAAAACAGATAGTAGACTTTTACACTGTTGAAGATTATATCTATGAAGTACATAGGTCTGGGTCCACTCACCACTCAAGCTGCTAGCTGAGAAAGAGAGGGATTGAGCTTCACAGAGCATAATGACTACTAAGTTTCACCAATGGAATTGGTCTTTTTGGTAAGTCATTAAGTGTGCCAATGATAAGCCAGTGTTCTCCCACCAAAACAAAAAGAATGTTTAATAAACAAAATACCAATAGGAACAGCCTTTACAGACATAACTAAATAGTGTAGGTTGTATGAACCAATCTGGGATCAGAATATTACTTGTGATTGTTTTGACTGTATTTATCTCATAGATACAAGTGAATACTGGTCATTCTGATGATTAGGCTTGGTAGTGCTTGGTAGTCAGACATAATTCTGATATTTCTTCATCTGAGTTTTAGAGCTTTGTTACTCAGCATGGCAGAAAGATCAAGACTGAGTGTATGGATAGTGGGATCAAGTTTGGTGAGAAGGGCAGCAGCTTTCATTAGAGGTAGCCATTTTGTGAATGACTTGCACCTACCTGGATGCTCAGTGTCTTGGTTCAGGAAGGGTGGCATGAGGTGGCAGTAGCTTATGCTACCATGAACCACTTGTTGGAGACACACCCAGAACCAGACATACTCCTTATGCATCTTGGAAGTAATGATTTGGGGAACAAAGGGCTATTGATTTGATTAAAGCTGCACAGTTTGACTTGCAGCATATTATGAGTATGGTACCAGCTTGTAAAATTCTGTATTCAGATATTACACAGCAAATGATCTGGAGATTTGAGGATTACTGTCCTGCACTTGAAAGATCATGCAGGAAGGTAAACAAACAAATATCTGGATTCTTCTGTGCTATGGAATGCATACCATTAGTCACCTCCAAATTACATATAACAAATATTGGCTGTATCTAAAGATGGTGTGCATTTCTCAAGCACAGGTAGTAACATTTTGTTGGGGACCTTTGACATGGCATCCTTACACTTCTGTGATTTTGTACCGTGCAACTGTATGTCTCAAGCACATAACATAACCACTGACAAAGGGCTCTTTTAAGAGCCAACCTAAATGGTCCAAAATAGAAAATATTACCCTATTCACAGCATTGTACAGCTTACAGTGTGAGTGTTTGGTCAACACACAGTGCATGTTATTTCTGTTACAGAGGTGTTGTATTCATGGTCATCAGTTGCCTGGGATGCCAATTTGTACTGGGGATGTAATAGCTGTTTTGGGGGTGACATATTGGTTGGCTGTTGTTGTGTAACTGTTTGTTTTTGTGACATGTGTTCTTGTGGTTAGAGGTATGTGTACTGTTACTAGTCTGAAGTTTTCCTTGTGATGTGACTGTCCACTGAGGATGGAATATAGTTGATTTTAAGGGGATCTATAGTGTAACTAAAGATCTGCAACTGCTGAGTGTTTTAACTGCTGTGCAGTTGCTATGACACACTTATGCTGAACTAGTGTCATTGAGGTTTACAGGCTGGATGTAAGATGGGGATACATGGTGGATGTCTACATATTGGTGCATGGATGCTAGTGCTATCTGTGGTCATTTTGCTTCAAAAATCAAAGAAGGAGGGTTGAACAAAGGGTTAAATGGTTGTGCCCTGGCATGTGGTTAGCAGTATCATGGAAGGTTAGTGGGGTGGCTTCAGTGCTGGTGTAGCGCTTAGGAAAGGAGTCCTTCAGTGTATTTGCTATGGCTATGTTATAGACTTGTCACACCATGTTAGTCATATGGTGGCTCTTCCTGCAGGTGAGGCATATCGGTGGATGGTGACATTACTAAGGTGCTGCAGTTGTGGAGAAATAGAACTACAATAAAATACAAAAAGTGTAACAATTATATGTTAGTGTTCATGGCTTCAGTTATGTTTCTTTTCTGTAGTGAAGATTTAGTATGTGGTGGGGTGGCATTGTTTGGATTCTACTGTTCATCTTCTCAGTGTTGAAGTATGTATGAGTCTGGTTTCATGGATGCATAATATTGATGTACATGTCTTTATTGTTGTGGTGCAAGTACTCTGATTATTCATTTGTGCTGTGTAGTTGGGTTATTGGTAGTATTGCCTGCTTGAAGGTGTGAAACTGCTCAGTGTTGTAACTTGTATGCATCTGGTATAACAGAGCTATACTACTGATATATGAGTTTATCTGAGCTGTATATCTATGAAGACCAGGTACTAATTGCCAGACTTGTAGCTATGAATTTTGGGCACAGGACAAGTCACTTGAAATGGGCACCAATTTTGCAAATGAGCTAATGCCATGGGTAATGACAGGTCCTAAGGTGGGAGTGTCTTGAGCTCGGGCCCCAGATAACATCCGCACTCCCCCATTACTGTGGCTCAGCTACTTGTTCTGTTGTGACTGAGGTATTCTCTGGGTGGGGTTGTGCAATTTGTTATTGCTGCAAACAATGTACAGATTATATTATAGATTAATAATATATATGTGCATCGCTTTACTTTACCTGTGGTTATGCAGTCCAGGTGTAGTACATGTTCTTTTTGAGGTGCGGGTGATATTGTGTGCATCACATATCGATTTTTTCTTGTTTCCATTGACAGTTCTCTAATACGTTATGTCTATTTGTTTCAACAGATTACAGATACTTCTTTGCAGACATCTCTGTGTTTAACCTACTCAAATGTAGGTACTGCTGTTTATCGTGTTCTTTCAATGCTCAGCAGGTCAGTACACTGATGACACATTGTATGATGATTTAGAACTATTTTAATTCAATATTTGTCAGTTTGTTTATTTGTTGGTTCTGCTGTGTTAAGTAGATACAAGAGTTTGATGAAGTAGACTATGCTATTCTATGGAAACAGTAATGTTTTAAATATTATTGGAGTTGTCAGTATAGCACACACTACTGACCACCAGTACTAGTAGTGAGATTATTGAAATTTTTAATTGAGGTGAATACAGATGTTTAAAGAAAATTAGACAATCATGTGGTGCATTCTGACTGTCAGTGCACTATGGTACTGTTGTCTTGCTTATGATAGTGTATGCAGTTGGAGACAATGCATGGTATTATGGTGGTGTGTAGCCTGTCATTGCATGTTTGTGACAGAGTAGTTAGATAGTCCCAGAGTCACTGTCCCTATGTTTTAGAAACACATACTCAGTATGTTAATAATAGACCTTGAATTTGATTATTAAAGGACACCACATCAGGTCTCAATACCTAGTGGGTGAAACAAGTATTTGTCAGGCAAGCCAAGTCAGTGAAGAGTAGATCTTATATATATATATAGTTAAAGTTTGTGTTTTCCATGTCACTATTCTGTTTTGCTGATCGAGAGGGGCATTGGATTGTTTGAATAATGCAGTCATTGAAAGTTTATTATTCATTAGTTGTTAGAAATATACTATTTTGAGAGTTAAGAAACTGAAACAGATGTGAAATAGTGACACCATAATATATAGTATGTTAACATTTTGTTCTAAAATGAATTTTTTACAGAGAAAAATGCCAAAATCCTGGAGTGACAGAGGCGCTGGCTTTTTCAGGCTGTGAAGGACAATGCCAATCCATGCATTGTCATGTGGGTGACTAACCTGAGCCTCATTCACACCTGGGGCAAGGTAGGTTATTTATTGAATTAAAAATGACTATTTTTTATTGTTAAACATGTAAGCAACAATAGTTGAGAGGGTGGACATTATTAGGAAATACTGGACTGCTCAGGGTTGTAATGAGGCCCAAGCATACAGATGTACTGTGTTATAGCCTCTGGAAGGCCCATCATTTCGATGATGTCCATCCTGGAGGGTTACTTTGCTTAGGTGAAGGCCCATCACAGAATGTTGTTCTGTGAAGAGGCACTTGATTAGTTCTTTTTTCAATTGGCTATCTATTGAAAACTAATGTCCAGCTTGGAGGCTGTCTCAGCCAATGAGGTTTTAAAATTGATTTTGTCTATTTTCTAAACGACAATAAAGACAACTGTGGATAGAGCCCATTCAAGTACAGTTGGGCAAGAGATATTCCATTGGTAGTAGCTCTCATTATATTAGGATGTGCAAAGTGAACGACTTATTCAGTAGTTAAACATTGTTTTGATGTACAACATGCATATAAAGATTTATTTTTAAGATTTATGGTAAGCCATGGAGACATACTTCTGTTTGAGTAGTACAGTGTGGTAGCTAAAACACTGTAACAAGTACAAGAAGTATCATCTTATAGTGGGACAGATTTGATATTTAGAGAATTAAAATAGTGAAAACCTTCTGTGTGAATATTTTATGATCTCCGCATGTGAAACAGATATTGTGACACTTTGTTAGTGACAGCTGTAGTTGTGTTTTGTAAATGTACATATTTTAGTAGTACAAAATGATTCACATTACTTTTTTTTATTTCTTTGCAAGGTTAGTCACGCCTTGGGGAGAGGAGACCATAAAACCTGATGAGTGTAGGAGGAAATGGAAGATTACCCACCAGCTGTTTTTCAAGGCCAAGTCTGCAGGGGTGATATGCGCAGGAGTGTGAGGGAGTGGTATAACATAACGTATACTATGTGGGAGGAAGCAGGAAGCCTGAATTTGTGATCATCACCATACTTGTGAGTATATTTAAGTAATTGTCCTAATTTAAATATACAGGTTCATTTCTTCTATGTAGTATTTATTGCCATATCAGTAGATGCCTCCTTTGATTTTCTTTTAATTAAGTATGCAAATGTTTTTGCCTCATTTTATAGTTTATGGTAAGCTGTGTGATTGTCCTGGGAGTTCTCATATGGTAATGCAGCTTTCAGGCACAATTGACTGTAGATTGTCATTGCAGTGATAGGGCTATTTTGAACTAACAGGCAGCCATGAACATTTGTTTACTTTCTTAAAAGCTACATTATGAGAGTTGTATACTGCTATGGGAACATATTACATTTAGAAGACATGCCGTTGAGTTACCTTTAAATGTTTTCAATATTATATCTACTAAACATACAGACATATGAAATTTCAGTTTGGGTAAAATATTACAGTTTCATGAAGAGTGGATAAATATAGAGCTAGAGTACTTTTTATGCTGCTGTTCTGTGGCACACTTTCCTGTCAGTCCTCGTGGAGGTTGTGCTTGTGTTCTGACTCACAGGTTTACATTACTGACATGTTAAAGTACCCAAAATAACAGTACTAGTCCTGATACAGTTTCTTGTGCAAGTAATGTGTTAGAGTATTTAAACATTGGAAGTAACAATGTGACTATGTTGGTAATTGAGAGTGTTAATGGTTATGAATTGTGAACTTTTGCCACATCATTTGTTAACTATATTATTTGTTTGTGTGTTACATTGATTGTTAACACATATAAAGAGGGTCCCTGCACTATTAAAGGGCTATGTGATGTCAAGATCTAGATATGACTACTGTGTTCTTTGACACCAGCATACAGCCGTAGTTCCATTTACACAGGAAGTATGCCTGCATTAACAGTTTGGGTATACATTTCACAGTGATATTGGACTAAATACATCATGGAGGTGGATGAAGTATTTGATTTTTACTGGTATTAATGGCAGCATGGTGGCGCTGAGTGTTGAGGCATTGGACATTACACCTTGTGCTGTAGCGGTGACCTGGGTCTGAGAATCGACTTTGGTAGCTGGGGCTTGGCAGTGGGAAGGAGGGCAAGTGTCCCATTTGGAAGCTCTTGTTCCTCGGGTGGGACACCTGGGATGTCACAGCATCGGAGACTCTCATAGAATATTGGTGGATGCACTGGGCCTTGAAGGGATTAGCAGCTGTGATATCAGAGTTGGGTAAGGAGGACAGTTTATGCAACATGGTAGGCATATGTGTGTAACCACATCATCTGTGTTTACATCATTGCTAAGTGCCGGCATACCAGAGGGTTGGGAGAGGGAATACAGAACAGGAAAATACCCTTGTGGTCCTAGAACACAAGTGAACTGCTCTGACCGACCACTGATTGCAGGACAGAGCCTGGTGTGCAGATGTCAGGAGGGGCACTGTAGAGTACATCCTGAGTACATTGTCTGGATGTGATATTGACTGGTCTCAATGAGTGCCTTGTGATGGCAGGAAAAGAATGGGTAAAAAGAAATTGTGAAAATAAAAGAAAAAATGCTATTGAAGTTAATCATGAAATGGTTTTAAATAATGGTCATTTCTTTTTCCATTACTCAGCCACTATGCCAAGTCCTCCTACTTTCTCCCATCATGTCCGCTGATACCATTCCGAAAGGTGCGGCATGAGGGGCTAATGTCGAGCAGCTGCTTGTGCTCGACTCTGCTGTGAGTTAGAATGATGTAGTGATGACTATCTTTTAAGTCAATGTCCAGTATGTCCACACCCTGGAGTGATAAATTGCTTAAATAACCCACTGCTGAGAAATGGCATTTATAAAAGACATACTTAGACACATTTTAAATGTATTTTACACATGGGTCCATTGTATAATCACAATAAGGTGTGGGTTATTGGTGGATTTACCACTTCTTGTGTAGTTAAGTCACTTGGCTGCACCTCATGAAAGACCACACAAGGCATGGGTATATCCCCAATAACCCACACCCTGGAGTGCTATATTGCTTAAATGTTCACTGTCTTAGAGATAGCGTATACTAAAGCTATGCATAGTTTAATGTAGCTATAGTTATCCAGTGATCATATAGGTAACTTTTGGATGGGAGTGGGGTATATTGTGTAGGACACTATTAAACTCTTTACTACATTGAGCTTCAATTGACTGTTCTGTGGATGGGGCACATTGTCATTTAGGGAGCACTACTTCTCACTTACCTAATATGTTGTGAATACTGAAATGTTCTTCTGTGTTGAGTTTCACTGTGTGTGTAAATGCAATTAGTTTATAGTACCAAGGTGATGGGATGCTGCTCTATCCTACTATGGTAGTAGAGTGTTCTAGAACCTCTAGAATATGTATGATTAGGTCTCATCCTGAAAAGAAAGAAGTAAGAAAAAACATTTTCACGAGTAGTATCCACCATGGAAAATAGAAGATGAGGAAGTCTAAGCAGAAATTGTGCCTTTTGTGTATTTGGGTTCTGGTTACCATGGACCACTCAAGGTTTGCTTTTCAGGTCACAGGGTATCTGAATATTTATACTGGAGAATACTTCATTCTGCTTAGTTGCCCATTGTAGTATTCTGTATCTCTGAAAATGGGAGAATGGGGAGTAGATTGTGTTGATGAGGTCTTAATATTACTGCTTATGTAATCTTGTATGAAGCTACTAACAAGGCAACAATTGTATTCACTGTACTGATTCACACAGCAGGTGTGGACTGTGTTGTGAACTGTGTAGCTGACACTATTGGAGTTCTCAGGATTAAGAATTTAGCACAGGTGCTATTGCTGAGGTATATGTAGTCATAGTACTATTAACAGACAAGTAAAGTTTTGTGTTTACTATGCTTTTACAGAGGACAAACCATCTATGGAGGTGCTGCTGGAGAAGCAGACTCCACAGAGGTGCAGAAATAGTGGAGATAGAACCCTCTGTTGAGGTGACACGGATTCTTCAGCAGCAGGTCATTCATCTGGTGCTGCAGGTCCAGCTGGGCCTCCAGCTGAGGAACATAAGTAACTTTTTAATGTTTTTCTTTTTTTTAAAGAGTAGTAGTGGCCACTCAGTAGAGTAATTTGGACTGACAAATAGCACTATAGCGCCCCCAGACAGATCAGGTTCTGTATAGTGACTGCACCACACTGCAACTTAAGGCATGCAGATGGTTGGTAGACATTGCTAATAACAGTTATGCACAAGTTAGCTTGCTGACTACTTGCATGGCTTTAGCCAGGCAATGCTCCCACCCACACAGCAAACTGACACACATGAAGTGGTGCATGCTGGCTACAGAGCCACAGCCCAGCTAAAGCTATGGATATCATTGGTATACTTCACTGATACACATGCAGAGAAGTAACCTATTAACCAGTAGGACAGGTTTACCCTAAGATTGCTTGCCTGACTTTACTGTCCAGATGAGAGAATACATTTTGAGTGGAGAGCAAGAGCAGAAGTAAAGCAATTGACATCTTTATTATACTGTAGTTCAGTGATAGCAGATGAAAACAAGTTAGGGACAAATTATTTCATACCATCCTTTTGATTTCAGTACAGATGCTCAACTCGTGAATAAGTGCAAAGTAATAAATGTGACTTTTTAATTTAGTATACTAGTAACTTCATTGCCCAAAACGTGTATAATTAGATAATAAAACAGCTGGTGAGTGAACATGTGGTGTTCTAACACATGCTGTTGTCAAATGGGTACAAAGTCATTTCTTATGCTACTCAGTAGAGACACGTAGTGCTCTGATAGCTGTCCTTACAGTGACAGCGCTGCATCAGGTGATAAATGTTCTGTAGGAAACTAGACTAGCTGCAGTGAGGTATCTGTTAGTATGTTTAATCATGTTTCTACCCTGTGACCGCTGGTGATGTGTCTAGGTTTTATCAATTTTATTTGTTTTGTGTATATCTCTGCACAACAAGTTCAATCACAATATTATTTCTTGTACTTTTTAACAATTTTGACAAGAAATGGTGCATATTGTTCAGTGGAGGTACATGAGAGCAACATAAAATCTCTGATTGTCTATGATATTCTTAATGGCTGGATATCAAGTCACAGTTGCACTGCTGTGTTAAATTCTATTACACTGCAGCAGTCCTTTTGCAGGTCTGATGTTGATGATATTCAGTTACATTAGATATTTGAGACCTCAATTCACAGAGATGAACAGTTGCATCAGGATATTGAACAGACTTACTGCACTTCATAGGACTTATTTGGAAGACCACTATATCTCAGAAATATTTAGCCACTGAGTGACACTGTGTAGTAAGATGTATTGTCACTTAAACTATGTTGGTATGTGGCTGGAAAGGTAGTTACAAGCATTTTACTGTTGTTAGATTCATAAATCATTTGTTATTAATTGAACTTGTTTCAAACGTTTTTAATATAGTGCTTATTTATACAAGTCTGCTTATGTGTTTGATCAATGTACACATTTAGGATGTTTTTATTTTACATGAATAGAAATCTAAGAACAGATACTAACTTTTTGTTGTTTTGCTGAACATTTTTCTATGGTATAACAGCTAGTACTTATGTACATTGTGACAATTTATTACATTTGTATTCATATTGCTTGTTCTGAAATTTACTGTTGAAGCACATTTACTGTATGTTCATCTGGGATAGCTGTGGTACAGTTCTGATGCAAAGATGATTCTGTATGAACAGTCATATAAGAAGGATATTCTTATATCGAGAGGTTTACTTGGTGAGATTATCTCGAGCACAGCTTCAGAGGTACTATTTTATCAAGGGAACATGAAGGAACAACAAATATTTTTGTGAAGGACTGCTCATACACAGTCTTTTATTGTGTATGGGCAGTCGCAGCATAGAAAACCAGAAAAACTAGCTGGAGAAGAGATCAGAGAATAGAAATTTTGACAATTTATTTTATTTTTTACTGGCACGGTGTGCTGCAGATGTTTCTGCAAGTTCAAGTTTTAAAGAATGCAAGTTACCATTTAACTGTGTTGAGGGAAGCAAATATGCAGCAGCATCTAAAGTTCTTATGCTGCAGTAGTGACATATGCAGTGCAGCATGGAAGCTGTGATGATATAGCTACTTCAGAATAACAAGTCAAGTGTAGTTATGGACTTCTATCCATTACAACATTGAACCATGCAGTATTATCATATTATCTGAACTATGGTGTGACCTTGAGAACATGATGAGGTGGGAATAGATGATAGAGTAGTGTGGAAATGTTAGTGTTGCTGCACAGTATCTCAGGACTACCTTGCCTATCAAGCAATAATCTGTGACCAATAGTACACTTAGAGACCGTGATAGTTATGGTGGTGAGAGACATGCAATGGGCTAGGGAGTGTACCTGTGGTATACTGTGTGAGTCAAATGTAGGACATCTGTGTACCTTTGTGAAGGTGAGGGAGGGGTGGCATCTGTTGTCCTTTAACTAGTATAATTTCACACCTCTTGCCTTGTCCAAGAGGTCTTGCTAGACACTCAGTATGAATTAGCATTAGTGAGTGTGTACAGCTGTGCATCATTGGTGGTTGTCTACCTATTATAGTACCAAAGTGGAGCCAATTCAGAGCAGAATACATCACAGCATGCTGGGGGCAACAGCTACAGCTGCTGAGTTTTATTATAATACAAATTTTACACATACTGCTATGGAAAGGTTCTTGAGGTGTTTCAAGGAATAGCATTAATTGACAACTATTCTGGGGTTTGTAGTACCACATTGTGCTGGGAGAAGTGTAATGTCATACTGTCACGAAAGAGTAGGAAATGTGTGACCAACAAATGTCACTGAAAGTATTATCAAGTTTATTTACTTACGAGTTTTACCAGGAAGGCATACTGAGCAACATATGTTCGATTCCAGATCGATTAACACAGGTTTAGTGATTTGACAAACATGTGAATATTTCTCTGCTATGATTGATCGGCAAATAATCAGAGTTCATTGTAGTATATTATCAGAACACTACAGAACAGGTTAATTTAATTATATTTTTGTTGTTTGTCTTTTTGTGTCTACAGGGCAAATTGCCATTCTTAATAAGATCAGTGATACACTTAACCAGCTGCTGGAGGCCATGCAGGGTGGTAGCAGGGCTGCAGCTGACCACACCCATGACACTGCAGCAAAATAAAATTATATCATTTGCCAGGGAGGGGAATTATTACTCAGCAGGCTGAAATTATTGATTTGCTGCAGCGTCATGGGCATGTGGGGCATGTGGCCTTAGCAGCCACCTGTGGGCTCGAGCAGAGCAACAGGGGCCTCACCCAAGCAGTTCACTCATTGAGAGAATGGGAAGAGGTCTCTGTTGCTCGTTGGAATCCATGCACAGCCTCATGGTGTGGCTGGCTGACAACCAGCTGGAGACCACAGAAGCAATACACCATCTCCTGCATCAAGACCTGCAGCATCTTCAGGATGACCAGCCTCCTAGGTCCTCAGCAACAGCCACTCGAAGGTGCCCTCCAACACAACCACCATGAGCTGCAGAAGAGGGGCACCTTGCCGCATCTCCTTCTGTGCAGCGTTCCATTTCCTCCTCCTTACCCTCACCCCAAGCCCTACAGCCTGAACAGCCAGCACCTCTTTGTCACTCCTGGCTGTAATTGTAAATAGTTAAATTTAATTATTTATTTTCTTTCTTTCTTTTTTATTTATTCCCCCCACTCCCCAAGACTGTGAAGTACAAGTGTGCAGTAACACTTTTTTATTTTTGAGTGTTTTTTATTTATATTTTATTTATTATTTCATAACCTATGTATATGTGTGAATAAACACATTTATTTATTTTTGTATTTCTGTTATTTATTATAATTGTAAATTGAAGTTTTGTATTTTTCTATTCAAAATATTTTATTAAATATAATAGTTTTGAATGATGTGTTTGTCTCCTTATTATAAATATATATATGTTGTTGAATCAGTGGTTAGAGAGGGTGAGATTATTGCATACCTGACAATATGCTAATTGTCCCCAGAGCCCTGTTCAATAAAACACAGACTACCATTTGTGTGGCTGCTCAATCGGCAATTAATTTATAATCTCTACAAAATGTCCAATTTCACAATAATTTCACCCTGATATCTTACAACCTTATGTTCAACATATCTTTAATATACACAAATTACATAAACCACATTTTCTCATTGTTTTCCCTTTTTGTCCCCGGCGTAAATCCGGGAGAAGCGCTCCCAGCACTATTCATAAACAACCTTCCTATTCTTATTTTCTCTTCTTGCCCCCAAGACGTACATCCAGGGATGCTCTCTTCTTATTCTTCTCTTCTCTTCTTGTTGGGTATGAATGTACTGCATACCACTCATTTGTCTGGTGTTCTGGTCCTCTGAGTCAGATTATCCCACCCATTCTCATCCCCCTCCCATTTTCTGTGCCCTTCTTCTTCTCTGCCATCCACCTTCAGCAGTCCTGACAGACCTGCTGTCCACCTTCAGCAGTCTGTCCCTCTTCTGCACACCTACCCTTTCTTTTTCTTTCTTTTTCCTTTTCCTTCTTCTTAGGGTGGGTGGGTGAGGATTTTACTGGAGCAAATTGTAAGCTGTCTCTACTTGCACACCCTTTTAAACCGCCTTTGCTCACCTCTCTCTTCCTTACTCAGTCCCTTCCTTCTCTCCTGACATGATGTCACGAGGCTCCACCCTCTGAAATCCACCTACCTATCCTGCTCCCCTGAGTGAAATGTTCTGAAGTTCCACCCTCCCCAGTCCAAACACCCCTCCCCTTTTTCTGCCGCTGGTCCCTGCCTAGCATCCATTCTATTGTTCAGGGCCTGAGACAATGGAGTCTGCCTTTTAAGGAGGCAAACGTCTTTGTCCCCAGAGCTCTGTCCAATAAAACACAGACTACCATTTGTGTAGATGCTCAATCGCAATTAATTTATTATAATCTCTTCCAAATGTCCAATTTCACAATAATTGCATCCTCATACAGTATCTTACAACCTTATGTTCAACATATCTTTAATATACACAAATTCGTAAACCACATTTCTCATAGTTTTCCTTTTGCCCCAGCGTAAATCTGGGGGCGGCCTCACACTATTCATAAACAACCTTCCCATTCTTGTTTTCTCTTCTTGCCCCCGAGATGTACATCCTGAGAGGCTCTTATTCTTCTCTTCTTGTTGGGTATGAATGTACACATACCACTCATTTGTCTGGTGTTCTGCAGTCCTCTGAGTCAGATTATCCCACCCAATTCTTGTCCCCCCTCCCCTTTTTCTGTGCCTTCTTCTTCTCTGCCGTCCACCTTCGACGGTCCAACAGACCTGCTGTCCACCTTCACAGTCTGTCTCTCTCTAATGCACCTACCCTTTCTTTTTCCACTAGCCCACCTCAGCTCGTGATGGACGGTGAGCTTCCCTCAGTAGGTGAACTCTCCCCTTTTCCCCCTTTCTCTCAGAACTGCTTTTCCATTCTGTTCCCCTTGTGGCTGAGACCTGTGTCCCCACTCCTGTTTCCAACCTCCTGCTGCAGGGGCCCAACTGTCTCTCTCACCTGTATCCATCTGTTCCCTGCCAGGTGGCTAAAACTGTATCAGATTGTTCCGAACCTCCTGGTCCTTTGGACTCGTGTCTATCAGTTCTGTCTAATAGACCATCTCCCTCTGGTCAGGCATCTGATCTCCTCTTCCCCTTGTGGTTCAATGCCCTATTTCTGTTCGGCATATACCACCAACAAAATGGCCTTTCTGGGTTAACTTGCCCCCTTCTTTCAGCAACCTCTGTCACTACTATAATAGAGATGAGCTACCCTGAGGCCTCCCTTTATTATGTCTCTTGACTTGTGTAAGGGAAATAGGATCCCCTGATCAATTGTGTCCCCCAAACCCCAGATTTTCTGTGGGGCCTGGTTCCCCATCTTGGTCCACTCAGTCCGGCATTCTGCCTGACCGGGGAGGTGGAAGGGTCCCTGAGTTCACACTTCGCATCCTTGCCAGAGGCAACCTGTCTGCCATATACTCCCTTGTCCTTTTTTTTTCTCTCATCCCTTGGGCCTGTGTCCCTGCTCCCTGCTTTCCCAGGAGAACATCTCTGTGCCACACCTGCGGACACGCCTACCCTTCTATTTTCCATATGGTGCTGTCCAATTGCACCTGTGTTCTCCTGCCCATTCATGTGTCAGGCTGCTTTCTCGAACTCCTTGCCTGTAGCCCTTTGATTGCCCCCCATGAGGGTTGTCATCCTTGTGGCTTTCCCCACAAAAACCTTCTCCGTGTGCCAACTACTACTTATAATTGCTGCCATTAGCAGCCCCCACTTCATTATTCCATGGCACCACCTCTTCAATTATTGACCTGTCCCCTCAGCTTTGGGCTGCCCCACTCTTTATCCCCTTCAGGCATTTTGCACCATATCTCTACATGGGACACTGCAACATGCTCAGCCACCTGTGGAGTGGCAAGGCATGGTTCCAACACTGCTTAGCTGTCTAGATACGACCAGGCGGATGAATTCTACCAGGGACATCTTGCTGCATTTCCTCCCTACTGCAGGACTAACCCCTGTCCTTGTCAGACTTGTGAACCTCCAGCCAATTTTCTTGACCACTACTTGCGCTGCCCTTTCATTCCACTGGCACCCCAGCAGGCCCTAACACGGATGCAGCAAGAGTAACTAACATCGTCCTACTCATCTGCTATGTACCATGTGGTGATTGCCCTGTTGCTGCTTCAACCAACTCTTATATGGTGCCCAGTGCCCACCTAGATTCTGTCTCCTAACATGTCCAATGCTTGTCATTCTCCATGCCCACCTCCTCTCCCAGTTGAAAGGGATATTGCCAGTGGCTCATGTTTCCAGCCTGGGCCAAAGTTAACAATGAACTGTTCTGCAGGGTGACATGGTCCCTATTCCACAAGATAAGGGGCTGTACTGGGCAAGGGTTTTCACCTGTGTAGGTATCCTCCTGTGCCAATGCCCTGCCCCCCAAGTATATCTTCCTTGTAGTACATGCTTGGCATACCCTGTTAGCCTTCCCAATATGCCCTGCCCCCAGTCCTTGCCTGGCACCAGAACCTGCTGCCTCAGTACCAAGTTTTCTATAGGCATCACCCAAGTGCCTGCCAAGACCTTACTACCCCCTCATCTCTTTGTTACCCCTGTGAGATGAGTGGAAGGGGAGGTCACCTTCCCTTTAATCTGGTGTCTTCCATCTCCTTTATGTTTTCTTGTTTTCCTTTCCTTTGCTTCTGCTGCTGGTGACCCAGAAGCCCATATTCTGCTTCTTGCGACCCTGTATCTAGTCCTCTCAATGCCCACTGTCCTCCTCTGCTTTGTCTACTACATTGGTGCCTACCTGCCACCAGCTTCCTGATCCCACCATAGACCAGGACTTCTATACACAATACCTTTCACCCCCACTCTCCCCCAGGTGCACCCACTCTCCCCACCATGTAGTAATACCCTCTGGTGTGAAGTCCTCCTTCCTGTGGAGGGAATGACCAGTCCTTGCTTTTGCTAATGGGCTCATTGCTGGCCGCTATACTGAGTCCTGCAGATTGCTGTAGGCGCCAGAGGCACCAGGGATTAGTTGAGGGGATGGGCCTGGTCCAGGGCTGGTTCTGCAACCTGTGTCATTGGTAGCCCTGAACCTGCTGACCCTTTGCTTAACCACCTTACATAAGCCTGCTACCCCCGGCTCCTCTCAGCCTCCCTACATTCCATTTTCTCCTAGTCTGCCATTCTTCTGCCCTCATTCCATGCCTTGGTTGCCCCTCCTCCTGCGGTCCATAATGACTCTGCCATCTTAATTTCAATGGTGGTCCATCCTGGGCCCCTTGCTGTGCCACTTGTGCTAAAGAGATATCAGAAACCATTACTATTGCCCACCTATTCTCTTACAATTATCCTCGAACTCCCCCTTGGGTTCTTTTTATGTGCCCTTACCCTGTCCCCCATTAAACTTAATTAATGTGCCTTCTGCAAAATATTTTTTTTTTTTGGTATGACCCGGTCAATCCCTGCAGGCCAAATGGTTCCTTTACTGGAATTCCCTTCCTGGCCTCAGTTTCCTGTAATTTTCTCCTATTTCCGTGAAGTGATGCCTTAGTTTTCCCTTATCACTAGGGCCCTCGCTATGTGTAACCCCCCTGGTCCGCTGGAGTGCTGCTGCCCCTCCACTGGGGCCAGCTCCATTGTGAGAGCACTGTCCTCCTTGCAGCCCTTTAGTTACCTTACCCACTGATAATCCCCAAACCTGCCTGGCTCTGCTCTCAGCCCAAATAGTCAATTCCTGCCCCCAGGAACCCAGGTGCACTGCACCATGTTGAAACCCCATCCCACTCTGTATCGGTTTTACCGTAGTGTTACTGTAATCTTCTTTTTATTCTTTCCATCTGTCAGAGTTACTATGCCCTGGGTTAGTCTCTTCACAGCTGCAACCACGGCAGACTCCTAAATGGCATCCGGACAATCCACCACTCCTGTTCATGGCCTGTCCACCCACTGCTCTACTAACGGAACCAATTAATTTCCCCCATCCCCGGTCCTGCCCCACTCTCCTGCCACCGCCCTGAGGCGTCTCTGGACCTGTTGTGGAATAGCTACCATTTTAATAATTATGCGTATCCTCCTGTGCTCCTGATCCTGGCACACAATCGCTCTGTCTGTTCAAGACACCTTATCCTTGTACAAACTAGCATCAATTCTTCCTACATATGGGCCCTCAAATCATAGTCTCCATACAGACTGCCACTGTCTTTTCCAGCAATGCTTGACCCTTGACCCCCATGCTCCAACTGTCTAATGCTCTCCTTCCCTAAATCACCACTTTTCATGCTCCTCGATAGCTCCCTACCTGAATTACCCTTCCTGTATGCTGTACCACGTCCTCCATATCTAAAATGGCGTCCACCCGTGGTCACCTACCCCCTTCTAGTGGCATCATTGGACCACCTACCACTTTCCCGGGAAGGCAGCCCTGAGTCCTGTCCAAATTGATGGCCAAGCATCTGGGTCACTACTGCCTTCTGCCAGTTGGTCATTTGGCTCCTGGTGGGGAGCCTTCCTGTCGCATTTTTTTTTTTTTTAATTTCGGCACCGCAATGGCCTTCCCTTGACCTTGGTTTCCCCACTGCAGACTCCCAAGCAAACAAAATGAGAACTTTAATCACAAATTAACCCAAAACCCAAACTTAACCAATATCTTATAGCTGCACCTAGAAGCAACTAAGCCACAAGATAAACCAACTATCAGATGCGCCCAACTTTCTAACAGGTAGACCATATAAGCTTTCAAATCAGCTCCCAACTTGACAAAATCTGATGTAAATAAAATTCAAATGGCTGCTGCAGGTCTATCCCACAGTAGGGACCATGTAATTGAGTCCATCCTGCTCTCCATCGGTGGCCATAAGGCTGTAAATCTCCTCGAATTGCTGTACCTGTTGGCTCACAGCTAGCAGATTTCCCCTCCCCCAAACCCCGCTTCACTTTTTTTTTTTTAAATTGCAACATCTCTTATGGACCTCAGGAATCTACCCTGCTTGTTGGTGTCCCAAACACGGTGACCATTGCCCCTCCCTGTGATTGTAAAACTTGTCCCCAACACATTGTATTTTCTCCTAGGATTTTAATGCTGGTCCCGAGTGTGACGCGGTTGCTTGCTCCTGTAATTCCAGCTTCCATTCTGACCTGGAGGATATCCTCTCCCGCTATATCCCCAACCAGTAATCTGCTCACCAACTTTCTCCCACTGACCCTGTAAGGACCCGACTCAAAGCTCTGTCCTCCTCTCACCACACGCACTAAGGACCTTGCACCCGTTATCACCACAGCATGCCACCGCACTCTTCGCTTAAACTCCCTCTCCCGGCTGTATCCTGGCCTCCAGACCTACCACAGTTGAGGAACAAATAACCCTTTAGCAACAGGCAACCATCCAGCCCACTGCCCGTAAACTTTGCCTGTGCCTTTGTAGTCCCCATGCCAGTTTCTGCACCCCAGGCTCTCCCACCTGTGGCACACATGGTGCTCTTTTCACCGGCACCTCTCCCACCCACTGTCCCCCACCATGTGTTATCTGGGGCCTCATAGCCTTTGTTATACTCAAAACTCCCTACTCTCTGGGCTGTTGCCATTGCCCCACCCACCATCCTGAGCCTAAACTGAGCCACAAAACCGCTCACATACACATCGACCTAACTGATGCTATTCCTACTATGGCTGTGCAGTGCGGTCCAGGCCAAGACCCATCCCACTGTGTACCCTGCATCAAAACTTTTAGTGACCACGTAGCAAATACTAAAACTGCCAGTCATCCCTGGTCTATCCTTTGCAATCCTGCATCGCTAACTCATACAATTTTTAACTACTCCCTCTGCTGCAGGCCCTGGCTGAACAACACCTTTCCACCTGGGTGGCCAACCATTCCGTGCCAACATACCTCCTCAGTATTGCCTCGGTCCCACAGTAGCTCATCCCTGTCTATGCACATTATCATCTTCCTGTGGCCACAACAACTGATTCACTGACGCCCACCTGTACAAGTCTCCTGGGTCAAAATTACAGCGAATATCTCCACTTGCCACCTGATGTACAATTGCCTCATTAATTGCCAGACTGATGTGCTTCCTAGTAAATAATTTTACTGGAGCAAATTGTGAGTTATCTCTACTTGCACACCCTTTTAAACGCCCTTTGCTCACCCTCTCTCTCTTCCTTACCCAATCCCTTCCTTCTCTCCTGACATGATGTCACAAGGCTCCACCCTCTGAAATCCACCTACCTATCCTGCTCCCTGGGTGAAATGCTCTGAAGTTCCACCCTCCCAGTGATGATCATGGTCTTTTTGCCCCATCATTCTTGACTAATGATGCAGTAGCTGTTATGCAGAGATGGGCTGACAACTTGGTAAGGTATTGTTATGAATGTGTCTTATATAAAGCTTAGATAAGCGTTTTCACATGTAGTGTGGTAAGAGAACGTTGCATTTTTATTTATTTCTCAAAAGTCAGGAAATTCATTGGAAAAAACTGCGTTAATGCAACAGTTAGGGTTTTTACAGTGACAAAGTGAGGAAATTCGTTAGGCGCTTTCAACCCTAACTCCAGCTTCCCCAACCCCACCACCAGCCCCACTGGCACACACACACACAGGCACAAACATAGATACATGCACACACACACAACTATGGGGGCAGTACAAGGCAAGATAACCAATCACAGAGACACCATAACACAACAGAAATAACATACAACTTCTTAAACATACCACAACAGGCATCCATCTTCATGTTTCACCAACTGTATAAAGTTGTTGAGCCATTCCACTTTCCTATATGTGCACAGCCTCCTACATTACAGCATATGACTGATACTAATGTACATGTGTTCTTTGAAGCGTAGACCCATTTTGTTTACTGCTGTGTTAGCAACTAGTCAATTTCTCAATTGAAGCATAGCAGTGTGCCACTAGCAATGTTATCATTTTTCCTTAAAACCATACTGCACACCTGCACTTAATTACTTGTTACTGCATAACAGTACAGATACATAGTATCACAAAGTTGCCAATTTTGCATAAACAGAACCATGATATGTCAGCCTTTGTCTTTTAAATAGTTTTGGTATTAATTGGGTTCACCACAGCATAACCTAGATAGACCATCTTAGGGTAGCTGTTTCATTCCACTGGGGTGTCAAACAGACGAGGCATACGGATGGGTCCTGTAGGATGAAACACATGTCTATGTCTTCTGTTGGCAACCTTTGCAAACTGTGTGAGAGGCCTTTGGCACCATGCATTTCTGCTTAAAGTTGAACCAGCATAATATTATGTGGTGATTTTCATATGCAGCCCATGATGCTTTGCATTGTGGAGGCATATGTGATTTTCTATTTCTTTGAAACTTGGCTTCCCAGCCAAATGCCCTTTAGGTAACCATTGCCTCAGTGTTTGCCACAGAGGTTCTTTGTCTACTTGACTATTTGTGCATAACAGAATAATATAAATACTTTAATAGATTTATTGGTAAGGAAATGGTGCTTAGCCCATAGTGACTTAACTATTTGTGCATAAGAGCATTACAGTATGCTAAAATTAACTACCATTTCTGCATTCCACCATACCCATGACTCCACCTACTTGCCAGTTTCCTATAAAACTTTCAAATAACTAATAACAGAGACATATTACTAGTGACAAAGGACCAGCAATTAGACCATTGCCATATAGCAGAATATCCCAATGTTCCCACCTAATTGTTAAATTTTGCATCTCACCATGATAAAATAGACAAACACATGACTTGGTGACAACACAAGATGTATAGGCCCACTCTAGTTGAATCAAGTTTGAAAGGTACTCTTTCTACATAACAGTATGATATAAAGTACATCTCATGTATTTGGCAGAGTGTGAGGCTCCCTTATATGGCATCCTACACCAAGTTGCACATTTGTGGATGATGACATAGGCCATGTTGTCAACAAGTTGCCTATTTCTGCATAGTACCATAATATGACTAGCAACATAATCTATTACTAACTATGCTATATTTAACCAATAGGGCAAAACAGCGTGTAGGTTATTAGGGGTTTACCCATACCTTGTGTGGTGTGTCACCAGGTGCAGCAGAGCAATGTAACCACATAACAAATGCATAAATCTTGAGTAACTCACATCCTGGAGTGCCTCATTGCAATTATACAATGGACCCATGTGTAAAACAAATGTTAAATGTGTTTAGTAATGTTTTTATAAATACCATTCCTCAGACATAGCCAATGGAGGATTTAACCATGATCATGTTAAATGTTGTCACCAATAAGGCCACAGCATTTTCACACATAATTCTGTGATTGTAACATGACAGCATACCCTCACATTGTTATCAAATCTTTTATTTATCTCAAACACTTCCATATAAGTAATGAGGGAGATACATAGGTAGTTCTAGATAAAATGATTCTAACACATCTCACTCTATGCAGACAACAGCGTCCAATGGTAGGACAAGTGATACAGTTGGTGAAACATGATGATAGATGCCTGCTGTGGTATGTTTAAGAGTTGTATGTTATTTCTGTTGTGTTATGGTGTCTGTCTGTGATTGGTTGTCTTGCCTTACTGCCCTTCATAGTTGTGTGTTATGTGTGTGTGTGTGTGTGTGTGTGTGTGTGTGTGCGTGGCAGTGGGGTGGGGCAGTGGGGAGTTGGGGGAAGCCTGAGTTAGGGTTGAAAAGTCAACGCTGAATTTCCTCACTTTTGTCACTGTAACAAACCCTAACTGTTGCATTAACGCAGTTTTGCAATGAATAACTGCATGGTAGCCTGACTAGCTAATCTCTAACCACCACTCATGCCACATGGCTTCCCATATTCCATTTCTCATTTATCTCCTCCTTGACTTGGCCTGTTGGGCTGTAATCCTGTGTATGCTACCTTGCCATGGATCCTACCCTCTGGATCCTCCTCTATGCCATATTATCTTTCCATTGACTTGGCCCTCTGGGCTGAAACTCTCAAATTCCATCTAACCTCACATTCCACCCTCAATATCCGCATCTCCCTCTGTCCTGCTGTGTGTCTGCCCTATTCCTTTGCCTCCAACTGATTTACTTAAGCATTTTTATTTGCTAATCCTCGGTTTACATTGTACAATGCCTGTGGGGAAAACCGTGTCTGCCTTCTTTGTGCCTATATTAGCCTTCTATGATACACGGTACCTGGTACAGTTATGTGCACTATAGGATTCCTTCTCTTTTGTTGTATGTTCCCAATAGGCAGTCAGTATTCAGTGCTCAAAATGTTTGTATCTCTCTGTATATGTTGACTATAATGTCTTGCACCCTATTTGTATTGTTTACCCTTTGTACATAATTCCTTTGATGTGGAACCTATGTGAAGAGCTTGTAGCTCAAAGGTGTAAATCAAGATAACAAATAAATAAACAAATATAGTTAGGGTTGCACAGCCACTTTTATGTTACACCCGAATTTTGCACTTTAATAACTTTGAAACCATAGGATGGATATGCCTAAAATTTTGCAAGTGCAGTGGGGCACTATAGATCTCTGGATCTGGCAAGCTGTGTTATGGTCAGATGAGCAGTTGTGGAGCTGGACAGTGTGAAAAATGCACAAAATGGGGGTTTGAGTGTTTCTTTGATTGTAGCTACAGCCCACATGATTTGTCTGTTTGGTCTGAAATTTTCAGGGATGGTACAGTCTGTATCACTGATGTGCCTTTCTAAGATTTGGTGAAAAATATTAAACCATTCAAAAGTTATTAAAATAAGTTTCCATTATAGACAAAGGGAAAAAAATATACATGTGTCTCTAAAGCTACTGCTACTACATTTTACTGTCACAAATGGCCCTTCTACTGTCGTGCAGTGGCCATCTTGTTTTCAGTTAGCAAGAGAGAAAACTGCCTGATTAAATTTGGAACCCCTAGGTAAACACTGACAGCTGTGTTTACCTAGTCAGGCCCTGAGGATCACAGCACTACTGTTTTGGGGGTCAAAACCACCCAAAAATGCCTTTTCAGCAATCTGATCTCCTGTAGTGTCACAAATTGTTTGTTTTTTTTCATTTAAACTTTATTGATTTTCAGCAGAGAAAAGGCCAACCAGGACATACAGTAAGAATGTATACATCACAGTAATAAATGTCCAATCTCATATCAATTGAAATTTACTCTGCAAATACCCCTACCCTAAATACTACTAACTATAAGAAAATAGGAAAACAACAAAACTCAAAACACACACATCCCACCAATACTCTATCCCTCCTGACCCATCAAAGGGCCCCCTCCCCTCGAGGCACACGTAATAAGTGTAATAATACCCGGTAGAGTTAAGATCTAT
Organism: Neoceratodus forsteri; assembly: GCA_016271365.2. Lineage (NCBI taxonomy): Eukaryota > Metazoa > Chordata > Ceratodontiformes > Ceratodontidae > Neoceratodus > Neoceratodus forsteri. Next base: position 1,237,262,799 of record CM057453.1, on the reverse strand, counting down.
CTAGAATAGCAAACATCGAATAGTCCCCAGATCCTGTCAAAAGATGTGACTGATTATGGAGAATAGCTATCATTCTCTCCATTCTTAAGAAGGCCAGGAGCTCATTTAACCATTCATTGTAAGAAGGACAAAACTTGTCCTTCAATGCCCACACAAGCTTTTTGACTGTGACAGCGATTAAAGCCATATAAAATTTCCTGTTTCTAACAGGAAAAGCAGTCATTCTCCAATACGCAGACCTCTGGTCTAAACATATCCTCTAAACCTAGAAGCAGGATTCAGGTTATTTTGGATTTCAGTCCATAAGGGGCTATCAAAGGCAATTCCAAAAATATGCAAAGGTCTCCCTGAATCCGCTTCACATCTATAACATTTGGGGTCATTCAGTAAACCCAAATCTTTCAATTTCTGGGGTGAATAGTGAATATTATGCACAACCTTAAATTGTATGTTTTAATTGGTCATGCTTAAGATATTTATGACATGCTATCCAAATTCCGTCCAGTCTAAGGGAATATCTGAAACACATCAGTCCAATAAGTGCATGGGGCAAAATTTGTCGGATAAGCCCTGTGAAACAAGACTAAATAAATTTTAGAGATTGCCTGTGAAGCACCAATCAATGGGCTTATATTCTCCAAAAATCCAATAGAGGGCGTTTGTTCCACTCTCCTACCCACTTTCCGTAGCAAACATGCCTGAGCTGCAATACTTTAAAGATATCCTTATTAACAAGTCTGAGCCTTTCTATTATTGCCTGGGCCGGATTATGCTTCCGCTTTCATCAAGGAAGTCCCAAGGAGCAGTCCCTTAACATTTCCAACCAACCTGGTTCAACAACCCTATTGCCAATCTGAAATCGTGGATTACCCCAAATCGGCTGCCCCTATCCTCAAGATAATTATATTTAATGAATCCACAAAGCTGACCATGAGACCTGACCGCAACTCCAATTGGAGATTTTTCAAAGCTAAGGGAAGCGCTTTAGGAGATAAAAAAAGGGCAAGAGGGTTGATCCATGGCTGCTAATTAACGCCTTTTCGAGTTTTACCCATAAAGGACATAATCAAGTGAGTTAGCCATGTTATCAAACAACGCCATCTACCATATTTACTCAACTGAGCAGCCCAAAATACAAACCAAAATGGGGTAATCTTAGGCCGCCAACTAGTTTGGGAGCAGCTAATTTGTAGTAGTCCATCCTGGATTTCTTAAGCTTCCAGACTAAATTCGCAATTATAGCGTGAAGATTCTTAAACCAGGATAGCAGAAGAAAGATATCTAATCTGCTTAAAGAGTAGAAAAGCCTGGGAAATATATTCATTTTAACTATGCTAATCCTTCCCCATAAGGATAAAGGAATTGAGTCCATCTCTTAAGATCGAGCTCTATGGTGTGAACCAGGAATCTAAATTCAATTGCATACATGCCATATTTTGGGTTAATACCAGACCCAAGTATTTAAGTGAATCGAGCTCCATTTCAGTCCAAATTCTGTTATCTCCTTTTAAATACCCTAGTGTTAAGAGGATAAACCACCGTTTTGTCTAAATTTAATTTATAATTAGAAACCTGACTGAATTGTTTTAACAAATCCAACAGTTTGGGAATAGATCTAGCAGGCCTCGACACATATATCAAAAGGTCATCTGCATAAGCAGTAACCTTAATAGGGAATCCCAATATCTTAATGGGTTCTATCTCCTGCTCGTAGAGTATTCTCCGTATCAAGGGTTCCAAATACAAATTAAATAACAATGGGGATAAAGGACATCCCTGCCTTGTACCCACATGTAATGGAAAGGAGTTGGAGATCACTCCATTACAACTAATTCTAGCTGATGGGGTGGCGTAAAGGGCTCTCAGCCACTCTAAAAATTTTCAGAGAATCAAATTTCGCATGGTTTCAAATAGGAAATTCCAATAGACCTATCAAGGCTTTTCGGCATCCAAGGAGACCAATGCCATTGGGAGATTGGTCTCCTCGAAACCGAGAAAACATGGCCAATGTTCTGAAATGGTCAATGGAAGATCTGCCCTTCATAAAACCTACCTGCTCACTCCCTATTAATTTGGGCAGTACCTTATTTATACGATCCGCCAATAATTTGGCCAAAATTTTCAGATCACAATTTAACAGAGAAATGGGTCTATAACTAGCCAGGTCTGTGGTGGGCCTATTAGGTTTGGGAAGTAAGACAATAAAGGCTTCAAAAGGATTTCTCAGTCTCCTTCCCCGCACATATATGTCGAAACAACCTGAGAAGGTGAGGAGCTAGCAAGGAAGAAAATTTTTATAAAATTGGTGAAAACCCATCCAGGCCAGGGTTTTATCTAGGGACAAATTCTTGATGGCAGATTCAATCTCTGCTAAAGTAATATCTGCTGTAAGGGAGTTTTGCTCCACTTCAGTAAGGACAGGCAGATCAGATCTTTAAAAATGCGGTAATATGACACCCCAAAGGTGGTGTTGCCATCTCCTTGTACAAATTCGAAGTATTGACAGAAAAGTTGGGCGATTTCATCTGAGGACGTTTAACACAACCCTCCTCCTGGAAGCAATTCCCTCAATTAACCTAGAGGATTCCAATTGCGACAAACGCCTAGTTAATAATAATTTCCCAGGCTTTTCACCCTGATCAATGTAATTGGCTTTCGTCTTAACTAAAGCCAGTTCTGCCTGCTCCCAAGCAACCTAAGATATGCATCTCTGGTCTTAATTAACTCCTCTTTGTTATCCCTGGTAGGATGATTGACACATTCAATTTCTAATACCTAATGCGTGCCAATAAATCCACCATGGTTTCTTCTTTTCCTTTTGCTACTCACAGCCAGGCTAATCAAGACCCCCTTAGGTAGGCCTAAACGCCCCCAAAAATATCTGGATGAGCCTCCTTATTCAAATTATTCAGTGTAAATTCCTCAATCTGTTCTGCTATAAGCTTAACCACTCTAGGTGCCCTAAGGATTTGGTTATTAAATTTCCATCTATTTCCTTTCTCGTAATAGATGCAAGGAAATAGTTACCGTTAAAGCTGCATGATCCGAAATAGGACCGGGTATAATTTTGGAGTTAAGAACTCCTCTAAGGAGAGGCCGGAGAAAAGAAATAGTCCAGGCGGGATGAGGTCCCATGGGCAGAAGAGGTAAAGTAAATTCCCTAGAATCGGGTGAAGGACTCGCCAGATATCTGCCAGTCCAAGCTGATCGAGCAGATCAGTCATTGCCCGAATCGCAGGAGTTAAGCAGAGCTGAGATTTACCTGATCTGTCCATCAAGGGATCCAAAGTCAGATTGAAGTCACCGCACAAAACCATCAGAAGGTGAGTGAAAGGCAGCAACACCTTTACTAAACCCATGAAAAAATCCTGGGTATCGCATTGGGACCATATATGGATCCCAATAGTATTTCCATATTGTAACTTCCCTCTGGCTAGTACATATCTGCCCTCTGGATCCTGAATCACCTGTAGAGGTTTAAGCGACAAAGATCTATGTAACAACAACATGCCCCCGGCTCTGCGTATTACCCTGGGAGGCAAACACCTGACCTATTTGTAACCTCCTCATAGCATTTGCTTCCGACAGCAGTAGATGTGTTTCTTGTAGAAACACAACTCGCCTTAATAAGTTCCATATGTGTAAGAATTCTGTATTGTTTGTCTTTAAGCCGAGCCCTTTAACATTCCAAGTGAAAAACTTAGTTTGTGTCAATGTTTCCATGTCGACTTCAGAGGTGTAATACGAATGCAACTCCTTGCTGACACGGTTTCAGATAGGATCTTTGAACAACTACCCATAAACCCTTTGCGTAGTGCCTCTAATAAAATAAAACCCACCCACCCCCCAATAATACCATACCCCAAAATGAAGTATCCCAACAATCAACATAACCTCCCTCCCCTACCCCAAACATGTACGCATGGCCCATGATAACAGGACACTCAGCTTACTCCTCTGCCCCACCCTCCCCCTCCCGAGCATTAAATCCATTGATGATACAACCCCTACAAATTAAAGTATACCATGTAGGACAACCTATTTTATACAGTAATGTCCCCTAGAAAATAGCCATGTACGTCCAAAACCTTCCATACATAAAGTGATCAAAGAACATACACTAGGGAAAAATATACCCCTTACATTAAGGGGACGACTATATAAATAACCCACACAAACTTATAAAGGTGTGGTAGCTACATAGCCATTATCTACCCCTGTTGCTGGAGAGAAACCTCGCCAGAAAAACAAGAAAGGTTAATCCTGGATAATTGAGCCACAACAGATTTATGGCGTCATACAGGCACTTCGCTGCCAAGAGCTGCTCTGCAGAAAAAAAAGATAATAAGAAAAAGAACAACAACTCAATTGCAGAGCACAAAGTGCAAGTCACCTGAGAAGGCCCTACTCCCTCACATGATGACCCCAAGGAGCCAAACAAATATTAAGCAGGATATGCTGTCCATTGACAAGACATTGATGCAGAGTAGGACTAAGCCAAGAGACTTTATATCACAGCAAAGATGTTAGCTACACAAGTTCAGCCATATAAAGATCCCAGTTCATATGAGTCCCCTAGAATTGGTGTAAAATGATCGAGACTATCAGTCCAGCAAATACCCATAGTCTCCAATAAAGGCTCCAAAGTCCCATACTAAATTGCGTCTTCAAGGATCCTTAAATAAAGCAGGCAAAATCTTTTGCAGGGTTTCCTAGCCAGTTCTGGAGACTCAAATGTTTTCCATTCATCTTGAATCTTCACCTGAAGTCTTGCAGGATAGATCATCCGAATTTAACCTCAGCTGCAATCAGTTTTTAACCACCAAATGGAAAGCTGCCCTTCTTTGCCGCACGGTGAGCGGCAGATCCTGCACCACTCTGAGCTTGCCTCCCAGTATAATTCCTTGTTATCTCTGGCCTTGGTGACAAATAGATGCCATTCCTGATAATTCAGGAATCGAAAAATAAATGTTCTCGTGGACCACCTGGGGGCAGCGGACATAGAGCTCGATGTGCTCGCTCAATTATGTAGGACGAGCCAAAGGGTGAGGGCCCAGCAACTTTACAATTAATCTTTGTATGAACTTAATCGGATCCCGAACCTTCAGCTTTCTCAGGCAAGCCAATGATCACAACATTGTTGCGACGGCTTCTCCCTCTAAATCTTCAAGCTTAGAATCCACTTTACTAAGCTTTTGCTGCAGCGCAATTATGTTAGCTTCCATCTGCTCCTTAGTAATTTCCAGCGATTTAATTCTTGCAAAGTTGTCTGAAATCTTCCTGTTCAGATCCTCCATTGTTGTGGAAAGAGACTTAATCTCACAAGCCATGTCATCCAATGTGGCTTTAAAGGTCTGAATTCCGCTAAAAACTTGGCCAAAGTAAGAGGCTCCTCTGCCCCAGGCAGCTCCTGGGCTCTGTGATAACTGCAATGCCGAGGCCTTAGACTTTTTGGCCTTTTCGGGAGTTGTTGGGGGGTATGATTTGGCGGCGCTTTTTCATTTCCGCCTCCATATAACAACTCGAGCCGTTATATCGCACCTCGCGACTGCTGAACCATGAGGAAACGATCAGGTTTTCTCTCTCAGAAGGGGTCAGAAGACAAAAATCGATCGGTTAGTGGAGTCATGGAGAACACAGCACTACGCACTCTGCATCACGTGATTCCCCGTGAGTGTCACAAATTGTGACAGAACGTATGCAACACTTTTGCAAATCAGGAAAGTGTTGTGCCCATTCTTTTGCAAATTTTTGCAAAAGTGTCACAATTTGCAACAGAACAGCACCCAAAACAGCAATTTTTGCCATCCCACAGCATCAAAATGATTGGGGCTTTCAGGCTGAAATTTGCAGGGTGGCAAGCCCTGGTCCCACAAATGTGCCTTTTGGAGGCTTGGTACCAAAACATTCAAAGGCGCATAGTTACAGTGCTCTGAAGTTGAGAAATTTCCTGCAGGTAACATTGTGGCACCCACAGTGACTTTCAATGCCTGTATCTCAGAAACGAATCAAGATACAGATTTTTCTCCCTGCATGGCTTAATCCACCTTTAGCCTCATTCACATAAATGTTATACATTCACATTTCTCATTCATTCCATTTCATTCATTTAGCTCATTCCCTGAGCATGTAATAATTATAGTACATGCTCCTAGGGAACTCAGTTTGCAACTGGCCAAGGTGGTGAGAGGTGGGCTGTGCCAGTCATTGGCTGGGTACAGGTCAAGGGAGCAGAGTGGTATGACACTGTCAGCTGGGGGCCACTAAACTAAAGGGATTACCTGGATCTTTTTACATTTTTAAACTGTGCATTACCTACGGTTTGGAGTCTGGGGATTGGGGCACAGGGGTTCTCTAGCACTATGGGGCTTACAAAGGGCTTATAAGGAATCAGGGCATGGGGTTGGATAGCCTACAGGGGCATTTATTGCTTATATGGTAATTGGGGCATGGGGGCACTTGTGCTATTCAGTGTAATGTTTTGCAGCTTAGACATCCTGTTCAGGTATGCCTTCTGTTCAGCATACCTGGTGGGTTGTTGCAAGTCACAGGACTTAGCTGTGGGGACCCTGCCCTTTACAGAATTGGGTGCATGGTCCTTGGTGCAACTGCATCTCTCACATGTCAAAACTTGCTACATGTGTAATGGTGCTACTAGAATCGGGCCTCCTATTTACAATTAAAAAGGTTCTTCTCAGGCTAAACTTATTTTGCTTGCAAACATGAATCTCTAAAATAACATTGGTCAAGTGGAGAATCAATGATGAAGATCAAGCTGGATGAAATGTAAAGATCTGAGCAGCTCATACAGACAACATTGCTGAAGACACTCATTACTTGTGTGGTGTAAAAAGCAAACAAAAGGAAACAAACATTCTGCATACAATCTCAAAAGAAAGAAAAACTACATAAATGTACCAGTTAGGAGCAACTTAAAGCAACAAAATTAGGAAAATTAAACATTACAGTTTCTAACCCTAACCCTCTGGGCTTGGCACTTCGTGTGGCTACAGCTGCAAATGCTTAGGGCCCTCTGAGTCATATACTTCTATGCTGCTATAGATGCAGACACACAGTGAGGAGTCCATCTTGGTGCAGAAGTGCAGTGCCCTGCATGCACTGCACTTCTGTGCCAAGTGAGAAGTCCATACGGACCCTGTGCTTCTATTTAGGTGCAAAGTCACAGGACCCTTCCTTCATAACTTTGTTATTTTTTCAAATTTTGCACCCCAAATGTTCAACATAGTTTTATGACCTCACTTTATGAACCAGACAGATTAAATGTTTGAAATCCTGCCTGAAAGGTGATTTTGAAAAATGACGTGGTATCACCTTCTGAGACAGATTTGAAAAGCTTCACTTTCCTTGTTCATGGGGTGTTATCAAAAAGGTCATGCTGCAATATGAGGGGTAAAAATCTTTTAAAATGGCTTGTTATACATAAAAGTTATTTATCTATACAAAGACAAAAGTCTTCTATTGTGAACGATTTTTTCTTTCTTATGGTATCACAAATGAAGATCGCAAAGAATAAATCTCACAAAAGAAGCTCACAAAGAATCCATTTCCTAAAGGACAAACAAAAGAAGACATCACATTAAAGAAGATCACAAAAGAACAATCTCACCTTACAAAGAAGAAATTCTAATCTTGTGAGTTTGTTCATGCAGAATACTGAAACAAGAAAACTCACAATAGAACTGACAAAACATGACATTCCTTCTTTTGTGAGATCAAGTTCCTCTTTCATGAGCCAAGCTTCTTCTTTGTGAAACTCACAAAATAAGAATTGCAGCTTCTCCGGAGCCCTCACTGAACCTTTCACCTAGGATTTTAGGGATGTCCCTAACCATACTTAGGTCATTTTTCAAAAATAAAACCCAGAATGGAGCTAAATGGCTCCTGTTTAGATAGAGCAATGTGTTTGTTTTCTCTTGGGTATCATTTTATGGGTTTTCAATTTAAAAAATATAAATGAAAACAAGATGGTGGCCATATGATAGAAGATTCTTTTCTCAAGAAAGAAGAATTTCTGCTCACAAAAGAAGAATTTTCTTTTGTGAGCCAGAAATGCTTTTTTTCCTTCACCCCCAGTTGCCCATCATTCAGTAGGGCACCCTACCCTCATTCACCCCAATGTCCATGAGGACTGCCTCCTTCTCCAGGGCTTGCCCTCCCGGCAGGGTCAGTGGAGGATCCCCAGGCCCCCATTGATGACTAGATCCAGTTCAGGCTGGTGAGCCCAGCTAGTCAGGGAGTGGGACCTGCTAGCCCTGCCATCATCCACCTGCCAGTATTTTCCATTGTTCTGGATCACCCTGAAGACTCTGCATGCAATGACTTTTAGTGCACAACATGTGCACCAATGCAATGCACCAATGTCTGCTATATCTCCTGATCTGCTAGCTCAGCTGCCTTTCCTCAGCCTCCACCAGGACACAAGCAACAGCAGGTGCTACCCATCCTCACCCCAGAGGAGAGCAGTTCATTGGATGCTCAATTCTTTTTCCTGGCCAACCCCTGATGCCCTGAGGTTGCTCAAGACCCCAGGTCCTCGACCTGGTGGCAGGTGAGGTGTGATGCCTCAGCCCTCTGTTCTGCTGGGCTGGCTTAAGAAATGCTTCTTTTATATCAGACATACAAATAAAATACCCTACTGAGCATGCTGAATCTAGACACCAGGGAAATATTTTTTAAACATCTGTCTGCCGATCAGCAAGTGGGGCCACTTGACACCAGGGCATTTTATATTACTTGAGGGTCAGTGAGCAGTGGGGAACCACACGACATCAGGGAATTTTGCATTACGTGGGGTTGGTGATCAGTTGGGTGGGGACTACTAGACACCAGGAAATGTAAATGTTATGGGGCTGCTGACTGGATGGTGAGGGCCACTAGAAGAGGGTGAAAATTTGCCCAAAACACATTCAGAAGATTTTTTTTTTTAGTTGTTTAGCCAGGAGTAGCACACTAAGCTGAAAGCTTTTTACAGGAATGACCTGAGAGTACAGGGAAGTTAAGTGACTTGCTCAGGGTCACACAGTATTCAAGTGGAAGCTGTGGGATCCAAACTCAGGTCTGGTCTGCTGGATGTCACCAGATTTGCAGCTCAGAGCCTTAAACCACTGCTCTATACTGCCTCAATTTTATGATTTATGATCTGTCAAAGGCAGAAGTTCAGAATTCTGTGAAAGATGGCGAGCTTTTGTCAAAGTTCCACTCATGCGGAATTCACAACTTTGCCCAGCACTAGCTGTACAGTATATCTAAATAATATTTGATTTTCAGTTGTTCTATAAAAGGGTCATTGAATAGACACCAAGTCATTGGATCTCAGGGATCGTACACTAGTTGTTAGAACAAACAATTCAGCTAAAGAGATACTCTTTCTTTTTACAAGACTATAAACACAAAATAGCTTTAATGTAGTTTGTCTTACTGTTATACTGATAACCATTTCAACTTCTTTATAAAGAGTACAGTGATGTTCCCTAAAACTGCCTCTAGAGGCAAGCCTACAGATGGAAATATAAATGCAAGCATGTTTGTTTAACACTTTTCTGAAGCCCTTCCCCATACTAAGCTCCCATAATCCATTGCTTTCAACAGGCACCTATGGACTAACAGTTTTAGAGCCTCATCAGTCAAAAAGTCCTTGACTGCAAACAGTGCCACCAGTATTTTTTTTTTCAGTTGGGCAAAAGCTAGTTCTGTATGTCTTTCAAAGTTCTGTTAAGGACCTAGAGTAATACCCAAACATTTAAACTTTCTAACTACCTCCAGTGTTTCTCCCACTTCAGTAGAAACTTGAAATTGTCAGCAGCAAGCCTTTCTTTTTCGCCAAGCAGAGCACCATTGCTTTGTTTGTTTGTTTTCTATTATTATTTAATATGAGTCTATGTTTTGAATCATTCAGTTATAATTTTGTATTCTGCTTCTATTTTTTTTTTGAAAACATGTTTTATTGAGCAGGACATAAAACAGAACTAGAGATAGAAAAAAAGACAATACAGAGTCAGATAACATCTTAGTACAAGAAAGTCCAAACAAAAGGTACAATTTGAGTTGCAAAAATAGAAGGTTTTGTGTTGTAGATTATACAATCATGCAATGTTGCATCAGGCTAGCTCAGGAGTAAATCAATGATACATTTAAATACCCAGAGTCATGATAGAGGTTATTAACCTATAAGGGCCATGGCACGGTGAGTTTACATTTAACAGATTACGATTCAATGGCACTTAGAATAGGGACCCAGATTTTTGAAATTATTATTTGTGTCCATTTGCTTACAGTTGCACCCTTTACATTTTAAGGCACATATCTAGATTGTGAAACCACTGAGACACTGTGGGTGATGAAGCAGAAATCCATTGTTGCTCAACTGTGTTTCTGGCATTTTATTGTGCTATGGCCTTAATAAGGCCTCTGGTCCCTTTCGGTACAAGATGGGCATGCATGCTGTAACATTTCCAGGGGCGAGCATGCCAATTTTAGTCTCAGTACTTACTGTATTGTCACATGCACTGTGGACTGAAATGGTGAGACTTTAGGACATGTAGGGGTCATGTGTATATAAAAGATCCCTCTTGGCTTTGACACTTAGAGCAAAGTGGGGATCTTGTAGGGTTTTGCAGTGACCTGTAACGGAGTGATGTAGGTCTGTCACAGAAAGGTTAGTTGTTTTACTCACAACTTGTTGCTTGAGAGCAATTAACCTGGGGCTCCTCCTTTTCCCCATATGTCATCAGAAATGGGAGTTCTGAGGTCTAATTCCCATCTCTCATGGATGCTATTGGTGGTGGGTCTCCACTTCTCCTGAAAAGGGCATAGTAAACTTATAGGGGTTTGCAGATCTGTTGAGAGTAGTATAATTCATCTTCAAGTAGGGAAGGTGGGGCATAATAAAGCTAGGTGCCAGTGTCACCCATAGGGGTGCCCCAGCAAGCATTTGCCTGGTTCTAAGATATGCAGAGGTCACCTGCTTACAGATAAAATGTATGACAGGAGTTAAAGTCGGAGAAGAGACCTCTTTTAAACAGCTGGCCTAAAAATGAGAGTCCCATTTTCTCTGACCTTAGGAGAAATAGATGGAAGACTGTGTTGTAGTGAGGTTTTCCTTTTAAGGCCACCTCTATCAGGGAGTGACTTGAAAGGTTTGATGTCCAGCCTATGTGTTTGTGTGCTGCCAGCTAAATAGCTGCCATACTGTAGCTTTAGTAAATGGTTTTGTGAACTGAGCGGGTTTTAGATGCTGCAGTGAAGCAGAAAGTAGCCATTATTTCAAGTCTATACCAAGTTCTTCCTCTTGTATTTTAACTAGGTTGACGTTCAAAGTCTTCTGTAGGAAGGACACTTAACTGGGACACCAAATGATATTTCTTAAAGTCAGGCAACACACGTTCTCTTCCCTTACAAGGAGCTTCAGAATTTCTTTCTTTATCCTGGCTCGTGTACACCACCATAAAAACCTGGGTATATTGGGACCGACTCTCCCACTTGAGCACCCGATGCAGGAAAGTTGTGGCAGGGGTTGTTTGATGCAAGTTGTCATTTGAGACACAACTTGCATCAAATGGGATTCCACAATGCAGTTTGCATCAATGCCTGACACTGCTGTGTCAAAGCCCACTTGCAACATGGTTGCATCCAACATCCAGGGGTGCCATGTCGCAGCAGACCATGGTGGGCTTCCAACATCCCCATAAATGGGAATCCAGAAGCCCTACCATGGAACAGGGGTTGTACCAATTAGACCAGCAAAGTGGTGGTCTAACAGGTTTTGTGGTGCCAGAATGTGGTGGCATAGGGGTTGGTAGAGGACACCTGGGGCTGGCAGTGTGATAATGGGGGCATGGGTGGGGCTCCTGACCCATCTCCAGCAGAGGCATGCTGGTGCCATCCTGAACTGGCACACCACAACATGTGTTCAGGGATGCAGAGACCCTAAGGCACAGCAACTGCAGCCCCCAACCCCCTGTTGTGCTGAAGTCATCATTGGTAGTTCACTGGCCCTTCCAACCCAGATCCCACCCTCAGATGCCTGGCTTGTACCCCTCAGCCCCACCCTGCTCCTGGCCCCGATCCCTGTCAGTGTTATACTACCTGGTGGTTTAGTGGCCACCAACCCTTCTCACCCAATAGAAGTTGTCCTTCCTTGCTCCTCACTCTTTGCATCCTTACTTAGCAGAAGGGCTGCACATCCCTCCCTCGCACTGCCAGTGGCACATTATGATCTCACAGACAGTGTATGTGTAAACATATGTGCCTGTGAGATTACAGTGTGTGGCTGGTTGTGGCAGTGTGGAGGAGGGGATGTGCTAGCAGCTACTGCTTGTTGGGGATGGGGTGGTGAGGGAGGATCACTGCCTGTCAGGGTGGGGAGGGTGGGGCCACTAGACTACTAGGGAGGGCACCCACTGTGTTGTCACCTTTGCATTGTGGCATTCTGGGTGATCATGGATGGATGTGGTGCTTTCATCCAGGGAGGAGAGTCTTACTGTTGTTAAGGTGTGCACGGCACATGGGGGCACTCTGGCACCATGTAATACGGGCTGGGCAGTAGCCTGCTATAGCAGACATGCAATATAGGTGGCACAGGTGTTTGGCGGGGTAATGGGATGGTGTCATGTGGGTCCACATGACCTGTGCCCTGATCTGACATCTGCTGCCCTTCCGAGGCTCTTTTCTGGGCTTGTTGCTCCTTGGGGCACATAGAGAGTAGGGTGCAAGACCTGCCCTGGTCCACAACCTCTCACTTCACCACTTGTTTTGGTGCAGGACTACATGTTGCGCCAGTCAGAAAGTTTGCCACAAGTGGCAAATTGCAACAAACCTTCTGGAATACCACTTTCTGCCTTACCACAGCTGTGTCGTGTGCAGACCCTGCTTTGATGCAAGTTGCACCCATGCAGGAGGCTTCTGGAATCGGGCCCAAAGGCTTTAACCTGTACAAAGAATTTCTGTGGAAGACTTATAAGGACTGATTGGAAGAGGGCAGGCATTTAGGGAAGGTGCACATTTTAATTGCATTAACTCTTCCTATTACAGAAAGGGAGTTACCCATCTCTTGCACTGGGCATTAATGTCGGTGAGGAGGGTGGAAAAATGAGTTGATATAGTCTAGACATTCTGGCAGGGATCTTCACTTCTAGGTATTTAATTACCTCTAGGGGTTGTAGACCGATGGTGTTATTGAGTAAACTTCCTCTATGGAGGACCCTATTGGAAGGCTTTCACTCGCTGTCCAGTTTATTTTACAGCTGGATAGCATCCCATATTCTGCAGGGTGACTTGATGGTGGGGTAGTACTTCCCTGGGATTGAATAGGTATAGTAGGAGATTGTCTGTGAATAACACAACTTTAAGTTCTCTTCCTTCCACCTAGCATCCAAGGATTTCTCAGTGCTGTCTATTGGCAGCAGCCAGGGGTCCTAGCATTAGGATCTAAAGGAGAGGAAACGGATGGCATCCTTGTGTGGTGCCCGATTACATTAAATGCCTCTGTTAGCCCACCATTGATATTAATTTTGGTGGCTGGTTCTTTATAAAGAGCTTCTATTCATATTATGAGCTAATCATTTAGCCCAAACCATCTCTGGGTGTAGAGCATGTACTCCCAACTCATCGGTCAAAGGCATTTCAAACAACATGAAGTTTTGCTGTATTCTGACTATTGCAGTTAGCCCCATCACTCAAACTGCCCCGGAGTGTAGAGGGTTAATTTCTATGCAGAGCATAGAACGTTGAGCTTGAGCTCGGTTCAGACTTCTGTCTGCTGCACTTTGAAGCACAACCATCAGATTCTTTACTCCACTTAACTGAACGGTCGCTCCAGAGATTTCTCCTTTGCTCCCGGTTTGAAAGTCATTTAAAGTCCTCAGTTTTACTGATTATTTTTCGTAAGTTTCTGTTCAGATCTCTGTCTGTGATACAGTAAGTACTAGGTAGTGAACTAGACATAGTAAACTTGTGGAAATTGTAAAATCTGATTTTCAAACCAGTTCAGCTGAACCGGCCGTTTAGTGAATTATATATTCTGTCTTTGTTTCTAAACTTAGAGTGTGGTTACTGGTCCTTATCGGTTTTAAAACTGCATTTTCTTGTGTTTTTTCCAATACCTGTGACACGGTTAGAAACCAATAAGGTGTCTTGCCTGGTTGTTTGCCATAAAAGGTAAGTTTGTGGTTAGGATGGCTAACGCCTGAGAAACCCAAAAGAAAACCGGCCCACTGGTTTCAACACTGCAGTGTGTGTGGGGAGGTCTTTGCTAAGGCTGATTCCCCACACCACCTGTGTTTATTGTCTGGGGTTTGACCACCTTGATTCAGACTGCCAAATCAGTAAAATTTCCCTAAGTCTACCCTGGAAAAAGATTAGGTCGGCTTAGGATAAGGAGGCCAAGAAATCCGCTGACCAGGATGTCCAGCCCGGTTCAGATCTGACCAAACCTGAGGGAGTGCCCTCTGACCAGGGTGATACTTCTTTGGGCAGAGAAGAGCCAATCCCAAGGATCGGTTCCTACAAAAGAAAAATAAAGAAAAAGCGTCCAGTTTGGAACCAGAGACCCATTTTCCGACTGCCAAGAGATTGCCAAGGCGACAAGGATTGTAGAATCACTTTGCCCGTTCCATCTAATCCGGCGCCTTCTGACAGGTGCTTGGTTCGGTCGTTTCCTCTGGTTCAAGATTATGCCCTGAAGATTTCTATGAACCGAATTTGGAGTGGGATGAAGATTATGATGATGATGATGACAATGATGATAGTGTGGAAGGTCTGGTTGAGCCCATTGAACTGGACATCTCCCTAGACAGGCCTTCTGGTGTTTCCCTCCTTGGCTTTCTGAGTCCCCTTCCCACTACATGTTTTACAGAAAAGTGGCAGAAACCCTCTAGCTCCCTGTGGAAGAAGCTGTAGAGGAACAAGAGGAACCTGATTATGTGGAGATTATGGACATCCCAGAGTCCACGAGACTGTCTATTCCCTTCATAAGTCTTTTGGGAAACAGACACAAAGATTTTAAAACTCCATATTCTGTACTTCCTGTCAACAGAAGGATGGACAAAAGGTGCACCTTATCAGGTTCAGGTACAGAGTACTTGTATCAACAATGCAGCCATGTTGGAGTTGACAGGCTGCAGCCTGTGATAAGGCTAATATACCCTTGGCTTCACAACCCCCAGATAAAGTCTCTGGGAAGCTGGATGCCATGGCAAAGAAAAAGTACATGGCATCCACCTTGGGACTCAGGCAGGCTAATTATATAGCCTATGCAGCTAGGTACCAGAAGTCCAGGAGGGACACTGTACTGGCACTGGCTAAGCAGGCCTCCCCAGCTAGCCTCAGAGCTGTAGGAGGTGGCTGCTGATGGGATTGGGGCATCCAAGATACAGTTCCATGCTGCTGTGGACTCCAATGATGTGTTTATCTAGAATCATGGCTACATCTGTGGCTCTTCAGAGAATGGCTTGGCTCAGATGTACTAACCTTTCACAGGAACACCCAGGCTAAGGCCATGGATTTCCCTGTGGTGGGTAATTCTCTGTTTGAGGAGCAGACAGAGAATTACATGAAAAGATGGATGAGTATAGGACCACCTATAGAGTACACAGGCCAAGGAAAGGCAGGTAACTCCTTAAAGGCAGCAAGCTAGGGGCAGGGCAGGCCTTTCATAGGCCTTTCTAACAAGCACAGGTCTCTTCTTTCTTTCCTCAGAGGGGTTCTTCAGAGGAAGAGGCAGAAGGGGGATGAGCAGGGCTGCATCCATCCCTCAACCTAAGGCTCCTGCCAAGCAGACACCCTGATATGTCAGCCCCAGTTGACTCCCCAATCCTGTAGGTGGCAGGCTGGCTTACTTCATCCAGGACTGGATGTCTGTTACCTCAGACAAGTGGGTCTTGGAGGTGGTAAGCAGGGGCTGGTTCTCAGCTTCAAGAAATTTCCAAAGCTGAGGGCCAGATTTTTTCACCTGCAAGCATCTCCGAAACCAGTGCCCTAGAGGCAGAGGTTTCATCTCTGCTGGCTCTAAAGGCTGTAGAGAGAGTTCCTGCACTGCACTGCACAGGGGCAAAGGTCTGTACTCCAGGTACTTTCTTACAACAAAAAGACAGGGAGTGGTGACCCATCCTAGACTTCAGATACCTGAACAAACATCTTTTAAAACCAAAATTCATAATGGTGACTCTGTAAATAATCCTTCCCTCTCTAAGGCCAGGGGACTGGCTAGCCTCCCTGACTTAAAAGATGCCTACTTTCACATTCCCATCAGGTGCTCCCACAGAAAGTACCTCAGGTTCGAATTTCCTTCAGGCCATTATCAGTTCAAAGCTATGCCCTTCGGCCTGACATCAACTCCAAGGGTATTCACAAAATGCCTAGCAGTAGTAGTGATCTTTTAAGAATGAAAAATATTTCCATATTCCCATACCTGGACGACTAGCTCACTGTGGGTCAGTCCCCAGACCAAGTCACATCAGACCTTCAAGTGACTCAACAAGTGCTCACTTCTCTAGGGTTCCTTCTCAATCTTTCAAGTCAGTTCTCAAGCCTGTACAGCTCCTCAACTTCATAGGGCAGAGTTGGATACAGTCAAAGCACGAGCTTTTCTTCCCTGGAAAGGCAAAGGCTATTGTAGAGTTGGCTTCTTCATTCCATCTTCTGGTCTCTCAGCCAGCAAGGCACTTCCTTCAGCTTCTGGGCCACATGGCAGCTTCTACAGCAGTGGTCCAAGGGGCCAGATTTCAGATGAGGGACATTCAGTTTCACCTGAGGGCCTTTTGGTCTCAGAAAAGATTCTCTAACCAAACTAGTTTCAGTGACTCAGACTCTGATCCAGGCTCTCCAATGGTGGCAGGATCATGGCAACCTCAGGCAAGGAGTCCCATTCATCACTAAGTCTCACTCTGTGGTCCTAACCACAGATGCTTCTCTATTGAGGTGGGAGCCCATCTGGGGCTCTCACAGCCCAGGAACTGTGGTCCCCTCAGGAATCCCTTCTTCATATCAATCTCTTGGAACTCAGGGCAGTCTTTCTAGCCCTGCAAGCTCTCTCAGTCAGTGCAGAAGGTGGTTCAGGTCAGGACAGATAACACCACCAACATGTGGTACATCAACAAGCAGGGAGGCACTCGGTCCATGGCCTTGTGCACAGAAATCATGAATTTGTGGTCCCTAGCTTATTCTCTGCAGACCTCTCTGATAGCAGTCCACCTTCCAGGGAAGGACAATGTGCTAGCAGATGCATTGAGCAGGATCTCCCAGGGCCATCACGAATGGCCCTGGACCCATGGTGTTGAAAGTGATTTTTTCAAGGTGGGGTACACACAGAGATAGATCGCTTTGCAGCCCCAGACAATCACAAACTTCCTCTGTTTTGTTGCAGACCCCAGTCTTGGGCTCAGTCCCTCTGGATGCTCTAATTCTGAACTGGGAAGGAAATTTCTATATGCCTTCCCTCCCTTCCTCTACTGTTCAAGGTTCTGGTCAAGGTAAGGTCACAACCTTGCAAAGTGATTCTGATTGCTCCAGACTGGGCCAGGCAGCCTTGGTACCCCTGTTGCTATTCCTAACAGTCCATCTTCCCGGTCTCTTCCCAGGAATTACAACCTGTTAACCTCCTCTCAGGGAGGATTTGGTACCCCAATCTTCGGACTCTCAATCCCAAGGCATGGCTCTTGAAGAGTAAGAGTATGCAGATTTGCATCTGTCCCAAGGGGTTCTGGATATTCTCAAAGCCTCTCAAAGCCTGCCACCAGAAAAACTTACAACTTCAAATGGAAAAGATTCTGCATTTGGTGTTTCAAGAGATATATCCCCAGACACTGCTGAATTGTCTACAGTTCTGATTATATAGTTCATCTTAATGGCCTAGGCTTCAGACCAGCTACTCTCTAAGTACATTTGTCAGCTGTTTCTGCTTTTCTGTCAGTAGGAACGCCTTCCTCACTGTCATCTCACCCTGTATTCTGTAGATGTTTCAATCCCCTTTTAGGAATCATACCCCTGCTTGAGATCTTAATGTTTGCATTGCTCAGCTTAAGCAACCCCTTTTGAGCCTTTGTTTTCAGCACAGCTTAAGTACTTGACTTGGAAAACTGTGTTCCTCGGTAGCTGTTACCTCTGCCAGGCATATCAGTGAATTGCAAGCTCTGTCAGTGGAGCCTGATTTTATCTCATTCCATAGAGGTAAAGTGGTCCTTAGAACTAACAGGAGGTTTTTTCCTAAAGTGGTTTCAGATTTTCATCTTAACCAATCTATGTCTCTTCCTGTGTTCTTCATTAATCATTCTTCTTCAGGAGAAAGAAGTTTACACAGTTTGAAGTTAAAAGAGCCCTTAGTTACTACATTGAACATACTAAGGCTCATAGGTTGGACTCCTCCAGTTGTTTCTCACTTATTTATTTATTTAGATTTTGGTAACCAGGTAAACCCACTGAGACCAGAGGTCCTTTTCCAGGGGTGACCCAGAATTAGTTACAGAGAATACAGATATTGGTACCAATATACAGTAGTTACAGCAGATACATATTAGGAATCAGACGCTTAGCACAGAGTCATTAGGTTTTACACAGTTCACAGGTATTAAGACAGGTACTCAGTACATTTACATAATTTCATAAGGGGTTCTTGGGGAGTAGTCGAGGTTAAGATGGAGGTAGCAAGGGAGAAAGCCCGGTCTAGGGGCTAGCAGTTACAACCACAGAGGCTGAGTTCGAGGAGATACACTATGGGGATTTCGAAGGGCAAACCTGCCACTAAGAGAACTATTGCCAGGTGGATTGTCTCTAGTATTCAATTCTGCTATGAGAAGCTAGGCAAAATACCTCCTCAGGCCTGAGGGCTCATTCAACTAGAGGTACAGCTGCTTCCCTGGCTGCGGCCAGGGATATTCTTGCTAGAGATACGTAAAGCAGCTCACCTGAAAACAGTCCATACAGATTACCAAGCATTACTCCCTGGACATCCAGGCTAGGAGTAATGCTCCTTTGGTACAGCAGTACTGCAGAGCCTATTCCCAAGGTAGGTTTGATTTCCTCCTCCATGGAGGTACTGCTTAGTAGTCTGCAATAGTCAGAATACAGCAAGACTTCATGTTTTTAAGAAAAAATTACTCACCTTAGTAATTATGTTTCTTCTAATGGAGTCTTGATGTATTCTGACCTCCTCCCTGCCTCCCTCTCAGAATCTGTTTTGGGAAAAGTGGGCTGGCAGGTGCAGTGAGTGCACCCAGGGGTGCATTTGAGGTACATTTACAATTTCCACATAGTAGTCAGTTAGTATTAGCTCATAAGAACTCCTTGAGAAATGCTCACTGGGCACCACTAAGTATGCTAGGTAGTATCAGTGATGCTACTCGGTACTTCAACACAACTTTTCTGCAGTGGCCAACCTGCACGCTCCACTACGGAAAAGACAAGTGAAAGGCAATGCCACAGATGGATAGTGCATAAACTTAAAACCCTAATGTTAAGCACTGACAAGGCCTGGAAAAAGCAAGGCGCCTAATAGCCCAGCCGACCTAGCTGATTACAAGTCCTTACAGAACAAGTGCAAGAAAGCCTCAAAATCTGCCAAAGGGGAATATTTCAAAGTCATTCAGCTAGACACCCTGTCTGACCCTAAGTCCTTCTGGACCTGCATCAACTCATTGTTAAAAGGAACAAACAAACCACAGCAGGGCAATATTACCTGCAATGGGCTAACTTTAACCGATGGTGGAGAGGCCACCGCTGCCTTCAATAGCTTCTTCACAGACCTGGCCATCTACAGAAAAGACCGCCAACCTCATCCCCAGGGTCCCTCGGTCAAGGAAATGCAGGACCCTCCAGCCTCCCATTTCCACCTAAGAACCATGTGTCAAAGAAGTACTACCCCTCCTGCAATCTTTAAAGCCTAGATCACCAGGACCAGATGGCTTGGACCCCTCGGCTGCTCGAGGCTGTGGCCCCTGCCATAACCTTACCTATCACTGTGCTAATAAACAGATTCCTGCAGGAGGGAGTTGTCCCCACTATGTGGAAACAGGCCCATGTGGTCCCAATCCACAAGGGGGATCAGAGATCAATTGGATACTACAGACCCATCTCTATTCTTTGCCACCTATCAAAGATCCAGAAGTGGCTCGTCAATGGCCAACTGAGGGACTACCTGGAAAACAATCAGCTCCTGCCCCCACAGCATGGGTTCCAGCAAAAATGTGGGACTGACACAGCCCTCATGAGGTTTACCTCCAACGTCCCTAGCCTCCTGGACAAGGACACTCTCACAGGACAGTCTTTATAGATCTGACCAAGGCATTCGACCTGGTGGATCACCCACTCCTACTAAACAAACTGAGCACACTTGGACTGGACCAACACTCCCGAACTGGTTCAACAACTACCTGACTGACCGCTCCCAGCAAGTCAAGTGGAGAGGTGCTACCTCTGACCCTCTGCCGCTAATGGAGGGCGTGCCACAAGGCTCCATCCTGGGCCTGCTCCTGTTCTCCCTGTTCATCAATGACCTCTGTCACCACTCATGGGCAGCTCCATTGTACAGTACGCCAATGATGCAGTAGTCTACAGAGCTGTGCCACATCAGGATGATCTAGAACCCCTACTCCAGGCTGATTTCTCCCAGGCTGAAGCATGGTTGGTCGAGAATCGCTTAGTTCTCAACCCTACCAAGAACAAAACACTCCTGTTTAGTCCCAAATCCCTGGGTCCCTCCCGGGCATATCTTCTCCCACTGGTCACCTCGTCTGGCTCTCCTATCAGTGGTACAATCCTTCAAATATTTAGGTCTTACACTGGACCAAGGACTCACACTAAAACCACATGTAGACTTGGTGGCCAAAAACATCCACCAAAACACAGCTGCTCTACCGTCTAAGAGCCAATCTGATACCTGAGACAAGGCTGGCAATTGCTCAGAGTGTCCTCCTACCTACTCTTACCTATGTGGCCCTACAACCCTACTCGGCATCTCTAAGCTAGACTATGGTAGACTACAGACATTGTACCACAAAGTCACACGATTCACTACTAAAGCCCATCCGAGGACCCACCACTGTGAAGTCCTTGCTGCACTCAAATGGCCCACCTGAACCTAAGACTTCAGTACCCAGTACTAGCCTGGACATACAAGCTTCTCTCAAATGACCCCCTGCAGGGCTTATTGGGCTTATCACCCCAAAATGCCTCAAGCAGACCCCTTGCACTTTGGACAAAAAACTGCTTGAATAGCCCAGGCCCAGATCTGCAGCAGGTAGTAAGTCCTTCGCCCATATAGCACCCACACTGTGGAACAAACTCCTGTCAACTATAAGAAGCACCCTCCCAGCTATTTTTCAGATGAGGTTACGTGCTCACCTCCAAAATCTCAGCTCCTGCGTATGTCCGGAAGGCTAGCCAAATCACGCCTGACATCTAATTACCACAGCTGACCTAGGGTACTCCCTGTAAATAGTTGCCCCTTCTATATAAAGATAGCAACTCCATTTGTAACACTGCACCTTTTAAAGATGTATATCACTTTGCTTGTAGATTTTGTAAATTTCTACCTGACCTCAACCTAACAGCTGCTATGGATGTTGTGTGGTGTTACAAAACATTGTATACTTGTATGGTGTGTACTACGCTTTATCTATTAACTGTTGTTGTCCAAATATTGTTGTACAAAATCATTGTACACTTGTATGCAATGTACTACTCTGTATCAATTAACTGTACTTGTCCAACTCTATGTAACTAACTCTGGGTCACCCCCAAAAGGGACCTCCGGCCCAGTGGGCTTACCTAGTTAACAAAATTTAATATATAAATAAATAAATATATAAGAATCTGATGGTTGTGCTTCAAAGTGCAGCAGACAGAGGTCTGAACTGAGCTCAAGCTCAACATTCTATGCTCTGCATAGAAATTAACCCTCACACTCCGGGCAGTTTGAGTGCTGGGGCTAACTGCAATAGTCAGAATACAGCAAGACTCCTTAGAAGAAAAATAATTACTAAGGTGAGTATTTTTTTTTCTTTTAGTATCCAGGGTAAGGAACACTGTTCCATGCCTGTCAGGGATGTTTTGCCCAAGAATAAATAATGCTGAGAGTATATCTAATGTGTTTTCCTTGTCTCCCTTGATAAAACTGTATTGATCAAGATGGATACAGGATGGGAGGACTTTTCAAGCATGAGGCTATGATTTTGCTACACTTTTGTAACTGGCTGTCAACAGGGAGACTAGGCAATAAGAGAAGCAGTGAATGGGGTCCTTGCTGGGTTTAGGTAGGATAGTTATGGTGGCAACCTGGGTGGAGGGGAGCAATTTGCAGTAAAGAAGCTTTCACTGATGATGTTGTATAGTAGGTTGGCCAGCTGGTCAACAAATAACTTCAAAAGTCTATAGGTATGCCAACAGGGCCTGGCACTTCCTTCCCACCATAAGGCTCTAATGGCATCAAGGAGCTCCTGTTTCCAGAGGGGCAGTTCAAGGGTGTCCACACCCATTGGGTCTATGGGCATAAAGAGAGCTTTATTAAAGAAAGCTTGGAACTACTGTATTGTGGCTGCCACTTCAGAGGAATAGAGGTCCTGATAGAAGGGTGTTAAAAGCTGCCCCCACCTGTGTACATCCTATGACAAGCCCCTTGTCTGGGTGGGTTATTTAGGAAACACTGTGTTCCCCTACATTTGTTGAAGCAACTATGACAGCAGTTTCCTCCTCTGTCACCATCTAAGTATTGACTGGCTTAGATAAGAAGGATGGCTCTTGCAATAGTCACAGAAGTTACTGTATTGACCCATAGCTTAAGTCTTTTCAATAAATTGTGAAGAGCAGGGTGGGGTTTGCCATATGGAGCCTTTCAACCTCTCTTATTTTCATATCTAATTTTCCTATTTCATGTGCCTCTCCTCTGTTTATATTTTGCATAAGAGAATGCCTGGTCTCTTATATAGGCTTTGAGGGCCTCCCATCTAGTCCTAGTGGAGGTGTTCCCCATTGACTGTGAACTAGAAACTCAGAGATTGATTCAGTCATGACCTAATAAATTGCTGATCTTTAAGCAATATGGGTTAAGCCTCAAGCTCTATCAGAGGTAACCAAATTATTAAAGCCACCTCCCATCAATAGAGGTGAATGGTCTGATTCAATGGAAGGCTGGTATGCTATTTGTGCAAGCAGAGGGTGAGCTCCAAGGAGCATAACAGCAGACCTAATCTGGCATAAGATTTGTGGAGTGTGCGAGGAAGTATACTCTTTTGTGGAAGGATGTTTATGTCTCCTAGTATCTACTAGAGCATACACTTGCATAAGATCACGTGATCCATTGGCATTTTATTGAGGGGTACTGAGGAGGTTAAGACCTGTCCAAAGTCATCTCTTATATATTTTCATATCCCTCAATCACCCCAGGGTCCTGTGAATTGTGACATTTCTAGGGTCACCTGCTAAACATAACACCCATCTTCTGTGCTGGAGCCATAGATTGCTGTCAGCAGGAGTCATGATCCATCATTCAAAGTGACCTGGGCCAGCACATATCTCCCCTTTGTTCAGAGATCGATTTGTGTATCACCCCTGAGAATACAGGTTTCACATAGTCCTTTTATCCTTGGGGTGGGTTGAAATCCTAGGTGGGTGCCCAGGCCTCAGGTTTTGCAGGGTAGAGGTGGGTGAACTCCTAGCCCATTGTGTAAAGCTTGGATTTAACTCTGGAAAATTGTTGGCACCTGGTTTGTAGGTCCTGACTATAGTCTCAGAAGATGAGCACTGGGTTGGTATCAGTTTAATAAATATGCTTATTGTTACATTTACCTTTGGGGGTGGGGTCAGAGTGTGCTCTAGCTTGTTATTTTTGTTGATGTATGCCATACACAGTAGCACCCTCATTTAAAATCCCATTTATAGTTTGTGAATCCATTTATAGTTTGTGAATGAGCAAGGGTGAGCAGTTAACATTGGATAATGTTTGTAAATGGAGATGTATGACTTTCTCATTTAGCTGGCCCTCACCAGTTACCTGCACATTGGCTAGAAACCACACCTTAATTAAGGTAATTTTAGGCTGATGCACCCTATAAAGGTAAATCATTTGAGGCAAATGCAGTTTAGAGTAGGGACCCAGCTAATGGATGGTCTACCTCAATGTTGGTTGCTGGGTGACTTCACAGCAGGGCCTGAGGTGAATACAAGAGACCACCACTCCGTTTGAAATCAAATTAGTAAATTGCCAATCCATGGTGAAAAAATATGCTTATTGTTACATTTACCTCTATGGGGTGGGGTCTGGGTGTGCTCTGACTTGTTGTTTTGCTATGCTTTGTGCCCTGGTTCTGCCTTCCTGAGGAGATACTGTTTGTAGTTCCTATCACAGTCTTGAAAGCAAGTGAGGACTGCTTTTTCTGGGATCGTGGGTAGCCATGAATGTACTCTTCCTGAATATCTATTTTTCTTGGTAGTAAAACTCCAGAAATAAGTGAAATTACTGTTTAATTAGTATATGGGAGCTAGGCTATAACCCATCTGCCATCTTGCTTTGCCAAGCCATGCCCTCTGCTTCCATTTTTTGTTTAAAGACTGTGGGCCAGATTCTCAAAGATCGTGAAAATTCTCAACTGTGTGAAAAACTCGGTCCGATGGGTTGCCACTTGTGGACCCAGTTTCTCCCACAGATCGTGTGTTCTCAAAGTAAAGCCGGTTTAGGCATTAGCTCCACAATTTACAGCAGCTTGTGGGTGGTGTTCCATGGAACTTCCCAGCTGTGGAAAATCGTTACGGCTGGTGGGACCAGCTGTAACATCTTCCACAGTTGCTGCAGATGAGAAGAGCAATCTCTGCAGCTGCAGAGATTTTGGTCCACAACTGGAGTTGCAGTGGGACTTAGTCATAAAACTATTTGAGAATCTGGCCCTGTATCTCTTTATTGACTATGTTAATTGCTGCATCATTGGCATATAGTATTTATTTTAAATTAGCAGACATTTGGGAAGATTGTTAATAAATAATGAAAAATAAATGCCCTAATAGTGGTCCTTCGTGTATGACATACTTGACCTTTCCAGCTTGGGACAATACTTCATTTAGCCTAACCTACTGTGATCCATCCATTAAGCAATTGCCAAAACATTTTACCGCTGGTGCCCAAAACCTATTTTCCTCAGCTCCAGCTTCAGGATGGAGTGATCCACTGAGTCAAATGCCTGGGTCAGGTCCAGAATATCATCCCTATAAACAGGCCCCATCAATTTATTCATGCAGGTCACATATGAACCTGATCAAGGCAGTCACCATGCTATAGTCAAGTAGTGCCCTCCACCTCCCCTATTCTGGCAGGTAGTGTACCACCCTGCTCCCCATCATGAAATGGAGCAGGCCACCAGCACAACCCTCTGCTCTCCTCCACAGCCAGCAGCCCACTGAGCTATCAATGAATGGGCATGTATTTGTACAAGCAGGGAAGGGGTGAGGGCAAGACACTACTTGCCAAGATGGGGATCGGGATACTACTTGACTACTACCATACTTCCAGACCACCAGAGAGGAATTGGAATTTGGCACAGCACTGAGAGAATAAGTTCAGAAAATATTTCTATTTATACTACATATGATGATTGGGGATAGGGTGGGAGAGAGTGGGTTCATTACCACTAGACCAACAGGGATATTTTACCAGATATGGGAGGAAGGATGGGGTGGGTTGTGCAAGTATGAATCATGTAGTCTGGACACGGGCAGATGATCAGGTGGTGGGAGGGACCACTAGCCACCATTTTTTTATTTATTTAATTAGGTGGCAATCTGTGACCAGTAAGGGGGCTGCTACCCATGGAGGTATTTAACACATTGTGGGGGTTGGAAAAGGGCAAAATTTCACGTAAACATTTGGAAGTTTTCTGACCGCCACATGATGAAGCTCAGAAAAGTTCTACGAGGTTGCCAATTTTCAGGAAAGTTCCACGTTCCACTAAGGCTGAAATGCCAACTTTCGCACACCTCTAAACCTATATCAATAATTTTGCCCAGTTGTACACTTGAGTTGCCACTATAGAGGAAGAAAAGGCTGGGTAAAGAGGCAATAAGGTAGTATTCACAGGTGCTTATTAAAAGTGTAGTGATGCCAAGTGTCAGGTCACTATCTTGAGTGACAAACCATAAGGAATAGCCATGGACATCACTGCACTAGCTTGATTTCTTGCAATATAATAGCTTAGGGCCCTATGCATGAAGCCTACCAGCTGTGGAAACTAGGGAATAGGCTTCACTATGCATGAATGTGAATGCCAGTGGAGTGGTGGACCTGTGGCATTTACAAAGGGGCACAAGACTGGTACGCACCTGAACCCCTAGCTGTGCAGAGGTTACAAGCCTGGGACAGGCGCAGAGGACAGGTGGGGCAGGCCTCCAGACATGTAGTGCAGTGCACAGGGGTGCATAGGAGGTGCAGGTTATGATGGGGGCCCTGCCATAACACACTATGTGCCCCCATGGACATGCTCTGCTGGTTGCAGCAGCATCAGGAAGCCATCCACCATGTCGCCCAGACCACTAGTCTGATAGTGAAGACTGGGGCACCTGACCAATGAGTGCCCATAATGGGTTCCAGTGAGTCCTAGAGTGCCAGGCATCCCTCCCAAACACATGTCTGCCACAACCCCGTTAGTGGTGGTCAGACCCCCAAACACAGGTGTGCCCTGACCCTCACAGCAGTGCCTCAACACTTACTGATGCCATACCACCACCCACCAGACATCTGAGCCCTGTCCCCATATGGCAGGAGCACACCCCTCCCTACATGTCCAGAGAGCACCATGGTAGGCACAGGACATCCATACCCCCACCTGCCCACACATGTAGCCCAGTCCCTGGTGGTGTGCAGGATACCTCCCATCCTATAGGTGCCTGTGTCCTCAATCCCCAATCCTGGCCCCACCAGGTGAACATGGGTGTTAGGCAGACCCCCAACCCTTTGGCACCAACCTCACACTTGCTCCCATGCCTTGTACCATCCCATTGGTGCTGCAGCTCAGGATGGCAGGCAACATTGCCCTCCTCACACCTCCATGGTTGTCAGCCTTCCGACATTCACAGTGGTGCACAGCAAATGCATGCCCCATTGTGTAAGAGATCAACAGAGACCCGGCATGGGTATCAGATTGGATGCCCACCGGGTCCACAGCTCCACCCATCTGCCCTGCATGAACCTGCATGCCAGAGGGCCAAGGACAGATGGCTGGCATTCATGCATGCTGCCAGGTGTGCACCTCCAAATGTGTGGAGCTCCACAGGTGGGGTATGCACCTTTGGCGTGTACCTTACATCCCTTTGTACTTAGGGGCCAAGATGACTTCTGGTATCATATGTGCAATTGCTCATGCAACATTGCTTCTGTACAATGCCACCTGTTGACTCTTTAACAACCCTGTAGATAACAAAGTATATCATCACAAAATTGGGTACTCAACACCAGAAATAGACTTAACCCAGATCCATGGGTAAAATATATGTATTTAAAAACACTTAATGATATAAAAATCAGGTAATACCGATGCATTTCAAAAGCCTTGTCCTTTGTCAAAGTATAAATCCAGCCTTTTTGTTCTCTATTAAATATATTTTACCAATGGATCTGGACTAAGTCTATTTATGGTTGTGAGTGCCTGATGTTTAGTGATGTTATGATTTGATTTATCATCACCACTCCATCCCAGTGCGAATACTTATTGAGGTGCAAAACAAAGTATATTTGTATTGTCTGAAAACAGTTGCAGCAAATGATGCCAAGCCTTACAACTAGCTACGACTTAATCCCTTGTGACAAAGCATCTGGATATCTTCAGTCATGATGGATGATGATGCTAGGCATCACTGTCATAGGAATACTAGATGGGCATTGCAAGGCCATGACACTAGTGAACATAAGGTGATACAGTGATGAAAAGTGCTTTGTGAAACTTAAATTCCAAAAGCAGCATTCTACATGGCATTACCTATTATGCGTTCCCTGAATGTCTGATTAAATTATGTCAAGTAGTACTTCCTAAAGTATCCACAATACATATTAACCTACAGTAGGAAACCATATTATATCCAGTTAAATTAAATTCCAGTGCATAATTACTTTCGTATTCATGCCAAATCTTAGTGTATACCTGCAATAGCAGTAGACCTATTAATATCCAAATATTTTGAACATTTTCACACAATTTAACAAATAGTTAAATTGTGAAATTTTGAACTCTTGAAACTCACAAGTTACATAATCAACTTACACTCTATTGGGCAGTTTCTAAGACTCTTCCAAGAAAGCATGCATGTGCATTTTCAGTTATCCTGCTCCAAAGGTAGCTATGTTGTAAGCATAGAAATATTTTCAGAAATGTTTACATGAATAATAAATTGCCAAACTTTGAGCCCTATATCTTCCTGCCCTAATCCAAATGTCATAAAACATGATTTCTTTTTAGTGTCCCTTTCAAGCAGTAGTACGTTTCATATCTCTCACTATAAGACTGACCATGGTATGACCAATGAAAAAATTTCAGAAATTTCGGGAAAAATCTCAAACTTTCACAAAATTTATGGAATTTTGCAAAAGATTTTTGTGAAATTGGAATTTTCTAATTTCACCCAGCCCTACATTTGAGTGATAACTTAATGAAGTAGGCAACTTCAGTGAGCCACTTAAGGAGGAGGGTGTGTCAGAGTGGGTGAGTGGAGGGTGTGTGTGTGTGTGTGTGTGTGTGTGTGTTGTGTGCATTTGCCTCTATTTCCTGTAGAAATCATGAAGAAAAGAATTGGAGGAGAACAGGATGCTTGGGAAAGGAACATGGACATATACTACCATGCCTGTTCCACCAAATATCAGTTTTGCAAGTGGTGGTGGGAGAAGTGAGTCATGACAGGGACTATGAATCTGTAGTGTATACAGAATCAGTAACAAGATGCAGAATGTCATCCAGTGGGAAAACAAGATTTCAGCATACAAGAACAAGAGCCAGTTTAACACCTTTCAATGTGTTAGACTTGCTCTATTTTATGCATGCTGCAGTCTTAATTTCTCCACTAGAAGGCATTCTGCATCTGATTAAGGATTCTGTATATGTTACAGCATCATAGTGGTGAGACAGGTGCTATGCCTGAAAGGAGGACTATGACTGGGCACATCACCATCAGCTGGAGAAACCATGGTTCTTTAGTCCCCTGGTTCCCTCCCACTGCAAGCAACTCTTCCAGCTGGCCATATAGTATGTTTGGTGATGTAACCATGACGAACTATTCAGAATTACAGCAGTCTCCCCTCATCATCCTTCCAGTGCTTTCAGTTCACCAACATAGGATAGCATAGATCGATCCAGATGTGTGAGACAAACCCACCCTGTCCATCATGTATGAGCACCACAAAAACAGCTGCTACCCCAGCTATCTGTGCATTTGCATGGTCCTGGACAATTGCTAGTCCACCCTGAAGCATTATCTGATGCCCCACCTTCCCCAAATAATGCATCAGCAGCACTGATACCCAGCACAGTGCTGCTACTCAATTAACATAGAAACATAGAAGTTGTTGGCATAAAATGACTCCTTAGATCACCCAGTCTGCCCTAAAATTCCCTACCTACTGTGTTATTGTAGACCCTATTCAGTCTCCAGCCTTACCCCTCCCTGTTATTATGGTTCCCCTGTGTGTATCCTATGCGTGCTTGAAAGCTGCAACAATTTTGGTACCCACCACCTCTGCTGGGACTTTGTTCCAGGCATCCACTATCCTTTCTGTGTAGAAGTACTTCCTCACATTCCCTCTGAGCTTCCCTTCAAGCTTCAGATCATATCCCCTTGTCCTTGAACATCTCTATCTATATAAATGCTACCCTCCTGTATCTTATTAATACCCTTGAGGTATTTGGAAGTTTCTATCTTGTCACCCCTTTCCCTTCTATTCTCTAGAGTACATATTTAATCCCTGAGTCTTTCCTCATAGGACTTCTGATGCAAGCCATGCACCATTTTGGTTGCCATCAAATAAGAAAAGTGGACATGCATCTCATCTGGCATGGGATCTATTGCTTCTCTTCACCAGAGGAATATGTGTAGTTGTAAACAAAATGCAGGGCAATGCTGGGGAAGAGCAAGGTATACCAATCATACAGTTCTACAAAGTAAGTAGTAGTGATATATTTTATTCATAAAATTGCATATGAGTAAGGATTGCCCAGTTGAGAAAAAACTAATTTTTAATGGGGTCCTTCTGTCAGGAAAGGTAATTTAATACATATCAGACACTTCAAATATTCAGTATACCTTTCAGCATATCGTAGTACAAAAATGTATCATATACAAATATACATAATGAGTAGAGTCTCTCCCTGTCACCTGTTTGGCAACATTTTCAGCCTACACACAAATCCATCAGCCACATGAACTCTGAAGGAGCTGTGCAGTAGTTCTTCAGGACGAATAAGATATATGTACTTCTTTAGTATGAAAAGGTATGCTATCTTTTCCTGTGCATGTAATCTGATGTATGGTATCTTATATGTTGGGAAAAATGACTGTGTTCTCCCAGGAATTTTGTTTTGTATACCCCTTACCAGGTACTGAGATCAAGAACTAGAGACCAGCGGTACCAATGAAGCCTAGAGGCCTGGAAGGATACAGTCTATGGCAAGAAGACATGAGTGGTAGGAGGAAAATGGCATTGGCTGCAGGGAGAAAACTGGAGTTGAAGCATAAGGTTTGGCCAAGTTCTACAAATACAACCTCCAGCACCTAGAGATGGAGAAGTGTCTTGGCTCTAGCAGGACTCAATGGTTGTTTCTGAAAGAAATTCCTCATTTTCTAGAGAGAATTTAACTGACAAAGGTTTATCAGAAAAAATCTGTTTTAAATATAGCTCCTGCAGCCCAGAGGATAGAGAGTAGAATATTAAACAGTTTTAAACAAACCACATCTCTGGTTGGAAGATACTGGTGAAAAATAAAGTTGAAAGGAGCAAGGAAAAAAAGAAGTCACTATAAGTATTGCATAGTTTAGTGATACAAATACTGTTATTTGTCTGTGACTTTAAAACAGTGTATATTTTATATTTTACTTTTAATTATATCGCTGTATAGTTTACCATTTAATGTATTGGAAGATGGCAGCTAAAATATACCTAAACATAAAGCTAATCCACTGAATGAAAGAAAATAAATAAATACTGCTAAAATACCTAAGGACACAGTAAATTAATTGCAAACAATCTCATCCTATCTGGGTCTGAATTGATTAATGACCAGATTAAACAGAATACCAACTTGTTAAGGGCTACACAACCCCAATTAAGATTAGTTCTCATTAGTTATGTGACTGAGGAGAACCATCTATAACAAAAAATTAAGACAGTGGAGGAACAAACTGTTAAACTAAGCAGTAAAATTTAAGATTAACACAAGCAGGAAAATTAAAGGAGCAATTTTCTATTCAACTCAATTCAAATAAAGAAAATGATAACTGAGGAATCTAAAGATGTTGTGAAATTAGAAATCAGTAATAGGAGAAAATAGAAAGGAAATTTGGATTTAAAAGGAGCAGAAAATATAAAGAATGAGGTACGAGGGTAATTAACACTAACAAAAATGACCACTTGATAGTGGTGATAATGGAAATAGTGGTGATAGGAATAATCAAATAAGTGAAAGTAAGGAATTTAAATCATGTAAAAGACTTTGAAATTTTCACCTCCCCATACTTAGCAACAGTTAGGCATAGAACTTCCCACTATGGCACCTCCAGATACATAACATTTTCAACAGATAACATAAATAACAGTACAGATGAATGCAAAACAAAACATTGAGCATTGCATAGAACAAATCTGGAGAAAACTCAGCTTCCATCAGTTGTTGAATCATTTGTTAATCAAAATATCCTGCTGGTATAGTGTCAGAAACTAAAGAAAAAT
Organism: Neoceratodus forsteri; assembly: GCA_016271365.2. Classification (NCBI taxonomy): domain Eukaryota; kingdom Metazoa; phylum Chordata; order Ceratodontiformes; family Ceratodontidae; genus Neoceratodus; species Neoceratodus forsteri. The sequence goes on along the minus strand of CM057453.1, from coordinate 1,237,230,881 downwards.
ACATAAAACAAATGAACTTTTGATAGAACTAGTAAGGCTTACAAATGAAAAAAGGAAGAATGAAGGAGTGAAAGATGATGAAGAGGAAAATCCAAAGCCTCTCTTTCATGAAAAAAATTGTCTGAAACAAAGGCATGGGAAAATGAAAAGAAGAAATAAAAAGAACTACAGAGGCCGTTATGGAAGGAGAGGTAGGTGATTGTGATGATGACTGGAGCTAATAAGAGGAAGAAGAAAGAAGAGCCTAGTAAATGTATAGCTGAAGCAGGAAGGAAGGGAATTAATTAAGTACCCTAGTTGCAATACAATTAGTAAAAGAAAGAGGAGCCAGAGATGTTTTGAGCTTTACAAAAAGTAATACACAGCAGACAGTGGTAACAGTTGTATCTATTGCTGGATTTAAAATTGTGTAACACCACATACACCTAGAAGTAAAGTGAGAAAAGTAATGAAGTGATAGGAAGGAAAAATTATGGGACAGCTGAAAGAGACAAGGACATAAGAGGAATCCTTATAAGGAAAGGGAAGTTGATGTTGGTAGTACAGTTGAAAGGCCTTCAAAAGCTTAAGAATGAAACCCATTTAGATTAAAAATAATGGCATATGGCTGGCCTGGTGGCACTGAGGGTTGAGGCACTGGACATCACACCTTGCTCCACACTGGTGACCCAGGTTCGGGAGCAAGTCAGGGTCGTCGGGGTCAGCAGGGTGGAGAAGGATTAAGCATCTGTATGACTGCTCTTCTTCTCTGTGGAGGGGGTGAGCTGCTGCTGGTGCTCAAGCACCCCTGGTGATGGCTGGGGATCACTGAAGCACAGGCAGGATTTGTGGGCACAATGTACTGTGGTGGATGCCAGGATGAGGGGGTGTGCGGATGCATGCATACTCAAGTCCTTGGGGGTCATTGCACACTGCAGATATCAGGGAAAGCAAACAGAAATATGGGCACCAGATGTGGTGGCTTGATGGCCGACTCTAGGGACAGGGACTGGGTCAGCCGTGGGTACATGGTATGCTGGATTGTGATTCTGGAGGGTTGAGCTAGGAAGGAGCTCCCCTCCACCCCTGCCATGGGGGTAATCACAGGACCCACAAAATGGGAGCCGGTAGGGTTTCTGAGAGAGATGGCAGTCAGAGACCTGAGGGGAGGTGCCTGATGTGTACGGTAGGCAGTCTGGTGTCTCAAGGTGGGGATAAAATATTAAGCAAAAAATAATGGCATATAATACATTTGGAGTCATGATGAGGAACATTATCTGCTGGACGGTTTTGAATACTGTTTAATGATATCAGAATGGGGATAAAGGGTGTGTTTTATCACCATGAAGAACCCAGATATGTGTCACATTTGTTGAAATATATTGAGGTTTAAAAGACATTGGATTTCCTCTAGATGTATAATTAAGAGAATTGCATCAGAATAGGGTGGGAACCAAACACAGACTACTGACGCTTTAGCAGTTACAGAGTATATAATGGAAATAACATGTAAAAAGTAAGGTCCAGAAATGGAGATTAAGCAACAAAGAATCACAGCATTTTTTCATCCGAAGAAATATCATATTCTTTTGGAAATTATGTAGAAGAGGATATTAAAAAACTAATAAGGGGCAGAAAATAACATGGTACCAGAATAAAATCAAGCATAGTATGAGAATCTAGCTCCTGCTTGCCCTAGCAACATCACCGCCAGTACAGAAACAGAACAGCAGCCTGCTAACAATAGAGGGTGACAGTAAGCTTCCCCTGCTAGAATGTGGACAGTAACCAGTGGTGAGAAGGGAAGAATAATCTTGACAGGAGGTGAATTAAAAGGGATAGAAGTTTTAGCTGGATTATTGCAGGAATGTATTAGAGATAGAAAGTGAGAGAATGGCTGGAGTTTATTAAACAATATCCTGTCATAATGCTACAGGAAACATGATTAGAGAAGGTGGCCGCAAATGTTGAAGAAGGATATATTGTACAAGCTTGTGATTGGCTAGTCCACATGATTATGACAGACTTCTTCTATGATACCGAAGAATTAATGTTGGTTATCCACATTTCCTAAGTACACCTGTGAGAGAACCCTCTGAGCCTATATGTATTTGTTGTAATGTGTACAAACATCCAAAACTTAAAATAAAGTCAGAAACAGAGGTCTTTAACTCCCTTCCCAATTCCTTGTGCTTATAAATGGAAATTATAGATTTGTATCTACCTTGATTGTGAGGATTTATATGCTAGAACTGCCAATAGGTTGAAAGTGCATTCTACTACCTGGGAGATTGACAATATAATAGCAATCCCAATTAACAATTCTATGGATAAAAAATAAATATGAAATAGTTAAACAGTTTTTCGATTTGGGTGCCCAAAACTGTCTTAGAATCCCTAATGGGAGAATGAAGGGGACCTACAATGAAATATAACCTACCCTCTAAAATACAGGAATACAGTTATTGATTTAGCAGTTATTGATGCTTTTCATACTCATCTGCATGCAATTTAAGGTTATAGAAGAATGGACACCTGACCACTTCTCAATCTCAGTCTGGCTTTAGAGCTATTTTAAAGCAATTGAGAGAGAACTGTGACAAAATAAACTCTTAGAGATGCAAATCAACAGATGATGGTGTAAAACAAAACAATAAAAACATAAAGTGGAGACCACTCTGTCAGAAAAAAATGAACTTGTTAAATGTTGATAATATTTTTGATTGTGTGAGTTTAATGGAAAATGATCTAGATATATGCATGAATGATGAAGTGTGCAATATATTTGTACACTTTGAAAATATTATTAAGATACTAGTATTTGAAGTATGCAAGGAGCATAGGAACTATAATAGCTAAGATGTACCAACAAAGAGAGGGTGTCTGCTATGAGTAGGAGTGTGAAAACAACTTAGTAAGGCTTTCAATAAAGTAGGAAAGCTCAATAAAAGTATTTATCATTTTACAGTAAAGGAAGGATATCTAAGGCCAATAAGGAGTATAAATACATGACAATGTGTAAAAAAACAACGTAAGGAGATGCTCAGGTCTAATTTGCAAAAGCTAAAATGAACAAAGATAGTGAATCCTTTTGGGATTTGATTCCATATGGAACAAACAACAGGGATGTTATGATTGAGTGCATAATCATGTCTAAAACCTGGTTCGAATATTATAGTAACTTACATAGTCTGAAGAGGCACACTTTAGAGGGCACAGCTATATCTGACAATGCAGTGGATAAATGGCCAACAGTAACGTAGGTTGACATTTTATGGCCCATTCATCAGCAAAAGAACAACAAGGCCCGGGCATTGATATAATCCTCGCAAATTTACGATGCAGCATCAAACAGTGGGAAAACATATTAGCAATGTTTGTTCTTTTTGTCAATAAAAGTTTTTTATCATTTAAAAACATAGCAAATACATCATCAAATAGAACAAAAATAAATAATGTAACACTTATGCCACATATTACACAACAGACATAGTATTTTAAACTATAAGAAAACCTTATTACTCAATCAGTAAGGTCAAACCAGGCTATTTAAATCAGCCCAGTACATTAATACAGTATTGTAATTTGTGTTCTAAACTATCATAGTTCTTATATTATTTATTGGGCATTTAAACAGGCTATCAATTGTTTAATCATATTCGAATTCCATTTAATCCTTTTTTGGTTGATTATTTCCAAACCTTCAGTTGTTTTTAATTTATCTTTCCTCTCTCCATATTTATATTCAGTTTAATCTCAGTCGTTAACTCTATTGGGCTATGTGTAGATTCCATCCTGTCAATTACTTTCATGTCTTTAATCATTTTCACTCTCTAAATTACTTCATACATGATCTATAATTGAGGAGCCTCTGGGTCCGATATATATCAATTCTCCCTCTTGATTCCCGGTGTTCTCCCATTTATTAAAGCATGTTTTTACCAATTAAGTACAAGTTTATAAGTCTCCTCTCATATTATTCCTACTATCTTTTGAAGCTGTATTCCCATGTTACTTTTGGATTCAATTTAGTTATTATATCCGTATACCCTGGTCCTTCTGAGTCTCTTCCAATCCTTGCATTAAGATCTCCTATTATATAAATTGGGGTGTTCAACTCCTCATCTGTCAATTGATCAAATATTGTTTTTACTCTAGTTAATGTTTTACCTATGTTTTTGTCTGTTGGTGTTAGATACGTATTGACAATTATAATTTTAATTTTCAATTTATATTTTCTATTCTCACCATCAACATATCCTCTGAGTAGAATATTGCAAATTAAAGGGCATTACCAAAACATATGGACCAAAGAGCCTATCCCTGCATTGCATTTACTGCAGTTAAGATTAGCGTTGAGGCCCATTTTATGCATATGATAAGGTGTATAAAAATTATTGTGTAGCATTTTGAAATGTAGAAGTTTTCAGTTTACTTCATTGAAAGCTTTCACAGAGAAATACCATACTCTTTCCAGTTCCAATTTTCTTTACTCACCCCTATCTCCTGTGTCCACCATTCCATGGGTTCTGACACCAGCCCTTTAGTGAAGTCTAGAAGGAGATTATATAAAGATGAAATTGTAGGTAAGAGATGTAAGCAACCCAAGAAACTTTTAGCATTTTCATTTGGTGTGGAGTTATTTTATATGGAAGCTCTTATTATATTTTTAAGATTGCCATAAAAGGCTTACTTAGTTTCCGTAATTTTATATTTTGTACCAGGCCTTCAAAAGTTATAAAATTACCTGATTTAAGTATGTCTTCAGTCTGGGCTATGCCTTTCTGAGATCATTCAACTTTTATAGGAGGTGTCCGTTATCTGTAAAATTAGTATTATTCCAGATTTGTTGAAAATAATTGGTAGATCCAAGTGTATGAGGGACATAACATGTCTAAGTATTGTAAGTGAATCTAACATAACTCTATAACTATTTATTTTGAGTTTTTTAGCATAAATCATGGAATTCATGTCTATACACTGGGATGCAGCAAGTCTTGTTTCAATAAATACCCACTCTGGGATGTATTTATCTTGAGTCATGAGTGTTACCCATTTAGCTATTTGGGAAATTCTATCTGCCAAATAATATAGGAATAAATAAAGTGCCTTTAGACCTCCTTTATCCTTATTCTTTGGGAGTTTATGATAAGCTAATTTGATTTTTATAACCCCAAATAAATCTGGAAAGATTTGAGTTGAGGCCTTCTATTCACTTATTTGTTACGTGGCAAGGAAACATACCAAAACATATACAAATCTTGGGAGAATATTCATTTAATAGAATCTAGTCTACCACACATCCCCAAAGGCAATTTGTTCCATTTTGCTAAGGATTCTAACATACTGGTTTTGAGAAATGCTATGTTTTTGTAACTATTTGAGCTAAAGTTTCATATAGCTTTACCTCCAAATATTTTATATAATCCTGTGCCCAAGCTAATCCATGTTTGAGAGTTCTCTTTTAGCACACAATCTGTTCAGTGGCAAAAGTATGTTTTCCCAGTATTAAGTTTGTAACTGGAAATATTGCCAAACTTATAAAGTATTATGATCTGAGGAATGGAATTTTCTGGTTCTGCTACTGATATGAGTAGATCATCTGCATAAACTGAGGCTCACAATTCTTGATCTCTGACCTTAATAAGCTTGATTTTATTGTCCATGTTTATTTTCCTTACCAGGGATCTATTATCAAATTAAATAACAATGGTGAGGTGGTCAACCTTGCATGTGCCTCTGATGATGCTGAAATATGGAGAAACCATGCCATTAATAATTACTGCCAAAAAGGATTATTGTACAGGACCTTGATCCACTTAATAAATGTGTTAGGGAATTGGTAGAGGTTCAAAACACTAAAGATAGGGGCCAAAGAATGCAATCAAATGCTTTCTTTGCATCTAATGATAACAGAACACATGGTTAGCTGGACTTATTTTCAGATTCAATGACATGAAAAAATTTCTCGGTGTTGTCTGCAGAAATCTGCCCTCTCATAAGTCTTGTCTGTTGAGGAGAGATTAAGTAGGGAATAACTTTTCTAATTTACAGGACAAACTTTTCACCAGTATTATGATATCTGTATTTACTAATGAATTGGGGCAATGCTGTTACAATTGTGTGGGCCCTTTCCAGGCTTTAGTATCAGTGTTATCAAACCATGGGTCTGATCACATGATAGACTACCCCATCTACTGCTTCATTAAACATCTCTGTTCAAAGCAGTTCAACATTTTTGCCAAAATATGATAAACATTAGATGAGTAGCTATCGGGACCTGATGTTTTTCTAAAGCTTTAATGGCAGAAATAATTTCATTTTCTGTATTTCTAGAGTCAAGTTGGGTTTTATCCATTTCGCAACTTTAGGAATTACTAAGTTTTCACAGAAATTAGACAAGGTGTCCCCAGTGCTTAATTTATCTGTTTCATATATTTTTGGTAAAACTATACAATTATTCATTAATTTGTCTATGACCAATAATTATATTCTTAGATTCTTGGTTTTGGATGGCTGTAATGCTGGTTGTATCAAGTTCTGCTTTAGCCTGATTGCTAATATTTTGGACGCCCTGGGCACTGAGTTAATGTAGTTGATTTTGGCCTTCCATATAGCAAATTTTGCCTCTGCTCTGATAGTTTCATTAAAGTCAGGCTACAGCTTAGACCATGTATTCCTGTTTCTTCAGAATCCAAGGCAGGAAGTGTTTTTTTCTAGTTCACTCATTTTTTACAAATAAATCTGGGTTTTAATGTGCTGTTTCTTTGTGTTTGGTTCTATGCCAATAAGAACTCCCCTCAACCAGCATTTCAGTGAATCACATGAAGTCCCCAAGGAGGTGTCTTCTGGATTATTAAATGTAAGAAACTCTGATACCGTACATGCTCTTTAATTTTCATTGTTATCTCAGGATCACTCAATAGAAAGTTGTTAACTCTCCATCTCTTAGACTTCTCATCATTCTGTGACCTGGAGAACTTCAATAAAACCAGATAATTTAATTTCCTTATATTTAACTCTTCTTATAAATTCCCTGGAACAAAGATGTTATCAATCCTTGGTACAGACATGTGACACAGAGACCAGTATGTATATTTCATCACCTGTGATTTTAGTGTTCTCCATATATCTACTGGAATTGTATTAGATATTAAGTCATTCAGATTTCTACTTTAGAATGGTGTGATTTTAATTTAGATCTGTCTAGAGTGGTATCAACAACAGCATTAGTGTCCACAGCTATTATGACCACTGTATTCATAGAATTACTGATTAACATGTAAATGTTGTTAAAAATATCATGGCCATGTGCAGTGGGGCCATATATGTTAACAGGAGTGGAAGCCTCCTCACCTATCTTACCCGTCAATACTAGAAAGTGTCCGCCAGGGTCTGAGATTTGATGACAAACATGAAAATCCACAGATCTAGCAAATAGAATTAAAAAGCCTGCCTTTTCCAGCTATTTCAAGCTTCAAATAACTGTCCAACCCATTCCTGTGCATTAAACTATAATGATCTTCTAAGAAGTGCTTCTCTTGCAGAAATGCTATGGAAGTGTTTAGTTTCTCAAGGTGCCTAAGAACAGAATACCACTTTAGTAATGATTTAGACCACTGACATTCCATATAATCAATGTTATGCTATTTGATAGCCATTGATAAACCATATTGCTGTATGAAATAGCCCCAAGAATGCTTGTTAATGAAGTTTTGCTTGATTCAAAGTTCATAAAAGACCTCATACCATGCATTGCCAAGCAAACAGTTTGATATATACAAGATCCCCAAGTAAGACATAGCACAGATATTACATTAGAAAACAAAAGAATAGAAAGGAAAGTAGAGAAGTAAAAGGTAAATGCACAAATCTAGTTTACTAGCTACACAGCTGGTTACAGGTGGTACAGTATGTCAAACAAATTAGCCTCTTGCCATGATTCACCTGTCATCCCCATCCCTTGTACATCTCTAAATGTTCCAGGTAACCAGCAGGCTAGTTAGCCCCCTGACCCTTGTGGTATAAGGAGAAAAAATCCTTCACATGGAATCATAGAATCATGTCAGCAGAAAAGGACCATTCAGCCCATCAAGTCTGCCGAGATAGCCCCCATCTCCCTTTTATCTCCCACCCACCTGCCTCCCCACTCCCTTCCTAGTCCCTTATAGCTTTCCCATGCTCTTTTGAATTTCTCTGCCATATTCACCTCCACCACTCACTCTGGCAACCTGTTCCATGGTTGTACAACCCTCTCTGAGAAGTAACACCCCTCATATTCCCTTTATATCTGCTCCTCCAGTTTAAATGCACAACCTCTGGTGGTTTTGTTTTCACTCAGTCTAAAGATGCTATTGCCCTAAACCTTATTTATTCTGTTCATGTATTTGAAGGTTTGCCATGTCCCCCCATCCAGCCTCATCATCTGCATATAAAGACCAAGCTCATAGCCTCTCCATGTATGTTCTCCCTGCATCCCATGGATCATCTGGATCACACTTCTCTGTACCCTCTCCAGCCTATCCTTGTCACCTTGAAAATGGGGCCTCAAGAATTGACCTCCATAATCCAGTTGTGGTCTGTCCAGTGTTTTGTATAGTGGCATGATCATCTCCTTCCTCCTACTAGTGAAGCCTCTCCCAATGCATGCCAACACCCTTGTTGCATTCCCAGTTGCTCGTTCACACTGATTTCTAACCTTTAAACTGTCTGTGACCCAAATCCTCAGGTCTTTTCTTGTTTTGTGCCCTGCAGTGACCCCCTGAGACAGTAAGCGGCCTTCTCTATGTGCATTATTTTGCCCTTTCTGCATTGGATTGCAATTGCTACTTTTCTGCCCACCTCCAACCTGACCAGATCCTGCCTCACTCTCCCCATCCCCCTGAGCATCCACTCTGTTATATATATATTTGTGTCATGTGCAACAAACACACCTTTCCATTTAGACCTTCTGCTAAGTCCCTCACATACACATTAAACAGTATGGGCCCCAACACTGACCCTGTGGTACCCCACTCATCACACATAGTTCCTTGGAGTTCTGCCCATTGACCAACATACTCTGGGTCCTCCCACCTAACCAATTTCTCACCTTCCTTGTAAGCCTAACTCCTACATCCAGACTGTTCAACTTGCATACCAACCTTTTGTGGGGGGCCAGTCAAGCACCTTCCTGAAATCCAGATAGGCCACATCCACGCTCCTCCCTGATTGAAAACTTCCATAACCCAGTTGAAGAATTCAATTGGGTTTGTGTGACAAGACCTAGCACCTGTGAACCCATGCTGGTTGTCATCCATCAGACCCATCTCCTTTAGGTACCCTACCAGTCTTTTCTTTATGAGAGTTTCCATCAGCTTTCCTACCACTGAAGTGGGACTGAATGGGCTGTAGCTTAAAGGCTCATCCTTTCTCCCTCCCTTGTATAGTGGTACCACCTCTGTCTTTTTCAGTCTTTTGGGACCCTCCCAATTCCAGGGAGAGATTAAATAGCCTGGCCAGAGGTCCTGTCAGATCCACCCTTAGCTCCTAAGCACCCTTGGGTGTACTAGTCAGGTCCCATGACCTTTTTCCTCTCCTCCAACACCCTTGCCACTGTGAAGGGACTCTGTCCACCTCCACACCCTCCTTCTCCTATTTATGCAATACAGGCCCTTTCGCTTCCTTTTCCATCACAGCTCAGATTAGAATAGTACAGGTAAATGATGAAGTTTATGCATTAAATAACAGTTTCTATAATCATCTTTCCTGTCTAAAAGCAGTAATATGAGCAAAACATATAATTAATTATATTAGTTCATTAGTGAGATACAGTTGCTCCAGTCTCAGCATTGAACCAAAAGTCTACTAACTAATAAACCTCATAAAAAAATCTTCATTTAAAGTTGTTGCTGTTTAGTTCTGCCTAATGAATCACAACCATCTATCATTGACCATTTAGTGTTTCTATAGATTAACACTACAGCAAGCTCATAAAGGTATTTCTCTTCTTTCCTTTTTGTTCCATCCTCCTTTCCACTTTTCTTTTTTTATCCTTTTATGAGCATACCACAATCTTCTAAATGGTTAACATCAGTAAATCTCAAGGCAATATCCCATACAAGTGAGAGGTATTGTACAGAAACTAAGCTGTGTGCTCTTATAGATTGTCAAATTGCTTAAAAGGCTGCAATTATGTAAAACTAAATTTAAGCCCTTTAACAGCAATCAATTAAGTTAGGTGTTACTCGGTATTGTAATTATATTTAGAAAGAGAAAGAAACCTCACAGTCTTCATCAGGATTAATAATATGGCATTTCTTTTTTTTTAACTTTATTTATGCATCCAGACCCCTGGCATCCTTCAGTAGTGCCCACATGGATACTACCCTAAACTCTCAGCTTGAACCCCCGCTTCTCCCAGGCTCTCTCCTCCTGAATGACCTAGGCAGGCCTGACCCCCATATCACCTCTGGGGCTAGTTCTGCCCTTCCCCTGGCAGTCAACTGCTAAGTGTGAGGTGCCTTACCTTGGTCATTGGGTTGGCCATGGAGAGACCCAGGTGTGTCAGGCATTGGGATGTGGGTATTCCACTGGGGCCACCGTCATCTCACCGGTGGTCTAGAGGGATTTTCTTGTGCTTCCCTAGCACAGCCATGCAATGGTGTCAGCACGCTGCTGCACCGTAGACGCCTGCCATGCTCATACCTGATTCTTGTTCCCATGCTAGTAGTACCTCCGTCTCCACCGGGTCTCTACTGCACCGGAAAACCTGGATCCCTCCCCAGGGAGAGGAGGGCTGTTCACAGATGATCTATCCATCTCCTTCCCCTGCCAACCCCAGCCCGGGCTCGCTCCCGAACCCGAGGTGTGGTGTCCAGTGCCTCAACCCTCAGCGCCACTGGGACAGCCAATAATATGGCATTAAAACAATGTGGCCTGATCTGGGAAAATCACCATGCTTGTGATTGAACTCCTTATACTAGAACCAGCTCTGCATATGAGTAAACACTATAATATTAAAGTCTAAACATATTAAAACAGTAAAAGCAGTTCATATTAAAAGCAATAATTTGTGAGAAATTGATGCAACAGTCTTACATCTTGTCCACAATCTTTCTCCTGATGCCTGCCAGTCTTTCCATAAGTCTTTGGAGTAAGGGTCAAAACATCACCTCACACTGTGCACGTGGACGTTATTAGATTGACAGGCAAAATGTTTTGAGGCTGGTGGAATGTGAGAAACAGTCATTAAGCTTTTAAACTGTAAGTAGAAAATAACATGTCTGAAACTGAAAATTTCTAATTAGAGCTCTTAGAGCGATCAACATAGCAGGAAAGACAATCACTGAGGACCTGTTGAGAGATGGGAACCCACTGAGCCCGCCCCAGTATGTACATGCATCACAAAATGTGATTTACTATACCAAAAGGATACAATTAATGCAGTGCATTGCACTCCTTTACTGTAGGCTCACAAAATATTTAAGCACAATCCTTTGTAGTCAACAGTATGGCAGAGCACATTTTGTGGGTCTGAACTAGTTTATCACAGCTGTTTATCAAGATCTACTCTTACGATAAGTTCTTACAGAACTGTACTATCTTACTTGAGGAAGATTCTTGAAGCAGGCCACACTGGCAGGACTGAGTCCCAATCAGTACTGGTTATCACCAGGATATTATCACAGGGAGGAGGACCAGACAGCAGTCAAGAAATCTTGACAGAATGCCCTGAAGAACTGCCAAGCGAAGATAGCTCCATGCCTAGAGGCAATGTCCAGACTGTAATTCTTGGTGAAAGTGTGGATGGAACTCCAGGTGGCAGCTGCACAGATGTCAGCAGCAGACACATTTCTGAAGCAAACTGTAGAAACAGCCATACTCCTGGTGGAATGGCCCTTGACCTCCCCAGGAAGGGGCTTGTTGAACTTGCATTAGCAATAAACAATGCAATTAGCTAACCACTTAGACAAACATTGTTTGAAATTGAAGCACCCTCTCTCGGGGCAAACAAAAAACAACTGGTCAGTTTTCCTGAATCACTTGGTGCAGTTCATATTATACTGCAACATTCTGTGAACAGTTGGTCAAGGTTGTCGGTAAGCCAATCCCATTGTACTTTCAAGGTCCACTGAGGTACCTGCATGTGCAACTAGGCCAATGGAACTGTGGTGATTGCTGCCATCATGTGTGCCAGAAGATGGAGGAAGACCCTGGCTGGGACCTGCTGACTGGAAGAAACCAGTTGGGCCTCCACCATCAGTCACTCCACTCCGTCCTTGGGCAGAAAGGCCTTGCCCTGTCTGGTGTCCAGGACCACCTCAATATACTGGAGGCACTGGCAAGGAGAGAGGCAGGACTTCGGTAGATTTATGGTGCCCCCAAGGCCTGAAAAGACTGAAGGTTGATTCCATGATCTGAACCAAATGCTCCCTGGAGGGGAAGCAAGCAGCCAGTCATCCAGATAAGGGAATACATAGAAGCCCTGCCTCCTACGTGCAGCAGCCACCACTGCCAGACATTTGATAAATATCCATGGGGCTGAGGAAGGCCAAAAGGAAGGGCTCAAAACTGATAGTGGGCTCCTGAAAGCAAAAGTGGAGGGAGCAACGATGGGTAGGAAAGATCTGGATATGCAAGTACATCCTGCAGTCCAAAGAACAGAGCCAGTCCCTCTGGTGCAGAGAGGTAGCAGTCCCAGAAGGAAACCATCCTGAAGTGCTTGTACTGATGTACAGATTCAACTGGCTAAGCCTGAGGATGGGCCAAAATCCCCAGTCTTTTGGGACAAGGAAGAAGTGGGAGTAAACCCTTCCTCACTGAGCCTGAGGGATGGGCTCTATAGCTCTTTTGAAGAAGAGCCTGAATTTCCTCCTAAATCAAAGACAGGTGTGCTGGAGGGTAAAAGAGTAGACAGGAGGAGTTTTAGGTGGCCACTCTAGGAATTCCAAAGTGTGGCTCTGAGATATGATCTGGAGCACCCAATTGTCTGTGGTCACTGCCTCCATTCATCCAGGTTGAGGGAGAATGACACCGACCACCTCCCTAAGATTCTTGGTCAGAGAGGAGGGGTTAGGTAATGAGTCAGAGGTATGGGTTTGCACTGGCAGAGGGGCCATGGGAGTTCTGGTGGCTCTGATGGTGGCAGCAGCTGTGCTGCTGTGGCTTTGTTCTTCTGCTGACCCTTGGCAGGCTGGCCCTGAATTTGCTTATGAGAGGGGCCGACAAAAGGACTGACGTTGACTCACTCTAGGCTGGGTGTGATAGAGTGAATAGACCGACTTGAGAGCCCATCCAGACTTCTGTAGGCTAGAAATTATGTCCTGGACTTCACCCTAAAAGGACTGCCCTGCAAAAGGGGCATCCAAAATACTAGATTGCACATCCAAGGCAAAACGGATACCCAAAGCCAGGAATGGCACCAGAGGCAGATTCCAGCAGCTGCCCCATGCCCAGAGGTGTTGATAGTGTCATAAGCCACTCAGAGGACATGATTGCTGATGTCCAAGCCTGATTTTAAAAGCTGGGCAAGCTGTGTCTTAGTGGCATCTTCAGGCAAAGTCTGGACCAAATCCCTGGCTTGGTTCCATAGAACATTTTGATATTGGACCATATGTACTAAATCATTGAGGGCCCTGATAGCCAAAGTAGTAGAGGCAGACAAGCTTTCTGATGTGATACAGCTGCCTAGACTCCTGGTCAGGAGGAGAGTACTGTCTTCTTAGTAAGATTGTGCACTACATTAATAACCACAGAGTCCACCTTAGGGTGGCTACCCAAAAAGGCTTGCCATTTGGGGTATGATAGAGGTAATCCACCTTTTAGGCAGTGGTGGGGTAGTAGAATGGTGGGCCCAGGCTGCCCTGGTGACATCTTCATAGAAGTCAATAATAGGGGTACCACCAAAGGAAGTGCATCCCATTACCTGAGGTAGCTAGCCAGCTGCATCTCTCTGAGTCCTGTTCCTTGGTCTTCCAGCCCATTATCAATTGGATATGATGCATAACATACATGAAGGATGGGTCATCATGGGTCATTTGGTGCCACCTTAGGCTGGTTCTCCTCGAGGATTTGCCCTGAGAGGAGGAAGACCCTGAAGATTTGAAGTCATCTTCTGTAGTATCACTGTCCAGAACAGGTGTTAGAGATCTACAATCATCCCTTCAGGAGCCTGTACTGATGTCAGGTCTCACAGCAGAAGACCCCAACATTCGGGTTCACTGGGACCAGCCCAGTCAGGATGCTGGGGCTGAGGGTCCTGCAGAGGGTGGTGGGGAATGTCAGATTGGGCTTTGAGGAGCAGGGGTCTGCTTTTGCATGAAAGACCACCGCACTGAAAACAGGGCATTATAATCCACCTGGGGTGCTATGTTTCACACCAGCAAGAATGGAAGAGACAGCAGGCTTGGAAATGTCAGCTGAGGAGCTGGTGAAGGGTACCTAGCATTAGCCCACCCAGCACTGGGTAGCAATCCGGAGACAGGCCAACAGTCTTCAGCTGTAGCATAGGCTGTGGTAGTGGTGATGATGGTGCTGGACCCAGAGGCTGGGGTTGAGGCAATACTGGCTGTGGCCCAGAGGAGTAGGCCTAGAGTGGCCTGGCAAGGTTCCACTGGCACCAGCTCTACAGGATAAGCCAGTGCCTCAGGAGATGGAGACCCTTGAGGAAGAAGGAAGAGGTGATGCCAGGTAGAAAGAAACAGTGGTGGCCTGCTGCAGGTACTTCCTTGCCAGACTGACATCGGCCCCCGAGATAGGAGCAAATGAAGGCAGTACTGGGGCCAGGGCTGGGGCCATAGAGCTGCTGCCCAAAGACCAAGGCTGGCCAAGTCACCTGGCTGAGAGCCCCATGGAGAGTAAGGGCATGACCGTCAGGGGCGTGGGTAGGGAGATGAAGTCCCCTACCACTTTGATCCACTACCAGAGATAGAGATGAGGGTGGGTGGTTGAGCCACCAGGAGCCCGGAGGAAGAGAGGATGCTGGGGCTAGAGGAGCTGGCCCCCATGGGAGGAAAGCTCCATCGTAGTCAACGATTTGTGGGGTGACCACAACCAAGAAGCTGACCAGGCCTGTTTCCAGGTGTTTGTACTTCATGGATTTGTCTTTATGAGAAGATGAACAGACCCAGCAGGACTGGCTGGTGAAGCTGAAGAGCTCCTGTCCTGCAGCTTCTTTCCATGGTGACCAACTTCTGCTTTAAAGGTGGCTCTCCAGAGCTTTTTAAACAATGTCTCTGTGTGGTCTGGTTGAATTTCTGGCAGAACTGGCAGGCTTCAGTGTCGTGGCTGTGACCTAGGCAGATCAGACATGCAGAATGGCCATCCTTTTCAGGAATCTGATTGCCTCAGGCATACTTTGTGGAGTGGTTGGAAAATGAGGCAGGTGGAGAAGACATGTAACTGTGGTGTCTGCTAAGATCTGATGTGCACAGGCCAATGTCAAGAAAAGAACTGAGGTGTGTGGGACTGCACTCAATATAGGGCTATGCTGATGTCAGTTGACTGACATCGGCAGGGCAGTCTGCCATGGTAGACTGTTAGCTAGAAATTTTCCATGTGATACTAGTGCCTGGCAGCTTAGTCCTGCTAGTGTGGCCTGCTGCAAGAGCCTTCCTCAACCTTCCTTAAAGTAAGATCTTTAGATATAGAATGCCACCTGCTTTCATAAGTTGAATAATAAACTTGTACGAGTAAGCCTACTGTATGTTCAGTTTGATATTCCAAAATATATGAATATTCTGTGCAGCATATAAAGGTACTTAAGCATAGATTAAACAATACATTTCTTTAGAGTGATCTGTCCAGACTGAGGGACATCCTAATAATGAAGCTATAAAAAGAGTGTAAGGGAATATAATGTGACTCTGTCACTTGTGAGTTATGATCCTGCCACCTTATTCATGATGATAAATAGAATATTCTAAGTCAGGACATTGTATGTCCAAGTGATACAATGTATTTCAAATTGTAGAGGTTTCACATTAGTTAATTTAAGGAAGAATAAACTATTTCTATTTCATTTCACTGCTCTGTTTTGAGTGTAGCAGCATCACTGTGATGTCATCAGGCGTTGTTCAAGCTGCTCTCCCATTTGTTAAGAGCCCTTGTTGACCAACCTAAGATGATAATAAACGGTGATGACCTACCTAGAATGGTGATAAATGATTCTTCACCATTTTAGGTCTTTGAGCCATATAAATAAATTGTTTATCTGTATGGTTTGACCGTTGCCTGCACTGTATCAATAAAAATGTCATAACATTAATATACTTTTAAATAATCAGTAGCTAAAAATCTTAGAACTCCCCTCCCCCAAAAAAACAACACAAAGCTGATTTTAGGATGAAGGGACTTCTACACAACCAAGTTAGCAACTACTGTTAGCAATTATGCAATACTAATTGAGATTATTAGAAGATACTTAAGTAGGCAACCCAGTAACACACTGCCACCAAAGCTGCATATGGAGAGTGCCAGAGATGCCAGCCTGCCAGTGTTCAATAGGATTACCACCCAGAATGCAATGATGTGGGTTCACAGGGCTTCCAAGTCACTGCAGGACCATCAAGGAAAGAGGACTTGAGCATCCAAGCAGATGTTTGCCATCTACATGAGAGGGTGGTTGCCTGAGCTGCTGAATGAGTGCCAAAAGGCACAGTTTGGATGGCAAGAGTGGGTGAGACAGTCATCTGCCTTATGCAGGCAGACAACCATTGCATGCATGTATTCATGCATGTGTTCAGAGCACTTACTCTGGGGAGGCTTAAAAATAAGCCTACCAAGATGCAGGATGATTCTTTTATCACCCAGGCCCAACCAACACCAGCTGAACAGACACTGCTCTGACCATGGACTCTGTCACCACAGTATATCAGGTCCCTTACAGTAGCCTTGGAGTGTACACTATGGGGCAACTGGAGCAAGAAAGCCTTGTGGATGATGGGGTGATGAGGCTGGGAGTTTGGGTTAATGTGGGCACAGGCCAGAGCTGTAAGTAAAAATTGTAATTTAAAATAGAGTGCCTATGTGGAAGATATGGAAGTGGAGCAGTCAAAATAGTGTCAAGGGAGTAAGGAGGAAGTGAGGGTGAAGCACCTTACGAAGGGAGGAGACCAGGGGTAAGTTCATGACTCATGGAATGAAAATGTGGGCAAGAGAAAAGTACTAGAAGAGTAGAATCATGGGATAGAAACAGATGAGGAATGTCATAAGAAAGCAGATGATGAAGATGAGGATGAAGATCAGTATAAGCTGTAATGTCAGCTATCAGTTACACTACCTTGTAGTGGTGACTATGAGTGTGACATTGAGGAGTGGAGAGCTATAATGTGAGGAAATAATAAAATGAATACAGACAATGAAAAAAGATATGGAAGAAAACAATATTCTAAGGCACAGAAATATAAAGACCAGAGCCACACCTAGATACCCCAGCATGATCAGCTGCTTAGTACTGTATCATCTGCTGCCATGCCACATTTTCCACAGCCACATGTTGCCATAGCAGTAGAACAAATTGTAATCATTTCATAGTTACATAAACAATTCTTTGCAAATCCCACTTTCCTAGCTGTCTACTCATTTAGCAAGCAAGAAAACAAACAAAACAAACAAACAAAAAGATATCCTCCAAGGTTGGAGCATTTTACAGATGACACTACTAATTCAATGAAAGGATCTTGAACCAGTTTTGTAGTAAGATCAGCTAGGGTCAGTCTATTTAAACATTGGGAAGCAGTATTCCAGCTGGTCATTTCAATTGTGAACATGGCACCATACAAGCAGCTACATCCATTCCCAGTGCCTGCTCTGTTCAGATGGGTCAGCATCAACATCAGCAGCAGCAGCAGTGGGGACAATTGGTTCTTGAATCAATGGAATTAGAGCATTTGTCCAAGTAATGCAGCTGCCAGTTACAACAGCCAATTGATGCACCCGGTACTGGTACTACTTGTAGCACCACTCCAATCACCAGCAAGACAAACTACATTTCCTGAGTCATTACATGTTCGTTAAACTGCCAACAACTCACCCAGGCTCAGTGCAAATGACACAAATCTTTAAGAAGATGATGGCCCTTGATTTTCAGCCACTTTCTATCTTAGAAGACACTGATTTCTGAATACTGTTGCATGCAGTGAAGCCCAAAATACAATATTATATAATGCTTCACATTTTTCAGGCATGCCTTTCCAGGATTTATGATGCACTACCCATGCAGATTGTGACATTTCTGAAGAAGTCAGCAGGGGTCACAAGTATTTTACTAGTGATATCTGTAGTACTATAAACCAAATATTCCATGTCTCACTACTCATTTGACTGTGTCCATAGCAAGCTTGACCACTTATCCCATCCTCATCCACCACAACCAGCCCATTCAATAGTTGTATTGAAGCAGACAGATTCACAGATGTACACCAGTAGAGGTGGTCACGGAAGCTGATATGTTGGTCATAAAGGGAAGAACAGTGGAGAAAACATTGTGCAGTTCATTAAATCCATGTTAGACATTTGGATATACCCTCATAATCTGAGGTGGGAATCATTATGACAAACAGTGGCAATAACATTTTGTGGATGATGAATGATAGGAAAAGCCTATGCACCTTGTTTTGCACACATTCTTAAATAAAAGGTAATAAATGTGGCAGTGAGTAACTGATTAACAAATATGCAGTTACTGTAAAAGCAACACTTGACACTGTAAGGGCATCACTCAGTATTTCAGTCATTTCCTCAAATGTTCTGAGCCTGTCTGTCATTAGCAGCAGAAGCACATATGTCCTTATCATTGCTTACTTAAAGGGTGTTTCCACAAGTGGAACAAAGTTTTATATATTGTATGGTGGGCATGCTTGTATATCAGAAACATGTGTTTGGGGCTGTAAGATTTGATCATGTGGCACATTATGACATCTGATATCTGTTACTGGTGTACCCAGCTCTCCAGTTCTCAAGTTTTATATTCTTTGTCCACAGCTCCATACTTGATTTGTTCATGATTAATGGACAAGAATATCCATGGTTGATTAACATGCAGAAATGACTGTAAAAAAAACATAATCAAGAGAGACTAATTTGGAAACTAAATATGTTTTCTATTTGGTGAGAATGAAAAAGATTATTTTTGTTTTGTAATTCATCTTTATTCAAACATAAAGAACTTACATATATGACAGAATGTTCTTGCATTTATATTCCAATGTACATACAAATTGGTCAGAATCACAGATTCCAAGGCCATCAGTATATCTGTCAAGCCCTTTAAAAATCCTCATTTAACATAAGTAATATTAATTAAATCTCAAACCATCTAAACTGGATAAGACAATACAAACAAGCCTAAAAATCAATACAGGGTTAAGAACCCCTATGGGGAGCAAAAGCAGTCATCATTACATTTCATTATGATAAATGTATTTTAATTCTGGAGGTAGAGCAGGATAGCTTTGAGGAAGTCTCTTTGGGAGCGGAGGCTGAGAGGGAAGAAGCCTTATTATGGGAAATCAATTTATTTATGAGATAAATCTTTCTAGCCAGAGGAAATGGTTTCATAAGTATATATATATATAAATATATATACTGTATATATGTATATATATATATATATATATATATATATGTGTGTGTGTGTGTGTGTGTGTGTGTGTGTGTGTGTGTTAAGGGCCTACCAAGCTTTTCCCTGCATTGTAAGGATCATTGCTAGGATGAGTCTTCTGGGTCATTCTCTCTCCCTCCACTTGAGCCAAGGGTCCACACCTCCATTCTTCTCTTAAATATATCCTCAAGGTTAATCTTTCCATCTCACTGATTTGCGAGACCCTACACACACCACTCCTGATGTGTGGGTGGGCTAGCACTAACCAGTGAGATGTGATACCTTTCAAAGTTGCCACCAGGAAAACAAGAACTAATCTTCTTTGGTTAGGGGGAAGCCCCACAACTATGGGGTCCATAGAACCCACTCAAAGAATTCATCTGGAATATTGATATTGGTAATCTGCCTCACTGTCTTCTCCAGTGAACTCCAGTACCTCCTGATTGTTGGGCAGGCCCCAAGAATATGAAAGTGAGTTCCAGTATCTTCACACCCGCCAACAGAAGGTGCTGTAGCTAGGGTGATAATGTTAGGTCACCGTCAGGGTCTTGAAATATATAATTAATATTTTCCAGAAGAATTCTTTCCATCCTGGTGAGGATGTTACCCGCCACCCCACCTTCAGTCTCTTATCCCACTCATCCTTTGATAGTGTCCTAGGAATCTCCTTTTCCCATGCTTCCCTTATTCTCTAATGGGTCTGAGCCCATATCACTTAACATTGCATACAGTTCAAAAGTGTGCCTCACTTTCCTCCATAGTGTTACTATGCCATATATAAAGTCTTCCATGGGTACCAAGGTATACTCAATTATAGCCTATGGTCTGCATTCATTATAAAATGTCTTACTTGTAGGTACCTAAAAAGTCATTATTATTCATCTGGAATATCTCTTTAACCTGTTGAAAAGATATACATATACCTTATCCAGGAGTTGGGCAAAGTGTGTTAGGCCTTTAGCCTCCCACTGTGTGTAACCTTGGTCAAAGCTGGGAGGAAGAAAATTAAGATGACGTCTAATCAAACAGAGCTGGCACAAAGCTGGGGTTGAGGCCAATCTGTGCCATATTTTATTTAGGGTTTTAGAGAGTGTTTCACCCATGGATTTCTTGTCATATCAAGAGGGAGTTTGTTGAATCTGTACAAGCCAAGATAAAAGGGGCTGGGAAAGGCTTTTCTTTCCTCAATTTCATTCCACTCTAAGGCCCAGCACTGCCTATCCCAGGTGCAAGCTGGTCCCATCTGACAAGCTAGGTAGTATTTCTGTAGATCTGGCATCCCCAGACCCCCTGTGACTTAGTTTTCTGTAGTACCCTCATTGCTTTGCTGGCTTTTTTCCCTCCCCAGACAAACTTACCCACCCCTGCATTAATTTTTAGACCAGAAGACAATGGGTATGGAGATTGGTAGGATTGAGAAAAGGAACAGAAATCTTGGGAGTAAATTTATTTTAACAGAATTAATTCTGCCAGCTACTGATAATGGGAGCAGGGCTCATCTGGTCATATCCTTCTGCATCTCGTTCCATAGTTTTATTGTAATTAAGATCAAACAGTCTGACCTACACTGTAGTTACCTGTATTTCCAAATATCGGATCTGGTTGTTGTTGGCCCACCCAAATGGGAAATATGATTTAAACCTCCCTGGACAAGTACCACTTAAAATTAGGGCCTCAATTTATCACAATTAATTTTGTAGTCAGATAACTCCTGAAATCTTTCAGCATGCTTAGCAGTCTGGGGTGTGAAGTCTCCGGATGTCTTGAGAAGAAAAAGTGAATCATCGGCATACAGTGCCACCTTTTGCTCTAGCCTCCACCATTACCTCCTTCTATTTGTTGGTCCTGGTGAACTGCAGCAACCAGTGGTTCCAGAAATAGTGCAAAAAGTGAGGGGAGAATAGAGGCATCCCTGCCTGGTTCCTCTTTCAATTAGAAACCTTCCTGAGTTCATTCCATTAACTCTGACTTGAGCTTGTTGGAGGTGTAGAGACTGAAATCACTTTTGTGAATTTGTGCCAAATTTCATTTTCTTTGTGGATTTTTTAAACTGCCAATTCACCCTATCAGGAGTTTTTTCTGCTTCCATGGAGATGGCTAAATGAAAGTCTCTCTGTTCCTGTTGGGCTGAAATTATGTTTAATAGCCTTCTAATGTTGTCTTGAATAAACCTGCCTGAAATAAAACCTGTCTGATTTGGGTGTACAATATTAGGAACAACTCCTTGTAGGCAGTCTGCAGGATTCCTGTGAAGATTTTAAGTCAACATTGAGTAAGGATATAGGGTGATATGAACCACACAGAGAGTGATCTTTCCTCTCTTTATGAAGTAATGAGATTTGGGCATATCTCCAGGAGTCTGGGATCCCTCTCCCTCTTGAATATGATGGAAACAAGCCTGCAATGAATCAATCACCTCCTTTTGAAATGTCTTGTAAAATTCTGAGGGAAGGCCATCTAGACCCAAAGAGTTCCCTGCTTTCAACTGTTTGATCATCATTATCTCCTGTTTGGAAATTGGCTTTCAAAATGTCCCTGTCATGTTGTGTGAGGTGTGCAGGACCACTGAAGACAGGGAATCTGTCTTTTAGGCCGTGTATGTCAGCACCGTCCTGACTGTATAGTTGTTTGTAGTACCCTGCAAATACCTGGGAGATGGCTGGAGGGTCCAAACCAAACAGTCCCCCCTTTCTTTATTCCTTATCTCTAGAACAGCCCTGTTACTGATTTGCTTTTCTTAATGCAACTGCCAGAAGCTTTCCTGCTCTGTTTTCCTGCTCATAAAATCTTTGACTGGTCCTTCTCATAACTCCTCTACCTGTGCTGCTAATACTCTTTCTCAGGCTATTTTCTTGAATTTACACTCCTCTTTATCTTGTGGGTTTAAAGTCAATTTGTGTCTAAATTCTGCATCTCTCAATTCCTCCTCTAGGTGTTTTTGCCTTTCTAGTCTGTCTCTTTTATCTTTGCACTATATGAGTTTATATGCCCCGAGACACACTTTAAGAGCATCCCAAAGTATCACTGGTGAGACAGACTCTTGGTATTTGTTCTAAGATATGACTTAATCTCTTCTTGCATCTCTGTCTTAAAATCCCCAGAGTTCAGAAGCCCATATTTAGCATCCAGTTTGAATTTCCTAATAACAGGGGTGAAGCTGACGTATAAATACACCAGAGCATGATCTGACCATGTCATAGGAAGAATAGAATACTCCTGGATGCATGCCCTCCTCTCTAGTGGAAGAAGGAACATATCTATCTGGGAATAACTAACATGTCTGTGAAAAAAATGAATAATCTCTTTGCCAGGATGTCTTACTCCAGGCATCTATAAGGTCTAATTCATCTAAAAGCCTTTTAGGAAGCTATCCTAGGACAGTCCTGGCTCCAAGATCCCCTTCCTTTTCTATCCAGTGAGAAGACATGACCAGTTGAAGTCCCCCTATGATACAAATGGCCTCTGGGTCCTCTATCACCTTAACCAGTAGTTGCCTAAGAAAGTTCTTATTAGATTTCACTTCATTGGAGCATATAGACTTACCAGAACGCACTGTACATGAGAGAATTTTGCCTGCATTTTACAAATCTTCTGTCAGGATCTGAAGTTACCTTAATTATTTTAAGTGGGTGTTCTTTCTCACCAGGATTGTGGTAGCCCTTCTATGTGGGTGGGTCAGCCATTCTGCTGCATGCACCTCCCTTACCCAGCCTCTTTTTAATTTTTTGATGTTCAGAGTCCACTTAGTGGGTCTTTTGTAAGCATGCCAAGTCTATCCTGTGTTTCCCCAGTTCTTGTAATAACCATGTACTTTTCACTAGTCCATTTAGCCCCTTGACATTGTGTAAGCCATAACTTTAAACTCCACCATATGTTGATTCCCAAACAGAAACTTCTCTTCTTCTCCCTGTCACACCAGTCTCCCATTCTCTCTCCCCTTATCCCTCCATCATGTTTTTGCACCTCCATCCTCTGATTGCTTTCCAGGCAAACAGACTGATAACATTAACTGTGTTTGAACTTGACTGTAACAAAATCACTTTTTACAAAATTTGGGGATAACCCCATTACTTTTGTTTGGTCTCCAAGCATGCCACCCAAGCCTCCCCCTCATGGTCTGTACTGAAGGAAGGAGATACTACCATCATAGTAAGTATCCAGCTGCCGTTTACTTGTCCTGCAGCTTAAGGTGGATTACCAGCAGTTGTAGTAGACCGAGATGAATCTAGTACATTTCCTTTCCTCAAGGCCGATCCCTGCCCCCACCTCCCTTCTCTGCACCATATCCACCAGCAAAACAACATCAAAACCATTTCACCACATTTTCTTTTCTTTTGTCCTTTTAAAACCCTCTTTATTCATTTTAAAGCCACCAGACCTTGTGTAGTTTACCTGTCCCCCGATTTCCACACTAAGCAGGAAGGATTTCCCTTCATTAAACATAAAGATTTATGGCTTTTTTGGAAAATATTCAAAACATTTTAAGTATATAATTTCTACTGTTTCTATATAGGTTTATTGTCCAGAGTAGATCAGGGCTTAATGTGAGTTTGCATAGTCCATCGTCATAAAACAAAGTTCACAGTCACTTAAATCTGCCTGTTTTAGTCTCAAAAATGTCCCTTCCCCTCCTTAAATCTTATTAACTTAGCGCCTTTTATGATGAAAGAGGAAGAAGGCATAAAAAGTAAAGAGAAGAAGAGTAGCTTTGCATACTGATAGTGAGTCTGGAGTGGAGTTAAATTCTCCACTTATGCTGAAAGTGCTCTTTCGTTTGTTTTCTTGCCCACCTACATCAGCTTATTTAGTCAAGTCCTTCAGGTTTTGGGCTGGTCCACTAACATTATCCACTGGGTTCTCCATTTTCTTCTGTAGTTTCTCACTGGTGGAGGTTCTCTGGAGTTAGTAGCTATAGTATGGTCTGAGATGAGCTTCTCCAGTGCTTGGTTCTCCTCTGTGTTTGCTGCAGTCACTTTTCACCATCTTCCAGAGCCCTTAATGGTGTACCATCTGCAGTACTCTAGTGCCTTGATAGTTTCAGCATCAAGCAGGAGTTTAATGATATGTCCCATTGCTGTAAGAACTTAGCTGCATCCGAGATGGAGGGAAGGAGTGTATGCTTGAGTCTGTGGTTATTTTTAATTTAGCTGGATAATCCAAGTGAGCTTCACCCCTTTTGCCCAAAGCTGTTTCAGAATAGAACAACTGCTTTGCAATCATTGTTAACGGATCATAGTTGTGCTCAAAGAACAAGCAGGTGTCACCAAATAAAACTTCTTTCTAGACCCAGGCTTTAATCAGGATGTCCGTTTTGGTTCTGTAATCAAAAGCTATGATGACTGAATGAGGATGAGCTTTAGGGTCCATTGGCTTAGCTGATAGGAACGATGGGCCCGAATTATATTTAGCTGGTAATCATCCGGTTGAGCCCAAGATCTTTTTAAGAAGCCAGTTATGAAGATCACCAAGTCCCCAGATTCCATTCCTTCTGGCAGGCCATGGATTCTTAAATTAGCCCTATGTGATCGGTTTTATAAGTGTTCAACTTTCTGTTGTAGTCAGCCTTCATGGTCATGTAGCTGTAAGAGCACTCCATTGTGCAAGTCTACTGTTTTGAAGGTTTCAGTGGCATTTTGTTCAAGATCTGCAATATTTTGGCAATGTTCTCCTTGTTCTGAGCTGACCTCCAATATTTCCACCTGAATCTTATTTAAAGTATCTCCTAAGAGTGCAGTTCCTTGAATATTTTTATGAGGTAATAGTAAAGGTTCCTTCTTCTTCCAAGCTGCTATCAGCTGCTGATTCAGAACTCGAGGAGGACTGGCGCCTGGCAAAGTGCTGCCTGTGTCAGATGGCTGCTGTTCAATCATTTTTGCCTTATTTGGGGTTCTTGCTGTAAATTCTTTCAGTTGCTGTCTAGTAGATGCCAACATTTCTATTAATTTCTGTTATTTGATGTTATTAGCTAGAATTTGCTGGAGATGGAGGAGAATCAGGAAGAACAGCCCCAGGAGTTCCTGTGGAGTCAGTCCACCATTACTGCCAGCTTAACTGGAAGTCCAAAATAAAAGATTCTAATAAACTAACATTTTACATTATTTCAGGTAGCAGCCATGATTGTCCAAGACCTAAATACAGTTGTTAGTGTCCATGTTTGATAATGATTATCATGGTTATATATTGTTTAATTGTGATATTATATGTAAAGATTTTGGAAAAATGGTGGATACCAGTACTTTATTATTTATCTAACTATATGATTCAATTGATGTTTTTTTTCCATTATCATGGGTGGGAAGTCATTTACCCATTCCACAAAAGATAATATTAAATGACCTATCAGTGTATCACCCTATCAGCTTAATTCACACTACTCAAAACATTTTTCATGTTATCTTGTTATGGAGGTTACAAATGTGGATAGACAATAACAGAAAACTGGAAGAACATCAAAATAGTTTTAGACAGAGTAGGCCACAGCTCAACATTGCACAGTAATGACCCATTTAACTCATAAATATGTTAAAATCTGAAAAGGAAAATTGTTTTTTGTTTCATACAGAACATCTAAAAATGGCATTTGACAGTACAAGTAGGAGAAGTCTATGGAATTCATTACACAATATGGAAATAGATAAAACCCTGTTTGATATTATGATTGGACTCCACAAATCAACATGGTCCAATGTTAACTTTAACATGGATGGTGGTTTAACAAGATAAATTGTTACCAATCTTAGCAGAGACCAGGGTTACATAATGGCCCCATGAAATAATAAAGCAGTTTTATGGACCAGAATCTTACTCCCAAAAATAAGTAATAGAAGTATTCCCTTGCTTGCTTACATGGATGATGTGATATTAATTGCTATGTCTTTATTAGATCTTTAACATAAATTAAACACATTTTCTTCCTTGTGTGAAAATAAATTCTTAACAATAAATCAAAATAAAATACAATTGCTTGTATTTGGGAATTCAAATAGAGAAAAGTACAGTCTGTGCACAAAAGGGCTAAATTACAGATGGTTAATAGTTATGATTATCTTGGTTTAAGATTCACAAGCAATTTACCTTGCAATAGACATATTGATTATTGGAAAACAAAATTAGTTAAATCTTCAAGTGGAGTAACAACATTCATTTGGAAATATGGAGGTTATTCAATAAAAGGATCATAACTGTAATAAACTCTAATATCAAATCAGCAGTACTTAATGTGAAAGAAATATGGGATATCACTAATACTCAGTCAATAGAAGCGATATTAAATAAACTGCACAGATCGCTTCACGGACTTCCAACTAATATCTGCAAATATATCAAGAATAGATGTAGCCAGACACTTCCACCCTTTTTAAAGAAGAAAGCAACATCAGAGTGCTTTTTTAAAAACATTTAAAAATATTTATTTAATGCCAAAGGCCAAACAGGTTATACCTGACACGTTTTGGATGTGAGGTAATTTATCAAAGGTATAAATAGAAGAATAAAAACTTTGCACTTAAATAGACAGTATGATATCACACAATTACATCACAATAGGTCAAGCCCACATATAACCAGATTTCATTAGTAACATGAAGGAATGCCAATGCAGTTTCAGAGTTTCTTTACATTTAAAGACACATACTAGAAAGACCTCCCCCATAAAATAAGTATCATGAACAATATAGCATCATGCACTAAAGACACAATAAATAAACATAAGCCATCATTTCATGGTTATTCAGTGCCTTTTTAAAAGGTTTCAGATTAAAAGGTGCATTAAGTCCAGGGTAGTTTGTAGCTTTAAATCTACAAATCTGAAAGTCTTCCCTACACAGTACTAGAAAGTTGTAATTCCACCTCTTGGTTTGCAGTTAACCTTATCCAAAATGCAGAAAGAAAAGTCTGTTCCTTGGATTTTCAGCTTGGCAAACATGCAGTGCAGTTGCATAATTAATATTTTTGTTTGTATTGCACGTTGATGTTCATTTAATCTTAACCTAAATTGTCTATTAGTTTTCCTATATAAAATGCACCATTTTCACATGCTGGCAAGTACATAACCCCATCTGTATTACATGTGATGAATTTTGTGATCTCAAATTCCTTACCTCTAGGTCTCAAAAGGTGGTGCCTTCAGTAATAAAAGTACAGGCACTGCAATTTTTACATCTAAAACAACCCTTAACCATTACCACCCCCGTCTTCTTGCTTCCTGATCAATATAGTGATTATGTACCAAATAATCTTTAATTGTTAAAGCCCTCATGTAGGACATTCTGGGAGTATTTTAACAATTTCTTGCAGTCCCACATCATTTTCCAAAATGTTCCAGTTTGCCTTAATAATGTTTTCTACATTTATGTCATGTGCTAAATATCTTGTAACAAAGTTAAATGATCAAATCCATTATTTCTAGTTTTGTTTTCCTATACCAGCATTTCCATGTCTTGTTCCCTGGCAGATCCACAGCATCCTGCACAACTTGGCTGCTATAACCCCTTGATAAAAGTATTTCTTCCATATTTCTAGTCTCAGTTTCAAAATATCATTTGTGCTGCAGTTTCTTTTAAGTCTTGAAAATTGACCCTTAGGTATATTTTGAATAATGTGGCGAGGATGGCAGCTAGATGCCTCTAGCAATGTATTTCTATCCTTCTGTTTCCTAAAATTGTGGTTGTTATGCCACCCTGGTCATTCTTGCTAATCTCTAAATTCAAAAGCAGATTTTCTCTTTACTAGTCATATAACTGAATCTTAAGTTTTCATTTGTAGAACGAAAGTTCATTAGGACATCATTCAGGTACCATCTCCATCAGTTTACATGATGTACAAATGGATTTTATCTGAGTCAGATAGTACATTTGACTCCCAATGTTCAACATAAAGAGTTGCCAAGATGGGGCAAAGGTTGCCTTCATGGCTGTGCCTTTGATCTGGTGGTAACATTTATTTTTAAATGACAAGACATTACAGGGAAAGGATTCTTGAGTCATGAAAAAGGATCCTTATGTCTCTATCTTGTACCATTTGGAGAAAATGAGTTTTTGGGATGGCAAGGCTTCCATTTGGTGTACTCCACAATTGTATTGTAGAGGTACTGAGCAACAAAAAACACAACGTTTCACAAACTACGTGGACGTCAACCCAGATCCACTTTCCATGCAGGAAGTTATTGGGGTGTTGTCATTTGACAAGCTTAAGATGCACTAAGCTAACTGTTGTAGTTTTACAGGTCTGCAGGGTGGCTAGACATGGCTTTTAAAGATATTTGGACCACAGTTATGTTGATTGTGTACTTATTGTGTGACTTTGGGGTTTCAGATTAGTCCATACAGTGTCTGTGGTAGCAGCTCACATAACTCTGCATACAAAACAGAAAACATTATGTCTCTATCTTGTACCATTGCTGAGTAAATGAGTTTTTGGGATGGCAATGCCTCAATCTGGTGATTTTCCAGAATTGCATTGGGAGGTATAGACCAACAAAAACACGACAATGTGTCACAAACTAAGTGATGCCAACCCAGATCATGTTTTCCCATTCAGTATGATGTTGGGGTGTTGACACATAACATGCCTGAGGGTACACAAACCTAAATAGTACATTTTACAGGTCCTCAGGGGTGGCCAGACTTGATTTTTACAACATTTTGGACCACAGTGGTGCTTTTTGTGTACTTATTGTGTGACTTTGGGGTTTTAGTTCAGTCCTTATGGTGTATTTGTAGTAGCCCAGGTCCCATTGCATCCTAAACAGAAAAACCTTTGTGTCTCTATATTGTACAATTGTTGAGAAAATTAGTTTTGAGGATGGCAAGGCCTCAGTTTGGTAATTTTTCAGACTTGTATTGTGAGATATAGACCAAAACTAAAAACACAACACTGTGTCACAAACTATGTGATGCCAACCCAGATCACTTCCCCTTATAAATATCCCCAGTTTTAAATACTTAGGCATTACCCTGGACCCCTCCCTTACTTTCACTGGAGCATGTTACTAACTCTGTGCGTGTGAGTCAGTCAGAAGTTAGGTACTGCCTACTGCCTCAAACTATTGCTGTCTGAGGATGCTCCCTTGCTATCACACTAGAAACCTACTACCCATTCTTGAATACCACTACCCCATTTACTCCCTCATGTCCTCAGTACTGCTCTCCCAAGTGAACACAATATACAACAGTATCTGTTGCTTTGTCATCCAAGCTCCCTACTCTACCCATCATTGTGCACTTTACCAGTCTTTTGGGATGCTCCCATTAAAAGGGCATTTCAATTATGCCCTGGGCTGCATTGTGGACAAACGCATAGGGTGACCACCTGTCTCCATACTCATCCCTTCTAACAGGCAGATTGGCATCCCAGAGCATCCACGTATCCTCTGTCCTCCCGCTGGATGTCCCACACATCTCCACTACCATGGGCAGTAAAGCCTTCTCCGTCTGTGCCCCCTCCCTATGGAACAGACTCCACTTATCCTCCGCTCATCCTCCTCCCATTTTTCCTTCAAGAAAATTTCCAAAGACTGGCTCCTCTCTGAAGCCTTATGCCACTGCTCTCATTAACATTAACATAGTTTTTTTGCAAAGAATTTCCCTTCTTTTTGTGATTGTTGAACTGTAGCCTCATTAGAGACTGTCCTGAGTTGTATCCTCATTTATGCACCTGCACAAATGAGCTAAATACAATATTGGAGACAGCGTGGGGCAGTACATGGGTCCAGCAGACCCCTCACACATCTTGATACTTTGTAGGTGTGGTTCCCTGACCCACCACAGGGTGTGGCATCTGCGCCAAAACACTGATCCATCCCTACCTGGCCATGATTGGTGTTGCATACTGCAGCACCTTCCTCATCAGCCTTGTCACAGTAAACTGGCTCACTGAATTCACACCTGAACTCAACTCACTGATTCGGTGAGGCAGCATGTTCCCAAGAGGTGCAATGGACATCCATGCAATTAATGTTATTTAATAAATCCTTTATTTTTAATATTTTGACCCCAAACTTTCAACATATTCTTCTTTTTATACCACCTCATAAACCCCATAGGTGAAAATGTTCAAATCTGTGCTGAAACACCATTCCACACAAGACCTTGCTCTTCAGCTCTATGGCCAAAACCTCCTCCTGCACGATCCCCTAAAAATCCAAGGATCTAGTAACTCCTCCTTCCGAACGCTGACTCTGTAAATTACCTTGATGTCACTGATCCTCAACTGGATCTCACCACACACATTTGGACCATTTGTAAGCTACTAATGCCAAGCTCGGCCTAGCCTATAGAGCTAAGGACTGCCTCACCCTGCAGCTCGGCTTGCCATAGCTAAGGGATTCTCCTCCCACACACTCCTATGGGCTCGTTGCCTTTGCCCCTGTCCCATCCTCTAGCCTTGCCAAGTGGGACACACATACGATAACTCATGCTGTTTCACACTCTGGCCCCCCGCCTCACACACCGTTGTGAGCTTTACTCCTCGACTAGAGTATACCCCTGAGAAGTTCCGGACCTACACCCTTGGCAACTTCATTGACAACATAGTTAGAATGGCCAATCCTGCCTGCTCACCCTTCCGCTCAAAACACACCTCCCTGTCTACAACCTTAGGTCATGCGCACCTAAGGCCGTCGGTCCCAAAGACCCGCACCTCACAGGCTATCGGGCTTTCACCGTCCATGGACCAAAACTGTGGAACTCCCTCCCTGCTCACTGTTCAGCCTCCCTCCCACTCTTTGCTTCAAATCCTCCTTATGGAACTTCCTGAAACCGCATCCACCTGCCTGTGTTAAGCACCCACCTGCCCCCCTAGCGTGCAGTCTCTCTCAACGTATATCTCTGCTGCTGACTGCCCTCCTCAGGCACTTACTGCTCCAGGTGGGCGGCCTTATCTCTCTTAATCTTTCACTCACCTGAGCCAGTGCCTACCCTCCCTCTCTCTATAGGCATTCTAGGCCAGGCCATTACTACCCATGTTCTCCTAACTATTTCTATTATTTCTCCCTGTTGATGTTGTTCTTGCTGTATACTCCCAAATACTATCTGTTGGTAGTTCCACCCATGTTCCCAATACCACTTGGATGTTCGATTCCTGCCTTGTTGTTCTTGCTGTGAATTCCTAAACTGTTATTTGTTGTTAACTCTGTATCACTCTATGGTGGAGCATATTGCTCCTGTATGTAACTTTTATTGTATTACCAACTGTTGGAACATGTGGCTCCTGTATGTAACTCAACGGTTGGAGCATGTGCTCCTGTATGTAATTGTGTCTCTATGGATATCCTGTAACTCTCCGGATCGCCCTGAAAATAGGCACGCTGCTGTCTCGCAGCTACCTGGTTAACAAAAGCAAATAAATAAATAAAATGACAGCTGTACCGCTCATGAGGTGGTGTGAAAAATAGGTATGTTGAATATCTGAGTCAAAATATTGCAAATTACCAAAGTTATGCACCTGCATAGAAATTGCTCAAGGCATGCTCATAATGCAGCCATTTTTAGAATTTATTTTTCAACTTCAACATGGATTCTTTTGGGACCCCACTTCATGCATACTGGCACTGTTATTTCATTAATGGTCCCAAAGGTGATTTCATGCAGCGACTGCAAAATCACCTATGGATCTGATTAATGAAATTACAGTGACAGTGTTCAAGAGGAGGGGTTCCAAAAGCCCATGCTGAAACTTTGGTGTGAACATACTTTAAAATGGCTGAGATATCAACATAAGTTGAAATTGCCATTTAAATACATTATACAGCACTTATCTTGAATCCTTAGTTTGCAGTTCGGCTTTGAAGAGTGAAGAAGTGTCCCAGTCCACAGAAGATGATATCGGCTGACCTTTGAAGGTATGTATACAATGGGGGGATGTGGGGTAGTGGGTGCTCAGTGGGAGGACAGGGATGACGAGAGACCGCTTTCTTTTCTTCAGGATTTAGCACAAAAAAAGTTATCAGGGACGGTTTTCTTGTTTGCAGGTACACATTTATAAATAAACTATTTTGGGACACTGGGGTGGGCTCCACAGTGTCCCACACTGCTGGGGAGTGGTTGTATATGCTGAGATGGAGATTGGGCTCCCAGATGTCGCCACTAATAATAAAACAAGGGGCTTGAGGATGCAAGGTGACAGATACTGAAAATAACCCCTGCCCCCAACAAAAAAGAAAAAAACATGCAAGGCTTGTACTAATTTAATACTTTATGCCACACTAACAATCCATTACAGACTACAACATGCAATGCACTTCCCACATAAAGAAACTGATTCCAAGATATGAGCCTATTCAAACAGTGCAATTCTGATGAGTTGCACTTCTTCTCTGAAACACACACACACACACACCTCACACATACATATGCACACACACACACACTCTCTCACATACATACCTGTTCCACCATGCCGAACCAACATGAAATTTGTCAATCAGCATTACAGCAATGGCACAAAGCCATCAGGAACAGAAGGTGTTTTTTAAGGAGGATTTTATCCCACACCCCCCATGTTTTAGATTATTAACTCTGAGTCTGAGTTGATTTTGGAAGGAGGCGAAATCATGGCAGATGGCAGTGTCAGCAATACTGTGGACCATTACAGTGAACTGCAGATTTTGTTGCTGTAATGATCTTCGTGGTATTACCATCGCTGTGTGAATGGTATATCCACACACTGCCAGTCATTAGAATATAGCATCCACTACAGTCTGATACATATTTATTATTTATTTCAGTACAATATAAAGAAAGCACCAGAACAAACAGTTGCCATCATAATACTGGCTGGCAATACTTTCTGCTGCACATCTTTAACTTGTAGCAACTGCAGCTTGCTTCACGGTGAAGGATAGGATCCACTTTTCAGTCCTGTCACCAACTTTGAACCACTATCTGATTGAAACAAAAAAAGAAAATGGTAATTTAGCCTCAGGACTTATTACACTATGCATATAACAGTTCAATAGTTGTTGATGCTGAAGTTAGAGCAGCAATCAGGTACGTTTCGGCAAACAGGAAAGTAGTACTGAAGTCCTATGTGACAGAATGTCATTCAACTCCTCTGAGGTGAGCATGTCATGTACCGATGCAATACAGACATCTGGTGTACCGTGTGCCACCATGATGACTGATGGTAATTAGTGACTTGACTCACTAATTACAAACATTTAAAAATAAAAATAGAACAGTTTCAGAACACATTCAGAACACAATAGAATAAAATGTAATTGCTGATCACCATTAGACAACTCTTGGCATGAAATGTTAGCAAATGTATATACTAATAAACACTGCTGCTTTAGTGCCATGTAATGTATTTGTTGGATGGGACCCAGTTGCACTATGTGACACAGCTGTCCTTTAGTAAAGGACAGCTGTGTCATATAGTGCAATGTCTACTATCCGCCAAATACATTATACAGCACTAAGTTTTATTCCTCAGCTTGTGTTCAGCTTTGAAGAGTGCAGGCATGTTCTAGTCCACATAACATGACAGCATATGACCCTGGCAGGTAAGTATAGATTAATGGGGTGTGTGTGGTGGTGGGCACTTTGTGGGAAGGTGGGGATGGGGAGGTAAGGGTGGTGATGATGAGGGACTGTTTTCTTTCTTTCTTTCTTTCTTTCTTTCTTTCTTTCTTTCTTTCTTTCTTTCTTTCTTTCTTTCTTTCTTTCAGGTTTAAATAAAAAGATGTCAGGGGACTGTTTTCTTTTGCAGGTGTGCATATAAAATTAATCAATCTCTGGACACTGGGGTGGACTCCTAGTGTCCACTCACCCACCCACTCAGCTGTATGGTGGTAATTACAAGGAAAATGGGCTACGGGCATCTGACACTGGGGTTGGGCATCCCTGTGTCAGACTGTACAAATAAATAAATAAATACATTCATACACTGCCACCAGGGATTGGGACTCCTGGTGTGCAGATACAGTTGAAGGCACAGCACAGTCAGGCTGGTGGGGCTATTATGACAGTATCCTCGTCTCTGACCTATGAGTGGAGAAGCTTAGCAGGGATTGCACTATATGACTACAGCTGTCATTTATTAAAGACAGCTGTGTCAGATAGTAAGCTGTCTGCTCTTCACAAACATTCAGTTAGGAATGGAATGTTGATTTTTGAACTGCACATGCTCAGAAATGAAACATGTTTGTTAAATAATTTAAAAACTACTTAACAGTGGGACCTAAAAACCACAAAAGCACACACCCTGGACTAACCTCTATCTAACCTGAAAATTTCAGGTTTCAAAGCCTCCTATTTATTTAGTTATTAGGTGGCAAAAAAAGTCTTTACATTTTCAAAACGGACACTTTTGTAGCTATTTGCACCTCTGTAACTTCTGCTCCCTGAACCATCTACAAGAAATTTACAAGATCACAGAGGCTAAGCTTTCCAAATTTCATGTAAATCAGTGGAATGAGTGCAAAGTTATTGAGGTGCAAACATTTGGGTTTAACATAGAACATAGAACTGCTTACACAACCCTAATATACAGGGATTGACTGCACCTGTATAATTCATATATAAGGGGATACATGATGGGCAGGAGTGGAATACGGAATATATTCTCACTCCTACAGAGTGAGGTCTGGATATTTCACAGTGCCGGCATGAGTGAAATATACAGTGCTCACAATGCAGGAGTGAGAATATTTTCCATATTCCATGATCTGCACATCATGTGTGCTATTTATACCATGGGGTGAGACCAATTTCAGTGAGCAAATTATGTTTGGTGTTGTGGAGGCTCATTTGAGTTAAAGCTATGCTGGTGCTGTGGTAGTGTGTGTGAGGTTTTATGAATAGATTGTTGAAGTGAGCTGGAATTGGGTGATATGTGTGTGTATGTGTGTGTGTGTGTGTGTGTGTGTGATTTGCTGTGCTGTGTTTTGGTGATTGGTTGGCTAAGTGGGGTGGGTTCTTTTGTGTGGTGGTGAGAAACATGGTGGTGATTTCCTTGGCAGGTCTGTGTCTTTATTTTGGATGTTTAACAGGTTTCATGTGTTTGTTTGTTGGGTGCACATTTTACATTTGTTGTGCAGCTCGCTATGTTATTTTCACAGAAGCATTTCATATAGTAGCTTCAGCATTCCGTGACAGTTACACATTTATTTTTACTGCTGGAACAAGTTTGTGATATTGAAGCAACTGATTATTACATAATTAAAGCATTCTAAGGTAAAGTAATGCAAAATATCATGTTGCTAGTCTGGAGATGTAAGACGATGATTGTTGGTGTTCACCGCCATCGGTGCCTCAATCTGAGTCAGAATCCAATGATATTACCATTTGGTTTGTTTTTTGAAGCTTAGTTTGTTGATCCATGGCATGATTATAGCAGTGTTTTGATAATTTGGAAGGTTCATCTTTGGAATATGCTGCTTCTTTTTGTTCATTTTGTAGGTCGATATGTGGGAATGCAGGCTTCACTGATCCAGTCAACTCAGCTTTTCAAATGCAGCACAAGAGATCTGCAGGTTGCTACATTTAAAAGCACTGCTGCAGGTGACTGTGATTATGTATGTTAATTCTGTTCATTGTATATAGGGACTGGTTCAGAAGAAGGCAAATTACAGGGTGTTTCTTAATGTTTTCACATGTAGGTGGCTGACATCAGCAGAGTAGGTATAAACGGTATTTATTTTAACTCTGCTAATGTCAAGATGATTTATTCCACTGCAGTGAAAATAACATGATTTATCTCACTGGAATTGGTCTCACCCATGATATATATATATATATATATATATATATATATATATATATATATATATTATTTGCAATAAATTCAGTTAATGCATCAGTTTGGATTAAAAGAACAAAAGTAGGGAAATGTGGCATTAGGGTTTCCAATCCTAACACCCCACCCCCACCCTGCAGGCAGCAACAGGCATGGGTGCACATTGTCAACCCTAACGTTCACCCCATTCCATGTGTAAGTAAGCTGAGATTGGTACAGTATATGAGAATGGGGTCAGAGTTAGTATTGACAACCCCATACACACCCACACCCATTGCTGCCTGCAGGGTGGGGGTGGGGTGTTTGGTTGAAACCCAATGCCAGATCTCCCTACGCTTGTTGCTGGAACTCTAACTGATGCATTAACTGAGTTTTTTGCAAACAATGTCCTTACTTTTTGAGACAGTATAATCATATCGTCATTTGGCTGTGGAGCACACTGCACTCTGGGGCCTGCCCTCTAATCCCTCCATAGATGCATACATGTTACTGTGGAAGCATTTCAGTCAAAACATCAACCATATTGTTAGAATAGCCTTGTTATTACCACGCCTCATGAACACTGGGCTAACAATTTTCAAATCCCTGCCAAAATATTGTTCCATGCAACTGCAATGTCATTCCGTGCCACAGGTGAGAAAACACATTTTGGCCAGGATTTGAAAAATGACAGCTGTCACAATCATGAGGCAATGTAAAAAATGTTCATGTTGAAAATTTTGGGTGAAAATATTTACAATTAGCAAAGTTACAAGCAAAGCGTAGTAAAATTTCAACCTATATGCACAACTTTGCCATTTTTACATATTGTGACCCCAAATTTTCAACATAGCCTTCTTTTGACTACACCTTCAAATCACGCTTGAAAGGTGATTTCGCTACATGATTGTGAACTAGCTTTTTGGGCAGATTAGTGAAATTCCAGTGACATTGTCCATGGGTGCGGTCACCAAAAGGCCATGTTGAAAATGTGTTGTTGAAATATACAAAATGGCCAAAATATGCATCAGAGTTGAAAACACCATTGAAATATATTGAATAGCATTTACCATAGTTTTCATATTGCAGTCATTGGTTCCAGCAACAAAATGTGTCTTTGACAGCAGAGTGGATCTTCACCCAGGGACCTTTTCAGGTGAGTGAGGAAATGAGGGGTACAGGGTGGTGGATGCTGAGTGGGAGGTAGGGGTAGGTGGTGTGGGTTTGCTGATGGACCTTTTTTACAGGTTTTATGGAAAAAGACATTGAGGACAATTTTCTTTATTATAGCCTGGGTGCCTATTGGAGGCAGTGGGTACCTCTAGACAGCAGGGAAAGTAAAAGTTTAAATGGGGACAGTGATCAGAAGGTGGGTGGTATCACTAGACACAAGCGAAAACTGGAAACTTGTAGGGACAGTGATTGGAAAGTGGATGTGCCACTAGATACCAATGAAAGAAGGGGAACAACAATTGAGGTTAGAGGGTGCCACTAAACACCAAAGAAACACTGGGGACTGGGATTGGATGGTGGGGGTGCCAATTGACAACAGGGATGGCGATCAAAGGGTGAGGGTGCCAGCAGATACCAGGGAAAGGGAGAAAGGGAAAATATTTAACTAGAAAGGAACATAAGCTGACGCTTGTTTTGAGGACTGACCTTGGAGCACAAGGAAGTTATATGACTTGCTCAGGCTCATGCAGTATGCAACTGGCAGCTGTGGCAATAAAACTTGAATTGGGCCAGAGATTGAAGGGTGAATGTGCCACTACACAGTAGGGCAACGAGGGGTGCCAGTAGACATCACCAAAACAACAGGGACAGTGATCTGAGCGTGAGGGTGCCACTAGATACCAGGGAAAGGATTTGCCATCATGAAACAAGATCTTTTCATGACTCATGACATGAAAAATAATCTTTCTTCATATCATGAGTCACAAAAAAGATTTATAATGGTAAAAAAGAAATTCAAGGGCATGTCCTCAACATGTAAGTGTAGAATCCAGCTGAGGGTGTCCAATTAGAAGAAGACATGTGTTGGTTTTACTCAACACATTACTTTTTGAATTATTTATTTTTGTTTGCCCCTAACTGAAATTAAAATGGCAGCAGCATGAAAAATATTCCTCAATTTTGGACAAAGGATTGGCCATTTGCAATGCAGAATCCTGTTTCAAGACTACATCTAACTTTTCCCATTGAAAATAATGGAAAATTCTAAAATGTAATAACTTTTGAACAGATTAATATTTTTTCACCAAATCTTCAAAAGACTTATCTATGAACAAAGACATTTCTATCAAGAACATTTCAAAATAAAATCCCATGTTGTTTTTGCGCAGAGGTGTGACAAACAATTTTACAAAAAATGAACATTTTACATTGGTTTACACGCCATATCTCCGCACCCTCACATCCGACTGGAAAGAAACTTGGCACATCAAGAGATCTTCAGTCCCTGATGGATCCTGCAAAATGTCATGCAAATCAGTTGAACGGTTATTAAAGTACAAAATGTTGAGTTTAACATAGAAGTGAAGTTTTAGTCCTGACTTGCATACTATATATATTTTTAAACACAAAGGAAAACAAGATGGCAACAAATGAAAAATAATTTTTACCCTCACAGAAAGGCTCAGCCCCATTGAAAGAAGAATTCCTTTTCATTTCATATAGATATTTTGAACTGCTTACTAAGCATACTCAAAACCCAAAATTGTAAAATGTTTAAATAACTTTGAAACTGATTAATATTTTTCACCAATCCAGCCAAGGGCACATTTGTGGGCCAGGCCCTTTTACCCTGAAAGTTGCAGACCAAAATTCCAAACTGTCTTGGCACTACAGGTGTCAAAAAACAGCAAACTCTCCACCCCTGAAAATTCACTATTTACATTAGCTAGATCTCATAATTCACACATCCTACTGGAATGAGAATTGGCACATCCAGTGATCTATCCCATGAGATTGCACATGCAAACTTTCATGCAAATCTGTTGACAGGTTGTGAAGTTATTAAGTGCAAAAATTGGGTTTAACATTAAAGTTCCTGTTCAACCCTATATATAGTGGTGCTACTGTATCACTATAATATATATATATATATATATA
Organism: Neoceratodus forsteri; assembly: GCA_016271365.2. Classification (NCBI taxonomy): domain Eukaryota; kingdom Metazoa; phylum Chordata; order Ceratodontiformes; family Ceratodontidae; genus Neoceratodus; species Neoceratodus forsteri. Next base: position 1,237,191,496 of record CM057453.1, on the reverse strand, counting down.
TATATATATATATATATATATATATATATATATATATCTTAGTGTGTGTGTGTGTGTTTGTGTGTGTGTGCCTTTGTGTATGTATGCATGTTCAGTATGTATGTATGTATGTATGCATGTATCTATCTATCTATCTATCTATCTATCTATCTATCTATCTATCTATCTATCTATCTACTTTATTTACTTTGAAACCCACAGTATCTATTTATATGCAGTCTTTCTGTCTGCTTGTATCTCTATAGGCCTGCCTCTCTGTCTTTCTGACTGTCTATCTATGACTCTGTATATATAGTACATATACTGGCACCCCCTTCCTCACCCAACATTAATATCAAGCAGACCTTGCTATCCAGTGGTAACCCCCTCAGTCCACTCCAATTGAATTCATCTATGTTATCCAGTAGTACTGACACACTTACCCACCCTGCCTCATTTTAAGCAACCCTGGTGTCCATTAGTATCCCCACACTCACATCCTGCCAAATCTTGGTATTCTTGTTGTTCAGTGATAGCCCACACCCAACACCCTACTTCATATCCCAGTGTCCCTGGCAATCAGTGTTACCCACCATCACCAAGGTCACCCATTCCAACACCATGTGCCCTACTGCAGTGTTGGATATACTAAGTCAGAAAAAGTAAAACAAAGTAATTTTCCTATCCCTTACTAGCACCCATCCCACTTATTCCTCTCCCCATCACAGACCAGTATAACCTCCATTCTCCAGACCTGTAGCACTCTATTCAAAACCTTGTCCCTAAGCCACCCATAATTAAAATAAAAATAGATGGAGACTGGCACAACCCTCCTCTCAGCTGCTTTCAGTCATGCTTTGATGAAGATTGATGAAGATGGTGACTGAGGAGTTTTGTACTTAATGACCAGGGAAAGAGATTAGCATTTCTTCACTATCATAGGTTCTTTATGCTTTTATTTACAATATGCCATCATTGCCTATGGGCTGATCTTTGCAAGTTTTGCATTAGCAAATTTTGCTGTACTCAGAGTGGTGCTTTCTAAAGTTAGTTTATTTGCAAGACATATTCTTTGTGAGATAACATTGAGATCTACTTTGTGTACAGACCCAGTATCCATGATTGCCAATGATGATTATTGGAGAGAGTCGAGGAGAGAGCCATAGGCACCAGAGAACAAAATATTTGTACAGTGAAGCCCACTAGGATCAAACACAATGCCACAGATTCCCTGTACTAAAACCACCAGCACTAAGTGGCTAATATTAATTTGTTTTGAGGACTCTACATTTTCTTTCTCAACTTCAGCTCAGAATTAAATGGCTTTTCCTTTATATGACCCTGGGCGGTATGTGGCAATAGCAGTATTCCTCAATATACATTTTAAGCATTCTTTAAGAGTATATTACTAAACAAGTTATCTGTATTTTCCTTATAATTTTTCTAAAACCATAGCAGTCTTGTTTTTAAACAAGCCTGCAGATCTCTGACTTTAGTCCCATAGCTTTTAAGATTGTCTTGAAACTTGATGAAAGTTATGAATTCCACTTTGGTGAGATCAGAATCTTCAGAATGTGGTTGGCAGATATTTGCCCTTTTCCATGGATTTATTGGCTAAACTACAAAATAATACACATGGACTGCAGAATAACAGTTCTGAGGAATTTTATTCTGCATTTTAATGGATTATTCCACAATACATATAATTATTCCGCAGTTCAGTGATCAGTTCTGTGGATTTTCTCCCACAGTTTAATACATTAATCCACAAATCATACATTCATTCTGCAGTTCAGTGAGTCACTGAACTGTAGGATAATGTATGAATTATGATGTGTATTAAACTGCAGAAAAAATCAGCAGAACTGACCACTGACAATGGTGAGTTTTGCTGAATTTTTTCCTCAGTTTAATACAATAATCCACAATCCATACATTTAGTCTGCTGTTCTAAATCAAATTTCCATGAACATTGTTAATTTGATTTTTAAACATTCATGGAATTGAATGTCCAACTTTCATGGAAGTTCTGCAGGCAGAAGGGTTTTTCTGCACAGCTCTCGACTCATACAACAGCCTTAAACTCTTTTAAAATTGCAACAATGTAATATTGTATAGCATCCATTTTATATTTTGCCTTTTTGACTTTCACTGGCATTTTTCCTGAAACCATGTTAGAGTGTAATGTCATAAGTTGCTCAGTCATTACTCCATTAAACCATTAATGGGTCGGCACTCCTTTACTAACTGGGTAGCCACATCGCTAAATGAACTCCTGCCAGCATAACCAGTCTACCTAGGATCTCACAGTTCAAGCGGGCACTCAGGGCTAATATTGCCCAGAACTCATCTTATTGCTGCCTTGATCCATCCTGAACAGGGGTGGTGTTAGCATTTCCTGATTATACTTTGTAACATGCCATTACCTGATCTTCCACAAATTAGTTAATTAAGCTATATTGCATTATGTCACACAGTTACCTTACTTTACTACAAATGGATTATTTATTTGTATTATACTTGTACTATGCTTATCATATATACCTTATGTAACCACAAGTAGCCCTACAATGAGGCTCCACTTGAGCTGGCTAATATGAATTTGTCCCAGATTTTCCCTTTTCCCCACAAAACAAACCACTTATATGTTGTTGTGCTCAGATTGGCAATTAATTTATTGTATATCATCTTTCCATTTCTATTTCCATCATCATTTATTAATGTGTTTTACAATTGTATTATTATTGCATCCACATATCAATTTTTGATCCTCTCTCTCTGTTTTCTGCTCACTTCCCCAGGTGTAAACCTGGGTGCCTTCTTCTTCTCTTTTTCTGGTAGGTAGCAGTGAGAGCCGAGACCACTTTTTGTCCTTCCATATCCTCTTCTTCTCATTATATTTCTTTTTATTCCCCTCCCTCCTCCCCCATTTTTCCTCTCTGCCATCCACTCTGGCAGACCAAGTCATTCCTTCTGCTTTTCCCACTTTTCTTTTCTCTTTCGTTGGGTGGGTGGGTGGTAACAAAACTACAGCAAAAGTGACTGAACCACCACTGCATTGGTCTTTTGTACTCCTTTCGCCCTCCCTTCCTGTTTGTGTCTATTGTCCTGTCTCCCTGGCCCCTCCCATGCCTCCCCTCCTTGCCTGAGCAAACCAATTCTGGCCCAGGGAAAGGGGTGCACCAGGACAACTTGGTCTGTAAAGGCAAACTCCAATTGCCCCAGATTTTCCCTTTCCCCACAAAAGACAAACCACTTATATGTTGTTGTGCTCAGATTGGCAATTAATTTATTGTATGTCATCTTTCCATTTCTATTTCCATAATTATTTATTAATGTCTTTTACAATTGTATTATTATTGCATCACATTTCAATTTTTGATCCTCTCTATTTTCTTCGCTTCCCCAGGTGAAAACCTGGTGCCTTCTTCTCTTTTCTGGTAGGTAACGGTGAAAACCAGACTGCTTTTGTCCTTCGTATCCTCTTCCTCTCATCATATTTCTCTTTTTATTCCCCTCCCCCCCATTTTTCCCATATCCTGTCTCCAGCTTGCATTGGATGACTGGTCTTCCCCCTTTAGGATCCCCCTTCTTTTTTTTATCTCTCTTCCTGTCTCCTCCATGCCTCGATAAATCCCATCATTTCAGTATTAAACATATCTATCGCTAAGTCTGACAGGTGCACCCCATCTGATCTGTAAAAATCATTGATCCATTCCTCCACCCCACATAGAATTATGTGGCCCCTATGCTACTTATCAATGTGCCTACCCTTCTGTTCATCTTTCTCCTGGCCCTGTCCACTGCTACATGGCTGTATGCATGCCTCCATACCCTCCTTGGTATAATGTCGGACCAGGCTATGCCCACTCTTGGCCACCACTCCTGAATCTTCCCCAGGTCTTGCTTCACTTGCATATATGTGTCTATCCATGGCTTCCCCAATGTCATTACCCCCAGGTGTATTATGATTAAGTCTGAGATGGGTTGTCGCTCCTTCATTTCTCTCAGGGTAGGAAACAATTGCACCCATCTCATCCCTTGGATGCCATGTCACACTAGCTTACATTGCCTGACATCCTGGTACAGCTGTTTTCCCAGCCTTTCTCTCCGCTCTCCTTTCCGCCCAAGAAATGTATGAGTGCCTGCAGATCCAAACTCTGTAGTCATCCCCTTCCTATAGAATTCAAGCAAAATACACATTTTAATTATCGTATGCCTTTTTCCTTTCTGCTATGTTCCCCACTCTTCTTTTTTTTTTTTTTTTTAAACATAAATTGATGTGTTAGTCTCAGTCCTGTAGTATCCGAATATACCTTTTGTAACCGGTCGACACTCAAGCGCCCCTTTTTCAAAAATACTGTCCACTGTTTCTCCTGTAGTTGCCCACTTTGAAGCAGCCCCAATTCGGAAGGAGTGAGAGGAATAATTACCGGGTCCTCCCCAGAAACTCTGTGCTTTTTAGCATGGCCGTCGCTTGGTAACTTGTCCTTTCTTCCCATCCTGTGCACAAACAATCTCTCTGTTTTTATCCCCAGCTCTGTGGCATATGCCCACAAAGCCTTTATTGGGCATACTGCCCCATCTACGTGTGCCTTAATGGTTACTGCACACCCATTCCCCACCTGATCTGTTTTTGACTTCTTGATCATAACTTGTATCTCCTTCTGCCCCAAGTTATGTCCCTCCATTCAAGCCCCCATCCTCCTCCCCCGGCCACGCCCTACTGTCTCACTCACTGTAGGGCCCTGCAAACATTACTGAATAGATTGTGTGAAACAGCTGAGCCTCTTCTCTGGACCTGCAAATTGCCAGGAGTATGCCCTTAACTTTGCTAGCCAATGTTCCGCTATTGGATGCCTACCATACATGGGCCTCTTGTTCAACCTACCCGACCCTTGCATCATTCTCCTTATCAGCATTGATTTTGTTGGGTCCTTCTACCGCTTCAGGCTTCACACCAAACTAATCTCCGCTAGGTACACCCCTATCATGGTGTGGGCCGTTCCCTCTCCATTGGTCCACTGTAAACTTCCTTAGCTGCTCCTCAGTAAGTGCCCACTTACCTCCATATGGTGTTTTTCCCTGAATGCTTGCAGCTCTCGCCATGACCCTTCATACGCCCTCAAGGTCCGTGGTGCCCAGGAGTTGTGAAACAGCATTTCGGCTCCCTCTTGCCAACGTCCCAGATGTTCATTGGTATGGTGTTTTCCGCTCCTCTGCTACGTGCCAGCATCCGGAAATGATCCAGCTGCAGATGGGAAAGGCTGTCAACTAAGATATTCTTAACCCTTCTATATGCTTGGCCCTAAATGACATATTCAATTGTAAAGCTCTCAATACCAACTGCCTCAATACTCTCATGACCGTCTCAGATCTGGCCCCTGTTGTTTCAAAACCTCTACTACTGCCTTGTTGTCACACCAGAATGTGACCTTGTGATTCTGCAACTCCTCTCCCCACACTAGGGTACAGACCCAAATGGGCATAAATTCCAATAGTGTAATGTCCTTTAACTGTCCATCTCTCACCCAGTCTGCTGGCCATGGTTCCGAGAACCATTTTCCCTCAAATAGCCCCCATCCCAAAACCTCCTCCGCATCTGTATACAAGTCCAAATCAGTGTTGTAAACTCATTCATCCTGCCAGAATGAGCAGCCTCTGTAATTGCTAAGGAATTCTTCTCGCACTTTGAAATCTTCTTTTCCCCTTCATTATGTCCACCCAGTGGTGTGGTCTGGTGACTCCTGCTGTGACCCTTGCTAAATACTTAGTGAAAGCCCGCCGTGGTCCAATTGCCCACAGGCAAAGTTCAGATGCCCCAGCACTTGCTGTACCTGAAGTAATTGCACCTGCCTCCTGCTCGTATATACCGGATGAGGTCCTTTAGCTTTGTTACCTTGTTGTCTGGTAACTGAAACACCCCACTCAGTGTTTCGATCTCAATTCTCAGGAACTCTAACACCTTACTGGGACCTTCGGTTTTATCCAGTGCTAATGGTACCCCAGCTCTGTACACAATTCCTGAAAACTGGCAAGGATCCTCTCTGTCTCTCTCCTTCCACTGCCTATCAACAGAAAGTCATCCAGATAGTGTATGACCACCTTGAAACCAGTTTTCTCCTGAAATATCCACTGCAAACAGGTGCTGAATGCTTCAAAAGTGACACAGGCTACTGAACATCCCATGGGCATCTCTTTGTCAAAATTGCATTGGCTCCCCACTTTAAAACCCAATAGATCCCAATCCTCCTTTTTAACTGGCAGCAGTCAGAATGCAGACTCTGTGTCTGTCTTGGCCATCCATACATTGGGCATTGCCCGTATAGTCTGCACTGCCTCTTCTAATGTGGCATAGGTAACCCTGCTGTGCTCCTCACTTATGAAATCATTCACAGAGTCCCCCTGTGGAAATGATAGATGGCGAATCACCCTGTATTCCCCACTTTGTGTCTTGGGCACCAGGCCCAGTGGTGAAATTCTCATATTCCATAATGGGGGTTAGAGTACGGCCATTTGACTCTGGCTGCTGCCCTTTCCTTCTCTATCTTTTCCTTCAAAATGTCCTCTTTCCTTTTACAGACCCCAGATTGTTAGCCTCTTGCCCTTCTTGGGCCTTCACTGCAATGAAAAACTTGTCCTAAAGCCATTATTTATCGTTTTCCTAATTCCTGTCTGGGTAATCTTTAGCCATTTTTCCCATGCCTCGATCTTGTTGGGAGTTCTGGCTTCCTTAAATTGCTCTCCTCCATCCCCTTTTTGACCCCTCTTGCCCCTACCCAGCCTCGTTCCCCTTCTGATCAGTATGTTTGGTGCCCCTACCCCCATATCCTCGACCTATTGGCACCTTATTCCATGCCTGTCCCTGTAGCCCTGAACTTCCGGAAGGCTGCTGGCCTGCTACCTGTCCCCCCAGGTCCCCTGTGGCCATGCTGTCCTGCATCTATTTGCAGGTGGGTTCCCCACATTTTGAGCATGCATGCGGAACCGACATTGGGGCCATAAGCAAAATGCCCTGTTATATCCCCAGCAACACTTCTGGGGTATTCCCCTCTTTTCCCATCTCCCCTCTGGTGTGGATTGATCCATTATGTAGTCCATCCACAAGTCTAACTGCTTTGTGTCCCACCTCACATCCCCATATATTGCCATTCTTTGCAGGAAGAACTCATCATAATATATCAACCTACCCCCTTTTGCCTTCTCCTTCTGATAATCAGCGAATACATAATAAGCGGTATACCCAATTCTGGCTTCTTTTCCAACACTATCGCTGAGTACATGGCGAAACCTATGAACCAGATATCCCACGTCTTCCCTTTTGTAAATTTGTCCTCATCTTTCTTGCCCAATAGAACCACTGCTGCTGCCATCTCACTTTTCCCAATACTTTCCATTTCCTCATATTTGGCCACTGTCTCCTACTCACTAATGCAAAATGTCCTACTCCCTTTCCATATTTTCTCTTTCGTAGCCAGTGGCACATGCTCTCCTATCCGCATTCCTGGTGTTCCTATCTCCTTGTTCCTTTTCCTATGTTTTCCGTCCCTTATCAGCTTCCTTTGATGTTTCATTATCTGATCTAATCTGCTAATACTGACTCCATCTGCCCCAAACCCCTGTCCAAGAGCCGCAACAATTTGTCCTATGGGTTCCTTAATACTATCTCCTACTGTCTCTGATACATTATCTGGGGCCTTCCATTTTGCTGTAGCCTGTTGTCATCGAGATGCCCCAGCTTGGTTTCCTGTGGCAAGGTGGCTGGTTGGGCATTATCTGCAATGGAACCACCGTGGTAGGGGATCCGGTCTGGGTTCCGCTGGGGAACACCACTTGCTCCTGGGGAGGTACTGACAGCTCTGGTACACAGGGCTGCTGCAGTACTGGGCTGACCACTTGGGGAGGCACTGCTGGTGGTTTCCCACTGGTCATTTCCGCCACCCCTTTCCTTTCCACTTTCCGTTTCTCCCTGGATCTCCCTGGTTTCCTCCCTTCCACCATTTGCCACATCTTGTTGGCCTTCTCCATCAGCTCCACAATAGCCTTGCAGCCATCTTCCTTTGATGGCCTGTTCCATTTGGTGCCATCTTCTCTCTTGTGCCTGTATAAATTCTGTAAACAGCCACAAAACATTTTTATTAATAAATCCTTGCTCAGCCCTCTCTCCTCTTACCCCCTTTTTTTGTACCACCCTCTGTACGAGGACTGCTTCATCGTCAGAGGCCAACTGAAACCATGCTGCATGGCTCAGGCCTTGCCTAGCCATCCTTCCCTGGCCTCTTCTCTCCTTCCATTGATATCTCCTTGAAATGGCCTCCAGTTTGTCAGCTTTTAGTATATTTTTTTTGAACTCCTGTCTGGCCCTCGATTGGCCTCTCCCCACATGGCACCCTTTGTGCCGATCACATGGTACAGACTCCTGGCTCACAGGCCCGTTCACCTTTTTGCCCTCATAGCCTCCAGCTGCCTGAGTGGCCTCTCAGCCTAACCCACCTTTTCTCTCCTTAAGGGCCTTGTGTGTTTGCCATCTTTTGGCATGTTGGCCACTTCATGGCCCCACCATCCTGCTTCCCCTCCGCTGCTCTTTTAAAGGAACCCTCTCCAAATCCCTTCCTGTAATTGTCCAGCCGTGTGGCACCCTGCAGCGTCTGATATGTTGCCATGAGGCAATCTCATTGCACTCTCTCCCACCCCGTCCCGATAGACCTCCCAATTCATCCCTTCTGCATCCCACTGCCACGGATTAAATTCCTACTGCTGTGCCTAATTGAAACAGAAACTCCACAAGGCCCTACTTTTCAGTGAGAAAGTGCTAAACTTCTTGTTCACTAGGCATTGTACCCACAGCGTCTGATGTCCTCCACTTGCACATAGGCCGATTGCCCCGGCCCTATTCAAACTCTCCATTTTCCCCACCTCAAGCTTGCATCAGCTTGATTCTCCCTCCTAAATGCCCCAAAACAACACAACAGTAATCAAAAGGGGGGTACCTTTTTCGGGTAACCAGTATGTTTTGCTCACTCTTCAGCTTGTTTCTCAAAAATACCTGCCTATTGCCTTGCCTAATATAATGAAAAAATGCCACAAAGTGCTACTTTTCTGTGAGAATGCACTAAACCTTTTGTACACTAGGCTGTATTGTACCGTTGTCTGACGTCACGCTACTTGTTCACTTAGGCCGATTGCCCGGCCCACATTCCAAGCTTGCAACAGCTTGATTCTCCCTGCCCAATGCCCCAAAATAATGAGTACAGTAGTAAAGGGAGATATAGCCTTTTCCCAGGTAACCAGCATTTTTTACTAGCTCCAATGCTTGATCCTCTCCAAAGCGCACTCCAGGTAGCATTATCGCTCATCGCGTGCTGTACTGTGAGCATCTCTGCCCTCCAGCTCCCCACGATGCAAGTGGCCACACTCTCTAAGCCTGGCCTTACTTGCCACAATTCATTCCTCTGAACATATCTGTCCTACTGAGCCACCCAGACAGATGCCAACAGCCACAATTCTCTAAACCTGGCACTACTTGGTCCCCACAACTCATTCATTAAAACATAACTGCTCCTACTGAGCCACCTAGACAGATACAAGCCAGCCATGAATCTCTAAGCCTGGCATTGCTTGCTCATCACAATTCATTCTTTTAAACTTATCTGTTCCTACTGAGCCACCCAGACAGTATTATTACTCTTAAAGTACCACATTCTGTTGTTTTTTTATATTGCCTTTAGTCTTACCTTCTTGTAACTCAATGCACAAACCTCAGCTTCCTCCGTTCCCAATTCGACCAGTCTGATGTGCTGTTGTGTCGATGTAACAAACTACAGCAAAGTGGCTGAACCACCGCGCTGGTCTTTTGTACCCCTTTCGCCTCCCCTTCCTGTTTGCTTGTCTTTTGTCCTGTCTCCTGGCCCCTCCTTGCCTTCCTCCTTCTTGCCTGAGCAAACCAATTCTGGCCCAGGGAAGGGTGCACAATACAACTTGGTCTGCCCTTAAAGGGCAAACTCCATTGTACCTAATTTGTACCCTGTTTTGTCTACTGTATTGTTTCTCGATGAGGTGGAACCTTTGTAAATGAGCAATTTGTGCTCAAAGGTTCTTTCTGATTATTTTAAATAAACAATAAAATTAATAATTTTGCATTTGCCAATTAACATCTGTTCTGAATGGTTTACTACTATATAAATAGGGCCCAAGTGACTGGTTTCCAGTCTTAGCAGGTGACTTTTGGCTCCTTTTTACACAGATCTTCTTGATTGTCTGACTTAGTTATCATACTGAAGATAGCTTTAACAAACATTTTTTGAACTTTATGAATAGGGCCAAAACTGTGAATAAAGCTAATTAATCTATTTATATAGCCATCAATTTAATTCATAGAACTATTTGCTTTATATCATATATGCTAATGTTTTGTCACACAAGTGATTGATATAGCACCTAACTAGCTCTCAAGTGGTAATAGAGACACTACTAAAGGTGCTGTAATTTATTGTATTATCTGTACTTTTTTGTTTAAAAATGAAAGCCCTGTGCTACTATAGAGTGGCCTATATATTTTATGTGTTTTATTTATTTGTGTTACATTTGTGTTTCTCCTTTAAAGGGTAGTGCATCTTTGCTATTGTTGCCATTGAAGCAGAATCACAGCAGCTAGGAGTGATGGACTGTGGTAGTTTTGTTTCTGCATTGGACAAATCAAGTTTACTATCAGACAAACTATAATATTGAATGAACCTATGTGAAGGACAATATCTTTTGTAGTTGCTTCTCCTAGACTCTGGTGTAACCAAAAGAATCTTGATGATTCTGGATTAGCCAGAATTTTCTGGATGATAAGAACTCTATTTTTTAACATTTAATACCATTGTATCTTCGACATTTTGAAATTAAATTAAAACTTTTTTAAATTAAACTTTTCTCTAGGCTTGTCATTGCTGCAGACAAGCTCTTCTACTCTGTCCCTGCCTGCTTTCATCTGGAGCCTGCCTCCCTGAACCACAGAGCCAGAGATCCCCTATGGATTGCATCCCATGGTGGGGCTAGGAATAGGTGGGCCATTCACCCTCGGTGACTTATATCTAGATTGGGCATGGTGGTCAGGTGGCAGTGTAAGAAGGAGGCAGGTGGCAGGCTTCATCTGTCCTGTGCCAGGCCATTTTCATTTTCCTCATTCTCTGGTGCTATGGTCAACACAGTTTCCACATGTGCATGGAGTGCACATGCCCACCAGAACCAATAGCCCTACTCCACCCACCAAGTGTAATGCCAGCCCCTCGAGCATTGGTGTTACCACCAGCCACTCATCTGGTGGTGGTCAAGAAGGAATGATTATTTCTCCAGTCAAGGAAAGGGAGATTTGCCTGATGGCCACTCACTGATCTCAGCCCCAGTTAACCCCTGATGACCAAGCTCCTTTCTGGACTTAGGCCACTGATGTGGGAGAGGTAAGGCTCATTGCGTGCGAGGTCATAATGTTGTACACTTAATATCGTATGACATTATAGCTATCCCAGAATAAGCGCTGTGGGACAGTGAATGGTGCAATACCGCGTATACTGCTGTACACGTTATTGCACCATTCCTACTCTGAGCAGAGGATAAGCCCTCTGCTGGGAGTCAGTTCCTGAGCAGCTGCCATGGCTCACTGGACAGGCGACAGCAGCAGAAACCAGACACTGCGTCTGGGACCGGGTTTGATTCCCAGTCCCAGAAATTTTTATTTTTCACTACTTTGTGCTTCCTGAATTGGACCCTCCCGGAGTTGAGAATCTTTAGTGGGGGGTCTGGGGGACCTGGGCCCCTACAATGGGGTGTGGGGGCTGAGCCCCACAGAAAAAAGTTATGCCGCATGGCATAAATCATGCTATTATTGGCAGTGCGATTAACTATGCGGCATAATGTCTTGTGATGACATTATGACCCCATGCTGGCACATTATGCGCCCTCAGCCCTTTACACCAACCACCAGCTACATTAAAACTTTTTATTGTGCAGGTGTTTTACCTGGATTTTCAAAGCCTAAGTTAGACTTTATTTTGTATGTTGCTGCTTAATTGTGGTTATTATCAGGTTATAAAAATGACAGATGAAAGGGGTAATAATGAGTAACAACAGGTCATGAAACTATAGGAATGATAAAGCACTTAATAGACAGTAGATAAAGGGGTCCCTTGAAGCCTACAAAGCCTTTGTCTGTGGGAACTTCCTAGAAGTAACAGAAGGTAGCTAGGGATAATAGTATGGGGTGGAATAGGGAAGAGCAGGATAGTTAGGTGGCAGCCCAAGGGGGGCAGTTGGACTAGGGATGAGTTAAGAGGCTACTTAAAGAGGTAGTGTACAGTAAAGCAGGGAAATTATTTCTTTGGCATTTATTGTACAAATTCTCCATGGATATGTGAGGATCTGTGTTACGTTTTTAAACTGTGGATGGTTTACTGCGTTTTTACCTGATAGTGATGGTTTAGGTATAGTAGTTCAAAATGTGCCACCAGATATAGGCCGTTACATCGCGAATGATGTGTGCGAGGATCTATGTCAGTCACTCATAATTGAGTCAGCTGTGAATATCCGCCACGCTGTTAACTGTTTACATTCCCTATTCAGTCCTTCAGCATGGAGTTTGAATTCTCGGCTGTTGCACTTTCCCTCAGTGTGTGCAGTGCTGCATGTGAAGAAATAATTTCGGATTTTTGTTTTAGTTTGAGCAGTTATATATGTATTGTCTCCTCTGGCGGTAGTGTCCTGGTTTTGTGGAGTTTCTTGAGGCACGACTGTCAGATTTTTTCTAGGCATTTTAATTATTTATGGTAGTGACTGTCACTCTCGTGGCATACTGTCGCCTCAAATATTCGGTATTAAAATGGTCAAGCGATGTGTAGTGTCTGGCTGCAGTAGTACTGCATCAAATAATGTGTCCTACAATTTTCCCGAGTGATGAGAAGCTGAAGTTCATGTGGATATCTTTTGTGAATATGACCCGTTCTAATTTTACATGGTCAAGGCATTCTGTAATATGCAGTGCACATTTTGACCGCAATGCTTTTGAGGAGGTGTCCAGTCTGAAAATAGCCTTTGGTTCTAAAGGCAGTCCAGGTGAGTTGGGGTTAAGAGATAAGGTGTGAAGTGTGAAACTGGGAGGTGCAAACGTGGGTCCACTGAACACAGCATGGAGATTAGTAGAGTTTGGCAGAGCAAACATCATTTATGAAGCTGTCATGCTGCAAGAGGTCACATGGTCAGAGTTTGTATAGCATTTGTTCATATTGTAAAATTTTTTGGGTGGATTTTTGGTCTTGTTTCTGTTTTTCACTTGCAAGTGATCCATGAGACAGTGATGCTCATATAGTTCTTTGGTAAGGTACTGAAGTGTTATGTATGTTCTGCATTGAAAAGTGTTTGGTAGCCAATATTTTTGTGTGCTGTGTAGGAGAGTCTGTATGTGCAAATGGGTCTCATGAGTGTTAGCCTTTGGCTCTCTACTGTCCTCATCATTGTGGAGTGTAAATAAAAAAATGTAGTAAAAGTGACATTTGTGAGCTGTTCTCCATAGAGAGTAGTTTGTGATCTGGGTGCCTCCTATAAAGGGTGTTCATAGTGTTGTCTGCATTTCTAAATTGTTGTAGTGTGATATGTAGTTTCACATTGCCTCAAGTGCTTGCTGGTTTATGTGTCAGTAAGTGCGGAATGCCATAGTGTTATGACTGGTGCTCAAAGCATGCTGTAGGCAGTATTATTGTTTCACTGCTGAAGGCATTCTGCATGGGGTGTGCGTTTTAGGGTGGGGTGGGGTGGTGGTTTGGGTTTGGACAGATGTGATTCTTTATTTGTAGTATTTCAGTAGCTAAGCAATGATTTTGTAATGGAGTTAGAGATGTATGTTGACTTGCAAAATTGTGTTTTGTGGATATTGGGAGTGTGTCAATTAAGTTGTCTCAATGTATGACCGCTCCTCAGCTCCGATGACAGTGTTCAAATCTAGCGCAGTGCTGCTATTATAGTGGTGAAGTAGTTGCAAGGAGTGGGACTGCATCAGTCATTGAGTACGGATAGGCAGACACTGTTGCTGTGGAATGTATTTTTTGTTATAAGTTATTATGCCAAACCGGTTTCCCTTACTCAATACTTCTTTATTGGTTAAAAGTTATACTTTTGTACTGGTCATTAATGTATGTCAGAATGGTGCATGGAAAATGATAAATGATCTTGCAGCAGTATCTCAGTGACCCTGGGGCTGTTTGCAGTTCATATGATGTTGTGAGGTTGTCTTTATATGTGTTGCTGAGCAATACCATGTAAACTTCATTATGCATGACACTGTCACCGTGTGTTGGTTTGAATTAGTAAAGCAGTCACCATTGCCATGTACCTTCCAGTGTTTGCCCTGTTAACAGTACCTATCTGGTTGTGTCCTGTAAAGGCTTCACTATGATATGGTTGGAATGGGACATTACTTGTCACTAATCAGACCATATTTATATATGCTTATTTTGCTGTTTCATATACATTGTACCTTCTGAAGTGGTCATGTACTTGCAGATGGTGGTGTCACCAGGAAAGTAATGTTATGGCCAGATATCATCAGTATCACTAAGTAAGATATTGAACGAACTGATATCAGCAGTGTTTTCTAAAGCACGGCTGATGTTCAAAATGACTATATACACAGTTGTTACATGTGGTGTGGACTATAAAAGCAGTAGACCTGTGTCCTTGCATTTTAGTAGGTGTACTATGCATAGTCGCATCTAGATGCCATGTCTGTGTCTTCCGTAATGTGTCCAGAGTGGTTATTTATTATGAAGATTCTTTGTCTTGGTTAATAAAAATGCAGTTTAGTAATGTAAAGAAAGAAATGTAATGAGAATGTCACATTCACACAGATGTAGATAAGAAAAGGAGGATGGTAGATGGGATAGTAAGGATTACAGGAGGGTTGAACGTAGAAGGGAATGTGAAGAAAATGAAATGCTGAATGGATATTTCAGCTCACTTTGTAGTCAAATAAGGGATGGTAGGGGTCCATAGTTGAGTGAGAAGGAAAAGTGAGTGAATGAGTGGTTCCTATTTGTGTCAATGTGGAAGAGGTAAGGGAGGAAGTAGGTAAAGTGAATGTGAACAAGGCCATGGGCCTAGATGGCCTACAGAGTTGGGTGCTTAAGGAGTGGATGGGCTACTGTTGGAACCACTGGTGATGTTATTTAACATGTCAGTGAGTATGGGGGTGGTATTGGAGGTAGAAGAAGATGGATGGATGTCGCTAAAAATTAGTAGTATGGAGGTGGGGCAAGTATCGGCTGATGAGGTTCAGATCAGATAGTGGGCAAAGTGATGGAGAGCAAGTTGAATAAAAGGGTGGTTATGCATGTGAAGCATGAGTACGGCATGACATGTGGTAGAATGGCTTCATGCAAGGTTGGTCATAACATATGAATGTTATTGAAATTTTGATGTATCAACTTTGGTAGTCATTCAATGTGTGGCAGTGGATGTGCTACCTGAACTGTGGGAAGGTATTTGACAAAGTTCCCTACCAGAGGCTAGTTAGTAATACTGTGATGCAGTGTATGTCATGGCTTCAGGGAGGGCCCTCTGCTGACTGCAGCTGTTTCAGAATGCATTCATTTTGTGACAGGTCATGCAATTGCTTGCCATTGTTTTCACATGTTAGAGAATATGATGAACACGAGTGCTTGGTGTACATGGAAAATATACATATATATAGTGTATGGTGGAATGTTGTTAGCATGGAATTCCATGGCTGCAATAAGTTTGTTCTGCTGCACTAGGGACATCATTATGTTGTTCTGCTGCAGTACTGATGACTCTACTACAGCAGAATAAGTTGCTGCCACATAGTTGCTGTCTTCTATCCAGTTAAGTTGGAAGTTGTTTTCTTTGTTAACTTGAACTTGCAGAAACAACGGTTTAAATTTTTAATGTCCAGTGTCTTCACTAACTGGTTTTGAACATCAGCTGTGCTGGTTTTGGGTGATGCTCTTTGCTGTGACTGCCCATACAGTATAATAGATTGTGTGTGAGCAGTCATACTCACAAAGGATTTTCTTGTATCTTGAGGTTCCCTTGGTAACAGAGCACTTCTCAAGCTGCACTCTTGAGGTCATCCCTATCAAGGAAACCTCTCGATACAAGAATATACTTGTTGTGAATGACTGCTCATACACAATCCTCTATGATGCGGTGTTTTGTGAGGATTATTACAGATCATCATATGTCTAATGTTGATCTCATTGACATACTAAGGTAGTACATGTTTCATATGCTAATTCTGATGTGTTGCTATGTGATATCTTTTATAGGAGACGGTTAAAGAAGGGAGCTGTGCCATGTCTTTCTGACCTAGGTGATGAGCCTCCAGAGGAAGGAAGAAGGTGTTTGTCTAAAAATAGAAAGTGAAGGGGTAACTGTACTGTTACTTGTCTTACTTGTATCATTCCCCATGATTAAGTGACATTGATGACTATGATGTCTGAGAGAATATCATACCATGGGTACAACTGTTTTAATTTATGTATGCTGTGCAATTGTTTTGAAACATTTCTGTTCCCATAGGCAATGACTGGGAATGGCATCACCACCCTTAGCCCATAAAGCTTTTAAATGGTGCTGAGAACATCACATTTGGGTCCTCATGGTGAGGGTGAGCCATGTAACTGCATGTCTGACACCTGATTTCTGTGTCAATGCACTGATAATGTTTTCTGGAAATATTTCTGGACATCTGGGACATGACTGGAACCGACAGTTGTACAGGTAGATCACGAACAGCATTTAAATGATGCAGAACACATGGCTGGTGTGAGCAATGTAACTGCATGTCTGACATCTCATTTGTGTCTCAATATATTGTTAAATTTAAGTGGAAGCATTTCAGGATCTCTGTGCCAATTTTGGAATTAGTGGTATCAGATCTAGGTCCAAAAAGCATGTAAGCGGTGCAGGAAACAGCTAATTTGGAGTCCTCATGGTGGGGTGAGCCATTTAACTGCATGTGTGATACCTTATTTGTGTATAAATATACAGTGCAATTTGTTTTTAAACATTTATGGGATTGTATTCCTCATCCGGCAGTGGTAGCAGTGAGTTTATGGAATAAATGTTGGACAAGCAGGCCCTAAAATGGCTATTTCATTTCTGGGGAGGGGCACCCTAAGACATCAAGGTCGAGATATGATTTCTGTTTTTTTTGTACTGCAGCATTGTTTGAGAAACCGTTTTGGAATTATGGGCCATGTTAGACTGTGGCAAATCTCTGTTTCACTCTACAATGCTATCTGTATTTCTGGTCTTTTCATGCCTACTCTGCACAGCAGTGCAGCAAGAGGCTGTGTAAACCTGTAGCAGTACTAGAGCACATTGTGGATTGGGTGGTAGTGGTGGTGGTGTGGTTTGGCCTTTATGACTGATTTGCCACACAGATTGCAGGAACATCATAATTATCATTTGTGACTCGATATACCTCTGGACCATACTAGTAACAGCAGCACATAAAGCCATCATGAAGAAAAAGCCCACCCTAGCCCCACTACATTTGATTGGATAAAATAATCATCTCCATTGCAGAGCTTGAAGAGCTTACTTATAAAATCAATAATAGAAACCCCACTTACCTTAGAAGGTGGACTAGGTGGGAGATTTGGCGATCCTCCAGAGAGACAGGCATTGAGTGACCATTACTCACTCAGAGAGCAGAAAAAGAGAACCATTACTAAGGAGGCAATGCCAGGAAGCTGGGAGATTGTAACTGAGATGTTAGGGATGGGCTGTGGTCCGACATATGTTTGAAGGAGAAGGTGATTAAATTACTGGAGACTTAAGGAAGTCTTTGCTGCAAAGGGCAAACTTACCATAATACTTACTGTTGTACTGTAACTGAGACAGTTTGTATAAAACAATGTATGAAATATTTTTTTAAGAGACATGTATGGATATTAACTTAATGTGCAAAATAGCGTACTTGAAAGATACCAATAAACTTGAATTTAAAAAATAATCATTTGTGTTCTTGCTGAAAAAATCACACAACTGATGACACTTTCTGTGTGGTGGGGCCAGAGCTGATGTCCAAAGTTCGGTTAGGCAGGGCGCATGCTTCAGTGGGGGATATGGGATTTGGGGAAATTTACCTGCTGCTGCTGTCTGGGAGTGGGGCCACAGGAGGAGCCTGCTTTTACTGGGATGTGGTGAGGGGCTCAATCTGCTCATGTGAAGTGGGGCTACAGTCTCCTGCTTGGTGTAGTGGGCATACAATCCTACTACTGTTGGTGGGGATTACTTTACCAATTGTATTTGATCGTGATATAAGGCCTATCACATGTACTGACAGTTTTTTATTGTTTTGCATATAGGTAACCTCTACTGGTACTAATCAGTGTTGTCTTGTGGAAGATTGTGCTGAATGCACTGAAGGCAAGTCAGAATTTGAAAATGCTGTCCATGCTGAACATGTAATTGAAGATGCAAGTGGTGCACACAGATTCCAGTGAAGATGTAATGTCGTTGCTCAGTACATGGAAGCTGAGCTGCAAACAGATGACATGAACATTCCTTGTTATCTGAATAGCAATGAAAATGTACATGACCATCTTGTAAACTACACTGTTTCTAATAGTGGTGAAAAGGGTTCTGCAGTGATGGATGTGACACATGATCACACTTTATGTTGCCCAAAGTCCTGTATCGAAATGGTCCAGGAAGGTCACCCAGACATCTTGCTGTGTGTCATGTAAAGGTTAGTTATTACATATGACTGAACTTACCAGTGACCTTGCCTAGGTATTAATGGGTGATGTTGTATTTGTCGCCTGATTTAAATATTTGGAAGAACACTTGGTTGGATACTTTAAGGTGGTGTTTAATGTGTAACAGAGCTGGATGTAGTAATGTATTACTGAAATGAAAAAATAATCAAGGAACAGGTACCATTCAGGAGGGGATAAGTGCAGTACCTGTAACACAGAAGGATTAATCATGAGGGCGTTGCATCATGGTATTACTGAGGAACATGTTCTCCTTGGAAGATAGAAGGGACAGGGAGATATAGTAACATACTAACATACTGTAAAACTAGGAGAACAGTCCCTATGGGCTATTGAGTCTGTAAGTTGGCCTTTGCCTATGTAGTGCACTGATATTAGCCAGCCTGCCCTCCCAATATGGACTCCTATTTGACAGCTGGCCTCTTGGATGTACTGTCCCCTGCGCCTATATAAGCCTTTCTTGAAGTCCTGTACAGTAGTAGTAGACCATAACTCTCTGTAGCTATGCCAACAGCCAGTTTCTTATGCACCTGACTATCCTTTATTTATTTTGTTTTATTCATTTAGTTTTGTTGACTGGATAAATGCACTAGGCAAATCCTTCCTATTTTGAGGTATGACCAGGGGAGGATACAGATGAATGCCAACTTACCTTGAATCAGATTAAGCTGTTGGTGGTATTTTCTAGTGAATGAGGGACATTTGGCCAGGACACGGGAAATGCCCTACTCTGTGTGGGGATCCCCTTACTTCCTGGCTTTCTGCCAAGATGGCTGCCTCTGGACTTGCTGTGGAGGACAGGGAGGTGTTGGAGGCAGGGGTTGGTCTCCTCCCCTGTCTCTGGATTGCCAGAGGCCTTACTGATTCTTCCTCAAACTTCCTCTACTGAATCTGAGTTGCATGCATCTACAAGTTTGAATATTCCCCAGAAACCTCAGCGAATTACAGCAAGCAGAAGATTATTTCATCTCAGACTGTTCCTGTACTGCAGCAGCTAGCGACTGATATGGAGTCTCTACAAGCTACAGACTGTTTAAAACAAAGGATGTGGATGCTTTACTGTTATATGAGGAACAACGTTATATTGCTAAGAAACAGGAGCTTTTAGCCTTAAAGAACTCAGCTTTACAACAGTCTACTGTTCCTGACTCACTGTTATCGATTGCTCGTCAGGCCGAGAGACAGTTTTGACATTTCCGCATTCAATTCGGACCGCTCGACGATTCCTTCTTCTCCTTTGGCTGCAACTTCTCCTGGAGTCCTTGCTGTTTCTCCCGATCATCTACGGCGAGCACTCGTCTGACTTGCCCCTGCAGAAATTGTTACACCAGGAGACTCGTCAGCCGACTCAGCACTTGCTGCGGCAGGGTGGGAAAGGGATCCGGTTGTCGGTATCTGGTGCTCTGGTCCTTCCCCATTTGGATCTCACCTGCAGACGTCCCAACTGTTCCTCCCATGGACGACCAGCTGGATTTAACTTTAACCCTGCTTTGCGCTTAGCAGAATCCGATTTTGCAACTGTGATTTTTCTACATGTCCTGCGACTCCGCTTTTGGACTCTAACCCTCTTCACCAAAGTCCACCACCCCAGGGCCTGGTCTGCGACCTCAACAGATGAATTCTTTCACTTCTACAACTGCAAAAACTTATGCATCTTGTTGTTCTGTCCCACCAACAGGCTAAGAGACATAACGCTGTAAGGTTACAGTATTTGGGGGTTTACCTGAAATTCCTGATAGGGTTTTGTTGGGCAACATTACTAAAAGAATCAATGAAATTTGCTGCGTATGATATACATGCATATGTTTCCAATGAGTCACACTTTGATGTCAGTTTAAAGCCTTAAAAGATTTAGAAATTTTGGCTAATTTCATCTGTTGAAAAATACCCTTTATGGTCACCCTTCAGTGCTATTCCTTTAACAAAACCTGCACAAAAAAATCACTATTCTGTTTAGGAATGAAGGTGTCAGTCTGAATGATATTACGGTTTGGTTGAAACAAAGATGCACAGTACTTTCTGATCCTGAAGCTATTTTGATTCAGAAAATTTTTGGACTGGAGGATAGAAGGTTAGGGTTATGCTCAGGACCACTGATACTGGTATTCAACACCTACCCAATAGTTTTTGTTAGGTAGGGATAGGGAAGTTCTGTTTTATTCAGGGCAACCAAATGCATGTTGTAAGTGTGATTCCATATCCCACCTAAGCAGCATTTGTGACACAATTAAATGAACTGTTTGTGGTGGTCTTGGTCATGCATGCTCACAGTGTACTGAAGAACCTCTCTGTGTTTTATGTGAAGACCAGAAATTTATAAGGCCCAAAATTGTATTGGTCGGTTGGACAGGAGACATGTTCTGGAGCGGGCATTTTGTTTAATCTCCCTCATGTCTCTGTTATTAAGATCTTAGAATTGCGCCCTGGTAGAGTATTGCTGATAGACTTTAAATTCCTCTCTATCCCTTTTTGTATAGTGAATATTTATGCCCCACAAACAAGTTGCTTAGAATTGAACTCTTAAAAGTAGTTCAACCCATCTACACTTCCATGCATGTTATTTTGGTGGTGATTTCGATTGTGGTTTGTCCACAAAGGACAGGTCCTTGGCCTCGAAAACCACAAAATTATTTTGTGATACTAATTTTCTTAAAAATCTTTTATTTTCAGCAAAACTGAAGGATGCTTATCTCTGTCTTACCCAGAAACATACCCTACTTTTCATAAAGGCTCTTCAGCTACCGGATAGATTTTTTGTCTCCTCCTTTTACAAACTTCTGCTGCTGAAGTACAAGTAGCTGAGTTTTCAGATCATTATTTGCTTACTGTTTCCTTGGTCCTAAGAATACTGTCATTTTGGCCCTGGCACTTGGAAATTCAATGTTTCCTTACTAGAGAATTCTCTGTTGTTGACACATTTTCAAATCTTTTCCAAAACAGAAAATCAGTGTTTTTTTCTTTATGATGATCTTTGGTAGTGGTGGTGGTTAGGTATGAAGAGGAATTTGACAAAGTTATTGAAGTCTTTAGCAAATCTCATCATGAGGATTGCTATTTTACATACTACAGGACACGGACTCAGCTGCAAAACTCCTTACCCTTTCTTATTCAACTGGCCAAGATTTATCTTCACAAATTAGTACCCTGAAAAATCTTTCATGGACTATCACTCAAAAAATATGCTTCTATGCAACAATGTCAACGTTTTAGTGTTAAAGGCACTTGTGATGTGATTTGTCCATTTGCTCATTTTTCTAAGCAGATTTCTGGAAAACCATTGACACTATTGTAACAGAACATGGTCATAAACTTACTGATCCCAGGTATATTCAGAATTATGTGGCCAGGTATACACAGAACTTATTCAGTCCACTCACTACGTGTCTAGATGACATATTAGCCTACCTTAGACCCATTCAAATTCCTGATGTGCAACAATCAGTGTGTGATATGCTTGATTGTGATATTCAGGCAAGGAAGTAGTAGAGGTCATCACAACTCTGTGATCTGGAGTATCTACGGGCTTGGATGGCCTTCGAATGAACTTTATAAATTGCTTAGTAATGAGCTGGTGAGGAATTGGCAGCAGTTTATAACTTCCTTTTGAAAGCAGATACTTTGCCATTGGAATTTAATATGGGAAGTACCTTCTATATTTATAAGAAAGGAGACAAAAATTACTTACAAATTGGAAGCCTCTTAGCCTATTGAATACAGACTTTAAAATTCTAACTTCCTTAAAATTAAAAAATTAAATTAAATTAAATTATAATTTCCTCCGTCTAGCTAAGCCCTCTTGTAATTCGGAAGCCCAATCTAGTAATGTTCCGGGCAGGAGTATTCACAATCATGTCCTTTTATTATGGGAATTGGTGCAACATGGCAATTCAAATAGGTTAACAGGCCTCTGTATTCATTGGATCAAAGACAGGCATTTGATTTGGTGAATCATGAATTTTTATGGCAGGTTCTGAGATATTATAAGGTTCCTGATATTACTCTCTCCTGGTTACAATTATTATATTCCACAGCCACTTCTATTCCTATTGTTAATGGCTGGAAGGGTCCTTTGATACCTTTAAAGAGAGGTGTTAGACAAGGATGCCCTCAGTCCTCTTTTGTATATCTTTTTTGGATCCCTTACTTTGCACCATTAATACAGTGCACAATGTCAGACCTATTTTTCCTTACCACTTTCTGTTTTAACCTACGCAAATAACATGAGTTTAATAGTAGCTGATGTTCCTTCGCACACACATCTCTCCATCTCTGTCGTCCTTCGTCATGTTTCAGGAGCATCCCTGAATTTGGAGAAATGTGTCGGTTGTAAGCTTAGGGTCTCAGCAGTTGGATGATGTGATTGTTTGAGTATTACACTTTGTGACATCCCTATTATGATTTTGGAATTCTGTTTGGAACTGGTCCTTTAGATATTCTAAATTGGACTCTAAGTTGGACCTGGCACAGGCCAAGGTTTTGCTTGGAACACCTGGAAACTCAGTAAAAAAGAGCGATATTTGATAAAATCTCACTTGCTTCAATTTTTTGTTTATAGCTTATGCTTTTCCCCTCCACGTTCTGGAAACTAAACTTGAGTATATTTTTCAGGCCTTATGGGCAGCCGCCTGAATCCTATAAGCGTTCTATAATCTGCTTAACTTTAAGGGATGGTGGTCTTAACATGATACACCCATTATTTTTTATAATAGTTTATTTTTCTGACTAATCTTAAACCACTTCTAATTAACTATGATGTGGGCTGGGAATTTATTTTTTCAATCCTGTAAACCCTGGTTTCATCTTTGGGAACTTAACACTTTGAAACAGGTTCAACATGTCTCTTCTACCCTTCCTATCTTGCGATACCTTTTGTCGGTTAAGACAATGGAAGATTACTAGCCATATGATTATGACTCAAAATGGGAAAGCCATTTATAACTTCTTGATAGATATCACCTGTGCAGACCTTGTGATATTTCCCAAATGTCCTCCTCATCACTTACCTGCCTTATACACACTGTTAAGGAACCTCATATCCCCAGAGGATGTGGGATCTACATTGGCTTAGTTGTCACGAACGAATCAATATAAAGGCTAATCATAAACATAAACAGCTAAATGAAATATTGTGTTCTAGACCTTTATGGGTTAATCAGGATGAAACAATACAACATCTTTTTTCTTTGTTCCTATATAACTGGTTTTTGGTTGTTTTAGTGAACAGATGGAAAGAACCGTATTTACTTCTATTATCTATGAGATGTTATTATATGGTATGTTTCCAGCATGCTGGAAAAAGTGGAATATTGACACTTTAAATTTATTGTCTACTGTCATTAAATGGCATTTATGGACTGCTCAATATTTTTCACCTTGCAGCAAAAGATATGTCTCACCTTCTGGCGGTTCAAGGTATTCAACAGGATTTAAAATATATTTATTTTTCTGACATGAAAAGGTTGTCATTCAGAACATTGTTTGCTTTATGGAAATGTTTACCATGGGTTACTGATTCTGATTTTCCTGTTACATGAGTCTTCTGTGTTTGTTTTGACATGTGATTTCTTTCTTCAGTTTATTTGTCAATAAAAATGTCCCTACTCTTTCGATAAGTGCCATGGGATCTTTAACATCCATCTGAACTACCAGCAATCCAGGCAGATGGGATCTTGGTTTAACGTCTCATCTGAAAGAAAGCACATCAAAGTGCAGCACCCTCTCATGCTGCACCGCAGTGTCAGTACCGGGATGTTAAGCCACGTGCCACATGTGGGAACTGAACCCACAGCCTCTGATCTCCTGGCCTCAGAGGTGAGTGTGCTACCTACTGAGCCACTGACACTGGTAATCTTTCCCCGCCACTCCCATAGACTCCAGGTTCACTAGTAGCTGATGGTGAGGCATGTAGTCTAAAGTCCTGTTGAAGTCCACAAAGAGGACATCTACTGGCCTGCTGTGATCTAGCACCTTGTCACCCTTCATAGAAGTGCACCACAGTTATCTGGCACAATCTGCCATTAACAAAACCATGCTTGTGAGGTGTATGTGATCCTGTAAACTCTGCACCATGTCTATCCTGCTTTGTCACCGGGAGGCTGGAGGAAGTGATTGGCGCTATCTGGTTGTCTGCATCCCACACCTTGCGTATCCATAATCGATTCACGATGGTGAAAGCTATGCCCTCTCCTGTACCATTCCCCATCCCTTCTGCAATTGGTGTAACCAAGGATGTTTGGGCTCCAGTCCTGTCTGGAAGCATTTCATGTCTTTGTTACAGCCATCACATTCACCCTCCTTTGTCTTTAGTTCCTGCTGCTCCAGAGTTTTATTACTCATGCTGGTGGCGTTTATCAGGACCACCCTCCAACCTGCCCATCTTGCCTTCCTTTCCCGTGCCCTGGGAAAACTTGCATTCGGCCTGCATGGTGCAACACATGCACTATCTGTTGTTAAATCTTCAGATGAACATGGGTTTCTACATGTGCTGTTCATGTAGAGGCAGGCACTTGCAAGAAGACTGTAGCATGTTTTAAGTAATTTGCAGTTTCAAGTTTATAGCATATTTTATGTCCTAATCAGGTGTTCAGGCGTCTGTACGGACACATTCCTTGGGAACGCATGTAAGACCCTGTATGCTACATAAACATTGTGATCAAGCTATCAGTGATGATTTTGGTAACTCATCTGACGATTTGGAGTTCATGGATGGTCCAAAAGATGTGGACTACCAACCTTATTGTGATTCAGATGTTGAATCACACTGTAGGTAAATTTACAAACTTTTGAAGTATGTTATTGTGCCTTGTAAACTACAGTTGTGCAACAGTTGCCTGTTGTACAGTGTAGAGATTTTGGGCTGAGTCATGTCACAGGCTACCTTGGTCTGTCATGTACAGAGCAGGTGTGCCGCACCTGTTTTAGGACATTGCTGCGGTTTAGCAATAGAAGCATAGGCAACATTTGTCTTGTGTCTCACTTTAAAAACTGGATTGACATTGTACGAGTTTGTGGACTATGTACGCTGCTTTTGGATAGTAGCATGTAGTGAGGAAGGAAGCACAGGCAATGAAAACTTAAATGTTGTACAGTATGTGTGAAAAGTGTTAATGTCTTTTTGAAAAGGGTAAAAGTATTCCAGGCATCTGGCTGGCTGAGGCTCCTCTCTAGCTGGTCATATATCAGACAACAGATGCTCGGATAGTAAAAGTACCAGCCCAACCAACCCCATCATGAGAATGCTGTTGCCCAGCCTGGTCTCACATTACTGATGTAATTCAGATATTGTATTATTTCATTTATGTTTCACTTATATTGTCCTTCTGTAAATTGGTTTGTATGCCAGTTGAGCTCTCAAGAATGTTGAATTCATATATTCCATGTTACCATTCTGTGTGTGTGGTGTGTGTGGTGGGGGACATTCTACTGCAGGAATACTGCAGAGCTTTGAATTCTTTTGTTCTATGGTAAACAATCACACAATGTAATGAGTGTGAAGAAAGACAGATGACTGACAGGTGAAAAACATCTGTGGAAGGACTATTTTACATTATGTACCAACATTTTAATATACTGTTTTGTGACTTTGAAAAGTTTTTGAATATTCTTTTTTCAAAGTTACCCTTGAGCCATTATATACACAATAAGACATGGCTGGGTGTTGGTAGTACTGAGATACCCACACACTCAGAGGCTGAAAGCACTCGACCTGCAGTCTCGTGCCTATCTACGCCTCTGGGTGTGTGGGTTTCACCACCAACACCCAGCCATGTTATTGCTTATTTATTAAACACATAGCAGTGCGTGAGATCTAAAATTAGATGGAAAGCAACTGATAATGCACTGCAGTGCCCTCTACTGGCAGGTGTGGAAGTACAGATATTCTAGTATCAAGATTACCACAGTAATGTTTGTTATAACTTTGGTGTTTTTTTTCAATATATAAAACTGACACAGTCTACCAATTTTCTAAGTGCAATATTACCATCCAGGGTGGCGTTTTGGGCTATGCCCAACCTTTCCATGGGATGTGGTGTTGGGCCTCATTACACCCTCTGCAGACGGTTATAGTGCAATTCCATTCATCCTGGAGGGCAGTATTGCTTGTACATTTGTCAATTATTTTTTTTTTACAGTCAGCTGTACTCACCATGGTGGGCATTATTAAGAATGTAAGTGTGCCTTAGGCTGTCTAACTGTTACTTACTAATGCTCAAAGCACGCCTTTTTTTAGTGGAACCAGTGCTTCACAGGAAAGCAGTGAATGGCAGAAATACTACATTGTTGCACAGTCATGCCTACTGCAGCTGTTCACATTCTGTATCTACTGCTCATGCCTCATACAGTTGCTGAGGTTGTCAAATTGTTTGGCACCAAGGTCATTGTGAGACAGATGTGTGCAACCTGCAGGCACTGTAACAGATTGCATGTAGAAAGTGTAGTCATCATATGAATTTGTTTTACCATGTTTGTCTCAGATGTGGAAAAGTTTGTCAGGAATCATAACAACAACAGAAAGTGAAAGGGACCTGGGTGAATCATATCAGATGACATTAAGGCTAGCAAGCAATGGAGAAGGCAGTAGGGAGGGCTGGAGGATATTGGGATGTATAGGGAGAGGCATCACCAGCAGAAAACAGGAAGTTGTTATCCCTCTGTACAGACAGTTGGTGAGACCCCATATGGAGTACTGCTTCCAGTTATGAAGACCCCATCTCCACAAGGACATAGACAGGATGGAAGCAGTCCACAGGAGGGCAAGAAAAATGGTGCAGGGTCTGAGACAGAAGCCCTACGTGGAGAGAACACCATGAGCTTAATATGTATACCATGAGGAAAGGAGGAGAGGGGACATGATAAAACTTTCAAGTACCTCAAGGGAATCTACAAAGTCCAAGAGGTAGCATCTGTCAGATGAAGAGATGTGCACGAACAAGAAGAAATATGTGTTATTTTTTATAATAACTGCTGCATAAAATTTTGCCTATGTGTATTGGTGGTAGTGTTGTCTAAATAGTTACGATTTTCAGGTGCATGCATACAATCTAGTCTGACATCTCCTACTTTTGTATGGTAGGAAAGTTTACAAATGGACAGGACAGAACATGTCAGCTGAAATTCTAACTTTAATCTCTGTCTTTTGGCTGCAATTTTATTTCCCAGAGATGTGCCATCCAAAGTTCTCAAAGTAATGAAATTTTGCAATATAGCTACCATTAGCAGGTCTTCATATTTTAAACACCAACAGAAATACATGCATACCACAATAATGAATGTCTGGCAACATGAGCAAGGTTTACTCAGAATGGAAACGTCCTAGCGCAAGAAGCCTAGCAGGGGATGCAAGGTGCGACAGTTTGGCTTCAGTGCCAAATATGGAAGTTATACCATGATGGATGTCCATAGTA
Source organism: Neoceratodus forsteri (assembly GCA_016271365.2). Taxonomy (NCBI): domain Eukaryota; kingdom Metazoa; phylum Chordata; order Ceratodontiformes; family Ceratodontidae; genus Neoceratodus; species Neoceratodus forsteri. Next base: position 1,237,163,337 of record CM057453.1, on the reverse strand, counting down.
CTAAAATCATTCATGTTGAACTACTTCAGGTTAGTGAAAAGTGTAGTGTACCATGTCATATAGTCTAACTGTACATTACGCATCTTCTTATATCCTCCCCACATTAACTCCACCTCTGTGAAGTCCTCCATACATTCCAAAGTCCTGCCTCTACTTCCCCATTTTACTGAAGTGTGCATCATGAAAGGTTGTCCCAGTCTATGTCCTGTAAGGTCAGGTCCCCCATCAGTGCCATCCCTCCCAAAGTGCCACAATTCTCATCCACTCATCAGCCATGCCTCGATCCACTGATTCCTGCTGTACCAGTGGCCTGTAAACCATCCCCATATGCACTGCCTCCCTTCCCCACCTCCAATGAGACCCAGAGTCATTCGACCTCTCCACAACTACCCTGCATTTAAAATGCCCTCAAGATGTATTCAGGACATCCATACAAAGATGTGTATGTATATTCACATACTGCTTGTAAAATGTTTATGTATATCAATGTTACTTGATCAGTGTAGTGTACACACTAACCACCCTTGATGATGTTAACAGAGTAATGAGACAGGAGGAAGTTATTATATGGAACTTGAAGGACTTAAAGAATGCCTGTCACAAGTCAGTCAGTGGGGTCCAATAGAGGCATTGATTAGTGACTGTCATAGGCAAGTGGAGAAGTACCTGAAAGACAACTGGGCCCATTCTTTCTGACATTTCTTTGACGTGTGGCATGTAGCAAAAGGCAATGCTTGTTGCTTTGAATATATAACATTCTTCATAGAACATAGTGTGTAACATGCCATATAAACATGCTGCATGGCACAAATAACAATGTTTTCCTATCCTTGTCTTAGGTGTCACTAAATCAATTGAGAAGTTATCAACATATAAAGACAATGCTATACTGGGGAGGTGGAAGCAGTCTATTAATAACCATACCTATTGGTTGGCAAAATCTTCAGGAGCAATGGGGACATGGCAGAAGCAAAGTGGAGTAGCATTCTAAACCATGTCAGAAATATGCACACTGGCCATAGGAACCCTTCAGTAACTGTGAGCATGACCCACTGGAGGCGCTGCTGCAAAGCGCAAGTGGATAACACCTGGTGTGTACATACGATTGACAGTACAATAATGTCATTCACTAAGTCATAGAGAGCTGCATTTACAAACATAACTTCTGAATTAAATGCAACACAATTCCATAGCTTGAAGCACCTTTCTGTGAGGTGTCCAAACAGGTCAATGCATAACACATTGCATGTATTGAGCAGCATGCTTATTTACAGTTCTCCAATTGGTGCCTCACATGGCATTGCTTGATCACTGTAGTAGAACATTTCAGACATTGTGCAACTGTAAATGAGCACGTGAAACAATGCAAAAGGAGAACTGTACTCCCTATCAACCTGTATACATTTTATATAAAATGGGTAAAGATATCCCTGTGTCCTGACTGGCTGAGACTTGGTTCTAGCCATTGCAGTAAGAGTATCACCACTTGCTGAAAGAAGTCCCTGTCAACCAGGGCAACTCACTGAATTCATAAGCCACCTGTTTCCTAGTTGCAAACACAGACATGGCTGCAGCCTTTACTCACATATAAAAACCTTAACTAGGCCCTAAACATAAAAGTCCATAAATTAAATAAAGAAAGTAAATAATTTAATGTTATTTAGTGAACCCCTCACACACATTCACAAATTTAAAAAATCAAGTACTATTCAGAGTTTCTACTATTCAGAGTTTCCATTGCTGGTGTTTCTTTGATGACTATGTACTGAGTGTTAAGACAGACAGATGGCTGACAGGTGAAAAACATCTGTGGAAGGACTATTGTGCATTATTTAGCAACATTTTACTGTATTTTTGTGATGTTGAAAACTTTAGAATATTCTTGTTTTCAAAGCTTCCCTTGGGCCCAGTTCTTATAAGCATATGACATGGTTGGGGTTGGTAGTACTGAGATGCCCACACACCCAGAGGCTGAAGACACTCGACCTGCGAGCATCGTGCAAGTACACCTCTGGTTGTGTGGGTATCTCAGTACTACCATCACCCATCCATGTCTTATTGCTTACTCAACAGTCCATAATGTAGCAATTACCATTAATGCTGTAGTTGTGGACTTTGAGGTTTTGGTAATGCCAATTACTGTAAGACCTCCCTGAGTATTATGTGCTGGTCGCCACATCACCACCAATCACTGTTAGTTGACTGATAATTAGTCACCTGGCTATCAATAACTGTGTCTGTGTGAAGCAAATAAACAAATGAAACGATGTAAGAAACCACTATGGTTCTCAAAGAAAGTGGCAGTGAAGGTTCAAGAGAAAAGAAAACTTCAGGAAGTACAAGGAATCACAGAAGGAGCAGGACAGAGAACTGTATCAGTTAAAGCAAATGGAAGCTGGGAAGGCAGTCAGAACAGCAAGGCCCAAACCAAGGAAAAGATAGCCAACTCAGTTAAGAAGGGGATAAAACCTTTTATAGGTACATCAGGGAGCGAAGGAAGACCAAGGGAGAGATAGTGAGGCTTAATAAAGGGAGGGAGGAGGGTGGGCAGAGGTGACTGTGAAAAGGCAGAGATACTAAACAAATATTTTTGCTTAGTATTTACAAAGGAAGAGGAGGTACCTAAAACAAACAGTAGAAACACTCTGGATATAGAAGTTGATACCAGCCCACTTACAGAAGAAAGGGTTCTGAAAGAACTCTTAAAACTGAAGGTGGACAAAGTTATGGGGCCTGATGGGATTCATCCCAGGATTCTAAAAGAACTAAGGGTAGAACTAGTGACACCACTGACTACCTCTTTAACAAATCATGGGAGGATGGGGTGGTACCCGAGGACTGGGGAGGCAGATGTGATTCCTTCACAAAGGTGGGAGCAAGGCAGAAGCAGGAAACTACAGACCTGTTAGTTTAACCTCAGTGGTAGGGAAAATGATGGAATCACTTCTGAAGGAAAGAATTGTCAGTATCTAGAGGCCAGAGGGCACAGGACCCAAGGCAGCATGGATTCAGAGCGGGAAGGTCATGCCAGACAAATCTGATAGATTTCTTTGACTGGGTGACCAAATCAGTAGATCAGTGAGGGCTGTGGACATGGCCTACCTAGACTTTAGCAAGGCATTTGACACAGTCCCACACAAAAGATTAATATACAAGTTAGCCAGCCTGGGAGTGGGTCCCAAGATGACAGCCTGGGTAAAGAATTGGCTGGAGAATAGGACACAGAGAGTAATAGTAAATGGAGTCCACTCTGAAGAAGGGGGTTACTAGTGGGATAGCATGAGGTTCAGTATTAGGACCGGTCCTCTTCAATGTCTTTATAAGCAACATTGCAGAGGGACTGGAAGGAAAAATATGTCTCTTTGCAGATGACGCAAAGATCTGCAGAGAGTTGATGCACAAGGTGGGGTGGAAAGGATGAGAAGGGACTTGACAAGGTTAGAGGAATGGTCAAATGTATGGCAGCTTAGATTCAATGCTAAGTGCAAGGTAATGCACCTGGGAAACAGAAACCAAGGGAAGAGTACACAACAGGGGTGAGATACTAACAACAACAAAAATGGAAAGGGACCTGGGGTTATCATATCAGATGACCCAAAGGTGGGCAAGCAATGTGAGAGGGCAGCAAGGAGGGCTGGGGGATACTGGGATGCATAGGGAGGCATCACCAGTAGAAAACAGGAAGTTATTATCCTCTGTACAGACAGCTGGTGAGACCTCATCTGGAGTACAGCTTGCAGTTCTGGAGCCCCAATCTCCATAAAGACATAGACAGGATGGAAGCTGTCCAGAGGAGGGCAACTAAAATGGTGCAGGGTCTGCACCAGAAGACATATGAAGAGAGACTTAAGGAGCTTACTGTGTATAGCCTCGAGGAAAGGAGGAGAGAGGGGACATGATAGAAACTTTCAAGTACCTCAAGGGAATCAACAAAGTCCAAGAGGGTAGCATCTTTCAAAAAAGAGGTGTGCAAGAACAAGGGCACAATTTGAAGATGGGGAGGTGGCTCAGAGGTAATTTAAGGAAGTGTTTTTCACAGAGAGGGTTGTGGATGCATGGAACGGCCTTCCAGAGGAGGTTGTGGAGTCAAAAACAGTGGTGGAATTCAAGCATGCATGGGACAGTCATAAGACAATTCTAGGGGTGGGGTAGGAAGAAGTAGGCTGCTGGTTAACTATGATCTGCAGCTTATCCATCAGGTAGGAAATGGGCAGACTGGGTGGGCCAAGTGGTCCTTATCTGCCGTCAAATTCAATGTTTCTATGTTTCTATACTGTTGTTTTCCAAAGGATCCAAGGTGGCCAACAAACTGAATGATACCCTACTGAGAAAAGGACTACTGAAGATATCAGAAAACTTTCTCCATATGGCAAAACCTCATCTGTGGAGGCTTTCCATTCTGTTGTTAATTACTTTGCTCCTAAATTGTATCACTTCTCTTATTTGGGGATGAAAAGCAGGTATTTCTCATTCAAACCTTTCATTACCATTATGCATTTTACAATAAATGGTAGTAACATACACGAATCGATTGTAAGTAAAGTTGTGTTATTGACTGTAATGATACATTCTGACAATGAAGTCGTATTCTCTAAGTGTTGATGGTACAACTATTTCCGTGGTACTCTCCCATGACTTAGGAAAACACTTTGTGTATGATTTTACCACTTTTCTCTTGCAATACTTTTTTTAATAGCAATATGGAACTCCTAGTACTTAGCTGAATAGTAAGGTAATCACACCTACATCTTATATGACACTCGGAGTGCCTCGTTGCAGAGTACACTAATACTGGATGATTAATAGTCTAATCCTGGTGTGCATAAGAAACTGATATTAGGTACTTGCATATCAGGAAGCTGTCCTGATAAATCACCCTTATGGCAATTCTTATTTCAGACTTCTGCTTGCTGTTCTCCATTATAATGAAAATGCTGCAAGGAGCAGTACAGAAATCAAAAATGGGAAAAGGTCTATAACATTGTGTTTCCCAAATTTAAATGTGGATGCCACATGGTTAGAAAAGTCAATGGGGAATGCAGCTATGGTAAGAACCAACATATATCTCATACATAGCACTTCCATACTCCCATGTGTAAATGCAATGGACACAAGAGTTTCATTATGTTTTTATGTATGCCATTTCTCTGTGCAGGACATACCATTGTCCTGCAATGTGACTCACAACTCTAGTCACAACATTGTCATACCAAGGTCATTTTGAGTACTGTGCTAAAGGTACAAATTCAGCTGTTTCACATCAAATGTGTTCCAGGACAAAAAGATAGAAAGGAGGGCAGAGGACGAGGAGTGGTTACATACATTAAAGAGGAATATAAATTTGTAGCGTAGAACACACAGAGGAAATGTGGAGGCCTTATGGGACACCTTACGAACCCCTGCAGGAGATAAAGGGCAACCTAGGTGTAATATAGTAACCCTGGGTGTGTGATGTTCTGGAGGAAACTGACAGGGTTGGGAGGGCCCACTAATGGTCAAATGTTAATAAATGTGTACCCAAACCATGACATCGCGCCTATTAAGTCTGCATACATACATGCAATTTTCCTATGTCAAATGCAGAATATGTGAAGAACCTGTACATCGAGTTGGCAAATGTGGTGAAACAAAAGAAGACAACTGAGGAACATATTCCTTCTCCACTGTGTTCATCCTATGATCATCCTAACAAGCAGGAAGCAGTACAGAAAAATGTTTCATGACACACAAAGGAGTAGATATGTTGGCCAAGTAAGCTACATTTGTAAGAAAACAGCTTCAAGGAAAAGGAGTCTTGCACAGGCAGTTCATTCAGGAACTCAGAAATGTTACTACAGTGAAAGGCCATCATAGCATAAGGCAGCATAAACAGTGAACAAACAACAATAGAAGAGGTACTCCTAACCATGTTAAGCAGTGTGTCACACGCTCATTATATTAGAGTGCTGTCATCACCAGTATTTTATCCTTTTACTACTAATGTAAAGCTGGATATCGAACCCAACAAATTCGCCATCATTAGCAGAAGGTGGGAATGCTTCACGTGCCACGTGAGTAAGGCCCCTGGAATTCTGTGGTTCTGTGGCTGCAGAATTTGCCGCAGAATTTGCATCATGCCGCAGAATATATAAAGTGCCTCAGAATTCATTGTTTTTGGTGAATTTTCATATAAATATACTGTTTTTCATAGTGTCAGGCTTTCTTTTCCACCTCGCTTATCCTGAAGCTCCTCTCTATGTTTCAGCATATGATGTCATCGATGACATCACATCATATTTAGCCAATGACAGGACTGCATTCTGCCAGAGAAATAAATAAATCATGCCGAGAAATCAGAAAATGTTGCCGCAGAAGTCAAGGAGCCCTGCCGAGAAATCAGAAAATTCTGTCAAGAGAATACTAGGGGCCCTGCACAAGAGCAACACATGATGGTATCGGTAGTCCTTATGTGTCTCCCTAGTATAGCCCAGCTCCATCTAATAGAGCATTGATACGCCTACATGTCTATATTTTTATGAATAGGACCCTCTTAGGGATTGGCATACTGTCGTCGCAGATCACTCCAGACTAATTGCAAACTCCAAACATCCAAACAAATTGGATAAAATCCAGGATGTTGAGTAATATAAGTGCATCTGGTGTCACTTAGCATGGATGCACAACTTGATCTCTGTGTAACCCCTTGCTACCGGGGTTACTAGATCCCAGTAAGACCTAGTGGTAGGCAGGGAAGGCAGCTTGTGAAACTCCAGTTAAATGGGTTTCACACTGTCTCACTCTGTTCTCAGTCTCAGCTGAGACTGAGGATGACATCACCAATAGAACTTTCGCAGTTGCATAAGCCACATTGGAATCTGCAGCAGAGGAGTTAGATAGAACGTTGGGAGTTTTCAAAGGTTAGTGGTCAGTTTCCAGTTTGCCTTCAAGTAAGAAGGAGTCAGTGTCAAGTGGTGGAGACCGCTGTCTGGTCTCAGTGCCCCCTCACTCTGGGGGATGTAAGATCCCCATGCAGATTCCTGGGGCAATCCCTTCATTCTGCCAGGAGGAAGAAAAAGCTGCCTATTCAGTTCAGCCTTAGTTTTGGAAAGTTGGAAGATTTGTGATTCGCCTGGGCACCTGCAACTAAAGTGTGAGTGTTTGCTCTAACATGAGAGGGCAAAATTGTTTTCTTCAACCTGGGACATGTAAGGAAATCTAGGAATTGAGCTACAATTTGGGAAGCCTATAGGACTAGGCCAAACAAGTGGAGTAGTGTCAAATGTTAGAGTGTTGTGTGATTTCAAGTAAATTGTAGAGGGATGCGACAGTTCATCTACCATTTAATCTACATTCAGAAGTTTCAGTTTTCCAGAGAAATGGCTGGGTATGGGCTGTGGGAGCTGGAGGTGGGCATTCCCCATCTTTAGTAACCAGGTCCACCTCTACGGATTTCTGCTGTGGTTGCTACTTTGCCTCATGCACTTGGCCAGTGATGGAGGTACCCAGGCGATGAGGTTGCAAAAGGAAAATCTCTCTAGGAGTCGCAGACTCTAAGTGGTGTGGGGAGCCACAACAAGTGTAAAGAATTCTCTTGTGAGATGGGAGTCATGAGAAGTAAGGAGGAAATCTCTCAGGAGTCGTCAGACTCTAAGTGTGAGGGAGCCACGACAGGATAATTGGTTCATTCTTCCAATGGACCGTGGATCAAGTGGCCGCGGGAGCTGGAGCAAGTCGGCTGTGTACCCAAAGCATGTGCAAGTTCAAGGCTGTGTGCCTGGTGGGTCCAGAGCCTGAAAACAGTATAATTGGTTCGTTCTTCCAGTGGACCGCGTTGTAGTCTCTAATCTGCATTACTAGGAAATGTAGCCCCATGGGGTCCGTCTTTATGCTTTGTTTTGTTCAGCTAGTTTGTGAATAAAAGCCACACTGTAGAATCCCATTCCTGGTTCTGGACATTACAGTTATTGCTTCCTGTGTTTGGATTTACTTGGTGCCCCTGTGCAGAGTAGCCAAACCTAGGTCCCCCTGTGCCGAGTAACCTCATCCTCCCCGAACCCAGGTCCCCACCAGGTACTGCTGTCAGCTTCAACAGCATGCCACCTGTCGTTTTGGCAAAAGGCAGGGGTGAGGAGTTACAAAATGGAGGCACCGCTTTGGATTTTGCTCAGGAAGGAAGGTGCTTGGGCAAGGGGCTAGTGTTTGGCTATCTGGCAGTGGGTAGCCCAAAAGCTGAAGCAATTTCCTAGTGTGTTGCTGTGTGCTGTGAATCTCTGCTGTTTAAAAATGCCAACTGTTTACCAAGGAGCAGTAAAGCCAAAGAGTGTGCCCTTGTCCTGCATCAAAATTGTTTACAGCGTTTTGCCTGCTTTAAAATGAACTGTTGTGAAGGAAAGTGTGGAAGACTAGGGGTAGTAAAAGGAAAATTATGCCCTGGACATTGGAAATGCTTTCTGAGTGAATTGAGAGACTGCAGAGTAAATGGCTATGTTATATGGCTGAAATGGGCTCCCTGCCGTGAAGTCAGTTGGAAAAAAAAAGTTGCATTCTGCAGTTTAAATTTGCCTGCTCGATGATCGCATGAGGAGAAGACCTCGTGAGGAAGAAGAGGCTCATTTGCATGGTGTCGTGTGGTTGGTCAGGCTGCAATCAGTCCCGCCTCAGCCAGCTCTCACAGAGACTGCCTCAGCATTCGAGAGGGAGTGAGAGTGCAGTGCGTGTACTGGCAGTGGAGGAGTGTCATGAGTGCTCAAAGCATTGTAAACAGTTCAGAAATAGACTTTCTTGCTTAAATTGGGCTCAACCCGCTAATCGATCATCAGAATTGCAAGTTTGGTGTTTAAACGGCCGATCGCTAGGACTGCCTGCCCGTTTGTATACTGAGGCCTTCAAGAACTGGCTGCAGGCCGTTTTCCCCATTGCAGCAAATTGCTACTGATAACAGTAAGTAAACAACCAAGAAACTGCTCAAACAGTGATTTTCAGGCTTTACCATATAAAATGTGTGCAGCAGTGTAGTCGCTTTGCAAGTAACGACTGTGTGAAGTCCTGCCAGCAAGTGCAAGTCTGTTAAGCCATTGAATGTGTGCATAGTAAGTGAAATTAGCCTCATTTTAAAGTTTGCAGCCAGAGAGACTGTGGGTTGTAGCAAATGCAACACTAGTAAAGCAGGCAATCCCTGTGCTAAAAACCTGAAGCTTTAAGGGACTGTGAATAAAATAAATGTTACCAGCATGTGAAAAGTCCAAGGAAAATCCTGTAAATGTGTTTAAAGCCAGATCAGAACAAGTTGTGCAGTTTGAGTAAAAGTTATCAGTAGCTTCTGTAAATCAGGTGCGCAGTGGCTTGACCCAGATTCTAAGTGTTGATGCACAGGAATGCTGCCGCCGCCATTACAGGGTGGGGTAGTAAAGTAAACACAGCAGCAGAGGAGCCATTTTAAAACTACAGAGTGTGTTCAATTAAGTGGGACTTTCAGTTACAGTGAACTTTTGTTTATTTTTCTGCAGTTATGGCCTCAGGACCAGCTTGTTACCGGACCATGCCAGGGTTGCAGTAACAGCAGCAGTAAATAGACTGAGAGATATTGAAAAGTGGTGCTATGGAGGGCAACTGCCTCCTGATGTGGCAATTCCTAATAATCCAGTGCGAGTATGCCAAATATACTTGGGACCTGGAAGGACATCTTCATGATTCCTCACTGTGCTGGATGCCTACAAAAATATGGCTTGTATAAAGCACCTCCAATTCTGTTTGGCCCCATGGACAAAAATTCAGAATCTGCAGTTGGCAGACACAGCTCAGGCGGAGCCTGTCGAGGAAGGCCCCTCGGGAGTGTGGCACAAAGCTAGAGGGTGCAAAGTTAGAGACAGAACCTGAAGTTGAAGTTTTGGATGCTGGATCCCAGAAGGAAAGTTCGGATAAAGCATCAATAGACCCTGGGTGGGGGCCTAGCCGAGTCTCTTAGGTGAAGATGAGATGCGGGAGGCCTTTGAATGGGAGGTGTCGACCTCTGCACCTAGTGATGAGTGGATAGTCTCAGGGTGAGAATGACTGCTCATTGCTGGGCTCAGATCCTCAGTGAAAAGGAAGATGAGGGGGGAACCTATGTGGCCTTGTGAAAAGGAACGGGTACACAGCCTCAAGATCTTGCCTCGGAGGAATGTATGGAAGAAAGTGGTGATGCCACTGCCTTGGCTTTACAGGAGGAAGAAGTCAGGATCCGCTTCTAATTTTCTTAAGGATGCGTAGCTGGCAGAACCAGGACTGGTTACCCCAAGCCAGGCCAGTGGTCTCAGATTGACCAAAGCAAGTAAAGAGGAGAGACTGGTTCAGAGAAAGGCAAATGAGATCTATGGTATGACCTTCCTACCTTTCCTCGAAAAGTCTGGGAAGAGATTGAGAACTGCAGGAAATCCTGGATCTGGGATGAAGCAATGAAAAGTGTGCATCCTGGGGCCAACCAGCATGTAAAGAATAGACTGTTCCACAAAAAGTATACCCAGTGGAAGAGAGGCAGGACACTGTTTATGGACAGAGTGAGAATAGTGGACGGAGAGGGACATGAAATCTCCCACTGTGTGAATTATGTGCACCCAGACGGGTAATAATTCAAGCCCCTGATCTCCAGTGCTATTGGCCTCAGTGCAAGGACCTCTCAGCAAATGTGCCCGTGCCTACAAAATGGAAAGCCGAGCAGTGGTAGTCAATACTGCCACACCAGACTGTGAAGCGCCTTTATTGATCCACCAATATGAATATCCAGTACTCAGGTGCCCCACATTCATCAGTCTACAGTGTACTGTCCTTCCCAGCATCCATCGACTGGCCCACCAGATGACTTCAGATCCAGAGAGGACACCAGCCAAGCTGTTTCCTGTTCATCGCCTGGTAATCGGATGACGCCGGACCAGTTGTTTTCTTTTCCTGTTCTAAGGTTCCGTCTCCAGAGATGACATCAACCCAGCTGTTTCCAGGTGTGCCCTCCTGTGGTTCCCGGAAGATGTCGCCCAGCTGTATCAGAAGAAATGCTGCCAGGAGAGTATTTGGCAGAGGTGCAGGTTGGTGCCAAGTCTTGTACTACAAGTGGCTGGTAAGTCCGAACTTTCTATTTTATGACATTGCAGTACACACCCTACACTAACAGACTTCAAATGTGTGAACTGTCCTCAAAGACTCTCCCTTCGGGACTTTGGCCTGTTAGAACTGTGCTTCACGGGCTCCGGCCCAGGAGAGACTCTTTATTGTACTAGCCTTCGGCCTTGTGGTCATTAGTTGGGACTTTTAGGCACTCCATCCCCCAAATGTGTATTGTAAATAATGTCTTTGTTTTCTAATGTAAATACTGTTTTTCCTACCTTTTTCTAAAAAATATTTTTGGGATTCTGCAGTGTTTTGATGGTAGGGGTTTAGGTAGACTGTGTATGCAAATTAGAGTGTGTTTTGTCTTTCTTTTCTTACAGGTGTTCCTGGGAAGACAGAAGAGAAGACAAGAAGAGGAGGAGGAACTCATTGGAGTTCCTCATCAGTGCTTTATTGTGTAGAAATTTAAAGTACTGTGTTGTTATTGTTATGGTTATTGCTGTATTAACCTTTTCCTTCCACAGGTGTGGTTGTGGGGGTAGGGAGCAGGGTAATTTGGTATTTTAATGGTGTGGTTGCAGGTTGCCCAAGGTCGGGAGGTCCCGGGTTGTTTTTGTTTTGAAATATTATGTTAGAGGCAGATAGGTTTTCCTTAGAGGGTTAGGGGATAGACAGGCTGTGGTCCTGAACGGCCATAGGGACTGCAGTGCTGATCTATCAGGGCTATGCTCTGGATGGTTCTACCAGAGCCACTAGGTGTCCATAGTAAGTGGATAGTGTAGAGACTGATATGTCAGCTACAGGCCTCTAGGCCCTTAGTGTTGCCTGCCTGTGCTTGCACATGGTAGGAGGGGCCTGATCACCCCCGCAGGTAGCACATAGGTGGGATGGCCTAAGGCCAGGTAAATAATGACTGCAGACAGTCATTTTCCTGGTCAAGGATGAGTGTAACCCTTGTTACCCGGGTTTACTAGAATCTCAGTAAGACCTAGTGGTAGGCAGGGAAGGCAACTTGTGAAACTCCAGTTAAATGGGTTTCACACTGTCTCACTCTGTTCTCAGTCTCAGCTGAGACTGAGGGATGACATCACCAATAGAACTTTGCAGCTGCATAAGCTCACATTGGAATCTGCAGCAGAGGAGTTAGATAGAACGTTGGGAGTTTTCAAAGGTTAGTAGTCAGTTTCCAGTTTGCCTTCAAGTAAGAAGGAGTCAGTGTCAAGTGGTGGAGACCGCTGTTTGGGTCTCAGTGCCCCTCATCTGAGGGTGTAAAGATCCCCATGCCGATTCCTGGGAAATCCCTTAATTCTGCCAGGAGGAAGAAAAAGCTGCCTATTCAGTTCAGCCTTAGTTTTGGAAAGTTGGAAGATTTGTGATTCGCCTGTGGGGCACCTGCAACTAAAGGGTGAGTGTTTGCTCTAACATGAGAGGCAAAATTGTTTTCTTCAACCTGGGACATGTGAGGAAATCTAGGAATTGAGCTACAATTTGGGAAGCCTATAGGACTAGGCCAAACAAGTGGAGTAGTGTCAAATGCTAGAGTGTTGTGTGATTTCAAGTAAATTGTAGAGGGATGCACAGTTCATCTACCATTTAATCTACATTCAGAAGTTTCAGTTTTCCAGAGAAATGGCCGGGTATGGGCTGTGGGAGCTGGAGGTGGGCATTCTCCCATCTTTAGTAACCAGGTCCACCTCTACGGATTTCTGCTGTGGTTGCTACTTTGCCTCATGCACTTGGTCAGTGATGGGGAAGTACCCAGACATGGGGTTGCAAAATGGGAAAATCTCTCTAGGAGTCGCAGACTCTAAGTGGTGTGGGAGCCACAACAAGTGTAAATAATTCTCTTTGTGAGATGGAAGTCATAAGAAGTAAGGAGGAAATTTCTAGGAGTCGCAGACTCTAAGTGGTGGTGGGAGCCACGACAGGATAATTGGTTCATTCTTCCAATGGACCTGTGGATCAAGTGGCCAGCAGGGGAGCGGGCCAGTCGGGTTGTGTACTCAAAGCGTGGCAAGACCAGGCTGTGTGCCTGGTAGGTCCAGAGCCTGAAAACAGTATAATTGGTTCATTCTTCCAGTGGACCGTTGTAGTCTCTAATCTGCATTACTAGGAAATGTAGCTCCATGGGGGTCCGTCTATGCTTTGTTTTGTTCAGCTAGTTTGTGAATAAAAGCCACACTGTAGAATCCCATTCCTGGTTCTGGACATTACAGTTATTGCTGCCTGTGTTTGGATTTACTTGGGTGCCCCTGTGCAGAGTAGCCAAACCTAGGTCCCCCTGTGCCGATAACTTCATCCTCCCAAACCCAGGTCCTCACCAGGTACTGCTGTCAGCTTCAACAGCATGCCACCTGTCATTTTGGCAAAAAGGCAGAGGTGAGGGGTTACATCTGCATAACATTTACTCTCCATCTCAGCAGTCATGGACACACATTGATGACATGTACACCTGCAGCATGTACATACACAATGTAATTAATATTTTCTCACACAATGCACACCACTTATTACCAGTAACTAGCCATAATGCAAGAAAGACCCTGCAAGGAGGTACACACTGCATTGCATACCCCTCACTCTAAATATGCTTCATGTACAGTGAGCCCTTTTACATACATGTACCACAGCACAGCAGGAGTACTTCATGGGCAGACATGACTATGTGCTTCTAGAGAACTGACACAAGACTGCATATGCAAACACAAATCCAGTAGCACCTTGTGAGAATGTCAAGTGGGGCTCACTTTAGAAGTGCAGTAGAGAAGAGACAGGGAGAATATGATACAGAAAGACAAGGTCCAGAAAGTTGATATACAGAGAATAATGGATTGGACAAATGTGTATTACAGTTTTGTTTTGCACTCTAAGGTGTGTGATGACTCATAAACCTGAAAAACAAAGCTCAAGAGATTTATGGTCATCACACACTGAGGGTGTGCTAAAACAAATACCTTACATACACAATTTTTTCTGATATTTTTCTGATAGCTGGTGCCTGGATTTGTAGGTTTTCCTGGCTGTACTGTTCCCTCACTGCATGTAGTGTGACTGATCTGGCTATGGGTTATAAACACATATGCTGATTCTATATAACAACACACATGCCGACTATAGAAAACATTTCATGTTTAGTAGCGTACTTCACATTTCTAAGTGTTGAGAGAGAAAATGTCAATGCGTGTAGAGACAGCAAAGCAAGTGACTGGCCGCCTTGTGCAGAATCAACACAAAGTTAGCGAGTGATGCTATGGTAACACTCAGTAACATTTGTGTAAAACCACCGTATGACTCACTGTGCTGTCTGTACGACTGTTTTTATTTATTTTTCTCTCTCAAAACCTCAGAAAAGTGAAGTAAGGCACTAAACCAGGTGAGTTTTGTACACTCAGCACTGATGTTTTCGAATCAATTCATCATTATTGTTTACAACCACCGATGACATTCAGTCATGCTATAGGCATCAGGAGACATTGAAAGTACTTTGGAATGCTGTAATGACTGGATTTTTGGGTTACTACGCTTTTTGGAGCATAATAACATGACATTCTGCTATTACGTCATTTGATCAGTACCATAATTCAGATTTTAATGTATGGGTAGTCCTTATTACCCACTGAAACTAGACTGTTTACAAACTCTGTAATCCCACTGTTGTGATGTCAGAACCTTATAAACCTCTCTCATCTATGTCATAGCAGTGGGTTTACAAAATGGAATGCCAGTGTTATTTAGTATTCTAGACACCCAGAATGTGATTGTTAGTCTCACTACGGTATTCAGATTACATTCCAAGTGTCACAATTAACTGTTACTGTGTCTAGTGATCTCTATGTCTGATAGGTATTTTAACTTTGGTGCTATTTCAATCCGCTGTTCGTCAGTCCATGTATCCTAATAAATAGTTTTCATACACAATCATGTGGCCATAGTGTTAAGGCTAAAGTACTTGTGTTAGGGGGATGTAACTTCTCATGTCGAGTCACATACACCATAAATGATAATGCCTGATGTACAGGTGATAACCACAGTGTAATCACTCTCGTGGTTGCTAGGGCAATGGTAAACCTCTCGAGTTGTGCTCGAGGTTTACTGATGCCCTAGCAACCACTGAGGTGGTTACACCATGGTTATCACCTGTACATCAGACATTATCCTCTATATAATTTGGTTCACCATTATTAGTATTTGTATTCCTAATAAACGGCAACATATTCATACCAGTTAACATTCCCAGTTCTCAACTGCTGTTCTCCATTCTCTCACAGCACAGGTTCCTGCTCCACTTCTGAATCTGACCTGATGGCTCAAACACATATGATGAAATTCCTATGCTGCCGGAGGCTGCGTTGAACTGCTCATTGCTGTGGTCCATAACATCTGACAGTGATGTGTCACTTTCCCCAGACACCACTCATCACTGGGACTGTTCTGCATGTAGACTGCATCCATGATCCTGAAGCAAAATGACAAAGTTAAAAGACTTCACCATTGAACATTACTGTGATACTATAATCATACCATGAACACATATAAACAGCATAAAAGTTGTTCCCTAACTTCTCAATGCTCATTTTGAACTGGAGCACAATTCACAATTAACACTAGAACACAGTCTAGACTGCTTCATTTCCAGTGACGGAGTCTGCATCAGAGTGTACTATTGAAAATAACTGGTTTCTACAATTCAAACCTTGACATGAACATCAGACTACAACTGCACAGGGAAACATTGTTTGATATTATTACCAACAGTGACCGCTGTTTGCAGTCACAGCAGACTTGTTGCATATGACATGCATTGAAGATCATTAACATATTATTGACTCCATACATGTACAGGGAGAAAAGAAGTCATCTATGGCACTCCATGGGGCCTGTTTGATTTCATTACCTTCCTTTTTTTTGCATATGCATTGAGTTTACTTCCTTATTCACAATACTTCTGCACACCTGATCAAACTGGTTACACCTTCAATACCTGGGACTTCAACACAGAACTATTCAAACCACCAGATTCTTTATTAATCTGTCTGTACTGGGCAAATGTGTTTCAAACACTGCAATGCTAGCATTTGGAAATAATTTTGTACAGTTGCAGTTGTTGTAACAAATGAAAATACACTGCTTTCCCATCATTGTCATTGTAAGAGTAATAAAGCAAAACATTATGCATAGCTGACACAGCACTACAATAGTAGACATTTTTTTTGACTGTTAAACTACATTTGTCTAAAACCATGTGATCATATCTAGCTGAACATACATGCTGTGGACAGGAGAAATGTACCATTCTGCACTGTAGGAAGATAGACTGAGTGGCACTGTGTGGTCACGCAATGCCAAAGAGGGTGGGATGGACATGCAACTGCCCCATCAATAATTAATATTGATCTGTTAGCATGCTCTGGGATGGGCCACATGTCTATAACTAATTTTAACTACTACCAACCAATACAATTTTTTACTTGTGGTTATCCAATAAACATTGTTGTCACCAGATACGTGTTTGCACCAGGGTTGCCAATGTTGCTGTACCCAAACTATGAAAGAGCTATTGTCAGTCTGGCAGCAAGACAAGTGCAATTTATATTTCTCCATCCATTGTGTATGCCCCACCCTCTTCACAAATCATAACTTACAAAGCAGTGGGTTCAGACTGCTTCCATATTTCCTGGGTAAGAAACTGGTTAGCAGATATATGACATTGAGGATACTGGTAAACTGAGTTTACTCGGATGAAATGAGGATGACTGGCGATTATACAACAGGGATCAGTGCTCTTCAATGCACAAAAGTGCAGAACACTGTACTTGACTGAAAAAGCTAAATACAGTGTGTTCTGTCTGTAGGAGAGAAGGAGATAGGTGATATGATGAAGTTTAAATTCTCACAGAGGTAAATAGGGTACTGGAAGTTCAAGTTCAAGTGCAAGTTCAAGTTTATTGCAGGAAAGCTCCATTGAGCAAGCTCATTCACAAGGAGGTCCTGTGACATAAGCACTTAAAGTACAAACACAGATAGGTAATAACAGTATATACATGAAATACATGTTACATGATACAGGCTGGATATACATACAAGGGTACCAATAGGGTGACCGCAGGTGGTAAACATTGATATGAGACAGGAAGTACTTATAGGTTGCATACTGATAAATGAAACATGATGACTGGTGTAATTTGATTTAATCAAATCAAATCAAATATACAGTATTTTGGCAGCTAGAACAAACAACAGTCTACAACTGATATGGGAGGGAGGAGAGATTTGATAGAGTAGCAGTGGAGCATAAGCAAAGATAAAGCCAGAAGTAGAAGGGAAGGAAAGCAGTTAATATGACAAATCAATTATACCTTACCAGTGGATAAATATGGCACACATGGGGAAGGAAGAGACTTAATGACAGTTACAGGTGTCTTTTATTTTGGCTGAACTTAGCGATTTGTAGAAGTTTATTGAAACTGTGCTAGTTAGTTTCAGTACGGTTTGTAATTGGTTCCAAATGGAGGAAGGGCATATGCATCAGCACGTTTACCAAGAAGTCCGCGTCCTTGGTATGTCAAGCATAATAAAGTCAGATTTTCTTAACGAGTATGCTCATGTGAGATACTAATAAGGGAAGAGACATAGCTTGGCAATTTCTGCGGAGCAGTTTAAGAGTCCATAGCCCAGCCTGGAGCAGGCGTCTAGTAGTAAGGGATGTCCAACCAACAGCTGCATATAAGTCACAGTAGTGCGAACGGTAAGGAGAGTTGATAATGAACCGTAACGCACGGTGATAAAGGATGTCCAGTTTACTTAGATTTGCAAGAGTGGTGGAGGAATAGATTACATCGCCATAGTCGAGTAGGGGAGAAAAGTGGCCTGTACAAGCTTGTTTCGAGTTTCAAGGGGAAAGGGCCTATTTCTGTAGAAGAAACCTAACCTTGCTTTTAACCTTCTAGAGACATCTTCGATGTGGTACTGAAAGATAATTTATTGTCGATCCAGATACCTAGATATTTAAATTTGGTTACAACTTCCAGAGGCTCGTTTAGCGTGGTGACAATGAAGTCTTGGGCAAGAGTATTGGGGCCTGAGACAGCACTGCAGGAGAATATCATCGCTTTAGTCTTCTTGGCATTGAGCAGAAGCTTTGCCTTTATTAAATTCTGCTCAAGTTGTGCGAAGTCCACTTGAAGCACTCCCTTGACTTCAGATAACGATGAGCCAGAAGTATACATCACAGTATAACCTGCAAAAAGTGCAGATTGGACATAGATATGTTAGCATCTAAGTCATTGATGTACAGAGAAAACAAGATAGGGCCTAAGATGGATCCTTGGGGACTCCTCTTGCAATTGGCAAGGCAGCAGAAAAAGCCTTCTGCCTTTACTTTTTGGAATCTTCCAGTTAGGTAGCTAGAGAACCACTGGGTGGTATGGTATGTGGCACCCAACTTTGCAAGGCAATTGACTAATAGTTTGTGATCAACAGTATCAAAAGCTTTGCTGAGGTCCAAAAGACTGCACCAGTTACCTTCTTAGCATCTATAGCAGAGATCCAATTATTGGTTACTTTTGCTAGTGCAGTGATTGTGCTATGATTAGCCCGGAAGCCAGATTGAGCTGGGTTAATGAGAGAGAAGGTTTCAAGTGAGATTTTAACTGAATATGGATCAGTTTTTCGAACTTTAGAAAGGATAGGCAATATGGAGATAGGCCTATAGTTGTTTACATCGCATGGGTCACCAGATTTAAATAGAGGGAGGATATGTGCTGATTTCCAGCAGGACGGCACAGTAGCAGATGTAATGGAAAGATTGAAGATGTGGAGAATTGGGGCAGTGAGATGGGCATAGCTTGACCTTAGGAAAGGGTTCAAGCCATCGTCCCCATGCTTTTTGCTGTCTAAGTTAAGAAGAGAATCTTCTACTTCTTTATAACTTATCTCGCGCAGTTGGAAGGGACTGGGTGCAGGACTAGATGTGGCGGAGGGGTATGCTGGCTCACCACAGCACCAGCATAAGGTGACGAGTCAAAGATAATCCAAATGTGGCAAAGTGGGAGTTAAGTTCCTCCAGGATTAGGACTTGTTTTCCACAATCTTGCCACTTGTGACTATCTTTGTTGGGACAGAGGGCCATGGTCCATCCTTCTATAGCCTTGATAGTCTTCCATATTTTATGAGGGTTACCTTTAGCTTGTTCAAGAGTAGAAATATAATAGTTAGCTTTAGCAGAGCGAAGTTTTTCACACAGTTATTCCTGGCTGTTCTAAAGGCCTGCCAATCCGAAGATTCTTTGGAATGTCTAGCTTTAGCCCAGAGCTTATCTCGAGCTATAAGGGCTGCCTTGAGATCCGAGGTGAACCAGGATTGGAATTGTTCCGTACCCTTACTTTGATGAAAGGGGCATGCTTATTTATTATTGTAGTGAGTTTGTCATTAAGGATGCAAGCTGCCTTGTTGACATCTTTGGCTAGGTAAAGATCTTGCCATCTGATCATGCTCAGGTCAGATAGGAAGTTTACTGCACGGAAGTGGTCATTTATTTGAGAAAATGGTGCTCTGCAACAAAGGGGAGGTTACGTGGAAGTGGGAAAATCATGAGGGATGTGAGGAAGTACTTTTTATATATATGGTGGTGAATACATAGAACAGCCTTCCAGCAGTACTTCTTGGGCCAAAAACATCTATGGTATTCAAAAATGAGTGGGACAGGCAAAAGGGAATCATAAGAATGTGGGGGGTGCACTTTATATCACAGTCTACAGGAAAAATACGGGCTAACAAAAATGGGCAGATTGAGTGAACCCAGTGCCCTTATCTACTATCACATGCTAGGTCGTTATGTGTGTGTAGAGCAGCTCAGTTTTATATATCCGCTATTTTTATCTGCCTCAAACCAGCACCACGCACACTCCTCTCTACCTCTCTCCCCCTCTCATTGTCCCCAAAATGCATCTTGCTGTATCCAGATTCTCCTTTTCTTATGCTGCCCTAACTGACAAGAACTCCCTTCCTCCCTCCATTCTATCCTGCTCCTCCCTCTCACAATTTCAGTCCCAACTGTCTGCCTTTCTGTCTTCCTCTGCCACCTGTTCCTGCTTTTACTAAGGGTGCCTACCCAAAACTCCCCATCTTACCTCACGGCTGCCTCCTCCTGCCTTACTATTCTCCCTCTCACTACTACTGCACCTAGCATAATGGGAGACTAATATGTGTAGTCTCTGGTCCCAGCACTCCCATGTATATTATTAGTATGCTTACTATGAAGTATTGTACTATAACTGCCCTGTATGTAGCCCATCAGGTATTCAGTTTCATGCACTACTTGTCAAATCTGTTGTCAATTGCTTGTGTACTTGCAAACATTGTGTCCTGACCTGTACTCTGCCTAATGCCATCCATGTACCATGAGAACTGAATTGCTTGTTGCACATATACCTTCGTGGTTGATTCTCAACCCCGGTCAACCCTGAAAAAGGGACTGTAATTGTCTCAGTGGACTTACCCGTTACCAAAACTCAAATAAAATAAATAATAAATATATAGCTATCTCTCTCTCTCTCTATACATATATATATATATATATATATATATATATATCTAAATATATGTTTTCATCTCATACCATTGGATGCTCCACCTTCTGAATTTGCACTTTGCCTGGGAGACCAGTTGTCTTGAACCTCTGTCTGTGTGCTACAGGATGCTCAAGTTACTAAAGAGTGGTCATTCACGCAGGAGCACAGGAAGTGGAGTCTGAACTGGACAAACCAGACTAGGCAATGTGCACAGGGTGACCAAAATTGTAAATCACAATTGCTAGAAAATTATGACTTGGGCTAATAACATTTTCCTTTACTTGTGCCGCCTGACTTTTCTTGGTGAAAATAACATTTAGGTACATGCACCAGTTGGATCTGTGGAAAACACTGCCCATACATTGACATAAAAGACAGAACAGTAAGTCTGGCCAGGTGCTGGTGATATTATCATATATAAAATGTCTTCCAAGTAACTTTACATGTTACAAAACCTTGGTGAAACAGCATAACTGATGAATAAACAGACTTGATCTTGCAGACATAGTGGCACAGAGGGTTACTGCACTGCTTACCACTCGTCAAACCACACTGGTGGCCCAAGTTTGAAAATGGACTAGAGTCATCCGGTGTCGAAGGTTGAGGGGAGGCTTGAGCATCCCAGAGACTGCTGTCCCACAGAAAAGGTTGAGGAGGGACAACAGCAAATGTGCTGACTCCTCATAGTGCAGGCTGGGGTTACAGAGAGTTGCAGAGCAGGATACAGTTTTCATGGGCAAGACATGCAGTGCACAGGAGCGTGTCCCAGAGCAACATTGTGAGAGACTAAAAGAGCTTCATATGTATACCCTTGAGGAAAGGAGCAAGGAGGGACATGATATAAACAGTCACATACCTCAAGAGAATCAACACATTCCAAATGAGAAGCTTTAAAAGAAAAATTATGTGCAACATCACAGGAAGCACACTTTGAAGACAGAGTGGGGAGCAGCTCAGGGTAATGCAAGAAAATATTTCTTCACAGACAGGGTGGTGGACACATAGCACAGACTTTCTGAGGAGGTTGTACAGTGTAAAACTGTGGAAGAATTCAAGAATGCATGGTATACACATATGACAATTCTTG
Organism: Neoceratodus forsteri; assembly: GCA_016271365.2. Lineage (NCBI taxonomy): Eukaryota > Metazoa > Chordata > Ceratodontiformes > Ceratodontidae > Neoceratodus > Neoceratodus forsteri. The sequence continues at coordinate 1,237,141,623 of CM057453.1, read as the reverse complement.
TAGGGGTAGCAAGAAATAAGCTGCTGCTTGATGGGATCTGCAATTTATTCAGTAAGTAGTGAAAAGGCAGGCTAGGTGGCCCAAGTGATTCTTCTCTGCCATCAAGGTCTATGTTACTATGCCACTGAGTTGCACCATTCCACACTGCACAAGACAATAATCCTTAGGTTAAGTGGCAATGACTTCCACTCTGACTACCTGTGATAGGTCAGTCTCGAAAGCACTTCACACCAACTCACTTGTGCATGTACCATAGTAGCCACAGACAAGGGTATATTCATCCAGATGACCATTGTATACTCAACAAACATCTCACTTCACATCACCTTACTACTATGGGGATGTCACGTGCATGCAGATACCATGATAGTGACAGAAGCACTCCTTCTGAAAGACACCCATTATTGACTTCAAGACAGAATTACTACAAGACACTACAATACAAGTTCCTGGAAGGACCATACTGTGACTGATCCAGAAGCATCATTCAGCAGCTAGGTTACAATTGGGACTGCCACGGTGCTCTCAAGTGACACCTTTCTAACTTGCTGGTCACTGCCTGCATATCTAGTAGAGTTCGCTTTGTAATGTCTGTTTCTACATTTTAGGCCTCGTGCAGCCTCTGCCCTACCTAACTTGACACTCTCATAACTCCTTCTCTCTGCTTGTTTTCCCATGTTTTTCAACGTTCACCCTCCCTAGTGCTCCAACAGTCAGATTGCAATCACAGTGTGACCATACCATCAGTGTAGCCTAACCACCTTGGTAGCCCCACATTTCAGCAACTTACAAAGAGGCATCGGGCCTACCCTTCTCCAACTACCCTTTTCCAATACAACTGATTTTGCATGTTCCACCCTTCTCAGCAACCACCCTGGTATGCTTACTATGATGCATATTTCTTTATGTCATGCAGCATGTATCCCTCTCACAGAAGTCCCAGTGTAATGTCCACTAAACAGTGGTTACACAACACCACTCCAAGTACTGCCCATGTGATGCCACACTACTCACACAGTGTTCCACACAGTTGACTCCAAGACACTAAATCCATCACACTTATCCAGCTCTAACAATAAGTGCTCCAGCTTACCTCCATCTGATCAACTTCTGCACAGGGCCCTTGAGCAATATTGCCCAATGTCTCAAGGTGTAGACAGCCTGTTTGGAAACCACTGCAACTGCATGCAGCACTCCACTATGACAGGACTCCATGCTAACATAGAGCACAACACAATATCTGTCCCCTCCTACCAACAGAAACCATATCTGTAAATATCTTTTATACACCAACCCTTCTTTTACAAGTAGATCAAACAAACTAATCTTACATTCCATCAAAACTTCAAGGTAACAGTTATCACATCACATAGTACTTTGCAAAATACAGTCTAAAGTAAAATCAGTAGTGCAATACACCATTCCTGGAAAACCTTAATGACATGCTAGGTAATCAAGATGCACCAGTTACCGACACTCTTATCAGATCACAGCTGCCTGCCACCATGTGACACAAAACAAACTGCATGATCTCCCAGTGAACACAGCCTGCTATTTCCTTGCTTTCCTCCACTGCTCCAAAACAACAGAATAAATAAAAATCATACACGTAAATAACCCCCAAAAAAAAAACTCACCCAGGCTCATATACCAATCTCATCACACAAAACCTTTCTTTATCACACAATCACATCAACTTAGGACCTTATAGAGCATCTTTCCTTGTAGATTTGAGGTACCCTTGCCCCTTCCCCCTTTGTTTACTTTTAAAATTAAAACTCTGACAGTTACATTAGTATTTTTTTTATTTTGCCTGTCTTATCATTTACTTTATCATATAACTTTCGATATGCCAGTTGTGTACAGTTACTTTGAACGGTACTTGGGAGCATAGGTCTTTTCATTACAGTATGCTCACACACCTGTAAGACATCATCACTGAGCCTTTTATTTTTAATTTTACATGAATCTGACTTACTGGACAGTGAGCTACTGACATGTCAGGCATGCTAGTATGTCTGGGTACTACCAATGAGGCTGCGATACTAGGATGCTGGCAGCACTCTTCCACCCGCGGTACTGCCACTCAGAAACACTACTACTGCTGTCTGTGCTGCCATTTCAATGTACTGACTCCTTATTAGGAAACTGCACAGCAAGGAACCCACTGTGAGATGCTGTCACTGCTCTCATTTTGAAGGGGAACATAACTGACTGTGAGATTTAACGTCAGATTACAAAAACAATTATTCTGTATGCAGCAGTGTGACAGCCGTGATCTTACATGACAGCTGTAGGCCTGTGTCCCAACATGTACATCATGGTGGTATGGAGCCGCAGCATGCTCACTTCTACAATGCCCCAACTAACAAAACCACCCACTGCTATGCATGCTGCTCCAAGTCCACTACATCTTCATGCCAGTGGCATGTCAGAAAATCTTCCGAGGATGTTACTGCACTATTGAAAGGACACATTCATTTATACAGTCAAACAATGTGTACTTCACACCTATTGGTGATGTTCAATTTATGAGTAATTAACGGAGAGCAAAATTTAGTATCCTGAACAACTGGTGACATCCAACTACTGTGCTATTTTAATTACACTGTAATTTGAATGACTCAGGGTGCCATTTCAATCTGTTCTCCCACTGTTTCAAGCCCTCATTGAAGCATCCACACTTTCTCAACCCGCATGAGCACCAGCATTTAGAAAGCGGCATCTGACAAGCGCCAAAGTACTGGCGGCTCCCTTCAGGACATGGATTTTTACCGAAAGAATTCTGTGAACAAATCAATACACACAGAAGATGCCCAAAGCCTGCAGCTACTTCTCACAACAGACAGGTACTGCTATGCAATACAGACCCATGAAACAGGGATTTTCAATAGTGACCGTCCAGCCAAGTTTCAACACTGACGGGCAACCTTCAAGTGCTAGTGCTATCACTGTAAACTCTGTGAAAAGAATAACAACAACAAAAATGTTACAAACACACCATTTGCTACAGATAACACAATTCATGTACTCAAATGAGATGAAACTAACATAAATTTAGTACTGGCAACTTACCTCACAAAACAGAATTACTGAACTGCCTCTTCAAATATCACCAGTCTACGGATTGACAGCATTCCTCTCATCGTGAATTTGCCACAGCGCTACAGCCAGTCTTCTCACAGTGTGCCAAACAGCTACCATGGACTGGCACACTGAACTTAAAGCAGAATGAAATTATCACAAACAACTCACATTAAGACACCACCATCCTTACTATTTAACTACTCCACTCCACAGGATGTCAAAAGAACAGTTTACACTAGCTCTTTAATGCTGGAGGCTCTGAGGTGCCACAATACAATGGTCCATGGTTTCAGTCTTCTCAGCAGAGACCATGGGGCAGGAGCATGGAATGTCAGAGAAGTCTGAGTTTCCTGCATAAACTTCCCATGAAGGCTTCAGGCCAGCAAGCGATGGCCAACATATCCTGCTGCTCCGGACAGAGACAAGGATATGCGGTGCCTGGGCAGGACAGTGCTGTTCCCTGAATCAAACAGGTTCTGAAGTACACATTATAGTGACTCATGGATGTGGTCTCCTTAACAGAAGACTATGGAAGGAATGTGCTATGGGTGGAGCAATTAGAGTCTCTGGCCCAGATATTCAAAGAGTTGAGCCATGCGCATAGGGTTGCGCCTGTGCAAGTCCGAAATTGCACCATTCTGCACCCCAAAATCATGCAGAGCAACAGCTCAATGATAATGAAGGCATGCCTAACTGAAGGGAGGAACCATGCATAAATGGCGCAGTGTGATATTCAACAACTTGCACCATGCGCAATAGGGGAGCAAGCGGAAGTTGTGCCATCAGCGGAAATGAGCTAAAATAAAAAGAAGCAAGGGAGAGGTGCAAGAACGCTACAGGAAAGAAACATGAGGCAGAACCCTAGCCACACAGACAGGACAGGAGGGACACACAGGGCAGGCCAGGGAAAGGGCACCCTGAACACAGAGGCACAGGGAAGGTGTGGGGCCACAGCCAGTGCAGAAGGGGAAGTGCCACACAGCACAGAGGCCACCACAGGCAGGTGTTCTGGTGCAGGGAAGTAGCAGTGAGGACAGCAGGAGAATACAAGGGACAGCTGCCGGGGACACAAGCCAGGGACATGGCCAATGCCACCTTCCAGATGGAGGCCATTATGAGGGGGTGAGAAGGCGGGCAGCAGGGGCATGGCCATGGAAGGGCCCGTCAGCAGAGTATTCCCCAACAGGCAGTACCGAGCCCACACCAGCTTCAAGCTGTACACTGTTACTGAGATTGTGGGCCAGTACCACCTGAATAGGGCAATTCTGAGGTGGCTCTGTGAGCTGTGCAGTGATGTGATGCAGGCACCCACACGATGGAGCCATGCCCTGTCAGTGGAGACTAAAGTGACAGCTTGCATGTGCTTGCTTACCACAGGTACCTTCCAGAGACCAACTGGGGACACCACAGGCATAACCCAGTCGGCCACATCACGCCACTCACCCAATTCCTCAGCGCACTGCTGGCCACATGCTGCGCGGAGTACATCCATTTCAACAAACATACAGGAGTTCCACAGGGTAGCACGTATGCCTGGCATGCTAGGGGCAATGACTGCACCCATGTGGCCATCGCTTACCACCTGGCCCGAGGGCCGCGCACATCAATCGCAAGGGCCATGCCAGCATCAACTGCCAGGTGGTGTGCCGCCAGGGGGGCATAATCAATGTGTGTGCCACGCATCCTGGGGAGCACATGATGCCTTCATCTGGCACCAGTCGGCACTGTGCCACAGTTTTGACAGTGGGGACATCACCCTGGACACCTACTGGGTGAGTATGAAACCACATGGACACACATAGGGCCTGGGGGCATGGCCAGAGGTGACATGGTAGCGGCCTACATGGCCCGGGGCAGGCGATGCTGATCACCAAACTAACCTCCACCCTCTACACAGAGGGTGACAGTGGATACCCACTCTGTCCCTGGCTGCTCACACTGTACAGGCAGCACTGACCCATCACAGCAACGCTACAATGAGGCACACGCCACCACACGTAATGTCATCGAGCGGGTGTTCGGGATGCTGAAGGCATGTGTCCGTGCCTGGACACCTCAGCGGTGCCCTACAGTACAGCCCTCAAAGGCCTGTGGGCTATTCTTGGCCTGTTGCATCCTGCACAACATGGCCAATGAATGTGGGATAGCCATACAGGTCAAGAGGGGACAGCGATGGGGACGATGAGGATGCCAGTGATGATGGTGATGGGCAACTCCCTTGGGCGACTGGACCCCAACTGATCCGCTGGCACAGCTGCACTGGGACACCATCATGGAGCAGCACTTCAGCCAACCCAGGTAAGATGGGCCATGTGCAGCCAACAGTGGCTAAGGCACAACCCACAAACATGCATGGACACACTCCAGGGTGCATGCCATCAAGGGAAGTGGCAGGGCATGAAGCACACACAACCAGGGATAGGTGAGGACTAACATGCCTCACAGATGGACACACACACAATGCACCAAACTTGCACAGAGGGCAGGAGGCACACCAACCCAGAACACCAACCCTAGCCACACATGTCCACAGGGCACCATGCCCACTGCCTGTCCATGTGCGTGTGTCAGATGCTGGACACCATTGCACATTGGTGTACAGTGCAATGCAGACATAATCATGCACATGCAACTGTGGACAGCAGCCAGGAGGGTGTGCAGGTGGACTGTGTGTCTGCGGCAGGTCCGGTACCCACCCATGCACTGCCCACTGCAAGACACAATGCACACAGGGCAGCACCAGACAGTAGTCACGCTGGGAGACAGGTCAGTCATGCGCACAGTGCCCCATCCGCCACGGATGCAGGGCCTGGCCAGACCTGCCAGCACTGACCACTGACAGGCTGACCACTGGCCTCATGGGTGGCACCGATGGTCCCCAGGGTTCCACAGTGTGATGCGACTGTGCTTGCACGAGGGTCTGCAGCACACTGAACATGCCTGGAGCCAGGTGTGCTCAGAATGCCCACAGCTGAACCCGTGTTGACAGGGAGGGTGTCACATGATGCCAGGAATGGGGTGGACAGTGCACCGCGGGTGTCCGCAATGCATGGGTACATGACTGTGTGCCCATTGTGGCCATGACAGCAGTGAATGCCTGTGCATGCCTGTCAATGGCAGTGGTCACATCCTTCAGCAACTGGTCCATCCTTGCCAGGATCAGAGCGGTGTCCCTGCTGTGACGCCTCCCACCCACTCCAGAGCCGCATGCAGTGTATCCACCGACGCCGCAAGCCGCATCTGCTGCTGGACTGATGCTTGCAGGCGGGTGAGCTCGTCCCAAGAGGTCATCTGCCTCCTTGGCATCCTGTCCCTCAGGCTGTGCATGGCCTGATGCTCAGCACCCCTTGAGGGTGGTGCTGCACACCAGTACCAGGTCTGCGCATGTCCACAGGTGGTGCATAGATGCCACCGCGAACCCTGTACCCCAAGCCCATTAGCCGACTGCTGATGCTGCCTCTCTGGCTGCACTCCCAGGGCTCAGTGGTGCTGCTGCAGTGGCCACAACAGTCCCACCGCGTCCTGAACAAACACCAGTGCTGCCCACTGGTGCTGACAGACACTGGCTGGGAATGTGATGACACATGAGCCTCCACGGCAGCACCAACCACAGCCATGGCCATGTGTGTCCTGCTGTGTGGCCATCCCATAGCATCACACGTGTCACTGCCCATGACATTAGTGACATCATCATCGGTGACGGACTCTGCACTGGCTCCCAGGCATGCTGGCATCCGTGGATTCCGCATGCTGGGACACAGGCAGGGCTTCCTCCGCACCTGTTACAACAACATCAGTGTGGACAGCCAGGCAGCCCCACTGTCGCACTGAGCCACGTGATACCTGTGGAGGTGGATGGATCTCACTCCATCTCCAGCTGACTGTCCTCAGTGGACAGGCCACCACCACTGATCCATGCAGATGCTCAGGATCTGTAAGGAAAGCAAAGTCACGTTACTGCATGTGACCTACCCTGCCCCCTAGACAGACCATGACTTACCATGCAGTGATGGGCCACCACCGTCTGAAAGCCACCACCCGAACACCCTGAATGGCAGTATGCTGCATGCTTCCAGCAATCCTCTCCTCCTGTGGGGTCAGGTGTACCACCTCTGACTGTCCCCCACCTGTTGCAGCTCGTGCTGCCCTGATGGCAGCCACCTTCTCCTTTATCCTTCTCCTGTCCGTGTCTATCTTTTTTCTTGCACTCCTGCATGGAGCGCTGGTGGCTGCCATGCAGGTTCACAAGCACGTACCTCCTCCCATGCAGCAGCATGGGCTTGAGGTGTGTTCTCGTCAACCGCTGAGAAGCGGCTCCTGATCCAGGTAGGCGCCAAACAGGGCTCGGGTCTCGGCTTTGGTAAGTTAGGCCTCCTCCTCCTCCCACCACTGTGTTCTCCTCTCCCACAACTTGCTCGGTCATTATTTAGCCTGTAAGAATGGCAGTTGTTACCTGTGACTGTGCAGTCCCATGCATTTCCTAAATCCACAGTCCATACTCCCAAACAGCATGCAACTCACCAATAGACTGCAGTAACCGACTATGGCCACTGTAGCCCAATGTCGCACTTTATAGTGCAACCCAAGCAAATGAAGCGCGGCGCAACTTTAGTGGATGCAAAGTGCAGTGCTGCACCATTGAATGGCTGATCAGATGATTTGTATATGACTGAATATGACGCGCATTTGGCTCTTAGCAATTGTGTTAAATGCTGGTAGCCAATGGTGCAGTTCTGTGACATGCGAGTACACACCTCACTGCGATGCCGGGTCACTGACTCAGGTGTCTCGCCGTGCTGCTGATGTGCTGTACATGGTGGGCAATGCAAGGCACGGCCACCATTGTGCCAGTGGCGCCTAGTGATGGTCACCTACATGACGCTGTGGCACTGGGCCATCATGGGCACTGGGCCAACTGCGCAGTAGGCCATTACTGGCAGTAGCACACAGGCAGCCAATCATGCTACACACATGGGTTCCAATGGTGCTGTGTGTGTCCGTGTGCCAGAGACCCTTGACCCTGTGCCCAACCTTGTCTCTCAAGGCACCATGCATCAGGCATTGGTGCACTCTATCACGCTGCTCAGTGACAGCGTGATAGGGAATGGCAGTGCTGTACCATGCAGCATCTGCACATGGGGAGCTGTGCTGCAGGCGCCATATTGGAAAATGTGAGCAGAGAGCATGGCATGCAGGAGGGCAGCTCAGTGGTTGGCAAAGAACTGGCCAACCTAGTGGCCACTGTGGAGCCACACCATGGGCCACTGTTCGGGAGGCACCCCTGGACAGGTCCATGACCCAGGTGGGAGGAGGTGGCCACTGCACTTGAGGAGGCCACAGGATGGGGAGGAGTGCTGAGCAGTGCCGCCACAGGTATGGGGACCTGCAGCAGAGGAGCTGGAGTTGCTAGCATGCCTGTGGGCACGTGCCAGGAGGGACACGGTGCCATGGCCAGGTAGGTGTTATGTCAACACACTTTTATCTTCCATATGGGTAACACTGTTGTATATGTCCAGCACATGGGGAGGGCCGTCCATGGTTGGCTGTGGTGGTGTTATCAGGGTGTGTGGTGGTCTGGCTGGTGGAGGGCACACACCTGGGGCATGGGGACTTTGCTACGGGATTGTACTGATGTTCCTCTCTCCATGTTTGCACCACAGGCTCGGAAGAACGCCGCCGCGTCCGTGATCTTCGGCGGCAGGAGGAGCAGAGGGAAGCCAGGCGGGGCGAGGGCCTCACTGCTCACTGGACCGGCCTGATGAAGGTGAGTGCCATAACTCCATGATTACTATTGCATGCTGTATAACAGGGTGGGTGGCGGGCATGGCCACCATCCATCGACACCACTGCCATGCACGTGACTTGTTACAGTCAACACTGTCCAGTGGCAATGCATGTCTGGGAGTGCTTCGATGGTGGTCCATGCATGCACTGGGTACATGGTTGTGCCACTGCCTTTGCACCACATAGCCATGTCACTAAACGGCCACGGTGGTGCTGTGCGTGACTTGGCGGTGGTGTGTGCAGCATTCCGCATGGCTGTATGTGCCTGGGTGGGCAGGTCTTGTGGATGTGATCAATGTGGGTGGTCACACACCATCACAGAGGTATGTCCACGCCGTATGCTATGCACAGTGGATGGGCTGTATGGGCTGTGCATTCACACCTATTGACTATGCCCTTGTCCTAGGTACACGCCATCTCTATGAGATAAGGGAGGCACTGTGGGAGATCCTCCAGGTGGCAAGGGCATCGCTGGACATCCTCCACAGGATTGACGACACGGGGTCCTGTGGAGGCACCGACCAAGATGGAGCCAGAGTGGGAGCGCGCGCCCCACTAGGTCCCTCAGCCCTGTAATCCCTACCCTCTAGCACCCACACCCTCCTTTCCCATCCTGTTTGTCCACCCTGCCCCTTACCCACCCCACCTTGTTTGTGGTCCTCCTCCCTACCTTGTATATATTTTGTAAATAGTCTTGTAAATAGTTAACTTTATATGTGTTTTCAATACAGTTATTTTGATATGAATTCTGTGGTGGTCTCTGATTTGCAGCAGGCTATACGTGCTCAGCTGCAGTGGTGCGCATGGCATCAGGGGTGGTGCGGTCATGGGTATGTGTGTGTGTCCGTGTGGAGGTGACTATGGTGTGGGGTAGCTATCAGTCAGTGTCTGTGTGTGTGTTGTTCCCTGTGCACTGGATGACTGTGTGCAGTGGTCCATGGTGGTGCTCTGTGTCCATGGCACCCTATCAGCCCATCCATGGCCTGTGTAGCTGACACACATGCATGTCTGTGACCTGCAAGGTCCGCTGGCATGTCAGTGGCAGCAGTCCTGCAGGGCAGCCACTGTACCCGTCAATGCTGGGTTGCCTCCTGTCACTGGTGTGGTGCATGTCTGCCTCGGGTGACACTGTGTCCTCCACAGTTGTTGTTCCACCTCCATGCTGTGCCTTGTGTGTGTTGCAGGGGATGTGCACAACTGGCTGTGACTTGTGCTCCAGGCAAATGATGGTGGTGTATGGGTCCACAGTGCCTGCGCAGGGTGGCTGGCACTCCAGTGCCATGGAGGACTGTGGGTTGTGTGTACACAGTTTACATGGGCCCATGCTGGGGCTTGGTTGCCCGCCCTGCGTCCCTGTGTTGTTGTGCCCTTGGGATGGGTGGGTGTCTGTCCATTCACTGTGTGGCATCTGGTGTGGTGCATGCTTCCCGCACCACTGTGGGTGTCTGTGCTGGCTGTTGTGGCCAGTGCTGGGTCGGGGTGTGTCATTGGGATACTGTGCAGGGTGCTGTACCACTGGTGGTGGTGTCCAGGGCAAGCCCTGTCCGTGTGGGTACCCTCATGTGCTGACGCATGGTTGGTCTCTTAGCAGTACCTCGGGGGACTGTGCATGGTGGCACTGTGTATGCTGTTGTTGCATTGCTGTGTGTTGCCACCCGCTGATGGGTGCTCATGGTGGGGCTTCCTTGTGTGGTTCTGTGGTGCACAGGGTTGCAGTGTCTGAGCGGGGTGGTGGTGTGCATGGGGTTTCCTGCAGTGGTGGTCGCTGCTCCAGGGAGGGTGTCTGGGGGTCATGGCAGGGTGTGCTCTGCATTGGGGGGATGGTGTGGCACGGGTGGTCAGCCCTCCTGTGTGCCAGTCACAGCTTGCTGGGATGGATGGGGCACCATGGCCCAGCTGTGGGTTAGTTGCTTGTCTCCATGGGCTGGTGGTTATTCCAGCCCTCCCCAGTTGTGCAGTGCATGGGGTGTGGGGATGAAGTCTGTTCTGCTGTGTGTTCCTGTGCCCATCTGTGGCATGGTTGATGGGCCCCTACCTCCCTGGTTGTGCAGTTGCATTGCTCTGCTGCTGGGTGGCATCCCTGGTTGTGCTATGGCACCTCTGGACTGCTCAACTGCATCCCTTGTTGCACTATGTCGCATCAGATCTGCACAGCTTCCCTCCCTAGTTGTGCTATGGTGCAGGTGGTGCGATATTCAGCCCGCCGCTGTAGGCACAGTTTGGCCTGCTCCGCTTTTGAATATCACTCTCTTGCACATGGGCGCAATGGACTTGGCGCCTGCTCCTGCTATTGCACACTTTTGGGTGCAGTTTGAATACCTGGGCCTTGTGTTCAGTTTGACTCAGTGCTGCAGAGCAGAGCAGACAACCAAGAAACCTGGAAAAATGAACAGGTTAATTAAAACTAAAACACAAAATCAAGAAAAGAGTTTTGCTAGTGGCAATGCACTCCAGTGCTTTTGAATGCTGCTTTCACTTTTGTCTGCATATGATGGTCTGGCTAATTTCATTACCCATGGTTTCCCATGCTAGTTTCATTCAATGAATACTTGCTGCTTACTCAGTTTAGGGAATTACAGCACTTTAGATACTGATGTTTAGACCAGCAATCAAGTGTGTAGTGTTTCATGTCAGTTTACATATTCAGCAAACACAATTTGGCAAAAGGGATGATCACCAAGGCCACTTTTACAGTGAATGGATTTTGTCATTAGGAGTTTAAATATTAAGAAGTTTGTTTCTTATGGTCCATTTACTCTGCAGACACAGCTGTTAAATAGGGATAAAGAATCTTAGGGAGCAATCACTGAGGCAAGGGTTACCCTAAAGGGCATTGGCCCGAAGCCAAGTTTCAAAGAAATACAAAATCACACATACCCCCATAATGCAAAGCAGCAGGGCTGTATATGCAAATTACCACAAAATATTATGCTAGTTCAACATTAAGCAGAAATGCATGGTGCTGAAAGGCCTGTCACACAGTCTGCAAAGGGTGCCAGGGTGTTAAATAGGGATATTCACCAGGTTCACTTTTACAGTTATTAAAGATTAAACATGACATGCAAAAGTAATGATATGGTCTCAATTCGAGGCATGATACTGCAGCATAACAATACTGTAACAAAATTGCTGCAGTTGTACATCAAGAATGGGGTTCATTTGTTACAGAGGGTTTGGAAAGTTTTACAGATATGTAGGGTATTTTGGAAAATTGTTGGCTTGGCAAGCTTTTGGGGTATGACTAAAGTCATTATGTGGTTTGTACAGTACTCTTACAGGTAGAATACAAAAGAATTAATGGAAGACCCTGCCACTGCCACAGATGGGTTCCTCTTGAGTTTGGCAATAGGTGAGCCCTCGATAATAAAGGACATTAGGGCCAGTCAGGGAGCTAGCACCTCGGGTTTTGGGCCACATGTGTAGCACCTCTGAGAGGGAGTGGTGCATGGCACATGGCCCAGAAGCCACCCCTATGCCTTGGATACTGGAATCCTCCAGAGGCTGCACTCTTTTATGAGATTGCAGTTCCACCCCAGAGGAAGGGATGGACAGCATACATAGAGGTTCAATGAAACCACTGAGCTGGGCATGTCATGCTGTCACTATATGAGGTTGTTCATAAAAAACAGAGAGCTGTGGCCATTTATTCCAAAACACTGTGTGTGTCTCTTCTCTTCAGGTGAAGAGGTAAGTGACCTATCAAGACAATAAACAGCAGGAGAAGGAAACATGAAGCCTAAAAGCCTCTATTTGTGTGTCTTCCCTGACAACTGACAGAAGGTTGCAATGAAGAATAGGACAGAGAGAGGGTGTCATAGGAATATGTATATGCTAATAATTTGGATTGATAAGAAAGGGTTAATGATAATATTGCTGTGCTTGCTGTGTATTTTACATCTGTAGCTGAAAAATGTTTCATGAGAACTGTTTTGTATATAGAAGGTTGTGTGTCATGTAAACCAGCATAGCTGCCATGAAACTGCATTTTGTTTCTAGCTTCCATTTTGTGTAGCTTGCTTGTAAGGTCACAAATAGAGCAGACTTGTTTTTCTTTGTGGTTGGAAATGTCTAGGATGTCAGTTAGATGGATGTGTCTAGTTTCTATCATATGCTAATGTCATGAAACTCTGTGATCACCTTGAAATTGATGCACCCCAAATATTCCTCTTTTGTTTTCTGTCAGCACCTTATTTCAGTCACCACATTATTTTGTATATTTGCACAATCCTTAGACATACAGAAATTGCATCTTTGTGTTAACCGTTAGCTGGAATATTAATTTAAATGCCTTTCCGGAAATGTTTTGCATATCTGACTTCTGATAAAAGAAAGAGAGCTTGCTAAAGGGTTAGGCACTCTGCTAAATGCTGAGTAGAGGTCAGGAAGCTGATAACCAGCTCCTAATAAGGTAATCGAACAGGTGGAGGCACACCTAAAGAACACAGAGCGGGTTGCATGCCTTGAAGACAGACATGAACAAACAAAGTAGGCAGCAATCAGAAAGACAAGTACTTTCCTAGAATCAAATAAAAGTCAGTCAAAATTGAGCACCCAGTAAAAGATCAAGCAGAACCCATGGCACTAACCCCAGTGCTTCAAGTCTAATCATGACTCTCCAAATAAGGTAATTGGACTGGAATGTGAAACTTACAGAAACTTGTCTTATGAGTAGCTGAGACAGAACTATAACAAGTGGAAGAATATTTTGGCATCCAAAAGCAGCAATTAACCCCTAAGTCAGAGTGCTGGAACTTTCAGGTCTGGTCTGCTTGCTGTTCCAGAGGAAGGCAATTGATTGCTGCTTTGTCTGTATTCTAGACTGCCGATGTTAATGTAGGATATATGTTAACATAATAAACCTGACTTTTTAGTATACATTTCAGAGTTTAGTGTGATTCATTGTAACTACTGGCTACTGCTTTGAGACTCCAACAGTGTAAAAGGGTGGATTAGGATAATAAGGTAGCAGCCAATATGCGAAGTCGAACTTGGGGATAAGCTTAGAGGCTACTTAAGGGCTGACACAGTGTAGCACCAATCTGTTTGCACCTCCACTCAGTTTGTTTCCACGTGCCCATACTAGGAAGATGTATAGTAGTGAGAGCAGGTTGGGAGCCTGTTATCCCATTAAGAGGATCACCCTATTGGTCAAGAGGAATTTACCTGTTTTCCCAATAGTTTTCCCAGGTTTATTGCCTGCTCTAGCAGGATGGAGCAGGGTAGACTAATGATGTCACAGTTATATAGGTGGTACCAGGGTAGTCTTGCAGGTAGAGAATGAAGGGAATAATGGGGGAACCTGCCACTGTCACAGATCAGTTCCTCTTGAGGCAGATGGTGAGCCCCAAATGACAAGCAGCCCTGCAGGATAGTCAGCGGATAGCTGCCTTGACCTTTAATCTGCAGGTGTAGAGTCCCCTGACAGGAAGAGGTGAATGCCACATATCCCAGTAGCCAGTACTCATCCGTCGGAGGCTGGAGTACCTCCTGAGGCTGTGCACCTTTATAAGACATATCAGTTCTGCCCATAGTATGGGCAGACAGCACAGTAAGAGGTTTGCTGACACAACTGAGCTGTGCACGTCATGCTATACTATACTGTATGTGGTTGTTTATAAATAAACACATGGCTGTGCTAATTTATTCCAAAACACTCTGTGTATCTCTTCTGTTCAGGTGAAGATGGTAAGGTACATACCAAGACAAAGCCCCTTAAAAGCTAATGTTAAAAAAAAAAATCACTGAGTTTGTTAACATTGGCTGTAATAAGGAAGCAAGACTTTAAGATTAATGGTTCTTTACGTAATCAAACACATCTCTCCTCAGCAGACATTAGCATCTAAAGAGCATTTAAAATGTGATAATTATTTGCTTAACCTAAAAAATTAGTAATCTCAAAATCAGACAATTCCGGAAGCGCAGTTATTAAACAGATCAGCATCACAACTATAAGTTGAAGTTAAATAGCAATCTAAGCAAGACTTAGAAATTGAAGGAAGAAAAAGAATGTAATAAATCAAATGAGGCTGGCTTAGCTTTTTGGAAGTGTTACTGCAGAGTGACAGAGACAGAAATAGACAATAATCAGGGACAGGGAGAAACAGAAAATGGGAATTACACTACTTAGAGGATTTTGAAAACTGTAATGCTCCTTTATTGCAGAAGCAAGACTGAACCTTCTTTCCATATGGGAAACATTCCATTATCATGGTCTCTTGAAGAAGTTAACACTCCCAATAATTCATCAAAGGAGACTACATAATAATCCAAACAACTTATAAAACAATACACTTTTCATGCAAATTTGATTATAAGTAAAGGACTTTATGCTGTAAAGGAGTCTCTATCTCAGGACAATAATCTGCTCAAAAGGACCCTACAAATGTTAGAGTTATAAAACTCAATGATATTAAAAATGCAAGTAAGGCAATAATATTTAAAACGGAAACAAAGGGCATTTATGTGTAGATGTATATGAGGAAGGGGTAATCAAGGGAAATACAATAAAAGAAATACAGATGGGCTCATTTAATAAAGAAAGAGGGAACTTTAAAGATGCTACTGGAAGACAAATGAAAGCAATGTAAGGAAGAAGCCCAAACCAAAATATACAGTAGATAAGATTTCTGAGAAGAAAGGTGAGGACAAAGATAAGTGAAACATCAGAATGTGTTTGTCTGTTTTCTGTTCCTGATCCTGGGAGGGAGGTTTTACTTTCTGTGCAAAAATAAAAAGTTTGAAAGTTTAATGGAATAAACCAAGGACTCCAACTTATTTTTCAGTGTCGGGTGTGCTGACTTTGAAACATACCAATGATAGGGCTTACCACGATGGTGCATGGGCAATGTGGACGAAGTCATTTAGGAGCTGGCATATATTATCCAGAATTATAATGCTTGACATTCTGGCACCCTAAACTGACAGCACCACAGAATCTTCCTGGGAAAATATAAGCCCCCAAGAGTCCCCAAAATAATATAACAACCTCCATGGGCATGTCGTGAAAGGGGCAGAATGTTGTGGACACTCAACAGGATGTGAGCATGGGACGATCTAAAATCTAGACCACTCATATCAGTTACACCATTGTTGTGGCACCCATATTATGGCACCCTAATCACGGCACCTAATAACAATATTTGTGACAATAATGCCTTTTTGATTATCTGTTTTGGGTTGACTTTTCTTACTTTAAACTTTTATTTGCCAGGAGGAACTCTAGCTGGGAGATATTTGCAGTCATTTGTGACTAAACCTGTTACTTAAACTCTGTGAAATAGGTGTCTGAAAGGAAGGAAGACTCCTGTGGGTGGAGGGTCAGAGGTATATTTAATTGTTTCTGGAGGGCACAGGTTTACTCACACCCACCCTGCCCTCACCCCACCTGCCCCAAGCCCATAACTTCCTATATAGCAGGGGTTCTAACATCACTTCCACAAAATTGCTAACAACATGCACCTGTTCATATCCTTAAGGCACAGCACACTGAATAGGGGTACAGACACTCACAAGCTACACACACTAAAACAAGAACAAAAAAGAAATAAAAACAACTGAAGCAGGAAGGGAGACAGACACGTGGGGAGTGGTGCAATGCACCGGCTGTGGAGCACAGTCTTCTGGGAGACATTCTGGAGACTGCATTGCTGCCCTGTTTGCAGGCACCTCTCTGGTCTGAGGGAAGAGGTTGCTCATCTCCATGCTAACCTGGCAAGGATTCGGAAACCTGCTCCCCACTCAAGGACCACCCAGGCCACCACCACCACCTCCTCAGAGGTTGCCAAGAAAGAGTAGTGGTTGGACCATGGTGGGCCCAGGGAGGTGAGGGTGGTGGAACAGAGGTGCATCCCTCCAGTTATGCCTCCACAATTCATTCACTACTCTGGCAGAGCATGGTTCCTCTATGGAGGCACCTGCAGTGGAGACCAAGGAGGATGATGGGAACCTCCACAATGGAGACCCACAGGAGGGTGGCACAGGACTCCACAGGGAAGGGAACAACTCCTGGTGGGGACCCAATTGTTAGGAGGTAGAACTGGGGGAGGGAGGAGGGAAAGAGGAGTGCAGCCTGCCTGGTGCCATGGCTTAGAGGGACAGGAAACAAATCCTCAGGATTGTGAGAGCAGCTGCAAGGGGAGTGAGCTGGATGTCATTATTCACCTAGGGACAAGTGACATGGCTGAGAATGGGATCAGAGTAGTGCAACAGGACTTTGTGGAGCTGTGGAGGGGCCTTAGACAGGTATAGCACATGGTAACTTTCTCAGAAGTGCTACCTGTCTGTGGCATGGATGAGGCTAGGATACCCACACCATGGGATTCAATGACTGTTGGAAAACTGGTGCAGAGCTCAGGATTTGGCTTCATTGGGGACTGGGGCTCACCTGAGGATGCAGGCCTATATTGATGCAATGGTCTGCATCTGTCCAGGAGGGAACCAGGATCCTAGGTGATAGGTTTAAATGCTTCATTGACAAGCATTTTAACTAGCCAAGGGAGAGGTACTGAAAAGAAGAAGGAAATCCTAGCCTCGCCAAAAGAAATCAGGTAGTTAGTGAGGTAAACACCAAGATAGAGCAGTCGATAGAGAGAGGGCAAGAGGTAAATGGAGGAAAAGACAAAGGCAGTAAGGACAGGGATCGGGAAAAGAAATAAGCCATAAAAATAGAGGGTAATGAGTACCAATGCCTGTAGTCTAGGTAAAAGCTCCCAAAATGGTGGCCTTGATGGAGAAGGATGCCTAGATATTGTAACAGTCACAGAAACAAGGTACACAGAGAACCCTGACTGGGATGTCAACATACCAGGGTACACAATCTACTGGAGGGACAGGAGGCAAGGAGAGGAGGAATAGCTCTCTATGTAAAGAAAGGGACAAGCAACAGAACTAAAGGGTAAACAGGGAGGAGAGGGAGGTAACAGGGTCACCCCAAGACTGGACACCACAATCCACACAGGGTTGTATACAGACCCCCATCTCAGGGGAGGAAATGGACAAGGAAATGATAGAAGGCCATCCTTAGGATGGCAGAGAAAGGAAGATATTGCTGATGGGGACCTGAAGATGCCAGATGTTAACTGGAGCACATTTGCTGCAGCCACATCCAAGAGCAGGGCCATTCTTGATGCCCATGGGGGCATGCCTCAGACAGCTGGTTTTAGAACCCACTAATGAGGGAGCAATCTTAGACCCTATATTCTCAAATGGGGACAGTGAGAGGATCTCAGATCAAGAAGTGGGTAGCCATCTGAGGAACAAGTGACCACCAAACAGTGTGGTTCACAATAAACTTAGCTATAGAGTGAAGCCATACAAAAGTGAGAGTACTGGACTTCAGGAGGAAGATTTTTTCCAAAATGGGAGTGCCTCAGAAAAGCACTAACAAACAGGCAAGAAGGTGGGGTGGAGCAACAATGGGAAACATCAAAACAGCCAACACAGAGGCAATAAGCCTTTGTGCGAAACAAAAAACAAATCAAAATGAAAGAAAAACCATAAGGTTCTCAAAAGAAGTGGCGGGGAAGGTTAGGGAGAAAAGATAGCATTCAGAAAGTACAAGGAAACAGAAATGAGCAGGACAGAGAACTGTACCAGTTAAAGCAGAAGGAAGTGGGGAAGGCAGTCAGAATAGCAAGAGCCTAAACTGGGAAAAGATAGCCAACTGGGTTAAGAAGGGATGAAACCTTTTATAGGTACATTAGGAAGCAAAGAAGACTAAGGCAGGGATACTGAGGCTGAATAAAGAGGAATGTGGTTGGGCAGAGGCGACAGTGAAAAAGCAGGACACTGAATGAATACTTCTGCTCAGTATTCACAATGGAAGAGCAGGGAAGATACATAATCCAGTTAGTAGATGCACTCTGGATGGGGGTTGATATTAGTCCTTTCATTGAAGAAAGGGTTCTGAAAGAAAATCCTAAAACTGAAGGTGGATAAAGCAATGGACCCTGATGGGATTCACCCCAAAATTCTAAAAGAACTAAGGGAAGAACTAGTAATACCACTGACTACCGTTTTAATAAATCATGAGAGGATGGTGTGGTACCTGAAAGCGGGAGGAGGGCAGATGTGATTCCCCTTCACGAAAGTGGGATCAAGATAGAGGCAGGAAACTACAGACCAGTTAGTTTGCCTCAGTGATAGGCAAAATGATGGAATCACTTTTGAAGGAAAGAATTGTTGAGTACCTAGAGGCCAGTGGAGCACAGGACCCAAGGCAGCATGGATTCATGGCATGAAGGTCATGTCAGATGAACCTAACTGATTTTTTGACTGGGTGACCAAAGTAGTAGACCAGAAGTGTCTGTGGATGTGGCCTCTACCTAGACTTTGTAAGGCATTTGACACAGTCCCACACAAAGATTAATAGTCAAATTAACCAGCCTGGAGTGGGTCCCAGGGTGGTAGCCTGGTAAAACATTGGCTGGACAACAAAACACAGAGGGTAATAGTAACTGGTTACGAGTGGAGTACAGCAGGGTTCAGTACTGGGGCTGGTGCTTTTTAATGTCTTTATAAGTGACATTGCAGAGGGACTATAAGGAAAAGTATGTCTCTGCAGATGACACAAAGATCTACAACCGGATTGATATGCAAGGTGGGGTGGAAAGGATGAAAAGGGACTTAGCAAGGTTGGAGGAATGGTCAAATGTATGTCAGCTTAGATTCAATGCAAAGAAGTGCAAAGTAATGCACCTGGGAAACAAAACCCCAAGGGAAGAGTACACAATAGGGGTGAGATACTGGCAACAACAAAAATGAAGGGATCGGGGGTAGTCATATCAGATGACCTAAAGGTGGGCCAGCAATGTGAGAAGGCAGTAAGGAGGGCTGGGGATACTGGGATGCATAGAAGAGGCATCACCAGTAGAAAAAAGTTGTTGTCCCTCTGTGCAGACAGTTGGTAAGACCACATCTGGAGTACTGTGTACAGTTCTTCAGATCCCATCTCCTAAAGACATAGACAGGGTGGAGGCTGTCCAGAGGAGGGCAACCAAAATGATGCAGGATCTGCACCAAAGACATATGAAGAAAGACTAAAGGAGCTTAAGATGTATAGCCTCGAGGAAAGTAGGAGAGGGGACATGATAGAAACTTTCAAATACCTCAAGGGAATCAACAAAGTCCAAGAGGATAGCATATTTCAGAAAGGATGTGCAAGAACAAGGGCACAATTTGAATATAGAGGGACAGCTCAGAGGTAATGTGAGGAAGTATTTCTTCAGAGAGGGTTATAGATGTATGGAACAGCTTCCTAGGAGGTCATAGAATCAAAAACATTGTAGGAATTCAAGAATGCATGGGACAGACATAGGAAATTCTAGTGGGGTGTAGGAAGAAGTAGGCTGTTGGTTAACTAGGATCTGCAGCTTATCCGTTGGGTAGGAAATGGGCAGACTAGGTGAGACAAGCAGTCCTTTTCTGCCATCAGATTCTATGTTTCTATGTTTCTATTTACATAATAGGTATACCAAAAACAAAAACTGAAACTGTGTTTGTGCAGGAAAAAAACAGTGTATAACATCTTAAAATAAATGTTGAGGAACAAAATATGCTGGGGAGATTTAAGATCAGTATAGAGATATAAAGTATTGTTTGCTAAAGGTGGCATCTGTTTAGTGGTGAAGAGCCAACAGACAAAATACTCAGTTCTTAAGGTGTATAGTATACCTAAAAATGGTGGCTTTGTTATGAATAAAACAATTTGGGAACTTATTTCAGACACTAAGGAGATGTTTAACTATGAAACAAAGAAGTGTAAAAAGAACTGTTAACCAAAAATATGGTACAACCAAATCAAAAAATAACTACATTCACAGTCTATCACTAAACTTCTGCACTGGCCTGTAGAAATTGGTATGATCTGGAAGCCTCTTCCTTCTTATTACCTGAACACTATATAAAGAGGCAAGAAAAATGAGGGGATATACTCTTTATCAACATGGTTCTTAACACAGAGCAAGAATCTGTAGATGATGACAATCCACCAGCATATTCTGTGATGTGAGTCTGCAAACTAATAATAGATTCACCCTTCTTTCAAATGATGAATCTCATGCAGACTACTGTATGATTGAGGACCAGACTGAGTATTGACCATTGGCATGGACTCAGGGGTAGTGTTACTATATTAAGCTGGAACATTACTGGCATTGAGACAAACATAAACAATGGAACATGAACTGAATTTGTTAAACAATTTAATATAATTCTATTCCAAGATATGAGGCTTGCTTCAAGAGAAGTTAGCTTCCCCAGATATCGAGTTTGAGAAATATAGGAAATGGGGAATACTAGGGTAGAAGCAAGGTGGGTGGATGACCCTGTCTAAGCTAAAATTTATTGTACAGTTAAACATTGCTAAATGAATCAGGACTGCCACCCTGTTAATACTGTTACAACAAATATAAGTGGAAAAATGTTTAGAAACATAGAAACATAAATTTTGATGGCAGATAAGGATCCCTTGGCCCACCTAGTCTGCTCATTTCCGTACCTACAGGATTAGCTGCAGATCCTAGTTAACCAACAGCCTATTTCTTCCTACCCCCACAAAAATTGCCTTATGTCTGTCCCATGCATTCTTGAATTCTTCCACAGTTTTAGACCCCACAACCTCCTCAGGAAAGTTGTTCCATGCATCCACCACCCTCTCTAAAATACTTCCTTACATTGCCCCAGAACTGAAACCCTCTATCTTCAAATTGTGTCCCTTGTTCTTGCACTCTTTTTCTGAAAGATGCTACCCTCTTAGACTTTGTTGATTCCACTGAGGTACTAAAAGTTTCTATCACGTTTCCCCTCTCTCCTTTCCTCAAGGGTATACATATTAAGCTCCTTTAGTCTCTCCTTGTATGGCTTTTCTGCACACCCTGCACCATTTTAGTTTCCCTCCTCTGGATTGCCTCTATCCTGTCTATGTCCTGTCTATGTCCTTCTGGAGATGGGGTCTCCAGAACTGGATGCAGTACTCAGATGGGGTCTCACCGACTGTCTGTACAGAAGGATAACAACTTCCTGTTTTCTGCTGGTGATACCTCTCCCTATGCATCCCAGTATCCCCAGCCCTCTCTACTGCTTTCTCACATTGCTTGCTAACCTTAAGGTCATCTGATATGATTACCCCCAGGTCCCTTTCTATTTTTGTCATTGTTACTACCCCCATTGTGTAATCTTCCTCTGGGTTTTCCCCAGGTGCATTATTTTGCACTTCTTTGCATTGACTCCAAACTGCCATACTTATGACCATTGCTCGAACCTTGCCAAGTCCCTTCTCATCCTTTCTACACCTCCTTGTGTATCAACTCTGTTGCAGATCTTTGTGTCATCTGCAAAGAGGCACATTTTCCTTCAGTCCCTCTGCATTGTCACTTATAAAAACATTAAAAGGACTGGACCCAGCACTGAACCCTGTGGTACCCCACTAGTAACCCCCTTTTTTCAGAATGGACGCCATTTACAATTACCTTCTGTGTCTTGTTGTTCAGCTAATGTTTTACCAAGGCTACCACCCTGGGACCCACTCCCAGGCTGGTTAATTTGACTATTAATCTTTTGTGGGGACTGTGTCAAATGTCTTACCAATGTCTAGGTAGGCTATGTCCACAGCCCCTCCCTGGTCTACTACTTTGGTCACCCTGTCAAAGAAATCAATTAGATTCATCTGACATGACCTTCTCACTGTAGACCATGCTGCCTTGGGTCCTGTACCCCCACTGGCCTCTAGGTACTCAACAATTCTTTCCTTCAGAAGTGATTCCATCACTTTCCCTACCACAGAGGACAAACTGACAGGTCTGTAGTTTCCTGCCTCTGTCTTGGTCCCACTTTTGTGAAGAGAATCACATCTGCATTTCTCCAGTCCTCAGGTACCACACCATCCACCCATGATTTATTAAAAGGGTAGCCAGTGCTCCACTAGTTCTCCTTAATTCTTTTAGAATTCTGGGTGAATTCCATCAGGCCCCATTGCTTTGTCTACCTTCAGTTTTAGGAGTTCTTTCAGAACCCGTTCTTCTGTGAAAGGACTGGGATGGACCCTCCCATCCAGAGTGCTTCTGTTAATTAGATTAGGCACCTCCCTCCTCCTCTTTTGTGAATACTGAGCAGAAATATTCATTCAGTATCACTGCCTTTTCACTGTCCCTCTCTGCCCACCCACCATTCATTCTATTCAGCCTCACTATCCCTCTCTTTGTCTTTCTACGCTCCTGATGTACCTATAAAAGGTTTATCCCTCTTCTTAACCAAGTTGGCTATCTCTTTTCCTCAGTTTGGGCCTTTGCTATTCTGTCTTCCCTCCCTGCTTCCTTCTGCCTTAACTGGTACAGCTCTCTGTCCTGCTTCTTCTGTGTTCCTTATATTCCCCAGATGCTATCTTTTCTCCTGACCTTCACTGCCACCACTTTTGAGAACCTTAGTGGCTTTCTTTTTCATTTGATTTGTTTATTTGCTTCATACAAAGGCTTGTTGCCTCTGTAATGGCAGTTTTGATGTTTCCCCATTGTTGCTATACCCTCCTTCTAGCCTGTTTGCTAGTACTTTTCTATCTATGGTGTAGGTATCTTGCGAAGTCAGCCCTCTTGAAGTCCAGTACCCTCACTTTTGTATGGCCTGATTCTGTAGCTGAGTTTATCGTGAACCACACTGTTTGGTGGTCACTTGTTCCCAGATGGCTACCCACTTCTAGATCTGAGATCCTCTCACTGTCCCCATTTGAGGTACGAGCTCTAAGATTGCTCCCTCATGAGTGGGTTCCAAAACTAGCTGTCTGAGGCATGCCACCTGCAGGACATAAAGAATGGCCCTGCTCTTGGATGTGGCTGCAGCAAATGTGCTCCAGTTAACATCTGGCATATTCAGGTCTCCCATCAACAGTATGTCCTTTTGCTGCCATCCTAAGAATGCCTTCTATCATATCCTCGTCCATTCCTCCCCTGACATGGGGTCTGTATACAACCCTGTGCAGTCTATGGTGCTATTTCTAGTCTCTAAGGTGACCCCCAGTGCCTCCTCTCCTCCCTGTTTACTCTTTTGTTCAGTTGCTTTTATCCTTCCCTTACATAGAGAGCTACTCCTCCCCTCTTCTCCCTCCCTGTCTCTCCTGTAGGTTGTGTACCCTGGTATGTTAACATCCCAGTCATGGTTCTCTGTGTACCATGTTTCTGTGATTACTATGATATCCAGGCATCCCTCTTTTTATTTATTTTATTTATTTTTGTTGACTGGGTAAGTGCCATCAAGGCCAACAGTTCAGGGAGCTTGTTGCCCAGACTACGGGCATTGGTACTCATTACCCTCCATTTCCTGATAGCCTTACCCCTTTATGCCCCATCCCTGTCCTTATTGCCTTTGTTACTGTCTCCATTTACTCCTGCCCTTCCCCTATTGACATCTCTAACTTGATGTTTACCTCAGTTACTACCCTGACTTTTTGAGGCTAGGATTTCTCTGTTACTTTCAGTGCCTCCCCTTGGCTGGTTAAATGCTTGCCAATGGAAGCATTAAACCTATCACCCTAGGATCCTGGTTCCCCTCCTGGACAGACGCAGACCATCATGCCAGTATAGGCCTGCATCACTCCAGGTGGACCCCAGTCCCCAGTGAAGCCAAATCCTGAGCACTGCACCAGTTTTTAACCACTGATTGAATTCCACGGTTTGGAGCACCCTACTCTCACCTACACCATAGATAGGCAGCACTTCCAAGAAGGTTACAGTGCGTGCTATTTGTCTAAGGCCCTCCCAACTCCACAAACTCTTCCTGCACTGCTCTGATCCATTTCTTAGACAGGTAATTTGTCCCTAGGTGGACAATGACATCCAGCTCCCTCCCCTGTGCAGCTGCTCTGGTGATCCTAAAGATCTGCTCCTGACCCTCAAGCCATGGCGCCAGGCAGGCACCTTAGCTCCCTCTCCCTTCCTCCCCAGATCTACCTTCCTAACAATGAAGTCCCCACCAGTAGTTGTTTCCTTCCCTGTGGGGTCCCATGCCACCCTTCTGTGGGTCTCCTTTTGGAGGTTCCCAGCATCCTTCTTGGTCTCCACTGTGGGTGCCTCCATGGAGGAACCACACTTTGCCAGAACAGCATATGGATTGTGGAGGTACAACTGGAGGGTTGCTCTTCTGTTCCACCACCCTCACCCTCCCTGGGCCCACTGTGGTCCAACCACTCCTCTTTTTGGCAACCTCTGAGGCAATGGCAGTGGCCCAGGTGGTCCCTGGATGAGAGGAGGTCCCACAAATCCTGGCCAATTCAGCCTGGAGATAAGCAACCTCCTCCCTCAGCCCAGAGGTGCCTGCAGATTGGACAACACGCATCCTCCAGAGCGTCTCCTGGAAGACTGCTGCTCCACAGCTACTGCACTATACCACTCTCATCATGTCTTATTTTTGGCCCCTTAGCTGTTGTTTTGGAATCCCTTACTCTTCCTTTGTTTACTTTTTCTCCCTACTTACTTACTTACTACCTCTGTGTCCTTTAAGCTTCTGATCTTCCTATTCTGAGACAAGAAGATCCTGTAAATCTCTGTAGTCCCTTACTTGCTCAGAGGCAGACCTCCAGCAGCTGGGGGAGGGATGGAGCTACTCTTGTCCTTCTAGGATGGTGAGTCTTTGGTGGCTCTGTGATCACTCACTTCCTGCTCCCAAATAGGAAGTTCCTGTTGTCTGTCAAATCCTGTGTCTATAAAAGTAGAACTGGCTATCGGTGGGGAAGGAGGGGCAATATAGTCCCAGTAGGAAGTCCAGTCACAACAGAAGCTCCTTGGCCTGGTGTTCTCTGCCAAATCTCTGGCAGAAGCTATCTAGGGCAGTGTTTAAATCTGGCTTTAAATTTGGCATCCTTCTAGCTAAGCCACTCCCCTACTTAGTAGATCTTGCTACACTTAGTTAAATTGCACAGATAGCAATTCCTTTCAGCCACCTGAAATTAACACCTAGATAACTGCTCAGATAACAACTCACTTCAGCCAACTCAGACAAACACACAAACCTTTTTTACCCTAAATTGAAAGTCCCAGTGTAGAGTTCTACTTCTTTAGTCCCAGTAAATTGAAGGTCCCAGTAGTAGAGTCTTCTTCTTTAGCCCCAGTAGAGAGGTCCAGTCACAACAGCAGCTCCTTGTCCTGGCATTCTTTACCAGTTCTCTCAAAACAGTTATATTCCACAGGCCATTAATGGTTTATGATACAGTTTTAAAGTCCCTGTCAGATATAATGGAAAAGTTGCTTACTATGGATGAACAATGCAGTATTATTAAAGCTGGTGATATTAATGTCAGACTAAGTGCTTACTCTGAAAAACAAAATACTATTTATCTGTCAGGAAAAATAAACTATTTTTGATGTTAAATGAAGGGTATATGTAAATGGAAAACACATAAATTGGGACAGAGATGTCTTGTATATCTATATGAAAATAATCTATGACTTCTTAATGGTATAATAAATGGAAGTACAGAGGAGCAATAACTTTTCTTACAAAAATGTGGGGTTGGTTCTTGACTTAGGGATTGTAAATACCTATTCAATAAATGGGATAAGAAAATTATAAGTTTTATGTAAAGGTTCCTCTAATCCATCAATTTCAGGAATAATATCTCTGAATAATAACAGTAGTAAGAGAAAAGTGGAAAAGCTGATAACCACTGGATTATATGTGACAGTTAAAATAAAAAAAAATTATACTGGGACCCAATTATTTCTAAATGGATCGTGAGTCTACAATCACATCAGAAGACAGATCAGATTAAACAGGTGATAAGGTTTCCAATACTGCTGTTATTTTACAGTTCAGAACTTTGTTAGCAGCCTTTAAAAAACCTAACAGTGGGTACTACACAAAAGCCACACTGCTGGGAGAGAAGGAAGAATGGGTTAGTGTACTAAACAATGTAGATTTAAAAATATATGATTAATGAACTAAGCAGATTAACCAAAGGCCCTGACTCACTTGTACATAAACAAGTTCTTATCAGCATTAGAAAACAATATTGAGCAATACTAGCTACTGAAAGAGGAATTATGTGAAAAAATACAGGGCCCAATTTTCAAATGTGTTAGAATGATGCAAGGGACTTGTGTCAAAGAGTTTGACACAAGAGGTGACTTACATCAAACGCAATTTTCTAAAGCAGTCTGTGTCAAATCCTGATATTGCTGCACCAAAGCCCTCTTTGCACCAAAGCTGTGGCAAAAAAACATTGGGAATTTACAAGCCCAACTGTGGACACAGCAAAGGGCATCACTTGGACCAGCCAGGAGGTGGTCTAAGTGGCTTGAGCTAGTGGGAGGGATCTGACAATGGGCTACTGAAGGGGCACAGAAGGTGGCATGGGGGAGTTGGGAGGACAACTTGGCATCACTGCGGTGACATGGCACCAGTGGAATGCAGGTGCATAGTTACTGTATTGTATGTACAGTATGGGCATCTTCCCTGGTGGTCTAGTGGCCCCTCTGATACCTGATGCACCCCATAAATAATGACATATCCCTGGTGGTCTATGGACCCCCCCCAATCCCAGATGTCAACCAGAAATATTTAAATATATACCCTAGTAGTTTTGTGGCCCCAAATCCATGATCTCCCCAAATCATTTATGTAACATTCCCTGTTGGTTTAGTGGACCCCCAACCTCCCACCCTGGCAGGCAGTACCCCATCACTCCACTTCCCACATCCT
Organism: Neoceratodus forsteri; assembly: GCA_016271365.2. Classification (NCBI taxonomy): domain Eukaryota; kingdom Metazoa; phylum Chordata; order Ceratodontiformes; family Ceratodontidae; genus Neoceratodus; species Neoceratodus forsteri. The sequence goes on along the minus strand of CM057453.1, from coordinate 1,237,114,071 downwards.
GAACACCTGTCGGCAACTGGCACTGCCCTAGCTTTCCACCATGGCTGACAGCCGGACTGATCTCTCACTGATCATGTACTGTATACAGTATGCACTCATTATGATAGCCACTAATTGTACAGTAAGTGGTGTGCAGAAGTTTTTGTTAGTCTTTTAATAAAATTACTATTACAAATTTGCAGGTCCCAAAGAATATCTTATGTCTGAAGTAGTACCAATTTTTAACAAAGGGACCCCACAAGACCCTGTCTGTTACAGATTAATTTCTCTACTTTGTATCTCTTGCAACATTTTTCATGGTTTCTGTTAGTCAACCTGGAATCATCGCTCTACCACTGTAATATTCTAAGCAATAGGCAGTTCAATAGAATAAAATGAAAATAGTTTGGGCTCAAATTGGACTCTGTGTGATTCCTTGGGAAGCGACATATCAAGTGAACTTTAGCAGGGCAATTATATGTATGAAGGAGGATCCTATACAACCAGTGTAAGACACCAAACTATATGTGCATGTCTTAAATAAACAGGCAGGATACCAAAAATATCTTGTCATACACAATTTGTATGTGCAGTATTGCACATGATGTGAAACCATGATACAAGTAAAGAGTTACTGTGCCAGTTCAACATCTTCTGTGGTTTCCTTGCTCAATTGCCTAAATCAAAATTAGAACAAGAAAAAAATCTTTGGTTTCATATAGCTGCCCTAAATCCCAACAGCAGCTACTTACATAGATTTATGTGGAAAATTACTGAAGTGTCATACATACTTTTAATATTAGTTTTGTTTGCAGTGTTCCCCTTGCTAGTTATCCCTTCTACTGACACCCTGAAGATCCTCAGTGAATGTTTGCATCATGCGTGTGTAATGTATCCTGACATTTTGGCATGATTATGTCTTCATCAGAGCATCTCTTATGTAAGTGTAAGTACCTGAAGTTGGAATTCAGAGGAAGCAACATGAAGCCAAAAATTTTTTCTATTCTCATTTTGATTTAGGAAATTAAGCCATGAAACCACAGAAGACATTGGGACTGGCACAATATGATTTTACTTGTATAATTGTTAAACATCACATGCAATACTGCACATACTGGAGTGTTTTTGCATAGGTAAAAATGGGTATGGAAAGATATTTGTTTGTCTCCTGCCTATTTATTTAAGACATGCACATAGAGATTGATGTCTTACACTGGTACAATAAGCAGTTTAGTTGTAGAGAAAACACTTTGAAAAATAACAGCATTTTTATTTGATCATTTGGCAAAACAAATATGTAGGTAGAGAAAAAGTAATTCTTTTTAGCATTCATTGATATACTTGCCACATTAAATAATTTGGTGCTAGATATTATATATATATATATATATATATATATATATATATTATGTAGCACAGTAGTGCTACCATAGTTAGGTTGATAGCACTTTTAAGGTTAAAGGGTGAAACTTTGCACCTTAGTAACTTTGCCACCATTCAATGGATTAGCCTGAAATTTGGTATGCCGATTGGGCATAGTAGATGTTGAGATCTGTAACTTTCGTACCAGTCAGATATATGGCTGCAGAGTTATTAAGCGACAACCAAATGTGCAATTATGTTTTTTGTGACTTCTTTGCTCTACCTACAGGTCGCACAGTTTGCGTAACTGGTCCGAAAACTTTAGGGAATGTGCGGCCGTGATCCCCAATGTGCCTTTTGAAGATTTACGTGAAAAAGATTAAATGGTTCAAAAGTTATTCAAAACAAGTTCCCATTATAAGTAAATGGGAAAACTTAACAAAAGTTCGAAAGTGTTGCAAATGCACTCTTTAGTCTAGCAAATGGCCCAAGTAGTGTAGTAAATCCGCCATTTTGTTTTCAGTTAGTGATCAGAAAAATGCTTGGCATTTCAAATTGGGACCCTCTAGGGACACAATTCTTTCTGTGTTTACCTAGTTGGACCCTGAGGATGCTAGCCATGTTTTTATTTTGGGTTAAACACCCCAGAAATATATTTTCAAATTTCTGAAAACAGTAGTGTCATGAAAGTAGTGTCACACCTGCGACACTTTCTACAAATTTTGTGAAAAGTGTCCCAAATGCGACACTAGTTTACCAGACTATGGCCAAAATGACAGGAGTTCTTTGCCACCCTGCTGCCAAAGAGCGATTTGGTCTTTGGGCTCAAATTTGGAGGAAGGCAGCCAACATCTCACAGATGTGCCTTTTGGTGGTTTGGTGAAAAAATATTGCACAGATGTCAAGTTACGCTACTCCGAAGTTGAAGTTTTTCCTTAGACTGACATGGTGGTGTCGCCGTGCATTTTGGGGCTTGTATCTCAAAACAGTGTGAGATACGGAATTTTCGTCCTGACAATGCATAGCCTATGGCTACACATTCAGTGAAAATGTAGCCAAGAAAATCATGAATCATGTGATTTTTTTTTTTACGTTGTACAGTTACAGAGATATAAGCAATTTAGTATTCCAACATCTCATTTTCGGCTCCGAGGCCCATTATTATGCATACATTCTTTGTACACACTGTGTTTCTCTATGCAGCTGTTGGGAAAAACAGGATATGGGCTTCTGTCAATGTTACAGTTACTGTTTCCACTTGCATTTATGTGCCCGTTTGCGTTACCGTTACCATGTAACGTCACCGTGCATTACAGCGTTCGTTTACACTTGCATTTGTGTTACTGTTACCATTTGTGTTTCCACTACTGTTTGTGTTTGTGTTTTGGTTTGCATCACCGTGTGCATTGGCATTAGCATTTACAGCAGCCCTTTCCTTTGCATTTGCGTTTGTCATTTGTTTTGCATGTTCATTGCTGTTACTGTTACCATTTGCATTTCCTATTGCGTTACTGTGCCCGTGTGCATTATGGTTTGCATTTCCATATGTGCTTGCATTTCCTTTTGTGTTTCTGTTTTCTTTGGCATTATTGTTGCTGTTACCATATCGTTTACAATTGTGGTAACGTGACGTACACATTACAGTTTTTGTTCACGTCTCATTTGCGTTTGAGTTTATGTTTCTGTTTCTTTGGCATTATTGTTCACGGTAACTTTACCATTTGTGTTTACTTTGTGGTACCATGCACGTGCACATTACGGTTCACGTTCACGTCGTGATTCCATTCGCATTTTTGTTTCTGTTACGTTTGGCGTTCTTGTTGCTGTAACACTTAACATTTGCATTTACAGTACAGGTGTTGTCACTGTGCGCATTACCAGTTGCATTTTCGCATGTGCTTCTGTGTCCGTTTGCATCACTGTTCACTTCGGTGTGACTTTACGCTTGCGTTTCTATTAACGCTTTGCTTTACCATTTATGTTTACTTTATCATGTGCATAACCATTAGCTGCTTGCATTTGAGCTTTGCAGTTCCGTTACTACGTAACAGGACATCATGTGGTGGGAGCGCGAGCCCGAAGGGCCCATGCTCTTGCCACCGCATTCCATTCACTATTTATCTTCCTCATTCTTAAAAAGAAGGAAATTACAGGCAAAAACTCAGTTTAGTGTATCAGTTAGAGTTGTTCCACAGCGACAAAAGTGAGGAAATTCAGTGTTAGGGTTGAAAGCCCCCTTGGACCTCCCAGCCACCCCCAACTGGCATCAGGGTGCACATTGGGGTCATTGGTCCTCTCACCCCATTCCCTATACCTCTGCTTATTTACATGTGATGGGGTGAGAGTTGGGACCGACGACACCAATGTGCACCCTGATGCCAGTTGGGGGTGGGCTGGGGGTCCAAGGGGGCTTTCAACCCTAACACTGAATTTCCTCACTTTTGTCACTGTGGAACAACCCTAACTGATGCATGAAATGGAGTTTTTGCCTCTAATATATATATATATATATATATATATATATATGTATATATATATCATTGCAAAAAACTCCATCAATGCATCAGTTAGGGTTGTTTCCTCAGTGACAAAAGTGTGGGAATTTGGTGTTGGGGTTACCACCTCACCCACCACCATTCCCCCACCCTCCAGAAACCACCAGGCATCAGGGTGTATGTTGGAGTGGTCATGCCTAACTCTTACCCCATTCCATGTGTAAAGAATCTGTGTTGGTGCAGTATAGGAGAATGGGGTAAGAGTTAGGCATGACCACTCCAACGCACACCCAATGCCTGGTGGTGTCTGGATGGTGGGGGTTGTGGTGGAGGGGTGGTAACCTAACACCAAATTTCCACACTTTGTCACTGTGGAAACAACCCTAAATGATGCATTAACAGAGTTTTTGCAATGAATGTCCCTTCTTTTGAGAAAGTGTAATGTAAGTGATAAATGGTATGTGTTAGTGGGAGTACGGGCTCCCGTCACATTGTTCATTTTTGTATAATGAGATGCATATGTGTGATCATGGGCACTCTGGTCCCTGCGATCCCACTCACACTTCACAACGGAACCATACAAAAGCCATGTAGGGCTAGGAACCCTTGTAACAAAGTTGCCGATATCTCAGGAACCATAGGAGCTACCAAAAATTCAAATTTCCCTGTAATTGTGACAACCAACACTTCTCATGACCATGATTGACTGAACCTGTATCTCACATTGTTTATGAGCTTCGGACACCAGAAAGTACTGGAAAGCCACACTTGGAACCCTTGGAACATGTTTTTGCCAATACCTCTGTAACCATAGCAAGTAAGAGGAAATTTCACTGCAGGTGTCATCTACTATTTCCACACTTGTTTTGCAAGAGAACTAAGCTGTCAGTAGCGAAAACTCTGTACTCGCTTCATTTTCGAGATGCAGGCTCTGAAAGGCATGACAGGTGCCACAATGTTATCCTACTGAAATTGCTCAAATTTGAATGCTGTAACTTTGGGTACCTTAAATGTTTTGGCACCAAACCTCCAAAAGGCACATCTGTGGGACAAGGGTTTGCTACCGGAAAATTTCAGCCCAAAAGACCCAACAGTTTGGTTGCAGGAGGCTGGCAAAGATTTGTAGTTATTTTGAGCATACTTTCACAAAATACTTTCGCAAATCACAAATGTTTTGCAAAATAATCACAACACTTTCACATTTGTGAAAGTATTTTGAGAAATTATTTTTAGAAAAGTTTAAAAACATATTTATGGGGTTTAACCCCAAAAAAAGATATGGCTAGCATCCTCAGGACCCAAGTAGGTAAACACAGCAATCAGTGTTTACCTAGAAGTCCGATGTTAAACACCAGGCATTTTTCTGTTGTCACTAACTGTGAACAAGATGGCCAACTCTGGAAAGTAAAAGGTAAATTTTTGACAGTAAACAGGGCCTCTACAAAAGTTTCGTGATTTTTGGTAACTTTTCCCATTGACTATAATGGAAATTTGTTTTTCAATAACTTTTGAATGGTTTAATATTTTTCACCAAATCTTCAAAAGGCACATCGGTGACCAAGGCTGCATCTTTCCTGAAGTTTTTGTACTGAATGGACAAAGTGTGTGGGCTGTGGGAGTGAGCAAAGAAATGCACAAAAGTCTGTTTTACTGCATTTTTGGCATTCTGTAGCTCAGCAACCATACATCCAACTGTAACAAAACTTGCAAGATACAGAGATGTATGGTGCCACATCATGCATGCAAACTTTCAGGCAAATCTGTTGTATGGTGGCAAAGTTATTAGGGTGCAAAATCTGAGGTTTTGCATTAAAGTGGCTACTCAACCCTAACTATAGTGACAATACCATGCCACTATAATATATATATATATATATATATATAGATAGATAGATATATATGGGGAATACATGATGGGCAGGAGTGGATATGGAAAATATTCTCACTCTTGCAGCGTGAGCTCTGGATACTCATAGCATGTGTAAGGCATGAGTGAGAGATCCAGAGCTCACTCTGCAGGAGGAGAATATTTTCCATATCCCATGATCTGCACATCATGTGTGCGATTTATACAATAGGGTCCTTTTATTATATTTTTATGTTGTTCTTTTTGTTTTTGTTGTGTTTTTCTTGTAGGAGAAATGTTTCAATGTGTGAATCAGCTGCTTTTTATGTATCAGTATGTTATTTGTAAATGGATTTTTGCTTAGGTTATTATTGGTTCATTTGCTGAATGGGACTGTTTTGATTGGGTATCACTGTTGGGGAGCTGTGGTTGCTGTTGTATGATTGGTTGTAGTGTCCTGTTTTGTGATTGGGTACTGTTGCAGAGCATGTGTTTCCATTGGTTGCATGTGGTGTGTGGGTGGGGCTTCAGAACAGGACTGTTTACAGATGTGTTCATTGTGGATAATGGATATTTTTGGTAATAGTAATTTATTGTTTTTGGGATATTTATGTATTATTTATTTTTCAATGTGTGTGTACTGCTGTATGCAACTTTTATTTTGTGTGCATGTGTGTTTTTCTGGTTTACTTCACCTGATAATGTGCTTTGCTGCAGTTATAGTCACCAGAGTGTTTTGCTTGTCGGCTTTCTGTTTTTCTTCAGTGCTGCTTTTATAGGTATATTTTCTGAGCTTCTTGCAGATAAACTGGTTATCATTTCAGTGGGTCTTCTTCAGTAGGGAGAGTCTGTCAGTCAGAGTCTGTGTCAGATTCTATGACAACAGTCTCTTACGGGTGGGGATGGGGTTGGTTTATGCTGAGGACTTGTAAAAGAAAAGTACATGTTAGTATTTTATTTGCAACAAAGTTGTTTCTATCCTATAATGGCTGGAACTGCTGTTCTGGGAATCCTCACCTTGGACCTATTAAATGTTATCTTTTGGCAGCAATTCTTGGGTTATTGAAACATGCTGTAAATGTTTCTTGCCAGTATACTGCAACTGTCACTGTCAGACGCTGGGGCTGGTGCATTTTGAAGTTGATGGTCAGAGGTTCAGAGCAACTCAATATATCTGAGATCTTGAGCTGTTTCTCCTCATTGATTTTTGAGTATTCATTTAGCAACTGAAGCTTATTGTGGCTGGAGATGTGGATAATGCCATTATGCCATTATATTGCTGTCTATCAATTTTGCACCAAGAGCTTTTTAATAGAATAGTTGGTCAAGCATCTTTTAGTTGTTAATACTGACTTTTCTATCATGTTTTTATCTATCTTACTTATCGTATTTATGCCCAGGGGCTGTTTTTTAAACCAGGCCATTGGATATTGTGCAATAGGTGTATGGTCGATGGTAAGAAAAAATGGAGTGTCTTCATGGTTTGCCTTTTCTGGTCTTCTGCAGTGGTATATCATGAAATTTTTACAGGACATTTTTGGGTCATTGATCTCGTAAACATGAGGTTTAATTTTTCTGATATCTTTTAGATTACTGTCATTTCTCATTTTAGTTTGTCTTTCTTCACAGTACTCTAAGTAGTGGTTGTTTCTTCATCTCTTTTCAAGGCACATATCACACTTTAGATTGTGGGTTTCTGTATTCCTTCTTAATCCAAAATAGAGAGTTACAGTTACCCACATAGTGTTGATGAGCTTGTGGACTATCCAGTCCTAGTTGTTTTTATCATACAGATCTTGTATGATTTTGTCAAGTCAGTTCATTGGCAGCCTGAGGATGGTTCATTTGCCAGTCTCTTTATGGCACTTCAATTCTGAGAGATGCACTTGCCATGTTTTAGAAATTATGTTGAATGACTGAGAGATCCAGGGTATGAGTAGTCTTTTAAGTATCGTTACATATTTGCTGAGAGATCCAGGGTATGAGTAGTCTTTTAAGTATCGTTACATATTTTGCGGAGAGATCCAGGGTATGAGTAGTCTTTTAAGTATCGTTACATATTTTGAAAATGGAGTAGAGACTCAGGAGTTCATATTCAATGCCATCCAGGCATTGGTAATGCATGAAATAATGGCAGAGTAATAGAAGAAGAAGAAGAATCAGCATTTATATAGCTTTTCATACATCAAAGCACTTTACAAGCAATGCTAAACTGGTAGTGAAGTGACTGAATGTGTGGTAGCGCCATATCACACATCATCACCCACACACAGCCTGGATAATTGCATGAACCGGTTTATGGAAGGGAATGTTGGCCAGGACACTGGGAATGTTCCTACTCTTTGCAAAGATGCCCTGGGTTCTTTACTTCCACCTGGACACCTACCAGAACAACACCAGGATGGGCAGAAGGGACCTCGGTTTAACGTCTCATCCGAAGGGCACACCCAGCAGTACAGCACCCACCAATACTGCACTCGGATGCCAGCGATTTTTAGGTGCAAGTCCAATCCTGGTGTGGGACGCAGAACCCACGACCTTCTGGTCCAGGAGGATGTGCTACCAACTGAGCCACGCTGACACCCAGTTCTTCATCTGCAATTTCATGGATAGGTTTGTTTATTCCCATGTTCTCCGATAAGTACTTCTGTAAACTGTTAATACCTTCTGTGGTTTTATGTTTTGTAGTTTCATTTTCAGTACTTTTGATGAGGTCTTCCATTTCTTTGGTGTCCACAATCTGCTTTTTGATGTATGTCTCATTTGGGTTTTGTACTGGAGGAAGCTTTGGTGCCTGCGGTTCAGAGGTTGTGTCTAAGAGGCTCCTCATCCTGCTTGAATTGGCTGCAGCTCTCAATAATTTCTACATTTAGTGATTTTGCAGTTGCATCAGTTTCAATTTGTTGCAACCGTGATGTTGTCCCACTTTTAATAAAGTGACTTTTTTGGTTAAGGAATGCCACAGTATTCATAGTTTTGATTTCTTTCCACTTTTCTTTTGCAGTTTTGTTCTGCTGTATGTGCTAGATACCACTTGTGTGTTGGAATGCACTGCACAAGATGTTTGGGGAAAAGGTATGTTTCTCATGCTTTATACAGGTGTGTGTAATTATGTTTTATTTATGGTGAATGTAGTGCAGGTTAGTAAGATTACTGTTGCTAGGGAGCTCTGACGTAGGCACAGTGGTGATATCAGCTAGTGACATATGGGTGTATGTGTAAATGTAATATTTTATCACCCTCATGTATGTCACTGCTGATTTATTCAATGGTAGTGAGAAATATATGGTTTTATTTCACTAATATCAACTCACCCTCATTGTGTGTGTGTGTATGTGTATGTGTATATATATATATCTATATATATATATATATATATATATCTTCATAGCAAAAACTCTGTGTAATCCATCAGTTAGGGTTGTTCCACAGTGCAAAAAGTGAGGAAATTGGTATTAGGGTTGCCACCCTTGCTCCCCGTCCACCCGCCCCACCAACTGGCATCGGGGTATGTTGGTGTCGTCGGTCCTAACTCTCACCCCATTCCATGTGTAAATAAGCTGACATGGTACAATATAAGAGAATGGGGTGAGAGTTTGGACTGATTACTCCCACCGCACTCCCCAATGCCTGTTGGTCATTGGGCAAGGGGTGGCAACCAGATCACCGAATTTCCTTAATTTTGTCGCTGTGGAATGACCCTAACTGATGCATTAAACAGAGTTTTTGCTATGAATTTCCTTCTTTTTGAGAATGTGCACTATAAATAGTGAATGGAATGTGGTGTGGAGCACGGGGCCAAAAACCATGTGAATCTTTGTCACTTCGCTGTACAAAACTGTATGACTGACTGAACTGAAACTTGGTAAATGAAGACATGTATCATAGTACACGTATGTCCAGAATTTTGTGAACATCCATTCAGTTCAACTTCTTTATTGGTTTTAAATTATAAACATAGTAGTGTTCATAACAGGTATGAAACATACATGCAACCATTCACTTAGCACATATTATGGAAAGCCGATGAAAAGGGAAAGAAACCCTCCCCATCACATTCTCCTCCTGAAACCCCCTGTGAGTGTGCCAATACATATAGTACAATACTTGAAAGAAATATTTGGTACATAGAAACATCTTTAGATGGACCTGGAAAAATTAAATGTTAATAACCTCAGTGCAGATATAAGGCATACAATCTGCCCATTTTATCAAATGATGCCAGATTATTATGGAGCCAGCGATCAAGTGCTTTGTCCTGAAGTAGGCTGAGAGATCATTTAGCCATTCATTACAGGAGATAGGTAATTGGTCCAACCAGTGTTTAAGCATCAGTTTCTTTACCACAGTGGAAATTAGTGCCAGGTGATATTTCATTTATTTAATCCAGATAGTGGTATAAATCCCTAGGATACAGAACTCCACAGTGAGCGGTCCCCTAGACCACGTATTGAGTCCAATTTGGATTGAATCGACAGCACAAGGGGCAATTTACACAGTCCCAGAATATATGTACTAAATTTCCTTCACCATTACCGCATCTGGAGTAATTAGAGTTGGGCAGATGGCCAATTTTGGCTAATATTACTGCTGTGTAATATAGGTTATGTAGTATATGGTATTGGTAAGTCACAGTTTATCTTGAGAGATGTATGTATATTAATCTTGCCAGGCTTTTGACCATTCAATGACTGTTCCTGGAAGGAGAGAGAGGACCAGATTTTGGAACTGGGTACAGAATCAGTGTGTCCAGTAGAGAGGATATAGTTGTATAAGAGTGGCTTGGAAGATAGATCATGAAAGCCTTCAATATAGGTTGAAGCTTAGATTCTAGGAAGCAGTACCAAATAATTATACTATTAGGTGTCTCAACTGTACCTTATCAATACCTAATGTTATAACGGTCTACCGTGCAGACACTATGTAATTCTCTCTCCCCTTGTAGCCTATTCCCTCGGTTAGCCTACACCCCTTGCTACTGTCCTCACCTATGTCTATTCAAGCACTTACATTGATCACGATCAACTGTCATTACAGTGGTGTCGCCTCTTGCGCATACGATATAGGTTGCTGCAAAGAAATAAAAAGCAGTCTCCATTCTTATAAGCTCCTTAAAGAAAGTTATACTTCTGCTTCTTCTCTGCTCAGGAAATGTGGAGCTCAACCCTGGCCCCTCCTACAACTTACCTCGCCTATCGATTTTGCTGAGGCCACAGGTCTCAAAATGATGATGGTCAACATTTTAAGCCTGCCTAAAAACTTGTACAGCTGCAAGCCTGGGCTGCACACGTTAACCCTGACCTTATCATAATTACTGAGTCGTGGTTAAAAAGAGCAAACACTGATCAACAAATATCACTGCAGGGCTACAATTTATTTAGAGCAGATAGAGAATCTAGAGGGGTGTGGTTATCTATGCCAAATCTAAGTACTCGGTCACCAATATTAGTTGCAAATCTCTAGCCAAGGAATTTTAGTTAGTTTTGCTGAGCCTTCATCTCCCCTCCTCAGAATGTATCACTATCCTAGGTGGCTATAGACCCCATCTGGTGGTGATGAAGTCCTTAATCTTTTGAAATCCATGTTCATAGATGCAAAAACTGAAACAATATTTCTAGGAGATCTAAATATGGACTGGCTGTCACCTAAATCACACGGCCTCAAATCCTTTGTGAAGAGCTAGGTCTTGGGCAATTAGTCAGTGCACCCACTAGGAACAACACTCTAAATACTGCCAACAGTTCCATTCTAGATGTGGTACTAACCACCCAGCCACACAAAATATCTCATTCGCAGTGTTTCACAATGACATGACGATCATGGAATTGTTGCTTGCATAAGATCTCAAATTAAGGCCCGGCCTCAACCCATCTTTATAACAAAAGATCCTTTCACAAATTCAGTGCAGTAAACTTCCTATCTGACCTGAGCATGATCAGATGGCAAGATCTCTACCTAGCCAAAGATGTCAACAAGGCAGCTTACATCCTTAATGACAAACTCACTACAATAATAAATAAGCATGCCCTTTCATCAAAGTAAGGGTACGGAACAATTCCAACCCCTGGTTCACCTCGGATCTCAAGGCAGCCCTTATAGCTCGAGATAAGCTCTGGGCTAAAGCTAGACATTCAAAGAATCTTCGGATTGGCAGGCCTTTAGAACAGCCAGGAATAACTGTGTGAAAAACTTGGCTCTGCTAAAGCTAACTATTATATTTCTACTCTCGAACAAGCTAAAGGTAACCCTCATAAAATATGGAAGACTATCAAAGCTATAGAAGGACGGCCCATGGCCCCTCTGTCCCAACAAAGATAGTTGCAAGTGGCAAGGTTGTGGAAAACAAGTCGCTAATCCTGGAGGAACTTAACTCCCACTTTGCCACAGCTGGATTAGCTTTTGACTCATCACCTTATGCTGGTGCTGCGGTGAGCCAGCATACCCTCCCTACATCTAGTCCTGCACCCAGCCCCTTCCAACTGCACGAGATAACTTATAAAGTAGAAGATTCTCTTCTTAACTTAGACACCAAAAAGCGCGGGGGCGATAGCTTGGAACTCTTTTTCTAAGGTCAGGCTCAGCCATCTCACTGCCCCAATTCTGCACATCTTCAATCTTTCCATTACATCTGCTACTGTGCCGTCCTGCTGGAAATCAGCACATATCCTCCCTCTGTTTAAATCTGGTGACCCATGCGATGTAAACAACTATAGGCCTATCTCCATATTGCCTATCCTTTCTAAAGTTCTCGAAAAACTGATCCATATTCAGTTAAAATCTCACTGGAAACCTTCTCTCTCATTAACCCAGCTCAATCCAACTTCGGGCTAATCATAGCACAATCACTGCACTAGCAAAAGTAACCAATGATTGGATCTCTGCTATAGATGCTAAGAAGGTAACTGGCGCAGTCTTTTGGACCTCAGCAAAGCTTTTGATACTGTTGATCACAAACTATTACTCAATTGCCTTGCAAAGTTGGGTCCACATACCATACCACCCAGTGGTTCTCTAGCTACCTAACTGGAAGATTCCAAAAGTAAAGGTGGAAGGCTTTTTTCTGCTGCCTTGCCAGTTGCAAGAGGAGTCCCTCAAGGATCCATCTTAGGCTCTGTCTTGTTTTCTTTGTACATTAATGACTTAGATGCTAACATATCTACATCCAATCTGCACTTTTTGCAGATGATACTGTGTTATACTTCTGACTCATCGTTATCTGAAGTCAAGGAGTGCTTCAAGCGGACTTCGCACAACTGAGCATAATCTAATAAAGGCAAAGCTTCTGCTCAATGCTAAGAAGACTAAAGCAATGATATTCTCCGCAGTGCTGTCACAGGCCCCAATACCCTTGTCCAAGACTTCATTGTCACTCGCTAAACGAGCCTCTGGAAGTTGTAACCAAATTTAAATATCTGGGTATCTGGATAGACAATAAATTATCTTTCAATGACCACGTTGAAGATGTGTCTAGAAGGTTAAAAGCAAGGTTAGGTTTCTTCTACAGAAATAGGCCCTTTTCCCCTTGAAACTCGAAACAAGCTTGTACAGACCACTTTTCTCCCCTACTCGACTATGGCAATGTAATCTATTCCTCCACCACTCTTGCAAATCTAAATAAACTGGACATCCTTTATCACCATGCGTTACGGTTCATTACCAACTCCCTTACCGTTCGCACCACTGTAACTTATATGCAGCTGTTGGTTGGACATCCCTTACTACTAGACTCCTGCTCCATGCTGGGCTATGGACTCTTAAACTGCTCCTGCAGAAATTTCCAAGCTATCTCTCTTCCTTATTAGTATCTCACATAGTGTATACTTGTTAAGAAAATCTGACTTTATTATGCTTGACATAACCAAGGATGCGGACCTCCTTTGGTAAATGTGCTATTGCATATGCTCTTCCCTCCATTTGGAACCAATTACAAACCGTACTGAAACTAACTCACACAGTTTCAATAAACTTCTACAAATCGCTAAGTTCAGCCAAAATAAAAGACACCTGTAACTGTCATTAAGTCTCTTCCTTCCCCATGTGTGCCATATTTATCCACTGGTAAGGTATAATAGCTTTGTCATATTAACTGCTTTCCCTTCCTTCTACTCCTGACTTTATCTATGCTTACGCTCCACTGCTACTCTATCAAATCACTCCTCCCTCCCATATCAGTTGTAGTCTGTTGTTTGTTCTGGCTGCCAAAATATATGTATTGCACACACCAGTCATCATGTTTCATTTATCAGTATGCAACCTGTAAGTCACTTCCTGTCTCATATTAATGTTTACCACTCACGGTCACCCTATGTGGTACCCTTGTATGTATATCCAGCCTATGTCATATAACGTGAATTTCATGTATATACTGTTATTACCTATTTATGTTTGTAATTTAAGTGTTGATGTCACAGGACCTCCTTGTGAATGAGCTTGCTCAATGGAGTTTTCCTGCAATAAACTTGAACTTGAACTTGAACTGGAAGATCTTAAAATTATGAGAAGCATTTAGGCCAAATGTATGTCAGATTTCAGAAAAGGAGAGAAGAGGCGAGGAGGAGGAGTAGAGATCTGTTACTTTAGCATTTTGTAGAGGAGGTAATCAAGTATGTGTGTGAGGAGAGTTCCACCTACCTTAATGTTGGGGTTGAAGATGAGAGGTTGTGAGAAGTCATGACGCGAGGCGAAAATTTGTAAGAGGAGCAAAACTGAGAAAAAACTTTCAGGGAGGTCTCAGTTACTGAGTGGCCAGTTGGGTCTGGCAACTTCTTCAGGGAATATAGTAAATGGCAGGGGATAGCGAGTGGTGTTGTAAGATCTGGGTTTCTATTTGCAGCCAAATAGAAGAGGCGCATCTATGGGATCCGTAAGCCATTTCCGATCCTAGAGAAATGGCTCACTAATAATAAAGAAGAAAATTAGGAGGCGGAGACTCCCTGATGCTTTGGGAGACTCAGTTTAATAAAGGATTTTCTGGATTGTTTATGTAGCCATATAAAGCCAGAGATAAGAGAGTGTATCTTCTCGAAGAAAGATAGTGAGAGCCACATGTTCAGCATATGTAATGGATAATAAAGTCTAGGCAGGACATTCATTTTAATTATTTTATGCATCCCAAAGAGATAATAGAAAGATTACGATCTTGAAGATCAAGTTGAAGGATTGTCACTAGGTCATTGAGATTGAGTTTCTTGGTTCAGAGAGAATCCGTGGTTAGGTGAATGCCCAGACACTTAAGTGAATGAGGAGTCCATTTTAGGTCAAAACCATTGAAGTCAGCTTTGTGAGTGAAATGATTTAGGGAAAGATTTCTGATTTGTTCAGATTAAGTTTATAATGGGATAGTGAGCTAAATTGGGATATTACCTCCACTACTTGTCTCAGGATTTAGCAGGATTCTCTAAATGGAGGAGGATATCATCTGCATATACAGAGAGGATGAGGTTGTGATTGAGTATTGGAATTCCCTGTATTAGGGAAGATTGTTTGATATGACGAATCAAGGGTTCTAAATAAAGATTAAATAGGAAAGGTGAGAGGGCAAGCCTGCCTTGTACCTGAGTAAAGAGGAAATCAAGAATATAATAATTCCCATTGCAATGGATCTTGCCTAAGGGAGGAATATATGGCCTAATCCACTGGATGAAGAGGGGAGGGAAGCCCATCTTACTTAAAAGTCAGCCAGAGGAAGTCCCAGTCCACTCTATCAAAGGCCTTCTTGCATCCAATTAGATTAGGGTCATCAGAGTTTAAATTAATTTTGCTGCATTGAAAATATGGGAAAGCTTTTGAAGGTGATCCGTGGAGGATCTACCAGGGACAAATTCACCTGTTCTGGACTTCAAAGATGAGACCATACTTTTGAATGCATAAAGCTAGATTTCATTTAAGATCTTCATATCACAATTTAAGAGGAGATCGGATGATAACTCTCTGGGAGCAGGTGTGACTTGTTGGGTTTTAATAGAAGAGATGTGGTCACTTCTAATAAAGTAGGATCCAAAAGTTTAGCTGAGCATATATTGGTATGGTTTGAGCAGATGTGGAGCCAGCTCCTTTGCAAAGGATTTCTAAAAATTAGTGTGGAAGCCATCTGGGCCTGGAGCTTTATCAAGGTTAAGTCTTTAATTGTTTCTATCACTTCTTCATGGGTGATAGGAGCGATCAAGGAAAGCTGGAGGTGTTCGGGTAAGGAGGGAGATTTAAGGAATCCAGATAAGAGTCTATCTTTTGGGTAGGAGTGGGTGTGGATCTTTCCCCATAGAGGAAACAGTAAAAGTTCTCGAATATTAGAGCAATGTCTCTGGGATTGGTTTTAATAGTCCCATCCGAGCCTGAAGGGAAGGTGTAAGTCTTGAGCTTTCCAATTTGTGGAGTCTAAGAGCTAGGAGTTTGCCACTTTTTCTCCCTGATCTATGTAAGTGGATTTAGTTTTTAAGAGTGCATACTCTGCTTTTCTCTTAAAGAGGCCTGCATATTAGTTCCTGAGATCTAAGAGCTTGGTTGTGGAGTCGGGATTTGTTGAGGATGAGAGAAAGTTTGCGCTCTTATTTGAGTTAATAAGGATAAGGTTTCTTTTCTCTCATTTCTTTTCTTCTGGTAGCTAATTTAATGAATTCCCAAGAATATAGCATTTGGAGTACCCTCCTCCCATTAAATGTGCAGTTTCCCCACTACTCTTAAGTGCCAATAGAGTGGGCTGAGGTCAATAAAATAGGTGGAGTTTCAGTTGACTCATCGCCAAAACAAGCTCCTCCTCACTGACACTTCACTGCCAGTCGTTGCCACACGAGCGATTCATCTGCTTGCAGGTGCTGGTTTCTTGTTCCTTGTCTTTGAACTTGTTCATTTGCCTAATAACAGACAGTAACCTGACTTGTCATAACTATGCTGCCTTAACTTGATGCCAAC
This sequence comes from Neoceratodus forsteri, assembly GCA_016271365.2. Classification (NCBI taxonomy): domain Eukaryota; kingdom Metazoa; phylum Chordata; order Ceratodontiformes; family Ceratodontidae; genus Neoceratodus; species Neoceratodus forsteri. Next base: position 1,237,097,481 of record CM057453.1, on the reverse strand, counting down.
CTGACTAATGTATAATATGAAAAAGTGTATCCCTATGTGATCTAAGACTAGTAATTACACAGACATAGTGAGGGCTGCTTTTGCTGGCTGTTGTTGTTAGGTAGTTAACTGTTAGCGTATCCCTATGTGATCTAAACTAGCGATAACACAGATATAGCCAAGGCTGCTTTTGCTGACTGTTGTTGTAAGGAAGTTTACTGTTTAGGAAGTTAAGTGGGCAAACCTGTGTACACCTCTAGCACAATAACAATTTTATCCTGAACCTCACTCTGTTTCCCTCCTGTAATCTCTGCACAGTGACAGTCCCCTGCGGAAGGTACCTGAGTTCTAATTGCATTATTTGCCAGGTTAAGGCATGAAACCACAGCGTCAATACCCTGATGTAAGGATGCCTAGCCAGTGGTCAACATGGATTTGCAAGCTGTGTTCCTGCAAACCAAACAGAGGTCTCCTCCTCTCTACCATATATTCTTGCTGTACTTTGGGTGGACTGGCTCACTAGCCTATAAGACCATAGCACCTATGGCCCACAGGATCTGCCCACACACCCCACCAGCCACTATTACTCCTCCTCCCTGTGAGCACTATCTTATTTATTTATTCATCTGTATTTGGATGACACCTTTGAGCCGAGGGCCCTTTACAAAGGTTCCACGTCAAGGCAATAAGGACAATAAGGTACAAAACATAACATGATCATTACAATGGAACTTACAAAAAACAAAACAAATAAGGTTACAATAATAGCAGCCAAAGGCATTGTCAAGGAATTGTGTTATGAGTTAATTATACAGTACAAGTCATAGGCAGCTCAGGGAAGCTTTGTTAGGAGTGGGTTAATGGGAAAGAGAAAGAAGAGTGGTAGTGAGGGGTGGTATGGGAGACAGAGAGGAGGGAGGAGAAATGGGAGGGCATTGCGTTGGGTATGTGGTAGATGGGAAACAGCAAGGGAGGAGGAAGGGGGATGAAAAGAAAAGAAGACAGATTCATCCTATACCCAGTAATGGGAGTTAGGAAAGGAGGAGGAGCTGAGGCAGTGAGAAGTCCTGAGAAGGAGACTCTCTCTCTCCAAGTTGCCTATGAGTTCACTAGAAATGGGATCTGCTATAGGTCACTTCTCCTAACCAGGAGAATACCCAGCAAAGTGAGGCCTGACTCTCTTACCTAACCCTATGTCTCCTGCTAACAGCTCTGTTGTCTTGCAGGTGATATCCAGCTGAACCCAGGCCTTGGAATTGCAAACTCTCAATATCCTCCCTTGAGGATCAGACCTAGTTGTCATCTAAGGGATTGCGGATTGCACATATGAACATATGTTGCCTTGACCAAAGATACATGAAATTCAAGCGTGGCTTGACCTTTATAAACCAGATGTGCTGCCAGTCTCAGAGACCTGGCTAAAACCCCATGTCCTCATGCATGAAGTAGCAGCCTCAGGGCATGTCCACTACAGAAGAGACAGAATAGCTAAAAGAGGGGGTGCTCATCTATGCGAAGGATACCCTAATCTCCTCCCAGATCTGCACACTGCCTAGCACGTCCCCTGAGAATGAATCGATCTTTATACAGCTCACCCTAGGTGGTGCCAAGCACTTTACCATTGGGTGTGTTTATAGCCCTCCTAAGAATGCTGTCCAATCCCTGGAGGTACTTACTAAATCAGTAGCCAATAAGGTCTCATCTGAACTCCTCATACTGAGGGACTTTAACCTGAACTGGGCCCAGGAGGCAAAGTCTTCAATCAATGGCCTGCTACATGAGGTAAATCTGGCCCAGATTATCACTGAACCCACCAGAATGAATCATAGAATGGGAAGGCCATCGACTGGGCTTTGGTGTCAAACCCAAAGACTATTCTGGCAGGCACTATGGCTGATGCCCTGAGTGACCACTCACCAATCTTCTGTGTCTGGAAGAACAGGGCAGACAGGATTCAACCTAGAATCCTCACAGCGAGGACTACTCTAAATTCTCACTCGAGCATTATAATACCTTTCTCAGTAATATAGATTGGAGTCTGCTACGCCTCCCTACCCTGGAAGGGCCATCGCCTTCTTCCAGAAATCCTCATGAGGGCTGCAGATCTCTTTGCTCCAGTGAAGACCCATCGTGTTAAAGGCAGTTGCTACAAGTGGATCACTCCCCCTAAAAGCCCTGATGATCCTCCGCGACAAAGCCTGGATAAAGTACAAGAGCTCCTCACTCCTAGCTGACCTGGAGACCTACAGAGCTCTTAGAAACCAAAGTAAGCATGCAGTCAGACTGGCAAAAGGGATTATGTCAATCACCTCCAGAAAACTAACCTAGGCAACCGCAGTTATTCTGGTCTCACATCAATGAGCTGCTAAAAGGAAAAGCAAGGCAGCCCCAGGCCCAATTGATGGAACCTCATTGTGGAGACCCTCAATCACCATTTCATGAACCTTGACGATTAGAAGGCTGGGCTCCCAGTGACTAAAATGTATCCCCTTACAGGAACCTCCTAACCTAGACCACCCATCTTTTCATCTTAGGTTAGCTAAGATTAAAGAAGTCCTCCTTCTAAAGTCCTTGAAAACCAGAGGATCAGGTGGACCTGATGGTATCCAAGCTAGACTACTAAGAACTGTGCTCCAGCACTCAAGGCCTCTTACTGGCTCATAAACAGATCCTCTCAAGAAGGAACTGTCCCAGAGCTGTGGAAACAAGCACATGTGGTCCCAATTCACAAGGGTGGGCCTGCAGAACCCATTGGCAACTACAGGCTAATCTCCCTGTTTTGCACCCTTCCAAAAATCCAGGAAAACTGTGTACATTCAACTCCATGAATACTTAGAGGCACACTGGCTTCTTTCCCCAGCTAATCATGGGTTCAGAGCTAAGCATGGGACAGACACCACTCTAAGTTCTCTGCAGATGTGTTTAGAGAACTTGACTCAGGTTCCAACACAGGTGAGGTCTTCATCGACCTTTCCAAGGCTTTTGACTTGGTGCCACCGACTCCTACACCACAAATTGAGTAACATAGGCCTGGACACTTATGCTCTCAAGTGGTTTGAAAGCTACCTTAATGGTCGATCTCAGAGAGTCAAGTGGAAGGACAAAATCTCTAATCCACTGCCCCTTAAGGAGGGGTACCACAAGAGTCCATACACGGTTCCCTCCTGTTCTCCCTTGTTTATTAATGATTTACACAATCACTGCAGGAGCAGTAATGCCTTACAGTATGCTGATGATGCGCGGATTTACAGATCCTCTGATAACCTGGGTGACCTAGGTCAATCCTCTAAGAGGACCTACTAACTATGGAGGACTGGCTTACTAAGAATAAAATGGTCCTTAATACTACCAAAACCAAAGCCATGTTGTTCGGACCCAGATCCTGGGCCAAACAGATCACAACACCTACAACTCACTTCTAAGCGGGTAACAAACTTGAAGTGGTTGCCTCTACAAAACCTTGGCCTTACTTTGGACCAAGGTTTCAGTCTAAAACAACATGTTGACCGAGTCACCCAAGTCATTCACGGTAAACTTGGTACACTCTATCGTCTCAAGGATCAGCTGATCCCTGAAGCCAGGATTGCAATTTCTCGAGAGTCCTTCTCCCTACACTCACCAATGCTGCCCTGATACTTCAGGAATGGCCAAGCTTGAGTTCAATAAGTTACAGATCTTGAACAACAAGGTTGTCCGGTTCACCACTAGTCCCACTCTAGGAGCCACCACTGTGATTCCCTAGCACTTCTCAGTTGACCTTCATTCAAAGCCCATCTCAGGTACCCAGTGCTCTGCCTAGCATATAAGCTAATTAGCTCAGCACCTCCCAAGCCTCTTAGGGCTCCATAATGGCCAAGCGAAATCCCGCAACCTACTGACCTCAGGCCAAACTCTTCTCGAACTCTCTTGGGTAAGGACCAAGATAGGGGGCATGTCCTTTTCCTCACTGCCCCTTCTCTAAAGAACAGCCTTCCTCCTGAGATTCATGAAGCTCCATCACTTGTGAGTTTCAAATAAGACTCAAGGCACACATGCTTGTCACGAGTCAATGCCAATGCAAAGTTACCTGACACTTCTACACTACCCTACTACCTGAGCACTTACCTCACTCCATCCTGAGCTAGGAGCCCCAACCCTTCTCTATGGGCTCTCTCCAAAAATACTCTACCGGGTAATTGTGACCCAGGTGTTGATCTGGCTCTCCGCCTTTGTCTCACTTTGCTAATTCATTGTAAACTGCTATGTAATATGTCAATGCTACATAGAGATAGTCACCTGTTACATGCTATAATCTACATCTGTACTAATTTTGTATCTTACTAGTTCCTGTAACTCCCGGTCACCCCTGAAAAGGGACCTCCAGGGCCCAGTGGGCCTACCTGGTCATCAAAATTCAATAAATAAATATGTTATCTCTTTGAATCATACCTATATTAGTATCTATGAAGGTTTGAATGGAGGTTCAAATTTTGGAGATGATAGTTTTGTCTTTAAAAGTTGAGCATTCAGCCTCCATGATCTATCTTTGGGACAGTCGTGGGAAGGAGATAGGGTCACCCATACCAACAAATGATCAGAGATTACTATAGGCTCAATTCTTGTTTGATTTAAACCAATTAACAAAGGGATACTGATTAAGATATAATCCAATCTGGACCAGGACTGGTGCACATTAGAGTAAAAGAAGAACATTTGATGTGATAGGTTAAGTAAACACCATGGATCACAAAGTCCTAGTGTATCCATCAAGTCCTATAGGGCTCTTTGTGATGGAGTAGGGGTTCTTAAGGGTCAATGGATCCTATCTATATCCTGTGGGGACATTCCAATCACCTCCTTGAATTAAGGAGATGGAAAAATGGTGCAATTTTGCTGGCAAGTTCCATAAAAGTGATGGATCGCCACTGCGGCCCATATACAGAGCCTAAAATTACTGTGGTGCCCAAGAGGGTACCTTTAACGAGAATATATCTGCCATGGGGATAGTTACTGTGGAGTCATCCTGGAATGGGATCATATTTTTGATTAAAATGACTACCCCTTTACTTGATGAGGAAACCCCAGCAGCAAAGACTTGAGAAACCCCAGTCTGTGTAACCAAATGGCTCTCTAGTCAACAAATGCATTTCCTGTAGCAGGATTATGTCTGCATTAAGTAGGGCACAATGTTTTAATACTTGATATCTCTTTGTAGGTTCTCTGACCTCTGACATTCCAAGTCACTATTTTACATGTGTTAATAGCCATACCAATTAATAAACCACATACTTTTTCTAGAGGACAAATCATTATGAAACCAGAAATAATCATAAGGCACACTCCAATCCCTGCCCCTCCCCCATTCTCTGAGCCTTTCAACAATATTAAGCTTGTAAATTGGTAATAACAAGGATGATTGAAGTGAAGGGGAAACCATTCCAATGTACAGCAAGCAAATCGATAAGTTTGCCCCATCCTCACCCCCAATTGCCCAGGTGTTGTAGTTTCCACTTCCAAATGATGATATTTTTGAAGTACAGGACTAATCCAACAAGAGGAAACCATAATAAGTATAAAGTAGTAGACCCTCTGTCCCTCCTTCATAACCCCAGCAACTATATACATTTGTCTCCTTGAAAAAGAAACAGTTAAAGTTCTTGACAAACAGGTTCCAGTGAGGAGACTATCCCATACAGCTCCTAGCCACAAATCCCAGAAAAATAGGAGATAGATGATTGGTATGGTCTGACGGTACTGTACTAAGCAAAAAACTGCAGCCAAAGATACCAGGACCACCAATGTCCCTTTGTAAGGAATGTGTAGGAGCTAAACCCCCATAAACTAGTTAATTATGCAGTTAGCCCTGAGCTTGCTTGAGTCACAGCACCCCACCCCTCTACCCCCACATCATCCGGATTATAAATCTTGTTAACACCATATTATTTTGATATGTTTAGGCACTAACATATTCAGAACAAAGTAAACATTCTGGAGGTTCATAATGCCCTAGGCAGATTAGAACCTGCTCTTCTTAACCCAAATATAAGTTTCCACCTAATACACAAGATTTCATCCCTGTGGGAGTATCTGAGGACTAGCGAATCAATAACCCTTGATTCAGGCTTCATCTCCCACATTATAAGGTTACATGAGATGAGATAAGATCCCCACCTCCCAATTTCAGAAACTTCAGAAAAAACTAAGAAAAAAACCTCTTGACCAGCTACAACTGATTGCTAGAAAACAACAAAGAAATTAAAATTGGTACAGTACTTCAGTGTTGGAGTCCTGTCTGTCGATGTTGATGAGGTAAGTAAATTAGAGGGAAGCTATGGGTAGCTGGACCAATTTCAGTCCCAGGAGAAAAAATCCCTCTACCCTCACTCGGATTAATCAGTTCCTTCCCAGAGAATGAAACTGTACAGAAGGCTGCCCTCTGTGTTGGAAATCTAGCACTGCGACCAGTGAGATCAGCCCCATCCACAAATTAATCCCTGACCTGGATATCTGAAAGGTTTGGTGGTGGGTAGGTGAATCTTATCTCACATTAAATCTTGATCATAGAGAGTAATTCTCATACAGAACTAATGGCAGTCAGAGACTTCAGTCATTCTTGAACAGTTCTGGGAGCTTGATCTTTAGATCAGCCATTGCTTGTGAGAGTAGTCATAGGATATCCAGGATCCAGATACTGAGACCTGTAGTTTGGCAGGATATAGCATTTTAAAAGGAATGCTTGCAGCAATGATTTTGGTAACAATGGCATGGAAGGCTGCTCGCTTCTGGTGCGTTTCATATGGTAGATCCTGTGTAATACTGAGCTTGGTGCCTTCCCACAATATTGTTTGGAGTTGTTTTACTTTATTTATCATGTGTTGTCACTCCAAATAGCTCAGAAATTTCAAAATTAGGGGTCTTGGGGAGATCCAGGCTGGGGACAAGGCCGTAATGATCGGTGAGCTCTTTTGATTTGGTAGTTGCTCCCAAGTGGAGAAGAGCCCACTATTTTCAGCAAAAGCTTCTGAACAAAGGCTATGATGCTGGGGTTCTTCTTGGTCTTTGGGAGACCCATTATTAGAATATTATTCCTCCTACTCCTACCTTCTAAATCCTTGGTTTTAACTGCAGTTTGTGTATTTGCTGCTGAAGCTGGCTACTTCTGGGTCTACTTTATCTCTCCAACATTCCAGTGAGGAGAATCTGGCTTCTGTGTCTCCCACTCTTTATTTAAATCTGCCATATCACATTTAATAGACTTAATCTCTGTAGAAATTTCACAATGTTTCTCTGAAAGGCAACAGTTCCTGTAGAAACCGATCTTCAGTAAGTGGAACTGGTTGTATAGATGCTAGACTTTTGGAGTTAGAGGCTCCCCTTGAGGCCTGGATTTTTAGGCAGCTTTTCAGGTGAGGGAGGAGGTGTATGTTTAGCTGGGCCATCTTCATATCTGCATCCATCGTGGAAGAAATTCTCCCAATAGCAATGAAAGTTGCTGTGATATCTGATGCTGAGATGCCCTCTTCATACTGTGTATTACTGATGAGATTCCAGTAGAAATCTAGATGTAAAAGCTGATGATGTGAGGTTGGGGTTAGGTGTCCTGTAACCCTGCTGCCACTAGGTTGCCTGCATCATGTGACCCCTCATGAACATCCATTCAACGTCGCACAGCGCCATGAGCAAACAACTGTGAAGGCACACCAGTAACTGTAAGTGCCAGCAACCCAAAAATTGTTGCAGTCAATGATGTATTATAAATCTTCTGCATTCCAAATGCCAGGCAAATTGGACACATGGTTCAAAGGTTATCAAAGCAGAATTAAACAAATTTTCATTCGTTGGAGTGGCATAATTTTACACCTGTTAATATTTTACACACCAAATCACTGCAAGGCACCTCTGTACCACTAGGGCTACCAGGGTATAAATTTCAAGCCAGTAGCACTATGCAGAATGCTATGCATAAAATGGTACTTGCGCTGCAGAGTATCTCCACAGCAAATTATTTTCCAACATGTAAACAGCATTATTCACATCCCCAGGATGTCCACTCAACACCCTCCAAATTTCATGTGAAAAGAGCACACATTCCAGAGATATTCAATTTTTATGTTTCTGCACCTTTAAAAGTCTTCCACCACAAAATGGCAGAAATCGTGGCAGAAAATGCACTAAATGGCAGACCTGAAGCCGAAAATCAGTAACTGCCAAATGGGCTAACTTCAATTGGCAATAACTCTGGACCGAACAACATTTTTCACCAAACAAAAACTGGCATATTCCGTGATCAATTGCCTTTCTAAGTGCCAAGTTTCAGTCAAATCAACCATACACTGGCTGCGCTATGTGTCATGGAAGAGTGCAGAAAAATAGCAAAACATAATGTTTTGCACTGCATTGCACAAACGCAAAAACACAAAATGGTAAAGTTAATGCAAACGGTGATGGAGAGTGACGAAAGAAAATAGTAACTCTAATGTTAATGCAAACAGTAATGCACACGGTGACATAAACGGAAACAATAACACAAATGGTAAGAGAAACACAAGCACAAACATAAATGAAAGAGAAAGCAAATGCAAGCGGTAACGGAAATGTTAACGGCAACAGAAACGCAAATGGTAATGAAAACATTAATGCAAATGGCAATGGCAAAAGAAATGCAATTGATAATGGAAACAGTAACACAAATGCAAACATTAACATAAACTCAAACAGAAAAGCAAATGATAACAGCAACAGCAACGCAGAAGGAAACAGTTACACACTCAACAACAGCAATGCTGCTGAAAAAGCATATGCTGAGGCCAATACAAATGTAAACAGTAACGGACACGCAACCGCAATGGTAACACAATTGAAATGCAAACGGTTATGGTAACACCAATGATAATGCCAAAGAAAACACAAATGCAAATGGAAAAGCAAGCGCATACGCAAATGCAATTGGTAATGCACATGGTGATGCAAAGTAAATGCAAACAAAAATTAGTAACAGAAATGCAAATGGTAATAGTAACGCAATGCAATCACAAAGGGTAACACACACGGTGATGTAAACGGAATGCTAACGCAAAACAGTTATGGAAACGCAAATGGCAAACAGTAACGCAAACGCAGGGTGACGCATTACTGGGTGATGTAAATGGAAATGCTGACACAAATGGTTACGGAAGCACAAATGGTAACAGTAATGCAAATGCAAGAGCAAATGCAAACACAAAGGGTAACATACATGGTGAAACAAAAGTAAACACAAACAAAAATGGTAACAGAAATGCAAATGGTAACAGTAATGCAAATGCAAATGCAAATGCAAAGGGTAATGCACACGGGACGAAATGAAGCGCTAACACAAACGGTAACAGAAACACAAGCAGAAATGCTAATAGTAATGCAAACGCACACCCTTTTTTTCTCAAAGAAGCTTAAAAGTACAGTCATCAAAGAATGTATGCATTAATGACCCTCGGAGCAGAAAAATCAGCACTTGGAATACTAAATTCCTTGTATTTCAAGAACCGCATCGATAAAAAATTTAAAATCTTGTATTATTTATGACTTTCCAGGCTAGTTTTGCATCAGCCCACTAGCGGGTAGTAAGCAGTCTTCTTGATCGGAAAGTCTGTATCTCGAACTGCTTTCGGTGATACGGGCCCCGAAAGGTGCCGCGGATGCTGTACGTTAGCCTAAGGAAAATCATCAAGTTTGGAGTGCTGTTACTTTGCAGCCCTCTAATATTTTGTCACCAAACCACCAAAAGGCACATCTGTTGGATCTTGGCTTTCTTCCTCCAAATTTCAGCCCAAAGACCAAACCCTACTTTTGCAGCAGGGTGGCAAAAATTCCCTATTGTTTTGGCTATAGTGTTGCAAAGTAGTGTTGCAAATCATGACACTTTTGCAAATAAAATCATGAAAGTATCGATATGCAACATTACTTTTTACAAAAATGTAAAAACATATCTCTGTTTTTTTTTCCCAAAAAGACATGGCTAGCATCCCTCAGGGCTCGACTAGGTGAACACAGCAAGAATTGTGTTCCTAGATGGTCCCAAATTTAAATGCCAAGCATTTCTGTGACCACCAACTGAAAACAAGATGGCCGATTACGACACTACAAGGGTCATTTGCAAAAGTAAAAGTGCATTTGTGACACTTTCGCATATTCTGTTAACTTTTCCCATTGACTACAATGGAAATTGTTTTGATTAACTTAGAACCGCTTAATATTTTTTCACAAAATCTTTGAAAAGCACATTGGGGACCATGGCTGCATGTTCCCTGAAGGTTTTGGACTGGTCGACAAACCATGTGTCCTGTAGGCGTGATCAAAGAATGCGCAAAATGCTTAATTTGTGCATTTTTCAGCACTCTGTAGCTCGCAACCATACATCCTACCGTGATGAAACTTGGCTGATCCAGAGATCTATGGTACCAGGCTATGCACACCAAATTGAAGTCAAATCCATCATACAGTGACAAAGTTATTAAGCTGCTAAATGTCAGATTTAACTTTATATAGGGTACTCAACCCTAACTATAGTGGTATAGTGGCACTACTGTGCTACTAATATATATATATATATATATATATATATATATATACACTGCATATATGTATATATTTATATATATATATATATATATATATATATATATATATGAAATAGATGCTCCCCAAATAATGCAGTATAGTATAGTATAAATATAATTTTGTACACGCAAAATGTGGTTCTGATTTCAAGATCTCCTATAGGTTAATAAAGGACATTGAATAGTTTTACTTTTCACTAAGATTTTTAAAACTACAACTTAATCAGGAGAAATAAAAATTTGAGCTTACTACAGGTCACTCAAAAGAAATTGTTCACCCTGCTACAGATGGCCGTATATTTGAGAAGTCACATTTTACTTTTTTGAAACCTTTTTGGACTCCAATATGAGTTAGTCATCCCATATTGAAAACAATAAGAAAAATATATGATAAATCATGCCTGGAAGTAATATATGTAGCTAAAATATGCAAATAACTCTTTGAATCAAGTGTCTGGGTTTATGGAACAAATGTAAATTATTATTTTTTTTATTATTATATGGGCTGAGATGTAGAGTTTAGATTTTTCTTTTAAGGCTCTCAATGCAATCAAAATCTTTGTCTTTGCTTTCTCTAGGGCTCCCCAGTTTGTCCATGGCATCATCCTTAAGTGGAAAGTGACATTTAGTTATTTGTGCCCTGGTGGACCAGAGATCATTTACCTGTTTTAGAAGTACCTAAAAACTTCAAAAATAAAATTATAATCATAATCTGCAAGGATGCCTTCTGAATCTTAATGCAGCAGTACTATATAACAATAATTTAAATAACTTGGTGGGCAGTTAGGACAAACCAAAACATCAATATGTCTGATTTTCATTTTGCTTTATTTCATTCCTAGGACAAGAAAAGTGATTTTGAAGTTCTTAAAAGTTATTGGTCTTTGCAATGTCAACAATCATGGATGTAAGCAAATCATGGTGGTGCTGTACTGCTGGCCATCAGAAACATGCACTTACAACACCCTGACATATCTGCATTATAAGTACAGTGGGTGCAGTTAGTGTGTGGTCTCTGGGGAGAAGATATTTGAAAGTTACTGGTGGCTGCCATCTTTACTGTAGAGCCATGCAAATTACAAAAGTTGTAATTAAACATGGTCTTAATAATAGCTGATTGAATTTAAAATATCCTGATGAAGAATCTAAGATTATCAGGAATATATTACTGCTAAAAGGGTAGGATGACATTTTTGCTGGATAACTAGTACTGTTGCTTTTAATTAACAAAAATGGAGTTCAAAACTATCTTTAGACAATGGATGCAGAACTAATTTACTAAAAAGACAGCAGCAAATGGAATTAATAATGTTTTTCCCAAAAGTAATATGTCAAAGTAAAATAAATTACAAATGTTAAGCTATTTTGAGCACTAAATAAGACACACTAAAGAGAAAATTGCAGAATATGAAGTCTGCAAAAATAACATGCATGTAAAAACCATTGCTTGAGTATGATCGAATCTGAATGGCTGGATTACAGTACAATCAGTTATGTGTCATGGAATAACTTTTAACAGGCTATAGATTGTAATAGTTGATGCCCTGGGCAATGGACAACTGAACACATCATTTTAAAATGTTCTAAGTTAGTAAGCTTAAAGAAAAAAATAGTTATCTAATTTAAATTGGTAAACGTAAAGTAAAATGGTTAAATAATTTTCTAGAACCTATGCAATACCTCTCAAACCATGAGAAAACAATTTGTTATCCATTAACTGTAGATCACTGCTGTTTTATGTCATTCCCAAATTTACTACTGGTTTTGGAGTTCTGAAATAACTCTAAAGGCAATACTTTTTATCCCTCCTTATTTGTGTATTATCATTTTATACTTTTTTCTTGCTTTTAGGGTGTCAAGAAGGAGACAAGACCTTCTTTAGGTATATCCTGGAAAAAGGTAAAATGGGGGTCATAATGCTAAGAAAAAAGGAGGGCAGACATGTCGAGGAGACATAGAAAGATGGAGGTCCTCATCGGGTACTTCTGCTCTGTATTTACAGTAGAAAAGAGGGTGCAGGTCCAACACTGCACAAGAGGTATCCCATCACTGGTGAAGTGGACACCTGTCCTTCTCAGAAAAAGAGTGCTGGAAGAGCTCAGCAAACTGAAAGTGACCAAGGCTATGGGCCCTGATGGTATCCACCCTAGAATAGTAAAGGAACTGAGAAACAAGCTAACAAAACCCCTAGCAAAGATTTTAACACATCCCTTGAGAGTTTGGAGGTCCCAGAGGACTGAAGAAGGGCAAATGGGGTCCCTCTTCATAAGAGAGGAATAAGGAGGTGGCAGGAAGCTACTGTCTGGTCAGCTTAACCTCAGAAGTGGGCAAGTTAATGGAATCCTTCTTAAGGGGAGGACCTGGGAATTCATCAAGTTAGTGGTCAGCAGGACCCAAGACAACATGGCTTCACTGCAGGCAGATCCTGCCAAACAAACCTGGTGGTTTTTTTTTACATGGCAACAAAAGTGGTGGACAGGAGGAGGGTGGTGGACATCTTTACCTTAACTTTAGTAAGGTTTTGATTTTGTACCTCACTGAGGTTGATCAGCAAGCTGCAGAACCTGGGAGTGGGCAGAAGATAGTGAAATGTGTAGAAATTAGTTATATGGCAGAACACAGAGGGCAGTCATAAACAGCAGCTTATCAGAGGAAAAGAAGGTGACTAGTGGAGTACTGCAGGGATCTGTATCGGGTCCAATACTATTCAACGCCTTCATCAGTGACATTGTGGATGGGTTAGGGGGAAGGCATGTCTGTTTGCAGATGACACAAAGACCTTCAACAGAGTAGACGCTGATCAGGGGTAAATTAAATGAAGAAGGTCTTCAGAAAGCTGGAGAAATTGTCAAAAGACTGGCAGCTTAAATTCAATTCAAAGAAATGCAAAGAGTTATGCATTGGGTAGAAATCCTGGAAAGGAGTACTTCATGGGGAGAAAAGCTGTCCACCTCAGAGCAGGAGTGAGACCTAGGGTAATTATATCCAGGGACTTGAAGGTAAATAGGCAATGTGAAAAAGCTGCAATCAGGGTAAGGGACATGCTGGGGTGCATAAGTAGAGGCATTGCCAGTAGAAGGAGGAGGTCATATTGCCACTGTAGGTCCTTGGTAAGGCCAAATCTGGAGTATTGTGTCCAGTTCTGGAGGCCACACCTTACAAAGCATGTAAACAGGCTAGAGATGGGCCAGCAGAGAGTGACAAAGATGGTCAAGGTACTGCATGAGAAATCATATGAGGAGAAACTGAAGGAGCCTAACATGTACTCCTTGAGCAACGAGGGAAAGGGGGACATGATAGAAACCTTTAAGCACCGAAGAGGTATTAACAATAGGCAGAGATATAACCTTCTCCAGATTAAAAATAATAGCAAGATGAGGGGGATGACATGAGACAAAATGGGGAAGTTCAGGGTAACCCAAGTAGGTTCATCTTCACAGGGAGGGTCGTGGATGCATAGAACAGCCTCCCCAGGAAGTGGTTGAAGCCACAATAATCAGTGCTTTCAAGAGAGCATGGAATAAACACAAAGGTATCCTAACTCCTGCATAGTAAGTAGGGAGGGTGGTAGTTTATTAGGCAGAATAGATGGATCAGGTGATCCCCATCTGCCAACAGGTTTTCTATGGTTCTATGTTTCTGTTTTTATTGCTGGTGTCATGTCTGTCCACTTGATATACATATGTATCTAAGTACATCTTTTATTAGTATGTACACTATTTTGTACACATTTTGTATGTCCAGCCATAATGCCTATACATTTTAATGTCTTAATACAACACTTGAAATGTGAACTTGAAACTCGAAACTCAACCTGAAACATGAAAATTATTCCAATCGGGATTTCATTCATTCAGACAGCATCTGGCCAAGGAAGAGAAAAGGGCTGCATCCTGGAAGAATGGATCAGTGCTAATTGGTGGTGGAAAAGGAAATTAAATTTGTACATCTTTTGCTTCCTGAATATATCCAACACTTGGTTTGGGCATCCAGTGTCAGAATGGATGGGAGACTTTGCAGCACAAGGGTTGGTCTCCTAGTGGCCACAGTTGTTTATTTAAATAAATTGTTTCCACAGCTACCTTAATGGCCCAGTGACAGGATGTCTTTACCATGCAGGTGATCAGGTTTCGATTACAAACTTGGGCCACTATATTAGGATGCAGGCCAGGTTGTGGTGGCACAGAAAAGCAGTGCAGCATGGGGGTGAGGGTCAGCAGCAGCATGCATGGGCAGAAAGACATTCACTCACACCATGTGGAGTAGCGTGAAGAGGGAGAAAACTGAGAGCAAAAATCTCTTGCTGCCTTTTATATGATGGCTTCAGCCTGTGCAGAGTTGGAAGGAGGGTCTTCTGTTGCACTGGGTTTGAGTTCCCAGTGTCCACAAATAGTATTTTTTAAAGTTAAGATGTTTGTGACACTTAGGTTTGGCAGTTGGTGATGGAATGTGCGGGTCTTTCAGTGGCATCAGGTTGGGCTCTGGGTACCTAAAGTTTCACATACTATTTTCTTTAGTTTCATTTAACCCCATTCCCTATTTTTGCAGGCCACTTTGAAATGTAGCTTTTATGTGAGCATGTGATAATTGGGATTGTGGTGGAGTATTATTTAGCCTTATCAGAACCAGTTTTCACATTTTTACATTTTCTGCCTCTTACAGCACAAAAAACAAATGAACATTAAATCCCAAACTTGTCAGCTCCTGAGATCTTGGTCCACATGGATGACTTACACATTTTGTGACAGCATACCATTATTTTCTTCAGTTAGCGATTTTTCTACCCCTGGTATGACTTCCATCCTGCCATTCCCCGAGTACTGTCACTCTGACTTCTTCCAAGCCTTACTGGACTATACTTTCAAGGTTTACCCCATGGTGGGATGTCAGGAGTGCACTCAACCAGCCAGGTCAAGGATCCAGTGGTTGTGCCTGAGTCAGCTGCTGTAGGTCGGTGAGGAGGTGGCAATCATCCTGCCATCCAGGCTGTTTCCTAATTTTGTGTTCTCCCATCCCTGGAGGCACAGAGGAGAAGTGTGCAATGATGTGAATGGCAGCACCACGCATCCTTGTGCATGACACATCAGATGCTTTCATTCCTATGCTGTTCAGTGTACTTTCTGCCAGCCTCTGCTACAGGACAGTCAAGCTCTGGGTGCTGTGTTATTCCCTCCTGCAGGAGCTGTGCAGTGGACACTTGATCCTCCTCCCCAGCTGACCCACTGAAGATGCAAGCTCATTCCCAAACTTGAGTTGTCAGTACCACAAGTGGTAGTGCTACCACTGGGCCAGTGGTCCGGTCATGATAGCGTATCAATTAATGGCTGAGATTTAACTAGCTGTAAATTTTATTTTTGTATGGGAGTGATTTTGCAATAGAAACATAGAATTTGATGGCAGATAAGGACTGCTAGGACCACTCAGTCTACCCATTTTCCTACTTGCTGCAAAAACAACAGACCCTACTTGATCTCCGACTTTGTTCTCTTTCCTATTGCTAGGGTTCCCCAATGCCTATACCATGCATTTTGAATTCCTGAGGTACCCCCACAACCTCCACTGTTGAAGTCCCCTAGGATTATATGTTCCCAGTTTAGTTTGTTCTGTTTGAGGTGGCTTATGAGCTGTGGGAAGCCAGTGAGTAGGTGTCCCAGGAGGCAGGTATCGGTGGATAATAGTAGCACTTTTTTGTTGGCCAATATTAAGTTTTAGTTTTAGAACCTGTGCTTCCCTCGGTGTGGAAGCTAATGGGCACTATTTGCCCTTGATGTCACTGGGTTAAACCAGACAACCACCTCCTCTTTTGAGGCATGGTTCTGCCAAAACAGGTTATATCCAGGAAGGGCAATTGCTGTGTCTGGGAACTTTGGTGATAGCCACGTTTCTGTTAGGGAGATGATGTCAGGATCAATCTGAGCCACCCAGGCCTGATATTGGGGCAGTTTGGAGATAAGACTGCAAATATTCAGGATATGATCTGCCTGCAGTGAAGCCATGTTGTCTTGGGTCCTGCTGACCACTAGCTTTGATGAATTCCCAGGTCCTCCCTTAAGAAGGGATTCCATTAACTTGCCCACTTCTGAGGTTAAGCTGACCAGACAGTAGTTTCCTGCCACCTCCTTATTCCCTCTCTTATGAAGAGGGACCCCATTTGCCCTTCTTCAGTCCTCTGGGACCTCCAAACTCTCAAGGGATGTGTTAAAATCTTTGCTAGGGTTTTGCTAGCTTGTTTCTCAGTTCCTACTATTCTAGGGTGGATACCATCAGGCCCATAGCCTTGGTCACTTGGTCACTAACTGTCCATGCCTAACAGGTTTCCTCTGTGTGTGTGTGTGATTGCCAGCAACAGTAATGTACCACACATAATTAGTGCTGCATTAATATGTTTCTCCATAAGTGTGGTCCTGTTTCTCCTCACGTGTACCCTGCTTAATGTTGTAACTGCACATTAATACTACTTGTTAGTTGATGTTCTTTCTGTTCTGCAATGTTTCATCACCTGCATAGTGTTGTTTATAATGCATATAGAAGTGTGAGGTGCATTCTGAAATGCTGTGTGACATTACTGTTGCTGGCAATCACACACACAGGATAGAGGACAGTGCAGTACTGCTGAATGTTATTTCATGCTGGTTCTCTGACTCTCCATGTCACTGTCAAGGTGAGGATCTTTGCTTCACTCCCCATTGTGTCCTACTGTGCATTGGGCTACCACAACACTGCAGGACTACCTGCTTGGTTCGGGACCTAGGGGAGGGAGCATACCTTGACACACACACACACACACACACACACCACTGTCGCATGTGCTGCCACTCTATCTCAAGTTGTCATTCACACACATCCAATACCGCTGAGTGTTACAACACAGTGCTATGACACATCGTGGTCTCTCTGTCCTCTCCATATGGCTGCCGCATGATTGTGGATCATTGGGTGGCTGCTCCACTTACTGTATGCCTCAAAGTGCTGTGGCTCACTTTCTCGCTCCATGCTTTATTTCTGTCTTTGGAGTCTGCCTAGCACAGGAACTGGGAGCACAGATGCTGACTGCAGGGGAACACACACACAGACAGAGAGAGGACAGAGGACACTGCATGGTTGCTGAATTTCATGTACTCCTGTCTCTCTCACTGTCCACGTCACTCTCAAGCTACGGATCTTCAGTTCACTCCCCCACCCCAATGAGTCCAGCTGTGCATCAGGGCTTGTACAACTCGGGATTGCCTGCTACTTCACTGCTTTTCAAGGACCAACTATGTCACTACCGTCAGATTTCCCCTCTGTTACTACCGTTCTGTGTCTCAGTGTGCTGGTACACAACTACTACATGTGTACAGATCTGTCAAGCTGCAGGTCCAGAACTACTGAGTATGGAGAGGTCAGCTGAAACAGCCTGTCACGGCATGACAGAAGCAGTACCTTCTCAGCGCCTGCCTCAGTGAATGACACCAGCTTTTCATCTCTCATACCAAGCTGTGCTGAGCTGACAGAGCACAACTCACCAGTGTCATGCCTCTATAGCCGGCTTCCTACTGTGACCCGCTGCCCAGGGAGCACATTAAATGGCTGCCATTTACTGTTAACATTCTACTCAGAAAACAGGATCCACCAGGCTCAGGGATTCCACACATGGTTGCTTCACCCTAACTGTGCTGGTACAGGCATTTAATCAGTGGTCAGGTGGTGCTTCCTGACAAATTAAACTTCTCCTCAGGACACCCATGTTATAAATATAATAATTTTTATTCAGATGCCATCGATTGCAGTTACTCCATTCTTCCTTGCCTAGGCAAAGTGACTGAGTTGTAACACTATCTCTTCATTCTGGGAATGAGAATAATAGTACTGAGAAAGTGATAAAAATTAACAGGTCATGATCAGCCTGCCACTGCATTTCAGCTTTACTCCTAACAGCTTTCACTAACATCTTGTGCAGCACCAGTTCAGCTTGGTCTGCAGGCAGATCCTGAAAAGAACATGGGAATGTCTGGTAGGTGGTTCAGTGGCAAACCAGCAGTCATCATCAAGGTGGAAGGGCTTAGCAATACAAAAGTTGGTGCCATCCATTTCAGCTCCCTTCAGGCCTGCAACTGCATATTAGTGTTCCTCCCAAAGGAGATTGTCACTAACATGTTGAATGGCAGCAGATCAGATTTCTTGGCAGGCAGATTGAAAAGAACTCCATGCCATTCCCAGAGGTGTAGAATGCTGGGCATAGGAGGCACACAGTAGCAAGGGTGCCCCTGCTGTAAAGGGTACACCCCCGCAGAGTCATTCCCCTGCTGCGAGTAAGGTGGGGCATGTATGCCCAACCATGCTGCCCAGGCCACCGTGGCTGAACATTGGTCCCAGGCCCGGACGACTGGGCACATGCCTGTCTCTAGCTGCCATGCACAGTGCACTAGCAGCCATTCATCCATGCCTACAGGCAGAGGGATCCATCAGCGACCAGGTTGAGCGTCCCATTGGATACCCGCCTGGTCTGTGTATCTGTTCTCTACTCTCCCGCATGCTAGGAGGGTGGGGCCATGGTGGGGTATGCACCGTAGTGTATACCTCGGTTGTGCACCTGTCTGCAGATGGGGCCCTTGCAAGGGATACTCACCTCTGACATGTACTTCTCCGCCCCATGTGCATAGGGCCAGATGTTGGAATATACTGAAAGCAACACGTCACTGCATAAATAATGACAAAGCAAAATGAAATATGGGGAAGGAAAACTGAAAAAAATACAGAAATAATTATAAAAGGGGAGAAGCCATTATATAACCATATGCATACTAATAATCCATAATTGATATGTTAAATGGAATGCTTCTGTATCCATCATCTCTTTTCCTTCTAAATGGACTAATATGAAACCCACCAACAGGTAGTTAACAAGAGAGAGGGGACCATAACACATTAAATACAATAATTAATGTGGCTGCAACAGGGAGGTGTGCAAACCGGGGATGTTTTGGTTTTGTTTTTCCAAATCACCTCTGGTTGTGGTTTTCATTCTGGTCTTGGTATTGGATTCTGTACAGCATTCATTCAACATAATATGTAGTCTGTACCCTCAATTTAAAGTATATTATAAAGGAAAACAGCTTAAATTCTGTAGAAAACAGTTTAATAGCACAGGAGCTAGCAAGGTCCAGCTGTTAGTAAGTTCCCAGAATAGTATCTATCTTGTAAGGTATTTTGAGTCAGTGCTAAAGTTGAATAAGCACATAGTTTCATTAGCTTGCAATCTAAATTCCTAAAAAATTAAAGGACACAAGATGCATTGAATAAAGGGACATAGGCTGAAGCAATGTAACAGTTGAGTATACAGTATAGCCTGTCCTGACTTCTGCTTGTTTGTGAAATGGCTGGTGACACTGCAGACAGAGGCTACTCAACTGCCGGGCTGCCCCTTCCTCAAAATGTTTCACACGCGACAATCACCCAAGCCCTTTATCTGACAGAACCACACACACACGCAAAACAAATATGGTCCTGTCCCTGTCCCTACTCCTGACTGTGTGGGACATAGCTGGTGACACTGCAGACAGAGGCTACTCAACTGCCGGGTGGCTTCCTCCTCCAAATGTTTGACATGTGACACAAGCTATTATTTGACAGGATTACAAACACAAAACAAAATATGACCCTCTTGTCCCTATTCTGACTCCTGCTTGTGTGGGAAATGGCTGGTGACACTACTGAACAGCCAGGCTGCCCCTCCCCAAAACATTTCACATGACGAAGCCTTTATTTGACAGGACTACACAAACAAAATATGGTCCTCCTGTCCAGACTCCTGTTTTTATGGGAAATGGCTGGTGACACTGTGCAGGCAGAGGCTACTCAACTGCCATGCCCCTCTCTCCAAAACTTTCACATGACACAACACACAAGCCTTTATTTGAAAGGACTACACAAATAAAATATAGTCCATCCCATATGACTCCTGCTTAGGTGGGAAATGGCTAGTGACACTGCTCTTGAGGAGGTTACACTGTGACTTCATCAGCCAGCATCTCACAGTATGCCAGCACAGTAACCCTGATGAGCTGAATAAGCTACGCCAATGCTCTCAGCTTAAGCCCATTAGGCACAGGCACCTATTTTCACTGTGTAGGTTAACTGACTTGCTTAGAGTCACACAGTATGCAAGTGGAGACACTGGAATTTGGAATTGTCTGCTACTGGATATCCCACCAAGCTCATTCATAGCATACAATTCTTGCAAGTCTGCAGCTTCACCACCTCCACCACATGTACAGTCAGTCCCTGGCCGAGTCCTGACGGCGTCTCATTTTTGTTTTTTTAAACTCAGCTTTATTTAAAGGGTCACTGTCAACCTGTGTAAATCTGGAACATTATGTTTTAATGAAGAATGTGTCATGGTTTAGCATCCCAAAAGCTTGTGTGTGGTTATTTAGCAGGACGATATGTAGTTTTTGTCTGTGTTCAAGGTGTACATCAGTTCAGTTGTGGTGTTACCACACACTACTCCGTGGCTGCTGTTTACACTGTTTAGTCCGTGAGCGTGTACATACTGTAAGGAACCGTGTTGCTTGCTCGCTCTCAGCAGTGCTTGCTGCCCTTGTTGTTGTTAGTGACTATCAGTATCTTGAACACAAGCTGTACAATGTTGACTTGCATCGATAGTTGACAGTGAGGTAAATGTAATGATGTAAGTGGGGGAGTCGCCTTTCTTGGGTACTACAAAACTTGTTTCTTTTTTGTGTTATCGCTTTGCTGGCAGGGTTATTTTCTCCTATCTCCTAATTCTGCGAGCAGTACTTGGTAACTGAGGACAGGGCTATCTGTCAGTTCGTGCATGTGTCACATCAGTTGTCGGTGTTCGTGTGGTATTGTAATAATTTTCAATCGCTGACACCTGGAAGAGAAAGCATTTGTTTGTTGATATTTTTAATACTCTTGCCAGTTTGTTGTTGCAGTTTTCAGTCTCCACCTACAGTTGTGCTTGTCAAATATGTAGTTGAAGATCATCCTTTCATCTCGGCTATGCAGACATTGAAGGAATGCTGTCAGTGTATTGACAGCTACTTTACTAGTGCATAACTTGTGCTGCTCCTGAAATTTCAATTCATGAGGTGCATTGTGTATATATGTGAGGCTCTCTGTACAAAGTACATATCTGAATGCAGTACTGATAATATAGTTGTGTAAAACATTGTTGTGGTCGATGATGTTCTGTTTTGTATGGTAGTTAGAAAGTACTCATGGCAGAAATGTCAATGTCAGAAAGGGAATATCAGAAAAGCATCACAGATAGGTATTTTGATGGATAT
Organism: Neoceratodus forsteri; assembly: GCA_016271365.2. Lineage (NCBI taxonomy): Eukaryota > Metazoa > Chordata > Ceratodontiformes > Ceratodontidae > Neoceratodus > Neoceratodus forsteri. Next base: position 1,237,075,637 of record CM057453.1, on the reverse strand, counting down.
TCGATATGAAATGGAAAGTCACAGAGAACAATTATTTTTAGTAGTTTATGTAGTTCATGTCTGTGAAATGTTTTGCTTTTATTTTTGAATGAGATGTGACTAAAGTTGAACATTTAGTTACATCAATTTGCAATGCAGCAGGCTACAGTGTTACATCGTTGGTAGGTGCGAGTTCTCCTTGGACATCCTCTGACATAAATACATCGGGGTGCAATTATGAGGAGAGGCAGATGAGATAGTTCATAAAACATATTAGAAATGTATCTCATTCAACCACTCACTGGTTATGCAGTTCAGTGCTGTGTACACACATGCACGCTAGACTCTATTACTATTTAAGTTTTTTGAATTTTAGTGTAAGTTATGTAATAAGTGGCTGAAGTATGACACACATCAGCAGTTTCTGAACTTGCAGACTGTCTCATAAATGTACGGAGGGGTGATGTGCGATGTGAGAATGGATCTGGTGGCAACTGGTGTGTGTGGTTTGGGATGGGGTGGGGTATGTAGTACATTGTTTTGGCCGGTAATAGTTGTATTATTTTATTCAGGTATATCTCCTCACTGTAGTGTTGTTATTGTTGGATTCTAGGGCACATTGAATCAGCTTGCTTATGAGTCCTATTTTGATTTGTAGGTACTGAACTGTGATTGTATGGGTAAAACTTGTGTTATGTATATGCAGGTGCTGTTTGCAATGGAGAGTGCCACTCAGAAGTCTTGCAAGAAAAAAATTTAATTAACTGACTCTGAAAGAAAATGAAAAGGAGAAGGTTAGAGCAAGATCGTTCACAGTCCAGGATTATGATAGGCAATCAGCACTGCCGATGGATGATGCTAAAGGACTGTCTCTCTTTGAGATCCCATTTGAAACTTGTTGAATAATTTTGGACTTGTGAGTGGGATGTTAAGTATATGTGATTGTAAGTGTCAGTCAGTTTTTCATTTGTCTGCTCTCCTAGCTACAAAATTATTATTTGTTTTGTATTGCATTTTCAGATATGATGCCTGCTGTCATCCAACTATGTGCTATTAATTCCCCATACAGTTTCACTATTGACGGCATGTAGCAATCAGTTGAGTATAATTTCATTTTGTCTATGTGGTACAGTAAGAAAGAACTTGATACTGCATTTCATGGTGTATGTGATATACATATGTCTGATACATTTTATATGCAGATATTCTGGAAGTTTCACAACTCCATCTATACCTTTCTGCAACTCCACCCCACTGAGTACAGGAGAATTACATCCAGGTGAAGCTGATCATGACTCAGACAGCAGCAGTAGCAGCTGTACTAGGTAAGACTTGTCTGACCATCAACCAGATTTATATTGATGTGGAGGCCTGAGGTAGCAGTTATCATGGCATTATTCTGTCAATGTCAGTGGCTCAGTAGGTAGCACACCGCCTTGAGGCCGGAGATCAGAGGGCTGTGGGTTCAGTTCTCACATCTGGCACTTGTAAGATATCCCAATACTGACACTGTAGTGCAGCATGAGAGGGTGCTGACTTCAGGAGGTGCTATCTTCGGATGAGATGTTAAACGGAGGTCCCATCTGCCTGGATTGGGTGAGTTCAGGTGGATGTTAAAGATCCCATGGCACTTTATAAAAGAGTAGGGAATTTCCCGTGTCCTGGCCAAATTTCCTTATTCACTAAAAAATACCACCAACAGCTTAATCTGGTTCAAGGTCAGTTGGCATTCATCTGTATCCCACTCCTCCGGTCATGCCTGAAAATAGGCAGGATTTGTCTAGTGCACTTACCCAGTCAACAAACACTAAAAAAAAAAAAAAAAGCTCCTTAAGATTAAAAATTTCAGGTTAGTGTAGACTATTCGTTGTATCAAATGTACAATTGTCAACTGATGTCAGCATTAGATGTTTCTGACATGTCTGATTATATAAGTAAATCTAATTAACTGTCTGCATAGCATTGTGGTGAGGAGAACAGTAAGCAGAAAAGTAGTTAATGACAGCAAATGATTAATATTGATTGCTTGGTGTTTAGGTATGCAGATTAGAAAGTGGTCTAACAAATTACCGGAGTTCTGATTGGCTGTTAGCACAGGCAATGTTGGCACCTACCAGGCAACAGAGGATGGGTAGTGGAAGTACAAGTCCTACCTGACCTGTTTTCCAATATCAGGGTGCCATCTTGAATTGTGACATTTTGTCTGTCCTCCCAAGATGTGTATTTAGCAGTATACCATGACAGGGAGTAGGTATATTGTTGGATGTACAATGACTGGTGTTGTAAATCAATCAATTTACCCACTCCCTGTCACAGTCTATTGCATATATAGATGACTAGAAAGTTATCAGTATCAGAGTGCAAAGCCCCTCTACTCACTGAAGATTAAAGTGCCCTTCTTGCTTCCTACTTGTATGGAGACAGTGCATTTTCATGTGACATTGATGCCATTCATCCCATCGGTTAGTGACAGACTGCCTACCCATTCTATGCTTAGTTCCGCGTCACTGTACCTAGTAATGTAAATAAAGTTTAAGTCACAGTAATAGAAAATGAAACAAATCTGCCTCTATTATGTCTGTTTGGACAAGAGCCACACATAATGGTCAATAAGGGACATTCTGACCATCGTCAGTCATACAGTCATGGGCTGCACAGCACCTATCACAATGCTAGTTTATTGTAGTCTGGGTATGTCGCTGATGTTCCCCTGCCTGGCAAACATTACCTATTGTGTTACCCCTGTTCCTCTGTTGTCTTCCAGTAGATTTTCTGAGGCTACACTCCTGTCTGGCCCACCCAGAATCTGCCATGTGTGAGTCAAAATTTTTTGTCACCAGATACAGCTCATATTGTATATCTAGTCTGCTTGAGTTTGTAGCACCTCAGCCTATTGACTGCAGCTGTTTCCCCCAATGCCATTAACTGTTCCCTCCCGCAAGTGCCCCTCCCTTGTATGTACTTTTTCCTTGGATTTATTCAAACCCCTTTGAAGTACCTACAGTCTACACTGATACAAGTTGCTTAGGCAGTGCATTCCAACCTGTTGCCAGTCTTTCAGTGAAGTAGTGCTCATCCTGTCCCTCCTGAATCTGGTCCCTTTAACTTTAGGAGTGCCTCGATATGTCTTGCATTCTGACTAGTGAACCCACTCTGAAGCATACTCTGTTCATCCCTTCAGGTACTTGAATGTCTCGATCATGTCCCTCCATCTTCTATTCTCCTGTGTATACATGTTGAGCTCTTTTAGTCTTTCATCGTAAGTTCTAGCATTCAACCTCAGGATATTCTTTGTTACGCTTTGTTGCACTACCTCCAGTAGTATGATATCCCTGTTCAAGTACTGGCACCAGAACTGCGTGTGGTACTTCAAGTTTGGTCTCACCATGGACCTGTACAGGGTAGTATGACTGGAGAAACATTTGTATGTAATCCCCCTTGCTATTCAAAGTGAAATATAGCCATCCAGGATGGGTGGTATGGCCAGTACCGACTACATGTGTTGTAAGTCCATCAGACTTTTCCATTGGGTCTTCTTACACCCCGGTGGTCCAGTGACACATAATACCAGCCACCCTGTTGGTTATGTAAGCAGTAAGGTACAAGACGGTGTGGGTTATATTCTGTTTTTAAAATGCACCTCAGCCATTGGTAATGCAGGATTTACCTATGGTCATGGATGTGTTTTGACCAAAGAGGTTTCCACATTTTCAACACCACTGTATGATACTGCTGGCATGTATGATAAGTGTGGCTGTCAGTAGTAATATATAGGTAGGTAGTGTCAAATGTCTGGTTTGTAATGCACCAATTGCTCTCCATGCTGTATGAGTACTGGACTGATGGTATAAAATACAGGTTCATAGAGACTTGGGACATATCCAGATAATGCTTGTGGCCTTAATATACTTTGGTATACCACAAACAGAAGGGATAGGTGTAAGGAAATGGAGGAGGGTGGACTTTTTAGTCAGAGAGGCATGTATGTAGTAAAATGTGTCAGTCTCATCATGTTTTACTTTCTAGTGACTTGCCAGTATCAAATGGTGGAGAAACACAGACAAATGTGAATGAAGTTGCTCAGTACTTTGGATTTACTGAAGTTAACGTTAGTCATCCAGACTATCTGTACATGCCTTCATCATGGTATGTTTTAACATCTTGTAATGGTCATATGCAGTGTGTTGTAGGTTGGAGAGCTGAAAATAGTACAAAGTAAATGTGTACATTGTGCTCATTTATGGATTAAATGACAGTTGAGTAACACGTCACCTTACTCTGCTTGTGAGTGAAATTGTTGAGGCAAATCTCACTTTGCTTTACCTGGTAGTGTGTTGTGTCCACAGTGCATTGTTCATTAGCCATATGACAAAATATGAATTTGTGATTTGTCCTTTGCAAAATTGAAATGCTGCACAATATCCCCAATTGCACGTTAGTGTCATTTTTATAGACTGTATGCATGGTGCACAGCTGCAGACGTGCTATGGAGCATCTGTAATTGGTGCAGTGTATCATAAGTTGTTGTACTGTTGTGACAAAATTGCATAATTAATGTGTTACTGTTTTGTCACAATGCCCTCACATTTACTGTCTGTCACAGTACATATGAAGAAGAGGCTGATCCAGCCGATATAGATTATGAGGAATCAGAGGACTTTGTCCAGATGGAAGAGTCACAGATTGACTACTCTGATAGGTGTATATTCTGGCTTGTGGGCTGGAGAGATGGGCATATTTTTATATGTAAGTAAATCATAGCAGATGTAATTGTATTTTCCATTTATATACGCCACAGTTTTGCAGATGTATGTCAATTACCATTTGTTTCTGTGGCTGATGAGACAATTGGGAGTGACAGTGAATCTGAAGATGGAGACTTCAATGATGATCAAACAAGAAGAGTTATATATCAAGGAACGAGTGTTTATCGTGTACGAAAGCTGTCTCTTGACCTGGCCAGCAAAATACCAATTACAAATTGCAAAAGATGTGGCTCAAATACAGCTGACATTGCATACCACATCTTCTGTGATACGTGTAATCTGGGTGAGCTATTTGTTCAACAATTAGTGTAGTTGCCGGTGTTGCTGTTTCTAAGCATAATTGGTTTATTTTGTATGGATTATGTGTAGATTGTTATTCATTTATTATGTTTTTGACTGTGTATGTGCACAGTCACATTCTGTCTAAGGTGAAGCATGATCTGGTGGAGGGATATACATAGGAATGTTAAATTACCATTAATGACATTAAGGTGTTGTTGATATTTTAATGAATGGGGAAAGTCTTCAAAGGCACAGGGAAATTGTCTTACTCTTTAGAAAATGTGGTGGAATCTGTAATATGCACTTAACTTTGCAATGGTAGGGTGATAAGTGAAAGTTGCATCTGTAAAATACATATTATACAATGGTCACAAAAAATACATAGGTTGGGATATTCAGACCGTACCAGGCAGGGGCGCAAGCCTGGGAGCAGCGCAACTGGGATGCGCCAGGGCATGGTCCGGTGATATTGAATGGTGCTGTGCCATGTCTCAGCACCATTGAATATGGCACTGGGCCACCCGCACTGGGCAGTGACGCAGTGGCACTGCACCAGTGCAAGTGGCAAGTGAGGGCAGGGGATGCGCCAGCGCAAGTGTGGGTGCACTAGGCACATTAACCACGATATTCAGTGCTGGGCATGCAAATGAGGCCATTATGCATGCAAGCAAATGGGGCCATTTGTGTGTCATTATGGCCCCATTTGCAAGCGGGTGCCGATCCCATTCACATTTTGGGACTGTGTAGTACAGTATGGTCTGTAAACCCATTGGCCCACGCCATGGACCAATAGACGACATCCGCTTCTGTATGCTGTCAGTTGGCGGGTGGCTGGGCAGCTTATGGGGAGCTGCCACCCGCCGCTGATGGGGAGCCGGGCATGGTCTCGAGGGTGGGTGGGAGGGTACCGCTGGACCACCAGGGATTTAATTTCAATATTTGCCCATGATCGGCCGGATCGGTCCACTGGACCACCAGGAATTGCATTTCATATCATGCCCATGATCCGTGGGGGCGCAGGTCCACTGGACCACCAGGGAATATAATTACATATTATGCCCGCGAATGGCAGGGATTGGGTCCACTGGACCACCAGGGAATTTAATTACATTTTATGCCCGTGATCGAACAGGGAAGCAGGTCTACTGACCACCAGGGATTTAATTATGATATGCCCATGATCGGGCAATGGGGTAGGGTCCACTGGACCACCAGGGATATAAATTTATATGCCCGTGATTGGACGAGAGGGGGCATGACGTCCGGCCTGTGTCTGGGAGGTTGGGTGTCCACCCACAGCAGTCAGCTGCCCTGTTGCACACGGCAATATGGCAGCCTGCCTGTGGGTGTCCCCTGACATGCTCCTGCTTTTAACAGGAACATCTTTGCACCCCCTGGCGCGCAGGGCAGGTTTATGCCTACATAACTTGTTTTGTGTGGTAACACCAGTATGATGGGCAGTCTGTTTTCACTTTTTAAAGAAAAAAGTAATCAGAATCAAAGTACCAGCTGCAACAGTAATCTTTACAGATTGTTGGCAATCATAAAATGTGTTTTTAAACTAGAGACACTTTGAGATCTAAGGGTTGACAGTGTCCCTTTAAGACAATCAGCTGCGCCGGGACCGAACCACACTAGGTGTTGTAAATCTACCAGTATACCCACACCCTGTCAGGGCATATGGCTTAACTCACCTTCATGTTAGCCATATCATTAGCCCTACCAACACAGGACTAGCTTTATGTCAAAGTAACAAATGCAAAAGGTAAATTGAAATGCATCAAAACTATTTAATGTACTCAAGAGAGTGGGTGATGCCAGGAGTTTCTATAGCAGGTGTGGTGCTGTAAATGTGGCATTGGCCTCGTGACTATACAACATAGCAAGATTTTGAGAATTCTGGCATCACCACACCGCTTGTTCTATTGCTATGTAAAAAAAAAAGGTTTACCATCCGTAGCAGCAATCTCTACTGGCATTTCATGAAAGTGTGTTAATAGTGGAACATACAACTGGTAAAGATTATGGCACTGAAATGTTTTATAACTTTTAAGTTATGTTCAGTGTTGACTTTCTGTGTAGCATTTTGACAGTGTCCTTAATATACTATATTTGTTGCCATTTTGACAGAAATGCTCACGGACATGAGGAATTTCGTTGGTACCTCAGTCACAGATAAAATCACAGACATATGCTGGCGATTTAGCACTATCTGCAGCCATACTTATCTCCGGTAACAACTTTGGTAAAATATACCTCCTGTCTAAATGCATAAACCTGATGATATTAAGTTCTTCATCATTCTTTAAAATACAGAGACATTTTGTCGTATTCATCGGTTGACTGCACATGGTGTGACATGCTTGCCAAGCTCCTCCAAGGAATGAAAGATAAACCAGTTATAGTGGCTGGTATGTGTCAACACACATTTTCTATTACATGTGGAATGTTGTAGAAAATTTACATACAGTAGTTGCAGGTACTATTGTTTTCCACTGTATTATACAGGTGATGGTCACATGGACAGCCCCGGGCATTGTGCACAGTACTGCATATATACTGTAATGGAATATGATACCAAGCAGATATTAAGTGTAGAAGTGATTGATAAATGGAGACTCAGTTGAAATCTACATTAATGGAGAAAGAAGGATTCTTAAGATCGCTTCATAACTTACTGGATAATGATATTAATGTTACAGAATTTGTCACTGACACACACACACAGATATCTGCATTGCTGAGTAAGTGTTCATGTGGAGTTCTACATGTATTTTTTTATGTTAACATACATTGATGGTTTGCAATTATTTGTTTGCAGAAAACAGCTACCAGAACATCAAACATTCGTATGATATGTGGCAGGTTGCAAAGAACTTGGGAAAAAAATAATTGTGGTAAGAATTACATATTGAAGGTGCATTCAAGGTTGTTGATGTGAGAGTAGTCAGGTACTTGTTCATCTGCTTCCTAGCTAATAAGTATTGATAAATATAATATACAAATGGAACCAGGTATTAATTCAGAAACGAGGTGTAATAAAAATAAAAGTAAACATGATAATTCTTTGGGGTATCAAAGTGTATCATTCTAATATTCGGCTACTGCGTGTGTGTGTAATGGTAAGATGTGCCCACATCTGGTGAGCAAACAACACTAGACATGGGTAAATTCACCAATCACCAACACCATGTCACGGAATAACAGGTAAATCATCGCCAGCAGTGGTAAATCACCCGATAACCCACATCATCCTAGTGACTTATGGCAATTTTACCAAGGTTCGGTGTCTGATATATTTATTTTAGGCTGGCAACATGACTGAGGCAGGCTGGCACCTTTGCCATTTATTATCAGAGGATGTACAATTTGTAAGGTACCAGCCTGCTAATCTGATTGGCTGTTGTTGGATGCCCATGGCATAATCCTAAGGTACACAACCTGAGTGTTGTGATGAATGAAATAGGTCTGGCAAAGGTTCCGCAAGGACCTCTGACAGCTCATTCTGTACTCTGGGGTAGATGCCATGTGGGTCTGCTGAATTGTCCACTGTCAGTGCTTCAGCTCCTGCAGAACCCTGCCTTCATGATTTCCCTTTGTCACTCCTTCTCACCAGTTTCTGCCATTGCTCCCCAATGTATGAGCTCCAGCCTTGTCACTTGGGCCTTGGTGTAGTTTAATGTTGCACCCACTATCCAAAGCTTTACGTGCTTCTCATGTGGTTGCTGACTATATTAGGTTGAATGCTGACCAGGTACCCTTTGCTATGTCCCCATTCTGAGAGTCCTATTCCTGGAGTCCCAGATCTGCATCAAAAGTGACCCCACTACCATCCTGCCCTTCCTCCTCTACACACATCAGTCCATCCTCACATATTCTGCCACACCCACTCAGTCATACATCAACAGAAACACATGCAGGGATGTGTAAAATCATTTCTTGTTTATTTAGTAGTTGCTGTGAGTATGGTGTCAGTAGATCTGTATTTGGCCTGATTCACCATTATATTATATTATGTATTCTTACAGGCTAGTCAGCAAAAGATTGTAAAATTCTGTCCAGCTGGTGCAGTGATGTAGTAAACCACTTTTGGTTCTGCTGTAAAGAATCTAACTCAATATCAGAGTTCATGGTAAGGTTAAATGCCTTTAAGTGGCCACCATATATTGTATATACCACTATATATATATATCCAGTATATGGTATATATACATGTATATATATATATATATATATATATATATATCCAACTCAAGTAAACTGTGCTCTGTACATGGCCATAAGACTATATGAATCATTACAACTTAAAATGGCTCCATTAATATATATTATGGAAGGAACTTAATAGTATCTAGACATCCTTATTTGTATTCCATTTTTGACAATGCTTTACTTAGCCCAAGATGGCCGGTTTGTTTCCTGGAATATGAAAGGAGCCAGGAACATGGTCAAGTGTTATCAAATCCTTAGGCACTTCAGATCATTGCACAGCAAGATTGCCTTCCTCCAGGAAATGCACTTGCTGGAAACCGAGGGTAACCTTTTTGAAGGCGCCAAATGGGTCAGCTTTACACTGCACGTAATGCCACAGCTCAGAGAGGTGTAGCAATTGCTATTACACGAGGCACAGCTTCCAATTACAGAAAGCCCATATCGATCCTCAAGGTAGAATTATACTTTACTCAGCCTATTGAACCACTCAGCGGTATTATTGGGATCAATATATGGTCCCAATACTGACTCTCCAGATTTTTCTCTGCCCTCTCATACACTTTAGGATCCTTCCCGAAGGTGCCAATGATTTTGGCTGGAGACTGGAACCCAGTTCAATCTTCAGAATTGACAGGTCAGTTGCACAGCAAAAATCTATATCCCCAGCACAAATAGCTCTTAAAGAACTCATGGCAGACCATGGGCTTATTGACCCATGGCACCCTTAAATCCTGATGCTAAACAATTTACATTCTACTCTCCTGCCCATAGGTCCCTATCACATATAGATTATTTCCTGGTGAACAATTAAGTTCTCACAGGACTAAGTAGTAGCGAATTATCCCTAGAACCCTCTCAGATCATGCGCCAATATGGTTAGAGGGTACCCTACCTCATGACAACAAAGATAGCAGCTGGAAGTTGAATATACAGATGCTTCAAGATCCGTAATAGTGCAAACCCTAAAGGAAACAATAGAACAGTACATATCCCATAATCACACCTCCATCCCAAATATAGATAAAATCTGAGTGCACTAAAATGTGTAGTAAGAGGAGAGTACATACAAGAGGGACGCCTCTCTTCTTCCTTCTTTGACTCAAATTCAAGCCCTGAAGACAAGTTACCTTTACTCCCAATGAAGAGACTCTGACTTAATTGGCTTTATTACAGAACCAATATTGAGAAACCTTAAGAGAAAAGCTTAGTTTGCGCTGTTTAAATCCCAGGCTAGATACATTGAGCAGGGAGAGAAGGCAAGTCATCTATTAGCATTAAGATTAAAAACAGGAGGAATCTAGAACTGTAGTTGCCTTGATTTCCTCAGGATAACACGCTTCTCATCAAATCATGGGAGACAGTCCAAGAGTTTGAAGAATTTTACAAGGCCTTATATTCTCCCCACCCATCCCCCACTAATATCAGATATTCGGACTACTTACAACAGACTCATCTTCCCTCGCTTCCACAAGTCATAACAACTCACTAGTTAGTATGATTAGTCAGCTAGAACTGTCTGACGCTATTCACTCTCTCCGAGGATAAAGCCCCAGGACCTGATGGGTTCCGTCCTGATTCTATAAGTTATTTGAAAAACAAGTCTCTCCCTTACTCTTGGAGATGTTTAACTATTTTGTGACTCGGGGATTACCGACTCATCCCTGTTAGAAGCTCTTGTTATTGTTCTTCCTAAACCAAATAAAGATAAAATAAAGTTACCAACTATCGCCCATGTCCCTAATGAATTACGACATTAAGCTTTTGCTAAAATCCTGGCTGCCAGGCTAGCTAGGGTATGGACTCCCTTGCTTAGTTCAGAGCAAGTTAGATTTGTGGCAGATCAATCCTCAGCTGATCACCTGAGAATGCTGTTCCATATCTTCTTCTCATCCAGGATGGCTCACCTCCTAATGGTGTTGGTGTCCCTGGACATGGAGAAGGCCTTGACAGAGTTAGTTGGTCCTTTTGTTTGCAGTGCTTGACAGCTTCAGTTTTCCTGGCAAACTCATTCAATGGATTAAGGTTCTTTACACAAACCCTCAGCAAAAGTGTCTATTCCAATTCTTTTCTGTTACGCAGGTACTCAACAGGGCTATCCACTTTTGGTGATGTTTTTAACCTCTATCTTGAACCGCTACTTTACCACCTTCAAAACTACCCCTCATAGAGGGCATTCAAGTGGGTCACCTGAACCTTGCTTGTCAGCTTATGCAGATGATATTTTGTTGCATTTACCAAATCCGAAAGTCTCACTTCGCAGCTCTGGATGTTATAGACCCCTATGGATCATTCTCCAACTTCATATTAAATAAGGATAAATCCACAGTAATGCCAAGTAAACTGTCATGCATGTCGTGCCCAGGTCAAAACTGCATCTGAATTGGACCCCAAATTAAATACTTAGGGCTTGCTATTCCCAAGATATGGCTCAAGTAAAGAGGCTTAATCTAGATTCCCTTTAGGAACCATTAAACTAGATTTGGACAGGTGGGCCCCACTATACCTTTCGCCAAGGGAGAATTAGTGTAATTAAGATGAATACCTTTCCTAGGATATTCTATCCCTTTAATATGCTTAATTTCCATCTTCCTTATTCTTGGTTCTGGAAACTTCACAGCATTATCTCTCAATCTTTGTGGAGAAGGAACCTCCAAGGAGATCATAAATCAGGTTAGAGAGGCTAAGCAACATGGAGGTCTTAAACTCCCTAATTTCTATAACTACTACTTAGCAAGCCACCTAGCTAAGTACCTATGTTGACATCCCTGTCTCTCAGCCCTATGGGTCCTCCCATGTACCAGTATGGCTGCAAATAGAGTGCCACCTGATTCATCAGAGTGGTATCTCTCCTATTACCCTCCTGTATACCACTGCTAAAACATGTCTTCCTTTCCTTAAGAATGAACTGATTCTAATGTCCATCAAAGTTCACAGTCAATTGTGTAAGGCCATGAACTATGACAATGTTAAAGACATTTCCCAACCTCTATATCTGAATCCTAATTTTAGAGTAGGTGGGCAATGTCTCAAGCAATATGAGACAACCCAGACTATGGACACTAAAATATCAGATCTTCTAGTAGAGGTAAACTCAAATCCACTATAAATCTTTTTCCATTCTGAATCTTCCTGAGAGACAGATCTTCATGGCTTCCAAATCAGACATCTACTAGTTACTAAACTGGGGACTGGAAAATGGGAGGTTGACCAGTCTGAGTTCATAGATTCACTCTGTACCTTGGCTTGGCAGCCCCATGTGGTTTCCCAGATTACAGTTGCATTGTACCCTGCCATTTGTCCTGAAATATTGGGTCACTCTACATACTGGACAGATCAATTGCCTAATAAGAAGTTCAACTGGGAGAAAATTTGTCATGCGGTTTTTCCCACACATCCAGTGATAGACCAGATAATGCAATTTTACATACCGCATAATATATATTTACCCCTATAAATTAGTAGCCATGGGGAAATTAGAGGATAACAAATGTTTTAGGTAAAAGAGAAGGCACTCTGCTTCCCGTGATTCTGGGACTGCCCTAATATTAAGGCTCTGTGGAGGGAGATACAAGTCAAAGCAGACCCCTATTGGGTCTTGAAGCATTCTTTGTACCCAAGGTCTGTATAGAGTGACTATTCCCAAGAGCCTGTTAAAGAAAGAAGGTTCAGTCTAGCTCTAATCTCGATCTCAGTTAAAAAACTGGTATTGAAGCACTGGAAGGATTCTTCAATGATTGCCTATACTGAGTGGTTAAATGAGCTGCTGTTTAATCTTCAGGTAGAAAAGATGATAGCATCTCTCAGGCATACTCCTAAATGTTTTGACAAAAGTGGGGAAACTATATATACTGTACTCAACCCCATAGTGCTGTTACCTATAATTTAGTATGATACCTTGTATAATATTATGCACATAGCCACTAGACAGTGTGCAACGCGCCTGTCTGGTCTATGTTTTGGCCCGGTCCACTTCCATAGGATGCTTATTAAATGTAACCCTTTCCTTGGAGCCTTTATTACCTGTACCAATTTAACTAGTCATGTTTTCAAGTGGGGTGGGGAGAGTGTTTTCATTTAAGTTTTCATTATAGGAGGAGGATAAGAAGGGTGGGGAGTAGATGGGAGTAACATGGGGGAGGGGTTGTTTTGGTCTTTATTGAGCCGATATAACCTGAAGGCTCCAATTTTTCTGTTCATGTATCATAAGGTTACCTGTATATCCTCATGTACCTTACTGTAACCTATTTTAAAATATGCAATAAAGTATATTGAATTAAAAAAAAGATTGTAGCATACAAATGATATCAGCGATCAGTGTGCAGCACTGCAGATGAGTACAAGAGTACTCAACAGCATGCCACATGTACATTCAAGTTATGCTACATGAACGCATGATGGTATAACACAGTTTTCATCTCCAGTTGTGCACAGTGATGCCATATTGACTACCATCACATATGTTCTCTGAATGTAGAACCACCACTGTAGGTTTCACCTTAGGGCACAACTTAATATATGCATATTGATGGTGTGATAATTTTATACCTGTTGACCTTGGTGTCTCCTAATGCATGTGCATGTGCTTCAACCATAACAAAAGACAGAATATCCTATAATAACACTCTGCATTCCTATATAAGCTAATCCTACAGTACAAGATGTTGACATTTCAATGATAGAGTATAGACACTGTTATATATTGAATCAAACAATATATTTTATGAGGCCAGCATAATAAATTACATCAACATTTAATTGCAGTCATCTTGTCTAATATGTGTAACAAATTTTAACCATTTAGATATATTATTGACCTTTAGATATGTAGACTTAAGAAGTATTGGGCATACACTACCAGCAATCTTGTCAAACTGTATTATTTCTTAGAAGGTACTTATGAACATTGTTCAATAAACCATTTTAAAAATGTTGTTCTTTGTATCATATTACATTTCTGCTGAGAACCATGAAGTTATTTTAAAATACATTGAGTCTGTAACACAATACAATATATACTATATATGCTTGTGACTTCCTCTATTAGTCAACATAAGTTGATTCTTGAACTGCAACTCATAAAACAATGCTATGGTAAATGTTTATTTTAATGTGTACTGTATGTCATTAGTATTCCATTGCATACTTGCATTTACTTGTGACCGCAGTCAGATTGCTAGAATTTATTCTATTTTATAATGTGGAGAAACACATTACTATTACGTATTCTCATGACTGAAGACACATTCGTAATGTGCATCTATCTTAAACGAACCTTGATGGTATAAAACCAGTGTACTGTCCAAATGGATCAGGGTATAGGTCTCTAATATGCCACACACGCACAACTAGATATAACAATTCGGTTGCCTTGTCCTAGGCATTGATAGCACCATAAAACATATTGCCTGTAGGCAGCATGTCTTCTTCCTCTGTTCACATCCTCGTCTCTAGCAAGTGCAAACACTTCCTGCCGATACAGTATAGCGATCTGAAGTAGTCCTTCATCCAAGACATACATATCCATCTCCTGTTTTGGGAGGTGAGGGGAGTAAGGGGAAAAGAGAAGAAAAATGTATTAAGTATATGGTCATAAAAATCAATACTACAATTTATCATAGACACTGCATTCTGAGAAATTTAAGAAATTGCTAATTTCACTATAGCAGTATAAGCAGACATAGATCAAGTCATATTCCTCATATGCAGAACTTATTAAAGACTTTCCCATTCAACCCTCGGCAGACATTTAACATATGCTGAACGGGATCCTGTGTGTGTGTGTGTGGTGTTGTGTGTGTGTGTGTGTGGAGGGGAGAGCTCATAGCTTTAGTGCTCTTACCAGGAAACTGTCTTTTGCCATGTTTGGCTCAGTCTTCTGCCACTAGCCAGAGCTGTTTATTAGGCATTTCTGGGCAGCAAGCTACTATTATGAAATTACGTGCAGGCAGCAGAGACAGAGAAGTGTTCAGAGTTAAGTTAGGGAGGTCAGCGATAATCAACAAGACAGCTGACAGGTATCAATAGAAGGGACATGCAGAGGTAGGGAGATTGTCTCCCTGTCAACAAAGGACTATTTTTCTGGCAGACTTACAAAATACACAAAAACAATTAAAAATTAAAAAAACTCTATTGTCTTTGTTTCTATCTTTTCTTAGACACTAAATAAGGGGCATATTATTATGTCATAATAATAGCAATAAACCATGACAGGGTGTGGGTTATGCTGGGATATACTCATGCCTGGGGCAGATTTGCTCACTCGGCCCATGGCCCGTGACCAAACCCACACCAGGCATGAGTAATCCCAACATAATCCACACCCAGTCGTGGATTATTACTTAACTATGTGTCTTTTGCTTGCATGCCATTTGACATACAAAGATTGTTGAATTATATAGAGTACTGGATGGGCAACAGTGCACAACCACTCTGTTCTGCTACAGAGGATCCTGGTTCCCTCTGACCTACAGAGCAAGGCTCAAGATATTCATATAATTCAGAACAAAAGGTGGCAGACCACAGTAGTTGTGAATAAAGTTGGTCATCTACTATTTTGCATACTGCACAGCACTGTGTTACATATGTGTGCATGGCTTCTTCTGCTGCTGTCACTATAAAGTGCATCATGTAGCTTCTATAGTGTACAGAATGCAGTCTGACCATAACAATGTACAATCACAACACATAACCTTTGGGAATATGGTACGGCAGCATGTTAAGATGGATAGAATTTCACTCAGAACAACATTCCACAATGTCTGATCGATGCCCAGCTACATAAGTATCTCAACCAATCAGATGGCTGACATACTTGTACCCATTTTCTAAACACTGTTGAATGTTATGTGACTAGGTCATTTTCTCACTAATTGTAATTATGGACAACAAACAAGGAGGGATAGCACAATGGAAACAGGGACTGTGTTGTAATTTTACTTACATATGATCTGCTTGGAGAAGAACCACAAAAGAATGAGAACAGTGGCTGGTAATTATGTTTGACAATTGAAAATGAAAGTGTGATGGTTGTAAGTGCATCCTGCTGGGTAAAGTCTGGATTCCAACCCCCAAGAGAGCAGTCATCTGGACGCTTTATCCTATCTTCCCTTCTTGAACCAGTGTGGCTCATGTGGCACGAGGTGTGGCGCCCAGAGCCTCAACCCTCAGCTATTCGCCAGCTGTAAAACAAGTTTAGTGGTGGTGATGGCAATATTTTTTTCCACAATAAGGATACCGATATTCACATACCAAAAAGTATGGTCAATCAAGTGAATGCCCTGATGGTACATTCAGATGATATGCCAGCCCACAAATATCCTTGCAATAAAGTCCATGTATAAGCAAAGAGCCATACCTTTGCCAACCGCCATCAGAAAACATAGGCATTTCTGCATTCTCAAATATTGGTTCAGTACTCACCCCAAAAAAAGAAAACATGGACAGAGCAATACAATTATCAATGTCTGCATTACTCACTGGTAACTTGGACGTACAGTTCTCATGATTATACCCACAGCATAGTCTCTCTAATTCAGTGGGCATCTCCGACAGTTTGTACAACTGCACCAATCCGCCCCATATTGGAGAACAGTCCAGGATAACTACTTCCACCTGATGACTCTGCCTCTCAATTACATTGAATACAAGCCCAGGCTGCTCAATGGCCATCTGTAACATTATGTCATGCATATGGTCTTGACTCAAGCTACTAATCAGCCTCTATTCAATACAGGAAAACAAAATGAAATTAATACCTTATATAACCAAACTGTCCATTGCACAATTTGTCTGCAACTATGCTACACTGTATACTACACCTGAGTAGCACACATGAGTATATATTGAGAGGGAAACTCAACTATCAGAAGAATACATCTGGGAATAAGAAAGGTAACGGAGAGAGAGCTCAGGTGCCTATATAATGACAAAGCACAGATGAATCAAAGCATATTATATTGATCATTATGGCAGGAGGAGCTAGATGTTACTGTCCAGGTTACAGTCATAATATATATGGTACACTGTTCACATAAATGCTGCTGCATTCATGAAACAGCCTTCTAGCCGATGTGGATGCAGCATATTATGCACTCCTGAGAAGGACGTCTGATATGAGAGGAAAGGAAAGTTAAAACCAGCAGATTTTTCAACTCATACAATGTGTTTTTCAATCTAGGCACAATTTGAGACATAAGGTGGTTGCCAGTGTCCCTTTAAATACTTAATTTGCCGCAGTATACCATAGCATTACATTTCATTACCTTCTGTCAAACATGTGTATATTTTTCAAATGTGAAAAAAGGAAAAACATATTTCACCAATAAGGCACAACAGGGGACGTGGATTACTAGGGGTTTACCAACAATTTGTGTGGTGTGTCATGAGACACAGCTGAGTGACTAAAACACACAAGAGGTGGGAAACTACCAATTAAAAATAGTGTGTGAAAATCCTGTCTGCCTTATTGGTAAAACATGTCACATGACCATGGTGATTCCTGCATTACCCATGGCTCACTTATTGTATTTATATAAAACATAATTAAACACATTTTACATTTATTTTATACATGAATCCATTGTATAATCATAATAAGGCACTCCAGGGTATGAGTTACTGTGGATTACACCATGGACACAAAGTAAAAAGCAAAATGCTGTAGTGTCATTGGCTGGCTGGCACCTTTCTGCGTGGTAAATCATACGATATACCCATGGCAAGGTGCCAGTCAGCCCATCTTAGAACTCATAATATAAACTGGAAACTCTGTAATTTTACTTTAAAAAAATAAATTAGAAGAACATGGCATAAGCAATAAGCCACTGGTATGTGGGTTATCGGGATTTACCATGGCTGATGAGGATCTACCCACTTGGCTGCACCTCGTGGGCAAACCACACCAGCCATGGTAAATCCCCAATAACCAACCCCTCATAGTCTATTAGCAATTTACAACTTCTTGTGTGCTTCAGTCACTTGCCAGGCTTTATGACACCACACACAAGGCGTGGGTAAACCCCCAATAACACACACCCTGTCGTGTCTTACTCTTATATAACTCCCACACTGGGGTGCATCATTGCAGTTATACAGTGGACCCATGTGTACAAAACAAAATAAAAAATGTTAAATGAGTTTACTTATGTTCTGCATAAATGCCATTTCTCGGACATAGGTGATGCAGGATTTACATGTCCTGTGACATGTTCTTACCAATGAGGTTACAAGATTTTAACACACCATTGCATAATACAGCCTAAATAATGATAAGACTATCTTTTTCCTAACCTGCAATGACTCTCTTCTTACATGACGTCTGACCTCATGCACATTTGCACGGCTAAGACACAGGCTACACACAGACCCACGGCCTCTATGACCGGAGTGTTGGGCAGCTACTTGAACAGATGCTGAAGTCATGCCTGCCACAGACTGAACATGACCACCTACATTCATGGACCCTTCAGCCTCACCACTCCAGCTTGTCTGATGGCATCATGATCTGGCTCTTGATCGGCATGTTCCACTTCCACCTCTGCTGATCCTTTTTCTCACGTGTTGCTTGCTGACTCCCTTTACTTGACATCTGAAGTACATAACATAAGGCAGTTATACAGTTAGCAAAACATCTAAGAAAAGCATATCACATTTTCGTACAGCTGATATCCGTTTACACAACTAAGATCTTATTACTGCATTCTCACATTGCTTGCCAAACTTTGTGGTCTACCATGACCACACCTGATCTATTTCCATTGGTGCCGTTGCTGATCCCTCACCAAATCTTGTTTATGCTTCCCCTTTCTTTCTGTTCTCCACTACATTACTTTACACTTTTGCATATTTCATCAAATGTGCCACGATGAACATTTCGGTATCCTAGTCATACCCCATCTAAACTCCCCTGCCCTTTCCCCCAACCCTGTTGCATATCTTTCATTTGTATATAAAGGTGCATATTTTCCTTCCAGTCCACCTGCACTGTCACATATAAACATTACCAACAACAAACTCAGCTAATGAACTCTTTTGTACCTCACTGCAAACCCTCCTTCTTCATAGGGGACTCCAAGAATGGAATGCATTGTGATGCTGACAATCTGAGTTTGGGAACAGACCCGTCATCAGAGGGATGGCCGGGGAGAAGGATTGAGCAGCCATAGGACTGCTGTCCTTCTCCAGGGAGAAGAAGGGCCTGTGACGCACTGGGAGCAACACCTGGTGGAGGCTGAGTTGCTGCTCTGTGGCAACGCATAATCAAACTCTCTGGGGCGGGACAGATGCTGGGCATCATTGCACTTCTCACCCCAGCACACAGGGAAAAACAAGGTTGAGCCTCCATCCCCATGAAGCCCTTCCAGGTTTCAATTAGCCTCCACCACTGGCTCTCCCACCCAGATACTGGCCCTGTGGCACTGGAAATAGCAGGGACTAGTGTGGTGGCACCTCTCTATGGGGTGAGCCAGGGGTGACCAGAAGACGACAGCCAAGAAGCCGATAGGTGGAAGTCCGGGGACCAATGACCAGGGCTGAACCTGATGGGAGGCACTACCAGAAAAAGCAAAACAAATATAAAAATGGACTGCATGTCAACATCGATGATGACCTAAACCAGCTATTTGCTGGTCTCCAGACCTAATTTCACCAAACTTACTACTTGACAAGCAGCCTCTCCTACTTTCTGGCTGTGCTAAAACACACTGTAATTCATGTTATCCTTCTCTATCAGTCACTTTCTGTATCAAAAGTGTGTATCCTATACGGTGATGTAATGTAACGCACTGCAATCTGTAAGTAATGTTATCCCTGTACCCTCTCTATGTATGATGTGGAACCTTTGTAAATGAGTCTTTGACTCAAAGGTCTTTCTGAATATTTCAATAAATAAAATAAAATAAATCGATGATAAAAGAACATAGTGACAATGACTGCCAAATTTCAAATAAAAGATATGTGCAGCCAAACTGAGGAGGTGGGAGGGCCATTGTCACAAATGGACAGAAGTTACTATCAAGTGGTGTCTGAAAGGCATGACCCCAAGATAGAAATATAAAAATGAAAGGATCATAGCAAGACAACAAGAATCAGTGCCTGAAACAAATGAGGAGGAGAAGAGGCAAGTCACCAAATGGGCTACAGTAGCATGGAATGCAAATCACTTAGCAAAGTAGTTGACAGCGTACCAGTAAGGAAAATCAATAGTCCTGACAACTAATAGACCTGTACCATCCAAGAACATGACTATCATCTCATAATACCAGTTTTAAAGGGCAAACCACAGAAACAGGGAGGATAATAGGATGGGATGGGTGAATATATATATCAGGTAAGGAATACTTATAAAAAGAAAATGGGATAAGAGGAGGCCAGAAACCATATGGATATTACTCCGGTTCCCAAAAGGTAATAATGACATATTGTGCATGATGTAAATGGTACCTATAATGTCAAGGTGCTGTATATGGGCTAGGTCAGCAAAGCAATTGGGAACTGCATTGCAGGCATGCATAAGAAGAAATGTACCATCCAGCAGAAAGCAGTTCATGACAGATCAAAAACAGAACAAAAAAAAAAAAACTCCAAATAGTGCATGAACCAATGGCAGACACATCAGACATGCAAGGACAAAGTGTGCATGCCACAGTTAATGAGACATGGAAGCAATTAAGCAATAAGCCATGAGGAGTGTGGGTTATTGCTCAGTATACTACTTCTGATACAGCTTGTGCTTTCTATACCAACTGAGACTGGGCAGACAAAGAAAGATTCAGATAAGGACACAGACTCATATTCCCTTTTGAGCAAGACTGCCTCCCTGTGTCTAAAAAATGATCACTACCAGTAATGACATCAACTGTGGTGTGACATCATTTCAGAAACCTCATATTTGCTATCCTAGAATTATTACTGTGTCCACTGACACCAGAATTTAGTCACATGGACAGAGCTATGGCAATTGTTTATTTTTTGTACTTTTATTTTTATTATTTTCTTGTATCCTTTTACAGGTAAATATCCATATTTAGGACATACCATTCAAATTTATACATAACCAGAGGAGAGAGACAAATCTCCTTGTAATCCAAGGATTAGTGATTCCCAAATATTTTGATACTACGTATAGGGGTAATTCCACTATAACATTTACAAGTAGACATTCGAAATAAAGCTGTTTAAAGCGAGCCATGAGCAGTGTGGCTAATTCGTTTCAAAACTTAAGTAAAATCATAATCTACCCATCTATCGGCCCCTTTATCAGGGATTAGCCTTGCCACACTATGCACCTAAAGTCCAAGTCCATTTATAAAGTATAGGCAGCAACTCCAAACTCCCTCTAGCCAAACCTGCCATTCCTCTTAAGTATAGAGATTAATAAATGACAGAATTATTACCGCTAATGTTACTCGCGGTATATCTAAGACCATGGGGAGGAGAAACTAATACATAAGCCCCAGTCCAGAAAGTTCAATGTAAGGGCCAAGATAGGCCTCGACCTTCAAGGTACAATTTTAACTTTTAAATGAAGGAATATTTAAAATTCGACCATATAAACATAATTAAGGCACAATTAGTGTTCAAAAGTCTGGCCTGCTCATTTCTCAAGTGTCCTCCTGATCTTCTGACCCGCTCGATTCTGCTCCTCGATCTCTCCGCTGCTTCCTGCTGGATTCAGCAAACCATGAGCCCACTTGCCAGCCTCCGTGGGGTCTGAGAAAACCCATACCTTCCCTCCATGTACTATCCTCAGCCGAGCAGGAATATCAATGAGTGGGAATATTTGCTTGTTTAAGCCTTTTCGAATCCCATCAAATCTTTTCCGGCTTAGTAGGTGGCATAGCTAATGTCCGGAAAAGGGTGGATCCCGATCATCTTGCAAGATGGGTCCCATCTGCCTTGCATACCGTAGAATGCGTATCCTGGTGCCTACACCGTCAGTTATAATTAGGAGGGTACGAGGGTTTCAGTGTCCTCACGATATCCCCTAGGCGTGATTCTATACACTTTCTGCAGAGTAAACTCAGGGCTGTGGTCATCTGGGGTCCAGCTTTTCTGCCAGCCATTCCCTCATGAACATTAGGGGTGATTTCCTTCGATTCCTCCGGGAAGCCTAGCACCGAGCGATCTTGAGGCCGGCCTGGTTCTCGAGATTTCGAGCCTGGCTCTAAGGTGTGTGTTCTCCTTCACTAACTGTGAGGTTGCAATCGATGTCGCCTCCGCTTGCTTCTTAATATTTTCGGTTTCTGATTTCATGTCCTCCACCCTGGATTCGATAACCGTAACTCTCGATCCGAAGAGTCAAGCTTGCTGTTTAAATCGGCCATAGATGAGAGTAGTTTGTTCAACTTGAGACCCAAAGAGGCCATGGTTTCTCGGAGTCTCTGACATGCGGCCTGCGCCTCGATGGGGCTTCTCAACTGCTCGCTGTGTCGGCTGTCCAAGCCCCAGATCCTCCTCCTCTGTCTTTACGAGATTTCCATTTTATATTTAGAGGATCCTCTTTCAAATGGCAGCGTTATTTTGGGTCTTTTACAGCGATTGAGGTTTTTTGGGTAGTTTAATAAAACAGAGCCGGAGCTGTTGTTGAGTGCTGCCGTCTTGCTCGGCTCCACAGCGCCCCCAGAGCTATGGCAATTGTATTGCCTTCATTCGCACATGCAGTTCTGTATTACAGTCCTAAACAGTTATTTGAAACAAGAAGGCCAGCAGGTTCTTATAGTTTCAATACATGCTACACTAGGATCAAATGCACACACACACACACACACGCGGTGCTATAACAGTATCAGAAATAACAACTTGCAAGGCGCTGCAGTACCATTCACAACAACCATGATAACTGTACATTCCCAATCAAACCCTCAACTACCATACATATGAATATTACAATGTCCCTCTATCTAACATCATGCCTGATACTGATGACTGGAGGTATACAGGTGAAGGCTGAAGGGGTTCAAGGCCCCCCACCCCAAAAATAAAATTCTGATACCATACTAGCTGCATACCACAATGTGTACACACAAATCACAGCATTTGAGGTAAACATGCATCTTTCATTTCTCTATTACCTGACACAATTGCCCCAATGCTCCCTATCACCTGCTCTACAAATGTTCTAGCTCTATCACTATGAGCAGATGAGCGGCAGACTTAAATTGTCACCTTCACTGATCTGTCCTTCATTACCATCACACCATCCAAAAGGATAACAGCATGACAAAGTCCAATCCATTATACAATTAGCCCTTTCAATACTTTATCGACATGTCTGCCACCCATTTGCCCCATCAATTACTCTGCTGATTTCCCCTGTCAACATGCAGAAGGACACTGTCAGAGATGTGAGGACACAGGAACATTACATTTATAGGCACAGATGTTTCACAAACACATGCCATTACCCTGTCAAGCTGATTGCTAACAGCAACCACTCCAACTTTCTCATTCCCCTAACCATAGAAGTGTCACTTTCTAAAGAAATATTCACAATTTACATCGCCAAATCCACAACGGGAATACAAATGACATAAATAATGATAAACATTTGCACCACACATTTCCAAAGATGAATACCCTACCAAAGCACCACAACAAATCACTCAACCACAGTCTGTCATTAGGAAATACAATGTCTGCCAAACCAACACTGTTCTACTCAACCTTCTGATACTCACACCTATCGTTACTTTCAGTAACACTGTGATTCTGACAGTTTGTGCTACTTTTCTTACATTTATTTCCACACTAGCACTCAAATTATGCTAACAGTACTTGACCACTGTAAAATAATACCTCAGCAAAATCCATTACAAGTATTCTGTCAGGGTCCAAGTTCGGTCAAGCTGACACTGCTCCACACATGCTGTGAGCATGCACATGAGAGCAATGCATGATCAGGAATCCTGCGTGAGCATTCGCGACAACACCTCACTTCCTCGTGCTCACCGATGACTCACAATGTAAACAAAACCACAGCACAGTGACTGAATGCGCAGCACAATGACATGTGCCTACCATAGTTTTGACATTGCCACTATAAAACTGATGTATCCCGGCAAACTGATTCTCATATTTGAACCCAGAAGACATTACTATGCTACACAACACATTTATTGCCATGACCTACTTACTTAATATAACAGTTGACAGTGTAACTTTAAAGAAAAAGCAGCTTTCTGTGCATTTTCATTCAAAGGATGAGTTTCAAAACAGTATTAGTACAAGCATTGGTAGCTCTTAGTTAGAGTCTCTGTGTTGAACATCTCATAAGTCTCTGTTCAGCTGTGGAGTTAAAACAGACTCTGGTGTTTAAATAGCTGTACGATGAACATGTCCAATAGGAGATTTATTATGCCAGTAAGAAGCCAAAGATGAACTCTGGAACCCCTGGGATTGAAACGTCCTAGATAAATAAGGGAACAAGAACAACAACAAAAATGAAAAATAAAAAAAGAACTTCTTTTGTTCAAGACTTGGCCATTAGGTATATAGCTCCCCCTCCCCCATCTCTTGACCCCAAAGTCAGAGTAGCTACAATTTTATTTCTAATCTAGAGTGCTGCTCATATTTTCAACCTCTATGTCTAACTAGTCTTTAAAATCTTGGTCTGAAGCCATATCTCTATGCCCATCATCTTTGCTCATGTTGTTCATACCTGAGGTGCAGTTTGGCCATTAGGGCCTCCATTGATAAAACCCTTTCATCTTCACCATCCATTACTCTAGTTTAGGGAACCTGACTTAGTCAATTAGCAGTAATGCATTCGAGGGCTATAACTATGGATGTTAGCAGAACTTTCCTCATGTCTCACTTAAAACCAATGGCCCTAGAATCCCAGCACCACTCTTCAAAATGTAAGGGAGAAGAACCCGGTGATATTGTGCACAGCTTGTTGAATCGATTGCCAGAAGGCGACAAGAACAGGACATCCCCAAAAATGTGCCAATGGTTTCTAGTGTGACCACAGTTCCTCCAACATTTGATGGAGCATGAATTACGTAATGGTGTGTAATTGTTGGTGTTTGGAAAAATCTTACCAAGACCGTCCCAAAAATTCACGCCACAGTGGGGCCGAGTAACTTTCTATCCAGCTTTAACCTAAAGCTCCAAATAGATTTGTTTATCTCAATGCCCATTTACTGTTCCCAGATCCTCCTTTTTTTTTTTCATCAAGTGTACTTTATTTAAGTTTCACTCAAAATAATTTTACATAAATTCCTGAAAAGTTACAGCGGTACCTAGAGAGATATCTCTAATTCCATTCTTCATATCAACTCTTACAACTCAACTTATAATGAAGGGATTAATTAAAGCATGGGAGCCGCTTGCTAGCGGCATTTCGATGATATTTCCTTGAAGTCTGGTAAAGCCTGTTCATTGCAGCTGTGCATTAGCTGCTAATCACTTTAATTCTGATCAGGACTGTGTGGTTGTTTCTGGACTTTGTGCTTATTTTCCCTCGTAACCTTTGTGCCCAATACAGCGTGAGAGGCTGTAATTAATCTGCACCAACCTGTGGGAGCTGGAGATTACGAGAGGGGCTGCCGGCTGATTGGTTGTGGGAGTGGGGAGGCACTGTTTAAAATGCAGGCACCACTTGCTAGCGTGAGCATGGTGCAGCGTTGTGAGTGGCGCAAGCACCACTCGGAGCTGAAATCTGCTGTTTTAGTTGTAAGGTGGGAAATATACTATGCCATAATAGCTTGTGTATGTCAACCAGTTTTATTGTAAACTAGATTTTATGTATATTGCCTGCATGATTTATATGTGCTATTTGGTTCTTTAAATTAGATATGTGTAGGGGGTTTTGTTAGGCGACTACTTGGGGCCTGGGATTGTTTATGGATTTCGCGGCTGCATGTCGCTACATCCTTTATCCCCTCCTGTGTCTGATATTAGTATCAGACATTGTAGGAAGTGGGGATTGGGGACTGTTTTATGCATGCGCTGTGGGATGATCAGAAGCAAATCGATCAAAGGATCGAGGTGGTTAAGTCCAGGAGATGCCCTGGAATAAATAGAGCATCTAGGAGAAGCCAAACGTGGTTGGTGCCTATTGCCGGGAGGCCACCAGGTCAAGTGGCCAGGTGACCTCTAGGGCTGCATCACCCTCAATACCTCTGGCCAGTGTTGTGGTAACGCTAGGTCTATCAGAAACAAGACGGGCTATTATTGCCGCCTCTTGTTTCATTGGTCGATCTGGCGGCATTACAGAGACCTGGGTGGGAGATGATGCGGCCCTGTTTTTGAGCTGCAGTCCCCCAGGTTATACTGTGGTTCACTGCCCCAGAGAAAATCATAGGGGTGACGGTGTAGCTATTTGTTTTAAATCAAATTTGGACTTCACTGTGCACCTGGTGGGAACCCGGGTTCATTTGAATTGTGGCTGTTCGTGGAGGACTTGGTGTTGGCTGCAGGATCCTCCTCATCTATCACCCTCCTGGTCTGATGGGGTGGGGTTCCTGCACGAATTCGCCGAGTTTGTTGCCGGTGAAACATTAGATTCCCAAGATGTATCTTTCTTGGGGACTTCAATGTTGGGCTGAAGATAAAAAGTCAAAGATGCGCCGATGAGTTACTGCAGAGTATGTCCCTTTTGGGGCTGGTGCAGTCTGTCGGCGTGCCTACTCATCGAGGATGGCCACACATTGGACCTGGTGTTCTCACTGGGACTCGAGATCACTGATCTCGATATTGATCGAGTAAGCTTGGTCCGATCATTGCACGGTGAAGTTCACATTTAGTGCTCCGCCATAATTTCTTCCCTTCTGAGATATTTCGCTGCCGCCTGTAAAAGATCTTACCCTGAGGGTTATTTGGCGGCAGTTGATTTATCAAGGGTGGGTGATGCATGCGTCGGAGCCATTGATGCGGGGTAGACTCCTATAACGAGGTGCTATCTGGCACCATTGATTCCGCACCTGTCCGTGTATGACCCAGAACTCATACATGAGGTCACCTTGGTATGATGGTGATCTCAGGAAATGAAGAAGCTGGGTCGGAGATTAGAGCGTCACTGGAGGAAATCCCATCTGGGGCTGACAAACTGGTCCTGTGTGCACATTATTGCGCATATCAGGAGGCAATCAACCAAAAAGACATTATTTTTGTCTCGGAGATTGCTGCTAGGAGAAATCGACCAGCCTCACTCTTCCGGACTGTCGACAGTCTTCTTCATCCATTCTGTCTTCAGCCGGAAGAGTTTCCTCTGAATGAGGATTGTGAGGAATTTGCTCGGTTTTCTCGGACAGGGTGTCTGCGATCCGCGGGAGTTCTCCTCAGCCAGTAATACCATTGCTGTCAGTGGTCATCAGCGTGTTCTAAGAGCACTCTCTCTGAGTGGGGAGTTTAGGCCTGTGGAAGTTTGTGAGGTCATTGAGATGGCGGCCAACTGGAAGTGTACCTTTTGTGAACTGGATCCCGTGCCAGCGCTTCTTGATGAGGTGCATTGACACTGTTGGCCCAGTGTTTGCCCTGATTGTCCGGTGCTCTTTGAGTCAGGGTGTCTTTCCGGATGCCTTGAAGGAGGCTCTGGTGAGCCCTTTTAAAAAGCTTCTCTAGACCCGGAGATTAGGGCACAGTGCCGTCCATCTCCAATCTTCCATTTCTGGGAAAGGTTGTTGAGAAGGTGGTATCACTTCAGTTGGGAGAGCATCTCATGACCCACGAGTTGTATGATCCCTTCCAGTCAAGCCTTTCCGGGCCAGGCATAGCACTGAAACTGCATTAGTTCGGGTGCAAAATGATCTCCTTAGGGCTAGAGATCGGGGACAAGACAATTCTTGTCCTCCTCGATCTCTGCTCAGTATTTGATACTGTGGACCATTGTGTGTTGCTTTTCCACCTGAGGGAGTTATGCGGACTCACCGGTGTATCATCAAATGGTTTGAGTCATTTCCTTACTAACAGGAGGCAGCGGGTTGTGATGGGTAATTTCTCATCCATGCCCTGCCTCCTTTCATGTGAGTCCCTCAGAGTTCGGTATTGGCCCCAATGTTGTTCGTAGTATACATGTTGCCCTGGGAGATCATTAGGAGGTATGGTCTGAGTTTTCATTGCTATGCTGATGATACTCAGCTATACCTATCCTTTGCCCAGGAACATCAAATGCAGTGGCGTGATGAATATCTGTCTGGCTGAGATAAATGACTGGATGTCTTCCAGCTGGCTGTGACTTAACCCTAACAAGACTGAGGTACTGGTAGTGGAGTCAACAGAGCTCGTGATGGGATGGCCTCTGATTCTGCGACTGGCATTGTGCTAGGAGCTGTGTCGTGATATTTCCCCAAGATGCGTAATCTTGGTGTGATCTTTGACAGGAACTTGTCCATGGAGGCCCCAAATATCCTCCGTGGTGCATTCCTGCTTTTCATCTTAGAAATATGCCATGGATTAAGCCCCTTGTTCCGGCTCTGGACCTCCCTACTTTGGTACATGCCTTAATCACTTGAGACTTGACTACTGTAATGCGCTCTATCTCGGGGTCTCTGGAACTTCTCTTCACAGACTGCAGCTAGTGCAAATGCTGCTGCCCGGCTTTTGACTGGACAAAGTAAGTTCTGTCATATTACTCCAGTATTAGCGAATTGCACTGGCTGCCTGTCAGGTGCAGAGTTTTGTTCAAGGTGGGGTTTCTCACCTATAAGACCCCTACATGGACAGGGCCCTGGTTACCTTTCTGATCTCCTGGTACCGTCCACCTCCATCCGGGATCTCCGCTCCTCTGGTGGTGGCCTCCTCACAGTTCCGAGAGCTAGGTTGAAATCAGCAGGGGATCGATCCTTTGGAGTTGCTGCTCCAGCTCTCTGGAACTTCGTTGCGCTTGAAGTGAGAGAGCCCCCACTATAGAGGCCTTTAAGAGTCATCTTAAGACCTTTTATTTGTGCAGGCTTTTGGAGTTTAAGTAATATGTATGATATTTTAACTCTAATGTACATGGTATGACATACTGTATAGTTTTGTGCGGTAGAGCCTTTGGGATTGGGTGTCTTTTAAATAAAGTTGACTTTGACTTTGACTTTAAAAAAGGAAAAGAGCAACACAAAATACACCCAAATCATCCATCCCCCCACTCCCTCTTATCCCCTAGCCAAGTGCAATATCTGGCAGGCTAACTCAGTTCTGTCTCCATCCATTCAATATAAAGAAGAGACAAGCAAAAGTATGCCAAAAGGTGAGGCAGTACTCCTAAGGTTTCCAGGTTGCCACAGCAGCATCAAGAGGACCCCACAGGTCCAAATAAGCACTCCTCTATGTCTTATATAAGCAATGTGTTTTCTAATTGCAATGCCAATAACATTTCTCTATACCATTCTACAAGCGAGGGTATTTGGCTCTCCTTCCAGTGTCGCATTATTATCAGTTTAACGTTCGCTGCCACCAAAGCAATGTGGGCTCTTACGCACTGGAATTCCTGGGGAAATAGATGTATTAAGCAGACTTCTGTGGTAAACACAGCTGTAACCCAAGGAGGGTTCCATCCTTTTCCCACAGCTTGCCAAGGGGCTGGATTTTGGACATGTCCAAAGCATATGGAGCAACATGCCCTCTGCCCCTGGCACCTTATGCAGAGAAGCGAGGGGTTAACCCACATTTATGTGACTTTGTTGGCATATAGTATAAATTGTGCAGTATATTAAACTGGATCATCCGAGTCTATCCTGCTAATAAATCTATAACAACCTTGCCAAACTCTCTTCCACACATCTATATCCTGTGTCAATTTTAGCTCCTGCACCCAATGGTAGCATACGCCCTTGGGTAAAATGGATCTATTGTTTGCAGTTTTTATACACCCCAGATACAGAGTGGGGTTGGGATGCAGCTTGAATTAACATCTGCACCTCTAGATCTTCTACTATTTGGTCTATTGTATTCCTGTGAAGGTAAAATTGCTTGCCTAACTTGGATATACTTGAACTTGTGCGAGTCCTGTATCTTATACGAGACTGGAGATAGGAGAATGGGACCAATTCCCTTGCTGGAAAAAATCTATTAATCGTAGCTCTTTCAATGAGACACAGAAGGAAGTGGAATAGGCCTCCCTCCTATTTTGAAATGAGGGTTGCCTATAATCGGCTGCAGAGGCGATGGTGCCAATTTAAGGAGAAGTGGCATTGCATTTGATGTATTGCTCTAAGAGACCATCCAATTGGTATTTCAAAGCTGTTTAGGAATGTGGGAAGGCACAGTATACATGAAGGCTAATAACGTATATTGGTATTTGGCTATCAAATATTCTTCTATCTCCACCCATAGAGGCACGTATCTGTCCGCACCTGACAGAACATCAGCTTGCAACCAGAATACCTCTTACTCAGATGTTGAGCACAGTAGTAAGTAAAAGGAAGGGCCGCTAACCCACCCTGTACTTTAGGAGCCGTTAACTTATAATATGCTCTCCGGTTTGCTTTCCTTCCATATAAATTTATTTAGCATTTCTGCACTTTGATAAACCAACTTTTGGGGAGATAAGGACATATTATTCCTAAGGGGTATAAGAGATGGGGCTGAATATTCATTTTACCAGGCTAATTCTACCCATAGGGAGATGGGTAGAGACTCCCACCGATCCAGGTCAGCTTTCAAGATATGTGTCAGGGAACCAAATTCTCTCTCGCAGGTAGTTGATGTCCCTAGTTATTTTGACACCCAAATATAGGATTGACTTTGAATCCCAGGACAAGTTGTAGGGTGCCACCTGAGTCCGTGTGAGCCAACTATTCAATGGAAGGATCTTAGTTTTGGTGCAGTTTAGCTTATAGTATGATACTTTTGAAAAGGCATCAATTTCTTTTAACAAGAAAGGGATAGTTTGCTGTGGTTCTTCAATATGCATAAGTATATCATCGGCATAGGCTGAAGTGGGAATCTCTTCTCCCCACCTGGATACCTACAATCCCTGGGAATACAAGAGTCGCGAATTAAAGGCTGTAAATAAAGGTTAAAAGAAGCGGAGACAAAGGGCAGCCTTGTCTGGTACCCCTCCTAAGGAAATGGATTGGAGAGGATGCTGTTACTCCATACTCTGGCCGTGGGACGGTATATAATAATCGGATCCACTTGATGTATTCTTCAGGAAGACCAAAACGAGATAAGGTTTCAAAGAAAATCCCAGGAGACCCGATCAAAAGCCTTCGGCGTCTAAGGAGATCAAAGCAGATGGTTTGTTAGAGATATTTGCCACTGAGATAAGATGTAACAATTTTCTCAGATGGTCTCCTGAGGACCTTCCTTCATAAAACCAACTTGCTCAGGGCCGACAAGCACACCCATAATAGGAGCTAACCTGTTGGCAAGTATCTTGGCCAATATTTTAAAATCTGAATTTAACAAAGAAATAGGACGGTAATTTTCTGGATACATGGGGTCTTTTCCTGGCTTTGGAATGAGGTAATTAGTGCTTCTGAAAACTCTGCTCTGAAAACCATTATTATACCAGTAATTATAAACCTCCTGTAATGTCAGGTATTAAGACCCCACCACACTTTTTGTATAAATTGTTGGGCAGACCATCAGGGCCTGGAGACTTATCTAGGGCAACTGGTTGATAGCTTGGAGTATTTCCTCTGGAGAAATATAACCTTTAAGTAACAAAGCTTGTGCTACTGATATTTTAGGAGGTTTACCTCATCCAGATACTGGGCAATTTCTACCCAGGATGGGGAGGTGCTTGGGTCTTCTGAGTATAGAGCCTGGTAGTAAAATCCCAAGCCTTGGACTATGTCTTTAGGATCTATACACACTTGGTCATTCCCAGGAAGTGCAGGCCTGAGATATACCTGACTGCCTCTGCTTGTCTCATTCTGTAGGCCAATAGCCTTCCGGCTTTCTCACCAGATTCCAAATATTGTATTTTGGTATGCGCAGGAGCCAGTTCTGCCCTCTGCACCTGAAAATCTGTGTATTCTGCATATAGCCTGCTTAGTTTAACTTTTGGGCCTCCGTTATTGTAGCATGGTACATTCTCAGTTCCAGAATGGAGCTAAGCATTTCGAGACATCGGGCTCGATATTTAGATGCTCTGATAGTAGCTAATCTAATACACTCACCATGGGCGCACATTTAAGGAGGCCCAGATCATGTCCACTTTAGCAATTGTTCCCTTATTTGTTTCCTGGAAAAAGGTAATAAAGTCAGTTATACGTTTGAGGTATCTATATTCTGTAGAAGTTGAGTGTTCAGCCTCCATATGGAGTCCTTTTGACTCCAGGCCCTAGCAGATAGGTGATAACCACTGGGGAATGATCAGAGATCACCCTGGCATGGATATCCACTGTCAGAACCCCGGGAGTGCAAAATCACTGATCAGGAAATAATCTATTCGAGAATAAGTACAATGGGGGAGAAAAAGGTATATTGCTGGTTGTTTGGATTTAAAACTCTCCACACATCCAGTAATCCGCGAAGTCCATTAGTTCTTTAAGGGTTCTCTGGGTTGGGGTTAGATTACCCTTTTAGAATCCGACCTGTCTATGTCAGATTGCATAGTAATATTCCAGTCCCTTCCTAGTAGTGTCAATTTTGTAGGTTCCCTCATTATCAGGCTAAGGAGGTGTGTAAAGAAACAGGTGATTCCGATTGGGTCCATATAGGTCCCAAAAGCACTGGGTACGCTGCTAAATAACCATGAATCAAGATGTATCACCCTTCCAGATCCCAAACTTCCTTGCTCAGTCTGAAGGGCGTCGATTTTGCAATCAGGATGAGGACCCCTCCCTTAGATGTGGAGGCCCCAGCTCCATAAACCTGTCCTACCCAACTCCTTTTCCATAGATGTATATCCTCCCTTCTTGTGTGCATTTCCTGTAAGCATGCTAGTGCTACCTTTAAATGACCTAGGTGCCTGAGAATGACCTGTCTCTTACATCTGTCTGGCCCCTTTAACATTCCATGTTACGCAGTTGTATGGTCCCCATAGGCTATTCAAAACCTCAGTAACAATTGTGACCATCTGCATGAAATCTACTTAGGTTACCTTCTGCCCTCATCTTACACCATTTATGCACTGGCTTTGCACTTGGCATCCCCTTCCAATACTGTAGACCGACATCTAGATCTACTCCCTCCCCAATCAATTACTACAATAACCCCTGATACCCCAGTTCTGTGCAACTGCTTCCTCATACACATACTGTCAGGTGATGTTACTTTGCCAATCTGGCTGAAGTCGTTGCCCCTCACGCCCGTCCCCGACTCTTCCATATTTCTACCAGTCATCTGTGGGTACTATAACAATGATAAACGCTAAACTTCTAACCATCTATTATGTACATGCACAACACCCAAGAACCAGACCCACCTGCTAAGTATCATTCCCCATATTTTAACACAGTTTACTGTGGATTTTACAAATAACATATTAAATCAGGATTAGCCCAATTGGGCTTATGGATCATTTATCCGACCAAGCGCGGCTTTCACCTGAAGCGCCACGCTCATTATGATTAAATCAAAGTCCTCCCACCTTCCTACAGGACATAAATCAAGTTATAGCTCCTGTCTATTGTACTGGAGCTTAGGGCTTTCCTTTCAGTATTATTCACTCAATGGATGGCGCAGCAAAAAAAAAAAAAAAAGCCAATTATTTTTTGGGGAGGAGGATGCAGGAATAAGGCAGAAATATTATTGTGTCCATTTCCTGATGTCTTCTAATTATTGGACCTCCTCGTTTGTTCCACGCAAGGCTCTGTGGCATCAGGCAATGTCATTATTCTTAGCTCTCCCTTGTCGGTGTGTGGACGACGCAGTTATAGTGGGATGCTTGAGAACCCTTCTGCTTCCTACACCACTCCTCATCCTCAGCACGCGATCCTAACTGTCCCAGGATCCATCCATACACACATTCAGAGTTATAAAGCGGAAAGGAATAGAAGAAGGAGGCATACAGTACCGGCGCACTTTTTAACAAGCCAGATCCATCACCTTTATGTGCATTCTTGGTATTTTAAGTTAACTGTCCAGGGATTATTACAGCTTCACACACTCCATTATGGGGCTATCGACCCTTTTATAGCCTCATTCGGCATTGAAGAGGCATTTAAGATTCATTTAAAAGGTCTGGCAGCAGCGATTTAAGGTCT
The DNA here is from genome assembly GCA_016271365.2 of Neoceratodus forsteri. Lineage (NCBI taxonomy): Eukaryota > Metazoa > Chordata > Ceratodontiformes > Ceratodontidae > Neoceratodus > Neoceratodus forsteri. Next base: position 1,237,041,316 of record CM057453.1, on the reverse strand, counting down.
TTCTTGGCTTGGTCAGAGCTTTTGAAGAGTGCCATTGCTCGCTAAACAACTTGCAAGAGTCGCGGGTATTTTACCGGAATGGTTTCCGCTGCTATTAATTTCACCACTATTGGGTGCAACTCCTGCCTCTTGACTCGGACTGAGTGTGGGAGATCTTGGGTGATCCTAAGCATTCTGCCCTCACTTCATTTCCTTAAGTTCCTTGATTTTCATTAGTATATGTTGTTTGTCTAGGAAATTGAGAAGCTTAAATATGAAGGGTCGAGAGGCAAACCCGCAGTTGGTGGGGTGCAGGGCACGATGCACATTCCACTACATATGGGAACCGTTAGGAGAAGGCCCCACTATTTTTTCACACAACTTTTGAATAAATTGAATCAGCCTATTACCCTCCTCCCCTTCTGGGATGCCGATAATGACCAAATTATTTCTTGACTCGTCCCTCTAAGTCCTCAATTTCTCCTCGAAATGCGCATTCTTTCTTGCTGCCATTATATCCTGTTCCATCTTTGCCTGCTTACTTTCCAGGAAGTCACCCGAACCTCGGAGTCCCCACTCGGACAGTTAAGGCAGCAGCCGAGGATTTAATTTGTTGTAAATCTTCCGCCATTGTTTGATCCCCTCCTGTATCAGTCTCATTATTTCCAGGAACTTATCTTCCGATAAAGCAGGCTGTCCAGTCAAAGGCTTGTGTGGATTAGCGGCTGTTGCTTTTGCCGTTTGCAGCCTTGTCTTTTCGGGCTCAGTGAAGGAGAATGCGCGGTGGAGCTAGCTTCATATATACCTCCATTTCGATCGCTTTGATACACCCTGCAGGTAAGTCTTGGTTCAAGCTAACACTGTCAAGTATGATTGGTAGTCAAGATCAGACAGTCCTTGAAGTTTTGAACAATTAGAGTCAGGTGGAGAGAGGAGCCGATATGACACGTCCTACTCCAGACCGTCATCCGTGACCTTTCCCCAGATCCTCCTTAATGAATCAAGCGGTGTTCCTGTTGGCATCCCCAGGAGTTGATATATATTAGAAATATAGTGCTGAGGGCCCTTAATGGTTATCACTCCCTAAAGAAACTCTTCCCACCCTGTATACGGTCTAGTTAGGCAGTGTATGTTATTTCCTGAATTAATAAAATGCTTGACCTGCATATACCAGAGAAATTCTAAGTTAGACCAGCCAAACTTCTCTTTGGCATGTTGGAAGGATTTGCACTGCTGACATTCAATGAACTGGGTAAGCGATAGGGACCATGCCTTCCCATTCTATGTATCCTGTGTGAAGTGTTGAGGGGAAGAAGCCTGCCTCTTGCCTGATAAAAGAAAGAGGAACAAGCCCCTCAGGAGTATAAGTAAGCTTTCTGATCTTCCGAAGGATTTGAAGGCTGTGTATAACCCATCTGTTTCTTATAGTTCTGGTCAGGTCCAGAGGGTATATGTTAGGCCAAGGTGCACAAGGGTTTAAAGCCTATATTTGCATGTTCTATCAGGTAATAAAGAGACAAAGTGCACTTCTTTGCCTAGGTCACCAACATTGCCCGCTGTGCAGCCAGATAGTATTTAGGGAGATCAGGTAAAGACAGCCCACCTGACTCCCTAGGAGCTCAGCATTGTCTTGGAACCCGAGGTTTTTGTCATTCCAGATAAATTTGGTGATTTTCCCAAGATCTTGTTCCAATATACATTTGGAATTTTGATTGGGAGAGAAAAAAAAAAAGAAAGTGAGGAAGTATATTCATTTGGACTGTGGCTACTCTTCTCACCAGACCCAAAGGCAACAATTTCCATCTAGCCTGATCTCTTCCTATGGCAGACCAGAGCAGTTCATAATTCACTGTGAACAGTTTAGCTAGGTCCACCACTATCTGGATTCCCAGATACTGAATCTGGTTTCTAGGGCCCACTTGAATGGAAAAACTGTTCTGAAATTATCTGGGATGGTGCCACTTAGTATGAGGTCTCTGACTTCTGGAAATTAATTTTGTAATCTGATATTTTCCCGAATGTGCCTAAGAGATCAGCTGGGGGTAGGGATTGTTCTGGGAGGACAGGAAAAACAGGGAATCATCTGCATACAAAGATATTTTTATTCAACCTCCGGCCTCCACCCCTCAAATTCCCTCATCTCCTGTACTCAACCACCTGTGGCACTAAATTTAGGGTGAACAAGAGGGGGACGACTGACATCCCTGCTGGGTTCCCCATGTCAGGGGAAGGGGCGTGAGTGATACCATTTACTCTCACCAATGCCATAGGTCTTGTGTATAATTTAGATATCACTGCTAAAAATGTAGGGCCGAAATTCATTAGATCCATGGTTGCTTTTAAAAGTGTCAATTAACCCTATCAAATGCCTTTTCTGCATCCGTGGATATGGCAATCTGGAAACTAGATGACGATTTCTGAGAAGTTATTATATTCAAAAGTCTCCAGATGTTATCTGAAAGATATCTACAGTACCCATAATGAAGCCAGTCTGGTCTTCATGTACTGTTGATGGGACTACTGTTTGCAATCTACCGCTAATATACCTGTGAATAATTTTAAATCAACATTCCAGGAGAGAAATGGTCAATATTACCCACATTCTGTGGTGTTTTTCCTCATTAAGCAACACTGAAATTTGGGCTTCTCCCCATGACTCGGAATTACCCCCTCCCCATGATCTCTCGGTAGACTGGCATTAAAGGGGACTAGCTGAGCCTCAAAGCTCCCATAAAATTTGGCTGAGAAACCATCTAAACCAGGGATTTCCCATTTTTAGCTTTCTAATCTGTGTCTGCAAGTCCACTACTGTAATATCCATCTCCAAGGAGTCCCTAGCCTCACGGTGAGGGTCTTGATGTGTACATTCTGAAAATATTCTCCTGTTAGCAAGTCGAAATTAGCAATGTTTTCCTGGGAGTATAATGTTTTATAATATTTTGCAAATATTTGGGTTATTTCTTCAGTTTACTAGTTAGGGTATCTCCCTTGCCAGGATCCTTAATTTTCAGTATCAACCTGCTTGATTGTTCTTTCCTCAGTCTGTCTGCAAACAATTTCTCGCCCTGTCGTCTCCTTCATAATATCCTTGTCGTAGTCATCTATATTTCCCCTCCAGTTGGGCATGTGATTCCATTTCTAAAGCTGATCGTCGCTCCTCCAGGTGTTTCTTTGTATCTACATTTAAAGTTATTTTGTGTTGAAACTGAACTGAATGGGTAACTGAAAAGTCATCTAGGTGTAAATCTCAGGTGACTGAAATGACTTAACTGTTGTGAGGTTTAAATTACTTATAGAAAGATCTGGTAAGTAGGGGGTGGCTTAGCTAGAAGGAAGCTACATTTAAAGACTGCCTTAGGAAGATTCTGATAATAGCTTGGCAGAAGACTCCAGGAGAAAGGACTGCTGTGTGACTGAACTTCTCTACTGGGACTATATTGCCTCCTTCCTCCCTCCACCCTCCACCCAAAGCTAGTTCTATTTTATAGGCACAGGATTTGACTGACAACAGGAACTTCCTGTTTAGGGGCATGAAGTGAGTGATCACAGAACCACCAAGGACCCACCATCCTAGAAGGGCAAAGTAGCTCTCCGCCCCCCTTTAGCTGCTGGAGGTCTGCCCCTGAACAAGTAAGCGGTCTACTAAAAATATAGGATATTCTTGTCTCAGAACAGGACAATCAGGAGCTTAAAGGCACACAGGCAGAAAGTAAGAGAGAGAGAGAAAAAAAACAGAGGAAAGAGTAAGGATTGCAAACAGTTAAGGGGCCAGAAATAAGACATGATTGGAGTGGTGCAGTGCAGTGGCTGTGGAGCAGCAGTCTTCAGGAGATGTTCTGGAGGATGCGGTGTTGTCCCATCTGCAGGCACTCTCTGGGCTGAGGGAGGAGGTTGCTCATCTCCAGGCTGAGTTGGCCAGGTTTGTGGGACCTCCTCTTCCATCCAGGGACCACTAGTGCCACTGTCGTTGCCTCAGGGTTGCCAAGAAAGAGGAGTGGTTGGACCACAGTGGGCTCAGGGAGGGTGAGGTGGTGGAACAGAGGCATATCCCTCCAGTTGTACCTCTCACAATTCCTATGCCATTCTGGCAAAGTGTGGTTCCTCTATGGAGGCACCTACAGTGGAGACCAAGGAGGATGCTGGGAACCTCCACAAAGGAGACCCACAGGAGGGTGGCAGGGGACCCTGCAGGGGAAAGAAACAACTCCTGGTGGGGACTCCATTGTTAGGAAGGTAGAACTGGGCAAGGAATGGGAGAGGAGGTAAGGTGCCTGCCTGGCGCCATGGCTTGGAGGGACAGGGAGCAAATCCTCAGGATTGCCGGAGCAGCTGCACAGGGAGGGAGCTGGATGTCATTGTCCACTAGGGACAAATGACCTGGCTAAGAAAGGGATTAGAGAAGTGCAGGAAGAGTTTTGGAATTGTGGAGGGCCCTAGTCAAGTAGCACCCACGGTAACCTCTCGGAGGTGCTACCCATCTATGGCATAGGAGAGGCTAGGGTGTTCCGTATCATCGGATTCAATCAGTGGTTGAAAACTGGTGTGGAGCTCAGGATTTGGCTTCATTGGGGACTGGGGTCCACCTGGAGTGATGCAAGCCTATACTGGAATGATGGGCTGCATCTGTCGGGAAGGAACCAGGATCCTAGGTGATAGGTTTAAATGCTTCATTGGCAAGCTTTTAAAACTAGCCAAGGGGAGGAACTGGAAAGGAGCAGGAAAATCCTAGCCCCAAACAATCACGGTAGTAAGTGTGGCAAACACCAACATGGAGGTGTCGATAGGGAGAAGGGCTGGGGTAAATGGAGAAAGTGACAAAGGCAAGAAGGACAGGGATGGGGCAAAAGGGAGTAAGGCCATCAGGAAATGGAGGGTAATAGTACCAATGCCCGTAGTCTGGGCAACAAACTCCCTGAGCTGGTGGCCTTAATGGAAGAGGATACCTGGATATCGTAGCAGTCACAGAAACATGGTACACAGAGAACCATGACTGGGATGTTAACATACCAGGGTACATAACCTACAGGAGAGACAGGCAGGGGAGAAGAAGGGAGGAGTAGCTCTCTATGTAAAGGAAGGGATAAAGCAACTGAAAAAAGAGTAAACAGGGAGGAGAGAAGGCACTGTGGGTCACCTTGGAGACTGGAAAGAGGCACCACAATCCGCACAGGGTTGTGTACAAACCCCATGTCAGGGGAAGGAATGGACAAGGATATGATGGAAGGCATTCTTAGAATGGCAGAGAAAGGGAGATACTGTTGATGGGAGACCTGAATATGCCAGATGTTAACTGGAGCACATTTGCTGCAGCAACATCCAAGAGCAGGGCCATTCTTGACGCCCTACAGGTGGCAGGCATTAGACAGCTAGTTTGGAACCCACTCATGAGGGGCAATCTTAGACCTCGTACTCTCAAACGGGGGCGTGAGAGGATCTCAGATCTAGATGTGGGTTGCCATCTGGGGACAAGTGACCATCAAACAGTGTGGTTCACGTTAAACTCAGCTACAGAGTCAAGCCACACAAAAGTGAGGGTACTGGACTTTAGGAGGGCTGACTTTGGCAAGATGGGAGAGTGCCTCAGAAAAGCACTAGCAAACAGGCTAGAAGAACGTGTGGAGCAACAATGGGAATTATCAAACTGCCATCACAGAGGCAACAAGCCTTTGTGTGAAGCAATAAACAAATCAAAACAAAAAAAGAAAAGCCACTATGGTTCTCAAGAGAGGTGGCTGTGAAAGTCAGGAAGAAAAAGATAGCATTCCAGAAGTATAAAGAAACACAGAAGGAGCAGGACAGAGAGCTGTACCAGTTAAGGCAGAAAGAAGTAGGGAGGGAGATCAGAATAGCAAAGGCCCAAACTGAGGAAAAGATAACCAACTCAGTTAAGAAGGGATAAAACCTTTATAGGTACATCACGAGCATAGAAAGACAAGGGAGGATAGTGAGGCTGAATAGAATAAACGGTGGGTGGGCAGAGGGGACAGTGAAAAAGCAGGAATACTGAACAAATATTTCTGCTCAGTATCCTAAAAGGGAGGGAAGTGCCTAATCCAATTAACAGAAGCACTCTTGATAGGGGGTCGATCCCAGTCCTTTCACAGAAGAAAGAGTTCTGCAAGAACTCCTAAAACTGAAGGTGGACAAAGCAATGGGTCCTGATGGAATTCACCCCAGAATTCTAAAAGAATTAAGGAAGGAACTAGTGAAACCACTGGCTACTCTTTTTAATAAATCATGGGAGGATGGTGTGGTACCGAGGACTGGAGGAAGGCGGATGTGATTCCCCTTCATAAAAGTGGGACCAAGACAGAGGCAGAAACTACAGACCTGTCAGTCTGACCTCTGTGGTAGGAGAAGTGATGGAGTCACTTCTGAAGGAAAGAATAGTTGAGTACCTAGAGGTCAGTGGAGCACAGGATCCAAGGCAGCATGGGTTCACAGCTGGAAGGTCATGTCAGGCAGATCTAATAGATTTCTTTGACTGGGTGACCAAAGTAGTAGACCAGGAGGGGCTGTGGACATGGCCTACCTAGACTTTAGCAAGGCATTTGACACAGTCCCACACAAAGATTATTAGTCAAATTAACCAGCCTGAGAGTGGGTCCCAGGGTGGTAGCCTGGGTAAAACATTGGCTGGACAACAGGACACAGAAGGTAATTGTAAATGGAGTCCACTCTGAAGAAAGGGCGGTTACTAGTGGGGTACCGCAGGGTTCAGTATTGGGTTCAGTCCTTTTAATGTCTTCATCAGTGGCATTGCAGAGGACTGGAAGGAAAAGTATGCCTTTTGCAGATGACACAAAGATCTGCAACAGGGTTGATACACAAGGAGGTGTGGAAAGGATGAAAAGGACTTGGCAAGGTTGGAGGAATGGTCTGACGTATGGCAGCTAGGATTCAATGCAAAAGTGCAAATAATGCACCTGGGAAACAAGAACCCAGGGGAAGAATACACAATGGGTGGGGAGGTAGTAACAACAACAAAACAGGAAAGGGACCTGGGGGTAATCATATCAGATGACCTTCAGGTTAGAAGCAATGTGAGAAGGCAGTAGGGAGGGCCGGGTTATACTGGGATGTATAGGAGAGGCATCAGCAGCAGAAAACAGGAAGTTGTTATCCCTCTGTACAGACAGTTGGTGAGACCCCATCTGGAATACTGTGTCCAGTTCTGGAGACCTCATCTCCGCAAGGACATAGACAGGATAGATGCAGTCCAGAGGAGGGCAACTAAAATGGTGCAGGGTCTGCAAGAGAAGCTCATATGAGGAGAGACTAAAGGAGCTTAATATGTATACCCTTGAGGAAAGAAGGAGAGGGGACATGATAGAAACTTTCAAGTACCTCAAGGGAATCAACAAAGTCCAAGAGGGTAGCATCTTTCAGAAAAAGAGACTTGCAAGAACAAGGGGACACAATTTAAAGATAGAAGGAGGGCGGTTCAGGGGCAATGTGAGGAAGTATTATTTCACAGAGAGGGTAGTGGATGCATGGAACAGCCTTCCTGAGGAAGTTGTGGAGTCTAAAACTGTGGGAGAATTCAAGAATGCATGGGACAGACATAAGGCAGTTCTTGTGGGGGCAGGAAGATATAGGCTGTTGGTTAAATAGGATCTGCGGCCTAATCCTGTAGGTAGGGAAATGGGCAGACTAGATGGGCCTAGCAGTCCTTATCTGCCATCAAAGTCTATGTTTCTATGTTTCTAAGATCTCACACGTCCCCTTTAAGGTTCTGATCCTGCCCTCCCATATCCTTTTTTGCTCAAAGGCATACTTTATAATTACTCCCCCTTAAGACCGCTTTAAGGCAATCTACCGCACTATTTGGGGTATCTCCTACTGCATTCTGCATATCATATGTTTTAATCATATCAAAGATTAGGTCCTTAAAGGCTTGGGAGTTCAACAAACATATATTTAACCTCCAGTGGGAGTTATGAGCTGCAGGAGACAGGGCTAGCGCCAAAGTCACTGGTGCATGATCGGAGAGGGAGCGGGTCAAAATTTCACAAAACTGTGCACAGTACATCCATTCCTCCGATATAAACAACATACTATCAATCCTGGTGTAACAACCATGCCTATCAGAGTAGTGAGTGTAGTCTCTCACTGGGTTATGCTGGTCTAGTCCATGCATCCATAAACCCACCAATTGAGTACATCTGGCCAACATCAACCAGCCCTGCTTCTTCTAACCTCTCCAGTTCCCCCTTCCAATCCAGTGTAGGCATAAAATTTTATTGAAATCCCTTCAAGGACACAGAGTCCATTCCCCAAATCCATTAGCCCCCAATATTTTCTTAAAAATGGGCAGCCTCTTTATCATCATTTGGGGCATAAAGATTTATAATAATACAAGGGATATCTCTGTATACAGCCCAGGGTTTAACAAACTGGCCATCCGGGTCTGTTTCTACTGTTTCAATTTCAGTGGGCAGTCTTTATGTGCCAGAATGGCTGTGCCTCTCCTATGGGGTGTTCAGTATAGGTGGAAGCAAACACTGAGCCCACCCAGCCTCTCACTGCAGTTACATGTGTTCAGAGACCATGAGGTGGGTCTCCTGCAGTAAAGCTACTTGGATGTTTGCCTTTTAAGCTTCCGTAGGATATGGGTGCACTTAATAGTGTTGTTAAAACCCCGAACATTGTATGTTACCACTCTGAGACTATCCATGGGGATATTTATACCCTCTGCATCCCTGAAGCCGTGTCTGTTAGGGCCTAACATTGTGTACAATCTCCCACGTGTATTTAGGGTGGAGTGGGGATACCCCTGGCTTGTCAACAACAACAAACAAAAACACGGAAACAAGTTAGCCAACATTAAGAACAGTGGTAACAAACTTTTAAACTTTTCTTGTGTCCCACAGAGTGAATAACTACACTCAACAATCCCTTTTAACTTCAAGGTTTCACTGTAAGCCCGTCATTTGTGAGAGTTATCATGATGGCGAGTAGTTCTAGAGCATGCTCAGCACCTCACTGCTCTATTACTGACCTACTGCCATAGAGCTGCCGCAGTGAGCTCACCAAAGCTTCAATCATAAACTTTCCCCTGCCCCCCTTTCCCCAATGTAGTTGTATGGGAAGGGTCTGAAATTCCCCAGCCCCATCTGTGAGTCTATATTTCCCACCCCACCAGGATCTCAATGAAGGATTCTCAGTTGAAAATCATGAAGGCACGTTAGTAATGAAATTATTTCTAGTACTCCCTATAATTGTTCAATTCCATAAATCCCCCGCCTTGCATCATCGGGTGGATGTCTGCCCTTTGCAACCTTGGGAAGAGTGTTCAGCTGGAAAATCAAATAAAGAAAACAGTCCCTCTCAACAGTCTGGGGAAGCCAGAACATTCCCAATACTTGGAACCTGGAAAAACTCAGTCAAAATTTTTCAATCTCTGTCTGTATCCCCATTCTGTTCCTCAGATCTGGTTGCCGCTCTCCTCTCCTCTTCTTATGGGGTGATCCCCTAGCTGATTGGATCATGGATCAGGTTCTAGCTGCTCCATTTTAAGTGTGCTTGCTTTCCTGAGGCCGTGGACTCCTCCCCCCACCATTTGCCATTAACGTTTTTGCAGGTCTTTTACAGCTCCTGGATCTATGAAGTCATCAATCTGGATTTCCAATTAAGCAAGGTATTTTTTAGCATCTTGAGGACAATCAAAACCTTAGAGCCAGTGTCTGAAGTGACTTACAGTTTTGCAGGGAAGTCCACTCTGGCTTTGAACCCTTTACTACGTAGTTTTTGAATGACTGGACACCATAACTTCCTCCTAGCCATGGTAGTCGGTGCATAGTCTGGTTCCAAGAACAATTCTGTGTCCGGAAGACTATTTCTCTCTGCCCATGCTGCGCTTTCATTTTGTTTTGTTTGGTAGTCAAGAAAGGCCATCACCACCAATCATGGCCTTGCTTTGGGATCTTTGGTGGCGCATCCAGAGTTCGATGTGCTCTGATAATATTCAGGGGTGTCTTCATCCAGGTCCAGAGGTTCTTTAAGCAGGCCTTCCATGTATTTGTCCATCTCTCCTGTTTCTGTATATTCTGGTAGACCGTAGAGTTGTTGATTGACTCGGCGTGAGCGATTCTCTAAATCTTCTAATTTTTCTAGTAACAACTGGGAGTGGTCATGCAACTGTAGCAGAGCCCGTTGTGCAGGTCTAAGGTTCAGCATGCTCCGTAAGATGGTTTTCAATTTCCTATATCTGTTGGTCATGCTGCTGTAGCTTCTGCCTGTTTTCTTCACCTCGAGCTAATACTATCCAAGGTTTTGGTCAGTCACCAGAGATCCTGACATAGCTGTTGGGAAGTGATCATGAAGTCTTCTCCTTCCTTCTCGTACTTCGCTCGAAGCTCTAGCTCGTGGTTCTCAGGTGGCCTAGTTAGCACATCTGCTTTTATGGTGGGGGGTATTAAATTCAATTTTGCTTTTTAAGACAGTTTCCTGCAACGCCCGATTTCTGGAATGAGCTACCATAGAGACAATGAAAAGCCGATCAGAATTTGTAATTTTAGCCAGATGGGGTGAGGTTTAAAATTAGTAATTTGAGGAATCAGAGGGAACTGATCCACCCTATATCCTCACAATTTGGCATCCCAACCGAAGTCCATCTCAGTTTTTTAATAAAGTTTTCTTCAACTCTGTTTTTGGTGGTGTGGGTGAAAACAGGTTCAGGCAAGACCCATCTCTTTCTTCCCGTATGTTCTCTTGAGTCTTGCTTCCCCACTCCCAGATCCTAACCCATGTCCTTCCTGAGTCCCCACTGACCCTATTTTTAGGTTTTGTTTTTCATGCTGAGTGCTCACAAAGTTTCCGACTTCTCCCACACATCTCCGACCATGGTCAGAGACCATTCATTCCACCAACCGCTCACTCGACTGAAAGATCTCCTCTCTCCTCAGTGGCTTAACTAAATGGTGCTGAAGAGGAGAGCTGTTCTAGAACTACTCCAGTTTGCATGCAAAACCAGGGTATCTTCACTTGAACCACCAACTGACAACGTTTCACCTGTCACATAACAGGCAGGAGCTTGACAAAGAGAAAAAAAAACAAGTTGGATATCCAAGCCAGCAAGATTCGGCTTGGGTCTCATGGAAACCAGGCTGCATGTGTTCCGGACAGCTCGGTTTCACCCCAAAGGTTCGTCACACCTCTAGAACACTATATATCCAATATCAATGTGTTCAACATAAATAAATATACAGTATGGAGTAAACCTCCTATTCCTAATAGAACTGCCAAGTCACTTGAATAAAAGCAACACCATGATTCGATATGAGGCACACAGTAAACATGGTAAATTGCAACATAAATCCCAGCAGCACTGCAAAGCTGGGGAGGGAGGAAAAAAGAGAATGGGGAGGAAGAGATAAAAAGGAAATAGAAGGAAATGGGAAATAGCACTGTAGCTATATACTGGTGCAAGTGCCTTCGTGAAGAAACAGCAACTCATATTAGCAGCATAAACTCAAAGAAATAATGCATTTATGTGAACAGGATGGCATGGTGGATTGGTAGTGGGTTAAGGAGACTTTCACCTCTAGGTCACGGTTCAAATCCAGCACAGGTCAGTACTGGTTGAAAACCATTATTACGTGATGGCAGTACAGTGCCTTATGTGAAATGAGATGTGGGATCACAGTCCATTTCCAAAGGGCAGGTGTCCACATCACAAAACCATCAACACATCTGACACTGACTGATGCCCTTGTTTTCAGTCTTACATGAGAGGACAAGGATTGAATGGTATGGAGTCTGAACTACCCTCTCACCTAAGTGGTGGCCCTCTGTGGCAAGGGTTGAGGCACATTGGTGGAGCAATGTGGGTAGTTCCACTGTGATTGTCTGTGTTGTACCTGTCATGTGGATAAATAAAGGACTTCATTTTCCAGTGCTGTCAGTCCAGCATCTTTCATGATTACATTCAAATGCAGGAAAACAAACAAAAAAATTCCTTAAAAAAGAAACAATTCATTTATGGAAGAAAGCCTGCTGTTTGATATTATCATTAAGTCTAGTTGTTTTAAAGTATCCAAAACAAAGGTCAAAAGCACTCCACCTGACAATTAACTGTTCAAGATCACCCACTGGCCCAGTTCCACTTTTCTATGCCACATAACATACGAGCGTTATGAACATGTTGTACATTGTTTTGTTTGCCTCAAATTGGTAAATAGTGCAGTATGATAGTTTATATTACTTATGAAGCTGAGATGCTGTCCCACTCAAATCTTAAATGCCTGTTTGGCCCCACCAATATAAAAATACTTACATTAGTATGTAGTCAGATATACAATCCCTTTAGTGTTGCAGTTGACAAATTTTGTGATCTTGTACTCTTTAGGTCTGTTGGCTGTTTTGAATGTTTTACTTTTCTTAATGACACTACAATATCAACAATGGACTCATGTGTGGCATCCAACAGGAGCCATCGAAGCCACATGTCAGACTGTTTTCTCTCTGTTGGCTAAAAACTATGGACAAGCATGTCTCATAGGTTGATTCCTCTCTTGTGCACTATTGTGATGGGGGTGTTCAAGTGTCTTACAAAGTAGGTTCCATGTCAAGTATGCATCTTTTATTTTGTACATATCTAATTATACAATGGCAAGAAAGAGTGATGGCCTCTGATTGGTCAATCTGGGACTGGACCCATGATGTTATCCCTGTACAACATCGTGGGTCTAGTCCCAACACCTAAAGAGTCTGAATCAAATCCAAATAAACAAAAGTAAACTGAATCACTCTACTACCACGACTGGCTGCTCCACTACCCTCCTTGCTGACACCACAATCAGCTTCACTTCCTGGTCTGCCCTATAAACAAAGGACACAGTAAAACAACATTGTGACACTGACAACACTGTCTTTCAGTGAAGACTGATTTAAATTCTACTGCTAGGTTATCTTAAAAACACAAAAAAACCCACTATATCATGATCCCTCTCATTTCAGACGGATCGGTGAGTGAGCAAGCAAGCTTGTCTTTTAAATAGTCACCATGTGGCTCTTTTCACAACGTTCACTCAGTCAACAACTACATTTCTCTTTTTCTTTTATGGTATTTTTTTTAAACCCCACCATGTAAATCTATTCAAACTCTCAGCACCTTTCTGCCTTTGTACCCCAAGACTAAAGCACCGTGACCCCACTCACTTCAGACTTGAGACCAGACCAGATTGAGTGAGTGAACGACCTGACCGAGCAAGTGAACAAGCAAGTGTGTCTTTTACTGCACAGCTCTTTTCATAGAGCTTGCTTGGTCATCTTCAAGTAAATTTCTTGTTTCTTTTTTTTAAACCACATGACGTAAAACAATCAAACTCTCCATATCGCCTTCCTACCTCTATCCTCATGATGGCAGCAGCAGGCAAGAGGTCATGGGGATCCACAATTTCTGATGCCAAATGAATACCGAGTCAGGAAACACAAAGACAGGGAAACACAAAATAGAAACCATAGGAAAAGACAACATAAACACCCATGGAACAGGACAAATTAAAAAGACTCATAAGAGTGGAAGCACTGAAAATAGTTACTATTTGGGGTTCCTATGGACAGAACAGAGCCATATGGAAAAAACCAGCAGCTCCACCTACTGGCTAAAGTAATCAGCACTTATTTTTTTTATAAAGTATTCCTACCCACTTAAAAATGACAAAAAAACTTTAAATGTACTTAATCATCTTCTTTTTTGTTAGTTTTAAAATGAGCCATTGCAATAATGCACTTCAGGGTGTATGTTGTGGTGGAATAGGTCATGCCTGGGGTACTGGATGCATTCAGTCTGTGGCCTCATGCCCAACCACCCCAGGTGTGACATTATCCCAGCACAAAACACACACTGTTGTGCATTATTGCTTAATTTATTACACTGTGTGAAAACTGGGTGACAAATCTAACATCTTTCTGACTAGCATGGACATTTTGTCCATTTTGCACCAAATTCTGATGGGTATATTTTTCACCTCATTCCTTTCTTGACTAACAAGTATGCTGCTATAATCCCTACAGAGAAAATGTTGGTGCATCTCGTCTGACCTCTTATCAAAGGTTTCATCTTCCAAACAGTTCCACTAAGCTGTATATCTGAGACTTTGGAATATTGTTGATGGTGTGGCATGGATGGCAACTGCTGAAGTGGAGGAGATTGTTCTTTTCTTTGTTTTCTGTGAAGATCTGTTGTGATATTGCTAAAATCATTCTTGAAAATATCTGAATTCAAAATTGTACTTTATTATGATGGAAATTTACTGGAAATTTCAAATTTGGATTTAATTCCTCATAGAATTTCACAAAACTAATTAGTTTCTCATCCCCCCACACACACACCACAATATCAACATGTCATCAATGTAATGATGACAGAGGTCTAAACCAAAATTGGGGCTCCTCACTGTACTAGCAATTTATAAACTGTTTAGTATCATTCAACACTGATTATAATGGTACCAGTCTTTATTTTTATTTGATGTACCAGTGAATTTGCATCAATTGTCCATATAGAGTATTAAAATGACTCATGCAGTTGTTATAACAATGGTGCAGCTATATCAGTATCTGTTCAACTAGAAAACTACTGGTCAGATTATTTGATTTCTTGGACTTATATAGACACCTGCCAGTTGTTATTTCTTTGATTAGCTGTGCAATTGAAGGTTGTGATATCTAAGTATCAGACCTGTAATATTACAGTATCTTGTGATACCAAGAAATCAGCAGTTCATTCTGACTTGAAAAGGGTAGTGATTTATTTGTTACTGTTTGTTTCTGACAATGTACTGTACACACAAATGCATAACCTAGTAATGCAAAATTGCCCAATGATCATTGCCCTTTGAAATTATTTGCCTCCCATTGTTTAAAAATTGTACATGTGAATTTCCACATGTTGACAAAGCTTGATCAGTTACAGCTCTGGATAAAGTTGCACAAGTTTGACAACATAACCCTCCCAAAACATGGTTAACAAGAAAGTTTAGAGATGGGAAAATATTTGTATTTATTTAATTTAATTAATGTATTTATTTATTTATTTTATGTTTTTACCAGGAAAGATCTATTGAGCAAAGCTCATTTGCAAGGAGGCCCAGGGTGGGACAGCAAAAAACAATACATATAGTCTTGAGCTACAGTACAGAGATACAATGGTCATTAAATAGTGCATAAATACATACAATATAAAGATGAAATGAATGCAAAGGTGGGAGATAACAGTTAAGTTATATGAGAGGGATGGCAAGTTTTAGACTTAGCATCATCTACATATTACAGGTTGAAAAGAACAAGGAAATTATTGGTTATTGGGCAATAGAGTAGCTTATAGTTCAAGAAGAGGTAGTGTAGCTACGGTAGTAGTAGTAGTAAAAGTTTATTTCTGATATCAGAAAAGGATAACCCAATTTAGCAAAAGCTAATTTATAATGGGATCCTACTGTACAAAATATCAGTTTCATTTTAAAAATAATATGACATACATATAAATAGATTCATACAAAGACAAAACAACAATTATTACAGCAAATACAAAATATTTAAATACAACAACTTCTTGGTGACAATACCGCATTTTCAACCACGATCTTAATACATTCCAAGATATTTTATTAGTATGTGACCTCAAATGACCTGGCAATGAATTCCATAATTTTGGGCCTTCATACACATAGCAATGTTGGCCCTCATTATTCTCATAAATGGCACCTAAAATTTATTCCCCTGCAGATCACAATCCTCATTAAAATTCCATGCCTCCAAAAACTTTATTAAGTATTCTGGTGCCTTTTAAAGCAACAATGTTGGTCAAACACTGCACATGGATATTATGTCGATCCATTAAAGGTATCCAATTCAGAGTCTTATAGATTAGTAGAATGGTGTGTATTCCAGGTACATCTAGGACAAAAGTGCAAATCTATTAAAACAACATCTAACTTTCCCAGTGTACCTTTAGCAGCCCCAATATACACAACACCACCATAATCAAAATGTGGGATTATCATTGAATTCCAATTTTAATCTAGCTTCAGATGTAAGGCAGTTTCTATGCTTATACAATACCCCAAACTTCTTATTCCTTTTTGTATCAAGTTGTCAATATGAAGATCCCAACTACAATGGGAGTCCATCCAGACTCCCAAATATTTGTAACAGTCCACAAGGGCAAGCTGCACCCATCCAATGTTTTATATCTAAATTCAAATATACTTTTTATTAGAAAATAACATTACCTGTGACTTTAAAGGGTTTAAGACTAGCATGTTCCCAAAATATGTCTGCAATATATTAAAGGATTTTGTAATTTTTCCTGTATATACCCACAGATTTTCCTTCAAGATATAATATTGCATCATCAGCATACAAATGGTGTCAGACATCATCCATCAGATGTCCAACACCATTGTATATATATAAATAGGATGAGTTCTAGCACTGACCCATGTGGTACACCAGATTTAATATTCAGGTAACTAGATACAAAATTGTTACCCAGTTTAACCTCTGCTGTTTTCCATCCAGGTAGCCATGGAACCAATCCAGGGCCCCCTGGCTGAGGCCTACAGATCTCAAGTTATCAATTAAGACCAAATGGTCTAAAGTGTCAAGCTCTCGACAAATCTATAAATATGGCCCCAACCAGGAGGCACTGTCCATGGCCATCTGGATGTCCAACACAACCTTAACAAGTGTTATAGTAGTGCTATGCTGTGTCCTAAAACCTGATTGATATTTAGTATACTTGTTGTTACTTTCAAGATATCCATTTAGTTGGGAAACTACAATTTTTTCAAACGCTTTTGAGGTAACTGAAAACAACGATACTGGTCAATAATTCCACATATCATTTTCTGGCCTCCTTGAACACTGGTATCACTTCCGCCTGCTTCCAGGTCAATGGGTAAGAACCAGTTTTGATGAAAATTAAATAGGTCAGCCAATATTGGGGCTCCAGTGGTGCAGCAATTTTAAGCAAAAAGATGGAATCCCATCCGGTCTTCAACCTTATTTATATTCAATCCTAGTAACTCCCTGAAAACTTGATTAGATGTAATGTTTTGAAAATGGAAAACTGATCCATCTTCTGCCTTTTATCTTGGTCTCCCTTTTGCCGTGCCATGCCAGAAAAAAAGGTATATTAATCAGAGAAGACCCCATAACAATATACATTTTTATTAAGTATGGCAGCTACCCCATCTGAAAGCTTCATGGAATCATTATTTACAAGAAAAGCATTAGGTAACTCTGAGATCTTACTTCTTGTAATCTTTTAACCATATTCAAAAATCCCTAGGTTTTTAGACTGTTCAGTTCCCAAGCCTGTTAAATAAAAATTTGATTTTGCTTTCCTTATTTATGTAATAAACAAATTACGTGCAGCTTGATATTTTTCCTAAAGCCCTCTCTCATTTCTTTTCTTTGCTAACCTCCATGCCATCCTTTTCTTATGGTAGGTTCTTAACTTCACAGTGTACCTAAAAAGAATTATTATTTTCACTTTCCTACTTTGAATTGGTACAGAATTATCACATACAGACATAGATTCACAGCAAAAATAGGAACAAACACTATCTATATCGGGGATCAAAGTCAATCTATTCCAATTTCTAGATTCCAAGTCAACCATAAAGGATGTATAATCCAAATTCTTAAAGTTACGGTAGACTTTAACTTGGAAATACCAGTTGTTTATCAGTTTTCCTAACACAAAAGGTAATTTGATGGTCACTGAAAGAGTCTGGCAACACCCAAATACTGAGTATTTAACTGGGTCAGAAGTAAACATTAAGTTCAGAATAGTGGAAGAGCTAGGGAGTCTGACATTCAGTCTTGTAGTGGCAGTAATTAATTGAGACAATCCCAACATTGCTGTACAGTGGGTGCACTGCATAGTGCCACCATTGAATGGTTTATTAGAAACAATCACATTTATCGGTACAGTACTGGTTAAGGAGAGAATGGAAGTGAGATGGGCAAACTAGGAGGGTAACATAACTGATTTTATAGACATTCCAAGCTGATGGGGCTGCCCAGCTAAAGGCCATTTTCCTGTACTTTGTAAAGTGCCTCAGGATATTGAGCATGATTGCATTGTACAATCAAAGTGCATATGGACCTTGGGACCTAGTTGGAGTGAAGAGATATATCTACTGAAGGTAAGGAATTATGTAAGGCTTTTTAGGTCCAGAGATGTAGGTGTCTTAATCTTCTAGTTTCAAGTGAAGGCCAACCTACTTCGTTGTATAGGAAGCAGTGGTGTGAGCATGCAGGGAGTTTATTGATGGTGCAGAAAGCTCTATGGTAGAATACAGTACTACCATGTTGTGTGGCTGTGGCATTTCTATAAATGATGTTGCCATAGTCCAGCAATGGAAGGAATATGGCCTGTATCAAAATGTTCTTGTCATACTGATTTAGGTAGAATTTGTTATGAAAGAAAAACCTGTTGGTAATACCAGTGTGTTTCTTTCAGGGGTGTGACTTAGCATCAGTGTTTTTGGGAAGGGGGCACAAGACCTGAGAAGCTGTGCTGGGGTCACATCTCGCTGTAGTGGGACCATTACAGTGATCCACATCAACCTGTCATTTTGTCACTGTAAACAACAGGTCACTGTAATATTTTCACTGAAGCAATGGCATACTACGGTGGACATGGCCTACTTAGACTTCTGCAGAGGCCTTCAACACTGTGCCACATAGGAGGCTCATGCTCATAAAAAAGTGGGACGCTTGGGGTGGGAACCATGTCAGTACATTGGGTACATAATTGACTGACAGATAGGTGACAGAGGGTAGTGGTTATTGACTTTCACTTGGGGAAGGGAGCATGACCAGTGGGGTTCCTCAGGACTCTGTACTGGGTCCAGTGCTCCTTGTAGTCATTATAAGTGACATTGCAGAAGAACTGGAAGGAAAGTGTGCCTCTTTGCAGATGACACCGAGATCTGCAATAGGGTGGACACTCTGGAGGGAGATGAGAGAATGAATAAAGACCTGAAAAGGCTTCAGGAATTGTCAAGGGTATGGCATCTGGGTTTCAATGCAGAAAAGTATAAAACCATGCACCTTGGGTACAGAAACCAGAGGCAGAGTAATGAATTGGTGGACACTGAGAACCACTAAACAGGAAAAGGACCTAGGTGTAATCATGATGGATGACCTTAAGGTGGAAAAGCAATGTGACAAAGCAGTAAGAAAACCAGAGGAATACTGGGGTGCATAGATAGGAGTATCACCAGCAGAAAGAGAAGGTAGTGTTGACACTGTATTGGTAATTGGTGAGACCACACCTGAAGTACTGTTTCCAATTCTTGAGACCACACCTCAGAAAGGATATATACAAGGCAGTAGCCATCAAAAAGACAATACAAATAGTGCAGGGGCTGCACCAAATGTCCTATACGGGAGACTGAGGTATCTAAACATGTACACTCTGGAAGAGAGGAGAGAGTGGGAGGAATGATAGAGACCACTAAATACCTCACAGAGGTTAATAAGGTACAGGAAGAAAAATTAATCACCTTAGCAATTGTGTTTCTTCTAATGAGTCTTGCTGTATTCTGACATTATGCAGTTAGCCTCTCACTTGAACTGCTCTGGAGAGAAAGCGTTAACTCTATGCCAGAACATAGAACCTTAAGCTTGAGCTTGGTTCAAACCTCTGTCTGCTGCACTTTCAAGTGTAACCATCAGATTCTTACAAGTTAATACTAACTAACTACACCTGCTAGGGTGTAAATTGTAAATCTACTAGCCAAAAGCAGCCAAATGTTTTGGGTCCCAAAAGACTCAAGTCGAGAACTCCAAAACAAAAACTAGGTAGTGAACAACATTACTATAAAAACAATATAAATATAACCCACTCCCTCCCTATACAGAAGGGTGCTAAGTGCACCCCTGAGGTGCAGGCACTGTACCTGCCAGCCCACTTCCCAAAAACAAGTTATGAGAGGAGGCAGGATGAGGTCAGGAATACAGCAAGACTCCATTAGAAGAAACACAATTACTAAGATGAGTAATTTTTCTTCAAACAACATGAAGTCTTGCTGTATTCTGACATTATGCAGACTACAAGCAGTACCTCCATGAAGGAGGGATGAACCTATTTTGGGAATAGGCTCTGCAGTACTGCTGTACCAAACCTAGCATCCTCTAGCCTGGATATTCAGGGAGTAATGCTTGGTGAATGTATGGACTGTTTTCAGGTGGCTGCTTTGCATATTTCTAATAATGGTATATCTCTGGCAGCAGCCAGAGAAGCAGCTGTACTCTAGGCGAATGAGCCCTCAGGCCTGAAGGGGGTATTTTGCCTAGCTTCTCAGCAGAATTGTATACAAGAGACAATCCACCTGGCAATAGTCCTGCTAGTATCAGGTGTGCCCTTTCCCACTTCACCATAAGTGAGAAACAACTAAGGACAGTGAAACCTATGCCTTAGTGCGCTCAATGTAGTAGCTATGCCTCTTAACATCCAAGCTGTGTAACCTACTCCCCTGAAGAAGAATGATCAGTGAAGAAGACAGGAAGAGACATGGACTGGTTCAGATGAAAATCTGAAACCGCTTTGAGTAAGAACCTCCTGTTAGTTCTAAGGACCACCTTATCTCTATGGAATGAGATAAAATCAGGCTCCGCTGACAGAGTTTATAATTCACTGATTTGCCTGGCAGAGGTAATAGCTACCAGGAACACAGCTTTCCAAGTCAAGTACTTAAGCTCTGCTGAGGCCAAAGACTCAAAGCAGGTTGCATAAGCTAAGCAATGCAAACATTAAGACCCCAAGCAGTAGTAGGATCCTTAAAGGAGGAGATGCCAGTGAGGAAGCCTTCCCCACTGACAGTAATGCAGAAACAGCTGCCAGGTGTACTTTCAGGATAGCTGGTCTGAGGCCTAAGCCATAAAGATGAACCATATAATCCAGAACTATAGTCAAAGCAGCAGTATCTGGAGATATCTGCTTATTGGAACACCAAATGCTGAATCTTTCCATTTGGAATTATAAGTTTTTCTGGTGGCAGGTTTTCGAGATGCTTTGAGAATATCCAGAACCCCTGAGACAGATGCAGGCCTGCATATTCTAACTCTTTAAGAGCCATGCCTTGAGGTTAAGAGACTGAAGGTTGGGGTATCAAATCCTCCCCTGAGAGGAGGTTAACAGATTGTGATTCTTGAGAAGAAATAGGGGACGATGGACTGCTAGGGACAGCAACAGAGGATACCAAGGCTGCCTGGTCCAGTCTGGAGCAATCAGGATCACTTTGCAAGATCATGACCTTATCTTGACCAGAGCCTTGAACAACAGAGGAAAGGGAGGAAAGGCATATAGAAATATCCACTCCCAATCCAGAAGTAGAGCATCCAGGGACTGAGTCAAAGACTGGGGGTCTGCAACAGAAGAGAGGAAGTTGATTATTGTTTGGGGCTGCAAAGAGATCTATCTCTGGAGTGCCCCATCTTGAAAAAATCACTTTAACACTAAGGGATCCAGGGACCATTTGTGATGGCCCTGAGATATCCTGCTCAGAGCATCTGCTAGCACATTGTCCTTCCCTGGAAGGTGGACTACTACAGAGATGTCTGTAGAGAATAAGCCAGGGACCATAATTTCATGGCTTCATTACAAGGCCGTAGACAAGTGCCTCCCTGCTTGTTGATGTACCACATGGTGGTGGTATTGTCTGTCTGACCTGAACCACCTTGTTCTGTACTGAGTCTGAGAAATCTTGTAGAGCAGGTACACTGCCCTGAGCCCCAGAAGACTGATATGAAGTAGAGACTCCTGAGGGGACCACAGTCCCTGTGCTGTGAGAACTCCCAAGTGAGCTCCCCACCCCAGAGTGCAGCATCTGTGGTTAGTACCACAGAATGAGTCTGGGTGATGAATGGGACTCCTTGCCTGAGGTTGTCCTGATCCAACCACCATTGAAGAGCTTAGATCAGAGTCTGAGTTACTGGAATCAGTTTGGTTAGAGGATCATTTTTCTGAGACCAAAGAGCCCTCAAGTGGAACTGGATGTCCCTCATCTGAAATCTGGCTTCTTGTACCACTGCAGTGGAAGCTGCCATGTGGCCCAGGAGTTGAAGAAAATGCCTTGCTGGTCAAGACACAGAAGGTGAGAAGAAGAAGTCAGATCTGTTAGGGCCTTTACTCTTGCAAGAGGAAAAAGTCTTTGCTTGGACAGTGTTCAACTCTACCCCTATGAAGGTCAGGAGTTGCACTGGTTTGAGAACTGACTTTGGAAGATTGAGGAGGAATCCCAGAGAAGTGAACAACTGTTGGGTCTCTTGCAGGTTTGACTTGACTTGGTCTGGAGACTGTCCCACAATGAGCCAGTCATCCAGGTATGGAAATATGGAAATGTTTGTCTCCTTAGAAGGCCACTACTACTGCTAGGCATTTTGTGAATATCCTTGGTGCTGATGCAAGTCTGAAGGGCCTTGCTCTGAACTGATAATGGCCTGAAGGCAGTTCGAACCTGAGGATTTTCTGTGGAAGCACCTGATGGGAATGTGAAAATAGGCATCCTTGAGGTTCAGGGAGGCTAACTAACCCCGACCACAAAGGGGAAGAATTTTGAATTTTGGCTTGACTAAGTGCTTGTTTAAGTATCTTAGATCTAGGGTGGGCCGCCACTCCCTATCTTTTTAGGGTAAGGAGTATCTGGAGTACAGACCCTTACCTCTGTGTGTAGGAACTCTCTATGGCTCTGAGAGCCAGCAGAGAGAAACCTCTGCCTCTAGGGCAATTTTTTCAGAGATGTTTGCAGGTGGAAAAGACCTGGCCCTCAGCTTCAGACATTTTTGAAGCAGAGAGCAGTCCCTGGCTTACTACCTCCAGGACCCACTTGTCTGAGGTAACAGACTTCCAGGCCTGGAAGTAGTAAACCAGCCTGCCTCCTACTGGATAGGGAGTCAACCCTGGCTGACACATCAGGGTGTCTGCTTGGCAGGAGCCTTGGACTGAGAGGAGGATGCAGCCCTGCTCATCCCCTTCTGCCTCTCCCTCTGAAGAACCCCTCTGAGGAAAAGGAGAAGGCTTGTGCCTGGTAGAAAGGCCTGTGAAAAGGCCTACCCTGCCCCTAGATTGCTGCTTCTGAGGAGTTACCAGCCTTTCCTTGGCCTGTGCACTCCTCTAGGTGGTCCTATACTCGTCCATTTTTCATGTAATTTCTGTCTTCTCCCAAACAAAGAATTACCCACCACAGGAAATCCATGGCCTTAACCTGGGTGTCCTGTGAGAGGCTAGTACATCTGAGGCAAGCAAATCTCCTAAGAGACACAGATGTGCCCATGACTCATGATGAAACATCATTAGAGTCCACAGCAGCATGAAATTGGACTTTGGATGCCTCAATCCCATCAGCAGCCACCTCCTCCAGCTCTTTGGCTAGGTGGGGGAAGCCTGTTTAGCCAGCTCCAGAACAGTATCCCACCTGGAGTTCTGGTATCTGGCTGTGCAGGCCATACAGTTTGCCTGCCTGAATCCCAAGGAGGATGTCAAATATTGTTTCTTGGAGATAGCTTCCACTTTCCTAGAATCTTTATCTGGGTTATGAGAAGCCAAAGGTATATTAGCTTTGTCACAGACTGCAGCCTGCATACCCCAACATGGCTGCATTGTTGGAACAAGTATTCTGTACCTGAGCCTGACATATACCTCCTGTCCATTCTCTTGTCCACGGAGGTAATGAATTTGGTGCCTGAAGGATTTTTGTGTCTGGGATGTCCATCATCTCTACATAGTCAGGCTCTTCTTGTTCCTCAACAGCTTTGACCAGATGGAGCTGGAGGGTCTCTGCCACTTTTCTGTAAAACAAATAGTGGGAAGGGTACTCAGAAAGCCTGGGAGGAAACATTAGAAGGCCTGTCTGGGAGATGTCCAGTTCAATGATCTCATCCAGGCCTTCCACACCATCATCATCATCATCATCGAACCCTTCTTCCACCTCCAAATCTGGTTCATAGTAATCATCCAGAAAATATTCCAGAACTGGAGGAACCGACTGAACCAGTGCCTACCTGGAGGTGCCAGATCGTCGGAACGAGCGGAGTGATTCTACTATGCTAATCACTCTGGCAATTTCTTCGGTGATTGGACGTGACAGTTCTGGATCCGAACTGGCTGATTTCTTTTCTTTTAGACAGAACCGACCCCTCAGTTGGCTCTCCCATTTGCCCGAGGAAGTATCGCCCAGGTCAGTGGGCACTCCTCAGGTTCAATCGGAACCGAATCGGGCTGGCCATCCAGATCAGCGGACGTCTCAGCCTTCTTTTCCCTAAACCTACCCAATCTCTTGTCCAGGGTGGCCTTTGGGAAATTCTTGCATATTTGGTAGTCTGAATCGAGGTGGCCAAACCCCAGATAATACACACAGGTGGTGTGAGGTCTGCCTTAGAAGGCATCCCCACACTCACTACAGTGCTGAAGCCCAGTGGGCCTAGTTTTTCTTTTGGATTTCTCAGATGTAGCCATCCTATCCACTTACCCTTTAGCAGCTTTAAAGCCAGGCAAGACCCCTTATTGCTTACCAACTGTGTTACGGGCTGTGAAAAAAATGTCAAAAATAAGTTTTTGAAACTGATAAGGACTGGTACTTCACACTAATACAAATAAACCAAAGACTTTACAGAATAATGAAAGAAAAAACAATCGGTTCCAGCTGGACCGACTGAAAAGTTTTACGATTTCCACACAGAGAAAATAAAACTAATGTCCACTACCTACAACACTTACTGTACTGCAGACAGGGATCTGAACTGAAGAAACAATAACATTTGCGGTTTAAAACCAATGTTTTACTGAGACCGAACCGACAAATGAGGAGATTTCTCGGAGTGACTGTTCAGTTAGGCAGAGTAAAGAATCTGATGATTACCCTTGAAAGTGCAGCAGACAGAGGTTTGAACTGAGCTGGAGCTCAATGTTCTATGGTCTGGCATAGAGATAACTTTCCTTTCCAGAGCAGTTCAAGTGCTGGGGCTAACTGCATAATGTCAGAATACAGCAATACTTCATGTTGTTTGAAGGGAGCATTTTTAAGAAAATAAGGTGTGCAATAGCTAGGGTAGGCAATGAAGCTGGAGGGATGTTTAGGAGGGATGTGAGGAAGTATTTCTTCACTGAGAGGGTGGTGGATGATTGGAACAATCTTCCAGCAGGGGTGAGAGGGTGAAAACAGTGGTGGGCTTCAATCAAGTATGGGACAAGTGAAGGCCCCTACACCCCTGCCTTTTGTCAAGCGACAGGTGGTATGCTGTTGAAGCTGACAGCAGTACCTGGTGGGGACTGGGTTCAGGGAGGACTAAGTTACTCGGCACAAGGGGCCTACGTTTGGTTACTCTGTACAGGGGCACCCAAGTAAATCCGAACACAGGAAGCAATAACTGTAATGTCCAATAACAGGAATGGGATTCTAAAGTGTGGCTTTTATTCACATCCAAACCGAACAAACAAAGCATAGATGGACCCCCATAGGGCTACATTTCTGGTAATGCAGATAAGAGCAACAGAACGCTTCTTCACTATTTCAGCCCTCAGGCTCTGAACCCACCAGGCACACAGCCCGGTCTTGCACTCAGCTATGGGTACACAGCCCGACTTGTACACTCAGCTATGGGTTTTCCGGCCCGGCCCCCTCACGGCCTCTCGATCCTGGTCCATATGGCAGTGAACCAAATTTTCTGTTGGTGGCTCCCAAACCACCTTAGAGCCTTTGACTCCTTAAGGAAATTTCCTTCCAATCCCGTCTGGGTACTTCCCTCATCACTGGCCAAGTGCATGAGGCAAAGTAGAAATCCACAGAGCAAATCCATAGAGGTGGACCTGGTTACTAAGGTGGGGGTCTCCCAACTCCAGCTCTCACAATCCATACCCAGCCATTTCTCTGGACATTAAACAACTCTTTTGAAAGCTTGGCAATGTAGATTAAAGGGTGATGTATAGCACATCTCCTCTACATGTCTTGACTTTCCCCTTGTGCTGGACTTGAACATACTTTTACTTTGGCTGAGACTATTCCTCCAGGCCTCCCACTAATTCAGCAGTCCAATCCCACTTGAACACAGTTCAGGTGAAACATAGGCCCTTTGACAAGAGCAGAACTCACCCTTTGGTTGCAGGTGCCCCACAGGCAAATCTTGACAGCTTTGTGGCACGACTACATTTCAGAAAAAATAGGCAGCTTCTTCTCTAGCAGGAAGCAGGGTTGCCCCTGGAATAGCAGGCAAACCTTCCACCCCAGTCCTCTCAGGGATGGGGGCACAGAGACTCAGTATCAGCAGTCTCCACCACTTCAAGAACAGCTTACTGTGTTCCACTTTAGGAAACACACCTTTCCTAGAAGTAGCTCTATATCAAGAGCTTAGGCTCAAGAGCCTGTGCACAACTGCTGTGCTCCTCTCTTCTTCACTGCTCACACCACTCTGCCTTCAAAACTGCCAACATTCTAATCTAACTCCCTTCTGCAGATTACAATGTGGCTCATGCAGCTGCAATAGTTCTATGGTGATGTCATCCCTCAGTCTCAGCTGAGACTGAGAACAAGAGTGAGACAGTATGAAATCCATTTAACTGGAGTTTCACAAGCTGCCTTCCCTGCCTACCACTAGGTCTTACTGGGATTCTAGTAACCCCGGGTAACGGGGGTTACACTCCCCTGAGCCAGGAAAATGACTGTCACGAGTCATTATTCACCCGGCTTAGGCCATCCCACCCTATGTGCTACCTGCGGAGGGGTGATCAGGCTCCTCCTACCATGTGCGAGCACAGGCAGGCAACACTAAGGGCCTAGAGACCTTTAGCTGACATATGAGCCTCTACTCTACCCACTTACTATGGGTGCCTAGTGGCTCTGGTAAAACTGTCCAGAACATAGCCCTAAAAGCTCAACACTGCAGTCCCTCGGCCGTTCAGGACCACAGCCTGTCTATCCCCCCAGCCCTCTAGGGAAAATCTGTCTGCCTTTAACTTAACACCCCAAAACAAAACAACCGGGACCTCCCCGACCTTGGGCACCCTGCAACCACACACCAAGAACTAATACCATCTATTACATTACTGCCTCCAACCCCCACAACCACACCTGTGGAAGGAAAAGGGTTATTACAGTAACAACAACAACAACCACAGTACTTTAAATTACTACACACTAAAGTACTAGTGAGGAACTCCGATGAGCCCCTCCTCCTCTTCTTGTCTTCTCTTCTATCTTCTTCAGGAACACCTGCAAGAAAAGAAAGACAACACACACTCTAATCTGCATACACAGTCTATCTAAACCCTACCATCAAAACACTGGAGAATCCCAAAAGATTTTTTAGAAAGGTAGAAAAACAGTATATACATTAGAAAACAGTAGAAAACAATGACATTATTTACAATACACATTTGGGGATGGAGTGCCTAAAGTCCCATCTAGTGACCACAGTACCCGAAGGCAAGTCCATTAAAGAGTCTCTCTGGGCGGAGCCCAGTGAAGCACAGTTCTAGCAGGTCAAAGTCCCAAGGGAGAGTCTTTGAGGACAGTTCACAAATTCTGGAGTCTGCTAGTGTAGGGTGTGTACTGCAATGTCATAAGGATAGAAAAGTTTGGACTTACCAGACCCTTATAGAACGAAAAATCGGCACCGACCAGCTCCTCTGCCGAAGACTCTCCTGGCAGCATTCTTCCAATACAGCTGGGCGGACATCTTCCAGGAACTACAGGAGGCACATCTGGAAACTGCTGGGGTGATGTCATCTCTGGAGATGGAACCTTGAAACAGGAACAAAAGGAAAACAGCTGGTCTGGCGTCATCCGATTACCAGGTGATGGATCAGGATACAGCTGGGCTGGTGTTCTCTCTGGATCTGAAGTTATCTGGTGGGCCAGTTGATGGATTCTGGAAGGCCAGTACTCTGTAGAATTGATGAATGTGGGGCACCTGAGTCCTGGATGTCCATACTGGTGGATCAACAAAGACACTGCAATGGCTGGTGTGGCAGTATTGACTACCACTGCTCTGCTTTCCATTTGGTAGGCACGGGCACATTTGCAGGGAGGTCCTTGCATTGAGATCAATAGTACAGGGGTCAGGAGCTTAATTATTACCCCGTCTGGGCACACATAATTCACACTGTGGAAGGTTTCCGTCCCTCTCCATCCACTATTCGAACAGTGTCCATAAACAGTGTCCTGCTTCTTTTCCACTGGGTGTATTTTTCATGAAACAGTCTGTTCCTGACATTCTTGTTTGCACCAGGATGCACACATTTCATTGCTTCGGCCCAGATCCAGGATTTCCTGCTGTTCTCAATCTCCTCCTAGACTCTCCAAGGAAAGGTAGGAATGGACATCCCATAGATTTCATTCACCTTCCTACGAACCAGTCTCTCCTCTTTACTAGCTTTGGTCAACCTGAGACCACTAGCCTGGCTTGGGAGGCCAGTCCTGGTTCTGCCAGCTCGCATTCTCAATGAGATGAAAAGGATCCTGACTTCTTCTTCTTGCACAGCCAGGGCAGTGGCATCACCACTCTCTTCCATGCATTCCTTTGAGGCAAGAGCTTGAGGCTGTGTACCCGTTCCTTTTCACAAGGCCACACAGGTTCCCCTCTTCTTCTTCCTCACTGAGAATCTGTGCCCAGGAGTGAGCAGTCATCCTCACTCCTGAGACTATCCACTCATCACTAGGCACGGGTCGACACCTCCCATTCAAAGGCTTTCCTCATCTCATCTTCTCCTATGAGACTTGGGCTAGGCCCCCTCCAGGGGTATACTAATGCTCTTTCTGAATTATCCTTCTGCGATCCAGCATCCAAAACATTAGCACGTTCTGTCTCCAAATCTGCACCCTCTAGCTTTGTGCCACACTCCCCGAGGGGCCTTCTACACAGGCTCCTCCTGGTGCTGTGTGCTGCTAACTACAGATTCCTGAACCTTTGCCCATGTGGGAGCCAAATGAATCTTGGGCACTTTATACAAGCC
This sequence comes from Neoceratodus forsteri, assembly GCA_016271365.2. Taxonomy (NCBI): domain Eukaryota; kingdom Metazoa; phylum Chordata; order Ceratodontiformes; family Ceratodontidae; genus Neoceratodus; species Neoceratodus forsteri. The sequence goes on along the minus strand of CM057453.1, from coordinate 1,237,012,371 downwards.
ATATTTCTAGGCACCCAGAACAGTGAGGTACCATGAAGACGTCCCTTCCAGCATTTAAGCATATTTGACACACTTGCACTGGACATCCAGGAATCGCCATAGAAGGCAGTTGTCCTCCATAATAACACCTTTCAATGTCCCTTAACTTATTTACTTCTGCTGTTACTGCAGCCGGGCATGATCCGGGTAGTGAGCTGGTCCTGAGGCCATAACTGCGGAAATCAACTGCTCACTATTACTAAAAGTCCACTTCACTGAACACTTTCTTTCATTTTTAAAATGGCTCTCTGCTGCTGTGTTTACTTTACTACCCCACCCTGTAATGGCGGAGCAACACTCCTGCACATCAACATTCAAAAATTGGGTCAAGCCACTCGCATCCGATTTACAGACACTACTGATAACTTTGCTCAAAACTGCACAAACTTGTCCTGTTCTTTTCCTAGCACATTTATATGATTTGCCACAGACTTTTCACTTGCTGAAAACATTTCTTTATCTCACAGTCCTTAAAGCCTCAAGTTTCAAGCACAGGATTGCCTGTAACTAGTGCTGCACATTTGGATACAACTCACAGTCTCTCTCTGGCTTTGAAACTTTAAACTGATGCTGAACTCATAACTATGCTCACAGTCAATGGCTTAACAGACTTGCTCTTGCTGGTAAAACTTGACACAGTCTTTATTTAAAGCGACTACACTGCTGCACACATATTCAGCTGGCTTTTGGCAGAAATCACTGTTTTGAGCAATCATTACTGTTGGTACTCACTGTTATCAGTAGCTGTTTACTGCGATGGAAAACGGCCTGCAGCCAGTCTTGGAGGCCTCAGAAAGGAAGCAAGTGGGCAGTCCTGCAGATCATATCTCCGATCACCACACTCGCATTCCAGTCGACCGAGATGCGGTTGAGCCTGATTTAAACAGTAAAGCCTATTTTAAAAAGTTTTACAGCGCTTTTTAATCATCGCGGCTCCTCCACCAAGCCACTACCGCACTCTTCTCACACTCCTCTCGAATGCTATGCAGTCACTGTAGAGCTGGCCAGGGGGCAGGACTGATTGCAGCTTCAGCAATCACCGACGCCGTACAAATGAGCCTCTTTCCCTCATGAGTGCTCTTCTCTTCATGGCGTTCATCGAGCAGGCAAATTTAAACTGCAAAACCACTTTTTTTCCTTCAACTGACTCCACGGCAGGAGCTCATTTCAGCCATTTAGCATGGCCATTCACACAGCAAGTATCTCAGTTTACTCAAAACATTTCCAACGTCCAGGGCACATAGTTTCTGTTGCTACCCTAGTCTTCCACACTTTTCTTTATCACAACAGTTCTTTAAAAGCATTTCCAACGTCCAGGGCACAATTTTTCCTGTTACTACCCCTAGTCTTCCACACTTTTCTTTATCACAACAGTTCTTTAAAAGCATTTCCAACATCCAGGGCACAATTTTCCTGTTGCTACCCTTAGTCTTCCACACTTTTCTTTATCACAACAGTTCTTTAAAAAGCTGGCAAAATGCTGTAAACATTTGATTCAGGACAAGGGCATACTCTTTCAGCTTTACTGCTCCTTGGTAAACAGTTGGCATTTTAACAGCAGCATAAGAACCACAGCACACAGTGACACACTAGTTAAGTTGCTTCAGCTTTTTGGGTTACCCACTGCCAGATAGCCAAAATGCTAACCCCTGTCCGAGCACCTTTCTTCCCAAAATTAAAATCCAAAGTGGTACCTCCATTTTGTAAGAGCCCTACACCCTGCCTTTGGCAAAAGACAGGTGGTATGCTGTTGAAGCTGACAGCAGTACCTGGTGGGGACTGGGTTCAGGGAGGACTAGGTTACTTCGGCACAAGGGGGCCTAGGTTTGGCTACTCTGCACAGGGGCACCCAAGTAAATCTGAACACAGGAAACAATAACTGTAATGTCCAATAACAGGAATGGGATTCTAAAGTGTGGCTTTTATTCACATCCAAACTGAACAAACAAAGCATAGATGGACCCCCACAGGACTACATTTCTGGTAATGCAGATAAGAGCAACAGAACACTCCTTCACTATTTCAGCCCTCAGGCTCTGAACCCATCAGGCACACAGCCCGGTCTTGCACTCAGCTATGGGTACACAGCCCGACTTGTACACTATTTGGGGTTTTCCCAGCCCGGCTCCCCTGCCGGCCTCTCGATCCTGGTCCATATGGCAGTGAACCAAATTTTCTGTTGGTGGCTCCCAAACCACCTTAGAGCCTTCGACTCCTTAAGGAAATTTCCTTCCAATCACGTCTGGGTACTTCCCTCATCACTGGCCAAGTGCATGAGGCAAAGTAGAAATCCACAGAGCAAATCCGTAGAGGTGGACCTGGTTACTAAGGGTGGGGGTCTCCACCTCCAGCTCCACAATCCATACCTGGCCATTTCTCTGGACATTAAACAACTCTTTTGAAAGCTTGGCAATGTAGACTAAAGGGTAGGCGTATAGCACATCTCCTCTACATGTCTTGACTTTCCCTTGTGCTGGACTTGAACATACTTTTACTTTGGCTAAGCCTATTCCTCTAGGCCTCCCACTAATTCAGCAGTCCAATCCCACTTTAACACAGTTCAGGTGAAACATAGACCCTTTGACAAGAGCAGAACTCACCCTTTGGTTGCAGATGCCCCAGGCGATCTTGACAGCTTCATGTGGCACGACACATTTCAGAAAAAATAGGCAGCTTCTTCTCTAGCAGAAACCAGGGGTTGCCCCTGGAATAGCAGGAAAACCTTCCACCCCAATCCTCTCAGGGATGGGGCACAGAGACCAGTATCAGCAGTCTCCACCACTTCAAGAACAGCTTACTGTGTTCCTCTTTGGCGAACACACACCTTTCCTAGAGTAGCTCTATATCAGAGCTTAGACTCCAAGAGCCTGTGCACAGACTGCTGTGCTCCTCTCTTCTTCACTGCTCACACCACTCTGCCTTCAAAAACTGCCAACATTCTAATCTAACTCCCTTCTGCAGATTCCAATGTGGCTCATGCAGCTACGATAATTCTATGGTGATGTCATCCTCAGTCTCAGCTGAGACTGAGAACAGAATGAGACCGTGTGAAATCCGTTTAATTAGAGTTTTACAAGCTGCCTTCCCTGCCTACCACTAGCTCTTACTGGGATTCTAGTAACCCTGGGTAACAGGGGTTTACACAAGTATAAAGAAAAACTGGTATTAATGCAGGGAGGGAGGAGGTGGCTGGAGACCAGGTAGGGTCTGCAGTTGCAGAATAGGCATAGAAAATAGGGTCAGAATAGGTGGGCTAAGTGGTCTTTACCTACTAATGAATACTATATTTCTTTGTTTCTGTGTCTAGAAAAATCCCAAACATGACTGAGCACTGATGAAAATCAATGCCCAGTCATTAGATTAGTCCTTACTAATCAGGTTTATTTTGTTTCCTTTTGTAATTTATTGTTTCTCACACACCAATTTACAGCCTCAACCAGCCAGACCAAGTCATACATCACTTTGTCTCTGGCACTTACCTCCTGAGTTTCCAACCCCCGGGTTCACATTCCCATGGCAGATCAAGTAGTACTGGGTCCAACCTCACAAACCCTTCTGCCTGTTGAAGCAGGAGATCCAAGGGTTCCCCAGATTGCCAGTAGCTGTGGTTGGGGCTGAGCATGCCAAGATCTCAACTCATAGTGCAGTCATTTTTGCTTTTAGGAATAGACCCTGCTGGCAATCATGTGTGATCAAACCAGTGACTGGCAAACTCCATTTGGTGTTCTTCCTCCCACAGGTGCTGCTGACTGTACTAACACCTGTGGTCACCCAGGTGTCAGTAAAGCATTGTCAGCTGCAGCCCTCCCCTGAGAAAAAGAGCATCATCTGGGTTGCTCAATCTTCCTCCCCACTTCAGACCTGAGTTTGTTACCAAAATCAGTTTGCCAGCAAATTCAAGGTTTATTCATTTTCAATGCAATTAAAATGCAAACTTGAAATCCTGACACTCATTTTACGGGTCCAGACCCCCGACAGACTCGGCAGCTCGACAGCTGGCATCCCAAACTGTGGTCCGGCAGTGTGAGTGTCAAGATTAGGATCACCGGTGCTGCCTGGGTGAATGTATTGTGTTGGGGGTGTTGAGGATGGGGGTGGTTGTATGCTGGAGAGGTGAGGAAGTGTGAGGGAACATTGAGCTTCATATGGTGATCTGTCCGTTCCTCACATTTGCTGATATCTCCAGGTATGTTCACCTTGGTGGATGTATAATTAAGTATGGGGTGTAGAGCAAAGCCCTCACATTGGGAGTGTGGGTGAAGTCCCCACATTACCTGTGACAGACATGGTTTTGATGAATGAAATATGCATTTTTCAAGTTTGGTAGTATTGAGCTGTAGTTACTTGTGGTATTGTGTTTTTGGTCTTGTGTACTTGGTCTTCTAATGGTCGGGTTTCAAATTTAAGTATTTCATTATATATCTCATAACCTCCTTTGACATCAGCATTTTCTTTATGCATTATTGGATTTTCAGACACATTCTATTGGCATTAAAATAAAGTCATACTCTGTGAGAACTGAGACATCTCAAAGCTTAGAAACTTACATAACTATTGCTAATTAATATATTAACCCTGAACAGCCATGAATTTGTAGGGGATTACCAGAAAACTAGGACGTGCGGATGAACCAAAGCAAGGCCAAGGGCTGAAAATTTCAGCCAACTATTGATCCCCTGGAAAAGCTGAGCGATTTTAATTATATCCGTATGTCTCATTTTTGCTTAAAATAATTTGCTTTCTTAAGTTTAAACTTGCAGGTTTTGTTTTGAGAAAGTCGATGATTCATAAATGGTGCTTTCATTCACAGAGGAGTGTGCTTCTGTCCTGTGATTTGTGCCAGGGAGTTTTGGAGACTTAACACCCATTAGAGCAGCCATTTATGAGCTGCATTCACCTCATTAATAAGTAATTAAACTTCTAAATTATGTTAGTAAGCAACACAATTACTTCCATGTGAAACCATGTTCCTGCAATCTGGAAGAATAAATCCTTAAATCTCTTTTGTGCTTTTTAGCTTCCATGAGTTATGAATATATTATGACAATGAGGTCTCATTCTCTCATAGAATAAATATGATCTCACTTGAATATATGATAATGATGGCACTTCTTTCACTAGAGAACTACCTGAATATTTCTATGATCATAAATTTGAGTTTCTTCAGCAGTGCAGTAGATTTCATATTGAGGAGCAAAGACAAAAGCCAGTGATACTGTATCTGCAAGAATGCTTGAAAATGTGAAACTAGCTACTTTGTGCTGAATGATGAAAGACATTTTCGACCAGTTTATTCCACTGCCATCAACACTGAAACGATAAGCAGTTAAATATTTATAACCATAAAATATCTCTGCATCCTAAATACTAATCCTTTGGAGAAGAAGCAGAGAAATGTAAAAGGCATCATAAGCATGAAAAGGATTTGATAAGGGTACAAACCAATTTTCATTTTAATCTGCTGCAAGCTACCATAAAAGGTTATTTCTGTTGTGCTTGGTCACAAGTTGGATTGTTTAGCTTGTGCATTGTACAGTATAACACATGTGTTACTCCTTTTTGAATTGCATGATTATATGGTACATGGGGATAACCCTCAATTAACTGTTACGCAAGGTAAGACATTTTGTCTGAGCCATATGTTTGAGTACAGGTGGTAATTGAGGGGTGAGGGAGAGGAGTACCATACCATTACCATTAAATTGGGAAAACAGATACAGTACAATAAATCCAGTAATCATTTTGGAGTTTTCTGTAATGTCAGGGATTGCTTTACATGTTGTGGCTGGTGAAGACAATGGATGTAAGTATACTTTATGTGGACAAGAGTGTCAACTACTACCCACCACTGTCCACCAATATATACACCCTTCCCCATTGTTAGCTGGTTCATGTGGCAGACTAGGGGCTAGACAATGTTAGATGCATCTAACTTGTGGCACTCCTGCTGCTTTTAAATCTGAATGCTGCCTCTGCATGTTAACATAAAACATCAAATGTAAAGATTGAAAACATTTCATGTGGCAATGGACTGATCAAAACATGACATCATGGGTCCAGTCTAAATTTATGCTGCCTGCTGGGTAACAGCCAGAGTTGAAGAGTGGCCAGTGGCAGGACCTGTGAAAAGGCTGATGGACAATAATTTCTTCAACTGGCACAAGAGAATCCAGTCACAAAGAGCAAGTTGTATGGCTGACAGAACAAAGTCTACTGTGGAGAGTGGCTCTGTGAGAAAGAGAGATATAAAAGAGCAGACATTAAACAAGAGAAACAAAAAATGGCATGGGAGTACATATCATCGGATAAGAAAGAGATGGAAGGAGAGAAAGACCTGCTTCTGCAGAACAAACATACGAGCATACGAAAATGCCAGCAGAAACAGGCCTCACAGTTTATCGAGTCTGCTCAAGTGTGCAGCTATAGTAGCACTTTATAATGCTGCTGCCCTTCCCTTCCCTCCATCCTATTATCCCTTCCCTTCCCTATCCGAACCCCTCTTGAAGCTGTCTACCATCTTGAAGGCCACTACCTCATCCGGCAAGGAGTTCCACTTGTCCACCACCCTTTCCTTGAAAAATGTCCCTCATCTCCCTCCTGAATCTACCCCCTCCAATCTCAGTTGGTGTCTCTTGTGTCTCTCCCATTTCTCCTCTGGAAAATCCTCTCTGTATTCATCTTGTTTATTGCCTTGGTGTACTTAAAGGTCTCAGTCATATCTCCCTGTCCCTCCTGTCTTCCAGAGGTACATATTCAAGTCCCCAACCTTTCCTCGTATGTCTTGCCCTCCAATCCCTGGATCATCTTTGTAGCTCTCGCTGTACCCCTCCATCAATCTGATGTCCTTCTTCAGGAATGGGTGCCAGTACTGCACGCAGTACTCAGGTGGGACCTGACCAGTGACCTATAAAGGGCAGGATAACCTCCCTACTTCTGGAGGAGATCCTCTAGCTATACACCGCAGCATTTTGTTGACTTTTGCCACTGCCCTTCTGCATTGAACAGAATTGTTCATACTCCTTGTTATGATCAACCCTATGTCCTTCTTTTCTGTGGAGCAACCCAACAGAACCCCATTTATGTGATAATCCCTCCCTAGTTCTGGACTCTGAAGAGCAGAACCTTGTGCTTCTTGGTGTTAAACCCAAGCTGCCATTTATCTGCCCACTCCTGCAGCTTATTCAGGTCCTCTTACAACCCCATATCATTTACCACAGCTCCCATCTTGGTATCATCTGTGAACAGACTGATTTTGCTCCGGATCCCATTCAAGATATCTGCAAGGAAATCCTGAACAATACTGGTCCTAGCATAGATCTCTGTGTTACCCCACTCATCACTGCTCTCGGCGATGGGAGTTCCCCTTCTACCACCATCTTTGCTGTCTTCCGCTCAGCCAGTTCCTGATCCAAGTCGCCATTTTTGGTCCTGCCCCACATACTCCAGCTTTCTCCCAATCTCCTATGCGGCACTGAATGAAAGGCCTTACTGAAGTCCAAGTACAAAGGCATCCACAGCATGGCCCTTGTCCAGTCTCCGTGTCACCCAGTCATAGAACTCTACCAGGTTTTTCTGGCATGATCTCCCACAACAAACCCATGTTGCTGGTCATCTTGGATACCGTTTGCCTCCAAGAAGCTCACAAGCCTTTCCTTTAGGATGGTCTCCATGAGTGTGCCCATGATTGAGGTAAGGCTTACTGGTCTGCAGTTCCATGGTTCATCCTTTGGCCCACTTTTTATGGATGGGCACCACATGGGCCATCCTCAGTCCTGTGGTACACATCCTGTGTCAGGAGGTATTGAACAGGTCTGCCAGTGGCCCCATAGAAACTCTGCCAGCTCCTTCAGTACTCTAGGTTGAATACCATCTGGCCCAGGTGCTTTGTCCACTCTTAATACCCTCAACCCATCCAGCACCCTGCTTTCTGTAATCCCTACATCTGCCGTCCTCTCTCCCCTTACCCACCCTCCACTTGCCTGAGGAATTTGCCCTCTTCTCCTGCGTGAACACAGAGCAGAAGTACTCATTCAGTGCCTCTGCCTGCTCTGCCCCTTCTTCACCCACCCACTATCTTTCTTGAGCCTCACAAGCTGGTCTTTGCTTCTTCTTTTCTTACCTATGTAACGGAAGAAGTATTTTTCCTCTTTGATCCCTGTGCTAGTTTCAGCTCTCTAGATGCTTTGGTCCCCTGACCAGTCTGGTGACCTCCTACACTTTTCCCTGTATACATCGTTATCTTCTCACCTTCATTTCCCTATACTTCCAAAATGCCACCTTCTTGGCTCTCACCCCTTCCGCTGACCTCCGGTGACAGCTAACTGGGTGTCTTTGCCCTTCCCTTCTTGTTTTTCCCTAGTACAGGAATCTGTTGCCTCTGCCAGTGCTCCCCCTTATTATGTTCCATTTCTGATCTGCAGCCAGTGTGTTGCTGGATGTCTGCCAGATGCTTGCTCAAATTTCCCCATCATCCTAAAGTCCACTCACCAACCTAAACTCAACCACCCTTGTACCTGTGTCCTCTGTGTCCCTCCCCATGTTTAACGTGAACCACACCAAGTAGTGGTCACTCCCAGCAAGCAGTTCCCCAATTCTAGGTTCCTTACAGCTTCCCCATTATCAGTACAAACTCAAAGTCCTTTCCAGCCATGTCAGGCCCTGTACCAGCTGTGTCAGAAGCTGTCCTGAAAAGCTTCCAACAGGACCCCCTCGCTTGCACTCATGATGGCGGGTGTGCTCAATCCATCTCCCTTAGGCTGAAACCCCCACCACCACCATGCTTCCTTCCTACCTACCCTTTGAATTTGATCTGCCAGTTCCTGGTCCAGGTCACAACCCTGTGATGGTGGCCTGTACACTATCTCCATCCTTAGTATCCTATTCCTGCATCCTGGAACTGCATCCACAGAGCTTCTGTCCTCCCTCTTCCCCTTCCTCCCTTATGCACTTAATCCTCCCTCATATAGATAGCCACCCCCATTCCCTTGGACCTACCCATTCAGAATAGCCTGTACCGTGGGATCATCATATCCCAGTCCTGGTACTGGTTGGCCCATGTTTCTGTGATGGCCACTATGTCCACCAATTCCACTCCCAAGAGAGCCTGTAACTCTGTAGTTCTGTAACTTAGGCTTCTTGTGTTCAGTGAGACCACCTTCTAGCCTGTTGTCTCCCCAACCTTACTGTTCCTCTTCCCCCTTTGGTCCTTTCTGTGTCCCTCCTCACTGCCTTCACCTCTAACTAGGGGTAAGCACCTGTGTTCCCCATTCTGGACACTGTTTCTAACAATGGTCCCTGCCACCCCTCCTGCCTTGTTTAAATCCACCCTTGTTGAAATATACCCTCCATTCCCTGTTTGAGTATGCTCTTCACCTCCTTGCTCAAATGTAACCTGTCCCTGTGCATAGGTCACTGTTCTCACAGGTCCTGCCCTAGTTTGACACCAGTCCATATTTCCTGGTTCAGCACCAATCCCTCAGCCACCCATTTAACTCCTCTGTTCTTTTTTCTCCCTGTACTTGCCCATGTTACGGTAGCACCTCAGAGAATGCCACCAACACCCCCACCTCCTCACACTGCCTACTCAAATCCATGAACCTCCCTTTACCACTGCCACTGTTTCTCAGCCAAGTTGTTTGTTCCCACATGCACCATTACATGTGGTTTCATCCTCCCTCTGCTTTTGCACTTGAGAAGTGCCTACCCTGCCCTGTCTGCAGTCAACCTCTCGAATTGCCTTGTCCCAGATACAACTATACTGTTCCTCTTCCTCCCCATCTGTCCCCTTCAGTATGGAGCCCCCAACACCACACCCCTCATCATTCTGATCCTGACTCTCCTTCCACTGTGATCCCTGTCCACTCCCCAGAATCCCACTGCCTCCCTCTTTACATCCCTCATCTTCGCCTTTTTGCTTTCTGTATCATTCCCCTGTTGCCTCCCCTCCTGTTACTGCCTCTCCCTCCTCCTCTACCTTACCCTTCCTCTCCCATCTCTGTTTCCCATTGTAATGCCTACCTCTTGGATCTTCCCTACCCTCTTCCCTCTCTCACAGCTCCTGATGCCCTTCCTCTTCCTCTGCCAACACTGCAAACATATTGCTTGATAACCCCACAATGGTGCCCATCACCTCCTTCCTACTTCCTTGATCCCAACCTCCCTCCTCCTACTGCACCTCTGCTCACCTCCCCTTCCTCCTTATATCCCCATCTTTAGCTCTGCAGTTCCCTCTCTGCATCTCCCCACCCCTCCTTAGTGGGGTCACTTCTGCCTCAGCCCCCCACTCACTCTCTTTAGTTCCCTCCAGAACCCCATTATTTAATATTCCAATTTCCTTAGCCTGTAGCAAATTGGATAGCTTCCAGTTTCCATAATAAATTCATCCAAACAGCTACCACACATCCATTGCAACTCATTATCCTCCCTGTGCCTGACACCCTCCCTCCACTGCACCCATCATTCCCCTCTATTCTGCAGCCTTCATCCACCTTTATCCATTTCCATCAACTTTCACCACCTCGCATTGCCTGTCTTGCAGACCTTGCACCTACTCCCAATTATTCACATTTGGCTTAAGTGTATCCCCACACCTGTCCCCACAATTGGCTTAAGTGTATCCCCACACCTATCCCCAGTCCTTACTCTTGTACTTATATGCTCTATTACTAGTCTGATATCAGTCCTTCCTTAACCCCTGGTCCTCATTTGATGGCCTTTATTAATTACGCATTAATACAATCCCTCAATGTACTATATTATTATAGTAACATATTAGTACAATCCCTCCAGTGTATTACAGCTCTTATGAATCCTAAATACTTATCACAGTCCTGAGTACGCTAGATACAATATGTAGCTTAGTAATATATTACTACCATAGTATATATCATATCCAAATATGTCATCATATAACAAGGCTAGCTTTCATATCATATCCTAACAATCATTGCAAGAGACCATGTGGGCTTGATAAATCTTTGTATCTCCACCCACCTACACCCCCTGTGGCTGAACTTTTACCATGGCATATCCTGTGTTTACTGCATGGCAAATTAGAATAATTACCATTCAACCTCTATATGATCTTGCAAGATATTGCAGCAAAACTATGATGAATGCTTCATCATGGCAGATGGCACATCAAATTGGCAACTAAAGAGACTTCAGGGAAAGAGAATAACAGGCCAGCTCACAAAATATTGCTTAAGCTCATTACAAAGAAACCAAAGAAAGTTACAAATTCACACTGTGAGGATCGTTATACATTTGAGAACTCAGCATCTTAAATTGATTCTAAACTTGTGGGTTTTGGTCAATGTGCCTCAGTATCCAGCCACTGTCTGGGAAAGTCAAATGGAGGATGAGTATCATGAGGTCATACCATTTAAAATTCAGTGATAAAAGCCAATGTGACCAGGTCACAATTTGCAGACCATTAAAACCTGTAATCCCATTTTAATGCATGTAAGTGTAGTATCTTCTGACTATGGTACCTGTGAGATTTATGTAGTCCAAACCTGGTTAAAGATCATGAGCAATGGTTTTCAAAACTATAACAGGCAGCACCACTAAATAAACATTGCTATAAAACCTTTGTATGTTCCAGGTTTTGTAAGAAAAGTCAACAAATTTGTACTTTTTAATTCCTTTTTGTGTGATCTACTTTTCTAAGGCTGCTGGATGCCAAGTCAGCATGCCTGCAAGCAACTGATGTCATAAAGGGTACAATTGTACTATGCCTGTTAAGAACTTGTATGCTACTAGTATTGCAATGTTGGTAACATTATTGCTGTTGGTCAGATCTGCTTCACAATAAGTTTTAATAGTGGCCTTATCTGTGTTAATTTCTGTTAGGGATGAATTTTTAGCATTGTTAAAATATAATTTTAATGTGGAGTGAAGAATTATGAGTCTGAATTTAGATCAAGTAAAAACCTGCCAGGAGAAAACACTGGGCTGGCTAGTGCAAATAAACTTTTAGTAAGGTTTCCAAACAGTACTACTTCTCCACCTCTATTTACAGACTGATGATATAATTGCTTTAGGGTCATCCTGAGAAATCTTCTCTATTGGATGTCTGGTGTAAATGAGCAAAGTCCTTTTTAACATGACGATAGGTCTCATGCCTTTCCCAAAATAGAAAGTCTATAAACCAAAAGTAATATGCTACTCTCTGACTTCCGTACAGGCTAAAATTATCTACTTAAACTATTTTGTGTATTACTGGTATTAAATATGACAAAACTGCTATTAAAAAGCAGATTGTTGAGGGTGTGTGGCCAGCAGCTGACAAGGAAGGGAACTCCTTGTCAGCTCTCAGACTGTACAAGATATAAGATTAAAACTCTCAAATGTTTGAGTTAATTAAGTTAAATAAAGAGCCTTACTAAAAGACAATACCTTTGAGATGCTACAGGGGAAAATTTGTATAAATTCCAAGATGGGAAAGAACCAAACAGGACAACTTAAGGACTCCGCTAAGGAAAATGTTCGGGCTCCTCAACCAGTGCCACCTGTAGCAGTATGTTCTTGAATGGAAAGCCGGGGACTTGGGGCCAAAGTTAAGGCTATCCTAGTGACTGTACAACAGCTAGATCATAAGATAGAAACCTACAATTCCAGACTTACATCAGTGAAATGAAGGTGGTTGCTTTGGAATCGGACCATTCAGTGCTCACTACAACAGTGACTAAAGCAGATGCAGTAACTGATGGAATGCTCAAAGAAAACAAACTTTTACTAACCAGATTGGAGTACTTGGACAATGAAGCAGGTGTGCAATCTCCGTTTTGTGGGAATACCAGAGGGCTATGAAGAAGCGAATCCAGTGGGATGTATGCATCAACTGTTTGTGGACTTATTTAAGGTGCAAGCGAATATTTAATCCTATGGCGTACTGGATCTTGCCCACCGACAATCTAACAACCCAGAACTTCTTGAACACTGTTGGTTTTAACAACTAGCGTACATGTCCAGGATCTAATTTTGCAAAGAGCTAAAGCAGCAAAACCTCTTACCTTGCTGTATGGAACAATTGTGAGTTGATTTCCATACCTTAGTTATACCACGTGGATGAGACAGTGTGTATTTGATGCAGTTAGAGCAGTCCTAAGGGAGTTAGGTATTAATCATGCTCTTCAAATGCAGGAATGTTTCATGATCCTGTTTGAGGGTAAAACCTACATCTACAGTGACCCAACTGTGCTGGTCGGAAGCTGGACAGTATCCAAAAGATTTGCTACCCCAAGACAGCAGGTTGATTCAGACGAGGATGACTCTGAGACCTGAAAAGTAAATAAACTGCCTAACTGGCTGGTTGCTTTTTCCCTATTGGGAACTACCATGAGCTCTATGACTGGTGCTAAGGCTTCAAAGGTTAGAGTCTATGAGAGATAAGAGACACATAAAAATTGTTTACCTATACTGTGTTACACCAACAATGATTCTGATGTTAAAAGGGTATTTTATGGAAAGTTGTGACATGGGGACAAATTTAATATTGCTGGCATGTTGCCACCTACTGACATATTAGGGTATGTACTCTATTTGACTAAAAACATAAGCTGTGTTCAAAGGGTTTTGATTATTGATGTTTGCCTTTTCTTGTACTTATTAATATCTGCTGATGTATAGAGAGTTATTGAGGAAGCATCTATAATGTTTGAAAGGGACTAATTCTCTACTAAATTAAGCAGTCATGGACTTCAGTGCAATCGCTGATATAAGCCCATCTATATAGAAGGATTCACTGGACTTTTGGTAATAATTTCAAAATGGTTGTCCATGTTCTAGCTGCATGGCACCTATTTATTTATATTTGGACATTTAAGACTATAATGGGTTCCCCAAAGTGCTGTATCAAAGAATGAAGGGATAAGAATTGTCTACCATGATCATATGTTTAATGTATCCTATACCTGAAATCAAGAAAAGTATGTATGTGGTTACCATTAAACTGAATAAAAATAAAGTAAAAAAGTGGGTTGTCTTTCAGAATCTTGCAGCAGGCACAGAGCAAGAAAAAAATCGATCTTTACAGACTTCAGCAATGTGACACTTTCCTGGCTTCTTCATAGATAAAGGGAATAGCACCCTAGATGACATCACCAGGCTGAAGACATGCTGATTAGCACAGGAACAGCAAGTCTCAGCATCTAGCAGTGTGGTTGAAGCAGAGCACACAAATGGCTAGAAATGGTATGAGATGGTACATTTTCATGTAAAGCACCAGGAAGATACTGTTTTTATAGTAATATTTAATGAATAATGTTGACAGTTTATGTTCTGTAAATTTAATTGCACATGATCTTTAAAATGAGTACAATTGTGACCAGTGCCATGTTATATTCTGCTGAGACTTGCAATGTCATGAACCTATCAGATATGGCATGCCACAGCCCACGTTGGATGTGGCACAAAGACAACACCTTCAGTTTTGCCAATATATATCAATTCTTCTTTTCACCTGTATGTTCACAAATTCCTGCAGATAATGCTTTTTGAAAATACATTTGCAAATGTGCTACCAAAATAGGTAGTGTTCCATTCATGAAGTCTGTGGTGTCTGCATATTGGTGTTGTGCACGTGCAGTGTACAGTGTGGCATAGAGCACTGTTTTGCGGCTTGTGCTGTTGGGTGTTCCTCCCAACCTACTGCCTCCCAAGTATATGTGTGTATCAATAATCCATAAATCATTAATGAAGCTTTAATATTGTAGGCATGCATTTTTAAAATCTACTGTAGAGTGAGGAGGCTGTCAACAGTACTCTGCATAGTGGTTTTTATTCATGGTTTAATTTACATCATATTTGCTTCATGTTTCAACAAATTTAATTTAAAAATGTAGATGATAATATTTTCAGAAGTTAGAAGGTGGTCAGGTGCTTTACATCACATATCGCAGTTTTTTCACTGAGTCAAATTCTCACCTCATATAGTGTCAGACAGTACATAATTCATGGGGTTGTAGTGCAGATTAGATTTTTGTTAAAAGTGAGCAGCCTTTACACTGGTCTCACAGTGCTTTCACACTTTATTTAGCTTTTCAGATTCTTGCAGGTGCTGTATCTCACATTGAGGGATGGTTATGTTGATGGGCATGGTGTGCTGAGAGTGGCTGTTATGGATGTGTTAGCTGCTGATGTCTGTGTCACTGAGCACTGTAGCCCCATTTTCCAGTCACATCATATCAGTGTTATTCTCATTGTGCTGTAAGCCCATTTATCAATGGAGGCAATGGAGTACAGTACAGAGATTCTTGAGTATCCCAACAGCTTTATGCAGTGATGCTGTGCTGGGGTGGCATAAATCAGATACCTGTAAGCCACAGCCCTAATGATACTATCACTGATATTTTCCCTCATGCAGTTTGCCTTCACCACTCAGGATGACATAAGGTCAAACTGCACCTTAGGTATTTCTTTTCATTAGGACTATGACAAATTTATTTACAAGTTATATAGGTCACCCTTATTTTAAGTGTCAGTTTCATTGTAACTAAAGGGTAACTAATCATTAATTAAATGCAACAGGAATAATTACACTGTAGCTACATGTTTGTTTCATGCAAATACAATGTAGTTGCATTGGTGTTACAGTATTGTTAACTAACACTTTATGTGTTGCTATATATTAGGGCTGGGAGAACTCAGTGAAGTTCAGAACCTTATTAAATAAGAACCAGAAGATGGTGAAGTTCTGATTTTTCTGATTAGTTCTGATTTATTGACAAATATTTGAAAAACATGAAATGATGCATAAAAGTGGCCAAAGATGGTCAGATATGACACAGAGGCCAAAAGGAAATAATTAAATGGATTATTTGTATAACAATTAATGTAAAACTTTAAATAAAAAAGCAATCCCTCACTATTAGCCCTTAATGGCTGGCCTATAATGGTGTGGTGGCATATCCTGCTCAGTCTGTGACATGAGTGTGCTGGGAGAGACAGAAAGAGATGGAGAGAGACAGTAACAGACAGGCGCAAGTACCTATATCATAGCATCACCAAGCACTGCAGGCACTGCAGGCAGCTAAGATTTTTTATTGATGGTGCTGTGTGGGTATTATTTTGATGAATGCTCCAGTCAGAGCCAAACATGCCAAAAAAAGGATATGCATGATCAAATGAGTAGCACTTAGACAGCCCACTCACCCTACCCATGTGAATGATACAACTGCTTTGCATGCCCCAGTGTACGTTACACTACCTGGCCCAAGAAGTGGTAATGTTTTCTAGTACTATGACTACTTCAACTGAATCTAGTCAACATGTTAAATCCTTAAAGAAGAAAAACAAAAACATAGTGATCACCACCACCCAGGCAGGCAGCCAGTCACCCATCAAACTGGTCAAGTGCAGTGAAGTTATAAAAAGTTTGACACTGCCATCTGAAGACCTGATGACAGACATACAACACAATTACACCCTTCCTAGTTCCACAGTTGCTGCCAGCTACTGCCAAGTAATTAAGTATCAAAAATAAAATGTAGTAATATAATAATCTCAGTCCAGTTAATGTAAGTGAGAAGTAACCAGGCTAGCAAACCATGCACACACAAACAATAACGAAATGATTATGAATTTTAAATTTAGTAGCATTTTTTTCTATGGAGGCAAATATGGGGACATGAGAAATATACAAAGAATATTCAGTTTCTGGGTTTCAGGCATCTTCTAAGCCATGCACTGTACGGAAATTAAAACAGTACAGTCAGGATCAGTTGCTGAGGACAAAATAGTGACAAGTAGTAGCACTAAAACTGTAGTTAGGACAAAAAGTGAGAAATAGTAGTTGTGACTCGTGAGGACAAAATGTTATAGTAGTAGTAGTAGACAGCAGTATCCTACCTTCCAGGTACCACCAAGTACATTTGTGACATGAAATGCAGTTGTTTGATTTTATTTGGACTCTGAACCTACTGATTATTTTTTCTATTCTGTGCTGCTCATGTGATCATTCAACTAATAATGGCCTGGTCTAGTTCATCCTGACCTGACTTGTTGCAATTAATTGCTACCTCATGTAGTAGACCCTATTCACAAAAGATTTTCACCACAGGCCCGAATTCGTGAAAGTGTTTTAAGGATAGGGAATACTCAGAACAGTCAGTGAATGTTTTATTCAGGTATCATATTTGAAATCAAACTGAAGAATGTTGACTTTGAGAAATGTGAGGCGCTCAGCATTTTCTGGTGTCAAACATGATCGTGTGTCAGAAAAGATGTTACCAGCTGAACTAAACAATCATTCTTAACACACACACTAGTCAGAGGGCAATTCATGTACTTCATTGCAATGTTTACTAAAGCAGGCCAAATATTTTATTTTGATTTCCAGTATTGCAAAGAATTAGCATTCCAGCTGATATTGGGCTCCGCCAGGTACATTTCAGCAATGGTCTGTACTGAGGCTGTGTTACAAGAGGCAGATGAAGAAGATGTTACAATTACATTAGACCACCCAGTTGCAAAAGAGATGAATACAGCCATTGCTTGTATGCTTGCCACAGACCTGCTGCTATGCCCTTTTGTGGAGAAACCCATCTTTCTTCACTTGATGGAAAAAGCGGTACCAAAATATAAAGTTCCCAGCCACACATTCTTTCCACAAAGGCTGTCCCTGCTCTTTATAATGACCTTTCCTGCTTAATAACTGTCAAGGTCCTGGTGGCACTAAGAGTTGAGGTGCTAGACACCACACCTCATGCCATGCCAGTGACCAGGGTTCAGGATTGGACTTGGGTCATTTGGGGGTTGGCTGGGGAGGTAAGGATTGAGCATCCAGAGGACTGATCTCCTTCCTCAGGGTGGGGTTTGTGCTGTGTGCATCAGCACAACAACAGGGGTTCAGTCCATGCCCAGGATGCTTGACTGCCTCCACGGAGGTGGAAACAGCTGCTGCACCCATTGCACGGGAGTGAGTGTGGGGAGAAAATGGAGGAAAAACACTGGGACCTGGCAGGACCTATGATGACCCGATGGGCTGGAGGATGTATCCTTGGGGGTGTAGCCCTTGGCAGGTCTCTTGGCAGTGGTGACAAATAATGTTGTGATAAAAAATAACTGTGTTCTGGAGATGCAAGACTGGATGAGTGCTAGTTGGCTTAGGTTAAACCCAGAAAAGGCAGAGGTATTGATGATGGACCCTGATCGTAGGATGGCCAAGATGTGGGTGGGAAAACCCTCCAGTTTACAGCTTTGAGGGATCCCACTGAATGTCATGGGCCAGGTGCAAAACCTAGAAGTGATATTTGATGAAGACCTGACCCTGAAGGCGCAGGTGTTGGCTGTGGTCGAATCTTCCTTCTACCATCTTAGGAATATCACCAGGGTAAAGCACCTGGTGCCATTCAAAGATCTGCCAACTTTGGTCCAGACCTTTGTGACCACTCATCTTGATTACTGCAACACCTTTTACCTAGGGCTACCAGGTGTAGATATCTGCTGACTACTGCTGGTACAGAATGTGATGCCAGGTTGTTGACTGGAACCTCTAGATCCAGTCATATAACACCTGTGCTGCACAAACTGTACTGGCTGCCAGTACAGTGGTGGATTTCCTTCAAGGTTGCATTGCTGACCTATAAAGCCCTACATGATCTGGGACCATTGTACCAGCAAGGTCTTCTGTATCACTACTGTACCTCCCACGCTCCAATCCTCCAACAAGAGATTGCTAGAGATTTC
Organism: Neoceratodus forsteri; assembly: GCA_016271365.2. NCBI lineage: Eukaryota > Metazoa > Chordata > Ceratodontiformes > Ceratodontidae > Neoceratodus > Neoceratodus forsteri. The sequence goes on along the minus strand of CM057453.1, from coordinate 1,236,993,642 downwards.
CAGGGTATGGTTGAAAACAGCTGGAGGAAGATCATTTCTTTTATGGCTCCTACCCTGTGGAATTCTTTACCTCATCAGATATGAGATAGCCTGACCATGGAAAGTTTTAAGAGCTCCCTTAAAGCCCACCTATTTCAACAGGCCTTTGGTGGGACCTGGGAAGGGTAATACTATAACCCGTAAGAATTTTTAGATGCTAAGTATTTTATTGCTGGATATTAAATAGTGTATATGTTGATATCTGTGTTGTAAAAGCTCTCTGAGCTTGGTAAGGGCTATTAATATAAAGTTTTATATTATATTACATTGTTTTCCATGCAGTGTCTCACTAAGCAGTACCCACCATCCAACTTACCACTGAAATATGGACAAGTAGGCCATCCTCTGGGATAAATTTTATGTGCATTAGTGCACACTGGGCATATTTCCCAGGGTTTATGCCTTGCACCTATGTCCATCTTCAACTTGCTGTTAAGTGGTAGTAGTACTGTTGGTCCTCATCAGCATGCCACCCTAAGTATGCAGAGCATGCATGGCTCTCATACAGCTGAAATGATATTGGCATGAATTAATGAGTCCATCATGAGATGGTTTAAGCCACATAGTTTCTCAGCGGGCTTCATTGCTTGTGATTATGCTGGTAGTGCTGTTAGAACAATCCATGATGACTCATTTTATCGTCTTCCATGCTTTGCCAATGTTCTTAATTTGATTGTTAAGGCATTTCTAGAGCATGAATCAGTAACCAGTATGTTGAATGTGAGCCATAAAATTTGCAACCATTTTACTAGTTCCGCACTTGCCAGGTCAGAGCTGACCACTCTACAGAAAGGGAACTGGGTGCCACAACATCGATTAAAACTGGATGTGGTCACATGCTGTAATCCAACCCTGTACATGCTTGAGTGACTATTCAAGCAGTATAAGCCAATAAGTGATTATGTCATGCAACTGCGTGACTTTGACATGCATGCAGCCATGTCATTCAGTCCAGCTCAGTGGTTGTTAATGGACAGTGTCATTAAAATATGCCATCCTTTAGAAAATGCCACACAAGTGGTCAGCTGTGACAATGCCTGCCTGAGCCAGGTAATACCACTGAAGAGAGTACTGCAACAGGCACTGGTCAATATCAGGGAACAGTTTCAAGGGGCTGCAGACTCAGTAGTTATAGAACTGGCTAATAGGATTCTGCAGTTGTTTGATGATGATCTGAGACTGATTTACATGAACACCTCAGAGGCATATGTCCTTGCAACATTGCTGGATCCATGGTACAAACAGGGCATTACTGCTTTACTTCCCAGTGGTAAGATTGAGGTTGATCACCATGTTATGATCCTTTGTGGGAAGTAGAAAATTAGATGGCATGAGACCATGTAGAGAAAGGACACACTTTGGATCCCAGCCCAGGGACAAACCTGACAGTGGAAAGGGTAGTGCAACAATATCCTCCTCCTCCTCCTCTACCTCATATACTGTGCCTTGTGTAGTGCCCTCCTCCTCTCCATGAAGTTCCACAAACCCTCTGCCATGCTGCAGCAGGTTGTTGTTTCTGTATGGCAATCAATTCATGGTAGAACAGAATTGCAGTTGTCTGTCAGCCATATGGTGCAGTCCTACTTGAATGACCCACAGCATCTCAACATTGATGAAGAGCCATTGTTATACTGGAAAAGCAAGCTATTAGTGTGGCCAGCCCTGGCATCTCTGGTTATCAAGTATTTGATTTGTCCCTATGCAAGTGTTAGCTCAGAAAGGGTTTTCAGTGCCTCTGGTGCAATAGTCAGTGAACAGTGCAGTTGCCTGTCTGAAAGAAACATTGAGTACCTGACATTTATTAAAATGAACTCACATTTCCTCCCATTGCAGTATAAACTGTCACTGGTTTCAAGCTATTATGCAGGTGAAAAAAGTGATGCCGAGCCAGAAACTGAAGCTGAAGGAGAGTGTGGTTCTCCCATCTAAGGAGGAGGACACGTCAGAGGGTTTGAATTTTAGTTACTTGTAACACAAAAACATGCATGTGCACCAAGGTAGTCATCAGCCCACAACATATATCTCAGAGTATTATACTGAGGATTCATGTGCAGGAAATAAATAAATATTGAAAATGCATAAGATTGTTGCTAATGGCACTTGTTACTGTGCAAGTTGGTCGATGCTCATGGCCCTCACCCTCCATAAAAAAATAAAAATTTCTGAACATGTGTTGGCTTATACATTACTGACTGTTTATGATGTGGATCATGTTGTGTTGTATGTCACTTGCTAGTGGAAACAATCAGCTACTTGTTACTTAATATGCACAAGTTTGTCGATGTTAGGGGCCATCACCCTCCCTAAATAAAACAAAAATACCAAAAAGTTGACCAAACACATGTTGGCTTGTCCATTACTGACTGTTTGTGATGTGGACCATGTTGTGGAGTACGCCACTTTCTGGGGAAACACTCAGCTACATGTTACTTAATGTGCCCAAGCTGTTTCTGTACTGTGGTACAGGAGTGGGTTTTGTGCACCGACAAAGTGGCAGATAGGGTAGTTAGTTTGGGTATGCAGAGTAGGCCATAACAGTACTGTATGTAGAGAATGTAAGTAGTGCCTCCATAGCGCACCTTGATGTGTTTAGTCAAAGTGACAGGTATGGATCACTGATTTTCTGCAATAATTTTTCTGCACTGAATGCAAAACAGGCAATCTGGCAAGTATTTGAGATATATTCCTACTGTCAGTCTTAATGAATGTTTTATTGATAGTGAGGTGAGAGTGGGTCATGTCATACACAAGGCTGAGTTAGTGGGATAGTCAGTGGTTGGGCAATGCAATTTGTTTTCTGTAATTAACTATCTCTGACTTTTTTTCCTTCCTAGGTAATGATGTCATGCGTCGCTGCTGCTGCATTTGCTGCCAGGTGCAGATCATCAGTTAGTCCACCATCCCAATGGTTTTATGTTGTGTCCATCCAAACTCCTCACTCATGTAAGTTTTATTTCCAGTGCATGCTTTCAATTGTATGCTCTTGTGCTCATTTTCAGACATGCCATTGTTAATTCATTGGATGGCCCATTAATGGCCTGGCCTCTAGCTTCCTATGTTGCTTTTACTGAGAAGGTAAGTATTAAAGTTTATTGTGTTTTTCATCATTTTCACGAGATCTACAGCATCAAAATCTAGTCAGGCAGGAGTGTGTGCACATTATATGCCTACCATCTATGCAGGGTAAGGGTGGCAGCAGCAGGAAAAGTGTAATTGGGGACATGAATGGAATTTCTGAGGTAGTGCCGTAGACACTGCTGTGCTTGGATATGTTATGGGTTACATATTGCCAGTGATGTTTTCCTTATCTGATCAGGTGATCACCAACTTGTAAGAATCAGTTCCCAAATGTTATGATTCCTTTCCATTTTCAACTAGCCTCATGTTTTCTTTCTCATGAGGTCTGGATATGTCCTGGTCCTTCCTACAATGCTTCTGCTGCTGCTCCTGCTGCTGCCGTGAACCACCATGCATGGACCACCACCTCTGCGGCCTGATTTTGTGCCTTGCAAGTGCCCAGGTTAGCACTTAGTAATATTTTTACTGTAACAGATGTAATCATTTTTCATTTGCAGGCAGGTTTTCTAAGGTACTTTCAGATAGATTATAATTCAGTTTGAGTTTGAAGCAGGTCAGTGTGGGTGGGGCCCTACTGGTGGATTACCTGCTGCAAGCTCTGAACAGTTGTCCTGAATTTAGATTAAAGAGACAGTGACTTCTGAGATTGTGGTCTGTGCTAACTGCTGGTGTTGTGCCTCAACAAAAAAATCACATTCCTGCTGCTTCTCTGTTGTGTTTATGCAACTGTTGTGTAGTTTCCCTTTCAGGCATGCCTCACAATTCCCTAACACTTTCAACTGCTGCTAGTCTTCATCAGTACTTCCTTACTGTCCCTGGCCCCATGCTGTGGCTTCATGGTGTGTCCATTCTAACTGCCCAGGTAAGCATGTAATATTTATTTTCATTTTAGTGAACGTTTGTTATTTTTTGTATTTACTGTTGATTCTGCTGAATGTCTTTGATGCAGGTGTTTTAGTTCAGTTCACGGTGTGGGGTGGACAGTACAGTGGTAGTGGTGGTACTGTAGTAGCTGCTGAAGGCACAGCAGGCCAGTTCTGCTGAAGGTAAATTCAGTCAAGCAAAGTATGTTCTTGGTTGTTTTCATGACTAACAGGTATTGTTCATCAGCTAAATAATGTACATCTTTTTTTTACTTTCTATTTTATAATAACCCTTGTTATTTTTCACCCATTGTCAAACAGGTAATCCGTTAAGTATTGTGATGTATTCTTACTGTCATACTACAGAAATGTGTATGGTGTTATGGATAGTAAAAGGAGGTGGCACACAAGGTTGAAGTTGTACTAGTAATGGTAGTCAGTGTGGTAGGCTGGCACAGATTGCATTGATACTTAGTACGTTTCTATGAACATGTGCATAAAGCCTGAAAAGAGGGCACACTTGGCAAGCAAAATTGCTTTTGTTTCTATACCTATCTCATTCTGACTTATTTTCTTTCCAGGTCTGCCACGTGCTGCTGCTGTCACTGCCAGAATCATATCTGACCCCACCATCTCTGTTGCTTCATGATATGACATCACAACTGACTCGGTAAGTAATTTTGTGCAAGCTTTGTATTGTAAAATAAAACCTCATTTGCATTTTAGGGCAAGAAATCACAAGGCAATTTACTGGGGCCTGTGGATTCCTAGTCATTTTTGTGACCAGGTAAGTCATATTCTTTGTAATGTTTTCTCATTATTTGTACCTGAGAAAAGTACAGCATCATAATCTAGTCAGATGTCTGCACATTGTATGACAGATCACTACCTATGTTTAGGGAGGCTGTCTATGGAAAGTGGAAGGACAGTAAAATATGTGTAGTTCTTTATTTCTGTCAGTTACGGTTGTTCTCAGGTCATGGCATATGTGTAGAACTGTCAAGTACGGGCTTACTTCAACTGGTGGGGGTGGTGGCCATGAGTAATGTACAACCAGTGTTCATCAAATGACCATGTCGATATGCTATGCACGTGACATGCTTTTTGCATGTAACTTGCACATGCCATTGTTGTTGCATTTTTCCTGGTTGTGTGCAACCATGGTGGACTCTCACCTTCTAGTCCTCCCCATGGGGATGCTTGTGATGACTAAGTAAGACTCAGGAAAGCTCCACTGTGGTCAGCAGAACATAACCCCTGATAAAAAAATCATGTCTTGCATGGTTTGTCATGTTTTGTGCTTCTACCATACTTATGATGCACCATTTGCTGTGAGACTCAGCAATTGTTTTTAACAGGAAAGTGCCTGTGTGGCCTTTATGGTGCCATGGCCTCAGCAAACATAGCTACCAATTGATGTAAGCTTGTCTTAACCTTGACATAAACTGGGTCAATAACATCCCCAGCCCAAAACAAGGATGATTACAGTGGTATGAAAAGAGAAATTTTATATTTTTCAAGAAAACCACAACAAAAATTTAAAACTTTAAAACATAATAACACATTAACAATTTACATTGTCAATAACAGTACTAACAAACAAACAACAAGAACAGCAATGTAAAAATAAAAGCAATTTGAAAATATTTATAAATAAAGAAACATTAATGGCACATCAGTGGTCTGCACCCTGAGGAGATCACCTCGAACTCCCTTCTGCCTGCCTCTGCGATGGTGAGACAACTTTAATAATCTTTCTATTGCCCCATTTTACAATGTGGTCCTCCAGGGACTGGACATTTTTAAGATTTTGTATTTCTTTGACCAGTTTCTTTTTGCCCATCCTGATCCTGGTCCTACTGTCTGGGTGGTGGCATAGGATGAGCTATATGGTCCACACCATGCACAGTCCCAGTGCCTGTCACTTGCTGTGCATCCACTGCATCCTTTCCTTTGCCACCAACCTTTTGAGCTCCTTCTGAATTTTAAGGATTCAGTTCCTGCTCCTTTTGTTTTTGGTGGTGTCTGCATCTCCTCCTCTTCCTCCTCTGCATACTGTTCTGCATGTTCGGACATGCTTTGTGTCTTCTCAGTGCTACAATACCAAAGAAATGATAGTGAGGGACTGAGAGATAAGGGTTCATTATAATCTATTCTCTGAATATATGGTACGAGGTGAATGACTGTTATGCCAAGAAGACTGCAGTCATATATGTTTTAGGAGGCAGTATGTTGCAGTGGGTTAAGGCTCTGAGCTGCAGATCTGGAGACCTGGGATTGAATCCCACAGCCACATCGGTGCATACTGTGATCCTAAGCAAGTCACTTAACTTCCTTGTGCTCCCACGTCGCATCTGGAAACAAGCTTTAGCTTAGTGTGCTACTCCTGGTTAAACAATGTTCCTTTTCCTTCCCTTACCAGTCATTGGGACCTTGCATGGTCTCAGTTTGCACCAGTGAATGCTCCTCTCACCAAAGACCAAATACAGTACTAAATCCATAATATGGACCTCTGTTATCTGCCACCCTCCTTATCCACCAGCCTGACCTCTTGTACCATTTGCTCTGTATGGAAATTGCATTATCCACCACCCTCACTATCCACCACCACTGCCAGCCATCACTTTTTAATATTCAGGGCACATCTTTCTAATCTTATTTCCCCTATCTTATCTGCCATGTCACTGGCACAGATGCAGTGCATGCATTATTAAGATTGTGATTTTGGTGTTGTTTGGAATGGAATGTCTTACTAACACATATTATTCTGTGCACTGCTGATGACTATGTTACCTTTCAAAATGGAGTTGAGGTTTTCAATCACATTACTAATGAAGGGATCACTGGCACTGTCAAGTGTGGAGGAAAGTAAGATGTCATATTAGAAGCAATGGTGGATTTTAACATTGCTTTGCTTTTCGTGGGGCCTACAATAATGCAGCTTACCTTCTACTTATCCATCTCAAGTAATGCATCTTCCATGGCTCCCATTGAAGTTAAAAAATCTCCACTTTAGCAGGCTGGCTTGCTGTACTAGTCCACCTGCTAATCTCTTTCAGCGTTTGAAATGGCTAGGTAAGTAGATTTCATTAGCTGATCTTTAAGAGCTGCAATCACATGGCACCTAGCAGTGCAATGTGGCAATGCCACTAAGACTCAATGTGAGTCATTGTCACCCCATTGTTAGAGTTTCCAGTTCCAACTAGTGTTCAAGCTGTGATCAGGTTAAGGGTGAAATGCTCTTAAATCATTAGCTTTGTGTTCTCAGTTTGTGTCTCATCTCAATGTGTGTTACTGTTAATGTGTCCACTTGAAACCCTAAATATTAGCATTATGCCTCCCAGATACTAACCACACATATGTTAGAACTCAGGGACCTTGCGGTCTCAGCCAGGAATGCCCACCCCTCAAACACCAGGTACTGGATTCTGAGGTCACAGCCACAGCCCAAGTGAACCACTAAACATTAACATTACACCTGCCAGATGCTAACCACACATATGTTAGAACTCAAGGACCTTGCATGGTCTCAGCCAGGAATCTGCCCCCAAACATCAGGTACTGGATCCTGAGGTCACAGCCACAGCCACAGCCCAAGTGAACCACTAAACATTAATGTTACACCTCCAAGATACTAACCACACATGTTAGAACACTATTTATGCACACCATACTTACTGAGCCTATTTACTCATAATGTATGTTAACAAAAAACTATATAGATATCTTAACACTAGTCAGGGTCTCCACAGCACTGATGCCTGCTCCTCATCACCTCTCCTGCTGCCACTGAGGTGCTGAACTACTCCAGCATGATCAGGCACAATAGAGGCAGCACCTGTTCACAATAAAGAGAGGAATACTGTATTTCACAGCAGTTGTGGCAATTTTATTTATTTATTATTTATTAGCTTTTGTTGACCAGGTAAGCACGCTATACAAAACAATTGCCTATTGTCAGGTATGATCTGGGAGAGTACAAAGAGGGACAAAGTCCATACAAAGAACAATAAGATACAGTTACGCATTGTATAGGATCAGGTATAAACAGATGACATCACATAACATAAGCAGTCAAGAATATAATACAGTTGAGTATGAAAGAGTATACATAGGATCACATAAGGAAGAACAGTGCAACAACACATCACTGCCTGGGAGCATAAGGTCTATATAGACAAGGACCACAGAAGCGTGCATCTGAAAAACTCTGCCTAGAGCAGAGGTATGTACAATATAATACAAACAGGACCTTAGCAAGCGAGAACCACCCTCAAGGCCCACGCAGAAAGCCACAGAAATGCAGGGACATAGTAGCCCAGTACAGGAACCATGATTGGATTATAGCGGTTTAGGACAACCACATGAAGAGGAAAGCTTCAGGTGAGTCCAGAGGAGGTCCAAAGACATGAGTGACAGGGTGAGGAGCGGACCTGGGAGGGAAAGGAGTTCCAAACTCTGGGAGCACTTTTAGCAAAACCCCTATCCCCATTTGAGTATGAGTTGCTGGGACTTTGAGAACAGCAGAGCCCAAACACCGGAAGGAGTAAGAAGAGGTCGCAGGTATGAGGAGCTCAGCCAGTCCTTGGGGTGCCAGTTCTGAGCACCTTATCCGTGAAGCTACCCAGGACAAAACTCCTATAGTTGGAAGAGGAAAGCCAGTCAAGCTTACTGTACAGGTGACTGTGGTGGGTGAGACAGGGAGCAGCAAGTGCAAAATGACAAATGTTGTTATAGGCTACATTCCACCTTGTGAGGTGATCTTTAGAAGTGTGTGCAAACAGGATGAGCCCATAGCAGAGAGTCGGAAGAAACACATCTCTGGCCAGTACCCTGTGGGCAGCCGATGTAAGGTTGTTCTCCACTCTATAGGCTAGACTGAGCTTACAGTTGACAACCCTGCATGCATTTAGGATATGACAACCAAGATCCAGCTGGGGTCAGTGTCATCCCAAGTATTTAATGGAATCAGTGTTCATAACAGGAGAGTCATCTTGTCCAGTGATGCAAAGGGGCAGGGGATGACTTTATCTTGCCAGGGACCCAAAGAGCATGGCGTGTTTTATTTTAAGATTGAGGACAAGCTTGTTTGCTGCAATGCAGGACTTGATAGTTCTAAAATCAGCATTCTGCTGGTGGATGATGATCGATATCACAGAAATGGGTGAGGATAACCAGGTCATCAGAATATAGAATGGAGCTACAGTGAGCAGCAATGGAGGAAGGTTGTTAACAAAGGACGGAAAGAGGAAGGCCCCAGGACTGATCCCTGGGGATGACTGAGGTCATGGGGAGGTATAGAAGAGGACCTTGATGAGTTTGGTTAATTGATTTCTTCCATGAAGGTAGCTGGAAAACCAGCTTACTACCCGGGGAGACAGACCAAGGGACCAGAGCCGCAGATGAGTAAGGCATGATCAACTGGGTCAAGGCCTTAGATAGGTCAATAAAATGGCACCAGACAGCTTCCCTGGTCCATAGCTGCCCTGATCCCAGAGGAGACAGTAACAAGTGCTGAGGATGTACTGTGCCCTTTCTGAAAGCTGTGCTACTCAGGTGACAGCAGCTCATGGGCCTGGATGTACTCCATAAGTTGCTTGGCAGCTACTTTCTCCAGGAGTTTACTGATAGCAGAAAGAATGGCTATGAGCCGATAATTGTCAGTGATTTTAGGGTTACCTTGTTTAAGGACCAGCACAATCCTTACCTTACCTTCCAGAGGTCAGGGATAACTCCAAGGGTGAAAGACATATTGAAAATATGCTCCACGGGGGCAATGTATGAGCCAGCAAGTTGGAGAAACCTAGGTTCTAGGCCATCGTGACCAGCACTTGCATAGGGAAGAGACCAGAGAAGTCTTTGTGTCTCCAGTGCTGTCACTGCCTAAAGTAAAGCAATGGATGGGAGGCGGGGTGCCTGTGGGGCAGGAGGGAGGACTTGACTATCACTCCCATCAGTAAAGAATAGGGAGGTGAAAGCAGACAAATCAGTGAAATGAGAGTTGAATGCATTAGCAATGGTCAGGGATTGTTACAGTGTGATCCGAAAATGAGCATGTCAGAGACCCCACAGTTGGAGGAACTGCTTACTATGTTTTTGATGTTCTTCCAGAAGTTCCTAGGGTCCTTAGCTGATTTTAGCAATGCGGTTTTACAGTAATCACTCTTGGCAGTCCTGATTGCTCTTTTACATTCATTCCTAAGCCTCCTGTACTGTTGAAATATTGTCTGATCCAATGTGGCTTTAAAGTTAGCCCAGCATTTGTCCTTGGCCGCATGAGGGCAAGAAGGCTCCATGAAGCCACTTAGTAGCAGACCCCCTTAACCTCCACCTGATGAGGGTGCATGCTTGTCTTGCAGTGCGAAATTGGAATTATGGGCTGATTCTCCTTTGCAATACTGTGTCAGGACTAATTAGGTATAAACATTGTACTCTGTCATAAATTGCACAGTGCCATGACTAAAACTTGTCAAGTCAGTGTCTTCACAACTTAATGTTAAGCTTGTTTTGTCCTATATTAACTCCATCACACTGTATCATTTTATAATTTATAGCTTATTGCCTGCTGTAAATCATATTTTATCTGTTTATCTGATCCTCTGACACTGAAGCTATGTAAGAGCTTACACCTTTAATGTGTTTATTCTGATAATTCAATTAATAAATAAAAATAAAGATATTTCTGTATATATATAATATATAAATATAGAATTAAAGCAGAACGCAAACAAGAAGTCAAACACAAGCTAGTAAAACAATCATGCAGTACAGTGCCATTGCAAGAATATCTGATGCCAGTTTATTAGAATAGTAAAGTCATATACTCACTATCAGTAGTGCTGTCATCCTCCACTAAAGCCATTTTCACCTGACTGGATCCAGTGTTGCTGTCTCCCACCTTCTGCTGCACCTTGGTTGCCTTTCACTGAAAGCCCGATGGGTACCTTTTATGGTGACTGCTCCCACAAGGGCCTCAACACCTCCCTGTCACGGCTTTGTACTGTATGTCATCCATTTATGTTTGATGTGGGAAATGGTGTGGGACACAGCACCCGTACCCTCTCTGTCCAGTGTGTCCTTTATGGCAGTCCACACTTTATCCCTCTCTTTGAGGGAGCCTCTCAGGCCAAAGCGTTCACCCGTCGGCGGTGGCCTCCTTACGAGGACCGCCACCTCCTTGTGGCTGAATGCAGGAGCACATTTTTCTCAGTACTCCCACTGGTGGAGGAATCACCCTGCTGGGGCTCTTGCTGCTGTCCTTGAATCTCCTCCTCCTGACCCTCGGTTGCACCTCCACCACCACATTCTGTCTCCCACCTTCCTCCTCGATGTTCCTGCTGCTCTCCCCAAACCTACTTCTTCAACAGGTGCCATTGTTTGAATGCACAATGTGCTATCTGTCTTGACTAAATCTCACTCTCAGTCTCAGGCTAAATCCACTCAATTCCCTCTCATGGATCAGCGGAAGCAGAAATGGTGAAATATGCAATTTCCAGTTCCCTTTCTAAACACAGATTTTTATTTCAAAATTTAAAGAAAAGTCTGCTGTTGTAAGTGGAACACTGTTTAAGACATGCACATTTTTTAACTGCATGAATATGTACACTCAGATTAAGTAACGTTACTAGTGGTGTTTTCTTCTGGAATTGTGGAAATGCATTTCAGCAATGTTACATATCACAGTATTATGCGATTCTGCATATCTTAAGTTCTGCATCTAATGTATGTACATTTTGTGTTTCAGTAATAAAGGTGTTGTTATTATTTACACATTTTTAGTGGCATAGCTTTTATAAAGCACACAACCTGTCTAGAAGTGACACCTGGGCCTAGATATTCAAACTAAGCCAGAAAGTAGCGCAATAGCAGGAGCAGACGCAGTCCACTGCCCCCATGTGCACACGCACAATATTCAAACACTGCACAGGTAAAGATGCACCTGTGGCACATGACTGAATATCACAACAACTGCGCCATAAGCGCAACCAGGATATGCAGTGGTACAGGTCAGATGTGCAATAGCACAACCAGGGATGCTCAGTGGAGCAGGGCAGCAGCACAACCAGGGATGCGCAGGGACAGGATGCAGGGCCACCACCCATGGTAGGGATGGGCAGAGGAACACACAGCAGAACAGACATTGCCCCCACACCCCATGCACTGCACAACCAGAGAAGAGCTGGAAGAACCACTGGCCCAGGGACACCAGCAATAAATCAACCGCTAGAGCATGGTGCCCCAACACACCCCTGCAAGCTGTGACCGTCACACATGGATGCCCTGCTACCCTGTGCCACACCATCCCAGCAATGCAGAGCACACCTGCACCATGATCCCCATACACCCTGCCCAGGAGTAGTGCCCAACAGTGCAGGACACCCCATGCATGCCACCACCCCCACTGTGACAATGCAACCCTGTGCACCACAGAACCATGCAAGGCAGCCCCACCATGAGCACCCTTCAGCGGGTGGCAGCAGACAGCGATGCAATGACTGCATACACAGTGCTGCCATGCACATCTCCCACTGGGGTACAGCTGAGAGACTGACCATGCTCGGGCACACGAGGTACCCCACGTGATAGGGCATGCCGCGGACCCCCCACCAGTGGTACAGCACCCTGCACAGCCTCCCAAGGACACACCCCATCCCAGCACTGACCAGAACAGCCAGTGCAGACACCCTGAGTGGTACATGGAAGCATGCACCACACAGGATGCAACACAGTGCACAGACAAACAACCACCCATGCCAATGGCACACCAACACAGGGACACAGTAGTGGGTCAACCAAGCCCTCGGCGCGTGGCCATGGCAGCTGTGTACACACGGCCAGAACCCCTCCATGGCACAGGTGTGCCAGCAACCTAATGCAGGCACCACAACGCCATCGCCACCAGCATGCAGCTGGAGCACAAGTGACAGACAGTGGAGCATCCCTGCAACAGACACAAGTGACAGCATCAAGGTGTGACAATAACAATGGAGGCAACAGTGCTACCAAGGCAGACCTGCACCACATTAGTGACAGGAGGCAATCCGACATCGTGCTGGGTACAGTGGCTGTCCAGCATGGGCAGCCACCACTGACATGTCTCCAGTGGACTGTGAAGGTCACAGACATGCAGGGTGTCAGCTGCACAGGCCTTGGATGGTCTGACAGGGGCACCATGGACACAGTGCATGCACCATGTACCACTGCACACAGTTATCCAGTGCACAGGGCACAACACAGTAACCACTGACAGTGACTGAGAGCTACACCCACACCAAAGTCTCCTCCCCTATGGACACACACATACACACACACACCCATGATAGCACCACCCCTGATGCCATGCACACCACTGCAGCTGAGCACCATTAGCCCACTGCAAATCAGAGACCACCACAGTAGGCATAACAAAATAAAAGTATTGGAACAGTAATAACAAAACTATTTACAAGAATATGGGCTGAGGGCCACAAACAGGTGGGGTGGGTAGGGGCAGGGGTGAACATATGGGAGAAGGAAGGAGGGGTGTGATGGTGGGTCCAGGGCGTAGGTGTAATCTTAGGGCACATGAAATTCAGCAGGAGCCCAGCTCCTGCTCCAATGGCACCTCCTGCGGACTCCAAGCTGCTCCACTCTCTGAAGAATTTCCAGAGGCCCTGGCCACCTGCAGAAGCTCCTGCAGTCCCTCTCGATTCTCATCATCCACCATCCACCTAGGACAAAGGAGAAGAGTCAATAGGCGTGAATACACAGCCCCTGCAGCCCACCCATTGTTCATGGCATACAGCCATGGGACACGCCTGTGATGGTGTGTGACACCCACAGTGATCGTGTCACACAAGATCTGCCACCCAGGTGCACACAGCCATGTGGACCGCTGCACATACCCACCACCCAGTTCTGCACAGCACCACCGTGGCTGTACAGTGACATGGCTATGCTGTGCAAAGGCAGTGGCACAGCCATGTACCCGTGCATGCATGGACCACCAACACTGCACACCCAAAATGCAGTGCCACTGGACAGTGCTGACTTTACCATGTGGCGTGCATGGCAGTGGTGTCAATGGATGGTGGCCATGCCCGCTGCCTGACCTGATTCACAGCATGCACAGAATATCCTGTATGGAAGGCACTCATCATCATCATCGGGATGGTTCTGGTGCTGACCCACTATGGGACCTCCAGCATGAGGACTTAGCTCCCTCCCTCAGCTCTCATCTCTGCCTGTCATCCCATGCACGGTGATGCTCTTCAGGGCCTCGGGTGCAAATATGGAGAGAGGAACATCAGTACAATCCTGTAGCAAAGGCCCCCCACCCGGGTGTGTGCTATCCTACACAGCAAAACCATTCAGCTCCCCACCTACACCACCACCACCACCACCACCACCACTGCCCACACTGGATAGCCCACCCCTGTGTGGTGGACACATGACCACCGCGATACCCATACGGATGCAACCAGTGTATGGATGGGGCACCTACCTGGCCGTGGAACAGCGCCTCTCCTGGCACGTGCATGCAAGCAGGCAAGCCTGTCCGTGTCCCTCGCTGGAGGTCCCGTACTGGTGTCAACACTGCTCTGCAGTCCTCTCCATCTCTGTGTCCTCCTCCAGTGCCACCACCACCTCCACCCTCACAGCACTCCTGGCCCTGTCCAGGGTGCTCCTCACCAAACAGAGCACCAGCATGGGCTCCACCAGGTGCAACCAAATTGGCCAGTTCTATCTGGCTCTATATTGCAGTCCTGCGACATGCCATCTTTGGATCGTCTCTGATTCAAAATGGCGCTCCCTAACGCCGTCCACCATGTGCAGATGCTGTGTGGTACTGCACTGCCATTCGCCATCACGCTGTCACCGAACAGCATGATAGGGGTGCACCCATGTGGACACATGGTGCCTGGAGGAGGCAAAAGTCGGGCACTGGTCAAGGGTCTCTACACAGACTGCCACAGCGGGATTGGTACTCCCACATGTAGCAAGTAGGAAGTCTGTGTGAGACTTCCTCAGTGGCTCATCATGCTGTGGCACCACAGTGCCCACGGCGCCCAGGGCAAGGGCGCCATACATTTGAACAGAGCACTAGTGCCACTGGCACAGTGGTGGACATACCCTGCACTGCCTCCCATGCTCAGCACATCAGCAGCATGGCAGGCATCAGCATCAGCACCCGGGCATGCACCGTGCGGTGCCTACTGTGCATGCCACAGAGCTACGCCTCTGCCTGAACACATTCAACACAATAGTGCAAGGCAGAACAGCGCGATATTCAGCCAGCATATGCAAATCAGCTCTTCAGCAATTCCATAGCGCAGCTACTTCATTAACATCCACTTAAAATTGAGCCTCGCCTCATTTGCATGCGTTGCACTATATAAATGCGACATAGGGCTGCAGAGGCCATAGTCTGGTATTGCAGTCTATTGTGGTGGGTTTCAAGCTGTCTGCCAGTGTGGAGTGTGTGTGTGGGAGATTCATGGGACTGCACATTCAGAGGTAACACCTGTCATTCCCACAGGATCAATAATGACAGAACGTGAGAGGAGGAGGAGGAACAGAGACGTGGGAGGCGGAGGAGGCCAACTTCACCTGGGCTGAATCAGATGCCCTGTTTCAGGCCTACCTTAACCAGGAACCGCTGCTCAGTGGACAGTGGGGAACACCACAGGCCTGCTGCGGCATGGGATAGGTGGCACGTGCGTCAACCAGCATGGCAACCACCAGCAGTCCGTGCAGGAGTGCAAGAAGCAGGTGGGCATGGAGAAGAGGAGGATAAAAGATAAAGTGGCTGCCATCAGGGCAGCATGTGCTGTGACTGGTGATGGACGGCGGCCGTCAGCGCCTGATGCCACATGAAGAGCGGTGGCTGGCAGCATGTGACGTTGTGCCCTAGAGGGCATTCCAGGTGGTG
Organism: Neoceratodus forsteri; assembly: GCA_016271365.2. Taxonomy (NCBI): domain Eukaryota; kingdom Metazoa; phylum Chordata; order Ceratodontiformes; family Ceratodontidae; genus Neoceratodus; species Neoceratodus forsteri. Next base: position 1,236,977,751 of record CM057453.1, on the reverse strand, counting down.
GCTTCCAGACGGGTGGCAGCCCGTCACTGCATGGTAGGTCCTGATCTGTCACTGTGTGGGGGCTGTGGGGAATGCAACAGGGTAGGGCAGAGACATTAATGCTACAGTGTTCCTTACAACTCCTGAGCATCTACATGGGTCAGCGGTGGTGGGTTCATCCACTGAGGGTGATACCCTGGACACAGAGGAGTGCCCATCCACCTCCACAGGTGTCAAGGGTCAGGACAACAGTGTACCCGCCTGTCTGTCCAGACTGAAGTTGGTGGTACTGGTGCGAAGGGAGTCCCTGCCCGTGTCCCAGCGTGGCAGCGTCCATGGATGCCCTCATGCTGAGACTCGGACTGGTGCGGATCCGCTCGATGATGATGGAGCTCACATCATGGACAGTGATACATGTGGCACAGGATGGCCCCACAGCAGGTAACAGCACGGGCATAGCCATGGTGGCGCCACTGTGGATGCCTGCATGACATCACAGTCCCCAGCCTGTGCCTATCTGCACAGTGGGGCAGCACTGGTGTGCATCCAGGCTGGTTGGGCTGTTGCAGCTGCTGCGGCAGCACTGTTGAGCCCTGGCGGGCGGCCGGAGGGACAGTGTCAGCAGTCGGCCAATGGCGATGGGGACAGTGTCAGGGCGGCATCAGTGCACCACGTGTGGCCATTCCCCAGCACGGTTCTGGTGTGCAGCGCCATCATCAAGGGTGATGCCAGGAGGCCAGGAACACCATGAGGGTCGTCATGCTTATCCAGCAGATGACCTCTTTGATGAGCACAGCTGACTGCTCCAGGCTTCCGTGGATCAGCAGTCACAGCTTGTCAGGGCAGTGGATGCACTCAGTGCGGTTCTGCGCCAGGCAGAGAGGAGCAGCAGCAGAGACCATGCTCTGCTTCTGGCAGAGATGGCCCATCAGCGGGAGGATGTGACCACCACCATTGACAGGCAGACGCGTGCATTCACAGCTGTCATGCACATTGGGCACACAGTTTGTTGCCCATGCACGCTACATTGCGAGTGTCATGTTTCACCCCGTTCCCAGCGTCGTGAGACACCCTCCATGTCGATACCGAGTTCAGCTGTGGGCATCATGAGCATGCCTGGCGCAGGCTTGTTCGGTGAGCTGCAGACTCCTGCTCGAACACGGTTACGTTCCTGCAGTCCAACCCTGGGGGACGCGTGCCACCCCATGAGGCCAATGGTCAGCCTTTCATGGCTAGCAGGTCTCGGCGGGGCTGCCCACACATCCATGGTGGCCGTGGCACTGTGCCACATGACTGACCTGTCTCCACCATGGCTACTGTCTGTTGCTGCCCTGTGTGCAGTGTGTTGTTCAACGGGCGATGCACGGGGGGTACCTGGCCGCACACACACACACACGGTCCATGTGCACACCCTCCCGCTGCTGGCCGCTGGGGCATGTGTGCATGATGATGCCTGCGTTGCACTGCCCACCACTGTGCAGTGGTGCCCAGTGTCAGAGACATGCACAATGATGGGCACTGGGCGGTGGTCATCTGTGGACCTGTGTGTGCTGGTAGGGTAGCGGTAGGGGTCAGCGTGCCTCCTACCCCATGTGCATGTCTTGTGGGGGTGTGTGTGTGTGTGTGCATGACCCGTGTCGTGTTGAGCCTTGCCTATCCCTGATGGCGTGTGCGGTTCCACGCTGAGCCAATTCCCTTGCAGCCATGTGTCCTGGGTCCATCCATGCGAGTTTGTGGGTAGTGCCCTTGCCATTGGTGGTTGCACATGACCCCATGACTTACCTGGGTTGGTAGTAGAGTGCTCCTCTGTGATGGTGTCCCGTGCAGCTGCGACATCCAGATCAGGGGGGAGTCACTTCACCAAAGGGGCTGCCCATCACCATCTGTACGGCGTCCTCATCGTCCCCATCGCTGTCCCCTCTTTGACCTCAGCAGCTATCCCACAGTCATTGGCCATGTTGTGCAGGATGCAACAGGCCAGGAATAGCCGCAGGCCTTCAAGGAGCTGTACTGTAGGGCACCACCAGATGTTTCCAGGCAATGGAACGTGCCTTCAGAATCCTGAGCACCCACTCGACATTCGTGTGGTAGCATGTGCCTCATTGTACCTTTGCTGCGATGGGGTTGTAGCCCGCCGGTATGGTGTGAGCAGCCAGGGATGGAGTGGGTAGCCACTATCATCTGTGTGTAGAGGGTGGACATTAGTATGGTGGGTCAGCGTCGCTCTGCCATGGGCCATCAAGGCCAGTACCCATGGCACCTCTGACTATGCCCCCAAAATCCATGTCATCCTGCATGATTGCATACTCACCTACTAGGTGGCCAGTGGGATGTCCCCACTCTTGAACCTGTGGCACAATGCAGACTGGTGCCAGATGAAGGCATCATGTACTCCCCCAGGGTGCGAGGCACAGACATTGGTTATGCACCCCTGGCATCGCACACCACCTGGCAGTTGATGCTGGCATAGCCCTTTCGGTTGATGTAAGCGGCACCTTCGGGCCAGGTGGTGTGCGGATGGCCACATGGGTGCAGTCAATGGCCCGAGCATGTAGGGCATACGTGCTACCCTGTGAACTCTTGTATGTGCTGTGTACTCTGCGGTGTGCTGAGGAAACAGATGTTCTCCGCAGCATGTGGCAGCAGTGTGCTGAGGAATTGTGTGTGAGTAGGCATGATGCGGCCAACTGGGTTATGCCTTTCATGTCCCCTGTTGGTCTCTGGAAGGTGCCATGGTGAGCAGGCACATGACAGCTGTTACCTTTGTCTCCACTGACAGAGCATGGCTCCGTCTTGTGGGTGCCTGCATCTTATCACTGCACAGCTCACAAAGCCACCTCAGGATCACTCGGTTAAGGTGGTACTGGCCCACGATCTCTGTGTCACTGTAGTGCTCGAAGCTGGTGCGAGCTCAGTACCGCCTGTTGGGGCATACCGCCGATGGGCCCTTCCATGGTCGCGCCCCCTGCTGCCTGCCTTCTCACACCCCTCATACCGCCTCCATCTGAAAAGGTGGCACTGGTCATATCTCTGGCTGGTGTTCCCCCGGCAGCTGTTAAACAGTTCCCCGCTGTCCTTTATGATGCTCCCCTTGCACTGGGTACACCTCCAACCTTTGGCTGTCCTGGCCACTGCCACTGCCCTCAGTCCACTGTGGCACTCCCTGTCTCTCCTGTACAGTGGCACGGGCTCCCCACTCCTGTCCTTTTGCTGTTTGTTCCCAGGTGTGCCCTGTCCTGTTCCTTTCCAGTCCCACTCACTGCTACCCTCTTTTCTGTTGCTGTCACTCTCCCACCTCTGGCTTCTCTATATAGTGTTCTTGTGCCTCTCTCTTGTTTCTTTTATTTTTGATCATTTCCCTATTCTAACTTCGCTTGCTCCCCTATGGCGCATGGCGCATGCTGTTGAATATCGCACTCGCCATTTATTCATAGTTCCTCCCCTACGGTTTGCTCATGCATTCATTACCATTGCACTCTTGCATTGCATTTTGAGTGGCGCGAGCAACCTCACACTGAATATCGCAGAATAGCGCATTTTGGACTTCGCAGGTGCATCTCTGTTGCTGTGCACAATCCTTTTGAATATCTGGGCCCTGGTATGTTACTGCAAATGTTCATGTGGGAGGGAAGAGATATTTTTCTCATTTGGCAAATTAGATGGTTGGGGGCTGGGGGCATGTGTGATCAGCCTGGGTGTTACCTAAGTTGTAAACACATCGGTAGCACATTAGGTAGTGAGTGCTGGCAGACTAGATAGTAAGAGGACCTACAGAATTGTTGGTCAGCTGCACATGTGCACCATGCCCACTGTTGTTACTAATGTCTTGTTTCCTTGTGATTCAACTATCTGTATGTTTTTTTTCACTTTTCAGGTTTGCGTCTGGAATGGTGGCTGGTGATACTTCCACTCCTGCTGTCCCAAATGTACCATGTCAGGCTACAGCCATGCCAGAGGTTGTATTGTCAATCACAAGTGCACAAGTAAGTATCTGTGGTTCTTGCTTTACTTTGACCTTTTCCCAAAACAGGTCCAAATATATTGGAGTTGAATACATTTATTTATAGTTAGAAAATAAGGCCGATATGGTGGGGTGGGCAAGAGGAAAGGGCACTAAGAAAGTGGTAGAAATAAATACTTTGTTTCACATTAGGTAGTGACAGGTGGGTAAATAGGTACTGGGTAGTGAATTGATATGATGTTCAGAATTTTGGGTGTAGCCATACAGCACACAGACTCTGTTCTCCACTGTTTTAGCAAATGCCTTGTTTCTTAGGTGTTTCTGAAACTAGCTCACATTTTTCTCTTCTTACTAGGTGTGCCTCCATAAGGCTTGCTGGATGAAGCTGATGATGCCCTTCTGCCTGGAATCTACCCTGCCAACCCTGTGATTGTATGAGGGAAAAGAGCAGGAATCAAATGGCAACACCAGTGGTTGTTCGATCATATGAACTCCATTGTGTTTCTCAGTCAGCATTAAGCAAGAACGTTTACTGCTTTTGGCAAGGCATACCAATTTTTTAATCTTTTACTGAATCCCTCACCATTGCTTTGTATTGCCTTATTACTCCCTATTAGTAGTATCATAGACAGTTTTGCGAGGCATAATAACACCTTGTGTTTTCAATTACATTACCAGAAAAGTAGTCATGCAACTGGAGTCAGTCAACAATGCCTTAGTCTGAACCTGCTGTGTTACCAAAAAAGTTGGTGATGATGAAGCAGATGATTACTACATCCAGATTTAAGCTGATAATTCACAGTGACACCAGTAGCCAGCAGTTCTATACTTATAAAACAGCATTACTTTCAAGTGTACAAGGTTGCCACTGTTCTAACACCATCTCCCCATACACACATAAAATAAGAGAAACCAAAAAATTAAGGTGGACATTGTTCTTGTCCTCAAATGTTAAGTGTTACCAGTTTACCAGTTTGTCGCTGTTATGCCACCCCAACATAAAATCAGAAAAAACAAAAAATTGTGGTAGACATTGGTCTTCTCCTCAGCTGTTAAATGTTTACCAGTTTCCCAGATTTGGCCGATTATCATGGCCCTGTGCCACCCACACCCCACCCACAATCCCTAAAAAGTAACTGAACCTTGAAAACAAGATAATTGATTCATGACAAGGAAGTATTATGTCAAAACAGTTAAACATCATCATTGTCCAAAAAGGAAAACAAAACTATCAACAATGAAGACAGTTAACAGTATGAAAGAAGAAGTTTTTAACCAGGTGAATACAACAACAGGGTCATGAGCAAGCTCGAGTTGCTGGAGGTATGGCCAGGGAGAAAATTGAACACCTTAAAGTGGGTACACTCATCCACTGAACAGGGTTGGCTGCTGGCCACACCACTTTTCTGCCACCTCAGCCAAGTGACCACAAGTAATGGTGCAGCAGGGCCACAGAGTGATGGGGAGGAGGACATCTGTTGGGAGCAGGAGCAGAGGCATATCTGGATTGCCCTGACTCCTTGGCTCTGAGTCCCATAGCATGCTGGTGATCTCAGAGAATGCAGTTGGAACAAAGAAAAACCACATTTGCATTGTGGTGGCTGGAAGATGGGACCCAGATGCCCCAGATGTCACAACCGTGACCATGGAAGGGTGACCACTGGACCTGACCTGGTCAGATTCAAACACTCTAATGTGCTGGGAGTGGTACAACCTGGTCTCCTGCAGGGGTGGTAGGTTGAGGCAGGATGGGAGAAGGTCCAGCACCTCCATGGGGAGTTACTCAGAGCAAGAGTAGGGGCAATAGAGCCTAGGGAGGGATCACTGAAGAGTAGCTCCAGAGAAAGGGGTCTGAAAAGAGTAAATAAAGAAAAAAAAGTATTCTCACTAGTGCCACTGTCATCCACCACATGCATCCTCTTCCTCTTCCCTGCAGGGGATCCAGTGGTGTTGGTGCTGATCTTCTCAGCTTTCCTTTGCCGATGCTACTCTCCTTTGCAGTGATGATCACGCAACACCAAGTGCCTCCAGCACCTCAGTGTCCCTACATTTTAGGTCATCCCACTTGTGTTGATTTGACAGATAAAAAATGGCACAGGTCCCTCGCTGTCTGTGTCCAGGGTGGATTGAATGGATGACCACACTTTGTCCCTCTCTTTCAGAGGTACTCTGGGCCAAACAGCTTGTCAGCATTGCTGGTGACCTTCTTCACCAGAACTGCAGCCTCCTTGTAACTAAATACAGGTGCCATATTTCTTTTGGTGACTGACTCTGTATTGCTCTGGCCCTGCTGTGGTTGGACTGGCTGCCCACCCTGGTCCCATTCTAGACTTCTTGCTCCTGCTGCTGTGGTTCCTCCTGGACCTGGCTGGTGCTGCCAAAATGTAATCCTCCCACTAGTGCCACTTGCTGCCATCTTATTATAAATGCACAAAGTTAAATTGCTTTCTCAACTCTGTCCCCTACACTCCACTATACTACCTATCTCTCTCTAGCCTTTAATAAGCCTGTAACAGCAAAATTTCTGATTTCCACAGTCCAACATGTGGATTTTTGTTAAATACACATAAGAAATTCAGCAACTCACATTGACTGCTGTTTACCAAATGCATGAATTTTTCTGCGGGACCACATAACACAGAAATATGTAACATGTGGAAGAAGTGCACACACACTGCAGAATTCTGGGGAACAATTACACATAAAATGCTAATTATTCCATCTCTAAAGAAACTGAACACTTTTGACTTAGGAACTTTTTCCTTCTAGTAAAATAAAAAAAGCCACATCAAATACAAAAACCTGCTTGTTTGGGTGGAAATTCCATGGAAGTTGGAAAAATGCTTTCCTAACTTCCATGGAAGCGAAATTCCACCTTCCACAAAAATTCTGCCAGTAGAATTTTATTTTTGCACACCCTAGGTAACATAGAGCTCTGGATCTTGCAACTTTCGTTCCGATCGGTGATGCAGTTATGGAATTGCAGAGTGCCAAAAATGTGATATTTACCATTTAAGTACAAATACTTAGCTTGCCGCATCTCTGAAATGGCTTTGGGGTCTGGTCTGAAATTGTTTGGGTATATGGGGTTTGGGCAGCAGATATGCCTTTTGAAGGTTTGGTGAAAAATATTAATTTTTTCAAAGTTATTGAAGTTTCCATTATAGTCTATGGAAACAATAAATGTGTCATAAAAAGCATGTTTTACTTTCAAAAAGCGCTTTTACCTCAGAGATGGGTTCATTAGTGTAATGCAGCTGCCATCTTGTTTTCAGTAGCGACAAGTAAATAATGCTGTAATTCAAAAATAATGCCCCATTGTAAACACCAACAGTTGTATTTACCTAATTGGGGCTCAAGGAACATGATTCAGTATTTTTTTAAATATTGGCTGAAAATATGTTCATTGTATTCAAGCCATTAGTAGTGTCGCAAATTTGCGGCACTACTAAAACTACTACAAATTTATGCCACTTCTCACTCAACTAATGGCACTGTTGCACAAAAACTGCTGCAAATTTGTAGCACTACTTCAACAGGATAAAACACCATCCCTGTAAAGAAACAAAACCTCTTCTGGACATTTTTATCAAATAATAAGGCCAGAATCAGATTCCTTAGCCCCATTTAGGTAAACGTCTATTGGTGTTTACCTAAAAAAATGTATTCCCCATTTTACTCAGTTTAAGGGAAGGGGCTGAGTAATGTTAACTATTATAAAATATATTTTGCCAACTGCAGGTGCCCAATCCGCTGCAAACACTGTCGCCCCCACCTGTGTGGGACACTGAGACCCACTCCCAGTACCCTGATAAATAGTTTTCTGAATTTGACAACAGCGGGTGCCCAATCACCATGTCAGACATGTAAGTTCACCTCCCCACCAGTGTGGGATATTGGAGACACACTCTAGTGTTCTGAAATATTTATTTTACAATATTTGCTGATGGGGTGCCCAATCACCCTGTCAGCACTGTAAGCCCCCTCACCAGTGTGGGATATTGGAGAGCCCACCCCAGTGTCCGAAAGATTGACAAAATAAGCCTGCAAAAAAACAGTAATCCAATTTCTTTTTTTGAAAAAGACAGTCCTCGTCATCTCCCTGTCACCCTCCCCATCCCAACCCTCACAGTGAGCAACCCACCACCCCACATCCCAAACAGCAAACTGAAGAATCAAGGTAAAGTGCCATATAATGGCTGCAATGGTGTTTTGAACTTATATTGATATCTCAGCCATTTTCAGTATTTTTACCAAATGTTCAACATTGGCTGTTTGTGATTACCCCTCATGAACACTGACACTGTTGTTTCATTAATTGGATCGTTAGGTGATTTTGCAGCCACTGTGTGAAATCACTTTTCAGGACTGAATACATAAAGGACAGTGCCGGTGATCATGAGGTGGGTCACAATAAACCCATGTTGAAAAATTTGGTGCAAATACAAAAGAGACCCAAGTTACTCATGGTCATTACATTTTTCCATGCATGCTCTTAAGTTTGGCAATTTTTATTATTTACCTCCAAATTTTCCACATTGCCATTTTTCACCACCTCATGAACAGTACAGCTCTCATTTTCCACATCCTGCCCAAAACATGGTTTCCTCACCTGTGGCACTGAATAGTAGGTTTGCTGTGATAAATCATCTTTGGACTGATCAATGAAATGACAGTGCCGAGTGTCCATGAGGGAGGGTCCAAAGGAATGTTAAAAGTTGGTGAAAAATTCTTAATGCCCGTAACATTGCTTCCATTGAATTTATTCTAAACACGTACATAATTTTGGAACTTATCAATGTTTTGCAGCCAAATTTTCAACATAGCCATTTTTTACACCACCTCATGAACAGTATAGATGTCATTTTTGCATTCCTGCCCAAAATGTGTTTTCCTCCTGTGCGCAGAATGGCATTACAGTTGCACACAATTACATTTTGGCTTTCATTTCACAGTTTCTCTGTTCCAGTGGTCATGTGGTGAGATAATAAGATGGCTATGCTGACAATTTAATTACTGTTGTTTGGCACATAGAAGTGTAGGGCAGGCTCTGCACTACATATACGATTATGTATATGTAGATATAAATGGGTATATGTGTATATATAGAATAAATAAGGGGTAAGGTGGTATGCAGGTTGTATACCCATTAAGGAGGTAATTAGGGCTACAAGGCCATGAGCCTGAAGAGAGAATGACTTTATTTCCCTAATTAGCCCCTGAGATGGATATGCTTCCAAGTGTTCCACCCTTAATAATATTTGTTGAATAAAATACATTAGGATGGTTATTGTTATTAAGATCTGATCTGCAATCATTTTATGGCATTTAAGGTCTTTTGCAGCAAGCAGGTAAGGCTGTGTAGTTAGGAAGAGAAGAGTTTGGAGATTTCTGGGTTTCTGAGGGTTCTGCGTAAGTGTCTTTTTCCAGGTTCATTTGCAACATGTTAATTGGTTTGGTTAGCTTCTTTATGCTGTGTTAATTGTGATATTAGTGGTGTCCCATAGGGTTTAATGTAGTGTAGGCATACTTCTTATTGCTTGATTAGTTTAGGTATATAGCATTTATTAGTATAGGTATATAGCTGCAATTGTTTAATTAGTGCAGGTTTATACTTTTAATTGATAGATTAGTCTGAGGTGTATTTTTAATTGATAGGTTAGTCACAGTTGCACTGGGAAATAAATGATGGCTTTTCTATGGGGAAAAATTTCCATCCATATATTTCATAGATAGATAGATAGATAGATAGATAGATAGATAGATAGATGAGACAGACAGACAGACAGATACTTAGAAAATTATAGACAGAAACATAGAAAAGGACTGCAGAAGGAGACCAAGGGTCCATTTAGTCTTCCATAAAAAGCCTGGGACTTGGTGTCAATCCGGGGACTGACCCCCACCTTTATCATCTGTGTCCTTGCCCTATCCAACCCATGATAGATAGATAGATAGATAGACAGACAGACAGACAGACAGACAGAGATAGATAGAGATAGAGATAGAGATAGAGATAGAGATATACACACACAATGTAGTTTTGTGTTGTAGACTTTAATATTCATATGTGTTGATATTATTTTCCATAGTGCTTTATGTTACAATACTCATCCAGGCATGAAGAAGAAAAAAATTGCAATACTGAGGCAGAAACCTCTGGGAAGCAAGGCTCTTTATGTGTACCTGTTCTTCCCAGGTACACTGTGGTTTTGTATGCTTTATAACTTTTAGTGTATGTAGTGCTTATGCTTACAGTAGATACTGTAATTATATTTCGACATGTGATAAACAGTATACACACACACACACATATGTCTTGACATATGTATACTGTAGTTGTGTTTGTCTTGTCACTTCATGGTGACTTACTGAAATACAGCTCATGGGTACATAGTATTGCATTTACTGCAGAACAAATTTTCATAATACACAGTACAGTACATAATACAATAGTATCAAATTTCATATATATATATATATATATATATATTGTCAAAAGTGGCAGTCTTAAATTTCTTTCCTGCTTTCATGACATCGTTATACAAGCATTTTCATCACATCCATGTTGCATGCCCTCCTTTTGCAACCACTACTGGCCAAACATTGCCCAAATGGCAAATAGATCACCAACAATGATGTGGTTTTAATGTTAACCAAAGACTGTTCTATTCCATTGACGAGTTCAATTTTGATCTGTGGTTTTGTCTTTGTCTGATGTGTGTTTTCATTGCATAACAGACTATCTCTATAGGGTTCATGTCTGGTGACATGCAATGCAAAATAAAAATTACTGCACAGCTTTTAAACTCACAGTGCTATAAAAGTTGTTCTGGTTGCTATTGGCTGTTCTCACCATCCTTGGGATTACAGGCGGTGTCATGTGTGTGGTGGATCAGGGACATTGGGGTGACATCGGTGACTGTCATGGTGGCCATTCCCTACCTGTCATTATGTGCTCTGTTAGCATCCTCAGCAAGTCCTCTATCCTGTCTATCCCCCTGCACATCCACTTCACCTCTTTTTCAGCTCCTTTACTGCCTCTGTGTTATCTCTCTGTTCCTGGAGGTGATAATGCTCCAGCTGCCATACCTCAGGATAGCATCTGTGTAGTATACACAGGAAAGGCTGTCCTTGCCATCCTGCATGATGGATTGCTTAATGTGCCTCAGCCCCTCCCCACTGTCTGGGTGTGGATTTGTGTTCTCCCTCATACACTCTGTTCTCTGATGCCTATCAATGCTGTGCATGCCACCTGTGTCCTGTATGTGGTTGTCAGTGCTGAGAGGCCATTCTGTCTGCCCTACAGCATGTTGCTGGTAACAGTGTCATCTGTCACATATGTAACATCCCTGGGCATTTGTCTGGAGTAGGACTGCATCAGTGCATCCACATAGGGTGTGGTTGGTTGTGTACTGTTGGTGTAAGTTTCCATCCTCTCCTTGTCTACCTGGGTTTCCACCACATAGCCAGGTGGGGTGTGGCCTCTAACTCATGCCCTTCCTCAGATGTTCATATGGCTACCTGCATTGTACCTCAGGGTGAGAGGAAAGAAGGTGTTAAGTGCTATGCCACTGCTGTGTACATTTAGGGTGTACAACATGAACCTAGAGTGACATGCACTTGCAACATTCTTATGCCACTACTGTCTGCTTCTGTCTCCTATCACATGGCATCTTTGGCAGGGGTTGCATCCTGCTCATTGGGGTATGCCCTCTTCCTGGGTCTGTAGGGTATAACACTTGCAGGTTAGCATGTCTGTTGTCCCCCACACTGCAATATGTATGTGTCAGGGTGTCAATGCACTCCTCTTCCTCCCCATGCAAGGGCACCTCATGGAGGGTGTCCACCACTGTCCTCTCTATGGATGTCAGGCTGTACCCCTGAATGGGCAGCCTTCCACCCATTCCAGTCCATTGGTATTTGACAGCTGCCAGTTTCTGCTTGAGAACTGATTGAATGTTTTACCACTTATGTTTTATGACTACTAGCATGTGTATCTCTGACTAAGCTGCACTGATGCCTGTCAGTATGTCCAGCCACAGTTTACCCTGGTCCCAGCTGGTGCCTTTAGAGACTCTGCCCCATACAGGATGGCATAGTGCTTCTGAATGTTAGTGACCATGGTGGCCACCTGTCTACTGGTGAAATTTGTGGACCAGAAATGGCCTCAGTCATGTGTCTGTCCTGGTCCAAGCTGGATGGGGTGATAGCGATCAGTTCCATAGGGGCACTGGTGGTGGCATGGGTGCCACAGGTGCATCCATTTCAACCTCCATTGGTGCATGTTCTGCATTCTCCATAGTACTATTCACATCTGCGCTGCCTCATAGGGCTGAGAGGATCCACCCTCCCTCAGTGTGTGCATGCTCCATTCTCCATGCCTGTGCAGCATGTAGCTGCACACTGCTGATCTCAGCAATTAAATGTGCTGTTTTCATGCACTAGTGCATAGGTACCAAAGTGCATTAACTGCAGTATTGACAGCCCATTGGCTAGCTTAGTTGTTCAGTGGTTAACCTTAAACAGTGTAACTCTATTTTGAGACAAATATATTGTATAATGATTACCATAATGTTTACCATATTCAGAGTACCCTTACCTGGGGACATTAATCATCATGTATAGACTACAGTAAATGACCGAAAAGGTTTATGTTTAAGGAAAATAATGGCATCAATGGGCTGTAATGAGCTATTAAAGGGACAGTGATATTATAAGTTCATTACAGTCCTGGTATGCCATTAAGTCTGTATGTACAAATCTTTCCTTGTGTATGTTTTGTAAAATACATTAATGTAGTCAAATGTGTCTTTGTGTTTTAAAGATGTTAAAACAGTTTCAAAAGGTTCCAGCAAGGTAGGGTTTATATGTAGACTAGCTGATTAGCTGCTAGTGTGGTGACTGTTTGACACTCATCCAGGTGAGTGAATACTGTATCTGGAAGTATCTTGCTTTTGTTTGGTATGATTGTGCATTTTAGCAACCTGATCATTTGCAGCAAGCTCAGGTAATTGAATTTGTCTTTCAGCAAACTGAGCATGTGCAGGAAACTCAGCTTCTGGCTCTGAGTCTATGCAGTATTTTTGAGAATAGTAATGAGAAGACTGTTGTGTTCCTCTGTCTGTTTTAAAGTGAGTGAGTTTGGTTTTAGTTGCTTTTATATTTGCCCTTGCACTTGTGTAAAGTGAAAATATTTCAGTGGTACTGGATTGCAGAGGTGTATCACTCTCAGGTCCAACGCAGCTCAAGCTGCAGTGGGTTCAACTGTGACAGTCAATAATCAGCGAAGCAGATCATTACTTTGGTCTGCCAATTGATGGGTGGAAACTTTATGTACTTGAATTGAGGTAGCCTTGCCCATCAGACAGCAGCTGCCTTCCTTCATCTACACAATTCCACCCACCAACCTGCTGAGAGGTGAGATTAAATAACTGCTGGCTCAGAGTAAACTGATAGAAAAGCCACAGACGGTAAAGCTGGATCTCAAAAACAACCTCACATCACAAATAGTTGTAAGGAATTCTTTGAATGCACAGGGCATGGACAGCTTGTTTACCAAGTGATGGACTGATAGCTGAACCAAATGTTTTGTAGCCCTTCATAAGTCACAAAATAACCAAAGCATGGGAGGGCAAAAACAAAATTCATTGACCAAAACAAACCAAACCATCTCAGATGTTGAAAATGCAATGAACAAGAAAAACAATTATTTTCCTCCATGGCCTGCTTTTAAAGTCATGTATTTATTAACAAAATAATCTGTATTGGGCAACAAAGGCAGCATCAGTTTCTTGAAACTGATCATGTAACCATACATATTAAGATACAAATTTCGTTTACAGAACTTTGTGGTAATAAACTAACAACTAAAATGCAGAAAAATGAAGAACAATCATGACTTGCCCATTATTCTACCAAGTTGGATAGCAAAGACCATATGGTTTGAATATGCATATCAATAACAATCCTGTCATTTTAAAGGCACATAGTTTAAAGGACCACCCACATAAAGCAGGATCGATGCTCCAGACTCCTTCTATAATTATCAGTCTTTCCTCTCACAGTCCTTCTAGTTTGCCACTCTACCAACATCAACAAAACCAACAGCTTTACCAACTACACACACAAACAAGGACTCCACAAAAGACAAAAAGACAAAAAATAACGTAAGTAAAACTTGCAAGTTGTCAAATTCAACCATAAAAACACACCCACCATTGGAAAAGCTAATTTGTTGTTTTGTGGATAGAACAGATAAAAATGACAGAGATTCAAAACCCTGATGGAACAAGCCTGGAGTGGTTCATTCATATATCCATTTTGGTGATTGTTTTGTTTACTATTTAATAATCAGAGACACAAAAAATCCACAATTTTCTGACTATTTTCACTCATCTGTTTGATTCTTCATCCCTTAGTTAGGGTTTCTTTTCATCAATGCCCAATGACTCTGACATCACATCATGGAAGGAAGCCCGTGGTTGTAAACAGACCAAGATAGAACAATGAGTCCTTTAATCTACATTTTTGTGTGTGTTAATAAAAGCAAAACACCTTGGAATAGCGTATGAATCCTTAGATGGTCACGTTGATAAATACCATATAAAAGTGAAGGTATAACACATTGCATATGCTGATTTTTTGCTCTGCTACATCCCACAGACATGCATTAACATTTGACTTGCTAGATCACTCTTCTTATTTTATGTGTTTGAATCCTCTGCATAAATTGCCAGCTGCTGATTTAGTACGACATGACAATCCTGCAGCTGTTATTGGCTGGAGGTTTGATTGTTGATTGGCTCATTGTACTACAGTGCTCTGAGCATGACTGACAAGTTTTAAATTGTCACCGTACAGATTTGAGGGAGCTGCTTTTCATTGTTTGGAGCTGTAGAAATGGCTGTAGTGTAGTGGAAGATGGTGGCCACAGTCACAATCTGGTGTTATATGAATTAATAGCAATTGCATAAACCAGGCTATCAAATGTAGTGTGGATAGATTCAGAACTGCAGTACTGAATTAAATAAAAATGAATTCAAATTAGTTACCAGGTAGCTCACATTTCTGTATGTTTTATTACCCAAATACAGTGACATCTAACCGTGTACAGATAAAAAATAACTTGAGTATCCATTGCTCCTGGTGCTGGCACTCTTTATAAAAAGTGGTACCCATACTCGTCTGCACTTTTCGAAATACTGTACCCCTTTCTGTGTCATTGGCCAAACATTTGCACACCTTAAATACAAAGGCAATGAGTCAATTATGGTTTTCCACTCCTTTGAGAATAAAATGAGGAACCAGACTATGGGTCTGCAACAAATGCATAGGGTATTTTATCACAGTGCATATTTATTTCTTTATTTATTAATTTATTTATTTATTTTCCAATGCTTCCTATTATTATGGTTGCCCTTGCACAAAGAGAACACAGTGCAGCGATACTGGATTTCAGAGGTGTATCACTCTCTGAAAGACAAAAGAACCTCTGTGTGCAAACACTGAAACTGAGGGTTACCCCAAAGGACATTTGGTTGGGAAGCCAAGAATCTCACTCTCTGGCCTACTGCAGCTCAGTTGCAATGGACTTGACCATGACAGTCGAATGATCAGTCAGGATGATCATGATGCTGCTCTGCCAGTTGATGCACAGAAGCTTTGTGTAGTTGAAAAGTAGCCACGCATATTAGACAGTGGATGCTTTTCTTCATATGCATGACAAAGCCCACCAACCAGCAGAGCTGGGAGACTAAGTGGACAGTTGACTCAGAGTCAAGTGATGGAGCAACAGGAAATATAAACACAGTACAGATCATGCACGGAAATGGCTGCTAGGATGCAGCAACAATAATTCATGAGAAAGACAAATGTCAGGCACTCACAATCCTTGTTTTCTGAAAAATGACACTGCTCCTGAATGTTACTTGTAAGGCTGCTCAGTTATTTAGGGGCCATGCACGACCACATAAAAGAGACACCTGATGTGTTTGGATTATAAAAACAATCTTTCTGTCTCTCTCTCTCGCTCCTCTCTCTCTTTCTCTCTCTCTCTCTCTATATATATATATATATATATATATTTATTTATACAATACCAGTGTGGTTAACTTTTAGCAAATATCTGAGATATCTGCAGGCTTGTCTGACCTACAGTGAGGATATCACATTAATCCTCAGTGTGGCTCTTTATCCGCACAGTAGGTGAATGAGAGGCACTATCTGCACTTCATCCAAACACAGCCATAAACTGCACTCAATCACATGACAAGAGCTCACCATCAGTACACAGCTCTGACTTCACCCTCAGGATACCTTCAACCCAGAACCTCTTCAGCGTGAAACTGACATTCACACTGAGAGGTTTTCTTTCTTCCCATTACAGTGTGCATGCAAAAAACTGCAAAAAGGTAACATCAAAAAGTAACAAACAGCAGAGCACAGTCAATACCTTCATCAGTTCCTTCCTTCCCCAACATCCTCCATACCTCTCAAAGTTCCTCGGTACCTGGCATGGACCTTCTTTGCTGCCTCAAACAGCACACAGAAAGAAAAATCAGGATCAACCAGATAATCCTTCTTAAGCCAGATGAAAAAACTAAAGATCCTTAAAATAAATAAACTGCCATCCAGAAACCTTGCTCCCTTGTTAAGCGAGAGGAACCACCACCATATTGAAAAACTTCTTCAACCCTCCACACAAAAAAGCAACCAATAAGGCTGCATTCGACAACACAAACACTATGGACCCTAGCAATCATGCTAGCATCCCTACTAGTGGTGGGCAAAGTGGTCCCAATTAGCTCCATGGCGTGATCCGGAGAGAAGGTGGATTCGTGGTGCTCCACAACGAAGAGGAGTACTTCGATGTTATAATGGGTAACGTGAAGTCCATTGAAAACAATGACTTTGCGCTACTCCGCCTTCAAACAAACACTCCACCAATTCTTAAGGTGAAGTACATTGAAAATAATGTACTCCACCTCATTTCGCCATGTTTTTAAGCTCTAAAGGTGAATTTTGCAGTGATTCATGGGATTTCAGGTCACATGGGCCTTAGATTGTTCTGCAGAGCCTCAGTTTGGGGTAGTGTGTGTATGAAGCTGTGGGAGAGAATCTGTTCTGAGAGCTCTGTGATTCAAACCTTCTAAAGCTGTTAAAAAGCCTTTTGGGGTCATTTGTTTTGCTGAAACTTTAGTTCATCGATTATAGGAAACCCTCTGCTACATATTCATAGGCGCTTCATTGTTTGTGTGTGGAGTTTGAATGTTAAAGTACAATATTCAGTCTGTGTACTGAGAGACAGTGGAAGTGTGCTTTGGGGGAGGGCATATCTGTGGTGTGAGGTAGATTAACGAAGAAAAAGACAGAGCTTTCTGTTTTGGTGATATTTTCTTGTATAACTGTGTTAATGTACACACAGTAATATTTTCAAAAATGCTTGCCTTTTTTGCTGATTGTTGTGGTGCAGCAGTGCATAATTTTAATTTGTTTAAAATATGTGGTTATATTACTGAAGTTTTCAATCTACTCGCATTACTTAGTGTGCGTGTGGTATGCGTGTCATGCATGTCATCAAATCAGACACCTTTTATTGTGCCATAATTTCAGCAGTGTGAACCTGCTATGCTATCCACTGCAGCTGTGTAATTTTGTACTTCTTTGTGGTATCTTTACTAGTACTAGTACTAGTGACTGTTACCGCAACAGTGCAGATACACTGCCCGTCCCCAACAGCCTGCCCCAGCTGGAAAATGAATTATTTTCCAGATTTTGAATTTCTGATGGTGAGCACTGTTTGGGTGTTGTGCCTTAGCATCTGCATCTATCAGTGCACAGCACAATCTTAATCTCTCTGTGCATTTGCATCTCTTTAGGGCCCAATCTCCATCTCTAACTTAAGTCACAGTTGTTTCTTTGGCTTCCCTTCAGAGTACTGGACAGGTGTGTTGCATAATTCTGCATGAACATTGTACTGATTAATATGCGTTTTTAAGTCGGGACCATTATCACGAGTCATTTGTGATACAAATCACGTTCTTCATCATCATGGATGGTCACAAATGCAGTCACAAATCACAATTTATGATCACATCACTAATCACAACATTAATCTTTTATTAGTTACTTGGATGTATTGTAAGCCTGTTTTGTAGTAGCTCTCCATGCTTCATCACCACCCCACCATTGTACTCATTAATGAGGTTCTTTTAAGTCTGGGAGTTTGTGCCACACCTCATCAGGGCCCGGAGAAGTACAGCTGTAGGCACTCGCGTTTCTTCATCATCATGGTCACAAATGCAGTCACAAATCATGATTTCTGATCACGTCACGAATCCACAACATTCATTTTTAATAGTTACTTGGATGTATCTTAAGCCTGTTTTGTAGTATCTCTCCATGCTTCACCACCCCCATTGTACTCATTAATGGGTGTTTTAAGTCAGGGAGTTTTGTGTGACACCTCATCAGGGGGCCGGGGAAGTACAGCTGTAGGCATTCACATTTTGTCATCATCATGGTCACAAATGCAGTCACAAATCCTGATTTATGATCATGTCACGGATCACAACATTCATTTTTAAGTTACTTGGATGTATTTTAAGCCTGTAAGAAAAATAAAATTTACAGAAGAGCAAATTAAGTGAAAAAGAGTACAGAAAAGACAAAAAATGTAGCTTTTAAAAAAGCTGCTGGGTTTAAATCAAAGTTTAAATCTCCTCTCTGATCTCAAAGTATCAGCAGTCACAGCACTACTCTCTCTCTGTCTACTCAGGAGAAAGTAAAAGTGTCTGCTTGTATGACTCACTTTCTTCCTGCCTAGCTAAAGATCATGTGACTTACAGTACTGTAAGCCATGTGATGTGTGGGGGCTGCCAAATCTGAAACACCAAGTGGGTCACTTAGAATCATAATGAGGAACCGGAAGTCCATTAAAACAATGATTTCGCCTTACTTGCGTTGACATTCTGCCTTAATATGAAGTGGGAATGACAAGCAGAGTGAGCATTGCATTGCCCACTCTGCATAGCGGAGTGGCATCGCGGCGATCACTGTTTCACTTCAGCTGGTGGAATTTAAATTCACTGCATCTCTAATCCCTACCCACAAGTAACCAACAATAAAACACCGGGATTTAAAAATCTAAATATATCTATCTATATCTATCTATCTATCTATCTATCTATCTATCTATCTATCTATCTATCTATATTTAAAACAACTAAATCAAAACCAAAATGACAAATAAATAGTATTGCATAAATCAAATATGTAATGAGGCTGCTAAATATCTATATTTCCCCACCTCATGGAGTTTAACTTTGTAAACTCACTCATGGCTATGCCACTAATGAGGTCCTAAGGTCAAACTGCACTCGGAGGAATACCAGTGGAAGGAGGGGCAGCTTCAGAATAAGGGTGCTAGCTGCACATTTGAGAAGACTTGATAGACCTCTAGGCCTTTATCTGCTGGCAAATTTCATATGTTTGTATGTTCGTGTCAGTGATATTTTCCATAGTTGCATTGCATATCCCTCTCTCTCTCTCTCTCTCTCTCTCTATATATATATATATATATATATATATATATATTGTGTATATAGAGAGCCAACCCTAGGTTATGTGGTCACACTCTGATATACATACACCTTGGGTGGTTGAATCCTTGTCCTGCAGCCTCGTACACCACAACACAAACCAAGGTGGTATGTCAGGTGCAATCACACCCTAGAGTGGGTTATCTATATATATATGTAATAGATAACCCACTCTAGGGAGGTGCAGTTTCACTCTGATATGTGTGCATACCTTGGTGTATGCAGATGCATGAGGCCACAGGCCAAGTGCATTCAACCACCCAATGTGTGTGTATAACAGAGTGTGACTGCACCTAGAGTGGGTTATATAGCTTATAAAATGGCTATAAATCTTTGGGGCAAAAAGTAGTCCTTCTCTGGCACAAATTAATTTTGTTAAAGTGATCTGATTCATCAAGGTAGTGCTTGTGTGGCAGAACTTTGAGTTTTATTCAGGTGATTTGGTTGATCTTGCCATAATTTTGATTGCTCAAGACTCATAGAAAAATGTTATGGTTCATCCTGACTTTTTAGCCACTTACTGTATAATTACTTTCACTTTTGTTCCTCAGTGTAGCATGACTGAGCAGTTTCTGCTCTGGTAAAGAATGTGTCAGGAAATGTATATGAGCGACTCGTTTTGTGTGAAAATGCTGTCAGATGTGGGGTTTAAGGTTACCTTTGTGAGTTTTGACAGAGAGAGGCTGCAGAGTGTAAAGCAAAGAGAGCAAGTGACTCCGTGGCTTCTGAAGACCTGATGGAAGTGTGATCAAGGGTTAATATAGCAACATTCCTCATGTTTCCATCTGGTCTTCTGAAGCTGCCAAATCATTTTATTTTCTTGCTCTACAATCTGTGGCTTCTCTCTTAAAACTCACAAGGTTACTAACCCCAAAGCTGACATCATTTTCACAAAAACATAGCTATTGCTGTACCTTTCCTGGCACATTCTTTACCAAACCTGAAACTGCCTAGTCATGCTAGTGCTGAGGGACAAAATGAAAGTAATTACACAGGAAGTGGCTAATAAAATGGCAGGATCAAGCAGATAGCTTTATAGTGATTATTTATAAAGAATGATGGAGGCGCTGATGAGCAGCTAGCTGAACGGACATGGGACTCCACGCTGCTCCCTCCTTATAGCCGAAAAGTTAAATACAAAATAGAAAAATGCCTTAGTCCGCAGCAAATTCATACCTTGTGATATAAGAAGATAGGTTGGATGAATATTTAACCGGATCTCGAAACCCAAAGAAATGCTGCAAAAATGTGAAGAAGGGGAGATGGTGGCAGCCTAGTTTAGTTGTTGGCGACGGAGGGTTGCCGCTTTGGGAAGAGAAGTTACGGGCAAGTTATCACAGCATCAGAACCCCATTTAATAAAGTTGGAAGGGAAGCTGGACCTGAAGCTCCAAGAAATTCAGGAGCAACAGGTGGTGCAAGCTGGCAGGATAACAGAGATGGAAGAGAGGATTTCACATATAGAGAATGAACTGCTGGTGACTCCTGGACCAGTAGCGGCCCTCAAAAGGAACTGGGCAACCTGAAGGAAGCATTCAACTACCAGGAAAATTATCACCGCCGACTTAACTTGCGGTTAAGAGGTCTGCCAGAGGGTATGGAAGGATAGTGCGATCGACTTCTGTGCATGAGTGTTGCCTGGATTACTGGGTCTCCAACCCGTGAAGGAAAGTTCAAACTCGAAAGAGCTCACAGGGCTGTGATGCCCAAACCGCCAAAGGACCAGCCACCGAGACAAATAATCTTCCAATTTCACCACTTCCAAGACAGGGAGATGGTGTTGAAAGCTTTTGAGAAAAAGGAAGGTGGAGTACGAGGTCCACTCTCTCTACATGTCACAAGATTATTCTGCTCGATTGTTAAAGAGGAGCAAACTGTTCAATAATACCATGCAACATCTACAAGATCTAAAGATTGAGAATTTCCTGGTGTATCTGGCCACCTTGAAAATAAAACATGAGGCGCCACGTGCTCGTTCTGGGAGGTCAAAAAGGCTGAGGAATTTGTGAAGAACCTGAGGCAGAAACTACGCTGAATACTGGACTTGGATTCAACTAAATGGGACAGGGTTCTGTTTGAGTGCTTAAGCAGAAGGAGGAGAGACTGTGTTCCTAGTTGGCGTTGTCTGTGTTCTGTTTAAAATCTGATGTTAAAGTCTGTGCTGGAGAGGAAGGAGCATTTTCTTACCCCTGGGGCTTGTTTGAATGGACTGGGGCCCTGTGGATTTACCCGATCACCAGACTGACTTAATAGGTGTAGAGAGGACCGAAGGGGCACATGAGAGATTGAGTGGAGTGTAGCTTCATGGCGGGAGCCAATATTGCTGAAGAAGCATCCAGGAATGAGAGGAAGAATGTCCGGGAGTGAGCGAGAGGGCAGGCATGAATTCCAAACATGTGTGGGTGCAGGTAGGAGGGTGGCCGGGGTGAAGGGCTCAGTGTGGTGGTTTTAGGTCTGCCTAGCTTCTCTGCTTGCCTTGACTTGTAGCCTTGGTCATCCTTTTCTGAGCACAAGATTGATGCATGCAAGGAAGAAGCTAATGTAGGGAGAAGGATGGAGGCAGGGAAGGGCTTCATGTTGAAAGAGAAGGAGGCTCTGAGTGAGGTAGCAGTGGGAAAGAAACAGTGAGGAAAGTGGTGGTGATGTAACAGAGGTAATCAGAGGGGGGGACACCTAGCAGGGCCTGGTTATAGGACGAAGGAGACAAGATTAATGTGGCTGTGGAGGGAGGGTGTAGGAGCATTTTTATCAGTATCTGGGGATGAGGTAGACACTGGAGTCAGGAGACTAATAGTGTCTAAGGGAAGAGAGAAATATAAGGGAGGGGAGAGGAAAGGAGGGTATGTCCTGAAAGGGGATATTTTTGGGTGAGGAAAGGGTGGGAGTGCTGGAAGGAAGAAATGGATATGAGAGACAGGGAGAGCAGTGTATAGAGAAATGATGTATATACCAGACCTGGGACAGAAGAGTGGGAACAGGTAGTGTATGGGTTGGGGGAATGGTAGGTATGGGGAGGAGTGGACGGGGAAGGGGATAGAGGAAGAGTGTACAAAGTTACATGTTTGAGTTGTTGATAAGATTGTTTGCTCTGATGATGTTATCTTTATTTTGAACAAAGTTCAACCAAAATAATTAAGTATGTGAGCTAATCATGCTCTCATTGGTAAATGGAAGGAAAGAACATTATATATCAATGTTTGTTAACCAAAGTATTAATGTGAGCACTTGGAATGTCTGAGGTATTATAAATCCAGTAAAGAGGTCTATGCTGTTGACAGCCCTCAAAGAGAGGTGCTCAGATAGCTCTGTTACAAGAAATGCACCTAACGGAAGTGAAGCATGCGAAACTGGCTCGAGGTGGGTGGGTAAAGAGCTATGCGTGCATCTGCTTCAGTGCTAAAAGAGGTGTAGCCATTTTGATACATAAAGACCTGCATTTAGAAATACAGAGGTGATTAGAGATGCCAAGGAGGAAGATATATTTTATATGGATCCTTGAATGGGGAGCAAATCACCTTGGGATCGAGTGTATGCCCCTACTGTTTATGATCACCAATTTTATACCTCTTTGCTGGATTTATTGGTTCAGGAGCAATTCCTGGGTTTAATAATGGGGGTCTGAATTGGGCAATGGACCCAAAACTGGACCACTCCAAGGGAAAGGGAGGACATCAGGGTGGATGCAATAGTGGCAAGAGGGAATGGGGAATTAGATTTAGTGGATGTATGGCAAATGGTATATCCAGGAGTGAGGAGTATACTTTTCAATCCCACAAGGCGTGGACACAGCTAGATTACATCTACACAACAAGAGAATGGTATGCTCGGATATGTGAGATTCGACACAGCCCTATACATGTGTGGACCACGCAATGGTGGTGTTGAAAGTACGAGGTAGGAAGAAACAGGGTCCCCCTCCTCATTGAAATTCCCCATATACATGGCTCAGAATGAGGAGTTTAGGAAGCATTTGGAGGAGACAACAAATGATAAAGAGGAGTTCTCGAGAGATATACTGTGGGAAGCGGCAAGGCATTTATGAGGGAGCAATTATAGAGTTTGTGTCATGGATAAAAACGAAAGGCAGGCACAGATGAGTGAACTGGAAAATAAACTAAAGAGTTAGAGCTGAGGGTGGCTTGGGGAACAGGGGAGGCCATCCGATCCCTGGACATGTGAGGAGGCCTTGAATGCCTACTTAAGAAATAGAAGCAGGAGAACTTGTTTATTTAACAAGAGGTTTATATTTGAATGGGAAACAAACCAGGCCAATGGTGGTTAATCTTATGAAGGTGGTAAGAAGGTGGGCAGAATTTTAGGGGTGAAGGATGAGCAGGGAACCCTACAGAGCAAGGATAAGGGGATGCAGGGGCCTTTCATTCCTTCTTTCAACAATTATATCGAGTGGGAGATATAGGAATGAGAGAAAGAATGTTAGAGTTCTTGGGAAAATAAAAGTCCGAAAGTCACAGACGCAGAGGGGAAAAGTTGGGAAAACCAATAACAGTGGAGGAGGTGATGCAGGCTATCCAAAAATTACAGAAGGGAAAGCTAGTGAGCTGGATGGATACCTGGTGGAGTATTACAGAGTTGATGGGGCCTGAACTGTGAGGTGTTGTGTAAAGTGTTCCAACAAAGGAAGAGAGACAGGGAGGTCAGTTTGCCAGAACACGTGTTATGATGCTGTTATATGCCTCATACCAAAGGAGAAAAGACCCACAACTCTGTGCCTCTAGTATCAGCTGATATCGCTGCTAAACTGTGATTTGAAGATATTGGCTGAAGTGTTGGCCAATAGGTTAGATGAGATACTCCTGGGATGGTTCACCCAGACCAAACCGGGTTTATTAAAGGAAGACAGTCATATCATAATATGAAGCGATTGCTTAATGTGCTTTGGAGAGCAAACAGGGAAAGGAAGATATAGGGATTCTTTCAATGGATGCAGAAAAGCATTTGACAGGTGGAATGGGACTAACTGTTTGAAATAGTGGGAGGTTTTGGTCTGGATAGACCCTTCTGGGATGGTAAAGGCAATGTATAAGCGGCCCGGGCACAGGTGTTAGTGAATGGCAGTAGATCGGAGGTTTAATTTGGAGAGAGTACAAGGCAGGGCTGCCCACTTTCTCCCCTATTGTTCGTGCTCATAATCGAACCTTTGGCTATAGCAATTAGAGACTGTGGGAGAATACAGTGGTGGGGGAAGGTAAAACACAACACAAGATTGGCACTATATATGGATGATATGCTGCTGTTCTTAAAGGATCCAAAATGGTTGGTACTCCCTCTCTTGTTGCTGGTGGAGGAATTTGGGGCCTTTTCAGGCTATCACGATTAATTTAGGAAAGTTGGAAGTAATGTGGTATAAGGGATCTGGAGAGGAGGTCAGACAACGGGGCTAAAAATGGTGGGAGCAGGTCTGACATATTTAGGGGTCCAGGTAGGTAGATCCTTGGGGTCCCTATATAATTTGAATTACACCAAATTGATAAAAATTATTGAGGCAGATCTGAGGAGGTGGATGCAATTGCCCTTATCATGGCTGGGCAGAATCAACATTATAAAAATGAATGTGCTGCCTAGGATCTTGTACTTGTTGCAAATGTTACACCTGGGGCTGACTAGGGAGGACATGCACAGGATGGAGAGGGTCTTCAGTTCCTTTATTTGGAAAAGGAAGCATCCAAGGATTAGCTTGGGAAGGTTGAAAGCAGATAGAGAAGGTAGGCCTAAATTTCCCAGATTTGGGAAACTATTTCCTGGCCATACAGCAAAGATATGTGGTGGACTGGGTGCATAGACCTAAGGTAGCCAACTGGGTTGAACTGGAACAGGAGGCGGCCCAGAGACACGATAACTGCATATCTTCACAGTAAAGGACTAAGGGCATATAGAATAGAAAAGAAGTCAACCTCCTCATAGTGCAGGTATTGTTAGCCTGGAAGGTGCTAAGGAGAAAAGGATGGACACAAGGTAAGGAGACGCTGCTAATGCCTGTGGCAGGTAATCCCTATTTTTAAGAGGGTTAGAAGATAAATGCTATGGGGAATGGAACGAAAGGAATAAGAGTCTGGGACATCTATTGGTAGGAGGGAGGATTTTTCACTGCAGGAACTTCAGGAAGCAGTAGGGGTGGTGAAAGAGATAGGTTCAGGTATCTGCAAATAAGGGCATATATGGGAAGCCTGGGAAAGGAGGACAAAGGTTATATGAGGTAGACCTGGTGGAGGCAATGATTTATGTGGATCAGGACCAAGGGAAAGGATTCATAGCCCAGGTGGTGAAGAGAGGAAAGCATATACTCCCCGATAGGATGATGAGAACAAAAATATTGTGGAAAAGGACCTTGGTAAATGCTTTATGGATAAGAACTGGAAATTACTGCTCGATGCATTCTGGGATTGTGGTCTGCAATAAATATAAGGAGGTGTACTTTAAATTTATTCACAGGGTGTACCACCCCGGTGATTGTGCATAAGGCACACCCTGAAGTGTCACCTTTATGTGGGAGGTGTGGAGCAGGAAGGGGGACATACATGCATTGTTTTGGGAATGCCCGATATTGCAGAAATATTGAGGAGGTGGAGTCCAGAGTGGGCAGGATTGCTGGGAGGAGTTAATATTAAGATCCCTGGGATGTTTATTTGGTGTGGCAGATGGTGAGGAGGAAGAGTGGATGTTGCTCCTAGATGGATTAGGGTACTATACTTTCTAGCTCATCATGGATTCAAAATACCTGGAGTCTCACAAATTATACCAACAGTACAAGCTTGGTGGAAGATGGTGTTGCAGACATTGGGGTTGGAAAGCTAACCTATATGATGGGGAGGGAGGAGGATTTACAAGGAATGGGGCTGCAGTCTTAGCTTCCCTATCGGGGAAGAGATGGATACTATGGGAAGGCACAGTAAGTTGAGGAGAGGAGATTGGAGAGGATGATATATGGATGGAAGAAAGCATGGTTAAAAGGAAGAGATTTGCCTGAAGAAGGATAATAGGGAAGAAAATGATAATGAATGACATAGATGACCTGTGGAAAATGAGAAGGAAAGGGAGAATTGTGAGAGTATGATTATACCGGTTGCACAATTAACTTGAATGGAATACATTTGGAAATGAAGTGAAATGGTTGATTATTATTTATTATATTTTTAGAGGAATGAATATGTTTCATATTGGTCTGTCTGCTGAACTTTTGAAAAGCAAATAAAATATTATACAAAAAAAGAATGATGGCAGGATCAGCCAGATAACTTTCTGCAGTGTGGGACACCTCTGTAGGTACAGTTTGTTATGGTTGCAGCAGACTGTATTTTCCAGGATGGTGTGCGTGCCAACCTGCCTGTGCCAGGAGTGAAATGATCTGGGTGGTTGTGAGGAGGTTTTCAGCATTGGAAAGTATTTCAGGTGTGTGTGTGTGGTCGTGCTGGGGCGTATAGTCATTGTGGAATAATGCAAGGTCACATGACATGTTTCATTAAATCAGGACACTAGGATTTCACTGATTTTCTTATCCATTGTATATCTATCTATCTATCTATCTATCTATCTATCTATCTATCTATCTATCTATCTATCTATCTATCTATATTTATACAACAAGTGTGGGTCTGGAACAGTGAAGATATCATTGCTATCTCATGAGCCACTAGAGAGATATCAGGATATCTTCATGCTGGTATGTCACAATGGGTCAGAACTAATTTAGAATCCTCAGCCTTAGCAGCAGTACTAATTGTATTCAAATGCAAATAACTTTAAAATGAAAAAATGATAGCATGGTACTGTGAGCACAAAAGTTGTTCAGCACAAAATATTTACCAAATGAGTGGTGTTTCATTTATAGCTAATTTCTTTATATATATATATATATATATATATATATATATATATATATATATATATATATATATATATATATATATTATGTGTACAGTAGTGCTACCATAGTTAAATTGAGAGCCATTTCTATGTTAAACCCAAAACTTTGCACTAATAACTTTGCAACTGTTTGATGGATTTGCCTGAAATTTGGAATTTATGATCAAGAACCATAGGCCTTGGGATCTACTAAGTTTTGTACTGGTCGGATATACAGCTGCGGAGTTATTAAGTGTGATCTGTGCGCGTAATATGCAGCTTTTCTGGAATTCTGTGGTTGCGCCTACAGCTCAATGCAGTTTACGTAACTGGCCCGAAATCTTCAGGAACATGCAGCCGGGTTCCTGATGTGCCTTTCAAGATTTCATGAAAAAATATTAAGCGGTTCAAAAGTTATTCAAAACAGTTTCCCATTATAAGTCAATGGGAAAAGTTAACAAAAAGTTCAACACTTTACTAAATGCATTTTACTTTCGCAAATGGGCCTGTTACTTTGCAAATCGGCCATTTTGTTTTCAGTTGGTGATCAGAAAAATGGCTGGCATTTAAATTTGGGACCCTCTAGCAACCTAATTTTTTGTATTCACCTAGTCGGGCCCTGAGGATTACTGCCATGTCTTTATTTTTGGTGAAACACCCCAGAAATATGTTTTTTCAATTTCTGGAAAAGAAAATACTTCATATAATTACTTTCGTGCTCACCTTGAAAGTCATAAAATTTTCGCAGCTTTAAAGTGCGACAGTAATTTTCTAGTCTGTGGGAAAATGACAGCAATTCTTTGGCACTGCACTGCAAAATAACCGTTGGGAGTTTTGGGCTGAAATTTGGAGGCATGGCCGACATCTCACAGATATGCCTTTCAGTGTTGTATTGAAAAAATATTACATGGCGGCAAGTTATGGCACTCAAAGTTGACAGTTTTCCCATAGGATAACATTACGGCACTTGAAGCATTACAGGAATCCTTTGGCATCCTGCTGCAAAATAATGGTTTGGTCTTTTTCCTGAAATTTGGAGGAAGACAGCCAACAGCCCACAGATGTGCCTTTCAGTAGTTTGGTGAAAAACATAGCAGGGAGGCAAAGTTATGGCACTCAGAACTTTTCTTTTTCCCATAGGGGGTAACATTATGGCGTTTGCCGCACCTTTCAGGGCCCATATCCGGGAAGCGGTGCGAGATACAGACTTTCGTCAGAAAATTTCTTAGCCCTTAATGGGGCTAAGATAAAATTAACCAGGACAGTTGTAAATAATATGACTTTTAAATTTTTTTTCTCAGTAAATGCGGTTCCTGAGATATAATGTATTTAGTATTCCAAGATCTCATTTTCTCTTGATACTCATTATTTTGCATACATTATTTGTACTCACTGTCTTTCTCAATGCAGGTTTTGGGGAAAACCAGCCTGTACGCTTACATTACTGTTACTGTTGCCCTTTCCGCTTGCAGATCCGTACCGTTCACTTACCATTGGCGTCTGCTCCACCATGCGTTATCCTTTGCGTTTTCATTTGCATTTGCGTTTCTGTTATTTTTGCCATTTCTGTCTACAGTACTGTTTTATCTTATTGTTTCACTTTACATCACCATGCCCATTGACATTTCTGTTTGCAGGCACCATGTTACTATGTGACAACACATCACGTGGCAGACCATTCCGTCTATGCCACCATAATGCGTTACCCTTTCTGTTCTCATTAGTGCTTGTGTTACCATATGCGCCACTGTTAGCATTTCTGTTTGCGTTGCTGTCCCTGTTAGTATGCCACAACACATCATGTGGGCCCGCTCCCACCAAGCATTATACAGCGGAGAGCGCCGGGCCCAAATAAGCTCGATGCTCCACCGCTGCATTACATTCACTATTTCTTGTTATCATTCTCAAAAGAAGGGAAATTAGGGGCAAAAAACTCCATTTAATGCATCAGTTATGGTTGTTCCACAGCCACAAAAGTGAGGAAATTAACGCTGTTGGGGTTGAAAACCCCCTTGGACCCCGCCCACCCCAACCGGCATTGGGGTGTGCATTTAGGATCGTGGGTCCTAACTCTCACCATTCTCCTATATTTCTGCTGCTTTCCACATGTCATGGGGTGAGAGTTAGGGCTGGCGATCCCAATGCACTCCAGTGCTGGTGGGATGGTGGAGGAGTCCAAGGGGGTTTCCAACCTAAGCGAATTTCCACTTTGTCGCTGTGGAACAACCCTAACTATGCATTAAATGGAGTTTTGCCTCTAATATATATATATATATATATATATATATATATATATGTGTGTGTATAAAATTAGCAAAAACAGCAGAAAATTCTATTTGTTTTCACTTTTTGACAAATAAATTTGAATAACTTTAAAACAAAAATGATAGCATGGTACTGTAAGCACAAAATGTATTCAGAACATTTGCAGATTCCTTTTAGTTTTTATTATTAGCAAAACATGGCAGAAAATAAAATTGTTTCCTTTTGCAAGAAACAAATGCAAATAACTTTGAAAGAAAAGGAGTGACACACTCTTGCTGTACAAACCAAATATGACATGGGTGAGAGTCAGCTAGCAGAAATATCTCCACTTGCTGTCACTGAACTCTTGTATCCCACTATTGGCTTCACCACTCATGGGATATCAAGAGTTCAGTGACAACTGAATATTTCTGCTATCTCAGTCCCACCATGTCATATCCCATATATATATATTCATTGTAAAAACTCTGTTTATTGCATCAGTTAGGGTTCTTCCACAGCAACAAAAGTGAGGAAATTTGGTGTTAGGGTTGAAAACCCTTGCATCCTATGACCACCCCCCCATCAACAGGTATCGGGGTGTGCGTTGGGGTTGTCAGCCCTAACTCTCACCCATTCCATGTGTAAATAAGCTGAGGTGGTGCAGTATAGGAGAATGGGGTGAGAGTTAGGACCGACGACCCCAAAGCACCCCGATGCCTGTGGTGAGGCAGGGCAGTCATGGGAGTCTCAAGGGTTTTCAACCCTAACACTGAATTTTCTCACTTTGTCACTGTGGAACAACCCTAACTGATGCATTAAATAGATATTTTGCCATGAATTTCCATCTTTTGAGAATGTGCAATATAAATAGTGAATTGAATGTGGTGGTGGTAGGCGGGACCTTTGAGCCCTGCACTCCCACCATGCTTCCATTTGTGTGTAATAACCCTAACAGAAATGGTAACACTAACAATAATGGTAATGGCAACAGTAATGGTAATCCTAATGGGAATGTTAATGCTAACAGTAATGTCAACAGTAATGAGTAGCGGTAACATTAACAGTAACAATAATAGTAACCTCCTGGTTCAGTTCCCTCCCAGCCAGTATAAGTGACTCCACTAAGCTTGGTCCTTTCAAGGTCTCCCTCAAGCCATCTGACAAGCACTTGCTGCTGCAACTGCACATAATCACCCACCTGCCCTTACTTTCACCTTTAGGCTGGGTCTGCCCTGTCTACTTTTGCTGTATATACCTGGGGTCTCATGCAACATCTGCTGACTAATGTAATAAAATATCTCTGGTTGCTACCTGATGTGGTACTCGTGTACCTATATTATGACTACTGTGATCTACCTATTACTAAGTGTGTACCACCAGTGAATCCTGTAACACTGGTTACCTTTTAATATAAGCGTTATGTACTGTACTATTTTGTTTTGCTGTGATGTTTTGCTTTCTTGATGAGGTGCCTTTGTAAATGAGTCTATGACTCAAGGTCTGTAAACAGATGATCTAATAAATAAATAAATAAATGCAAGCACAAGCGGTAATGCACATGGTGACTGAAATGGAAGCTGATAACACAAGCGGTAAGACAAGCAGAAGTGCAAATGTAAATGTAACACAAATGGTAATACAAATGCAAATGGAAACAATGTAACGAAATGGAAGCAAGATAACGCAAATAGAAATGGAAACGCAAAATAACGGCAACTGTGACGAGTAGGAAACAGTAATGCAAGCAACAACATAAATGGAACTGCAAATGCAAATGCTAACGGCAACAGAAACACAAGCGGTAATGAAAACCAATCAGTAACAGTAAGGCAAATGCAAACAGAAACACCAACGGTAACACAAAAGGAAACAGTAACAGAAACGTTAATGCAAATGCAAGTGGAAATGCAAATGGTAGCCATGTGGTGACATAAAAGTAAAAGCAAATGAAAATGATAACAGTAACGCGAATGCAACGAAATGCCAACGGTGATGTAAAAGGATTCAGTAACACCAACCTTAGCGCAAATGTAAGTGGAACGCAAGCGGAAGCACAAATGCAAATGCAAATGGTAATGTACACAGTGATGCAAAAGTAACGGTAACACAATTGGTAATGGAAATGCAAACGTTAATGCAAATGCAAGTGGAACGCAAACGGAAGCACAAACGCAAACGCCTAATGCACGTGGTGATGCAAAAAGAAACAGTAACAAAAACGGAAATGGAAATGCAAACAGCAACAGTAATGTGCAATGGAAAAGCCAACGGTGATGCAAAGGAAGCATTAATGCAAACATTAATGAAAATGCAACCGAAATGCAAATGGATGTGCAAACACAGACGCAAATGGCAATGCACACGGTGACGCAGTGCAAACGCGAATGAAAATGGTAACGAAAACAAAATGGTAACAGTAATGCAAAGGCAAATGGAAATGCCAACGGTGCCACAAAAGGAAACAGTAAAGCAAACAATACTGCAAATGCAAGCGGAAAGTTAAATGCAAAGGTAATGCACGGTGACATAAATGGAAATGCAAACAGTAATGGAAACACAAGCGCCAAATGCTAATGGTAACAGTAACATAAACACGCACTTTTCCCCAGAAAGATGCATTCAGAAGCACAGCGAATACAAAGAATGTGGCTATAATAATGGCCTCGAGCAGAAATAAGCACTTGGAATACTAAATTGCTTATATCTCAGGAACCGACGATGTAGAAAAAAATTAAAATCTCATATTATTTATGACTTTCCAAGCTAGTTTTGCACTTAGCTGCCCCACTGGGGACAAAGAAGTTTTGTAAAGAAAAGTCTGATTTTCTAACTGTTTTCAAGATCGGGCCCCTAAAGGCACCGTGGATACCATAATGTTATCCTATGGGAAAAATAATCAACTTCAGAGTGCTGTAACCTTGCAGCCCTGTTATATTTTGGGACCAAACCACTGAAAGGCACATCTGTGAGATGTTGGCTTTCTTTGCTAAATTTCAGCTCAAAAGACCAAACTGTTGTTTTGTAGCAGGGTGGCAAAGATTTCTCTGTTGTTTTGCCATTCTTTGCAGAATACTTCAGCAAATCACGAAACGCTTTGAAAAAAAATCACGAAAGTGTCCATATTTGAAAGTACTTTGCGACACTACTTTGATCATGAGGACATCTGGTCATGAAATTTGGGCTATCTAGTCTCTCCAAATCTGGCCTTCTCGTCCCACCCTCAGAAAGAAGCTCGTGATCAAAGAATCTTGCTGAACAAAGAATTTGCAGACTCGCAACCAAGAATTTGCAGGCTCATGATCAGAGAATTAAAAACATTAAAACTCCATTTTTAAAACAACTACATTAAACCACAGGCATGGCTCAATAGAGGGAAGCCCCCGAGCAAAACCCATCCTAGTTTGACTTCACAAGTCACCCCTGGGCTGAGATATTTGATTTTAAATCTGGCCATCTTGTTCCTCCCTCACAAGTGAATATAGTGATCAAAGAATCTTGCGTTCAGAGAATTTGCAGGTGCCCGATCAAATATCAAAGATTTTTAGCGAGCCATGATAAAAGAATTTGAACGTTTAAAACTCTATTTTTGACATAAGTACATTAAACCAGAGCCATGGCTCCATAGAGCGAAACAGCTGAGCAAAACCCATCCAAGTTTTACTTCAGAAGTCTCCCTGGGCTGAGATATTTGTTTTTCCAACCCAAACTGAAAACAAGATGGTGGACATCACGTTGCTTGCAAGCCTGAAAATTCTTTGATCATGAGGAGTGACCAGATGGTCAAAACCCATTCTTCTTTGCAAAATAACCATATAAATTTCTCATAGATTTATAATGGGAGATAAAACGTTTAATAACTTTTGAATGGATTAATATTTTTCACCAAACAAAAGTGGCATATTCCCTGACTAAATTGCTTTCTGCATGTCAAGATTCAGACCAACAGACCACATGATGGCGCATGCAATAAACATTGTTTATTCTCAGCTATGAAAATAAAAAAATAAAACATACACATTCATAGTTGTTTTATCTTTAACATTTGTAGATAGGCTTTACTGACTTGTGCTATAAGAGAAGTTACATTTAAATAAAATATATGATTACTTCACTATTCATAAAGATTCTAAATTAAACAGAATGGTTTGTTTTCCATGCCTAAATAAATATTACAAACATATTGTACATATGTTTCCGCAATTTAACTTAAATAAAACAATTACTTCACCTTCAATAATAATAAGAAAAAAACAATAATGGATCTTAAAAACAAGTATTTACAGAGAGACTGGGTCATGAGAGGTGCCTCAGCTGCTGGAGGCAGTGTCCGGGTGACATCTGAAAGGGGGTGACCAGGTGGGAGGATGCAGGAGGAAGTGGAGCTGGTCTTGCTTTGGGGACACTGCCTAGAAGTGCAGAGGAGGAGACAGACTTGGTCATCACTGGAGACCAGTACTTTGCTGTGGTGGTGCAGGTTCTGCTGCTGGAGCCCTTGATTGCTCAATTCCCTTTTGCATAGTTTTTGTGAGTGCATGGACAGTGTGGTACTGGTACTTGATTTAGTCAGTGTTTGCCTGAATCAGTTTCTCAACTTCAGTGATTCTGTTTATGTTCTCCTAATTTTTATTTTGTTTTCTAATAATGTTATCATTGTTTTAATACCTTTGTTGGTTTCTTTTGTGCCTGTGTCAGATTGTCCAGGCACTCTCAAACTGCTTGATGGTGTGTTCTTGGTGTTTCTATAAAAACAAGCAAAAACATCACAAGTATGAATATATTTGTGCTGGTCTATACTTGTCACAGCTGTAGTTTTATGTTACTAGTTTTCATGGAACTTCAATATGTTTCACTGTGCTTACTGCAATTAAGAAAAAAATAATTGACTGAGCTATTGAGGAGATATGTTATCTGTATAGATCTGAAATACAACACAAAAGTTTTGTAACAGTTGTAGTTTGTATGTTATCAGTTACTGATTTCTGTCTTCCTCTCTGTGACTTGTTGCAGTCTATTGATGAGTCCCCAGCCCCCTTGTTTGTAGACTGGTACATTGCATGATAACAATAGCATAATTTTGAAAGTATAAATGAGGAACAAATGATCAACATGGAAAGACTGCTCTGTGATTGACTAAAGCATTGAAAAAATGTTAGTGCCATTCATGTGAAATACAACATTGCAATTTATTTGACAAAAAAGTGCATACTGTCTGTGACATTTTGTTAATTTTAAAAGGAGGTAAAGCTTCAATAGAATTAGCAGTGGTTAGCTTAAGTACACATAATGCAAGATGTTTAGGTCTCCGGCTCTTCCACCTTTCTATCAGGTAAGGCCCTGGTCCCCACTGGTTCTGGAATAGAAAAAGGATTGTAAGTTGGTTAACATTATATGTATGTTAGGTTTATACTGTCTAGGAGAATGTTTATATGTGGAAGCAATGTGATGATAATTATGCAATGGTTTGGAAAATACTGCTTGCAGATTGACTGGCATGAGTTATAATGTAAATCATAGTATCTCCCCATGGGAACAAGTGCCAGTCACCAGTCAGCTGCATCAGGAACTCCTAGTCCCTGATTCACTCTGAGCCTCCCTGAAAAATAGAAAGCATGTTGACTCACTACCACCAGTAAACGGTATCTCTAACAATTCCATCTATAAACAGTAGCCACTATGTCTTGAAAAGTGGGAAAACCCACATCATAGTCAAAACAGTATCACTGTAGTACTGGGCTCACCTTTCAAACATTATATTTTCCTCTGCCCTTTCACTGTCTGTTCCCTTCGATATCTGGAGCTCACTACATCACTGCCATAAAATGGAGCTGTTATCTCCATACCAAATCTGATACACCTCTCACCATACCCATTTAAGTAAACACATATTTTAAAACTAATAAGAGTTTTCAGCTGGAGAAGGTGGCTCAAAAATGATACATAGAAGTGTTACAAATCACTGCCAAAACTGCATCCATTATACTGGCCACATGGTTATGCATATGTATATCCCCAAATACTCATATACATAAGCGTGTGACCAATATCACAACTCCACTTTTGTCCATGATTTCTAAAACATTTACCATCTTTTTTGTTCTTTTTTTTCTTTTGTGCTCTGTGTGTATTTTTTGTGGTACTTACATTCTGTTGTGACAATGATGATTTCATCATCATAATCATCATCTGGTGCTGTCCCTCTTCTGCAGGACCGGGTCTGTAGCAGATGTAGTTTCCTTATCTGAGGCTCCAGTTGCTGCTGTGAAAGAAGAATGTATATGATGTAAAATGCTGATTTTGTTCTGTAGCATACTATTTTGTTAATACTGTACAAGAGTTTGTTTTATACAAAGCACTATACTAAGTTAAAACGCTAATGATATCAGTTTTAAAACTTACATATTTTACTTCTTGATACAGTGATATGGTATGTTAAGTCTGCAGTTCATCATGTGGCTATATTACTTTGACTGTATGATGCAACTATTGCTGACACTGTTTGTGGACAGGCATACCTATTATATGTAGTTAAGGAAATTGTATAAATGAATTTGTATGCTTTAATACCCATTTAATTTTACATCTATTGCTATTCTATATACATATTTGTTAGTGAAGTTTTATTTAGCGGAACAATGGAGTTTGAGTTTCTAATTTATTATTATAAGTCTAATTACTTATTCATGATGGCAGTGCTGCACGTTTTGGTTGCCAGCAGTCTGAAATCTCTAAGAAGTGACCAGTGTGGCACCTGCTCTGTGCTTCCACTATTACATCTTCCACTGCCACCACAGAAAAGTAAATCAATATCTTTAAAAAGCCATTATCACAATTAGAATTATAATTGCAATAATGACCTCAGAGCTGGTCATTTACTAGAGATTAACCAATTGAGTGGGATGGCCCTAGATTGCACCTTGGGGCATCCTTCCCCCAGATGGTTGTTAATTGCTAGGAAATGACCTGCTCTGAGTCAGTATTATAGTATAACTACACTTTTGTTTCATGCAAAAATGATATTTTACTTACAATACAAGACAGGTTCTCCAAAAGCAGGTTTTCCTGCCTGGACCCACAACTGGTATGCCTGGTCATACCAGGTCTAGTCCCTCTGGCACTTTCCCCGAATCCTTCAATTTGTAGAATTTTGGTGAACCAGCTTTCACTTTCTCCACCACTTCTTGTGCAAACCCTTCTCATTTCAGAGGTACTTGGCCTCCCCTTTCCAGGTATCTTCAAGTGGTAGATTAGTTCCACACATTACTATTGCTGGATCTGCTACTGTGTTACAGCATCCAGCAGCTGAGGCAACTCTACAGATGTCCAGTATTTGGTCATATTCTGAAAGAAAGATATTACAAAGAACATGTTAATATGTAAAGCTATGTATACCTTTGTGTGTATGGTATAGATATCAAGGATTACATATGTTGTGTTATGCATGCTGTATAGTAGTATGCTATGTATATTCAAGTGATCCTGCAGTGTATATTGTGATTCTAGCTGCATGATACAAAATTCTAATGTATGTGTTAATAGTGAGATGTTGAATACAGTAAAAGTGGTGCAATAAGTAACTGATACTAAGAAAAGATATGCTGCAACAGTGGTGTTTTGCATGGTATCAGTATATGAATTCCCCATGAACAAAAAAAAAACAGTAACCACTGGATGATCAACTATTAGACATTATTCATGTGAGTCTGTGGCCATCCAGTGTACTTTCCTGATTGGAGACACAGATGTGTAAGTATGAAGTTAACTTCCAGGATTTGATAGTAAAAGCTGCCCCCAAAAAAAACAAACCTGGAACAACACAAAAAACATTGTCAAAATCTGAGGTGGTGGTTAGGGCTGGGTATTGCTAAGTTATGCAAACAGTGTATATTGTAGCAATTGTATGACATTGCATGGTCACTGTTAGTAGGGTCCCCACCCGCTGCAGTTGCTGCTCAAATATTCTCATGAGTATTGGAAGTTTGTCTCTGTGTGTTGCAATAATAGATCTAGTAACCATAGTATGTGCATAATCATGTTTGATATAGAATGTGTTATTTGCTGTGTGTATTTTTCTATGTTTTGAACAGAATAGCTTGACCTTTGAAATGGCCTTTGTTTTTGGCACATTTTGTCAAGTTATTTAGTCACACTGTTCTTCAGACCATGGAGACGATGCCATGTCAGAGGTCCTCAAGAAGAAGCAATTGCCAGCATCTGAGACATGAACACCATCTCTTAGGTAGAGTCAATCTTTAAAATACTAAATTTGAAGATGACGAATTGTGTGTATACCCAGAACACATAAAAATGCAGAAATGTGTAGTTTACTTTTTCCTTGCCTTGTCGAGCAGATACATGTGCTGATCTGCACCCCAGACCATACACTCTGTGATGTCTGAATAGACAATCTTACAGGTGGGTAGCATTTCTGAAAGTGAAGCTAGATCTGATTTTGCTTCAGCTGCTAAATCTACCCACCATTTGTTCTTAAATCATTCCCTCTAAGATGGATCAGCAGTACATCTGGCACAGTGGGTGCTCAATAGGTGGTGTACAGTTGGCATGAGCTGTTCCAACCTCATGCTTCCCTACCAAACCAGCACACCCTGCAATTATACAGGTGCAAGTCACTACCAAAGTGACCTCTTTGAGCATATTCACAACCTCCTCAAATTAAACTGCTGCCTACCATCCATACTGTGATTGTGGAGTTTTCTGCCAAGATGAGTATTCTTTAGAAATCAGAGTGACAGAGAGCTCTGAAAAGTCAGTCTGTCTCTTAGTAGCTAGTGAGATCTAATGGTCAAACTGAGCAGTTTTCCTTATGACAGTGTAATCTTGCACAGACAGGTAGCAACAGTGAGTTTAAAATATTTATTGGCTGCTAGCAGTAGGTCTGTGCCAATAAGAAAATCTCACTTCACAGATGCCAGTAAACAGGGTCTGATTGTGTGCAGCATACACAAAACACAGTGGCCTGGATATTCAAACTGCACCGGGCTGTGGCGCAGCCTGGGCGCAGCTCAACTTTGTTAGCGCTGGGGGTGTGCCTGGGCGATATTCAATGGAGCTGCGCTATGGTGCAGCAGCTTTGAATATCGCACCCTGACCACCCCACTGTGCATGGTGCAGTGGCACTGTGCCAGC
Organism: Neoceratodus forsteri; assembly: GCA_016271365.2. Lineage (NCBI taxonomy): Eukaryota > Metazoa > Chordata > Ceratodontiformes > Ceratodontidae > Neoceratodus > Neoceratodus forsteri. The sequence goes on along the minus strand of CM057453.1, from coordinate 1,236,938,959 downwards.
GCAAGTGGCCAGAGTGGAGCATGGAGATGCACTAGCACAAGTGCCATTGCACCATGCACAGCACCTGCGATATTCAAAGGGGATATGCAAATGGGGCCATCATTTATGCAAGGTACAGGGGGCCATTTGCATCTCATTATGCCCCATTTGCATGCCATTAGCATGCAGGTGCACCGATCCCCAACGACTTGCACCTGGCGCCCTGCCAGGCAGCAGCAATCAGGGCCGATGCCCCCTGCAGCCCAATCATGGGCATTCCTGTAAAATAAAAAAAAATCCAATATCCCTGGTGGTCCAGTGGACCAATTGCCACCGAGCAGGCTTCTGTAACACATAACAGACCCCTACCACCCTGGTGGTCTAGTGTACCCCTCCCCACCTGCCCACTGGGCCCCACTGCCCCTCCCCATCAGCCGGTGGGTGGCAGCACCCACCACTGCCGCCCTCTGACTGACAGCTGGTAGGGCTGCATACCCACTAGGTACACAATGTGAGCCAATGGGCATGCAGCCCATACCGTACTACTCAGTCCAGATATGCGAATAAATCATTTCATATCTGGGACTGAAATGTCTTGATGGGCTACATGCCCGTAGCTACTGCCTTTTCCAGTGAGCATCCAGCCTGCTGAGCTGTCGATCAGGCGCAGCAGGGTGAAGCCTGCCACCGGCGGCGAGAGGCAAGCCGAGTGGGCTCAGTGGGCGGAAGTGGGAAGAGTATGAACCACCAGGGTGAGCAAGGCTCTGTTACAGGCTGTCTGGCTGATCAGTCACTGGACCTGAAGATAATGAATGAGAAACTATACTGGTGCCTGCAGCTGGACACATAGAGGTCCACTGGACCACCAGGGATATTGGATGGGGGATTTCACTCCAGGGATGCCCGTGATGAGGCATGGGGTGCCACCAGGTGTGGCAGGAACTCGGTGGCCACCCACAGGTGGCAGCTGCCGTGTTGTGCCCTGCAATGTGGCATCTCACCTGTGGGTGGCCATCACTTGTTCCTTTTTGGGGCTTAACTTTGTGCAGGCGCGGTAGGGTTGCACATGCATGACTCTGCACATCCCGGGCTGAATATCAGGCTGTGCAGGTTATGCATAGGCACACCCTCCACCTGTGTCTGCATACATTACTGATGTGCTCTGGTGCACGGGATTTTGCTGGCGCACTTTTCCCTTGAATATTGCACCAGGGCACATCATTGGATTCGCGTGGTGCAACACTGTTGAGCCATCGCAACCCTTTGAATATCTGGACCAGTATGTTTTGGGGAGAATTTTGGTATATGATTGGGTGATTTGAAAAAACACAGCAGAAGATACATTTTGATTGGCAGTGAAGTTCAAGCATATACACATGCCTGCTGTGGTCTCCTCCCTTCTGAGCCGGCATTTGTGGTGGTGAGCACTCTCTCAAGCTTTACATTAAACTGAGACAAATTTGCAGAAAATTTTACTTTGTACATATTCAGGATTGCAGTAAGCTATGAAAAGAGACCTTTCAAGCAACCCTATTTTTAGCAGAAAGAAGCAGTGAAAGTAAGATTTTAAAATGAATTTAAATGTGATGTACTTTCAGTTGTTCTAGTGAGCTCTGCAGTCAGAACAAAATGGAGTTAGTTACTTCTTCTTCATGAAATGTATTTTTCCTTTATTGGATGGTTGAAATTTCCTGTGTAGTCTAAAATACATTTTACATATAAAAATGCATACATTAATGATATGGTTCCACTTGGCACTGTAGACTGTCAATCTTGATTTTTCTACACTGTGATTAGTTACATGTAGTATGTGGGTGTTTTTTCAGGAAAAAGAACATGGCTGCTCTTAGTGGGATTAGTGGATAATTTAGTCACATTATCACTTCTTTCCTAATGACTGTGTTGATTATATGTGCCTTTAACAGCATAATTAGGGTTATAACTGTTATTACTGTCCTGTGCATGATTTTGTGGTTGCTAGCATTTTTGGGAGAGATTTGAGCCACTTCCTGGTTGCAAAGGATCATGGGCAGCCAAGGTAAAGGGTCAAATGAGCTCAAAAAAATTTTTGTACAATAAAATATTTTTGTTGCCACACAACAATTGCTTTATAATTGTTAGAGTTGGCTCAAGTAGAATATTGTTATGAGGTAACATAAGTGTGTGCTGTGATAACAGTATTTAGTTACATAAGGAGCAGTCACGTACCTCAAAAATATTGAGGTTATATTTTTTAGCTCAACAATACCACTGATTTGAATGGAAAGCATACCCATGCATGCAAGTTTTCATGCACAAAAAATGTTAAACTGACAATAACATTGACTGAGACATGACATGTTCATGTACCTCGAAAACTTTCATGGTAACATTTTTCTTAGCTTGATAACATCATTACATTGAATGCTTGGCGCTTACAGTACTCAAAACTTTTACAACCACATTATTTCGAGCTTGAAAACATCATTGCTTTGTATTGAAAATGTGTACGCATACGATTTTTCCTGTGCAAAACAATTTTAGTTCAACATTATCATTGGCTTACATAGGGCGTGAGCATGTACCATGAAATTTTTGTTCCAAAATGTTACCTCGAAACACTGGTGTTTTTAATGCTAAATGTGTTTGTTACAATTTTATTACATGCCTACATATTTGTTTCCATGACAATATTGTTGTATCTATGGGAAAGTCTTGTTTGGTTAATTACTGTTGTCTCGAAAATACCATTGATTTCTATGGGACGTGTGTGGGCACATTTTTGTTTTCACAGTTATTTACATTTTATTACAAAACATTTCTATTTTTATAACAAACTGCAATTGTTCAGGCTTTTCAATTGTTACAAAATTACTTGTTGCAGGAAAATTTTATCAATTGGCATATAGTACCTTAATTTGTTTAATCTGATTTTAATGATTACAAGCATTGAAGCATCACAGTGTTTATTTGTGTGCTGCATGTCTTTGGAGATAGGACATGTATAGATGTAATATTTTTTATTAGCATCTCATCTGAATGTCTTCTTGCAAATGATGAATTTCATGAACGTGATTACAGTTTTTTCTTTTCTTTTATAGGTGTGTGATCCTGTTCAATAGCATAACAAGAAACTTGTCTTTCTAACCTGCTAGAATGCCTAGAAGAGATAGACAAGTGAATAAACATAGGAGGGATAAGTATCATAGTAATGTTCAGTTGATGAAGAGTAATGCAGGTAATAAAAATGCCACAAGAAAACCTAAGAATACTGAAAGGTCTGTATGTAGGAAAAGGTTGCCTGCTGTTTGTGAGATGTCTGCCTCAGTTTGTTGTTAATCAACAACTACAAAGCACACAGCTCCTGAACATGTTGTTGGCAGTAAGGAACAGAGGAGAGCTGTTTGGGTTGTAGGCATTGCCAATGTAACCTGTAAGCAGAAACACACTTCTGTGATTACTGGCCATCTTAGCAAGTTGAAATGTGTCTGAAAATTAGCTTCAAAAGCTAAAGTTGATTGTATTATTTCTGCCATGATGAGACATCAAGGCAAATGACAGAAGATTCAAGTTGCCTTAATGAAACTACGTCTTAGAGTTTACACTTTTGTGAAAATGGCACTTGCTGTTCTTGCACGTTTGTGGAGACAATTGATGCAGCAGATTGAATGGCTCAGTGCTGCTCTTAACTCTGATCATGCTAGGCTGCAAATGTTACTTTGAAGAGACAACTTTTGTGAAGTCCTTAAAGGACCATGGCTACATAAACAGCACTTGGAAGGCTATTTCTGGTAGAGTCTTACCAAGCAGTTGCTAAAGATCTCACAATTTCTGTTGGCGAGGTGGAAAGGCTTGTAATGTGTTGAGTGTCACACACACAGATGAAGCAAGTGTGTCAGATGATGAAACAGACATAACTACTAAGACGCACAGGAAAAGGTGTGTATCATGGACATGTGATAAGACATATAATCTTAGGCAAGTGTCCATTGATGCTATTGCACAGTTCACAAATCGCTTTGTTGCCACAAAGAAGAAACAGAGATACAACTTATTACACAAGATTGAGCTCTGTGAGATTTACAAGCATGAAGGATTGCAGAGGCATTCCTAGGTGGTTCCATGTGATAACGGTGATCACAGAATAGCAATCACTATTTGGGCAGGTGTACATCGCCCAAAAATTTATTACGGTGATGTACCCTTGTGGCAAACTGCAAGAGGATGACAGTCTCTTTGTTATATGGGGACTGTGCCCCTGCATGCCCCTACTAAAGGATTTTCAACTCCAGAGGTGCATGTTGGGGGTAAAACTTAAAAATATCCCAACCTGACGTAAAACAGTATTGCATCCAGAACCAAATCGACGCCCTCCCAAACCCAGCCTGCCACCTACCCAGAATGCCACATGGCCAGCTTGGCAGCCCACTGCTACACTACACCCCACAAACCCTCCCTCCCTTCCACCCATCTCATGGTGTGGTCCCTCCCTCCCTTGAGTGTGTATACACAGCAACATCCCATTGCTGCATTTGTCTACCCCCATATCCGGTCACCACCCTGCCAGTTAGCACTGTGCACAGGCACCGTGATTTAGCTGCCCTTTTGAAAGTGCTCAATCTCGGTCGCCCTGTACATGGGATACCTTCTTTGGCTTGTTTAGATAGCAGCTTGTGCAACAGTGTGTTTCATCACATATGCATGCTTCCTGTGCACAATTCTGCGATGCTTAGCTTTGAGCCAAAAGGCAAGAGGTGAGACAAGCTGTGTCACTATACAAACAGCTTGATGAGTCATTGAAAGCAGGAGACATGCAAGCTGCAAAAACTGTTATTGAGGATGTGCAACATAAGACTAAATGTTATGATGCATCATGTGATGACACTTCTACAACTGTAGCATGTGCTCTCTCTCTTCAGGAATGTGACATACTTAAGACATTTGGGAAACCCATTGCCAAGTTTGAACTGGCAAAGAGAGAAGCTTGGCTCTGTGTGTGTCTTATATCACATACCATTTATCAGACACCAGATTGTTACTGTTGATCTGAAAAAGATTATATCTTTTAATGACATGAGGGCATGACTATTGGCTTACCTACTAGTAAAGCATGACTTTGACCTGGACCCACTGGTTACCATGTGTCTGTACTGTTTCACAAAGGTGAAGCATGACACTCTGCCACCGAGGTCTGTATTGAACAACATGAAGGCAGATGTGGCACCTACTGAGAGTGCTGCACTGGATATGTTTGAACAGATCCTTATACAAATGATGACACCATTTCAGTCTATTCTGCATTTGAATACTAAGACACAAAAGTGCCCCAGAAAGAGCTTGTGAAGTCTCTGAAAGGGTCTGTTATGTATTTACCACTGCCCTGAAAGAAAATGTGGAGACAATCTCAAATGAAAACAGTGTTGTCATACTAGTGAACAGTGTCCCAACAAAGTCAAAGGTCATTTGGCAAGATGTTGTCAATATGCAGAAAGTGGAAAGTGCTCTACACTACCTGAAGAGCAATAATCCTTTCTGTGCTGACCTTGGCATTGATTAACTCTCCGATATGAGAGCTCAGTTTGGAGTGGTGGACACTAGGAAGCCAATAATTGAGAAGTCAAAGTTGTAACTCATGAAATTGTGTATGAGCAATACACAATTCACCCTCTACATGCCATGGATCCAGACTGGTGATGATATTGACCTGTACCAGATGAAACAGGTTGAAAGTAGTCCTGTTAACATATGGGAGAAACAATGAGCACACGTTGCTTCCCAGATTTATTCCTCAAGGTACAGGAGGTTGTTTGGATGCCACGTGAGATGTGTGTTCAAGGTGCTGAATATCGTACATTATGAGTCTTAAACAAGGATGGCAAATTCCATAAGAACAAACAATATTTGTTCTACCTGCTGTGGGCGGTAAGCATAGTATCCTCTCTGTGTCCATTGTACATACTCTGTGGTTGACTTCTCTGCCAGATGGAATCACAGCAGTTGAGTTTCTTCAAAACTGAAAGAAAAGGACAAAACACTTCAGGTAAATTTGACATCTATACTCTTGAGTTTGCATGGCACAAAAGAATACTGGTCTCACAGACACTCAGAGGTCATGACTATGCTGCATAAATATGGTGCAGTCATTTGGTTCGTTACTCTGAGATAAGCAGAGTACAGCTGGGATGAGTTAGTTGAACTGTTGAGGTGGGCCAGTGCTGATGTCAATGCTATTTCATCAATGACACTTGGTGAGATGTGTTCACTTGATCTAGTTTCTGTGTTCCAACATTTTCACCATTGCTTCCATAAGATATTGACATTCATATTGTCAAAGGACAATCCCCATCTTGGATTAGTTGAGCACTACTTTTGGAGGATGGAATAATAAGCACCACACATCCATATGTTGTGGATTAAAGATGCTCCTCATATTGATGGGAATAAAGCAGCTTAAATCTGAACTTCATTTAGCATTGTGTCACTTGTCACATCCCTCAGAAGTATGACGATCCAACACTGTGGAAGCTGGTGCAGAAGTTTCAGTGGCATCTTTTGAGAAGTACTGCCACCGACCAGTCAAGAGTTGCTATGAGTGGTACACCAGGTGTTGATTTGGTTTCCCTAGATTTGTCTGCAGCAAGGATGTATGAATGATTTGTTCTCAGTCATGCATCACCATCTCAAGGTAAAGTCCACTAAAATGGTCTATGAGTTACCCAGACAGGAGAAAGAGGTGTTCCTCAATGACTACATCCCTACTCTTCTTCTGTTGTGGCAGGCAAACATTGATGTGCAGTTTGTTGCTATAACTCTCTGTCTCTTGTTTAGTATGTCACCTCGTACATTCTGAAACATGAGCAGACCAGTTGCTGAGCTTTGGGAAGATATTACAACTTCCAGCTGATCATTGAGCTCACAGATCTGGCCACTGGGATTAAAGACATTGAGCCCAATTCCAAGTCGGGCTGCACTGGCATAAGGCAGGATATACCATCCTCCATGGCAGATCCGTGGCTTACACCATGCAATATGCCCGGTGCCATTTCAAGAGGTGCTGTATGCCAGTGCATCTGTGGGCTGCGACAATCACAAGTTCAGAGACCACTTATGCCACTGCCCACAGGCCTGGCACAACTGCAGGTTACAACATGCACATAGCCCAATTCCAGGTGAGCAGTTGTCATAACCTGCAGTTGCAATTCCCAAAGCTGCAGTGGTGTAGGGAAACTCTGATAGCTCAGAGCTGTCCTAAGTGGCATCCGATGGCTGACACCATTGGATGCCACCATGAAGCCAGAGATGGCACCATAGGGACCCCCAGCCCCTGAAGCACACATCTGCCCTCCCACCCTGAACATCAAGAACCCCAGGGGTCCAATATTGGTGTGCCCCCAGGATGACTGTGCCATATGTCTAGCCTCCCCATGCCCCTGGTGTCTGCTGAGGTGGTCCAGGGCTGGGAGGGCTTTGGGGGTTGCCTGTTACTCACTGTGATTTGCATCATGCAGCTGTGATATGCCATGCATGGGCTACTTCCACACGCATGGCGTATCTCGCATGTCGCAAGTGCTGAGACCCTGCCACTTCTGGAATGCGGTGTAGGGTCCCTGGTATAGAGATGACTGGTGTAATTCACAACTGTGTGCAAGTTACACCGGCTATCTTTGAATCGGCCCCCCTGTCTCACAGGGACTGCAGAACATATGAGGCCAGTGATCGTTTGATTGGAACACAGTTGTACGGTAAGTCTGATGCTGTATGATTTCTCAGTGTTAATTGCAAAGAGAAATGAAGGCATGTTTTGAAGTCTCATGGTGAGATCAAAGAACTGGATTTGCACTGCACTTCATCCAAGAACATTTTGAAGAGCAACCAGACTGACACGTACTACCCACACCAGGTTAGTATGATGGATGATATGTGCCTCAACTATGTAGCCAAATGGTACAACTACAAGGCTGATGTTATGACTGACCAAACACACAAGATTTATAAGTTCAGAGGCTTTGATGGGTGCCTTGCTAAAAGGCACAAACCCTGGCTGATTGACCATTGTAAATTGAGTCTTTCCACAGCTGACAGTAAGAACACTACTACTTTGCTCTAATGTTCCTCTTTAAGCAATGGAGGGATGAGACTACACTTAAAGTAGACCATGAAACATGTGAAGAACAGTTCTACCTTACAGTATATATGAGACCTTAAAGAATGAACAGTCCAAAACATACATTTGTAGACTGGAATTATAAAAGGAGCAGATGGATCAAGCTAAGAAGCAGCTTGAGGATGATACCATAGGAATTCTCAGGAAAACATAGATCCTGAAGGACAGGGCACTCTTGGAGCTCCTCTCCCAATGGATGATCCTGTGGTTCTGATGAGTGAAGAGAGTGCCATGGAACATGGTTCTGATGTGACGAAGGATCCTAGTCTATTGATAGACTAACTGAAAAAACAGCAGTTTGCCACTTATGATGCTGTCGCAGAAGCAGTGATACATGGCATCCTTCATGAGAAAAAACAATGTACATGCAGAAACTATGAACCATTGCTAATATTTGTTAGTGGTTCAACTGACACTCTTAAGATTTTTGTTATCAAAGCCATCACAGTGGAGATAAGGAAACATACAGGAGAAGTGATATCTGAACCTGTAACTGCTCCTACAGGCTTGGCTGCATTCAACATTGATGGTGTTACTCTACACTGGTTGTTTATGCTCCGTAGAACATGGCAAAACAGAAGAGTACCGAAAACTGTCCCATGAGGTGGCATCTGAGCTGTGCCCAATGTTTGCCAAGATGAAACTTCTGATCATTGATGAGATCAGCATGTTTTCAAATGTCATGCTTGCATGTATTCATCTACATCTCCAGGAGATTCTTATAACTGACCATGGTGAGCCATTTGGGGAAAAGGCCACTGTTGTTTTGGGTACCTTCTGCAATTTGCATCTGTAAATGGAGCATGTCTTTACAGCACTGACTGTAAAGCAAGCTAAGAGTACTATGGGTGCATTGGAGGAATCAATCTTTGGGAATTGTTCCTTTACATTGAGCTGTATGAAAACATGCTGCAGAGTTGTGATCTTGCTTTCAAGGTACTGTTGAGTCAGACTCACAATGGCTCTTTGTCACAGCACAATGTTTTTCTGTTGAACACACGCCCTATCAGTAATGAGTGTACATCTCTGACAGTTGCATGTGATGTCTTTAGTAATGTGTACTCAGACACTGCTTGATTGTGTGTCTCATGCCTCAACTCAAGCAGTGTGCTGAATTTAAAAGCATTATGTTGCAGAGACAAGGTCAAGAAATCATTATTCTGTATGCAGTTGATACCGTTGATGGTATGGTCTTGAGTCGGAATCTAGTAGCAAAGTTCACTGAATGACTGTCTGAACTAAGGTCTGTTGTGTCTTGTACAGCTGGATTAGAAGCTGTTCTAACTGTCTGTATGAATGCATGCATCATACTATGATGGAATCTTGATGTAGAGCATGGTATGGTAAAGGTGCAATCGGACAAATAATTGACTTCCAGTACAATGTACAGAAGATATTCATAGAGGCACTCGTGAAGTTTAACAACATTGAACAGTCATTACCTATTTTCAGGATGACTGTTAAGGTTCAGATGTTGAAAGACATATATGTGACTAGGAAACAGTTTCCTCTGTGTGTTTCATATGCTGTATCCATAGACAAGTTGCAAGGCTTAAGTTTTGACTCAGTTATGGTTGACATAGGCATTGGCATCTTTAAAGATGGCATGAGCTATGTTGCACTCTTCATGTGTACAGACCCTGTCTAGCTTGTATGTCATCTGCATAGCACCACATAAAATCCATGCTGACAGATGATGCATTGCAGAGTACAACAGATTCTGCACTTTGTACCAGCCGACATTGCCTCTTATACTGCTACTCATGCATGTAGCAGAGTGCAATACTTCAGTCAAAGGTTCTGGCATGAAAAAGAGGTACCAGACAGATAGAGCAGCATTGAATTCAGACAGCACCAAGAGAAGGAATCCACAACGCAAAAACAGAGAAGCTCTCTTTCATGAAAGAAGGTGCTTGGTATGAGTGTTGACCCAGCATTTGACAGCAGCACTGGAGTAAACTGCTATGCAAACTCAGCAATGCAAGCATTTCTCCACATGCCTCACTTTGTTGCCACTGTCAAATCTTCACATGACACAGCACCATCCAAGTCATTAAAGAAGGTTGCAATGATAGTGAGAAGCATGACAACAGCATACAGACTCTGACACCTCTTACGACTTGTATTGGGTTGATATGATGGCCATCAAATGTTCACCAATAACATCCAGCAGCAAGTGACTGAGTTTATGATGGCCACCATTAACAGCTTGAATCTGATCAAATTTCCATGCAGCAGAACTTTAATGTTACCTATGTGACAAAGTATACTTGCCTGTCTTGTCGAAATTCACACGAAGTAACAGAAAACATGCTGTGGATTTCATTAAATGTTCCACAGGCGCATTCTGTGAAGTTCAGGAACTGCTCAGGAATGCAGAATGTGGCTGGAGGTGTACCGGTGAGGAAGAGAGTGTCTTCAGTCCATATGACTTAGGACCTCTTCTCAGTACTTTCTTCTAGTCTTGCAGAGATTTGATGCAAATGGTTTAAGAGTTGACACACCAATTAGTGATTTTGTAGCTGTAAGAGTACAATTCATGGGTACATGCTTTGATACTCATGCTGTCATATTCCACCATGGAGCATTTGTACATTCAGGACATTATGTGACATGGCTGAGGTACAGCAATGGCAGGATGGAATGCAATGACTACATGAGCACTTTACTACCTCAAAACCTAAAAGATGCTTATGTCCTGATTCTCAAAAATTACAATGAGCTTCATCAGGCAGAAGAATAGTTGACATAAATGTGATTTCACTGTGTTTGACATGCTCAACAATGTGAAGTGCAACCTTTCCTTTACATGTACTGCTCTTTTCATATTAGTTTGTGAAGAGTAGTAAAACAAATTAGGCATGTACAGATACTTATGATGTCAACAGTTAATGTAGGTGTTGCTGTGATTTTTCTAAAATGCAGCCTAAGTGGGCCTAAATCAGTGTGGGCTGTGTCATAATCACATGACATACAGCACTTATTTTAGCTGCAGAATAATCATATAAACAGCATATCGACATCTCATGTATATGCAGTTCTGTTGTACTAGTCTGTAGATTTATGCGCTGCTGAGCTGTGTGACATACAATGTGTTGTGATTGCTTTCAACACTGTTGTGTGTCAATGCACTGTACATTACGATACACTGAGAAACATAACCATATTTGTTAGTTTGCAATGTTTCTTGTACATTGTATATGTTATGTACATGTTTCACATCTGTTTGGTGATGAAGCAGGACAGATTGTGATATAATGTCTATCTGTTTGCACACATATTGTTGTGCAATACGTTATTTTCTAGAGTGAGGACATACCTGATATTTTATATATACAGGTAGTGTCTCATTAACACCTGTCTAGTGTTCACATGAAGTAACATATGTACTGCCAACTTTACTTACTTTTGTAAACAGCATATTACTATGAAGTACTATTACACTGAAACTTTGTAATAAACAGTTACTGATTGCTATTGTATATATATAAAAACAGTTTTACATTTCCTGTTACTATGTACACCTCTGTGAACTCTTTATACTGTTCTGTGTAACAGCGTTTTCATTAATCATAATTTAGTGGTGAGAGTTACATACTACTTGAATAACAGTATGTTTTTGCACTTTATATTGTTTAATCATTAGAACGTGTTACTTTTCATACCTGCAGTGATTAAATGTTATGATTTTGATGCATTATAGAAAGATGAACATGTGGTTTGTTTAGTAATCATTGCGTATGTTTTTAAAACATTTTAGATGTGACTATTAATTCACATTTAGATTATTATACTATCTGATTTCTGTTAATTGATATTTCTTACGAACAATTCTTAGAAAAATGTAAAAGAATCGTATTGCAACTTACAAATATTTAGTTGAATTATTGTATTGTTTCATTTGGCGTAGAATATATTTATTTACAAGGTGTGTTATATAGAATGAGATATGAATTATTTGTTATTTATGAAAGAGCATTGTAAATCACACACTCTGCTCAATCTCAGTTTAAGGTATGTTTCTGACTTTTTGGACTGCCTTTATTAAGGGGTCAGGTGAGGAATTTTTTCCAGATGCACTTAAGATTAAAATATTGCAGGACAGTAACACACTATAGAAGAAATATTGGGCAGAGGGAGACAATGAAAAGGCAGAGATACTGAATCAATACTTTTGCTCAGTATTCACAAAAGAAGAAGAGGAGGAGTTACCTAAACCAAACAATAGAAGCACTCTGGATAGTGGGGTTGACACCAGTCCATTTACAGAAGAAAGAGTCCTGAAAGAACTCCTAAAACTCAAGGTGGACAAAGCAATGGGACCTGATGGGATTCACCCTAGAATCCTAAAAGAACTAAGGGAGGACCAAGTGACACCACTGACCACACTTTTAACAAATCATGGGAGGATGGGGTGGTACCTGAGGACTGGAGGAGGGCAGATGTGATTCCCTTCACAAAGTGGGAGCAAGGCAGAAGCAGGAAACTACAGACCTGTTAGTTTGACCTCAGTAGTGGGAAAATGATGGAATCACTTCTGAAAGAAAGAAAGAATTGTTGAGTACCTATAGGCCAGCGGGCACAGGATCCAAAGCAGCATGGATTCACAGCAGGAAGGTCATGTCAGATGAATCTAATCAATTTCTTTGACTGGGTGACCAAAGTAATAGACCAGAGAGGGGCTGTGGATATGGCCTACCTAGACTTTAGCAAGACATCTGACACAGTCCCACACAAAGATTAATAATCAAGTTAGCCAGCCTGGGAGTGGGTCCCAAGGTGGTAGCCTGGGTGGCAAGCTGGCTGCACAACAGGACACAGAAGTAATAGTGAATGGAACACATTCTGAAGAAGGGAGGTTACTAGTGGAGTACCTCATGGCTCAGTACTGGGTCCAGTCCTCTTTAACGTCTTTATAGGTGACATTGCAGAGGTCTGGAAGGAAAGGTAAGCCTCTTTGCAGATGATACAAAGATCTGCAACAGAGTTGATACACAAGGGGGTAGAAAGGATGAGATGGGACTTGGCAAGGTTAGAGGAATGGTCAGACATATGCCAACTTAGATTCAATGCAAAGAAGTGCAAGTAATGCACCTGGGAAATAAAAAATCCAGGAGAAGAGTACACAATATGAGGGGAGGTACTAACAACAATAATAATGGAAAGGGTTCTGGGTGTAGTCATATCAGATGACCTAAAGGTGGGTAAGCAATGTGAGAAGCCAGTAAGGAGAGCCAGGGGATACTGGGATGCATAGCGAGGGCATCACAAGTAGAAAAAGGAAGTGGTTATCCCTCTGTACAGACAGTTGGTGAGACCCCATCTGGAGTACTGCATGCAGTTTTGGAGACCTCATCTATGCAAGGACATAGACAAGATGGAAGCAGTCAGAGGAGGGCAACTAAACGGTGCAGGGTCTACAACAGAAACCACATGAAGAGACTGAGAGAGCTTAATATGTATACCCTTGAGGAAAGGAGGGACGGGGACATGATGAAACTTTTAAGTACATCAAGGGAATCAACAAAGTCAGGAGGGTAGCATCTCTCAGAAAAGAGATGTGTAAGAACAAGGGGCACAATTTAAAGTTAGAGGGGAGGCTCAGGAGTAATGTGAGGAAATTCTTTTCACGGAGAGTGGTGGACACATGGAACCGCCTTCCTGGAGAGGTTATAGGGTCCTAATACAGTGGGGGAATTCAAACATGTATGGGACAGACATAAGGCAATTATAGTGAGGGGTTGCAGGAAGTAGGCTGTTGGTTAACTAGAATCTGCAGCTTATCCAATTGGTAAGGAAATGGGCAGACTGGTGGGCCAAGTGGTCCTTATCTGCAGTCAAAGTCTATGTTTCTATGTTTCTTGGGATATGTTGCTATTGTGGAAGTAATTTGTTAATTATTTTACCACATTTGGTTTTGCCCACCCAGGAACATTAACTTACTCAGTCTCATAGGGTTTTGAAAACATATTATATACTTCTGTAACAAACTTCACAGTGGCGTTATGAGACTGAGTGAGTTGTACAATTTGGCCTTCGTTAAAACACAATTGGCATTTAATGATTAATAAATGTTTGGAAAACTTATTTCACTGTGTCTATTGTGCTTCTTGTTTACTGTATATGATTCATATATTGTTTGGCTTCAAATGAAGCAGAAATGAATATGATGAAATGGTGACACACACACATGTGTAGGAAGTATGGTGTTTATATATATATAAATATATATATACTATATATATATATATATACACACACACACACACACACACACACACACACACATATATATATATATATATATATATATATATATATATATATATATATATATGAAACAAAGGTTTGATACTAGTTAGCAATAATGTATGCTACATTTTAGGGGTGGATTGGAGTGCAGGGTCCAGAGGGCACTGGCTCCCCACTTTAAAAATTAATACTTTAAAAGCTGTGTACATATTTACTGTACTTCATTACAACATCTCAAAAAGGAAGGACATTCATTGCAAGAAACTCCGCTAATGCAACAGTTAGGGTTGCTTCCTCAGCAACAAAAGCAAGGAAATTCGACATTAGGATTTTTAACCCCAACTCTAAATCCCTCCATACACACACACACACACACAACACACATACAAGCAAGGGATGATACAAGGCAACTCCAACCAAAGAGAAACAGACAGCATAAGGTAAGGAAGTAACATACAACTCTATAAACATGCCACAAGGTCTTGCACCTGAGCGGTGCACCAAAAGCCAGGCAGCCAGCACCAGCCATTCTCTCAGCTGCCATCCCGACCCTTGCTCCAGACCTCATCGTACTTCAGACCCCTGGAAGTGGCCCCATTTTATGGGTCTTGCCTGAGCTGCACACTGAAAGCCAGGCGGCCAGCACCAGCCGTCTCCTCGGCTGTCGCCTCCACCTTGCTCCAGCCTTTGCCAGACTTCAGACCCCTGAAGCAGTCCCATTTTCAGGGTCTTGTGCCTCAGCAGTGCACCAAAAGCCAGGCAGCCAGCACCAGCCATTCTCTCAGCCACTGCCGACCCTCACTCCAGCCCTCGCGGACTTCATACCCTGGAAGTGGTCCCATTTTCAGGGTCTTGCTTCTGAGCGGTGCACCGAAAAACCAGGTGGCCAGCACCAGCCATTCTCTTGGCCACCACCGACCCTCACTCCAGCCCTTGCCAGACTTCAGACCCTGGAAATGGTCCCATTATTGGGGTCTTGTTCCTGGCGGTGCACCAAAAGGCAGGCGGCCAGCACCAGCTGTTCTCTTGGCCACCGCCCGACTCTCACTCCATCCCTCACCAGACTTCAGACCCCTGGAAGCAATCCCATTTTGAGGGTCTTGTGCCTGAGCAGCACACCAAAAGCTAGGCAGCCAGCACAAGCCATTCTCTTGGCCGCCGCCCGACTGCCTCCAGCCTTCACCAGACTTCAGACCCCGGAAGCGGTCCCATTTTCAGGTATGACCACTGATCTTTCTCCTGGACCCAGCACTGTCGGCTGATCCTGATTGGTGCGGCACACTTGCAGGTGGATGCTGACTGGTTTACCTGCTTTCCAGCCATCCGCTGATTGGAGGCCTTCCACATTGACTTTAATGGCAATTCCTGCTGCTAAGTAGTACAAAATTTTGTTGTGTTCTCCTCATAATTTCCACTATTTTCTGTGTTAAATTACTCATTAAGGAGCTGTATTTGCAATCTAGAACTGTTTTTTAAATGCTTGTGCACCACTTTACTGCTTGAAACCTTAGCCTGTTTACCCTGTACAGTGTCATTATGTCTAGCAACAAACTGCTTTTTCTTCAATTCCCTCTGCATGCTATTCTAACTATTTCAGCTTCTATGTATACCTTTGATCCCCTCACCTACTGAATACCGCCAGACTATCTCTCCTTCCCAAGTTGGTGTAATTCTTGCCCTTTCCTCTCCTCCTGAGACAACCCTCCCTCTGTTAGGTAATCGCCACCTTTCTCTCTTATCTGTGGCTGGCCCATCCTTGCCTCCCTAATCATTGTCATTTGAGAAAATGCACAATCACCCCCACCCCGCTGATGCTCTGCCTCCAGCTCACCCACCCTGAACTCCCCAGAACTTGTTTATTTATTGCAACTGTTTTCCTTTCTCTTCAGGGTCTTATGCCTGAGTGGTGCACTGAAAGCCAGGCAGCCAGCATCAGCTGTTCTCTCGACCGCCACTTGACCCTCGCTCCAGCCCTCGCTGGACTTCAGACCCTAGGAAGGGCCCCATTTTCAGGTCGACCACTGATCTCTCTCCTGGACCTAGCACTATTGGCTGATCCTGATTGGTGCAGCATGCTTGCAGGTGGATGCTGATTGGTTTGCCTGCTTTCCAGCCATTCACTGATTGGAACACCCTTCCACATTGACTTTAATGGTAATTACTGCTGCTAGTAATGCGAAAATGTTTCCCCTCCCTCCCAGGCCTCCTTTAAATAGAACCTTGCTCCACCCCTGGTTTCTCTGTTATTCTATTGGCTACTTTGGCCTATTACCCTCAGACTTTGTTAGGAATCAGAGCCAATTAGCCACCATGTCATCACTTAGCATTGTGTTTTAGCATTGGAGCTCCCAGACTGCAGTTTTTCTTTTCCATTTTCCTTTTCTCCCTGTCTGAGAACACCTTCATTGTGGCCCTGTCCCTTT
The DNA here is from genome assembly GCA_016271365.2 of Neoceratodus forsteri. Lineage (NCBI taxonomy): Eukaryota > Metazoa > Chordata > Ceratodontiformes > Ceratodontidae > Neoceratodus > Neoceratodus forsteri. The sequence continues at coordinate 1,236,922,162 of CM057453.1, read as the reverse complement.
CCCAGCAAAGCATCTACTCTTATATGCTTTTAGCCATCACCCTATCGGTCATATGTTATGCCTCATTGCTTTCCTACTGTTTCTAGAGACCAGTTTACCCTATGATTTATCTTCTCATGATGTACCATGAGCTATTCCAACCCTGGACTACAATATCACATCCTATGATGCTCCTACCCACTCCACTGCACCTCCCTTTTTTAACCGTCCCACCTGCCCTCGCCCATGCCCCATTTTGCCCCACTCTCCTCTATTTTACCTTCACCTATGACTATTCGAGCACTTTCCCTTATCACACTGCACTTCAATTTAGTGGTACTGCATTCAGTACCAATCATGCATCAGTGGCAATGCCATATGGGCGGTCCCAGAGGAAAAAATTGTCTCCCATCTAGAAAGTTATCTAAAGAAAATGCTGTTGCTGCTCCTCCTCTGCTCAGGCAATGTGGAGTTAAATCCAGGCCCTCCTTTGCAACTTACCTCACCATCAGATTTTGCAGCTGCTCCAGGTCTAAAATGATGATGGTTAATATACTAAGCCTGTCCAAAATGTGTTCAATTACAAGCATGGGCTGCGCATACTAACCCCAACCTTATCATCATAATGGAGTCCTGGCTTAAAAAACTAATACCAACCAACAAATTACCCTTCTGGGATATAAACACTTCAGGGCAGATAAGAAATCTAGAGGAGCGGGCATAGTCATCTATGCCAAGACAAAGTACTCTGTCACCGACATCAAGTGTAGAACTATACCCAAAGAACTTGAGCTTGTATTGATGAAGCTTCACCTCCTTTCATCGGAATGTGTTACCATTATAGGTGTTTTTAGTCCTCCATCTGGCAGCTCTGAAATCCTTAACATACTGAAATACCTAGTCTCTGTGGCTAACACCAAAACAATACTCTGGGGATCTCAATCTGGATTGAAACACCTAAATCACATTACCAAATCTCTCTCTGTGACGAGCTTGGCCTTGTGCAACTGGTTAGTGTACCCACAAGGAACAATACCTTAGACACTGCCAATAGCACCCACTTAGATGTTATAATAACAACCCATCTGCATAAAATCTCACACACAGCAGTTTTCCACAATGACATGGTGACCACGGGTTGTTGCATGTGTAAGATCCCAATCTAAGACCAGCCACAGCCCAAATTCATAACTAAATGGTCCTTTCACAAATTCACTGCAGCAAATTTCTTCTCTGACTTAGGTAAGGTCAGATGGCAAAATCTTTACCTCACCAAAATGTCAATGACGCTGTCTCTGCCCTTAACGACCACCTCATCAGTCTGGCAAATAAGCATGCCCCTTCATCAAAGCCAAGTACACAACAACTCCAGCCCTGGTTATGCCATGATCTTAAGGCAGCACTGACAAGCCATGATAAGAAGTGGGAGAAAGCTAGGCATTCCAAAAGCCCGCAGATTGGCAGGCATTCAGAACAGCCAGGAATGCCTGTGTAAAAGCATTCATACTGCTAAAGCAAATTATTACATCTCTACCCTAGAGCAGGCAAACAGAAACTCACATAAAATATGGAAAACACTTAAATCTATTGAAAGATGGCCTACTGCCCCTCTATTCCTCACGGAGATAATTACCAATGGCAGGGTGGTGGAAAGTAATCCTCTAATCCTCGGGGAGCTAAGCTTCCACTTTGTCACTGCTGGCCTAGCTTTTGACTCATCACCATATGCTAGCCATGTTAAGAACCAACCTAGTTCCCCACTGCTAACCTTCACTTCACCTTGTGCCTTCCAATTGAGTACACTCATCTTTAAAAGTCGAAGATTCACTTCTTAACCTGGATACCAGTAAAAGTGCAGGCGACAATAGTCTCGATCCATTCTTCCTAAAATTAGGCCGTGCCCATCTCCTGCCCCATCCTCCATATCTTTAATCTCTCCATCACTTCTGCCATAGTACCATCCTGTTGGAAATCCGCCCATATTCTCCCCTATTCAACTCAGGGGACCCATGTGACTTGAATAACTATAGGCCCATCTCCATTTTGCCCATTTTCTCTAAAGATCTCGAAAACTGATCTATAACCAATTAAAAATGCATATTGAAGCCTATTCACTCCTTAACCCAGCACAATCCAGTTTCCGGGCAAATCACAGCACCATCTCTGCTTTGGCAAAAGTAACTAATAATTGGATCTCTGCTGTGGATGTCAAAAAATTACTAGCACAGTCTTCTTGGATATTAGTAAAGCTTTTGCCACTGTTGACCATAACCTACTAGTCACTTGCCTTACTAACTTAGGTGCCACTTCCTCCACTACTCAATGGTTCACTAGCTATCTTACAGGAAGAACCCAGAAAGTCAAGGCGGATGGTCTATTCTCTGCCTCTCTGCCGATTGCCCAAAGTCCCCAAGGCTCCATTTTAGGACCGATCTTGTTCTCTCTCTCTATATATTAATGATCTGGACTCAAACGTAACTAACTCCAACCTGCACTTCTTTGCCGATGATACTGTACTGTATTCCTCCAGCTCAACATTATCTGAAGTCAGGGACGTGCTTCAAGCAGATTTTGCTCTGCTTGAAATCAATTTAATAAAAGCTAAGCTTCTTCTTAATGCAAAGAAAACCAAAGCAATTATTTTTCTCGTACCCCACCAGACCGTCAAAAGACTTTATTGTTACCTCCCTAAGTGAGCTATTGGAAGTGGTTACCAAATTTAAATACCTGGGGATTTGGATAGATAATAAACTCTCTTTTCATGAACACATTGAGGACTTATCCAAGAAGCTCAAAACCAGGTTAGGTTTCTTCTTTAGAAATAGGTCTCTTTCCCCTCGAGACTCGAACCAGACTGAGTCCAGGCCACATTCCTTCCTTTACTTGACTACAGTGATTTAGTCTATTCCTCCACCACAGCATCAAGCCTAAGCAAGTTGGACACTCTCTACCACCACGGGGTTGCATTTTATTACCAACTCATTCTACCATAGGCACCATTGTGATTTGTATGCAGCCATTGGCTGGACATCTTTCACCACCAGATGCCTGCTTCACACCTGGGTATGGACTCTCAAATTGCTTTTGCATAAACTACCGATTACCTTACATCTATTATCTGCATTTCCCATAGTATGTATTCTCTCAGGAAATCAGACTTCATCCTGCTCGATGTCCCAAGAACTCGTACTTCCTTTAGTAAAAGAGCTATCTACGCACACTCTTCCTACTATATGGAACCACCTCCAATTCACTCTTAAGCTAACAAACATTGTCCCAGTTAATTTCTTTAAAGTGCTAAAAGCAAATAAAATAAAATAAAATATATTTGTAACTGCTTTTAAGCTCTACTTCAGTCAATAAGTACATTTCACCTTCCATGACATTAGCCCTTCTGTACTCAAACCTCGAGCTTGCATATTGCATTCCGTGACTACCATTATAAGTTTTCGCACCTGCTCATTTTCTTTCCCCTGTGACCGCTATTCTACACATCAACTGCTCATTACTTATGCTAGATATCCTCATCCAACCCAACCTTGCCCACCCTCCATATCCCATCTCTCCTGCCAATGATTAGTATATGATGTTTATTTAATACAGCTATCAATATAAAGTTTATATACCCTACCTTGTAGAGGTGGTTATACTATGTACCAAATGTTCTCATTCTATACACTCTATGACGATGCTTTTCTCCATCCATCACCATTCATGAATTATTTGTGCATCCTTCACATATTCGTAAATATTGTTTGCTGTACCTTGTAATGACCATTTGTTTGTACATGTTTCAGGACCTCCTTGTGAATGAGCTTGCTCAATGGAGTTTTCCTGCAATAAAATTGAACTTGAACTTGAACAAGAGGCATCCATCATCATGTTTCAGCAACTGTATCACTTCTGCTGCCATCCCAGTGTCTTGGGTGGGTACTCCCACATGCTGTGCAAACATGCTTGTAGGTGTTAAGAATGCTATGTAGAACATTTGGGATGAAGATTCTTTGACATAGGGGTTGCCCTATTTATGGGCAGCCTAAGTTGTCACTGGCTCCCTGGAATCAGCAGGACTGAGGTTAGGGATAGGATGGGTAGGGATTGGGGGCAAGGGAGAGCTAAAGATGAAAGGAAGGATATAGTAACCAAGGTGGGGACCTGGTAAGGGAGGCGATGAGAGGTCACGGGGAGTGAGATCACAAAGGAGGGGCTAAGGGGATGAGCTGGCAGAGGACCATTGGGTAGTACTTGGACAGGAGGAGTTGAGTGGTAGATAAGGTGTTGCAGAGAGAGGATCTTCCTCTTTCTGCAGCAGCTTCTTCAGGAAATTTCACAGAGTTGCAGTTGCACAGGCTACAGGCAATTGTGTGGGTAGATTTGGACTGGATTCAAGCTAAGTGGCCTAGGCAGGCCTGCTGGAAAGGACAGGCCTGGCCGCATGACCCTGGGCCTATCATGCAAGTAATTGGATTATATGCAAGTTTTTCATGTTTCCCATTTTACAGTGATATTTAACCATCAATTGCTGTTTTCTGCAGAAAGATTTCTGCCTGTTTTGAGAGGTTTTTGGGGTAGAGTACCTGTGGTGGTTTGTGGCAAAATAAAATGTCTAAGGTAAGAGTTTTGAGAGGTTTGCATGAGGAGAAAGGGGAGTAAAATGGATCACTTATAAGAAGGGTTTAGCTGGCAGTTTCCAGAGTTTATAGCATGGGATCAGGTGATGGTCCTGGGCTGCAGCAGGCAGACTTTGTTTTGGCTGGGTTAGCATGGCTGGTGGCATCTTCCATGGTGCCCTCGGGGCCAGTTTTTCTGTGTATGGGACTGATTTTGGAATTGCATTTGTGGTTCCTTGTTCCTACTCACAGGCCTTCTTGCTATCCCATGTGGTGTGAGTGGGCCCCATTTTTTGGTGTGTGGCCTAGGAACACCATTGCCACATGGTAGCTGATCATGGGGATGGGGTCTCTGGCCATAGCACAGAAGGGAATGCGGTGTTCGGGCAGCAGGTCCTGGTATTTCTGGTGCTTTGGGGGTTGGTGCAGTGGCCTGGGTCAGTTTCGTACAGCGCTGGGCAGTTTAATCAATGATGGGGCCCCAGACCCATAGAAGCCCATCTGACAGAAGCAGCCCACTGGAGTGCTTGGGCATGGTCAATGGCAACAGGAGAGCTATTGCGCAATGGGGAACAGCTGAAGGGAAGTAATTAAGCAGATGTGGGAGGATGGGAAAAAGAAAAGAGAAAGGAATGTTTTTTCAGAGATCCAGGCATTTTCTTTTGCTTGCTTTGGTGGGTTTGGGTTTGTAGACAGATACCAGATGGTGCAGGCCACATGATTGGGCCAGGAATCAAGTCAGGTACATGACACCAGCAGTTCTGGCTCCTCTCCAGGGTTTGTAATTTTTCAGCCATAAGAGTGGGGGATCTCATTGGCAAGGGAGCTGGGGCCACAGTAGAGGAAGCAAGGCAGAAGTTTTTAAAAAAAAAAAAAACAATGATTCAATGGGGAGCAAAAACAGGGTTCCTCCCCAACCTCTTTTACAGTACATACAAGAAATGTTGTTTTTTCAGTTTTCCCATGGGGCAGGGGAGGCTCTGATATGGCCCAGGGGAATAGACTGAGTATGGGGATGGGACTAGGGCAGTTCCAGTCCTTTTTGCTTCTCCCAGGCCAGGTGAGCTGCTGGCCAGTGGGGATGCCATCTGTACACAGTGCACAGCTTGAGGTCTGAAAGGGTGACCGATGGAAAAAACTGGGATGAGCTGGTGAGGACCTAGGGTAACAGCTAGCTTCCCCAAGAGATTGGTACACACATTTTAACCAGGAGTTTCCATCATTAGAGGCCATGAACCAGCCAGCAGGGCCCTGGTTTAATTAACAAGGCCCCCATCTCCCCAGGAGGGTATGGGCCCTGCAGTGGGAGCAGATGATGCATTTTACCACAGCAGTTTTCTGCCAGCTGGGGACGCCCAGTAGTGGGGAGCAGTTCTGTCTGTTTTGCTGTGTGACCAATGAGGTCATTAGGGTAGAAATTTGCAAAGTCATCTGATGAATGTCATTTCGGTTGCATGATGGCTCCCAAAAGGCAACAACCTCTAAACTTAAGACCAGCAAGATGCTGGCCCAGAAGGCTGTGTACCTGATGGACCGGTACAGGCCATAATAAAAGAATCAAGGAAGGCAGAGGAGAAGGAGAGGCAGGCGGTCCAGAGAAAGAAGCCACCACAAAACAATGAGCCTCCAAAAAGGTGATCAGAAGCAACCCAGAGGACAAGGGTGAACCACAACAGGAGGAGGGTAAGGTCCAACAGTGGATTTGTCGGTCGAGGGCAGTCTGAAAGAATATCTCACAGGTCTGATGGAAGGAAGGTGAAAAGGGTAGGAGGAAGTAGACAAGGCATGGCAGGCACTGAAAGTGGAGAAGAGGGGAACATAAGGAAGGGAAGAGGATGGGAACAGGGAGGGGACAAGCAAAGGGGATACGGATTGCCACTGGGAATTATGTTGATTGACCATGTCTCCCAGGCCTCAAGGAAAAGATTTGGAAGGGGATATATTGACATGTTTGCATTGATAGACAAGGACACTGCAAAAAATATTAGCAGAAAGAATAAGTGGGCAAATCAGAGATGGTGGTAGCACTGGCCATTGTGGGCAAGACCAATGAGGAGGTCAGCTATGGGGCAAGACATTTGGAGTGCGGATGCAGGGTTTCATGCATTTCAGTACCATTATGCTTCAAAAGAACCAGAACTGGCCATACCATTGCTGACCTACTCAGCCATCATACGGGATGCCTACAGGGTCAAGAGTGGTGTGGGTGGCTCATATGATGAGAAATTAATGCAGAGGATGGTGTCACATGGCAACGTGAGATGGGATGTCACCCTGTCTGAACTGTGGATAAGGACACTGTCAGCACAGGACAGGAGCAGTAATGAAGGAAGAAAGGGACAGAGGCACCTAATACAAACACATGTTGGGCATATAACAAGGCAAATTGCATGTTGCCAGCTGCAAGTTTAAACACAACTGTTTCAGGTGCAGGGGAACCCACCCTGTTACCCGCTGCAGAGCACAAGTAGAAAAGGGGCCACCAGGCACAAGGACAGGTTTTTCAAGGAGGTCAGGGTGGAGGAGAGGGTTTTAAGGGTGCAAGGGCATAATTACAGATGGCAAAGCAGGAGAGGAGGTTTCAGGGGAGGTAGGGACCTTGATGAGGGAAGGAGCCACGGGATATGGTCAGCAGCACAGCATTTCTGATAAGATTAGATGTACAGTATTACAGGCTTGGACAGTGAATTACCCCAATCAGGAGGCCAGGGATATACTGAGGAGGTTTTGAGGGAGGTTATCATATATATTTCATGGGTGACAGAAAAACATAAGATCAGAAAATCTGGCATCCATAAAAGGGAAGGAGGAGATATTGGAGAAGAAGATTAAAAGGAGGTGGAGGCGGGTAGAGTGGTGGGGCCATTCTACCTCCTCCCTTTCCTAGATTCAGGGTGTCACCATTTGGCAAGGTCCCAAAAAGGCACACAGGGAATACCGGTTAATCCACCACCTTTCATAACCCAAGGGTGATTCTATCAATAACTCCATCACACCTGAGAGGAGCACGGTTTCGTATGCCACACTAAACCAGGCAGTGGAAACCATACAGACAAAGCAAGGCTCCTGGCTCACAAAGACTGACGTTGAGTCAGCTTTCTGATTGCTACCGGTGAGTCGGGAGGATTGGGAGCTCCTGGGTTTCCAATTTCAAGGACAGTTCTATTTTGACAAGGCCATGGCCATGGAGTGTTCAGTCGCTTGCACCACATTTGGGGTTTTAGCACCTGGCTGCAGTGTTTTTTTCTGTACAGCACCAGAGGGCAGTCATCCACTACCTGGATGATTATTTGTTCATAGGGGAGGGCAGGAAGGAGACAGTGGGCATGCTCAGGAAGTTCAAGTCCCTGTGCAGGGGAGCAAGGGTTCCACTGGCAGGGATAAGACAGAAGTTCCTGACTGGAAGATAGAGTGCTTGGGCATTGAACTAGATGTGGAGGAACAGTGTTTCCAGCTCCTGGTTATGAAGGTGGCCAAGCTCTCTGACCACAAAAAGGGATAAAAGGGAAGCATAGGGTACAGCTAAAGGTCATGCAGCAGGTATTAGGACAAATGAATTTCACCTGCAAGGCAGTGGCACCAGGTTGGATCTTCATGAGGAGGCTTGCCAGGGCTACAGCCAGGGCCAATCTCTCACCACTGGGTAGACATCACAGTGGAGGCGCGGAGGACCTGCTAGCATGAGAGATCTTTCTGGGTGGCTACAACAGTGTCATGTTTTGGCAAGGGCAGTGGGAAGGCAACAATGCAATAGAATTATACAAATATACGAACATACATATGAAGGTGCCAGCAGAACAGACCTACTGGTCTATCAAAGTCTGCTGGACTGTGCAGCTAGCTCCCTACCAGGCAGCTGCCCTTCCCCCATCCCCTTGCCCTCCTTTGTTGACCTCCTCACCCACTCTCACTCACCCCTGTAATCTATCCATGCATTCTTAAAGCCAACCACATTTTTGTGTGATATCACCCCTTCTGGCAGTGCTTTCCACTTTGCAACTACTATCTCTGTGAGTAATGCCTCTGCATCTCCTTCTCAATCTCCTTCCTCTCTTCTTAGCCTGTGCCGCTAGTTTCCCTCCCACTCCTTAGTTTCAACAACCCTTCTGACCACCCCTTGTTCATACTAAGATTCATACTAAGATGCTGTATGAGGCACAAAGGCTGAAATGCCCATAGTGTACTCAGGCCTACAGTTAACTATTTGGAAACTTATTCAAATTCCTAGAAGTATCGAGTCTGTTTTGAAAGTCAATTTATTGTCACTAATTACAACACTAGTTGGTAATTTGTTCCATGGTGAAACAACTCATTGCGAAAAAGTGAGCTCTTTTTCAGTATGATGTTTGTTTCTGGATAGTTGAAGTGGATGACCTCTCATATTAATCTTAATCTGTTTAAGGTCAAGACCACTATTGACAAATAAATATTCATCATTATGCTGATTCCATAAAGCAACAGATCACCTCTTATTCTTCTCTCTTCTAGTGACATTAAGTTGAAATTCAATAACCTACCCGGATAGGAAGTTGTTTTTGAGGATGCTAAATATTTAGTTATCCTTCTCTGTACTCTCTCAAGTCTAACTACATCCTTTCTTTTATATGGGCTTCACAACTGTGAACCAAAATCCAGATGCAGTCTAACATATGCTCTATACAAAGGAAGAAGCACATCTGGATTATGTGATGTCATATTATGACAAATCACCCACCAAATCCTATTTGCTTTATTTATGGTATTAGTAATATGGGTATAAAATGTCAACCCTACATCAGCAGTTATACCAAGATCTTTTCACTGTCCTTACTAATTAACATCTTATCATACAAAAATAATGGTGTTTAAGTTCTTTTTCCAAAGTGCAGGACACAACATTTTGAAGTGTTGAAGTAGAGGTACCATTTTTGAGACCAAGTTTCAAGAATCTTTAGGTCTTCCTGAATTACCATGACATCATAATCATTACTACAAATATTACAGATTTTACAATCATCTGCATATTTGATGGAAGTACTTCTAATATGTGTAGATAAGTCAGATATAAAGACCTGAAAGATTAAAGGAGCCAAGACGGATCCTTGCAGAACACCACTTTTACATCTTTCTGACTATTAATATGGCCGTCAATTATGTCCCTTTGCATTCTACTTGACAGCCAATTTGAATTCCATCTAATATAGATTGGATCAATGTTAAAAGCTATAATTTTTATCAAGGCCCAATGATTAACAGAATTAAAGCTTTTAAATCCAAAAAATAACATCACAGGAAAGCCCTTATCCAAGTTTTGACTGACATAATCGTAAACATAATAAATTTGTTATACATGATATTCCTTAATAAATTCATGTGAGTTTAATCTAATCTTGAAAATACAGAGTTAGATCATCCTTAATGATCGTCCCAAAAGTTTACAACAGATTGAAGTCAAACTAATGGGGACGATAATTATCTGAATTGCTTTTAGAACGTTTTTAAATAGTGGAATTACATTGGCAAGTTTCCAACCAACTGGAACCAGTCCAGTATTTAAACTTGTATCAAAAGGATTTTAAAAGGTACACAAAGGTGATCTTTCATTAAATGAATTAAGTCCCCAGAAATTCCATTGGGGCCTGCAGATGATCCTTTTTACTTCCTTTATTTTAGATTTAATAGTTTCTAATAATATGTCAGAATCTTGGATTAATTGGACATCAAATTTGATAGTACTACTTCCATTGTTGTTAGAAAAAGCCTCACAAAACTGTGAATTGAAGAATTCAGCCATATCACTAGATTGGTTTAAAGTTTCTAAACCAGAAATAATGGGGCCTACCTTACATGTTTGTTTTTAAAGAATTAATGTAGCTAAATAGTAATTTACTGTCACCCTTATGTGCCTTTTTTGCTAATGATGTTTCCATAGATATTTTAGCCTTTTAATTTCTCTTTTACATCATTTTTGAATTTGTCTAAATGCTTTTAAAGATCTATTACATTTATTAGATCTATATTTGTTATAGGTTTTATTTGTTTTTAATAATTTATGTAATTTTAAATTAAGCCATTTTGGTTGATGGTTTAATTTCTTCTTTTCAACCTTAGGAATGATTTTATTGGTCGCACTCAAAATTGTTGTGGTAAAAGATTCCACATATCGTTAATGTTTTATTTTTAACACAGCAAACCAATCAATATCAGCAAGATATTCATTTAATGTTATTGTATTAGTTTCATGAAAAGCAAATATTTTGGTAATATTATCTGCTTCCCATTGAACAAAATTAGTTTTGAAGACAATAGTGCAATGGTCACTATTACCTAATGGAGCTGAGGAGTGACAATTATAAATTGTTATAGGTTCACTACCTAGTACAATATCCAAAATATTGGATTCATGGGTAAGAAATGAACATGCTGAACCAAATTCAATTCTAAACATGAATTCAAAAAGTTTTTGATGCATTAGATTTAGCAGAATTATTAGTCCAATTTATATCACCCAAATTAAGATCCCTCATAAACAAAATACTACCTAAATCAGCAGCAGATGACAATTCCTCAATAATATCATTTAGAATTTCAGGTTTTGAATCTGGTGGTCTATAACAAAGTCATAAAATAAATCAGTATAAGGTTGTTTAAGCCTTAGCCAAATTGACTCGACCGATGAATGCACTTTTTAGTTTTATGTGAAACATCAAATACAACTGCTGATGAAGCAAAAAAAGCTACCCCACCACCTCTCCTATTTCATCTACTATGATAGAATAGAGTATCCAGGAATACAAGTTTCCCAGGCCTGGTCACTAGACCACCAAGTTTCTGTGATTCCTATGACATCAGACTTATCGATGTTTGCTCTTAAAATGACCCTTCAGGTAATTGAAGGTTTTGATCCGTCTCCCTCTCCCTCCTCCAGTGCATACATACTCAGGTACCTTAGCCTCATCTCATAGTCCATTCTCTCCATCTCCTGAATGATCCTCATTGCCCTCTGCTGCACACTGTCCAGGAGCTTGAATTCCCACCTCAGGTATGGCCTCCAGAACTGCACAGTACTCAAGTGCAGCCTGACCAGTGACCTGTAGAGGGGCAAGATCCTCCCTGCACCTGGATGTAATCCCAGTATTATGCACCCTAGCATCTTGTGTGTTTTCGCTGCCACTCTCCTGCATTGGACAGTACTGTTCATGCTCATTGTTATCAAAGCCCCAGGTCCTTTTCCTCCTCCTCATTGTTCCGCAGCTTGATCCCCACTAGCCAGTAATCCCTCCTTGGGTTTCTAGCCCAAAATGCAACACCTTGCATTTTTTCACATTGAACCCCAGCTGCCACTTTCCTGACCATTCCTCTAGCTTGGTCAAGTTTCTCTGTAGTTGCATCCATCCCCCTCATCATCTACTACTTCCCCATTTGGTGTCATCAGCGAACAGGCTAATCCTGCTCACCACCCCTATGCAATGTCAAGATGAATAGCCCAAACAGCACCAAGCCCTGCAGCACCCTGCTCATCACAGCTCTAGGCTCTGAGACTCTCCCCACCACCACCCTTTGTAGCCTACCCTGTAGCCAGTTTGATATCCAACATGCCATCTTTGTCCTCACTTCCACCCTGGACAACTTCACCCCTATTCACCTATGGGGCACTGAATTGAAGGCCTTGCTGATATCCAAGTACAGCATATCACAGCATAGCTCCATCCAGCTCCTAGTTACCCAGTCATAGTACTGTATACAGGGATGCAGTGGGGAGCAGGCATGGTACATATTTCAAAGGTAAGTGGATAGCAGAGAGATGGCCAGACCACTGCGTGGTGCTTGGGCTATCCAGGGATATTATGTTCTTGGAGGCATTCCGATATGGGTGGCATTGGTGGTATGGGGAGAGGATTAAGAAAAAGAGGGTGCTGTTCCGATGTGATAATCTGGCGTAGGTTTCGGTCATTAACATGCAGTCTGGGACCAAAGAAGCAGTACTGAGGGTGGCTAGGAGATTGGTATGGAAGGGGCTGAGGCTGAACATGTCTTTCAGAGCGCAGCATGTGGAAGGGGTAAAAATGACACTGCTGATAGAAACATAGAAACATAAATTTGATGGCAGATAAGGACCACTTGGCCCACCTAGTCTGCCCATTTCCTACCTAATGGATAAGCTGCAGATCTAGTTAACCAACAGCCCACTTCCTCCTACCCTCCATTAGAATTGCCTTATGTCTGTCCCATGCATTCATGAATTCCCCACTTTTTGACTCTGACCTCCACAGGAAAGGCCATTCCATGCATCTACAACCCTTTCTGTGAAGAAATACTTCCTCACATTACATCTGAGCCATCCTCTATCTTCAAATTGTGCCCCTTGTTCTTGCACATCTCTTTTCTGAAAGATGCTACCCTCTTGGACTTTGTTTATTCCCTTGAGGTATTTAAAAGTTTCTATCATGTCCCTCCTCTCCCTCCTTTCCTCGAGGCTATACATCCTAAGCTCCTTTAGTCTTTCTTCATATGTCTTCTGGTGCAGATCCTGCCCATTTGGTTGCCCTCCTCTGGACAGCCTCTACCCTGTCTAGGTCTTTGTGGAGATTGGGTCTCCAGAACTGTACACAGTACTCAGATGAGGTCTTACCAACTGTCTGTAGAGAGGGTCAACAACTTCCTGTTTTCTACTGGTGATGACTATCCCTATGCATCCCAGTATTCCCCAGCCCTCCTTACTGCCTTCTCACATTGTTGGTCCACCTTTATGTCATCTGATATGACTACTCCCAGGTCTCTTTCTATTTTGTTGTTGTCAGTATCTCACCCCATTATGTACTCTTTTCCTGGGTTTTGCTTCCCAAGTGCATTACTTTGCACTTCTTTGCATTGACTCTAAGCTGCCATACATTTGACCATTTTTCCAACCTTGCCAAAGTCCCTTTTCATCCTTTCCATCCCACCTTGCATATCAACCCTGTTGCAGATCTTTTGTGACATCTGCAAAGAGACATACTTTCCATTCCAGTCCCTCTGCAATGTCACTTATAAAGACATTAAAAGGACCAACCCCAGTAGTGAACCTGCGTTGGTACCCACTAGTAACACCCTTTCTTCACTGTGGACTCCATTTACTATTACCCACTGTGTCCTGTTGTCCAGCCAGTGTTTTATCCAGCCTACCACCCTGGGACCCACTCCCAGGCTAGCTAATTATTTATTAATCTTTTATGCGGGACTGTGTCAAATGCCTTGCTAAAGTCTAGGTAGTCCATGTCCACAGCCCCTCCTTGGTCTACTACTTGGTCACCCAGTCAAAGAAATCAATTAGATTTGTCTGACATGACCTTCCTGCTGTGAATACATGCTGTCTTGGGTTATGTGCCCCACTGGTCTCTAGGTACTCAACAATTCTTTCCTTCAAGTGATTCCATAATTTTCCTACCACTGAGGTCAAACTGACAGGTCTGTAGTTTCCTGCCTCTGTCTTGCTCCCACTTTTGTGAAGGAATCACATCTGCCATCCTCCAGTCCTCAGGTACCACACCATCCTCCCATGATTTATTAAAAGGATAGTCAGTGGTGTTACTAGTTCTTCCTTAGTTCTTTTAGAATTCTGTGTTGAATCCCATGAGGCCCCATTGCTTTATCCACCTTCAGTTTTAAGAGTTATTTCAGAACCTTTTCTTCTGTGAAAGGACTAATATCAACCCCTATCCAGAGTGCATCTATTGACTGGATTAGGTATTTCCCCTGCTTTTCCATTGTGAATACTGAGCGAAGTATTCGTTCAGTATTCCTGCTTTTCACTGTTGCTCTCTGCCCAACCACCTTCCTCTTTATTCAGCCTCAGTATCCCTGCCTTAGTATTTCTTTGCTCCCTAATGTACCTATAAAGGTTTATCTCCCTTCTTAACTGAGGTTGGCTGTCTTTTCCTCAGTTTGGGCCTTTGCTATTCTGACTGCCTTCCCTCTTCCTTCTGCTTTAACTGGTAGCCTCTCCCATTTGCAGTTTGACAGGTTCCAGTCACTGTCCCTCAGGTGGCTGCCCAGAAAACACTGGTGCCTGCTTAGCTCTGGGAGATTGGATGGACCAGACCCAACTCCTTTTCTGGAATGCAAGGGCACCTAACATGCTGAAGTCTTATGAGGGGCATGGAGGGTTTCCAGGAGTTCTGGGGAGGGTGGTGCTGGAGGTAAGTGGCTCAGTTACTGAATTACAGATCATTAGATATATGGTTGACAGGTGGGAAGTGGGCATGTCAGGTGCAAACATCAGTATCCAGCTGGCAGGAGAAGGTATGATATGTCAGTTGAGAGGCTGGGGCTCACCCACAAACACCTCAGCAGTCTGTTGAATACAAGAAGGGTGGGCAAGGCTGCAAGGGCAACTTATATATTGGAGCAGGCCAATTTGTGGGGAATTGTTCTGGAAGTTGCTGGGTAGTCTGAACAGCAAGTGCTGATCAGTGGACGAGGTCATGCTTTCTGCAGCCATTTTCCACATTATGCAGAGGTGCATTCTGGATCAGTGAGGTGGTGGCAAAGGAAGGATACAAATTGGGTGACCTTCTAGAGCAGGACTTGTCCTGGTTGACTGGAACAGTCTGGGTATGGCTCAGGTGATCCAAAATGGAACAAAGTGAAAAGGGTGAGGGTGGTTTTGGAACAGGAGGGAGCAGGGTAAAGGGATTGCGGACACCATAAGGAGTACGCAGCAGTTAAGCCACATGGGGTGGTATGTTCTTCATGCATGGGAATGGTGATCCAGCCACTGCTCCCCAGGTCACTGTAGTACTAAAAGGGCCATGGCTTTCATGGCGAGGATCCAGGTTGTTCACACCACACTCATTTAGGATCGGGGCTGCATCAGAGGTGGATAACTGAGGGGCCACGAGGCTGCCAGTACAATAAGTAGGCAGGTGGAAGTCCCTGAGCATATGAGGAGATACATTAGAAAATGAGAATCTAACCATCTTGTTTTCGCTTCCAGGAAATAAATGGCACAGGCTGGTGTGGATTGTAGGACACTCTTTTATTCACTGGGTGGCACTGTGTGCAAGGAGGACAAGGGGCAGTTCCCAGTTGGAACAGGATGCAGACAGAACACTGATAAAGTGGCAAGGAAAATTGGGACTGCAATTGGGCAATTGCTGCTGCTGGTCAAGGAACAGAGTAGGGCCTGTCCCATACTGGACTTAATTATTATTCATGTGGGGAGTAATGAGTTGAGAAACACACCATGGGTGATTTTGGAACGGACCATCCTGAGGGACTTGATGACCATAAGGGGATGGTGGCCACAGGTTAAACTTGGCTGGTCAGAGATTATCCCCAGGAGGTATTGGAAGCAGGCGAAGAAGGCACTTGCCATTGAGAAGGCTTGAAGGAGGGTTAACAGGAAGATGGCTGCCTAGACCAGAGAACAAGAGGGGCTGTATATCAGGCATAGTCTGATCACATGTATACCCAGGGTATGTATAGGATGGATGGGGTACACATGTCTGAGGTGGGTAATATGGTACTCAATGGGGACATTCATGAGGCTACTGAGTCCTGGCACAGCTTTGGGGTTTGTTTGCCTAATTTTAACCAGGAAGCCTAGGGGCCAACCGGGTCAGCCCAGGGCTAATGGGAAAAAGGGGGCCACCCAGAATATGGTGCAACTGAGCAGGGAGGGGTCCCAATAGGGTAGTCACTCAGGGGAAGGGCGGAGAGCAGGTGGGACACCTAAACCCAGACAGAAGATACCAGAAGGTGAGGCACTGGGTCAGTACTCCTGGGCCAATGAAAGATATAGCCTTAAATAACATTGTTTGTGAATAAAGGGGGCTACCCCAAGGATGGTGGTGGAAAGATAAAATGTACAGAATCTGCAGTGATGGTTTGAAAATTGTAATGTCAAGGATGTATATTTATGAAATGTAAAATAAGATGTGAGATGATGCAAAATCTACCCAATAAAGAAGCCAGTGGTGAACTAATGGAAAGTGGTGCGACGTGATCTGATTTCAGGGGTCCACAGGGACAAGGATGGTTATTACTATTTCTTACTATTTTGCTACATCCTGCTAAATGACTTAATGAGTGGAAGTACAGGGTCAGACTCTACTGTATTTCAGCAGCTAGATGCATATGTCCTTCTGTGGAAGGATAGGACTGCAGGGTCTAAAGTAACCTACAGTGTAAATGTGACATACACATACTGTTCTTCTGTCTTTAAGGAGGGACGGAGTGCATGATCCAAAGTACCTAGATATGTACACTGTTCTACTCTCTACATGTAGGGATGTGGCTGTATGGTAAATAACCCTACACTCTAAACCTGATATATGCAGACTGTTGTAGTATCTGGATAGAAGAATGGTGTTCCAACCATTACATATAGACAGTATTCTATTATGTCAATGTGAGGCTGGGAGTGCACAGTCTTTTTGCACCCTGCACTCCCATCCATACATTGACAGAGTATGTCAGAATACATATAACACCTATTCGTATGTCACCGTGGGACCCTACCCTCACAGTTCTACATCAATATAGTGCAACACTATCCATATGTTACATTGTCCATATGTCACGGTGAAAACACAGGATCCTTTGGACCATGCACTATCATACATCTATTGAGATAGTACAACACAATTCATATCTCACATTATCCATATGGTGCACTGTTCTCATTGTGACATATAGATAGTGTGACATATGGATTGTGTTGTGTGCTCGATGGAGAATGGACTGCAGGGTAAGATGGACACTGTACTCTCACTGTGACATACAGTATGGATAGAGGGACAAAGGTCTTGTGTTGTACTTATATCTCAATGGAGGATGGGAGTGCAGTATCTGAACAGCCATGAGCTCACACTGACATATGGACAGAGTGACATGTGGATAGTGTTGTACTATCCTGATGCAGAGATGGGAGGGCAGGATCCATAGGACACTGCATTCCCACTGTGACATATGGACAGTGTTGTTCTATTTTTATTTTTCTGTTTTATGGTATGCCTGTTTTGGGGACAGGGTGGGCATGGGTTGCAAAGGGTGGCAACCTAAAACTGAATTTCCTATTTTTTGCTGTGAAACAACCCTGACTGATGCATTAAACAGAGTTTTTGCCATGAATTTCTCTTCTTTTGAGAATGTGCAATATAAATAGCAAATGGAATATGGTGGTGGGAGCATGGGGCCTTCAGACCCCACACCCCACCATGCCGCCCATGTTTGCATAATAATCATAACAGTAATGCTAATGCTAATGGTGAGTGAAATGCAAGACGCCAATGGTAAGTGTAACAGCAACAGAAATATGAATGCAAATGCAAGCTCAACTGTTCTGGTAATGGAAATGGAAATGCAAACACAAGTGGTAATGCAAATGGTATCGCAAACACTAATGGTAACTGTAACAGTGACACAAATCATAATGCAAAAGGCAACGGTAATGGTAATGATAAATGTAACCACAAACAGTAACAGTCATAGTAAAAGTGATGCAAACATAAATATAAACAAAATGGTAATAGAAATGAAAGCGAAAGCAAACTGTAATGCAAACGGTGAGGCAAATGCAAACATAAACGCAAATGGTAATGGAATGCTAACAGCAAGCTGATGTATGGCAACAGTAGCGAAAAGTCTGTATCTCTCTTCGTTTTGAGATAACAGCACAAAAGCGATGTGAGTCAACAATATGAAAAGATCTGCATCTCGCTTCATTTCTGACATAATGGCACAAAGATGATCTGAGGCAACAATAGCGAAAAGTCTGTATCTCGCTTCATTTCTGAGATAACTGCACAAAAGCAATGTGATCCAACAGTAGCAAAAGTCTGAATCTCGCCGTTTCCGAGATAACAGCACAAAGCTGATGTGAGCCAACAGTAGCGAAAAGTCTGTATTTCCTTCATTTCTGAGATAATGGCACAAAGGCTAATGTGACCAAACCACTGAAAGGCACCTCCTGCCACTAGGGCTGCCTACATTATAAATTTCAAGCCACTAGCACCATGGATAATTCTATGAGCAAAGCGATAAGAGCATCACACAGTTTCTCCACAGCAAATTATTTTCCCAACATGTAAACAGCATAATTCACATCTCCAGGACATGCACTCAGCACCCTCCAAATTTCATGTGAAAAGAGCAAACCGTTCCAGAGATATTACATTTTAGGTTCTGCACCTTTAGAAGTCTTCCACTACAAAATGGTGGAAATCACGGCCAAAAATGCAGTGAAATGGCAGAACTCATGGCCAAAAATCACTAACTGTAAAGAGGCAACTTCAAATGCTTATAACTCTGGAGCGAAACAACATTTTTCACCAAACAAAAGCTGTCATATTCGTTGAAGAAAGGCTTTCTAAGTACCAAGCATCAGACAATCACACAGTGGCTGTGCTATGCATCGTGCAAGACAGTGCAGAAAATAGCAAATACAGAATGTTTTACACTGCACTATGCAAAATCGTATGTACCAGTGAAATACAAATTGGTAAATAAATAGATGCACCATTCCACTCCATGTATACCACATCTTATCCAAATCTCTTCAATATTTGCAGAGCAGCACAAGCGTAAGACTTCGCATGAGTGGAAAAAATAAATTTTTGGGTGCTTCATTCTGCAAAAACATATGCAGATGTCAAATGAAAATTGGTAAATGCACAGAAGTGCCAAAGTAGAGCAAGTAGTACAAATATCACAGACATGCACAGAAATGCAAAGTGTTAACACAAATGAAAATGGTTACACAGCTGGCAACGTAAACAGAAGCACAAACATTAATGCAAACACAATAGGTTCTGCAAACAGTAACGAAAACACAAAAACAGAAATGATAATGTAACGCAAAACAGTAATGGCAACAGTGAGGTCAAAAAATAGTAATTTAACCATAACGCAAATGCAAGCGCAAACAGTAATGCACACAGTGATGCAAATGGAAATGTTAATGCAAACAGTAAGACAATACAAGCACAAACATAAATGCAAACACAAGTGGTAACGCAAATGCTAACGCAATGGAAACGCAAACGGTAACAAAACATTAATGAAAACGCAAACAGTAACTGAAACACAAACAGAAATACAAATGGTAATGGCATGCGGTGATGCAGAAGTAAACAGTAATGCAATCGACAATGAAAGCGCTACTGAAAATGCAAATGCTAATGCCACGGAAATGCAAATGGTAATGAACAAAAAATGGTAACAGTAACGAATTAGAAATGCAAACAATAACAGTAACACCAACAATGAAGCCAAAGGAAACAGTAAATGGCGAATGCAAACACAAGTGCAAACACAAATGGTAATACACATGGTGACCCAAAAGTACATGCTAACAAAAGGGCAATGGAAATGCAAATGGTACCAGTAACTCAAATGCAAGTGGAAAAGCAACGCAAAGTTGCACTGCTTGACCACTCAGGTCCATCTTGTAAATGAGCTACGCTCAATGATGTTCGCCTGATTAAATAAAGATTTTTGATTGAAAGGGTAACACACTCAGTGGGCGATATGGAAATGCAAACACAAACAGTAACGTAAATGCAAACGTGGAAATGCTAATGGTTACAGTACTGCAAATGCACACACTTTTTTCCCAAAAAGGGCATTCAGAAGCACAGTGAATACAAAGAATGTGTGCATAATAATGGCCTTCAAAGCAGAAAATGAACACTTGGAATACTAAATTGCTTATATTTCAGAAACCATACTACATAGAAAAAAAATTTAATCTCATATTATTTATAACTTCCCATGCTAGTTTTGTACTTAGCTCCCCAGTGAGGACTAAAATTTTTGAGACGAAAAGTCCGTATCTTGAAGCATTTTTGAGATACAGGACCCGAAAAGCGTCAGATGCCATAATGTTATCCTATGGGAAAAATCATCAACTTGCGTTCCATAACTTTGTAATCCTATAATATTTTGTCACCAAACTACCAAAAGGCACATCTGTGGCATGTCAACTTTCTTCCTGCAAATTTCAGCTCAAAAGACCAAATTGTTTTTTGCTGCAGGGTGGCAAACGTTTCCTGTTGTTTTGGCCAAAGTGTCTCAAAGTACTTTCACAAATCACAACAATTTTGCAAACATAATCATGAAAGTGTGGCATATTCGAAAAGTGCTTTGTGACACTACTGTTTACAAAATTTAAAAACAAATTTCTGGGGTGTTTACCCCAAAAAAAGACATAGCTAGCATCCTCAGGGCTCGAATAGGTGAACACAACAAGAATTGTGTCCCTAGAGGTCCCAAATTAAACATAAACATTTCTGACCACCAACTGAAACAAAATGGCTGAATCATGAAAGTAAAGGTCATTTGCGACAGTAAAAACTGCATTGACACTGTTGAATATTTTGTTAACGTTCCCCATAGACTATAATAGGGAACAGTTTGTTTTAATAACTTTTGAACTGTTAAATATTTTATAATGAAATGTTTGAAAGGCACATCAGGGACCCTGGCTGATTGTTCCTGAAGGTTTTGGACTGATTGTGCAAACCATGTGACTCTGTAGACATGAGGAAACAAACACGCAAAACCAGTAATTTATGCTTTTGCCCTTTGTAGCTCTGCAATTGTACATCCGACCATAATGAAAGTTGGCTGGTCAGAGACCTATGGTACCAGACCAAGCATTCAATTTCCGGCAAATCCGTTGCTCTGGTTACAAAGTTATTCAGCTGTGAAATTTCAGATTTAACCTTAAATGGGTACTCAACCTAACTATAGTGGCACTACATAGTTAGGGTTGATTAACTAAGGTTAAATGGTCAAACTTTGCATCTTAATAACTTTGCCACCGTAAAACAGATTTGCCTGAATTTTGGGATGCCTGATCAAAATGATACATCTTGGGATCTGCCAACTTTTGTACGGTTGAATACACGGCTGCAGAGTTATTAAGTGTGATCTGTGCACACATTTACAGTTCTGGTGAATTCTTTGCTCGCGCTACAGGTCGCCGCGGTTTGTGGGACTGGTCCAAAAACTTCAGGGAACATGGTCACGATCGCCGATGTGCCTTTCGAAGATTTCGTGAAAAATATTAAGCGTTCAAAAGTTATTCAGAAAAACAATTTCCATTATAAGTCAATGGGAAAAGTTAACAAAAGTTTGACAGTGTACAAATGCACTTTTAGTGTCCCAAATCGCCTAGTAGTGAGGCAAATCTGCCATTTTGTTTTCAGTTAGCGATCAGAAAAATGCTTGGCATTTAAAATTGGGACCATCTAGGGACACAATTATTTTTGTATTTACCTAGTCGGACCTTGAGGATGCTAGGCATGTCTTTATTTTGGGGTTAAACGCCTAGAAATATGTTTTCAAATTTCATGAAAAAGTAGTGTCGTAAGTAGTGTCACACTTCATGAAAGTGTCGCAAATGCTTCTGAAGCTGTTGCAAATCACTACACTACTTTTTTAGATTATGCCCAAATGACAGCAGTTCTTTACACTTGCTGCAAAAGAACAGTTTGGTCTTTTGAGCTGAAATGGAAGGAAAGCAGCCATCATCTCACGGATGTGCATTTTGGTGGTTTGGTGGAAAAATATTGCATGGCTGTAAAGTTACAGCACTCCGAAGTTGGCATTTTTCCCATAGACTAACATGGTGCGTCGCCGTGCCTTTCGGGCTCGTATCTCGAAAGCGATCACGAGATACAGATTTTTTGTTGCAAGTTACATAGCCTCATGGGCTATGTAATAGGAAAAACCTAGCCAGGAAAATCAAGATTTTGCTGAAATTTAAATTTTTTCGTTGTGCAGTTGCTGAGATATTAGCAATTAAGTACTTCAATGCTACTTTGTTGCTCGATGCCCATTACAATGCATACATTCTTTGTACGCCGTGTTTCTCGATGCACCTGTTCAGCAAAACAGGGTATGCGCTTCCGTTACTGTTACAGTTACTGTTTCCACTTGCATTTATGTCCCCATTTGTGTTATCGTTCCGTGTACTCCACAGTGTCGTTATACTGCGTTGTCATTTGCACTTGCGTTTCGTTACTGTTATCATTTGCATTTCCACTACTGTTTCTGTTTGCGTTTTGTTTGCATCACTGTGTGCATTGCCATTTGTGTTTTGGCAGCCCTTTCATTTGTGTTTCCATTTCTCTTTCGTTTTGCATCTTCCTTGCTGTACTGTTACCATTTGCATTTTGCAATTGTGTTACTGTGCCCTAGCGCATTACAGTTTGCATTTCCATATGCACTTGCATTTCATTTGCATTTCTGTTTCCTTTGCTGTTTTGCTGTTGTTACCATTACCATTTGCTTTTACAATTGCGTTACTGTGCCGTGCGCGTTTCGGTTTGCATTTACTTACGGCGCTTCTGTTCCGTTCTGTTTCCTTTGGCATTATTCTTCATGTTAACTTTACCATTTGCATTTACAGTTCGTGGTGCGGTGCCTGTGCGCGTTATGGTTTGCGTTCACGTGTGCCTTGCATTCGCGTTTCCGTTTTCTGTTCCTTCGGCGTTCTTTTGCTGTGACACTTAACATTTCCATTTAAAATACCGCTGCCATCACTGTTCACGCTACCAGTTGCATTTTCATACTGCGCTTCAATGTCCGTTTGAGTCATTTTCAACCGATGTCACTTTGTGCTTGCGTTTCTATTAACGTTTCCTTTATCATTTACGTTTGCGTTACGATGTGCGCCACTGTTGGCACTTCTGTTTGCATTGCTGTTCCTGTTCCAGTGTTCCCCTGCCACATACATTTCACTATTTCTCATCATCATTCTTAAAAGAAGGAAATTAGAAGCCAAAACTCCATTTAATGCATCAGTTAGGATTGTACCACAGCGACAAAAGCAAGGAAATTCAGTGTTAGGATTGAAAACCCCTTGGACCCCTCAGCCCACCCCAACCTGCATTGGGGTCATCAGTCTAAATCTCACCCCATTCTCCTATTCCTCAACTTCTTTACACAGGTGATGGGGTGAGAGTTAGGACTGACAACAATGAGCATGATGCCCAGGTTGGGGGTGGGCTGGAGGGATCAGCTCAACTAACACTATTCGTCTGTGGAACAACTCTAACTGATGCATTAAACTACCTCTTCTATTTCTTATATATATATATATATATATGTATATATATATATATATATATATATACATACATATATATATATATTATGGTAGCACGGTAGTGCTGCCATAGTTAGGTTGAGGAGCTATTTACATGTTAAACCTAAAATTTTGCATCTTATTAACTTTGCAACTTTTCAACGGATTTGCCTGAAATTTAGAATACATGATCAAGCACCATAGATCTTGGGATCTACCACACTTCATACTGTTCGGATATATACAGCTGCGGAGTTATTAAGCATAATCTGCATGCGCTACACGCTTTTTTGAAATTCTTGGTTCATCTCTAGAGGTCGACGGTTTGTAGCGACCAGTCCAAAATCTTCAGGGAATGTGTGGCCAGGTCTCCAATGTGCATTTTTGAAGATTTTGTGGGCAAATATTAAACGGTTCAAAAGTTATTCAAAAACAATTTACCATTATAAGTCAATGGGAAAAGTTAACAAAAGTTCAACAGTGTCACAAATGGAGTTTTAATTTTGCAAATGGCCCGTTTATTATCGCCAAATCTGCCATTTTGTTTCAGTTGGTCATCAGAAAATGCTTGGCATTTAAATTTGGGACCCTGTAAGCAACCTAATTATTTTTGTATTCACCTAGTTGGACCCTGAGGATTTATTTATTTATTTGCTTTTGTTAACCAGGTAAGCACACTAGACAGCAATGTTTCTATTTTTCAGGAACAACCGGGAGTTACAGGGTATCCATAAGACAACAATTACATACAGGGGCCACATGCTCCAACAGTTCAGTTGCATCCAGGAGCCACATGCTCCAACAGTTGGTAATACAACAGAGTTTACATACGGAGCCATATGCTCCAACAGTTGGTAATACAATAGAGTTTATATACGGAGCCATATGCTCCAACAGTTGGTAATACAATAGAGTTTACATACAGGAGCAAAGAGCTCAACCGTAGGGTGATACAGAGGTAACAACAAATAACAGTTTAGAATTTACGGTAAGAACAACAAGGCAGGATGCTAGACATGTCTTTATTTTGGGATAAAACACTCCAGAAATATGTTTTCAAATTTTGAAAAAATTACTTTCATAAAGTAGTTTCGCACTTGTGACAGTGTCAAATGAATTGCGAAAACTTTTGCAAAGTGACAATACTTTTCAGGCTGTGTGAAAATGACAGCAATTCTTTGCCACCTGCTGCAAAGAACAGTTTGGTCTTTTGGGCTGAAATGGAAGGATCGCAGCTAACATCTCACAGATGTGCCTTACAGTATTTTGGTGAAAAATATTACAGGGTGGCAAAGTTACATTACTCCAAATTTTGCCCTTTTCCCCATAGGATAACATTACGGCATCCATCGCATTACAGTAATCCTTTGCCACCCTGCTGCAAAATAATGGTTTGGTCTTTTGGCTGAAATTTGGAGAGAAAGCCAACATCCATGAATGTGCCGTTTACTGTTTTGGTGAAAAATATTACAGGAGTCTAAGTTATGGCACTCTGAGCTTCTCCTTTTTCCCCGTGGGATAACATTAGAGGCGTTTGCAGCCTTTCAGGGCGGTATCTCGAGCGGTGCGAGATACAGACTTTTCATCAGAAAATTGCTTAGTCCCTAGTGGGGGCAAAGTACAAAACTAGCCAGGAAAATCATAAATCATATGGCTTTAAAAAATTTTTTCTACTCATACGGTTCCTGAGATATAAGCAATTTACTATTCAACTCCTCATTTTCTGCTCCAAGACCCATTATTATGCATACATTCTTTGTACTCACTATCTTTCTCTATGCAGCTTTTGGGGAAAACTAGCCTGTGCACTTACATTACTGTTAAACACCGCTTCTGCTTGCGGTTCCATAACTGTTTCTTACTGTTCCTGTCTATGGCTCCTTGTGCTTTACCCTTAGCATTTCCATTTACTCTTGCGTTTGCATTATTTAACCATTTCTGTATACAGTACTGTTTATCTTTCTGTTTAGCTTTGCATCACCGTGCGCATTACCATTTGCGTTTGCAGGCACCATGTTACTATGTGACAAGACATCGCATGGAAAGTCTGCGAGGCTCAAAGACCCCATGCTCCCACCGCTGCATTACATCCAGTATTTCTCATTATACTTCTCAAAAGGAAATTGAGAACAAAAACTCCATTTAATGCATTAGTTAGGATTGTTCCACAGCGACAAAAGCGGTAGGTATTAGGGTTGGAACCCCTTGGACCCCGCCCACACCCGGCATCAGGGCGACATTGGGGTTGTCGGTCCTAACTCTCACCCCATTCTCCTATACCTCTGCTTCTTCACACATCTGAGAGGGGTGAGAGTTAGGTTCAGCAACCTCAACGAAGCACTCCGATGCCAGTTGGGAGTGTGGACGGGGTCCAAGGGGGCTTTCAACCCTAACACTGAATTTCCTCACTTTTGTCACTGTGGAACAACCTAACTAATGCATTAAATGGATTTTTGCTCTAATATATATATATATATATATATATATGTATATATATATATATATATATATATATATATATATATATATATAAATATTGCCTCTAACCCCCACCTGCCATCCTCCACGGGTGACAAATGATAGGGGTATGTCGTCGAGGTTGTGAGGGCTCAAATCTCACCCCATTCCGTATGTAAGCAGGTAGACATGCTACAGTAAGAAGAATGGGGTGAGATTTAAGCTTCACAACCCCAATGACACAACCCCTCATTTGTCAATCTGTGAAGGATCAATGTGAGGTTAAAGAGCAACCCTAATATTCTCATTTCTTGACTTTTCTGCTTTAACCTTAAATGATGCATTAAATATTGTTTTTACAAATAACTTCCTTACTTTTTGAGAAAGTGTATTATAACTACCCAAAAATATGCATAGCTATACAGCATATATTGGTGGGCGCCAGTGGTGACAGTAACTGTACAATGTTGTGCAATAAATTACTGCTCTTTCCTGCCAGTGAAAAGGTGTTAATTAGACACTGAGCTTCATTGCTGAGGTGATAAATTGGTTGGAAAAAGTTTACATGTACTACCTGAATAAGCAGTTTTATTTTGAGAGAATGTTTCATCAACCACTCTATGCATAAGTTGTTATATTAACAAAAGGGGTTATAACAGTGCACAAGACAACCCCTACCTACCACCATGCCACCAAAGAACATATACAAAATGTTTCAGTGGTTAACGGTGTGGAGCCAAGCTGTAAACCTTTACCTTCCACTGCCATAAAATCAACATGCAATAGAACCATTAGGGTAGAGTACACTGCACAACAACATGTTCACTTCAAGTTATCACTACTGGTTAATTCAATCCTTTACCCTCCAGCCCCGCATACCCTCCTTTGTCCATCAGTTGTTCAGTGAGTTGTGATGCTTATTGCAATTCAGCTTGTGGTTCCTTTTCCTTTTTCCTTGGCCCGTTTCTATATTTTTTCCTTACCTCACTCTAATATATTGATTCATTCTGTTTCCTTTGATGCTGAAATGTGATAGGTTGGTTGCTATTCTTTAGTATGAGTCCTCTCCACTCATATGAATAAAGTCTCTCTACTGAACAGTCATACTCCTTACTGACACCCAGCTCATGTTATCATTCTAGTATTTTTGTTAAATGATTCATGCTGCTAATTCAGATTATGGCAGTTATGCATTTAAAATGCTCTGCTCTGAAACTCTGAATTTAGCCCGCTGATACAGTGGATGGAGAGTCCTTCTGTAACTTTTAGTTTTGTAAACAAAAATAGACACTGTAGGTAGGTCAGAGCATGCTTCGTGGTACCCTTCTTCTTATTAATGATTCGTTGACAGGACATCTAATCCCCCATCACACACACACACACACACACCTGAATGCAGTTCAGTCCTTGCAGAATTAGGTGATGTAGTACTAACAGTTGATGCTGTATGTCAGTTGATATGTCCTTTTCCAATTCACCTGCAGAGTCTAACCGTGTCAGTAAATACATTGTTTAACTAATTATTAACACACAAACAATAATCTCGGACATAGAAACTGCAACAGAATTAAACAACTACTTTCATCTGTTTAGGCACAAAATCAGATCCCTTACTGTAGTAACATCAAGACAGAAACAAATAGGATCACAGAGCAAGACACTCTGACTGCACTGAACACTTTAAAAAAACACACCAGTCCAGATCCAGATGGTGTTACCTCAAGATTTCTAATGGAAACAAAGAATACTATCCTTCTGCCTCTGAAAATAATTTAAAATAAATCTCTGTCTGAATCAGTGGTACCCAAGGATTGGCTCTGCTATAGTCACACCTATTTACAAAAAGGTTCTCATTCAAAACCGAAAACTATCACCCCATTAGCTTAACATCAATACCATGTAAACTAATAGAAAAAATATTAAACAAAAGTAGAAAATGAAATGTCAACTTTAAATGTTAAAGACATGTATCAACATTGGTTCATACCAGGTTTTCATGTACCACAAATTTAATTTCTTTCTATGAATACATTGATTACAATTTAGATTGCAATATACCTATGGACACCATTCTGTTAGACTACAGTAAGACATTTCACAAAGTTTCACACTCAATATTGATTAACAGACTTGGCAGCATGTGGTTTTCATCCCTACTGGTTTCATGGATAAACCAGTGGTTGGATGATAGAACTCAGAGAGTCAGGGTAAATGATGCAATGTCTGACATGAGGAAGGTGACTAGTGGAGTACCTTAGGGTTCCGTGCTCGGGCCTACTCTGTTTAATCTATTTATAAGCAACATGTCTATATCTACCAGCAACATAATGGTCAAATTTGCAGACAACACTAAACTTGGGGAATGGCCACAAAATGCAATAACGAACATGGATTGCAAGCTGATCTATCACTAGTAGAACAATGGAGCACGCACTAATGAGATGTATTTTAACATATCCAAATGTGCAGTATTACACTAGGAAAAAACAATCTGGTTCAAACACATTATCTGAATAATATTATCATCAGAACTTCAAAAACAGAAAAAGATCTAGGAATATTAGTCAATGACAAATTATCTTCATCTACCCATTGCACCAAGATAGCAAACCAAACAAGCGCAATACTTCATAGAATTACCAAAACATTTGTATCTAGATCAGAACAATGTCTTTTGCCCTTTACAGATCCAATATTAGGCCTCTCTTGGACTATAGCTCTCTTTTGGAGCCCTTATCTGAGGTCAGATATCAACAGGATTGAACACATTCAATGTAAAGCTACTAAACTTATCCCACATTTATCCAACTTGGATTATAACACTAGACTTACTAAAACAGGACTTCATACCTTGTCCCAAAGAAGACTCAGAGGTGACTTATTACAATTATTTAAAATACTTGGAAACCAGGAACAGATGCAGATATGTGGTATTAAATTCTCCACTAGAAAAACTTCAGCCAGACTTCATAATAAACAGTTAGAAATCATGAGAGCAAAGAGTAAAAGAATTAACTACTTTACCATTAGAACACCAAGAATTTGGAATAAACTACCACAGATTTGATTGACTCACCCAACATCTGAACATTCAAAACAAATTAGATAAATGGATGTTTGGGCAGGGACTGGGTTAATGATCCATGTATATGGAGGACAATCAGGATGGGCAACCCGCCTTCTTTTGTCCAAAAATACCAAAGTACCAAAGTACCAAAGTATGTGTCTTATGTGACTGCTGTGAAAACATTCATATGTGGGCAATTGTAAGTGGATGGGAGGTTCATCTTGAAGCTAGGAGTTGTTCTTTTTGCCCTCTTGTTTTGAACACAACCTCCACTTGCATACTGTGTGACTGAGCATGTCACTCAAAAACCTTAGTGCTCCGTGATCACCTCGAAAACTGGCACTAGTGACCATCTGGGACTGACCAAGTTACTAAATAATAAAATTAGGTCAAATTTTATCTTTATCATTACTGCAAAAAATCAGATATGTAGGCTTAAGAACAAATGCATTTTATGTACCATGAGGGACGACTGTCATTTTTTTTACAGCACAGCACTGTATTACAGACTTGCTGCACTGTGGTTTAGTCCAACATGGCAATATAGGGATTAGGGAGTCCCTTCAATTACTTAGTAGTTTTGTAGCAGAGAATCAATAGCTGACATCTGCAAGCTGCTGAAACTCTACTGCTCAAATGTACTTCTTTTATCAAAGTGCCTTAAAAGTAGCAGTGGTAGCATTTACTAAAGTAAGATAGCATACCCCAGAACTCTGTGCAAAGTACTTAATTAGTTGACAGAGAGTGGTAGGTGCATGGAATCACCTTGCTGAGGGGTTGGTGGTCAAAACAGTGGGGAATTCAAGAATGCAAGGAGAAGTCATAAGGCAATATTAGTGAGTGTTGGAGGAGGAAGGGTGTTAGGTAACTGGATTCAGCAGCTTATCAATAGGTAGGAAATGGGCAGACTAGGTGGACCAAGCGATACTGATCTGTCGTCAAAGTTTATGCTTCTATGTTTCTGTGTGTCTATGTTACAGTATCACAAATGAGCGATCGACCATTTCACTGATGAATGATTGTACAAAGAAAATTATTATGGAATATTTGGGTCATTACTGATTGCATATAAGACCCATGGTTGCTAATCAGATCAAGGGTTGTTAAACACTCCCATTTGTGTCACTATTGTATACTGTACCCTCCTGGGTTGTGCTTGAAAATAGGCAGGATCATTGCTCAATGCACTTATCTGGTAACCAAAGCTAATAAATAAATAATAAATAAATAAACAGGAGTCCCCAAAAATTGGGTATGACAATGCATAACATACTAAGCTTTTATTCTGCATTGGAGGCCAAACACAGATTGGGATTGCATCTGTGATTGTTTTAAATTGTGTCTAGACAATAAAAGACAGAACCTACAAACTTGACCTAATAAGGTGCTGGTTTGTCATCATAAGAGTTGAGCACAAGGCAATGTTGCATATGGGTGGTGGAGAGTGGATGTCTGTGGAGGGTTTCTGGATCGCTCATAGTGGCAAACCATGAGATTGGTGTGTGATTTGGTCCCCAAACTAAAAACTGTATGCTAGAAAATTAATTCCCAGTTCAAGGCAGTAGCCCTGAGGTATTATTCGAGAGGAAATGTAATGAGCAAGTTGAATAATTCAGGCTGGAAACCAAAGCACTTTGAGAGGATAAGGTGTGGAAGGTGAGACAAAAGCATAAATGGGTATCATCAATTAAGGGTAGCTTTGCAAGACTTAAGACAATGGCATAAGAGGCCACAACTAAAACATCAGAGAAACACAAAGAGGTGATAAAAGGAGAGTTTGAATACATTTGAGGAAGTAAGTAAATTGGGCAGCAAGCATGAAACATTGAATTGCCAGCAAGAGGAATATCAAAGGAAGAATGTGAGTGACAGCAGACATATATTCAGACATGCTGATGTAGTGCATCAAATGCAAACAGGAAAGACAGGTGTGTGATATTTGAGCAATGAAGGAGTATAGAAAATGTAAGGTACTGTTCATGAAACATGTCAGCATGTAAGCATAACATAACAGAAGTAATGGTAGCCAAATGTGCTGTTTGTGATGTTTCTAAGTAGAAGAGATAGGACATTGACATTCACTTCATTGATGTGCCAAAACATGTTTTTGGTTATTTTGTTTTGAACAACATCACTGATTAATACTCCTGTTATGACAGCAGATGGCAGGAGGATTCAGGTGCAACAAGAGACCATACTTATTGCTGGTCATGAGTTACAAAGCCTGTAGTCACATTCCCAAACATAAGAGATGTGATTATTTCACACTCACACTCAGTGATTACATGGGCTCCCTGACATAAGTATTGTAAGGAGTTTACTCATATATGAAATGGATCTCATGCAAGGAGGATAATTGTTGGTTGCCACTTACTCACGCTCACTTCAATGGGGACAGTGTCACACTTTAGATAGGATAAGTCCACAACCCTTATCTTTCCAGTGCCTCAGGTACTGTACCTGGCACCTAATGCAACATTACTGAGTCAGTACTAGTAACAAAAAATGTGAACTAGCTGATAGTGAACTAATGATTGTTATTCTGGATGTGCCCCAACACCCCTGTCTCCCCCACCCCAACCCCCAGTCAAAACATAAAAATTAAGATTTCATGTAGTAACACTGAATCCCATGACAAAACAAGGAATGGTATGATATTTATTTTCAGAATCGGGCAGTAGGCGCCATTGTGAACATTAAGAATGAAGTAAAATCCATGTTAGTTAAGAACTAATGCTTGAATAAACAACATCTATCGGACTGAATTGCAGCTTGTATTGTCAGCTGCATCACTGTCCATCACGACCTGGTGTGAGTAAGTGAGCTGAGCAACACTAGGTTTTACCAGGGATAAATGTGGCTATGGAGCAAAGTGTGTGTGTGTGTGTGTGTGTGTGTGTGTGTGTGTGTGTGTGGTGGTATTGGTGGTGGGTCTCCAAAGACTGTTTTTTGAGAGGTGGATTTGCAAATGAAACAAATTGGAGGACATCATGTAGCTTAGGGACACTGCAATATGAGCGGGTGACATTTGCAAGCAGTGTACCGAGATAAAATGTTCTCCATTTGGTTGTCTTGCACTTTGAATTGTCATAGAAATCACTAGTGACCAAGCAATGTGATATGACATGCATCACTCATGCCTTTGAGCCATTGCTTGGTAACAGCCCTCATGCACAAGGTGGTGCACACATTGTTCAAGAAGTGCCAATGCCCTGTCTGATGTGAAGTGCTGATCATGCAGTACCAACTCCCAAGTCATAAAGTAGATGGAAACCAAAATCTGTGTAAGGATTTTCCATTACATAGCATTACAGTGCATACTCTGAAATATGCAATGGCAGCAAAACATTGGCACCCAAGTGGTGATGACCCATTTACTACCATTGATTTCAATTACACTACTGACATAGGTACCTTGGATGTGAGAAATAGGTGCAGCAGCACAACAGATGGAACATTGCAACAGCAAGTGACACAGTCACATTGTCGCTGGTAACCACAGGCATTACTAGGTTCATAGCAGGAAATCTATGGATTTGAAGCATCAGCTGCCATGGGAAAAGAGATAGAATGAATTCTCAATATTATGTATGCAGCTACTGTGGTGCTGATGTCAAGGTTGAGTGCACAACTTCCGTTCACTTTGTACAAGTGCATCTTACAGCATTTGATTCCTCACTCCTTATCCAAATTGGGGTGGGGGTGGTGGTGGTGGTGGTTGAGGGGCTAGCGCAGTGACACAAGGACCAGACAACATAGATTGGTAACTCAGTTTCACCTGCCTAGTCACTATGATGTTATGATGCTGTTCTGTATTCAAGGAACCGTGTAGAGAACACATTACGTAGAAACATAGAAACATAGACTTTGATGGCAGATAAGGACCGCTTGGCCCACCTAGTCTGCCCATTTCCCTACCTAGAGGATAAGCTGAAATCCTATTTAACCAACAGCCTATTTCTTCCTACCCCCACAAAAATTACCTTATGTCTATCCCATGCATTCTTGAATTCTCCCACAGTTTTAGACCCTCAACCTCCTCAGGAAGGCTGTTCCATGCGTCCGCCACCTTCTCTGTGAAAAAATACTTCCTCACATTGCCCCTGAGCCATCCCGCCTCTATCTTCAAATTGTGTCCCCTTGTTCTTGCACATCTCTTTTCTGAAAGATGCTACCCTCTTGTACTTTGTTGATTCTACTGAGGTACTTAAACTTTGCTATCATGTCCTCCTCTCCTCCTTTCCTCAAGGGTATACATATTAAGCTCCTTTAGCTCTCCTCGTATGGCTTCTCTTGCAGACCCTGCGCCATTTAGTTGCCTCCTCTGAACTGCCTCCATCCTATCTATGTCCTTCGGAGATGGGGTCTCAGGAACTGGACACAGTACTCAGATGGGGTCTCACCAACTGTCTGTACAGGGGATAACAACTTCCTGTTTTCTGCGGGTGATGCCTCTCCTATACATCCCAGTATCCCCAGCCCTTCCTACTGCCTTCACATTGCTTGCCAACCTTAAGGTCATCTGATATGATTACCCCAGGTCCCTTTCCATTTTTGTTGTTGTTACTACTACCTCCCCCATTGTGTAATCTTCCTGGGTTTTTGTTTCCCAGGTGCATTACTTTGCACTTCTTTGCATTGAATCCAAGCTGCCATACTCTGACCATTCCTCCAACCTTGCCAAGTCCCTTCTCATCCTTTCCACACCTCCTTGTGTATCAACCCTGTTGCAGAGCTTTGTGTCATCTGCAAAGAGCATACTTTTCCTTCCAGTCCCTCTGCAATGTCACTTATAAAGACATTAAAAGAACTGGACCCAGTACTGAACCCTCGGTACCCCAATAGTAACCCCATATACAACTTGTATGTACAATATAGTGGTCAGACTTGACAGGAGGTCACCGCTCATGTCCACCACCTGGCTCACACATGATCAGGGGCTCAACACATACTTGTACATTGCACTACCCTGTTTCAAAAGCAATGTCCAGACTGACAGTAGGAAACCAGTGCATAGAGTGTTACTCACCGACTGCAAGTGAGTAAAAACAAGTCATTTAATCATTGAATATATTTCATGCTAGAATGCCGTAATATATGCTAGTAATGATGTTTTTACAGTTCCCTCAGTGCAGCTTACTTGGATCGGTGAAGTCTGAAAAGGGCATTAAGTCACAGGGACTGCCATCTAGGGCAAGATGATTCATTCCATTGTGGATTGTTTTAGTGCGCCCTATTATGGAGTTACACATCCTACTCGTGGTTTTTATATTTTGAAATGGGTTTGGGGTGTGGTGTACAGGGTCCAGGGTGATATTTGGTGATATAACTACATTCAATGGGTCAATCAGACAATTTGGGGGGTGTTTGGCGATATTTGGTTCTTTCACGTCACTGTTTTACCACCAGGCAGTTAACCAGATTGTGGGCACAAAAGGACAGATTACAAACCGTCTGAGGGGCATTTCAGGTCTGTAGGGTGTTGTGCAAGCACACATCACATTATCAGGACAGGGAAGGAAGCATTGTCAGAACAGACCGGGACTTAATTTCTGCCACCACTGAAAAAATGATGCTGGGCATCTCTGGTCGGTTGTTTCAGGCATGGGTCTGCAGCATTTAATATATTGTGGCTACTGAGGGAAAATCTATGGCTTTGGATTGAATGTCTTGCCACCTATGTAAAAGTTTTCAAGTTCATATAGTCCAACTGAGAACTGACATGCCAACTGTAACCATAAAAGGTGTACCTCAGGGACGAAAACAGAGACTATCCAATGATCACAAAATTCACAGTGACAAAGAGTAGATGAATCGTGCACTTATATGTAGTTTTTCCAATACTGGTAAGCCTGATTTCAAAAGGACAGATACCATTGCTTGATTTGCTAGAAATTACTTGGAAACTACTGTATTATGTTCTTCTGAACAACAGTAGCTCAGGCACACTGTTGAAAACTGAATGGTCATGCCAGATAGCATGGATTGACATCACATAAGTCTTTAGTTTTCACTTATGTGTGCGGTAATTGCTGAATGCAGTACTTCAGTCAATCAGTGCAATAAGTTCAAAACAAAGACACAATAGCACATTAGTATAAATAAATATGATATATGATAAATATTTTTTTCTTGGGGGCTCTCAAACTCTGGGGCCAAATGTTGCATCCCGAAACTGCCAGTGCTAATCCTGCCATGCCATGGCCACAAGAAAATGTGTTCTTGACTTGGGACCAAGATAAAAGCATTACTGTCACAACACTACATCACATGCCAACAATATGTACTAAGTAGGAACAGCAAGTGTTGAGGATTTGGATTGCTGCGATGGTGAAAAATATAGGGTGCATGTCTTGTACAAAGTGCTCCCAGGTCACTCCTGAAAACAGGCACGTGTTCCTAGTGTGTCTTAGCCTGTTACCAAAGACTAAAATAAAAAGCACATACAAGTGCCAGTGAAGATAGGTAGGACAGCCAAGGAAAATTATATCCTGTTGCAGGTTTGAAGATGGAGAATCAGTTTATTTGCAATTGATATGCGTGATGCCCGCTTAGACCAACACTCTTTTACTTATGACTGTCTGATGACTATCACTGCCTGACCACCGATGTCTGTCAGCCAATATAAAGTCAGCATCAAGGCAGACAGACACAACACTGCATATGTTGTAAAATATTCAGAAAGTGAAAAATCATACCCCAGTCCATGTCCATCTTTACGCTTAAGAGATGCAGAATAAGAAGAGATGATGTCGACAAATCAAAATGGCGCTAATTACAGTGACAGTTGCAGCTTCTACTCAGGACATAAACAAAGGAGGGACACAGGATGGAACAGGAGACTTATTCTAGTTAGAATCACACACACACACACACACACACACACACACACACACACACACACACACACACACGCACACACACACACACACACACACACACACACAGACCACCAGAAGCGTGCACAAGCATGGCAGAGCACAGGTCAACAGAAAGTGGAGACAATGCAGAGAACATGGAGGGATGATTTTAAAACATTTTTATTTGTTCGTACAGCATAATTGTATCTGAATACAAGGCAGTACAAAACACTACACATACAGAACAATTAAAGACAGAAGTAAGTACCTGAAAAATACTCAAAATCTTGACAATGTCCCTTTAAGCTAGTGAGGTGCAGTACAGTAAGATGATAACAGCATACATTTAAATCTTTGATTTTATATTGTACCCCAGCACCAAGCTGCTTAATAAATAGTGTCATGCAGTTGCAGTTAATAATGTCTATGGTGTGTGTACTTATTGCTCAGTTAGGTCCACCCCCATTGCGTGTTAAAGGTGATAGTAAACATTCTGAGCGTGTCCAATATTAAAATAAATCATTTTAACACTCCCATTATGTTTCTGAGTCAGTTTACCACTGTTTTCGACACTGATATATATGCAGTCACAGCTCAACTCTCCATTTTAAATTGGCATCACTGTCTTCAGGGTTTTCTCAGCTCAGGATCAAAGGCATGAACTGTCAGTTCTATTTGATGATGACAACAACTCCCAGCATCAAACACTGATTCTATCTTCAAACTGCAGCTGGCTGTCAAATTTGAATTTTTTTTACTGTTAGTAGTTTTACAGTATTTGGCAGGATTTTCTTTTAGCTGGATTCAGTGAATGTATAAATGTATGAAATACTGGAAATAGTATATTGTAACTAAGGCACTGTTAATGACAAGTTTTTTTTTCTATTATGTTGGTTGCCTGTATACTGCAATCATAGTTGGACCCTGCAAATCATTCTCATTTGTGATTCTTTTTTTTTTATTCAAAATGTGTATATGATTAAAAAAGTTCAGACAGCCCTCTGTGAGCACAGTTACACACATTTTGGGTGCTACTCCAGGAGCTTATCATCCAGTTTTGCACAAAGAAACATTGTGCTGTGATACCAGTATATAGTGAGTGAGTGGACAGAGATTCACAATGTACTCAACTAAATATAAAATAAATACAAAATACCAGCACTTTTTTGGTAACACAACTTTATTTAGACATGCTATTGACTATCCCAGGTCTCCCAGCCTCAACTATACAAGACAATCAAGGACTCCAGCTGTATTCAAAATCTTTTTTTTTATTCACAAAGTCAATTGTTTACATACCAAAAAACGTAAAAAATAAGGGCAAAGACAATCATCTGCAAATCATGTGGCACACAATTCAGAGCTGCTGCAAACACTTACTTATCACAGGCATATAAAATTCATAATGGACATGTTTCCTGAGTCAAAGGAATGAACAAGGGTGCAACCCCACCTAAACATACTACAAATGAAAGAAACAAAATAAAAAGGATGGACATTTACTATTCCAGTGGCACAATTTAATTACACGTGTGGATGATCACAGCTCCCTAACTCCCACCCCCAAACAAGAAACATAATTGGACTACACAATGGGCACTGACATACTCTCATTTTGTTTTTTTCTTCATGCTACTTGTTTTGTATTGAGGATAAAAAAGAAGAGCAAAAATGAATGTGTCCGCCACTTTTCGCACATTGCCACAGCATTCAATGATAACCAGTAGGTTGAGGATTCTCATATATGATCACCTATGAAGCCCGACAAGTATATACAGTACCCTATCAATAGACATAAAAATACCATATTTTTTAAGATGTGGTTTATTAAAATCTATTGAATTTTAAAACATAAAAAATGAGTTTGCAAGTTTGTATGGCAGTACTGTGGCAAACCATTCAGACCCTGCTGATAGTACATCTTTGGCAAGAGATGATTCAAAAATCAGAATTACATGCTGCATTGTAAAATCAGTGGGCAAGATTACAGCAGCAGGGTAAGCTGAAAATGATTGAAAACTTTGGTGGACATTCTTTTTCTAACAACCAACCACCTCTCTTCTCATTGATAAGTTTCCTTACTCCACCAACAGAACAAAAAAAAAGGTAAATTAGCTGATCAGTGGAAATGAAACTACAATCAAATCCTTTTCACTTCAGTATAACAGTGACATATCAACATTGTGAATAATGCATTTAGCAATGAAAATGCTTGAATAATATGGGCATCATAATGAAACCCAATAAGTAGTTTTTATCATTTTTTCTCATAATACATTGGGTTGAACAGATCTACTCTAACTCCCCTCCCCAAATTGCTACTACACCAACAAACAACTAAAACAGAGGGCTGCCTGAAAATAAAATATCATAATTTGTTAATTAATTTTGGAATACATTAAGTAAATAAAGTAGATTAGTGTTGGGTAATTCACAGACACAGAATTCTTGAACTGGTGGCTCATCATACGCTGTCTGTGGCAGATGTCTTGGATGTAACATCATTACCAGTTGCTCCATTATCATGGCTATGGCTGTTACGAGGAGCAGACTCACACAAGTATAGAATAATTGTTCTCACTCTGGGTTGAAAGACATACAGCTGATACTCATCTGACTCCTCATGGAATTCATTCCCTTCCTCCATAATTTCCTCAATCGTCAGCACTGCCATGGTATGAAAACTCTTCAAGATAGTGCCAGGGAGTTATTGATATCATAACTCTCAGCAAGGCACGTGGAAGCCACACAGTAAAACTGTAGCAGAGATTGCAGTCTGTGACAAACAAATGCATCAGAGAAAATAAAACTTCACAAAAAGACACAAGTAATGACTTTTTCAACAGCTAGGTTTAATTACAGGACCATTGAGCGGGTAAAACTATACAAGAACATTACAAATATGATATTCATTTCCCATCTCCTTTAAGCTACTCTACACCATCAGAAAATTACCTGAACAACCTGTCCCTTTATCTTCGACGCAGTCACAGCTCACTAACAATCTTTGACCATGAGGCTGCAAAATAACCGACCACGACCATGTCTGAAGAATTTGCAGGCTTGCGCTGAAGATTGTTAATGAGCCATGGCCAAAGATTCTGAATATGTAAAAGGCTATTTTTGACAAAGCTAATAACCAGAGGCATGGGTCAATAGAGGAAGCCCCTGATCTAAACCCATGCCTCAATTATTTCACAAGTCACCCTGGGTGAAATATTTACTTTTCCAAACCCTAAACTGAAAACAAGATGGCAGCCATCGCGATTAATACATTTCTCACAATCAAAGATTCTTTGATTGTGAGCCTGCAAATTCTTTGATCGTGATGGTCAAAATCCATTCTTCTTCTTCACAAAGTAACCATATAAATTTTTGTTAGACTTATAAAGGAGCTAAAAGTTTAATAACTTTTGAATGGATTAATATTTTTCTCAAACAAAAGTTGGCATGTTTCTTGACCCAAGCTCTTTCTACATGCCAAGTTCTAGACTGGCAGGCCACATGACAGCCACACAGCAGCACTGACAAAATCAAAAACTGCACACAGAACTGGTTAAAGTGGATTTTCAGCATTTTGGTGCACAAAACCTATACATCTGACCAAAACACAACTTGGAAAAATCAAGAGATATACCATACCCCACCATGCATACCAAATTTCATGTAAATCCATCTAACGGGTCCAAAGTTATTAACATGCAAAATTTCAAGTTTAACATAGAAGTGCCTTCATAACCCTAAATATAGGGTGCGACTGTGCCCCTATTATATATATATATATATATATATATATATAGATAGATATATAGAAATATATCTATCTATCTATATATACACATACATATATATATATATATATATATATATATATATATATATATATATATATATATATATTCATATCAGTTAGGGTGAATACCACAGTGACAAAAGCAGGGAAATGAGGGTTAGGGTTCCACCTACCACCCACCCGCCATCCCATTCCCACCTTCACACAACAGGCATCAGGGTGCATTTGGGTCATCAGGCCCAATTCTCATTTCATTCCACATGTAAATAAACTTACATGCTGCAGTATAGGACAATGGGGTGAGAGTTAGGCTGATGACCCAATGGCACACTCTGACACCTGTTGTTGTGTGGAGGATGGGGATGGGGTGGGGTGGTAGGAGGGAAACCAGAGGGTGGGGGGTTAGGGTTGGGAACCCTAACACCTCATTTCCATGCTTTTGTTGCAGTGGTATTCACCCTAACTGATGCATTAATGAAGTTTTGCAAAGAATTTCCTTCTTTTTCAGATAGTATAATTGTAACCTTATTTTACCATGGGAGCACAGGGTATCCTTCCATGCAGATAGTGCAACAGTGTCCAAATACCATGGTGGGAGCGCGAGGTCCTCTGACCTTGTGCTCCCATCCCCTCCATGCAGATAGTGCGACAGTATCCATATGTCACGGGGAGAGCAGGGTCCAAACCCTACATCCAGATAGTACAACAGTATCCATATGTCAAGGTGGGTCCCATCCTTCATCCAGATAGTACAACATAGTACATCAGTATCCCTTTGTCACTTCATATCCTGTGCTCCCATCCCTCCATCGAGATAGTACAACAGTATCCATATGTCAAGGTGGGTCCCATCCCTCCATCCAGATAGTACAACAATATCCATATGTCACTTGGACCCTGCACTCCCATCTCTATCCAGATAGTACAATACTGTCCATACATCACAGTGAGTGCTCTAAGGTCCTTTGGACCCTGTGCTCCCATCTCTCCACACAGATAGCACAACAGTGTCCATATGTGATGGTGGGAGCACAGGGTCCAAACCATTCAGATAATACAACAGTCTCCATATGTCACAGTGGGAGTGCAGGGTCCTTGTGATCCCATCCCTCCACAGATGCACATATCTATCTAGCTTGTGGAAATACAGGGTTCTCAGGCCCTGTGCTTCCACAAATTAAGTATGAGCTGGTGTACCAGTGCACCAAATAGTCATAACTGTCATCTCAAATAATATTCACCCCAAATGTTCAACATAACCTTCTTAGCACCTCACCGCATGTACCAGTGCAACAAACTTTCAAACCCCTTGAAAATGATTCCGCAACTGTAACACCGCTTTTGTGCCACAGTTGCAGGAAAACATTTTCAGTAGGATTTGAAAATGACAGCTGTACTATTCTATGAGGTGGTGTGTGAAATGGGAATGTCAAAAATCTGGAGTGAAATGAGAAAAATTGCTGACATTATGAGCATGTGTAGAAACTGTGCAATGCACGCCTCGTAACGTGGTCATTTGTTGAAATTTTTTCACCAAATTTTCAGCATTGGCATTATGGGACGCCACCTCATGAACAGTGCAACTGTGATTTTGTTAATCCATTCCAAAGTTATTTTGCACAGTGACTGCACCATTCTGCACCACAGGAGTGAAAACATGTTCCGGGCAGGATGTGAAAAATGACAGTGTACTGTTCATAAAGAGGTATGACAAAATGGCAAGTTGAAAATCTGAAGTGAAAATATAAAACTGGTGAAGTTACATGCACACTTGTAACGTAGTCATTTTTGGGAATTTCTTTCACCAAATTTTCAATATGTGCTTTTGGGACCCAAACTCATGAACAGTGGCACTGTTGTTTCTTGAATTGGTCACGAAAAGTGATTCCGCGCAGCAATCACAAAATCACCTTTCTGGATGAGCAAACAAAATAACAGTGCAAGCACTCATGCAGTGGGGTTAAAGAACCCCGTTGAAAATTTGGTGCAAAAATTCGAAAATTGACTGAGGTATCAACATAAGTTGAACCACCCCATTGACTCCCATTATACAGATTACCTTAATTCCTCAGATCGCAGTTTGGCTTTGAAGAGGCAGAATTGTCCCAGTCCAGAGAAGATTACCAATCCCAACCTCTGGAGGGAAATATGTGTGAGGGGTGTGGGGAGGTGGGTACAGAGGGAGGGATGGGGAGGGGAGATGACGAGGATGGTTTTCTTTCAGGGTTAAAATCTCAAAAATACTTCGAGGGACAGTTTTCTTTTTCACAGATTAAAATAAAAATAAATTATTGGGCACACTGGGGTGGACTCCTAGTGTGCCACAAATGTTTGAGGGTATCAGGATGCCATAAGGGATTGGGCACCCCATCAGCAATTAAACTCAAATAACTCTCACACCTGTGCAGTCAGGTTTCAGAAAGCCCACTCCACCATCACCTCTCTGCTACGAGTAACCGACTCCTTACTCTCGGCCATGGATCAAAGCCAAACCTCTGGTCGCCATCTTTACTGACTTGGCAAAGCCTTCAATTCCATCTCCCACCATCTGCTACTCCACAAACTCCACTCCTTTGGCATAGCCCAGCCTACTGTTGATGGCTTCTGCTCATACCTCCTAAATAGATTTACAGTCAGTTCAAATAGGGCTGCACCATTTCCCCTACTCTCCTATCCTATCAGGTGTCCCGCAAGGCTCTATCCTCTCCTCCATCCTCTTCTCTCTCTTCATTAATGACCTTCCCTCTGTTTGCCTCTCCTCAAATATGCATCTTTATGCAGATGACTTATCATCTTTGCTTCCGGCCACTTGATGATGACAGCGTCCTTCCCATGTCCCAGGCCTACTTCAACTGAGTCCAGTCCTGGTTCCTGGAAAACCAGCTAAAACTAAATAGCAATAAGACTGTCATCATGGTTTTGGATCAAGACAGAAGTTAGCCTCCTCCCTGCCCCCATGATCACCACCCTGGTCGGTCCTGCCTGGAATTGGTCCCAGCTTTCAAATACCTTGGTGTCTGGCTGGACAGGCACCTCAGTTTCATACCCACATTGAGTCTATCTTTGCCAAATTCAAGGCCAAAACTTGCAGTCCTATATCGGCACAAAGCCAGCCTCCCTTCCCACCTGGTGTGAGATTGCACTAGAAATACCTTGCCAGTGTTGGATTACTGACCTTGTTTATGGTACAGCCCCAACCTCATCTCTATCCAAACTGGACATTCTTCTCAACTCTCTGCCTATTTGCCACTGCCTCCCTCCACACACTCACCACTGCAGCCTCTACACCCCACTATCTATTGCCCAGCTGTCCCACAGAAGAACCATCCACAGCATCTCCCTTATAGCAAAATTCTGGTTCAGCTCCTCCCCCACCTCACCTCCCATCTGTCCCAAGCAATCTCCCTTGATTACCCTCTCAGACACAGGGACTCACGGTCTTTTCACATCCCTCACCCACAAAGTGTCGTCGGCAAGCTGCCTTTTCGCACCAGTTCCCCTTCTCTGGAACAGCCTTTCACCGACCTGTGCCAGGCCTCCTCCCTTTCAGCCATAAAAACACTCCTCAGGCTCCTTCCCACCCTCCTGCTCCAATTACCCAAATATTTTCCCAGAATGCCACCTAAGCCCCACCACCAAAGATAAACTTTGCAGCAGTCCTGAAACATGATGTCCGATATACTGGCTGACTCCTTATGAATGTAAAAATTTGGTTACTGTTTGAATCATGTTTGTGTATACTTTGTCATTTTGAAATTGCCCTGTGTAACTTTTCTCACTTCTGTGTACGCTCTGTACATGGATCATGCCTGGAAACAAGCTTGACTCAGTGTGCCTTTCCTGGTTATCAATTTTTAATAAATAAATAAATAAACTGGAGGGCTAGCTAGACATCCAATACTGGGAGTGGGCATCCCAGTGTCTTAAAGTTTTTTTTTTAAAAAATATTTACCATAGCACACTGGGGTGGGCTCCCAGTGTACAAGCAATACTGGTGGGGGTGTTACACACCAACATGGGGATTGGGCTCCCTGATAGTGTGAAAATCTGAATTTGGGTGGGCAGAATACTTTGTACAGGATCCTGCATCGAAATGTTCACAAATTTTGATGCAGGATTCTACATCAAGACGACATGGGGATGGTTTCTTTTTCACAGGTTGAAATAAAAAGAAATAATTGGG
The DNA here is from genome assembly GCA_016271365.2 of Neoceratodus forsteri. Taxonomy (NCBI): domain Eukaryota; kingdom Metazoa; phylum Chordata; order Ceratodontiformes; family Ceratodontidae; genus Neoceratodus; species Neoceratodus forsteri. The sequence goes on along the minus strand of CM057453.1, from coordinate 1,236,878,159 downwards.
TACACTTGGTGGGTCCCAGTGAGCCACCAAAGTTGGTGATGGATCCTGATGCCAAAAGGGGATTGGGCACCCTTGTCGGCAATAGAAGTGGGTTGGGAAGGCATCTGACACAGACTTTTTGAACTATTACAATTTATCTGGGTACACTGGGGTGGGCTCCCAGTGTGCCATAATACTGGGGGTTACACACCAACATGGGGATTGGACACCCCGATGTCAGTGCGAATTTGTATGGGGACAAAAACTTACAATGGGATCTGCATTGAAATTAATAAAAATTTCATTACAGGATTCTGCTTCTGATAAAAGGCTTCAGAGGACGGTTTTCTTTTTATAGGGTTTCCAATAACATGACAGTAGGGCACATTGGGGTGGGCCCTAGTGTGCCAAATAACTATGTGTGGGGGAGACACATTCTGACATGGGATTGGGCACCCCATGTCAGTGATGAATAAAGTGGGTGTTACTTAACTCTGTAGATGGCAGCACGAGTTCCACCTGCAGCTTCAGAAGTCAAGAAAATACTGCTGGTCTCATAAAAGAACAGTCTTCAAGCCATTCTGTTGAGAAGCTGGCACCCAACATAAAAACTTGTTTGGGGCCAGCTGAAAAGAAAACATCAGAATACACCTGAAGAGGTCCTCTTTAGTGGTATTCTAATTTTTTTCTGTTTTAAATGCTTCCTTTGTACTGTGACATCCTCGCTAAGCGGCAAAAACAAGATGGCAGACACAACCCAGCTCAATCCATCTAACGACTGTGAACTGTGTGAACAATACCAGCATACCTTGTGAAAAGAAGCTGGTATTTTTGTATAGTATTCCTATTGTTCAAAAATAAGCTGGTATTTTTCGTGCTCGATATATAAATGTTCCTACAGAAAACAATGGGAAAATTAAAATGTCATAACTTTTGAACTGATTAATATTTTTCACCTTCAAATGGGACATCTGTGACCCAACGGCTTTCTATGCTGAAAATTTCAGACCACAACATAAAGGCATTCCTGAGATACAGGTGAGCAAAGAAATGTTAAAACATTGATTTTTCAGTTTTTTCCAACACTTTATAGCTCAGAAAACACTTGACAGATTCACATGAAATGTGGCAGGTCAAGACTACCTAGAGATTATGCATGCCATATTTCATGCAAATCCATTGAAGGCTCCAGTATTAGGCTCAAAATTTGGACTTTAACATAGAACCGCCATTTCACCCTAACTATACTGGCAGTATAACAGATATGTATATATAATAATATATATAATATATTATGGTAGCACAGTAGTGCTACCATAGTGAGGGTTGAGTAGCACTTTTAAGGTTAAAGAGTCAAATTTGCACCTTAATAACTTTGCACCATTCAAAGATTTGCCTGAAATTTGGCAAGCATGATTGAGCATGGTAGATCTTGGGATTCTGCTAAGTTTTGTACTGGACGGATATAATGCTGCTGAGTTATTAAGAGACAACCAATCATGCAATTATGGATTTTTTGTGATTTATTTGCTCGCCTACAGGCCTACAGCAGCTTGTGTGACTGATCCAAAACTTAGGAACATGTAGCCAGGGTCCCTGATGTGCCTTTTGAAGATTTTGTAAAAAATATTGAACGTTCAAAGTTATTCAAAAACAATTTCCATTATAAGTCAATGGGAAAGTTAAAATATTCAACACTTTCGCAAATGCACTTTTTAGTGTCACAAATGGCCCTAGTAGTGTCGCAAATGTGCCATTTTGTTTTCAGTTGGTGATTATAAAATGCTTGGCATTTAAATTTGGGACCTCTAGGGACACAATTATTTTTGTGTTCAGCTAGTCAGATCCTGAGGATGCTAGCCATGTCTATTTTAGGTTAAACACCCAGAAATATGTTTTTCAAATTTCTGGAAATAGTAGTGTCACAAAGTAGTGTCGCAAGCATGACACTTTCACAAATTTTCCGAAAAGTATGGCAAATTGCGACACTACTTTTCAGGCTATAGCCAAATGACAGAATTCTTTGCCACCCTGCTGCAAACAAATGGTTTGGTCTTTTGGCTGAAATTTGAGGGAAGGCAGCCAACATCTCACAGATATGCCTTTGGTGGTTTGATGAAAAGATATTGCATGGCTGAAAAGTTATGGTACTCCAAAGTTGGTGTTTTTCCCATAGACTAACATGGTGGCGTATGCCGTGCTTTCGGGCTTGTATCTCAAACGATGCGAGATACAGATTTTTGTTGCAAGTTACAAAACAAAACCTAACATAACAAAAACTCTAGCCAGGAAAATCAAGATTTTTATGAAATTTAAATTTTTTTCTACATCATGTGGTTGTTGAGATATTAGCAATTAAGGTACTTCCAATGCTCGTTTTAAGCTTGATCCCATTACAATGCATACATTCTTTGTACACACTGTGTTTCTGTATGCACCTGTTTGGCAAAAACAGGGTATGTGCTTTCGTTACTATTACAGTTACTGTTTCCACTTGAGTTTATGTCTCTGTTTGCGCTACTGTTCCTGTGTACGCCACCGTGTGCTTTACCCTTTGCGTTGTCATTCACGCTTGCTTTTGTTACTGTTACCATTTGCATTTCCACTACTGTTTCTGTTTGCATTTTATTTGAGTCACTGTGCACATTGCCATTTGCGTTTCCAGCAGCCCTTCGTTTGCGTTTTCAGTTTCTCTTTCATTTTCGTCTTCCTTGTTGTTACTGTTACCATTTGCATTTGCAATTGCATTACTGTGCTCATGCATTACAGTTTATGCTCCATATGCACTTGCATTTCTTTTGTGCTTTTGCTTCCTTTGCTGTTATTGTTGCTGTTACCATTACCATTTGCTTTTAAAATTGCGGTACTGTGCCGTGCATGTATATATATATATAAATTCAATGCAAAAACTTTGTTTAATGCATCAGTTAGCATTAAAGTGACAAACGTGGGGAAATGAGATGTTAGGGTTGAGCCCCTAACCCAACCACCATCACTAACCTCCCCATCTGCTGCAGACCAACAGATACCAGGGTGTGCCATGGGGTTGTGGGGAACAAACTAACACCCCATTCCATGTGTAAACAGGTTGACATGATACAGCAAAGGAGAATGAAGTGAGAGTTGGCTTCACAACCCCATGGCATGCCGGTGTTTATCAGTCTGTGGTGGATGGGGAGGTGGAGGGGCTCAACACTAATGTCATAAGACATCACGTGGACCCCTCGCCTGCTGCATTACATTCACTATTTCACAAATCATCATGCTCTAAAAGAAGGAAATTATAAGCCAAAAACTCAGTTTAATGTTTTAGTTAGAGTTGTTCCACAGTGACAAAGCAAGGAAATTCAGTGTTGGGGGGCTTTCAACGCGAAGGAACAGAAGCGGAACGCAAGCGCCAAGTGTATATTTATAGAGACTCAGTCCACCCCCAGCCAGTATCAGGTGCGTAGGGGTCGTTGGTCCTACTCTGACCCCATTCTCCTATACCTCTGCTTCTTCACACATGTGATGGAGTTTGAAGTTAGGGCCGGTAGTATACGCACCTGATGCCGTTGGGGTAGTTGGGAGTTCAAGGGGAGTTTCAACCCTAACACCAAATTTCTCGATTTTGTCACTATGGAACAACCCTAACTAATGCATTAAACGGAGTTTTTGCCTCTAATAAATATAAATATATATATATATATATATATATATATATATATATATATAAATTCAATGCAAAAACTTTGTTTAATGCATCAGTTAGCATTAAAGTGACAAGCATTGGGGAAATGGCATGCCCGGTGTTTATCAGTCTGTGGTGGATGGGAGGTGGAGGGCTCAACACTAATGTCTAATTTTCTCACTCTTGTCACTTTAACCCTAACTGATGCATTAAACAAAGTTTTTGCAAAGAATTTCCTTACTTTTTGAAAAAAGGTAATATAAGTAGTAAATAGCATGTGTTGGTGGCTGCCCTTGTGCTCCACCAAGCTCCCCATTTTTGCATAATGATATGTGTCTGTGGCAGCCTGGGCCCTCTGGGCCTGTACTCTACCCATATAGCTACAGAGCCATACAGCAACCTTGTAGGGCAAGAACCCTAGTAACACTAATTTGCCTACATCTTGGTAACCATAGCAGCTAGAAAACAAATTCAAGTGTGGTTGTAATCATGACAGTGAGATGTCCATGCAAGAAACAATCTACGGGATGTGCATTTCACATCGTTTTGAGATCTGGCACTACAATTCAATGGACGCACATAACTCAGCATTTTCAGATTTTTTCACCCAATTTTCAACATGGCATTTTGGGCTCCCACCTCATGAATACTGTCACTGCCAGTGTTTTAATCTGTCCCAAAGTTGAGTTCACACAGCGAATGGACGTTATGTGCCACCAGTGTGAAAGCATGTTTTGGGATGATGTGAAATGACAGCTGTATGCTGTTCATGATGAGGTGTGGAAAAGGGTAATTTTGAAAACCAGGAAGATAAATATGAAAAACTGGCAAAGTTATGAAAGCGTAGGAACTGCGCAATGCACACTCATAATGTGCCCATTTTGGGAATTTTAACCAAATTTTCAACATGAGCTTTTGGAAATCCCCTCATGAACACTGGCACTGTGATTTTGTTAATACATCCTGAAGGTTGATTTCACATAACGATGCGCCATTCTGCGACAGAGGAGCAAAAACATTTCAGGCAGGATGTGAGAAATGACAGCAGCACTGTTTATGAGAAGGTGTGAAAACATGGCAATGTTGAAAATCTGGAGTGAAAATATAAAATTGTGAAGTTACAGTGTGCATAGAAACTGTGCAGCATGCTTGTAACATGGCCATTTATGGATTTTTGCACCAGATGTTCAACATGGTCTTTTTGGGAGATGCCCTCATGAACACTGGGACTGTCATGGTGTTCATCAGTCCCAAAGGTGATTTTGCATCCTGAAAGGTGATTCCGTGCAGTGACTTGAAATCACCTTTTGGGATCAAATGAAATGATAGTGACATTGTTCATGAGGTTGGGTCCCAAAATGCCTATGCTGAAAAAATGCCTATGCTGAAAATCTGGTGAGACATACCATTTCTTCTTGGAAAAGGAGGAGCAAGAGGTGAGAAGCAGATCTACTTGCAGCCAGACCAAGAACGTCGAGATGACTGTCTGTGCATGCATGTTGGTGCACATCCATTAACTTGCCATGATAGGTATGTCTCTGGAGCTATCCAGTTCTCCTGGACCCCAAAATCACTTAGCTGAGATATGAGCAGGGAACTGACATAGCAAAACTGTTTGTTTAAAGAACACCAAAGACTGCTCTAGGACTGAATATATACATCAAAATAAACTGCTGAAGAATATTAATGAGCAGCGTATGAATATCAATGGTTCCTCATTAATATTAATGACCTGTTCATTAATATTAATGACTCTCTATTATTGAGCATCATATCAAATATACAGTATATATATATATATATATATATATATATATATATATATATAATTCAGTGCAAAAAACTTTTGTTTAATGCATCAGTTAGCGTTAAAGCAACAAAAGTGGAAATGAGATGTTAGGTTGAGCCTTACCCCACCACCATCACCACCCACCGCCCCATCTGCTGCAGACAGACAGACGTGAGGCATGTGCCATGGGGTCATGAGGCCCAACTAACACCCCATTCCATGTGTCAAGCAGGTTGACATGCTACAGTAAAGGAGAATGGGGTAGTGGATTAAACTTCATGACCCCGTATCGCTCTGGTATTTGTCGGTGTGCGGAGGATGGGGGGTGGGGGCTCAACATTAACGCCTGATTTTCCCACTCTCTTGTCACTTTTAACCCTAACTGATGCATTAAACAAAGTTTTTTGTAAAGATATATATATATATATATATATATATATATATATTATGGTAGCATGGTAGTTAGGGTTGAGAGCCATTTATATGTTAAACCCCAAAACTTTGCACCTTAATAACTTTGCAACTGTTTCCTGATTTGGCTGAAACTTTGAATACCTGATCAAGAGCCATAGGCCTTGGGATCTGGCAAGTTTTGTACTGGTCGGATATATCGGCTGTGGAGTTATTAAGCGTGATCTGTAAGCACATTTACGCTTTTTCTGAATTCTACAGTTGCACCTACAGGTCATACAGTTTAAGTGCAATCCGCCCAAAATCTTCAGGGAATGTGCGTTGATCCTAATGTGCCTTTTTGAAGATTTCGTGAAAAATATGAAACGGTTCAAAAGTTATTCAAAAACAGTTTCCCATTATAAGTCAATGGAAAAGTTAACAAAAGTTCGACAGTGTCATGAAATGCATTTTACTTTCCAAAATGGGCCTGTTACTTTCGCCATAATTGGCCATTTTGTTTTCAGTTGGTGATCAAAAAATGCTTGGCATTTAAATTTGGGACCATCTAGGACACAATTCTTTTGTGTTTACCTAGTCGGACCCTCAGGATGCTAGCTATATCTTTATTTTGGGTTAAACACCCAGTAATATGTTTTCAAATTTCTGGAAAAAGTAGTGTCACACTCGACACTTTCGTGATTTCATTTACAAAGTGTCATGATTTGCGACACTGTTTTCTTGTTTACTAATACCCAAAATAACAGAATTCTTGCCTCCCTGCTGCAAAAGAGCGGTTTGGTCTATTGTGCTGAAATTTGGAGGTAAACAGCCAACATGCCACAGATGTGCCTTTTGTGGTTTGGTGAAAAAATATTGAGGACTTCAAAGTTGCACCACTCTGAAGTTGACACTTTTCCCATAGGATAACATTACAGCGTCCATGCGCGCTTTCGGGGCCTGTATCTTGGAAACGGTGTGAGATACTGGACTTTTCGACAGAAAATGCTTGGGGGCTAAGTACAAAACTAGCTGGAATGTCATAATTCATATGAAATTTTCATTTTTTTTATACATCGTATGGTTCCTGAGGTATAAGCAATTTAGTATTCCAAGTCCTCCTTTTCTGTTCCGAGGCCATTATTACGCATACATTCTTTGTATTCACTGTCTTTTTCAATGCAGTTTTGGGGGAAAGAAGGATGTTGCTTTTCAGTTACTGTGCCATAGTATTTCCAGTTGCGTTTCTGTTACCCGTTCACATCGCTATTTCAGTTTATGCCACTGTGCGTTATGGTTTGCATTTTTGTTTGCGCTTCTGTTTGCGTTACTGTTACCATTTGCATTTCCATTACTGTTTATGTTTTGGGTGTTTTGTATTAGCCTGTGCATTGCCATTTGCATTTGCAGTCGACCTTCCATTTCTGTGTGTCTTTTGTTTTGCATCATCGCTCTGTTACGTCTACTATTGACATTTCCAATCACGTTATTATGACTGTGCATGCTACAGTTTGCATTTCTGTCACGTGCTTGCGTTTGCATTCCATTTCTGTTTCCTTTGGCATAACTGTTTCTATTACTGTTACCATTTACATTTCCAGTACACGGTACCCTGACCCGTGCATGTAAAGGTTTGCGTTTCCGTACGCTTGCATTTGCATTTCTGTTTTCTTTAGGCGTTATTGTTGCTGTTACCATTACCATTTGTGTTTACAATTGTGGTACCATGCCCGTGGCGTTATGGTTTGTGTTTCCATACTAGCTTCCGTTCGTCTTTCCGTTTTCTGCTTCCTTTGGCATTATTGTTACTGTTACTGTTCCCATTACCATTTGCATTTACAATAGTGGTTCCATGACCATGTGCGTCACAGTTTGCTTTTCTGTACGTGCCTGCGTTTTGCTTTCTGTTTCTGTTTTCTTTGGCATTATTGTTGTTGTTACCATTACCATTTGCATTTCAATTGCGGTACTTGACCATGTGCATTACCAGTTGCATTCCTTAAGTGCTTCCATTTGTGTCCCAGTTTCGTCACTGTTCGCTTTGGTGTCACTTTGCACTTATGTTCTATTACCGTTTGCTTTACCATTTCTGTTTGCTTTATCGTAGTGCATCACCATTGCTGCTTGTGTTTGCTTTGCAGTTCCTACTACTATGTAACAAGACATCAATGGGAAAAGTTAACAAAAGTTTGACACTTTCATAAATGCACTTTTTAGTGTTGCAAATGGCCCAAGTAGTGTCACAAATCCATCATTTTATTTTCAGTTACTGATCAGAAAAATGCTTGGCATTTAAATTGGGACCCTCTAGGAACACAATTTTTTTATGTTCACCTAGTCGGACCTCAGCATTCTAGCATATGTCTTTATTTTGGGGTTAAACACCCCAGAAATACATTTTTCAAATTTGTGGAAAAAGTAGTGTTGCAAAGTAGTGTAGCACTTGTGACACTGTCATAAATCTTTGCGAAAAAGGTGGCGTAAATCACAACACTACTTTTCTAGACTATGGAAAATGACAGGAATTCTTTTGCCACCTGCTGCAAAAGAACGGTTTCTGTCTTTTTGGGCTGGAAATTTGAGGGAAGACAGCCAACATCTCACAGATGTTCATTTTGGTGGTTTGGTGGCAAAATATTGCACAGATGCAAAGTTACGGTACTCGAGTTGACATTTTCCCCATAGACTAACATGGTGGCATCCACCGCGCCTTTCATGGCTCATATCATGGAAATGGTGCGAGATATGGAGTTTTGGAAAGCCTAGCCAGGAAACTCATGAATGATGTTAATTTTTTTTTTTTTTCTATGTGGTATGGTTACTGAGATATTAGCATTTTAGTATTACAACTGCTCATTTTCTGCTCCGAGGCTCATTATTATGCATACATTCTTTGTTTTCACTGTGTTTCTCAATGGAACGCCTGGGAAAAATAGGTGTGTGGTCCACTTACTGTTACCGCGTAGGCTTTTACACCTGTGTTTCTATGCCACTTGTGACAGCATTCCGTGTCACTCACCATGTGCATTACCCTTTTGCTTATGCGTTGTGTTACTGTTACCATTTGTGTCCTACCACTGTTTGTGTTTGTCTTTCACTTAGCGTCACCATGAGCCTTACCATTTGTGTTGGTGGCCACCTTCCATTTCTGTTTGCATTTCTCTTTTGTTTTGCATCACCTATATTCTTACCATTACCATTTGCATTTCCAATTACGTTCCCCATGTCCGTGTGCATTACGATTTGCATTTCCTTACGTGCTTTCATTTGCGTTTCTGTTTTCTTTGGCATTGTTGTTGCTGTTACCATTACCATTTGCATTTACAATTGCATTAACGTCACAGTGCGCATTATGGTTTGATGTTTCTGTCTGTGCATTTGCATTTAAGTTTCTGTTTCCTTTCCTGTTAGGGTTGCTATTACAGTTATCATTTGCATTTACAATAGCGGTACCATGACTGCAAAGTTACCAGTTGCATTTCCCTATGTGATTTCATCTCCATTTGTGTCACTGTTCCTTTGGCGTCACTTGCACTCATGCTTTCTTATTAACACTTGCTTTACAATTTACGCTTGTGTTACCATGTGTGTAACCATTACAGCTTGCATTTGCGCTATTGTTACCATTACTATGTCACAAAAATCACATGGTAGAAGCATTCCATTCACTATTTATGGTCCTCATTCTCAAAAAGACGGAAATTAGAGGCAAAATCTTGACCCACCCCACCCCACCCCTCCGTAGCCAACAGTGGGGCGTGTGTTGGGGTCATTGGTCCTAAATCTCACCCCATTCTCCTATTCTTCACCACCTCAGCTTGTCTACACATGTGATGGGGTGAGAGTTAGATGACAGCCCCAACGCACACCCCAATGCTGGCTGGGGGCGGGGTGGGGTCCAAGGGGATTTCAACCTAACATTGAATTTCCTCACTTTTGTCATGTGGAACAACCTTAACTGATGTATTATAGTGGCATGTTAGTGCCACTATAGTTAGGATTGAGTACCCCATTTAAAGAGCAGGTCTCATGTGTCTCTTACCTGTACTGCTGATTCCTGTAGCACCTTCAATGTATCTAAAACCTGATCACAATGGTAGTTTTTAGTGTAATTGTTTTTGTTTTGTTTTATTGGTATTTTAAGTAGCACTCATGAACATGCATCCCCATGCCTCTGCAGCAGTGCATGAGTGTTCCATCACTGAGCGATGATGCAACCTTAGGATCAGCACATGCGCCTCTTCAGTACAGTCACGGTGCACTTATGGGAGTTACGGTAATTGCAGTTTGTTTCATTTAGCATCGTGTGTTCAGCATGATAAAATAAAGTTTTTGGTAACAGTTGTCAGATTAGTCTGATTTAACAGAATGGCATCAAATCCTAATGTCACCGAGGTTGTAGGTGTGAGGTTTGAGTCTAATTCGAGGGTCTTTCTCAAGGGAATATACCTGATAGTGGTACTGACGGTTTGTCTTCATCAGTTCACATTGATGCTTCTAATAGTGGCTTAAACCATGGAAGCATCAGTGGCAGAAGCATTTCATACATTCCTATGAGTAGCAGCAGTATTAGCAGCCCTTTGATATCTCTTTTATTTGCAATTGCAGCGTTAGTACTGGCAGTTCCAATTGTAATGTCATTACAGTGAATCACAGCATTAGTTCTGGTAGTCATTCTTGTACCTCAATCAGAGGTCATGGCAGCAGCAGTACCATGTCTCATCATGCCAGTACATCTGTGACTGTCAGCAACAGTAATATAAGTGATTGTACATTTAGTATGGCAGCATTGAGTAATGTGGTTATGGATGTCTCTGATCTGTACTCTGATAGTGTGGATGTAACTGGTGGTGATTTGCTGAATGCTGACAGTGTTGTGATGGTGTGTGGTACTGGTTTGTCAGAAGCAGCTAGTAAGTGTGATATTTTACATGACTGTGGTGGCACAGTGAGATGTAAGTACTGCTAGTGTTTGTAGTGTGCGTAATTCATGCAACATTACTAGTATGTCCCAAGATGGTGTCATGGGCAGTTTGTATGCAAGTGGTGGTGTGGACATTAGTCATCAGATTGCTACACCCTCTTTAGATGTTAAAATGAGCAATCTACTGTGAGATATGCAGAGATTGTTGTGAGGTCATGTGATGAAGATACAGGGATGAGTAGTGGTACTGATGTCAGTGATGTGAATCCCTGTACAAGTGACATACAGGATGTTGCTAATTTGTCACATTCTGCTGTCAATTGTGCAGCAAGTGTTTCATGTTTTGCATCTGGAAATATTTGTTGTAGTGCTACTGATTGCTTGTCCGACAGTGAAGATTCACATATCTCTTTCAATGACATGAGTCAGGACAGTGACAGTAATCCAGCAGATGTACAAACACAGTGAATATGAGTATGAATGAGAATGATGATGAAGTTGGTGCTACTGCATTACCAGTAATGAATTTATGTACCATTCAGCCCTACATGTTTGAGCCTTACTTGCCTGTGGACAACAGTGAAGAACATGTGCTTGATGGAATACCAGAACCAAATACTGATGTTGCACATATGGACAACACTCTGTGGTTAGTTTGCATATATGAAATCTTGTTAATAACATTGCTTTCATAAAGTTAGGTAAGACGTCCGATCTCATTGGTTGACTCTTTCTGAATAGCTGCTGATTATTCCCCAACATACGCAATGTTGATGTGAAGTGGCAGGCAGCAGTATCAGTGGGTGCCTGTGCATGACTTGTTATAGGGTGCATAACCTGAAACTGAATGTCAGCCACTGATGTACTGTGAGATGAGACAGCGAAAAGTGCACTGTAGTCTCTCATACAGTACCTGTGTTACTTACATTTAGTTTGAATAGAGGTGTATGATGTTCTTTTGAGTAATTTACAGCTATCCATGTTATACTTCAGAAACACAGTTCCCTAATATTTAACACAACAGAGAGATACTGGGGTCGCTGCCCATGCCACCATGTGTCCCCAACAGCAATCCCGTGTCTCTTGTGACAGGTGTACTGTACAGTATGTACAGTAAACACAGTCAATGTTGTTTTTGTGGTACCTGGTGGTCAGTGGTTCCCCACCCAGCTGTTCCAGTCTACCCGCATCCCCACACCATCCCCAGTCAGCGAGTGGGACAGCACCTCTCACCCATGTGCAGTGAGATCGAGTTGTCACAGTGCTTATTGAATAGATGCACTCTGGAAATTAGTTTCTGAGTGTGTCTATTCAGTAAGCACCCTGACCGAACTCAGTCGGTGGATGACGTGGAGGTGAGAGGTGGCGTAAAATACCACTGGGGGATGGGTGGGGGCTGCCAGTGGGATCAACAGCTGAGGGGGGGCCACTTAGGACTCTACCAGTAATGGTGTGGGGCATGGTCACCAAGAGAAGCACTTGCTTCAGGGTCTGGGCATGGTGGGCACTTGACAGGCACCATCCAGTGGGGCCTTTTAGCAGGAGTGGTTTGGGGGCACGGGGTGTGTGGCAGCTGCGGGGCATTCACTGTTTGGGGGTTCATGGGGCAGGGGGTGTGGGAAGCCCTTGGGTGCATTCACTGTTCGGGGATTTGGGGCAGGTGGTGTGGCAGCCATGTGGGGCACCTACTGGGGTATGCTGGGCATGGGGTAGGGCACATGGGATTGCCTGCTGGGCTGCTGGCAGGTCAACAGAACCCCAGGGGGTGTGCATAAGTTTCACCATCTAAATGGTGAGTAACTATGCTGCGGTTCTCCTCCAGGGTTCTTGTATAATCCAAACACTGGGCACTTTGTTGTTGCAGTTCTGGAATGAGGCACAACTGGTTCCGTTAACCCCTAGTGCCATGTCGCAAGGTATTTATGGTGCAACTGCTGGTGTAACAGCTCTTTCGACACAAGTGCCTGTGACATGTTGCAGGCCACATATAGAATCGGCGGATCTATGCAACTGCTGAAGATGAGTTGCTACCACTATCTCTACTTGGCATGCTGTTACACCAGGTATAACATTTCTAGAATTGGCCATAGTGTGCGGTTGCCTGCTGTCATGCATTGAATTCCATGCTTGGAATATGCTTATTTGGCTTCAGCAGTGACATAATTAAGTTGTTCTGCTGCAGTGGTGATGTCAGTACTGCAGTAGAACAACTTTAATTCTGCCACACCCTTGATTACCCCAATAAAATAAAGCTTGAAGTTGTTGATTTTACATTTGAACTTGCAGAAACATCTGCACAACCCTGACAGTAGTTTTAGCCTGCAACAAACCCCGAAGTGCTCATCCCCCACCTGTTTCACTGCAACATATGTCACTGTCCCAAATAGTCATTGATGCCCATTCACTATATAGAGTTAAGCAATGAGCCATGACCTGGTGTTAGATGAACATTCTGTTAATCACCCCTAAAGGTGTAATGTGGCGAGTTGCATCAGAGTGCAATGTTGCCTAATGAGGTGATTGATGTTGATGTAACTCTTTGCAGTGACCATTTGCTGTAATAAAAAGTATTCATAAAGAAAAGTGGGGACAGTATACTTGTTGAATGTTTTCCTCATTTGAGTTATATTTTTAATTAAATAGCTCTTCCATTGACAGTTTAGAAATGCTCATTCAAATCAGAATGCAACATTACAGTCATTGATCAGTACTAGTGGATGGAATGCTGACAGGAAGAATCCATGTACCATTGTGTTATGGCTGTACATGACCCTGTAACACAGAATAATGGAAGGCTGATGGATTCTTTCTCAATCAATCAATAAATCAAAATCTTTATTTATTCAGGCGAACATCATTGAGCAAAGCTCATTTACAAGATGGACCTGGTGGTCATACAAATGAGGATACAAGTATTATTACATAGACAGAATAGCATAAACAGCAATACAATGACATGAAATGATTATATACAACAATTTACATATATACAAGGAACAGTAGAACCATTTAGCCTGTAAGAAAAAAGGGACAAAGGGTATAGCAGGCATAAAATATAAATTATAGGGTCTAACTAGTTTTATGAGAATATAATAGGTGATTTGGAAGATAGAAATTGAATTAATATAATGGACGGAAAAAGGAAGGTGGGTCAGGTAGGTAGGGGATTAGGCTGTATAAAAGCAATTGCAGAGCTCTGAAAAGGGCGGAGAACAATCTTTGAAAGATGCCAGAGGTAGTAGGCTATCTAGCTTCATGGATTTTTGAGAGAGTTCCATGCAACTGCTAAGGTATAGCTGAAAGCAGCCCCTCCCAAACCGGGTGTGTGCATTAGACCTTAATATGATGAGTTTACTGATCCTTAAGGTGTAAGGCCTAGTTGTAATTTGGGTAAAGCAATCAGTGATATAGGTAGGTAGTTTGCCTGTTAACGCTTTGAATATCCAGATAGCAGCATTCCTATTTCTCTCTGTGTTGTAATGATGTCCAGTTGACTGCCATATAAAGGGAGCAATGATGGGTGCTGGAGGGAAGGTCAGTAATAAATCTTATGGACCTGTGATACAGGGTGTCCAGTTTATGTAAGAGATGACGTGAACAATGGCAGTAGAAAATCAGCATAGTCAATGAGGGATAGAATGAGGCCTGAATTAACCTTTTTGGAATCACTGTTTAGGTAATGTTTTATTTTAAAAATAGCCCAAGCCTCTGTCTTAGCTTTTTAGTAGCTCTTCAATATGGACAGAATAGTCAAGCCTGTTATCTATCCAGACTCAAGGTATTTGAAGTTATCAACAAATTCCAGTTTCTCTCCAAGTAAGGTGGATAATTGTAGGTGGTGGATGCTGGGTAGTGGTAGAGCAACTCTTTGTGACAAAGAACATAGCTTTGTTTTTTGGCATTTAGAAGTAGTTTTTGTCAAGTAGATTGTGCTGCAGAATGGAGAATTCGGATTGTAACAGTTCACAGGCTTTAGAAGGTGAGGATTGCTGACATATAATACAGTATCATCAGCAAACAGATGAATGTTAGATTGAGTGAGGTTGGCATCAATATTGTTTATATAAATGGCAAAGAGGATAGGCCAAGAATAGAGAGCCTTTGTGGCACACCTTAGCAGTGGTTTTGAGGTGGATAGGTAATTTCCATTTTTAACCAGTTGTGACCTATCTGAAAGGTAATCCTTAAACCAGTTGAGTGATAGGAATCCAGGCCTAGTGAGTTAAGGAGGTGATTAATAAGGCATGATCCACTGTGTCAAAGGCTTTACTCAAATCCAGGAACACAGCACAGGTACAATTTTTCTTATCCAAGGCAGTCTGCCAATTGTTGGTTACCTTGGCTAAGGCAGTAATGGTGCTATGCTTTGATCTAAATCCAGATTGTGCAGAATTTAGAAGGTTGTTGTTATCCAGATAGTCCTTTAATTGAGAGTTTACTAGTTTTTCGAGCATCTTGATAGTACTGGTAGGATGGAGATAGGCCTGTAATTGTTGAGATCCCTAGTATCACCAGATTTGAGTAATGGAACTACTTGAGCTGTTTTCCAAGTAGAGGAATGGATCCAGTAGTTAGGGGAGATTGAAGAGATGAGTGAGGGGCAGATAAGACATGTGAAGCAATTTTCAGGAAATAGGGATCCAGGGAGTCTGCACCTGCACTCTTAGTAGTGTCTAAATTAGAGAGGAGATCTTCCATCTTTCACGGATATTGGGATGAAGGAAAAGTTGAAGTGCCATTTGTCCCACAGTGGTTTGCAGGTTCAAGGAAGATCTCAGGATATTTGCAGGTAATGAGTCAAATGCTAGGCCAGCTGTGGTGAAGTGAACATTGAAGGTATTTAAGATTTCTTGTTTACCTGTAATTTCTGTATCATTTAGTAGCAGTTTGGAGGTTAAAGCAGGAAAAGAATTTTGGCCCAGAAGTCCTTTTATTGTACCTCAGAGTCTGGATGGGTTATTGTAGGAGGCATCCAATTCAGCTGTATAATAGGCAGTTTTGGCAGTTCTTATTTTTTTTGTACATGAATTCCTTGCTTTTCTGAAATTTAGCCAATCTCTGGTGTCCTTTGTTTTTCTTGCATTTTCCACAGTTTGTCTCTGGTTCTCAAGGCTGCTTTAAGCTCAGAGGTGAACCAAGGCAGGATTTTACCTTGTTCTGATACTCTGTCATCATTCCATCCTCTAGTACTGCAGAATTACTGGGATGATGTATTCTGCTTTGAATCATCAATCTTAAACCATTGCTTTAAGAACTTTTTGAGGGGCAGTTGCTCAGGTGAATACAGAACTGACTTACAGGGTGAATACAGATGGTTGTGGTTGGTGGATAGTCTCCTCCCCAGAAGGGTCATCACTGTGATCCACCATGACTTGGTACTTGGACCACTCTGTTCAATGCCTATGTGTCAGACATAGGGAGGGTGTTAGAGTAGGCTTAGTCTCTTTGCTAACGAGCCAAAACTTGGAGTGCTGGCAGATGGGGAGGAAGGGAGAGGCTCCAGGGTGACCTGATACTCTGGATAGGTGGTCAAGGAGGTTGGGATTCAGGTTTAATGCAGGGAAATGGGTGCAGCATCTGTGAGGACAGATCAAGAGGCCTATTCTACTGGCTTTTAGTATGTTACTATGTAAAAATATACATGTAAATGAAGAAAAAAATTCAGAAATACACTTTTAACACTTTTCTTTTGAATACGTTCTATAACAGCAATAATGCACTTCCATGGTTACATTAACATTCAGTTGATGACTCCCTTTAGGGCAATATGGCACTATGCTGATCCTCAGGCCACATTACGCCACTAGACGGTGATTAATACAGTTTTTCTCGAACCCTGAGAGTGCATTATTGCTTAATTGACAGTGTACTTGTAGGGCATACTAATATAGTTTGGTGTAACCAGCACCATTGAAAACTAAATGAAAATTGTTATTGAATCTGATTTCTTCATAAATCAGATTGCAGCCTGGCATGTAAGCATGGTGACTGTGGCATATGTTGTCCCATAGGTGTACCTGCAGTTGCTGTTCAATAATGCCCACAGTGGTAGAGTCAGTTTGCTGCAAAGAGCCTGAACAGGTTACAAGAAAGAGTTCCAAATACACCTGCATGACTTTGCACCCCGGATTTGCCACCGCCTGCTTGGATGTCTTTGTATTGAGGCAGCCTACTACACATTTCGCCAACATTATGGAAGATCATGGGATGCCCATTCATGAGCAATTGTTACAGTAACATATTGAAACATAGGCATTTATGATAGATAATGACTGCAGAGCATATCAAGCCTTAACATACAGTATAACCTATTTTTAGTTATTTACACAGTATAGCACTCACAAAGGAACCCAGGAACACTCAGCTTCTACCCCCACTCCCACCCTCCCCATTAGTGTCTGTCTGCATCATACCCACCGCATACCTCTGAGGTCACCCACTGACTGATGGCTACAG
This sequence comes from Neoceratodus forsteri, assembly GCA_016271365.2. Classification (NCBI taxonomy): domain Eukaryota; kingdom Metazoa; phylum Chordata; order Ceratodontiformes; family Ceratodontidae; genus Neoceratodus; species Neoceratodus forsteri. Next base: position 1,236,860,951 of record CM057453.1, on the reverse strand, counting down.
TATGTGCTGCATGGCCATTGGTCCAAGGTGTAGACCACCAGGGAGGGGTAGTGAGTGTCTGGTCAGTGATTGGGTATGGATCTGACAATCGGAGGGGATGGGTGAATTACTTGACTACCAGGGATATACGTGTCATTTATCTTACTTTATCATTGCGCCAGGTTGGGTGGGGGTACACTGGAGTTATGTGGTAAGACAGTATTGTACAACCTGTAGTGACTTCACAAATCTGTTTCATTATGAAATCCAGAAAACAAAGCACAGTATAAAGAATACTGATGACCAACTATGCAGAACCGACGCTTATTGCAATGGAGTGTTTTAATTTCTTCTGGGTTCTGATTCCATGGACCAAGTGCCACCTGAACTTTGCTCTTGAGTCCATAGTGAATCAAAACCACTCTGTGGCACAATACACTGGTTCTGCTTATTTACTCCTCCAGTACTGTGGATGTTGTGGCTAGTTACTCATCCAGTAACCTATATGTAGTGATTATTCGAGTATAGAAATGTATAGAAGTTGTGGTTGGGGTAACATTTTTTCAGGTGTGTTAACATTGGGTATAGCACAACACTTTCAGGTAGAAAAGCAACATTAACTGTACAATCCTTTCATTTCTTTATAGGCATTACCGATACATTGCCTATAGGCAGTTTGTACTGGTGTTGGGGCTACCTTGGACACCGTGTTCGAGTAGTTATTCCTTCTTGTGTTGTGAATCAAATCCATGAAAGGTTTCCATCTCTGCAGTATGCTGGCTTCCAATATCCACCACTTTAAATGAAATTTATGTAATGCCATTTGCATTTAAATTCAATGTAAAGAATGATAAATAAAAATACTAACATGTTTTACATTGTAGCATATCTGTTTATAGATTTGTGTGACTCACAGTTCAGATGTGTTCATTCAGCTGTGCTGGATCAGTAACAGTTACAATTCAGATGCAGTGAACAGTTAAAAGCATTTGATAAAAACAGTTTAGGAGAACAATATAAATCTTTTTTATGAACAGTTGAGCTCTCTACTTTCAAATGGTTCCAAACACTTGTCATTAAGTAACAACTGTTTTAATATTGTTTTGCAACTTATGTGGTGAAAACATAAGTTCAAACAACTGTTTGCTCAATTTTAGAGCTGTAATCAATTTATGAATAAAAACATGTATTTTAGCACAGTGTACTTTTTCAGATAAAATACAACATTTGAGTTCACTAAAAATTGATGCTGTACCAGGTGGTATTCACATTTTTTATAGTGTATGGTAGAATGCTGTTGAGCATGAAAATCCATGCTCACAACAGCGTTGCTGTGCTTGCCTCAGTGTATCATGATCTTGTTGTGCTGCAATGTGTACATCACTGGTGCAGCACAACAAGATCCAATTCATTAGTGCATGTGCGATTTAGCAGATGTGTCGGAGAGGAAGAGAGTAGCGCTGGAGAGAGCCACAACAACTGAAGCCAAGTAAGGCTTGATTTAAAAAATCTGAATGTTTATTTCTGCATCCATATTATAACATGGGTCTACTTTCAGCTATAGTAATTGGTGGTGTCCAGTCACCTGACTGTGCAAGAATACACAGTAAACTCACATGTGAGGAGGTGCCAGGTAACATTAATGAGCACAGCCTCGTTATTTTATTTTGCTGTAACACAGCAAATGTAAATAGCAGGCATGTGTGATCTGCGCTATTTCTTGATGACTAGTTTCTGAAGTACCAAGTCCCAGAGAGGAGAAATGGGCACCAGTTGTGAGAGACAGACATATGTTATTTACCAGCAACATGCCATGGAGGACACCGTAGTACGCTGTACTGTCATGTGCTAGCCAGTTAGGGGAGTCGGAGGAGAAGGCAACCACTGGCTGGGTTGGTATCTGGGAGACAGCATTGCCAGAATGACAGTGGCACTGTAGTATGGGGAAGATGTAGCATAGTGCAGACAGCGAGGTCACCAAGGATCAGGAAATATGGCAGTAGGCACTGGGGCATCTATCCACAGCAGGACTACTTTGTGATTGGGAACACATTGTGCAGAAGGTAGCCTTGCTAACTTAAAAATAGCTAACGCCTAGTAAGACATAGGAAACAAAAATACTTAGACATAGTTAAGTCTGTATTTATATAAACAATCGCAATGATGCTAACTGCAGTTCCAAAAGAAATGAAGTAGCTAAATAACTTTGTGTTGCTCAGTGATCATGTACAGATTGCTTTGTAACCAACTACGGTAGCTGGTTGTGCAACTTCTCACAGGTATTACTCCAAAAGTCTATTTATTGAACCTTGACACATGGTTCTCAACTGCAGTATTCTTGTTGTGGGTGCACAAATGAAGTGCACAGAGAGTCAGGTGTTGTATCAAGTGTTATGTCTCTGTCACTATCCTTAGATAATCCTTCTGTCAAACTCAGTACTGCCTGCATCAGGTCACAGGTGTATTCTGTAATGGAAAGTTAATTGAAATTAAGCTGTTGTACAATGAATAAAGAGTGACACATTTTAATTAATGAATACTGCCCAACAATCCCAGTCCTGAATTCAGTTCTCCCTCCCCACTTGTGCTGCCATCGGTTGCAGTTTAAAGTAACATTAACCCTAAAAATTTTACTCGCTTGTGCTACGATCACAGTTCAACAGTGAACCAATCAGGCAGCAGTGTCCAAACTGCTGATCACATCACAATGCCTACTGCATCAGTACATCAAGTTGGTAAAAGTAAACATTAACTGTGAAATCTTCACACATACTACAGAGTTACAAGATATAACTCCAAATGTACTGGTGGATATACATGGGTCGAAATTAGTGACAGCCCACAATACAAATGCTTGTCAACTCTGTATTGGACTAGTAAGATCCTGCAAGCTTGTACTGCAGAAGGTACTATATGAATCATTATACAATGGGGTATGAAAATCCTGTAACCTCATTGATCAAAACACATCACATGACTGTGATAAATTCTCCACTATACCTACTGTAAAAGTTTTATATCACTATAAAACAAAACAAAAAAGTTAAACATTGTATAATACCAATATACCATGACAGGGGAGGGTATATGGGTGGATTTACTACTTCTGATGTGGTTAAGTCACTAAGCTGTGCCTCATGACCAAACCACACCAGGCGTGGTAAATCCACAGTATACCCAGTGCCTGTCATGATATACTGCTTAAATAACCCACACCCTGTTGTGCCATATTGCTTAAGTTTCCCAGCTTGTCCAGGTGAAGGCCGTGTGAGTGTTGACAACCAAATGCTTATCATGTGTTGCTGGCATTGATGTTTTCCATACTACATGTCCCCCTTTTATACTTTGGGAAATGAATGGAGCACTGCAAATTGCTGTCTAGGGTGCATGCATGTGGTCATCTGGAATTCTCATTATAATGAAGTGCAGCAAGCAGAGCTCTGCAACAAAAATGAATATTTACAATCCAGTCAATATTACAGGTCAGTGTGCTTCCAGTATAATTAATAAAGTACAGTAAAAATATTAGTTAGTTTTGTTTCATTAAATTAGGTTGCCAAATTTTCTTTCATACAATGGTTGTTCAACCTATTGTTTCAGAGCAGTATTTCTAATGCAACTGCATGATTGTGGTCAGTACTCATCACCACAGCATTGCATGGTGAGGCAGCAGGACTAATGTAGTAGTGCGAAATAATATCACATACTACTCAATCATGCATTTGACTTTCCTGAATAAACATAAAATATAGAATAAAGTATGGGTGGTGTGTTTAACGAGAATTTGCACACCCGAGGGTTAGATGCTACATAAACCCTGAGAGCGAAGATCGAGGGGTTTGTGCAAAGCATCTAACCCCGAGGGTCTATATAAACTTTGAGTTTACACACACTACCCCATATTTTATTTTATATCATTGCTGGTCTCTCCCTTTTGGCCACAGCAATTATATAAAATAGCAGCAGTTTCAGTGTGGCCACGTTCGGTATATTTTGTCCAGTTGGCAAGTTTGATTTCGGGGTTTCAGGGTTTTCTGTTATATATCATATTTTGGTATCCCTATCTCTGTAAGAGCAGAAGTTCTTGTTTTTTATATATTTAATTGTACTTACCGCAATGTTTGGTTGGCGGCTGGGCTGCAGGCTAGAGGAAGTGGCAAGCCAAGAAGGAGACCCTGCAGATGCATGCGAGAGGGAAGAGAACCATGCACATGTTTGCCGTTAAAATGCTCCTTTATAATGGCAAATTATGCCATGGTCTCTATGGCAAAAAGGGAGACCCATTAATTATCTAATGATTACACACAGATGTACATACCAGTATGCTGGTCTCAGTACTGAATTCACAATATATAGAGGATAATGTATGGTGTTTTTTTAATAACATTGCTGTAAACAGTTTTAGAGTACAGCTTCAGAGGCTTTCAGATGTCATGGCAATCTCAGAATGTGTGTTCAGCAGTCTTGTTAACCAAAGCTCATACATTATATTTGTAAGTGTACTGTCTACTAAGATTGTGCAAGCATGTATTGAATGACTACTGAATTACTTTACAGAACATTAATTGCTGTGAACATTCCATTTCATTCAAACCTTACTTGATGTGAGCATGCCATTTTGCTATACCATTGATATGTCATAATGAACAGTGATGTCATAATGATGGCAAAACAAGGTTTCAATCAGCTTGATTTAATTTAATGATATGGGATCCCCAATACATTATACCTGCACTTCATTCCTTGGTATGAGAAGCATATGGATTTTGGTGCAAACTGATTCAGTAAGCTATGGACTGCCTCATGCTCTGATGTTTGATACCGCCAGATAATTTTTGGATGTCCTTTTCAGTCTGGTATCCATTATTGTTTTTTCACAGGTACAGCCACATTAGATGCTGTAATGAAACATTATTTTGTGTAACTGCTTCAAATTGGCTTAAAATGACTGGTATACAATGGATATTTGACACAGGCTCTTGCAGTAATCATTCACCAGTTGGACTAAGCTGTCAGGCATCAGGACCCCATAGAAAATCTTCCAGGTAACAGTATCTGTTGGGGACAGCCCTCATCACCTGATCAGAGGATGACAGGGCATGACAGGAGAAGAGTAAATGCCCTAGAAGGAAATGATAGGCAAACTCCAGAATTGAGCAGGGTGAGAAGGCTCTGCAGAGAGATCATTATTAAAGTCTTGTGTTCCACATATAGATCGAGGTTGTTGAGATCAACAATGGGTCTCCAATCACCCATTTTGTTGGGAACTAGGAAGAAAAGAGAATAGTAACCCATCTGCTGCTAAGGCAAGGTGGACGTGTTCTAACGCCTGCCTTACATGGAACAGATCTTAGTTCCACCTACACCACAGTAATGTGCGGTGGTGAATAATATGACTGTGGAAGAGGTATGTGAGGAGGGAGCTGGAGGAACAATACAAAGTATGACTGTGACGCCAGCTGGAACACCAAAGGGTCATTGGTTGTCCTCTCCCATTCCAACAGGAGTAATGAAAACCTAACCCCACTTGCACCACTGGGTTGGCTTACTTTACTGATGAGTACGTACTGCAAGAGCTATCTCAAGTCGGATCAATGTATAAAAAATATCATTTGGTTACTAACATGGTTGTAGCCACTGCTTATGCCACTCCTCTTCATTTATCTCTCTGTGCACACAATTGGGAAACAGTTCACTGAATGTGTATGTGTGTTCTGAATGTGAGTTGCCACACTCAGCCGTTTTGCTAGCACCAAATCAAGCTCACATTCCGGGTGGATCCAATGGACCAGTACATATGGTTCACAATGTTGCTTATCCACAGTCTTAGAACCTGACAGTCATTCGGATTTGATATAGTCAGCAACTTCTTCTTTAAGCCTTTACAAATAGCAAGACATATTTTGATGGATGGCATATAAAATTATAAGTTATATAATGCCAACATATCAACAGCTGACTACATTTACATATGGACTGTGTAGGTACACATATTAATAATTCAAGTTTTACCTCATGTCTTAATAGCCATAAATCAGTAATTTAAATGTCTCATTAACATTTCTGAAGTGACTATTTCACATTGTCCCGATTCCTCCCCTTTTCCCTCACAAAAGACAGAGACCATTGTTTGTTGTTGTGCTCAGATTGGCAATTAATTTATTTATATTCATAATTCCATATTCCATTTCCATTTCTTTATTATCATTTTCCAAAATTTCTTTTATTTCCATCCATATATCAATCTCTGATTATCTCCTCCCCAGGTGAAAACCTGGGTGCCTCTTCTTCTCCTTTTCCGTTAGGTAACGGTGAAAACCGAGACCACTTTCTCCTTCATTTTCTTTCTCTTCTTGTGTTATTCCTTTTGTTCCCCCTTCCCTCCCCCTTTTTCCCCACTAGCCAGTCTCCAGCTTGCGTTGGATGGCTGGCTTCCCCATACTTAGGGTACCAATTTCCCTTACCTCAAGGAATATCCTTTATTCATTCTTGCTTTCCTCCCTTTTTTATATTCCAGCTTTTGCATGTTTTCTCCATGCTTCTATGAAGCCCATTGTTTCTATATTAAACATATCTATGGCTAGGTCCAACAGGTGCACACCATCTGCCCCAGAAATCTTCTACCCATTCTTCTACCCCTCTCAGTATCACCTGTCCTCCCATCTGCCTTACCAACGTCCCAACTCTCCTATTCATTTTCCTCCTAGCCCGCCTACCACTCTGTGGCTGTGCTCCTGCCTCCACACCCTCCGTGGTATCATGTCTGACCAGGCGATGTACACCCATGGCCACCACTGTCGTATTGCCCCTATATCCTTTTTATTTGTGGGTATGTGTCTACCAAAGGTCTGTCTGTCAGTGCGTTGCCCCTAGATGTATAATAATGAGGACTGGACTGGGTCGCTGTCCCTTGAGTTCTTTTAAGGTTGGAAGCAGCTGTGCCCATCCCTCATATGCCCTGCCAGACCAACCTACACTGTCTTGCATCCTGGTACAGCTGTCTTCCCCAGCCTTCTTCTCTCTCTTTTTGAGCCCAATAAATATAGGAATGACCACAGATCCAACTTCCATGCTCCTCCCTCTACCTATGGGGTTCAAGAAGCAAAATTCATTATTTACACATGCTTATAGTGTCACATCAGTATTTTCTCCCTCATTATTCCCTCTTTTTTTTTTTTTTTTTGTCTTGCCACCTCCCCAGTACTGCAGCTCCACCACCCAGGAGCACCACCTCCAACAACATATTCTCTTTCTTTTTTTTTCTTTTTTACTTCAATGCTCGAATGTATCTCTTATAACTGGCCGATCACCAGCGCCCTTTTCCAATATCTCATTCACTGTCTCCTGCTGCTGCCCACTGTGAGGCAGCCCCAATCCACAAAGAATGGGATGAGTAATTTGCCGGTCTTCCCCATGAATTGCATAGCCTTTTGAGTAATGCTGTGACTTGGTAGCCAGTGACCCTTTTTCCATCACCATGTACAAATAATTTCTCCGTCCTGTTCCCATGCCCTGCAGCGAAAGCCCACAGAGCCTGTACTGGGCATATTGCACCCTCTGCTTGCCCTTTCAGCATCACTATGCAACCATGTCCCTTCTGATCAGTTTTTGACCTCCTTATCTTGATCCTTATCTCTGTTACCCCCTCAGTTTACATCCTCCCATTCCAACTCCCCTTGTCTTCTCTCCCATGGCCTACCACCTGCTTTTACCTCATAGCCCCTGTGAACATTACTTGCAATTGTGTGAAACAGTTGGCCTCGCCTTGATCTATATTGCTGGGAGCATCGCCCTGCAGCCTTATTAGCCACTGCTCCCTATCGGCCTTCTATTATCTGTTAGCCCATGTTTCAACCTGCTCCATCCTTGCATCATTCTTCTAATGAGTAATGATTTTGTCAGGTCCTTCCACCCTTTAAACTACAGATAACACTAATCCCTGCCAGATAGACTCCCATAGTGGTGTGGCTGTGCCTTTTTTCCACTGTTCCACAGTAAACATGCCCAACTGCTCCTCTGTGAGTGGCCTGCTACCTCCATCTGGTACTCTGCCCTGAATGTTTGGAAACTCGCCAGGCCCCATCGAGAGCCCTCAGAGTCGGTGTGCCCATAAGCTGCAAAACAGCAATTCCTCTACTCTTCTGCCAACCTGCCCCAGATGTTACCGTTGGTATGAGGATTTTATTTCTTCTGCTAGTTGGTGCCAGCTTCGAGAAATGGTCCAGCTCCAAGCGGAAAGAGCTGTCAGCCAGGGTAGTGTGTACCTCTTCTATGTGTTGTGCTCTAAAAGACATGTTCAGCTGCACATCCATAATGCTAAAAGTCGTAATACCTGTATTACTGTGCCTGACCATGGCTCCCCTGTTGTTCAGCACATCCACCACTGCTCTATTATCGCACCAAAATGTCACTTTCTGATCCCGTAATTCCTCCCCCCAGACCAAGGTACATGCCCATATGGGCATGATCTCCTAATGTTATATCTTTTACTCCCTCCCTTCACTAACTGGCAGGCCAGGGTTCTGTGAACCATCTACCCCTCAGGTACCCCCATGCCACCCAGCCCCAGGCGCGTCTGTGTGTAGAGGTCAAGGTCCAGTGTTGTATAGCCACCCCTCTTGCCAGAAAGAGTACCCAAGCAGTTCTCTGAGGAACCTCTTCCCGATTTAAAATCCTCCCTGACACCTGCGTCAAATCTATCCAGTGATGTGATCTGGTGACCCCTGCTGTGGCCCCAGCTAACCTCTTCATAAATGCCCTTCCTGGTCCGATGGCCCTGCATGCGAAGTTCAGGTTCCCCAGTACCTGCTGCACCAACTTTAGTTGCACCTGTCTCCTGCTGGTATGTACCTGGATTAGTTCCCTTCAACTTATTTACTTTTTGTCCGGTAATCTAGATACTTCACTTGGGGCATCTATCTCGATCCCCAGAAAGCCCATAGCCTGCTGAGCCCCTCTGTTTTTTCTGGTGCCAATGGGACCCCAGCTCCTGGCACAATTCCTGAAACTTACCCAGCATCCTCTGTAATCTCCCTTTACGCCCTTCCCAATGAAAGAAATCATCCAGGTAATGGATGACTGTCCTACCAACCTGTTTTCCTGAATATCCACTGCAAACATGTGCTGAATGCATCAAATGTAGCACATGCTGTGGAACACACCCAGTAGCATTGCTTTGTCAAAATAATACTGTCCCCCATTTTAAAACCCAATAGGATCCCAGTCCTCCTCCTGACCGGAAGCAGTATGAAGGCACTCAATGTCCGCTTTTGCCATCCACACATCTTCTGTAGCCCAGATTATCCAGACTGCATCCTCTAGTGTTATATGTCACCTTACTATGTTCCTCACTGATGAAGTCATTCACCGACTCCCCTTCTGGATGGGACAGGTGGTGGATCACCCTGTATTCCCCTTCTTGTTTCTTGGATACCAAACCCAATGGCGATATCCATGTTTGGCAAATAGGGGGTGTTAAATGGGTCCTCTACCCTGCCTGCTGCCTTTTCTTTCTCAAATCTTCCCCTTAGCATTTCCTCTTTTTCCTTTTACTGATCCCAGGTTGCTAGCCTCCCCACTTGCCTGGGTCCCCTACACTGCAATGAAAACCCTGTGTTAAAAACCGCTTAAAATCATATCCCACACACTCATGTCTGGATATCTGTCCAGGCATACTGTCCACGCCTCCAGGTTGATGGGGTTCTAGCCATCTCAAAATGTTCCTTGTTGTGCCCCTGCCCTCCTCCTCTCGACCCCTCCCCCTCTTTTTGTCTCACATTCCCTTCTTCAGTGATTATGACCCCCTCTATTCCCGTTCCCCTAACCCTCCCTCCCTTTTCCATGTTTGCCCCTTAAACCCCTGGCTATCTCAGAAAAAACTGTTGGCCTGATCCTTGCCCCCATGCCTTATGCCTGGGTCCATGTTGTTCCCTATTTACTTGCTGGGTGCCCTCCTCCACATTTTGAACAGGCATGCAAGAAAGCGACACTGAGGCCCAGGGCAGAAAGCCCTGTTATAAGCCGCAACATCTCTGGGCGTAAACCCCTTTTGCCCACTCACCTTTGGGTGTGGACTAATCTGTTACATAATCCATCCACAAATCTATCTGATATGTCCCCATCTTACATCCTCAAATGTTGCCATTCTCTGCAGAAAACATTCACGTGGCATAACCATCCTACCCCCGTCCTTTTGCTTTTTTTAAGCCTCGATGTTATCAATGAATAGGTAATGAGGCAGGATGCCTAGCTCCGCCTCTTTTCCAGAATAACACTATTGAAAAGTGGCAAAACCAAGGACACCACCCATCCCAAGTTTTCCCTTTCATGAACTTGTTGTCCTCTTTTTCCTAAAGCACTATGGCTGCTGCCATCTCCTCTTACCTATGCCCTCAGTTTCCTCATATTTTGCTGCCACCTCCCGGCTCACCCAAAGCAAATATGTCCATATTCCCCTTTCCATATTTTTCCTTTGTGGTCAGTGGCACATGCTCACCTATTCTCATCCCAGGCACACCTATCTCTTGTACATTTCCTTCTTTTTCCGCTCCCTTTTCATTATTTTCCAGTACCTCTTTCTCCGTATTAATCTCCGCTAGAGCCGATTCCATCTGCCCCAGCCCTCCTGTCCCCAGTGCCACCACAATTTGCCCTATATATTCTTTTATGCTGTCACCACTGTGCTGGATGTGTTACCTGTAACCTTGTCCGGGCTGAGCTGCCTGGGGTCCTCCAAAGTTCCCCTTGCTTCTCCTGCGGTTGAGGTGGTGGTGGAGGGGAGGCTACTAGGGTCTGTGGAGGAAACATCCCGTTCAGGACAACGTGTCTGGCTTCCACGCAGAGAGTCCCCCATTGATCTAGGGTGGGTACTGGTGTCACTGGGTCCACCGGGATGCAGGGTGGGCCACCAACCACCCTGGCTGGCCCCACTATCACCCGGGTGATATCCTAGCAGGACTACGAGCCCTTGGCTGATCAAGTTTCCCCTGCCACCTTTTCCCGGACCCACTTTTCTCTTCTCCCCGGTCTCCCTGATTCCTCCCGTCCACCCAGTTCCCACATTCTGTTTGCTTTTCTGCCAATTCAATTATAGTCTTGTAAGCATCTTCCTTTGATGGCCTTCTCTCTTCTTTAGGTGCCATGTCCGTCTTATCTTTTATGCTGTGAAGACAACTACAGGAAAAGAAAACAGGGGTTATTCGTATATCAGTACCTCCTTGTATGCCTTCCTCCTGTCCTTCGCATCATCTGCCACCTTACTACAGACCAGGTCACCCAAGGCCCCCATCCTGCTTGACAGGTCACGGGTCCCTTGGCTGTTCTCAGCGCATGCCCTACCAACCCGCATTGTGAATGACCGGCACCCCCATCTCCACTCAAGTGCCTCCCTTATTGATAATTGGGCCTTGCGCCCCAGCAACATCCAGCCACCCTCAGCCAGGCTGCACTGTGCTGTCCCACCCAGAGCTCTTCCCTTTAACTGCTGCCATTTCTCGGCCTCCCCGCCTGCCTGGGCTGACCAAGGCACCCACCGTCAGCATCCTTATTCCCCCTCTGTAGGAAGCGGATGCACATGGTCCCATAATTTGTCCCCTGCCCTCATATACCTGCCTGACCCAGCTTCTTTGTCCTCGTGGTACCCAAAATGAGGAAAAAAGGCCCAAACTGCAAGCAGCCCCCAACAAGTGAGGGACACGCTTTCCATGCGACCCAATCCCCATGTGGGACATTGCCTGCAGTGCATGAGTCGCTGATCCCCTTCATTCTGCCCTTGGCTCTCCCAAGCCTGTGTTCTCCCCAGCATGCCTCCCCAAAGGGAGGACCACCCAGACCCATAAATCACCCTGCTCGCATGGGCATGCTTCACATCCCAAAAAAACCCCAGCGTGTGTGACATCATGCAGCGTGGTCCCCTGTCTACTCATTCTCCCTTGTTCCAGGGCCTCTTCCCCAGCCTGCTCTCCTTATTATGCCCCACAAATGTCTCCTCCGCCAGTAGCCACCAAAAGAAAAGCCCAGCGAGTGTTCTTTTCTGCAGCCCCACCTGGTGTGTGCCACGAGCCACATGAGTGCGATGTTGAGGCCTCTTTCAGGCCTACCTTCCATCCCATGCAACCGAGTGGCCAGATGGACCTTCTTTAAACATCCTCCCTGACAAGCCACCTGCCAGCGCACAAGCAAGGCCCCAGGATGCTCGCCACGTGATCCGAAGATTGCGCTCACCCTGCCCAGTTTTACAGCATCTTACAGGCCTCATACTCTTAATTGTCTCTCCAAGCAACCTCCCCATGCCACTTTAAACCGTGAAAACCATGGCAAATGCCTGCCCAGCAATGCCCCCCATGGCGTGTGATGCATGCCGCGCTGCCCCTGTGAGCTCAGGGCCTCTTCCAGGCCTCCCATTCCTCCTCAGGACAGAAAGGCCACCACACAGTTACCCAGCTCCAGGAAGGACCACAAGGTAGTTTCTACCACCCTTCACGTGGTGTTGATGCTTTAGCCAAGCTGACCATAAACTCAGGGCCTCTTCTAGGCCTCCCATTCCTCTCAGTCTTAGCCAAGCCTTCAAAAACTGCTACCAGGGCTTCAGAAGTACAAAGGTTTTTAGCCCACCACATGGCGTGTGACATCATGCCGCGTGGTCTCAACTTCGAGCCTCGCTCCCCATCTCAGCGGCCTCTTCTGGGCCCTCTAATCATACCATGCAGCCACACAAAGGATAGCTTACCACCAAATGCACACACAACAACCTGCTTTGTTACAACCTCCCCAACAAAGCGAGGCGTCATGCCCTGTGCTCCCTGCTCACGCACCCTACTCAGGGGCTTTTATTTCTACAAATTCAGCATCACAATAATCAAAGAAAATAAATCTTTACAAGAGACCCCATGAGGCATGTACATCTCCCACTCGGTCCTGGATTGCTTTCTTATCCAACATTCTGAATACTCAAGATCCCCCACAGTTCTCAGTTGTATACTGTAACATGTATTATCTTAATACTGTATATATTCTTCCTCTCCTTCTCTCTTTTTTTTAAATTGTTTATCTTCCTGCAATATCACTTGTTTGTTTCTTACCCTCTCTCTCCTGGTGCACAAACCTTAAAGAATTAGCCAATCCAACGTGCTGCAGTTGATGTAGCTCATAACTTCAGCAAAAGTGGCTGAGGCCCCTTGTGCTGTCCTTATGTACCTCCCTTCGCCCCTCCGTTCCTGATACCTGCCCATTGTTCTGGCCCTTAGCACCTCCTTCTTCCCCCCTCCTTCTGAGCACAACCATTCTATGCAGGAGGAAGAAGTGCACCAGGACAACCTAGTCTGCCCCTTAAAGGGCAAACTCCATTGTTCCCAAAAGAATCATTCTGATTTCTTAGTGGTGTATACAAATTTAGCAGTAATAAAACATATATCACCTTTGGCAACATGCCACACATCATATTTGTGTTCTGTTGCTTCCATATTCTCCCTCACCCATTTTGAAACCTGTGTGAGCTGGTCAGCGATTAGTTCTTCTATATGCAGACCCCTCCTTAACAAGAGCGGATGGCTGTCTTTAGTCCCTCTAGCTCCATATTTATGCTTCCACCACACTTGTTGCTCTGAGTAATGAAGTGTAATATTATAAGTATGTGAAGCATGTTTCACACACACTCAGAGCAAGAACATGGTGTAGTTATGTTCTTATTCATGTACTAAATCATTTTAATACTTTATATATTTTTCCTTTCAAACTGGAGTGTGTCCATCGAGGGTCATATACTGTAGCGTATCTGACTGATACTGTTTCGTCTGAAGGCCGAGTACTCCTCCTGGTTCTGGACCACTCAAGTCAGACTGCTTATATAAACCCACATCTCTAACTACATTTCCCCAGGACCAATGACCACAAACTCAGAATGGCAGTCTGTCTCACACTGTCTGTCAGGAGCGAGCAGCTGAGAGACCAGGAGGTACCCAAACACAACAGTGGACATGGTGCCTGATGCCAGTAGACCTGCATTTGCATATAAATAGGAAGGGGATGTGAAGTATGCAATAATACCCTCTATGGTGTGCAGTGTTGAGCTATACTGACCGCCCAGGAGCATAAAGAGGCCAGAGCTATCAGTCAATCAGACCTAGGAAATTCTTAACCCATTAACTAAGCTTTCTTTACAAACACTAGCATGGTAGTGCAATGCACTGCAGCATGGTGCGTCATTGCACCTGAACATGCCCCTGAACTGGATACTGGAAAGTAACTGTGTGGCATTATTACAAATTGTCGTGCTGTAGTAGTGACATTACTAGTGCAGCAGAACAACATAATGATGTTACCAAGGAAAGCTGTCCATTCAACAATCTTCTTGTTGTATATAACTGCTCATACACAATTCTATATATTGCCCTTTCATAATTACAAATAATTACCTAAACAAGCTGGACATCCAGAATCACGCCCTTGGACAAATCAATCAAAGAATAGGTGCCATATTTAGCACAATGTCCGGACTATCTGCCTGACCATCACCACCACACACCAATCCAACTTCACCTGCTTGTAAACATGCAACCAACCACTCCTGATGTTGCTTCCACAAGCTATAAACAGCAGGAAGTAATAGATTACTTTGATGTCTGAAGAATGTCCGTTGACTGTAGCAGCAGATTCCCATAATGTCAAACACTCTAGCAATGTGGATACTGTTGCTCCAGCAAATAATATGGATGTTGATAAAATAAGATTTCCAACTGGAATCTAGCACGAATCTGACTGACTATTCCAAACAGAAATCTTTCTACAAGCAGTACACTCAATCTGCAATGTTAGCAATGTGTCGGTGATTTACTTGAGTGCTTTGTGATGGGTTCACCATAAGTGGGGCAGTGACACCATCTTAGTAATTCACGTAGTGAACTGCAAACTACTATATATTTTGGGCGTTTAATTATGTCACTAAACTGACTCTGACATGTTCTGCTCAGTAGTATCCTCATCTGAATCACTGCTTGGTGGAGATGGGGGCAGTAGTCTGTGTCATTGTCTGATTCAATTTCATCTTCAGATTCATCATATTCACTGTCATAACATAGTGGTGGCATGTGATGTATTGATGATGGCATGTTGTTTACAGTCTGAGGCACCAGTATATAACACTGAACAGCCATGTCTCTGTTGCCTTTACAGTCTGTGTTCCTGTAAATTGTAGTACATTCATAATGAAGTTCTAGAAAGCTTCTTCATAAATATTTAGTTAGCCGCATACTCCCAGTATCCCAGTAGATATAGTAATAGAGTACTACACAGTTTAGCAGTGAAATAGAATTCCATCCCTTTAAAATGCTGTTGTACCACAGTGCCAAATGACAAGGAATGTGATTATACCCTACTGTGCTACAACAGCATTCCATGACCTATACAGACTACATGACTCAGTTTCATTTTGAAACCAAAACAAGTCACAAGAAACATATTTAACACAGTATTATACACCATAAAAGAATACAGTATGATCAGTTGTATGCACAACCGGTGTGTTTTACCACATTACTGTTCTGAATCCTATCAACCGCTCGAGCTTAGCTGTCTCAGGTCAGAAGGAATCACAACCATTGTGTGACAGAACACACTGGTCTGCATAGTTGCCCATTCACTATTCTATATGTTCTGCCACAGACTGATTCTGATTCACTGTTACACAGAGAGCAAAGGTAGAGATCTGTGTGAATAAGAACCGATCACATGACAAAACTCACTACAAGTGAATATTGATGCTTACCCTGTGTGTGTCACATAGTGGATAGTATTATGTGCAACTTACCTGCAGTGTGTTTCTGTTTCTGATTTAAAAATGAAAATTACTTTTGCAGTCTGTATAGGTTTTACAATGTCCTTGTACCACAGAAAGGCACAATCACATTCCATTACCTTTGCACTGTGGCACAACAGCATTTTCATAATGAAGGAATTAGATACTAACAATGCTGTAATACACACTATATATATATATATATATATATATATATATATATATATATATATGTGTGTATTATATATATATATATATATATATAATAACAGTATGTTTCACCATACACAACAAGGCTATGTTCCATCGTGAGGATACGATGACATCATACTGACATCAGGACCCGAAGCTCCACAGATCAGTCTGATGGCATTGCTTCTCCAAGTTGACAACATAGCTTGTTGTGTATGGACAACCACACACTGTTTTATACAGTATATGGTTCTCCACAACATCGAATCTATCACAATAAGTTTGAAACCCACCACTTTACATTAACAATAACTATAAACATATATTATAATCAGCAGGAAGGCACGACCAAGGGTTATGTTAATGGTCTGTAAATCACCTTCTAGGGTATACTGTGGCATGACGTGTAGCCAAGTGCCATTGGCCCTAGAGGGTGATTAACTGACCATTAACAGATCCCTGGGAGTGCCTTATTGCTATTATAATAAAAACATATTTA
This sequence comes from Neoceratodus forsteri, assembly GCA_016271365.2. Classification (NCBI taxonomy): domain Eukaryota; kingdom Metazoa; phylum Chordata; order Ceratodontiformes; family Ceratodontidae; genus Neoceratodus; species Neoceratodus forsteri. The sequence continues at coordinate 1,236,844,491 of CM057453.1, read as the reverse complement.
AACGGGGTAACCCGTGTTCAGCATATGGCTAAACTCTACATGTATGTTAGTAAAGATTAACATAAGGCTGTTAGAATGTTTACAGCCAATCAGAAATCTACATTTCTCACACCATTTTTATGTTGCTTGCATGCATGTGCAAGAAACATAGTGCCACCATACGAATTTTCATAGGTGTGCCACTCAGCTTCCAATGCCCTGCTCCCTTTTTCAGGCGCTGTCTCACCGCACCAGTACATGTTGGAGCTGTCTATGACAGCAGTTCAGATGCAGTGGCGTACAGTTGAAAGTGGAAAACCGCTGCAGTCAGTGGTGGTGACATGTAGGCAATTTGCATACTGTGTCGGCAGTATGCAAATTGCCTGCACGCTACACTGCATCTGAACTGTCATAGACAGTTCTTCCCCCCCCGAACACCTACGTAGCATGCTGGGAGCCCACCCCAGCATGTTCATGTACTCTACCCCGCACACCATATGGCCAACGGAGGTGCTCAATCCCTGTCAGCACTGCTGCACCCCAAAAACAGATTTCCAGGTGTCACACTGTGAGACCACACAGCATGGCAAAGTCCCGTATGGCGATGGGGTGACCAATCCACCATCGGCTGCACTGAATCCCCAACAAAACAAACCTGACTTCCTGTTGCCATGCTGGGAGCACTCCACAGAGTGGCAAATGTCTGTATGGCTGATGGGAGTGCACCATCCCCCATCGGCTCCAATACCACCCCAACAAAAGAAATTCCAGCTGCTATGCTGGGAGCACACCCATCATGGCAAAAGTCCTGCATCATCTTCTATAAAAAAAAAGAGACCTGCAAAAAAAGGACCTCGCTGACAGTCTTGTCCCCACCCCAACCCATGCCTACCCTCTGTGCACCCACCTCCCCACACCTCCCACCCATACATACCTCTGGAGCACAGCGACAATCTTCAGTGGACTGGTAACAAATCTGCACTCTTCAAAGCCGACCCTGAACTGAAGAAATGCCAGCAAGCTGTATAATGGCATAAATGGGGGTTTTGAACTTGGTGCATATCTCTGCAATTTTGGCAAATTTTTTCACCAAATTTTCAACTTGGGGTTCTTGGGACCCACCTCATGAACTCAGCTGCTGTCATTTTCTTATTCAGTCCTGAAGGGTGATTTTCGCGGTCACTGCATGGACCACCTTCGGGACCAAGTGACAAGCTTGACAGTGTTACAGTTCATGAGGTAGGCACTCTAAAACCCTATGTTGAAAATTTGGTGAAAAAATTCCAAACAATTACTGTTTATGAGCGCAGCATTGTGCAGCTTCCACACACCGTAAGTTCACAAATTTGTAATATTTTCAGTCCAGAGTTTCTAAGTGGCATTTTTCCACACCTCCTTATGAACAGTACATCTGTCATTTTCACACCCTGTCTGAAATGTGTTTTCGCACTTCCGGCACAGAAATGCGTGGTCGCTGTGGGAAATCAGTGTTTGGGACACATCATGAAAATTACAGTGTCACTGTTCATGAACGGAGGTCCCAAAATGCCTGTGTTGACAATCTGCTGTAAACAATCCTCAAACTAATTACAGTTTCACTGCGCTTGTCACTTCACCAGTTTTTTTTTTATTTTCACTCTAGATTTTCAACACTCTAGATTTTTACAACTCCTCATGAACAGCACAGCTGTCATTTCACACATCCTGTTTGAAATGTGTTTTGCACCTGTGGTGCCAAATGGCATAGTTGCTGTGCAAAATTGTCTTTCAGCTAACAAACTGATATTGCCACTGTTCATCAGGTGGGGGTCACAAAAACACATATTGAAAAATTTAAGTGCAAATACCAATGAATGCCTGGGGCGTTAGGGTTTCTGGCCATAACGCCTCACCCTGTAGAGACTGACAGGCATCAGGGGTATGACTTGGGATTGTTGCCTATAATGCTCATACCATTCCACTCCCCACCCCCACACCCCTGGCAGCCAGTGACAGACATCGAGGTGTGCCTTGGACTCTTTGGCCACAAAGTTCACCCCATTCTCCTATACTGCACCCATCTCACCATATATCCTTATAGAATGGGGTGAGCATAAGGCCAAAAGACCCCAAGGCACACCGTGACACTTGTTGGTGTCTGTGGGTAGGTGTGGTGAAATGGCATGACTGTTATGCCTCATGCCCTAAAGGCACACTGCAATGCCTGTCAGTCTGTGCAGGGTTGTGGTGGGGTTGGCTTCAGTTCAGTACTTCACTGCCATTCCTATTATGCAGCTCTAACTCCTATACTACCAATGCCAATGTCAGCAAGCAAACATTCGGCATTGACAAATGCTTGTTATAATAGTATTTAATTCAATGTGATCGCATTATTACTGGTGGTCTGCATGCTGGCAATGTTTGTGTAGATTTTGAAGACAGAATCTTCAGTTGGGTCAAGGACACCTGAACACAGCAGTCATTGGTCGCTGGTTTTATTGTCTGAGACTCCACAGTAACTGCTGTACACTGTGTAGATGTTGACAATGTATCATCATCAGTCTCCAGGTACAGGGTGTTGCTTAGTTGCCATACTCTACAAAAGGGTATCCACCAACTGTTGGGAGATGTACATATAACAAATTACGTAAAATAAATATAACACAAATATACACATGTATGTCAATAAACTGTAAAATTGTAAAACTGAGTAAATAATAAGAGCATGCAATGCAAAGTGAAGAAACACGAGACTTACATTAAAATGATCCACTGTTGTGGATGATAACATTTTGTTCTTAGTTGTTAAAATGATGAGAAGCAGTAAGCTGTCATCGTAAATATCCGAATAAGGTATCAGAAGTTGGCGCCATTGTAGACTACACAATGTTGCAAACTTATGTATAAAGAAATCATCCTTTAGATTCAGAATCCATACACTTCATACACCAAATGCACTCCATGTGGAAACAGTTTTTGGTAACTGACACATGGCATCCAAATTCTGAATGGTAGCAGAGGTTGGTGAAGCAGCATGGACAAAGCGGTTATACTGTGTGTGCTCCCACTGCATGTCATAGTTGGGTCACAGTCCAAAATCTCTGTCACAGTCCCTCTAACACACAGAAAAGAATCATATCACCTTGAGAGTAAAATTATGGTAAACATCACGCTTTGTGCCATGTGCAAATTAGCTGTACTATGTACATAGACTTTGATGGCAGATAAGGACCGCTTGGCCCACCTAGTCTGCCCATTTCCCTACCTAGAGGATAAGCTGCAGATCCTATTTAACCAACAGCCTATTTGTTCCTACCCCACAAAAATTGCCTTATGTCTGTCCCATGCATTCTTGAATTCTCCCACAGTTTTAGACCCCACAACCTCCTCAGGAAGGCTGTTCCATGAGTCCACCACCCTCTCTGTGAAAAATACTTCCTCACATTGCCCCTGAGCCATCCCCCTCTATCTTCAGATTGTGTCCACTTGTTCTTGCACATCACTTTTTCTGAAAGATGCTACCTCTTGGACCACTGAGGTACTTAAACATTTCTATCATGTCCCCTCTCCCTCCTTTCCTCAAGTGTATTAAGCAATAAAGGCATGAGGGGTTAGATTAACAGTCTGTTAATCACCCACTTAGGGTGTACATGTGGCACCAGGTGCAGCCAGTGCCATATTGCCCCTAGGGGGTGATTAACCAACTGTTAATCTTAACTCCTGGGAATGCCTTAATGCTATTATAAAACACACCAAAAGAAAAGAGTTTAAAGTATACTTTTTCAATGTTTTCCTCATTTAGAGGGAGATTTTAATAAAATAGTTCTTCCACCAACAGTTTAAGAATGCTGGTTCAAAATCAGAATGCATCATTCCACACATTCCGAGGGCTAGAGGATGGAATGCTGACAGAAAGAATTCATGTGCCATGGTGATCAGACTGTACATGACAGTATAACATGGATTAATGTAAGGCTGTTGGAATTCTAACAGCCAATCAGATTGCAGCATTTCTGAGACCCTTTTATAATACATATTAAGCATCTTTAGCCTCTCCTTGTATGGCTTCTCTTGCAGACCCTGCACCATTTTAGTTGCCTTCTCCTCTGACTGCCTCCATCCTGTCTATGTCCTTGTGGAGATAGGGTCTCCAGAACTGGACGCAGTACTCCAGATGGGGTCTCACCAACTGTCTGTACAGGGGATAACAACTTCCTGTTTTCTGCTGGTGGTGCCTCTCCCTATACATGTATAGCATCTGACCATGTGCACTGAATGCCAGTACCTATGCTGTACATGAAAGGACAGGCTGTACCTATCATCATGGTATGCTGGAGACCACCATGCTGTCTGCTGAAAGTGTATTTCTTGGTTGGCCACAGAAAGAAATCCATGTGTCATTCACCTGTAATCCTCCCCACCAAAACAGGAAATCATACAGAAACATAGAATTTGATGGCAGATAAGGACCGCTGGCCCACCCAGTCTGCCCATTTCCTACCTAATGGATAAGCTGTAGATCCTAGTTAACCTGCAGCCTACTTCTTCCTACCCCCACCCCTAGAATTGCCTTATGACTGTCCCATGCATGCTTGAATTCCACCACTGTTTTTGACTCCACAACCATCCTCCGAAGGCCATTCCATGCATCCACAACCCTCTCTGAAAAATGCTTCCTTAAATTACCTCTGAGCCGACCACCTCTATCCTCAAATTGTGCCCCATTGTTCTTGCACACCTCTTTTTGAAAGATGCTACCCTCTTGGACTTTGTTGATTCCCTTGAGGTACTTGAAAGTTTCTATCATGTCCCTCTCCTCCTTTCCTCGAGGCTATACATATTAAGCTCCTTAAGTCTCTCTTCATATGTCTTCCAGTGCAGACCCTGCACCATTTTAGTTGCCTTCCCCTGGACAGCTTCCATCATGATAGTACAATTATGACATGGCGATTGAGCAGGCCAGACTCGAGGAACACCACACAGAGGGTGGTTGTGGGGAGACTTATCTGGAACCAGACAGGTAATGAGTTGTGTCCCATAAGGCTCAGTGCTGGAGACAGTGTTGTTTAATGTGCATCAATGATACGGGAATGTTATAAAATCTGCCTATTCGAGGATGGCACCAACCTCTATGGGACAGTTGTCACAGATGAAGGGATACAGGAACTACAAAAAGATATGGAAAAGCTGGGGATGTGGACCAGGATCTGCAAAGAACAGCAAAGTTCTGCATATTGGAACCAAGAATCCCATGACACAGTACTACCTGGGTGGAGTCCTAGTAACTTCATCAGAAGAGGGAAAGACTAGGAATTGATGGTCACAAGTGACATGAAACACTCCACTCAGTGCAAGATGACAGCAGGAAAGGCAGAAACAAAGCTGAGATGCATATCTAGGTGGATCAGTAGAAGGACAGCAGAGATTATACTAAGTACAGGTCACTGGTAAGGCCTCATAGAGGATGGTGTTCAGTAATGGTGCTCAAACCTCAAAAATGACAACCTGCTGAAGAAAGTCCAGAGCAGGGTTACAAGATGATAGCTGATAAGCAGGGCACAGCATATCAGGAGAGGTTTGGGACTGAAAATGTACTCCCTGGAATACAGGAGACAGATGGGGGCATGATTGGGACCTTGATGTACTGGACAGGGATAAATAAAGATGATAAGGAGAGCCACTATAAGCTTATTGGCAACCACAAAACAAGGTGGCGCAGTATTAAGCTTGAGTGTGGGAGGTTTAAGAGGGATGTCAGGGAGCACTTCTTCACAGAGAGGGTGGTGAACAATTGGAATGCGGTGATAGAAGAGGTCGACTCATTTAAGACACTGGGCAGCTTTAAGAGAGGCTGGGATAAGCATAGGGAGAAATAGGGATCATGGGTAGGGAGTACGGTAGGAGTGGGAAGGGAGGACATGGACATTACCTGAAGATGTGGACACTACAGTAAGAGAAGACTTGAGATAACAACTGGCATTATTGTGTGTGCTTCTTCTTATGTTCATATGTAATTATGACGTGGACTAATGACCAGCACCGACTGTGTGCATCCTTGAAACCTGAGAATTACACTTTTCTTCACATACAGCAGTCACTGTCTCCATCGCCCACTCTCCCAAAATGACCACAGTATATGACCTATTCATTGCCATACTACCATTCATGCCACTGAATAGCATGGTTTAATACAGTCGTCCCACAACTCAAGACAGAAATCTCACCCTACCCCCACACACACACACTAAAACATATAGAGTATCATGATACTAACAATATGTCAAATTAATCTTAATCCCTTGTGCTGTTGTTGCATTATACACAGCATGGGAATCAGACTTCATGTAATGGTCCCATCCACACATCATGCCGTGAGCCATTTGACTGCACTGTGTCCAGTATGTGCCCATGTGCACTGAATAGCAGTACCATGTGGTAAATAAAATGCCAATAATTACTACAATTTTGGTGTGCTGCACACCATCTTGCTCTGAGCATCTTGCCTACAATGTACCCTACCAATTGTGTGACAGTGTTGATATATGCAACAAGTGTATTTCATGGTTGGGTAACAGACACAAATCACTGTGTCATCCCCTCTACTACCCTCCCCAAAAAATAATGTTATCATGATACTAAACTGATGACATAGCGTATTGTCCATGCCAGACCACTTGCATCCATGCAGAAAGTTAATGTCGGATTTCTGTTACAGCAAACCCTTTCTACCACCACCCACACAAAATGACCACAGCATATGGGCTCTACGCAACCATTCTGTGTAATCATAACCTCTTCTGTACCACACATAGTGTGTCACCATGTGCATCCATGTGGAAAGATTAGTTTATGGTTCAGTCACAGACAGTGATCCCTTTCTTTCTTAGTCACACACCACAACAATAAAAAAGATGTCATCATAAGACTTAGAGAATGAAACGACAATGTCCATGCAAGGTGTGCATCCTTGAAATTTGTTAATTACAAAATTGGAACCACATACAGCAATTAGTTTTTCACTCCCCACCCCCCAATCCCCAACCAGCACAACCAGACCAAACAAAACAGTGGGTTTCAGACTGACTTGGTGTGCTGCACACCATCTGCTCATCAGTCTGGCTACCATTTGACATCATTGTGCACTAATGTGTGAGCATCTGCACTGAAGAACAGTGCACTGCTATGTGGAATTATTATTTTATATTTTTTTTTGTAAATGACTACTAAATTGCACAATGGTCACTGACAACAATTTTTTAGTTTTTGATTATTAACATAGGAACACACCTGTTTTCTTTCACGCTTTCAATAGCTGCTGAAGTTCTTTCATGTTTTGGTATTTTCACCAAGACTACCTGGTGTGGCTGGCTTCTTAAATATGATTGGTACAGCATCACACTTCAAATGAGGGCCAGCTCAACCTGTATTGAGGCCAAACTGTTTCATAAGAACAAACTGTTTTTCATAACCGCCTTCTGTGAAGTGAGCACTACACAAACTACTGTTAACAGACGCACCACGCCAATCTAACCGTGTGTGGCTCACAGCCTGATCCCACAATTTTCTAAGTGTAGGGTCTGTTAGGAATTTATGCAGGCTACAGCCATCCTTATGGGTATTATTGCATCCATATGCCACACAGGTATTAACCATTTTCACATCGACTATGGATACCACAATATGCTTTATGGATGTCAATTGAATAGCACTTATACTGTATGTAAAACAATCACAAATTACCTAGAGAATTGGGAATAAGATTACAGCAATGGCTACTGACCAACAAATAACATTTGGCACAGATGTACAAATGTACAAAATAAACAGTAGTGGCAGATAAATAACTTGCATGTACACATTGCACTGAGTACTTAATTAAATGCACACAGTCATAAATATTGACATGTATTTATTCTCTGTTTTATGACAAAAATCAAATCAGAGGACACAGTTTCTTGGCATGCACCTTAGGACTGAACTGCATATTCCTCGTATTTTACTGTGTAACAGTTCTTTCTAGAGACCTATCATAATTAAATTGAAATATGCCTCCACACTGCTGTCTTTTTAAAATAGTGTTAACACTCCACAGAAGTATTTTTAAACAGTAGGGTTAGAATAAGCGATGACAACATGGGTCAAATGCAGCTGTATGAATGAATGGCTGCTACATGAAGAAAAATAACATAAATTGCAGAAACTGATGCCAGAATATGGCTCACTAGTTATTAGCACAATACAGTATTATTGATATGTAAGACCGATTAATTCTTGAACTTAAAATTGATCACTTCAAATGGGAAAATGCTGAACTTCATGCCACTAAACACGCAGAGCCATCAGTAGTGGGAACAGTATTTACTCCTAAGTTCACGCCATCGTTGTGCATGATGCTAGAGCGAGTATATTCACGTACAGCTAGCATGAACACATCGGGCACATGGAGACAAAACAAGGTAGAAAACATGTTTAATTTTGTTTCTTTTGAAAAAAGGAATACCCATAGTGTTTCTAAATGTCTTTTGTTAAAATAATGCATAGCAGTCACAGACATGTCAGTGGCTCTTAAGGTTAAAGTGTGAAATGTTGCATCTTAATAACTTTGCCACTGTATAACAGATTTGCCTGAATTTGGCAGGCACAGAGCAGAACCACAGCTCTCTGGGTATTCCAAGTTTCGTAATGGTTGGATATATGGTTGCGAGTTATAAATCAACATTCCGTGAGTGCATTTACGCTATTTGTGCATTCTTTGCTCGCAGCTACAGATCACATGGTTTGCATGACTGGTTGAAAACATCAGAAACATGTGACAAGGGTCCCGATGTGCCTTTCAAAGATTTTGTGAAAATATTAAACAGTTCAAAAGTAATTCAAAAAACAAGTTTCCAGTTATAGTCAATGGAAAAGTTAACAAAAGTTCAACAGTGTTGTATATGCAGTTTTGTGTCACAAATGACCCCTGTAGTGTCGTGAGTCAGCCATTTTTTTTTCAGTTAGTGGTCACAGAAATGCTTTGCATTTAAATTTGGGACCCTTTAGGGACACAATTATTTTTGTGTTCACCTAGTCAGACCCTGAGGATGCTAGCCATGTCTTTTTTGGGGTTAAACACCCTAGAAATATGTTTTGAAATTTTTATAAAATGTAGTGCCCCAAAGTAGTGTCTCACTCATGACACTTTTGTGATTTAATTTGCAAAAGTGTTGTGATTTGCAATTCTACTTTGCGACACTATGCCCAAAATAACAGGAATACTTTGCCACCCTGCTGCAAAACAACGGTTTGGTCTTTTGGGCTGCAATTTGAGGAAGAAAGCCAGAATCACACAGATGTGCCTTTTGACTGGTTTGGTGACAAAATATTGCATAGATGGAAAGTTACGGTGTTCTGAAGTTGACACCTTTTCCGTGACTAACAATGCAGCGTCCAATGCACTTTTGGTCCTGTATTCTAAAAACGCTTCAAAGATACTGACTTTTAGTCAAAATGCTTAGCTCTCACAGGGGGCTAAGTACAAAACTAGCCAGGAAAGTCATAATTTATATGAAATTTTATTTTTTTTTCTATGTCATACGGTTCCTCAGATATAAGCAACTTAGTATTCCAAGTGCTCATTTTCTGATCCAAGGCCCATCATTATGCATACATTCTTTGTATTCACTGTGTTTCTCTATGCAGCTGTTGGTGAGAAAAAGGTGTGTGCTTTTGTTACTGTCACAGTTAGTATTCCACTTGCATTTCTGTAACCATTTGTATAGTGTTCCTGCTATGCCACCGTAGTGCTATCGCTTGCCTTTTTGTTTACGCTTGCATTTGCATTACTGCTACCATTTGCATTTCCATTACTATTTCTGTTTATGCTTTCATTTTGCATCACCATGTGCATTACCATTTGTGTTTGTGTATATGCTTCTTTTGCATTTACTTTGGCGCTATCATGTTGTTACTATTAGCATTTACGCTTCCTATTGTGGTACCGTGACAGTGCGCATTACCAGTTGCATTTCCATACATGCTTGCATTTCCATTTCCATTTATGTTACCCTTTATGCTTATTTGCACTTGCATTTGCATTAAGGTTAACATTTGTGTTTCTTTACTTGTTTTGTTTATGCTTCGCTTTTGCATCACCATGTGCATTACCATTTGCATTTGCGATGTGCTTCCATTTGGTTTGCATTTCTGTTTGTGTTTCTTTTGGTGTCATCGCTTGCTGTTACTGTAACTGTCTGTGTTTCCAATTATGTTACCATGCCCATGTGCATTATGGTTTGCATATCCATACACTCTTGCATTTGCATTTCTGTTTTCATTAACATTTGCGCTTGTGTTTGTATTACTGTTTGCGTTATCATTTAGGGTTTGCGTCACCAAGTGCGTTAGACATTCGTTGCCTTTACTTCACTATTTATAGTGCACACTCTCAAAAAGAAGAAATTCATGGCAAAAACTCCATTTAATGCATCAGTTAGGGTTGTCCCACAGCGACAAAGTGAGGAAATTTGATGTTAGGTTCCCACCCTCTTGACTCCCACCCCCACCCTGCCCCCACCATCAGGCATCAGGATGTGGGTTGGGGTCATCGCCCTAACTCTCACCCCATTCTCCTATACTGTACCACCTCAGCTTGTTTGCACATGGGATGGGGTGAGAGTTAGGACCGAAGACCCCAATGCACACCCTGATGTCTGTTGGTGAGGGCAGGGTGGGATGGGGTGCAAGGGTGGGAACCCTAACATCAAATTTCTCACTTTTGTCACTGTGGAACAACCCTAACTGATGCAGTAAACAGAGTTTTTGCCATATATATATATATATATATATATATATATATATATATATATATATATATATGTATTTGTGGTAGCAGAAGTGCAGGCCCTATGGAGGCCTGAGCTTTGTACACAGGAAGCCCCATGGCGACTATGCCTCTGCAGCCAGAGGTACAGTAGCACCAAACAGAAAGCAATGTAGTAATGCTACAGTATATCACAAAATCATTCAGTTTGCTGCTCCCGGACTGTAAACTTCAATCGCAAGTAAGGCCTTTTTACTGCAGTATTTTGTGACATCTCATTTACTGCAAGTTATAGTGTTGCATTAGTGTTGGTGTTGTTGTACCATGCACACTACACGAGTTGTCTCAGTAGCTAGCATGATCAATTAATTCATGCTTTTCTATATATGCATTTGCATAACTGAAAACAGCTGCAACTTTCAATAATTTCTGCATCTGCTGCTGAAACCATTATATCCACATTGTGACAGTACTTCTGTCTGCATAACTGCAGGCCTCATAATGGCCTTTCTTTATGAAGCTGGTCAATTTGTATGTTTTACCGCTGTGGCTAAAGAGGTGCAGGCCCCACAGGGGACTGCACTCCTGCAGACAGAAGTAGTGTTGCAATATTGCTATCAGATTTTTGTGGCATGTGCACTTCTGCAGCCATAGATCAGTGTGTATGTCTTACACCTCTGAACATAAACATGCAGGCCCATCAACTGTGTGAACATCTTACAGTGTGCAAGAATACCTGAGGCTAAAGAAGCTCTACCACCATAGGCGCATGTGCTACTGCAGACAAAGGAACTCTTGTAATTTGAGTATCATAGATTTTTTCTGTGGTGTTAGGGGCCTGTGCTTCTTCACACAGAATTAGTGTTCTGATTTGAGTATTGTGCATTTGTATCAGCAGCGACAAGTGAGTGTGTATGTACTGCAGTGTCCATGCCACAGCTACAAATCCACAAAAGTAGCACATAATCGCTACTGCATTTGTATCATACAGAAATAGCTGTATCTTGTTTGTCTTATCTTATAATTGCTGTTTGTGTTGTACTTCTGCTGCTTTGGATGGTTGAGAGTTAGAGTTGGAAACCCTAATGCCACATTTCCTTCTTTTCTTGAACCCTAACTGGTGCATTAATACAGTTTTTTAAGTGAATTTCCTTTCTTTCTGAGATACTGAATCATATTCTCATTCATACAGGTCCCTTCAGAACATGTGAACAGATCTGTCTGCCTGTTGATGTACTAGCTTCATGGATTTATATATGTGGCATGTATACTGCAAGACATACATAGAAACATAAAATTTGACGGCAGATAAGGACCGCTTGGCCCACCTTGTCTGCCCATTTTCCTGCCTAACAGATAAGATGCAGATCCTAGTTAACCAACAGCTTACTTCCTCCTACCCCCACTAGGACTGCCTTATACCTGTCCCATGCATTCTTGAATTCCCCACTGTTCTTGATTCCACGACCTCCTCAGTGAGGCTGTTCCATGCATCCACAACCCTCTCTGTGACAAAAACTTCCTCACATTACCTCTGAGCTGTCCACCTCTATCTTCAAATTGTGCCCCTTGTTCTTGCACATCTCTTTTTCTGGAAGATGCTACCCTCTTTGACTTTGTTGATCCCCTTGAGGTACTTGAAAGTTTCTATCATGTCCTCTCTCCTCTTCTTTCCTCAAGGGTATACATATTAAGTTCCTTTAGTCTTTCTTCGATGTCTTCTGGTGTAGACCCTGCACCATTTTTTGCCCTCCTCTGGACAGCCTCCACTCTGTCTATGTCTTTATGGAGATGGGGTATCCAGAACTGCACACTGTACTCAGATGGGGTCTCACCAACTGTCTGTACAGAGGGATAACAACTTCCTGTTTTCTACTATTGATGCCTCTTCCTATGCATCCCAGTATCCCCCAGCCTTCCTTACTGCCTTCTCACATTGCTTGCTCACCATTAGGTCATCTGATTTAATTACCCCAGGTCCCTTTCTATTTTACTGTTGTCAGTATCTCACCCCCACTGTGTACACTTCCCTGGGTTTTGTTTCCCATGTGCATTACCTTGCATTTCTTTGCATTTAATCTGAGCTGCCATACATTTGACCATTCCTCCAACTTTGCCAAGTCCCTTCTCATCCTTTCCACTCCATCTTGTGTATCAACCCTGTTGCAGATCTTTGTGTCATCTGCAAAGAGAAATACTTTTCCTTCCAGTTCCTCTGCAATGTGACTTATAAAGACATTAAAAAGGATCAGTCCCAGTACTGAACCCTGTGGTACCCTGCTAGTAACCCTCCTTTCTTCACTGTGTACTCCATTTACTACTACTACCCTTGCATCCTGTTGTCTAGTCAATTTTTATCCAGGCTACCACCTTGGGACCCTCTCCAAGGCTGGCTATCTTGTGTATTAATATTTTGTGTGGGACTGTATCAAATGCCTTGCTAAAATCTAGGTAGGCCATGTCCACAGCCCCTCCCTGGTCTACTACTTTGGTCACCCAGTCAAGGAAATCTATTAGATTCATCTGACATGACCTTCCTATCATGAATCCATGCTGCCTTGGGTCCTGTGCCCCACTGGCATCAAGGTACTCAACAATTCTTTCCTTCAAAAGTGATTCCATCATTTTCCCTACCACTGAGGTCAAACTAACTGGTCTGTAGTTTCCTGCCTCTGTCCTGCTCCCACTTTTGTGAAGAGGAATCACATCTGCCCTCCTCCAGTCCTCAGGTACCACCCCATCCTCCCATGATTTGCTAAAGAGATTAGTCAGTGGTGTCACTAGTTCTACCCTTAGTTCTTTTAGAATTCTTGGTGAATCACAGTCGTGTCACTCCTGGCTGCAAATAGAAATCCACAATAGTCAGATCACAACTGTACTTCTGTCTGCAGAAGAAAAGGCCCTTACTGCCACCAATACATATCTATGATACCCAAATTACAAAGATATTTTGCCTGCAGAATTGCAGTCCAATTTGGGGACAGTGCTTCTGTAGCCACAGGTACTCATGCACACTGTAATACATACATACACTTTTGGCTACAGAAGCATGGGCCCATGAGGGGCCTTCACTTCTGCAGCTGCAGGTAAAAGACAGGCACTAGTCGCAACCCATCTTTATAACAAAAGATCCTTTCGCAAATTCAGTGCAGTAAACTTTTTATCTGACCTGAGCATGATCAGATGGCAAGATCTTTACCTAGCCAAAGATGTCAACAAGGCAGCTTGCATCCTTAATGACAAACTCACTACAATAATAAATAAGCATGCCCCTTTCATCAAAGTAAGGGTATGGAACAATTCCAATCCCTGGTTCACCTCGGATCTCAAGGCAGCCCTTATAGCTCGAGATAAGCTCTGGGCTAAAGCTAGACATTCCAAAGAATCTTCAGATTGGCAGGACTTTAGAACAGCCAGGAATAACTGTGTGAAAAACTCGCTCTGCTAAAGCTAACTATTATATTTCTACTCTAGAACAAGCTAAAGGTAACCTCATAAAATATGGAAGACTATCAAAGTTATAGAAGGACGGCCCATGGCCCCTTTGTCCCAACAAAGATAGTCGCAAGTGGCAAGATTGTGGAAAACAAGTCCCTAATCCTGGAGGAACTTAACTCCCACTTGCCACAGCTGGATTAGCTTTTGACTGTCACCTTATGCTGGTGCTGTGGTGAGCCAGCATACCCCTCCCGCCACATCTAGTCCTGGACCCAGTCCCTTCCAACTGCACGAGATAACTTATAAAGAAGTAGAAGATTCTCTTCTTAACTTAGACACCAAAAAGTGCAGGGACGATGGCTTGGAACCCTTTTCCTAAGGTCAGGCTATGCCCATCTCACTGCCCCAATTCTCCACATCTTCAATCTTTCCATTACATCTGCTGCTGTGCCATCCTGCTGGAAATCAGAACATATCCTCCTCTATTTAAATCTGGTGACCCATGCGATGTAAACAACTATAGGCCTATCTCCATATTGCCTGTTCTTTCTAAAGTTCTCGAAAACTGATCCATATTCAGTTAAAATCTCACTTGGAAACCTTCTCTCTCATTAACCCAGCTCAATCTGGCTTCCAGGCTAATCATAGCACAATCACTGCACTAGCAAAAGTAACCAATGATTGGATCTCTGCTATAGATGCTAAGAAGGTAACTGGTGCAGTCTTTTGGACCTCAGCAAAGCTTTTGATACTGTTGATCACAAACTATTAGTCAATTGCCTTGCAAAGTTGGGTGCCACATACCATACCACCCAGTGGTTCTCTAGCTACCTAACTGGAAGATTCCAAAAGTAAAGAGGAAGGTTTATTTTCTGCTACCTTGCCAGTTGCAAGAGGAGTCCCCAAGGATCCATCTTAGGCCCTATCTTGTTTTCTCTGTACATCAATGACTTAGATGCTAACATATCTACGTCCAATCTGCACTTTTTGCAGATGATACTGTGTTGTATACTTCTGGCTCATCGTTATCTGAAGTCAAGGGAGTGCTTCAAGCGGACTTCGCACAACTTGAGCATAATTTAATAAAGACAAAGCTTCTGCTCAATGCCAAGAAGACTAAAGCGATAATATTCTCCCACAGTGCTGTCTCAGGCCCCCAATACTCTTGCCCAAGACTTCATTGTCACCACGCTAAACGAGCCTCTGGAAGTTGTAACCAAATTTAAATATCTAGGTATCTGGATCGACAATAAATTATCTTTCAGTGACCACATCGAAGATGTCTCTAGAAAGTTAAAGCAAGTAAGGTTTTCTACAGAAATAGGTCTCTTTTCCCCTTGAAACCTCGAAACAAGCTTGTACAGGCCAATTTTCTCCCCTACTGACTATGGCGATGTAATCTATTCCTCCACCACTCTTGCAAATCTAAGTAAACTGGACATCCTTTATCACCGTGCATTACGGTTCATTACCAACTCCCTACCATTCGCACCACTGTGACTTATATGCAGCTGTTGGTTGGACATCCCTTACTACTAGACGCCTGCTCCATGCTGGGCTATGGACTCTTAAACTGCTCCTGCAGAAATTGCCAAGCTATCTCTCTTCCCTTATTAGTAGCTCACATAGTGCATACTGTTAAGAAAATCTGACTTTATTATGCTTGACATACCAAGGACGCGACTTCCTTTGGTAAACGTGTTATTGCATATGCCCTTCCCTCCATTTGGAACCAATTACAAACCATACTGAAACTAACTAGCACAGTTTCAATAAACTTCTACAAATCGCTAAGTTCAGCCAAAATAAAAGACACCTGTAACTGTCATTAAGTCTCTTCCTTCCCCATGTGTGCCATATTTATCCACTGGTAAGGTATAATTGATTTGTCATATTAACTGCTTTCCTCCCTTCTACTCCTGGCTTTTATTTTGCTTCACGCTCCACTGCTACTCTATCAAATCTCTCCCTCTCATATCAGTTGTAGACTGTTGTTTGTTCTAGCTGCCAAAATACTGTATATTTGATTTGATTTGATTTGATTAAATCTAATCACACCAGTTATCATGTTTCATTTATCAGTATGCGACCTATAAGTCGCTTCCTGTCTCATATCAATGTTTACCACCTGCGTCACCCTGTGGTACCCTTGTATGTATATCCAGCCTGCATCATGTAATGTGTATTTCATGTATATACTGTTATTACCTATCTGTGTTTGTACTTTAAGTGTTTATGTCTCAGGACCTCCTTGTGAATGAGCTTGCTCAATGGAGTTTTCCTGCAATAAACTTGAACTTGAAAACTTGAACTTGAACTGTGACTTGGCTGCAGAAGTGCAGAGCCTATAAAATTAATGATACCCAAATGGCAACAATATTTCTGTCTTCGGAAGTGCAGACCCCTAGGGGTCAGCACTTCTGTAGTTACAGGTACTCATCCACAGAGTAAGACATACACACACTTATGGCTGCCAACATAGAGGCCATTGAGGGGTCTGTGCTTCTGCAGCCACAGGTATAAGACACATACACACCAATGTCTGCAGCCACTGATAGAAATCCTTGATACCAAATTTGCAACACTATTTCTGCCTGCAGAAGTGTGAGCCCCTGAGGGGTCTGTGTCACTGCAGCTGCAGTTGTAAAACATACACAGTATCTTCTGGCTGCCCTGTGGGGCCAGTACATCTACAGCCACAGATACTCATGCACACCGTAAGACATGCAGATGCAGATACTGATCCACAAAGCTAGCACAGCTGTGTTACTGCATTTGTGTCATCTGAAAAGAGTTTTATGGTGTTTGTCTTACAGGTACCTGATAATAGCTGTCTGTGGTTGCTTGTGTGGTCTTGTCCTTTTGCTGCTTTGGTGGGGAGCTAGGGTTGGAAACCCCAATACCATATTTCTGTACTTTTGTGGCATTACGTTGAACCCTAACTGGTGCATTAACACGGTTTCTGCAATGAGTTTCCTATTTTATTTAGATACTGGAATCATATCTTCATTCATGCAGGTCCCTTATGAACCTATGTGAAGAGATGCAGATATGCAGGGCTATGTGCCAAGGGAAAATTTCATATGCCCGTGGAAGTGCATGGCCTGCAGAGCCCTGCACGTCCATGCAGCTACTGATGTAAAGAATTTGTGGAGCTGTCTGGGTCACTGTGAAAGGGCAGGGCCTCTGGCCTCTGCACTTCATGGTGGTTATAGATACAGACAAGCAGAGTCAAGAGTTCATCTTCAGCTGAAGCTCAGGGCCCTCTGGCAGCTATGGATGCAGAGGTGGTGGGCCCTTTTGTCCTATACCAAGAAAAGACTTCTCTTCACGATATGGTACTTGGGTTCATCTGGCCAACCCCGACCTTCCCATCCCAGGCTGAGGGTGGTGTTGCATGGCAGTGCCATGTCCCCAAAATTGGCCAATCTAGCTGGCTCACTGATCCTGCCACCAAACTCAGCTCACTGGAGTGGGATCACAAAGCAAAACCCACAGGGCCAAAGACCAACCCTGCACCATATGCAGACACCACAGTGACATTTCAATAACGGGCACATTATAGTGGCAAACTGTTGTTGTCACTATAATGTACCTGTGGGACCCTGGAACTGCTTTCTATGGGATTTGTGCCTCCCAAAATCAACTCCATTCAGAGCTGACAATCCTTAGTTATGGGGGTGCAGGGCAGACAGTTTCCGACAGATTTAAGCCGAACACAACTTGCGGTTGACATAAATCCATGCTGCAGTGTTGCATCGAACAAAGTTGTTGCTGTGCTGTCATGGATCCACCCCGACATGTTTCTTAATAAATATTTATTTTTGGAAATTTTGACCCTTAATTTAAGACTTAGTTATTTTAAGACTCCCCGGCCCAGATATTCAAACTGTGCCCAAAAGTGCTCAACAGCAGGAGCAAGTGCAAGTCCACTGCGCCCATGCAGCAAGTGCGATATTCAAACTGCGAGGTCAAGATGTGCCTACAGATGATGATTGAATATTGCACCACCTGCACCATAGCCAACTAGGGAGGTGAAGCTGAGCATATCTGATGCACCATAGCACAACAAGGGATGTTCAGCTGAGCAGTCCAGATGTGCCAAAGCGCAACCAGGGATGCCCCCAGCAGCACAGCAGCAATGCAACAGCACAACCAGGGATACAGGTATAAACCACCCATGCCACAGAGGGGCAGAGGAACACACAGCAGAACAGACATCATCCCCCACACCCCATGCACTGCACAACTGGGAGAGATGGAATAACCACCTGCCCATGGATACCAGCAACCAACCCACAGCCAGGCCATGGTGCCCCATCACACCCCTTGAAAGCTGTGACTGGCACACAAGGATGGCTGACCACCCGTACCACACCATCCCACTCAATGCAGAGCACACCCTGCACCGTGATCCCCATACACCCTGCCCAGGAGTAGCACCCAACAGTGCAGGGACACCCCATGCATGCCACCACCCCACTGTGACAATTCAACCCTGTGCACCATGGAGCCATGCAAGGCAGCTCCCACCATGGGCACTCCTGCAGTGGCGGCAGCAGACAGTGATGCAACAGATGCATACACAGTGCCGCCCTGCATGTTCCCCCGAGGTACAGCTGAGAGACCGACCATGCATCAGCACACGAGGTACCCCACATGCGACAGGGCATGCCCTGGACCCCACCTCCAGTGGTACAGCACCCTGCACACCCTCCCAAGGACACATCCCATCCCAGCACTGGCCACACAGCCAGCACAGACACGCACAGTGTAGCATGGAGGCATGCACCACACAGGATGCAACACAGTGCATGGACAAACACCCACCCATACCCAAGGGCACACCAACACAAAGACACAGTAGTGGCTCAACCAAGCCACTGGCATATGGCCACGGCTGACATGTACACATGGCCAGCACCTCACATTGCATAGCTGTGCCAGCCACCTGCACAGGCACCATGAAGCTGTATGCCACCAGCATGCCACCGAACACAGGTGACAGACACTGGAGCACATCCCTGCAACAGACACAAGTGACAGCATTTAGGGGACAACAACAGCAGAGGCCACAGTGTTACTGAGGTAGAAGTGCACCATACTGTGATGGAAGGCAACCTGGCATTGTGCCGGGTACAGTTGTTATCCAGCATGGACAGCCACCACTGACAAGCCAGCAGACCGTGCATATCACAGACATGCAAGGGTGTCATCTGCACAGGCCATGGATGGTCTTACAGGGTGCCATGCACATAGTGCAGGCCCATGGACCACTGCACACAGGCATCCAGTGCACAGAGTACAACAAACAAACCACAGACAGTGACAGATCCCCTGCCCACACCATAAGCAGTTCACCTCTGCACACACACACACACGCCCATGCGTGAACCACCCCTGATGCCCTGCACACCACTGCAGCTGAGCACCTGTAGCCCGCTGCAAATCAGAGACCACCACAGTTGTCATAACAAAATGCTTGTATTTAAAAGAAGTTATAAAATCTATTTACAAGTATTTACAAGGGGGAGGGACACATAACAGGTGAGGGTGGGAAAGGGGCAGGGTGAACATATGGGAGAGGGAAGAAGGTGAGGGTGGGTCAAGGGGGAAGGTGGTAGTAGGGGCATGGAGTCCTCAGTGTGCCCTGGTCCTGCTCCACATGGCGCCTATGTCTACCACTCCTCCTCCTCACCCCGTGGTGGTGGATGTGCTCTAACAGCTCCAATGTCACCCTCACCACCTGGAGCAGCTCCCTCACATTCCTCTCCAGTGCCTGGAGTCACCGGCCACCTAGGACGAGGGAGCAGAGTCAATAAGTGTGACTGTCCATCCCCTGCAGCCCACCCATTGTGCATGGCATACAGCCATGTGCCATGCCCCTGTGATGGTGTGCAACCACCCACAGTGACCATGTCCACAAGACCTGACTACCCAGGCAGCCACAGCCATGTGGGCCACTGCACACATGCACCATCCATGTCTTGCACAGCACCACCATGGCTGTGCAGTGACTTGGCTATGTGTGTGACGGCAGTGCCACAGCCATGTGCCCAGTGCACGCATGAACCACCATTGATGCATTCCCAGACATGCAGTGCCACTGGACAGTGCTGACTGTAACAAGCTGTGTGCATGGCAGTGGTGTCAATGGATCGTGGCATGCCCGCTGCCCACCCAGTTATACAGCATGCAATAGTAATCATGGATGTAAGGCACCACCATCATCAGGGTGGTCCATGCTCTGCTGACCACCATTACCCCTCCTGGCCTGCTGCTTCTCCAGGTGGCACCTCCGTCTCTGGCCTGCTGCCGCGTGGGTCCTAAGGTGCAAAACATGGAGAGAGGAACATCAGTACAATCCTGTAGCAATTTCTCCCCACCCCATGTGTGTGCAATCCCACACAGCCAGACCCACCCACCCCACTCCCGATACCACCACCACAGCCAAAACCAGATGGCCCCTCCATGTGCCAGACACATGCAACCATGATACATGTATGGACGATACAAGTGTTTAGATGTTGCACCTACCTGGCCATGGCACCATGCCCCTCCTGGCATGTGCCTGCAGGCAGACAAGCAGGTCCAGGTCCCTGCGCCTCAGGTCCCCATATCGGTGGCTGCACTGCTCTGCCATCCGCCCCATACCAGTCACCTCCTCCAGGCGCCGGCCACCTCCTGCCACACCTGACTCCTGGCCCTGTCCAGGGGTGCCTCCCAAATAAAGGCCCAACATGTGGCTCCACTATGGCCACAAGGTTTGCCAGCTTGACCTGGCTCCACTGCACAGCACACCTCCGACCATCTCTGCTGCTCAGTTTAGTCAAAATGGTGCTCTGCAGCGCGTCCTGCCACTTGCAGATGCTTCACGGTACAGTGCTACCATTCCTTATCGCACTGTCACCGAACAGCGCGATAGTGGTGCACCCATGCCTGATGCATGGCACCTAGGGGCAAAGGTCGGGCACAGGGTCAAGGGTCTCTGGCGATGGACAGCCACAGCGCAATTGGAACCCAATGTGTGTAGCACAATTGGGTGCCTGTGTGCCACCTCCTGTAGTGGCCTACTGCTCTGTTGCCCCAGTGCACCTACGATGCCCCAGTGCCACAGCGCCATATAGATGAACAGCACTGTAGCACCACTGGCACAATGGTGGCCATGCCTGCATTGCCTCCCATGCACAGCACATCAGCAGTTTGGCAGGCGCCTGCATCATCAACCTGGGCATGTGCAGTTAGTGTGTACTGCACATGTCACAGTACTGCGCCTTGGCTCAGCACGTTTAACACAATTGCGCAAAGTGCAACAGCGCGATATTCAGCCAGCATATGCAGATTAACTAATCAGCCATTCAATGGTGCAGTCACTGCATTTGCATCCACTTAAAGATGCGCCTCACCTCATTTGCATGGGTTGTGCTATAAAAGTGCGACATTGGGCTGCACTGGCCATAGTCAGTTACTGCAGTCTATTGCGGTGAGTTGCATGCTGTTTGGGAGTGTGGACTGTGGATTTTGGGACATGCATGGGACTGCACAGTCACAAGTAACACCTGTCATTCTCACAGGCTGAATCATGACTGAGCGTGTGGTGGAGGAAGAGGAACAGAGTCGTGGGAGGAAGAGGAGGCTGAATTTCACTAAGGCCGAGACAGATGCCCTGTTTGAGGCCCTACCTAGACCAGGAGCCGCTTCTCAGTGGACACCAGGGAACACCACAGGCCCATGCTGCTGCATGGGAAGAGGTGGCATGTGCTGTAAACCTGCATGGCAGCCACCAGTGCTCCGTGCAGGAGTGCAAGAAGAAGATGGGCACAGACAGGCAGAGGATTAAGAAGAAGGTGGCTGCCATCAGGGCAGCACATTCTATGAAAGGTGGGGACAGCCAGAGGTGCTACACCTGACCCCACTGGAGGAGCGGGTTGCTGTCAGCATGCAGCGTTGCACCATTGAGGGTGTTCCGGTGGTGGATTCCAGATGGGTGGTAGCCCGTCACTGCATGATAGGTCATGGTCTGTCTATTGGGGACAGGGTAGGTCACATGCAGTAACGTGACTTTGCTTTCCTTACAGCTCCTGAGCATCTGGCATGGGTCAGTGGTGGTTGGCTTCTACACTGAGGCCAGTCACATGGAGATGGAGGAGGGCCATCTACCTCCATAGGAATACGTGGGTCAGGGTGACAGTGGCCCGCCTGGGCGTCCAGACTGATGTTGGTGGAGCAGGTGCGGAGGAGGGTCTGCCCATGTCCCAGCATGCCAGCGTCCATGGATGCCAGCATGCTGAGTTTCGGGCTGGTGCCAGATCCGTCACCAATGATGATGACGCTAACGCCATGGGCAGTAACATGTGTGTGCCACAGGATGGCCACACAGCCACCGTGGAGGCTTGCGTGTCATCACAGTCCCAGCCTGTGCCTGTCAGCACCGGGGGCAGCACTGGTGTGTGTACAGGACAGTGGGACTGTTGCAGCCATTGTGGCAGCACCATTGAGCCCTGGGAGCAGCAGCCAGAGGGGCAGCATCAGCAGTCAGCCAATGGCCATGGGGTACAGTGTCAGTGGCAGCTTCAGTGCACCACCTGTGGACATGCCCAGGCCTGGCCTTGGTGTGCACCCACCCTCAAGGGGTGATGAGCATCAGGGCCATGAACACCCTGAGGGACAGCATGCCGATCAGGCAGATGACCTCTTGATGAGCACACCCGCATACTGCAAGCATCAGTCAATCAGCAGATGCGGCTTGTGATGGCAGTGGATGCACTGAGTGCGGTTCTGCGCAGGCAGAGGTGTCACAGCAGAGACACTGCTCTGCTTCTGGCAGGATGGACCAGTTAAGGGAGGATGTGACCGCTGCCATTGACAGGCAGACACAGGCATTCACTGCTGTCATGGCCACAATGGGTACACAGTTATTTGCCCATGCGTCGCAGACACCACACAGTGCACTGTCCACCCCATTCCCCGCACCGTGCGACACCATCCTTGTTGACACCGGGTTCAGCTGTGGGTATCTTGAGCATGCCTGGTGCAGGCATGTTCGGTGTGTAGAAGACCCCTGCATGAGCACGGTCGTGTTCATGCAGTGGAACCCCTGGGGACTGTCGGTGCCACCCCATGAGGCCAGTGGTCAGCCTGTCACTGCTGGCGGGTCTGGGCAGGGCCGCCCATGCATCTCTGGTGGCCATGGCACTGTGGCGCTGACAGACCTGTCTCCCAGTGCGGCTACTGTCTGACGCTGCCCTGTGTGCATTGTGTCATTCAGCGGGCAATGCACGGTGGGTGCCTGGCCCTGCACGCACACACACAGTCAATCTGCACACCCTCCCGGCTGCTGTCTGCAGTTGCGTTTGCATGATGATGCCTACATTGCACTGTATGCCACTGTGCAATGGTGCCCAGCGTCTGACACATGCACAATGACAGGCAGTGAGAGTGGTGGTCTGTGGACATGTGTGTGGCTAGGGGTGGCGTTCTGGTCGGCATGCCACCTACCCTTTGTGCATGTCTGGTGAGTTTTGTAGTGTGTGTGTGTGTCTGACTGCATGCCATGTTAGACCTCACCCGTCCCTGGCAGTGTGTGCGGTTCCATGCCCGGCCACTTCCTTGATGGCATGCACCCTGGTGTGTCCATGCATGTTTGTGGGTTGTGCCTTTGCCACTGGTGGTTGCACATGGCCTCATGACTTATCTGGTTGGCTGAAGTGCTCCTCCATGTTGGTGTCCAGTGCAGCTGTGCCAGCTGGAGCAGTCGGAGGTCCTGTCACCCAGGGGGCTGCCCATCACCATTGTCACTGGTATCCTCATCGTCCCCATCGCTGTCCCCTCTTCAACCTGTATGGCTATCCCACATTCGTTGGCCATGTTGTGCAGGATGCAACAGGCCAGGAATAGCCCACAGGCCTTTGAGGGGCTGTACTGTAGGGCACTGCCGGAGGTGTCCAGGCAACAGAAATGTGCCTTCAGCATACCGAACACCTGCTCGATGACATTACATGTGGTGGCATGTGCCTCATTGAGTTGCTGCATGAAGGGGGCTGGCGGGCTGCTGGTATGGGGTGAGCAGCCAGCGACGGAGTGGGTGTCCACTGTCACCTGTGTGTAGAGGTGGAGGTTAGTTTGGTGATCAGCATCACCCTGCCCCAGGCCATGTAGTTCACTACCCATGTCACCTCTGACCATGCCCTCCCAAGCCCTATGTTTGTCCATGTGGTTTGCATACTCACCCACTAAGTGGCCAGTGGGGATGTCCCACTCTCGAATCTGTGACACAGTGCCAACTGGTGCCAGATGAAGGCATTGTGTGCTCCTCCAGGGTGCATGGTAAAGACATTGATTATGTGCCCCTGGCATCGCACACCACCTGGCAGTTGATGCTAGCATAGCCCTTCCGATCATTATATGCGCCCCTTGGGGCCAGGTGGTGTGTGGATGGCCACATGGGTGCAGTCTATTGCCCTTAGCATGCCAGGCATACATGCTACCCCATGGAACTCCTGTATGTTTGCTGTGCATGCCGGTGTGTGCTGGGAAATGGATGTACTCTGCAGCATGTGGCAGCAGTGCACTGAGGAATTGGGTAAGGTGGCATGATGCGGACAACTGGGTTATGCCTGTGGTGTCCCCTGTTGGTCTCTGGAAGGTACCCATGGTGAGCAAGCACATGCAAGCTGTCACTTTAGTCTCCACTGACAGAGCATGGCTCCATCGTGTGGGTGCCTGCATCACATCACTGCACAGCTCACAGAGCCACCTCAGAATTGCTTGATTCAGGCGGTACTAGCCCATCATCTCAGTTTCACTGTACAGCTCAAAGCTGGTGCGGGCTCGGTACTGCCTGTTGGGGCATACCACTGGCGGGCCCTTCCATGGCTGCACCCCTGCTTCCCTCCTTCTCACCCCCCTCATTACTGCCTCCATCTGGATGGTGGCACTGGCCATGTCCCTGGCTTGTGTTCACCCCTTGGCAGCTGTTTCTGTGTCCCCCCAATGTCCTGACTGCTACTTCCCCTGCACTGGGAATACCTAAATGTGGTGGCTTCTGTGCTGTATGGCACTTCCTTCTGCACTGGCTGTGGCTCCCCACACCTTCCTGTGCCTCTCTGTTCAGGGTGTCCTTTCCTGGCCTGCACTGTGTGTCCCTCCTGCCCAGTTTGACTTGCTATGGTTCAGCCTCATGTGCCTTCCTGTAGCGTTCTTGCACCTCTCCCTTGTTCCTCTTTATTTTGGCTCATTTCCACTATTGTGCAACTTCCACTTGCTCCCCTATGGCGCATATCACATGTTGTTGAATATCGCGACTGCGCCATTTATGCATGGTTCCTCCCCTTCAGTTGCACATACATTTATTATCATTGCGCTATTGCTCAGCGTGATTTGGGGTGCATCTGCCTCCCGCTGAATATTGCAGAATGGCGCATTTTGGACTTGCGCTGGAGCAACCCTATTGCTCATGTCGCAACCCTTTGAATATCTGTGCCTCCTTTATAAAATACCGTTGAAACATAATTGCACACTTCAAGTGTGAAAACTTGTTTAGCTTAGGATTAAAAAAACAACACCTGATATGCTCATGAGGTGGCGTGCAAAAAAATGGCTATGTTGGAAGTTTGATTCAGAATATTAAAAATTACCTAAGTTACTGTATATGCAAACATGGAAAATTTTCAAAGTGCATTCATAACTTTGTTATAATGTATGATGAGTGCTTATTATCTACTGTTTTCAGTAACTTTCCAACTTGATGATCCTACCAATGTGACATCAACATGCTATAAACCTTTCTTAACCATGTCACATCAGTATGATTACAGGGCTGAATGTACAACCTGTCAAAATTCTGGGCTTGGAACTTTCTTCTGAACAACAACTTCTATGAGCAGGATAAGAAGCATTGAAGAGTTGCAGTTATCCATGACTCCTCATCAGATGAAGAATAATCTGTAAGTTAACTGCTAAGTAATTTTTAGCTGTAATAGGGGTGGGTGATAATGCCTTTACTGCTGTGTGGTAAAATATTTTTCTCCCACATTACAGGTCACCTCTCAATTTACATGCTCTTCTCCAATGTGTGCTGCCTGAAACTCCTCACTTGATTGACTGACCATGCTCCTCACTGGAAGATGCAAACAGAGTTACATTTAATGGTGTGACCAAGACCAACCAATCAGAAACAGTGACTGGAAGTTAAATTGCTACTTTGAACTCTTAGTATTTTTAAAAGTTATGGTTTCAATATAAAGTTCCTTTCTAGATCCATTTAACTGAGAACGTTTTGAGCGTAGGAACAGTCAGATCCATACTCTATAAAACAAAATGCCTGACTAGCGGTGGTCAACTACAAATGTAATCACTCCTCATAGTTGTCATGACAACTGTAAACCTCTCAAGCTGTGTTCTAGAGATTTACTTTGTTGTCCTGGCAACCACTTGAGGTGATTACACTGGGTTAACCACCTGTAGTCAGGCATTATTCTTTATCTTTTTAAATGTTTGACCCACAATTTTGAATGTAGTCTTCTTAGGACTCCATCTCATGAAAACTTGGTAGGTGAAACTGTTTAAATCCCATGCAAAAGGAGTTTTTCAAAGAGCAACTGTGAAATCACCTTTGGCCCAGATTGGTAATATGTTATCTACCTTGTAGGGTCTCAAAAGGCCACGTTGAATGTTTGGTAAAAAATATAGAAAAATAGCAATGTTTTGAGTGGACATTGAAATATTTGCACAATCAGGCAAACTTGATAGACCTGTGGGCCTTTTTCTGCCATCAATTTTGTATGTTCTTATCTCAACGTGTATTCATAATTTGGTTATTTTATCATATTTCTCACCGCATTTTCAACATACTTCTTTTATGATACCACTTTATGAACCTGTTAGGTAAAATGGTCAAATCCCACCTGAAATATCATTTCACAGAGCAACTGTGAAACCCACGTTCAGCCCTGATTTGAAAGTTTCAACTACCTTGTTCATGAGGAGGGGTCACAGAAAGGCCATATTGAAAATCTGTGGAAAAATATTTAAAAATAGCAATGTTATAATTCAAAGTTCAAAGTACATTAAAAATACATTAATGGCACTTACCTTGTTTCTTCAGTTTGTCATCACATTTCAAGGAGGAGGACATCTTTTATAATGAGAGTGGATGAATGCCAAAGGACCCACGGTAGGTGAGTGAAGGTGTGAGGGTGTGTGTGTTTATAGGTAGGGAGTGCTGAGTGGGGAGGGGTTGGAAGGTTCACGGAATTAGAGATTGATAAGGAACTGTGTTCTTGTTTCAGGTAATACAAAAAATCTGCAATATCAATTCCCTTCCTCCAGGCAGATCTGGCTGAGAACAAAGGACAACTGTAAGTCTAATTAATTATTCATGAACTGAACTGCCTCATTCATTGGCTGCAATGCCAGGCTGAAATCTCTTACAAATGCCGAGCACAGCAGCAGTACTGCTTTTCTCGCTTCATCCCTCTGTTTTCTACACAGCTTTGACAGAACTAAACTGACAAAACTATGGGAAAAGACTTCTCACAAAAAGAAAAGCACGGTAAACAGAAAAAATGGAAGTACCTCAATTCTATTCTGATACTTGCTGAACAGGATGAACATACACCATGTGGCATCCTTCAAGACATGTGGCAGTAAATCACTACGCACAGAACAAAAAAAATAACCCCCAAAAGCTCCAAAAGGGTCATCACTGTGATTAGACTTATAATCACAATAATTACCTCACAACCTGTCATTTCCTGTTGATTAACCCACCTCTTTTTGGTAATTATTGCTTAATTCACTCACTATTCCTATTCTTCAAACTTTTAAAGATTTGTATCAGCATTTTCCTGTGGAGAGAACCACTTGATTATTGAATTAACATTGAAAAGTGGTTCTGCATCTCTAAAGGGTTGTGTATGATTTTTTTCTTATCAGTGCTGGGTAACAACATATACATGTAAAATGACCACTATCAGGGTTGATGGAGAGATCCAGCAGAGGAAGAGTGGGTGGGAAGTTTCAGGTATAGTGGAGAGTCAGCAGAAGAAAGAACATACAGTATTAAACAAACTCTGGCCAGAGCTGATAGGGCTGTAGCTGAGGAATTTGGGGTAAAAATACTGAAAAATTACCAAAGTTACAAACCTGCATTAGCAAAATGTAATGTAGGCTCTAAATCTGTTGTTTGTAATATTTTTACATTAAACTTTCAACATAGCCTTGTTATGATCTTGCCTCATGGAGAAGGATGGAGCAAATGTTCAATTCCTGCCCAAAAGGTGATTGGCGCGGGACTGTGAAATCAACTTCCGGGATGCAAAAACACATTTTGGGCAGGAGTTGAAAATAACACCTATCACAGCCATGAGATGCTGTAAAAGAAATGGCTCTATTGAACATTTGGGGTAAAAATATTCAATATTAATAAACTTACAAGCCTGCATTTGCAATATTCAATGTAGGCTTAAAACTTTGTTGTTTTTAATAATGTACACACAAATTTTCAACATAGCCTTCCTATGACCTCATCTCATGAAAAGGGCAGAGACAAATTTTGACTCCTGACCAAAAGGTGATTTCATACAGGGACCCCAAAATAACCTTTCAGGACAGATTTGCCTAATGTGAGTGCAATTGTTCATAAGGCAGGGTCCCAAAGAAGGCATGCTAAAAGTTGGCCTAAAATATGCAAAATGGTCAAGTTATGCCATTAAGTTCAAACCACCATTGAAATACATTTAACTGCATACCTGTTTCTTCAGTTGTGGTCCAGCTTTGAAGAGTGAAGATGTGTCTGTGGTCCAGAGAAGACTATGGTGTTGGACCACAGATGGGTAAAGTAAAGATTGGGGGTGCCAGGTGGTGAGTGCTGAGTAGGAGGGAGTAGGTGCAGGTCAGGAATGGTAACAAAATACATCAATGGATGGTTTCTTTTTACATGTAATAAATAAAACTGAGGACTAGCAATCACAACACTGGGGATTGGGCACCTCAGTGTCACTGTTATGTTTTTTGGGGGTGGGGTGGTGGGTGCTGAAGAAGAAGGGTTGGGTGGGGAAGACAAAATACATATAAATAAAAAATAAAGGACTGGGATGGGAATACAATCATGACACTGGGAATTCGCACCACCAGTGACATTGTTATGTTTGTAGGGTGGTGGGTACTCAGAGCGAGGGTCAGGTGTGGGAATATTTATAATAAAAACAAAATAAAATAAAATCCATGGTCACGGTGGAACACGGCACACTCTGCCTTGTGAAAGTGGCCACCACACACTACTGCACATGCATGACTACTAGTGCATGCTTGAGTAGAGTGCGAGCCATCTTAGGACATGATGGAGTGTGCCATGTTCCACCATGACCACCAACAGAGGGAAAAAATTGTGCAGTGAGACTGCTAAAGGAAACAATGAGCAGAGTGCTTCACAGAGGCAGAGACAACTGTGTTACAACTTCAAAATGTTGTTTTATCAGAAGGAATGCACTGAGTCCTATTTCTGTAGCAAGCGGTCTGAGAGGATACACCCCGCAGCCATACAAATGGATGTACTGGCTGCTCCAGGACTATCAAGTTATATTGATAAAAATGCTTACTTATATAGACCTCCAAGGAATAAAGTGTAGTACACACACTGTGCCATATTCCATGGGAAAGAAGCTGCTATCTTCTCCGCTGTCCTCTTCTCCCACAGACTATAACACAATGTTTATACTTGCACATTGTTTCTTAAATGTCTATGTGAGTAAAATGTTTAATCAGGAAAATTTCATAGACTTGATAGTACGGTGCAGACTTTTCCATGTTCTGGCTGCAACTGATTTGGTTAAGGATGTTTAAGTCTTGAGATGCTACAGACAGTGGGTGCTGCTTAGATCCCGAGGTGGGGTTTATGATTAAGGCAATATTTCCACAGACCTGACAGAGCACAAACCTTATAGCACAAAGGGCTTAACCATATATCTGCTGCAAAGGTTAGCATATGCATATAACAAACTGATTTTGCTTCTCTTCAAAATACAATTTTTAATCTGCAAATAGATTTCCATTTAGTCTGCAGTACAAGATAAACTCTATTTAGAAAATTTAAATTTTTCTCAATGTTCAGTATTTTTGCTGAGATGCTTGCACCATTGTGTGTATATGCTCATCATCAATAGTCAATATATACTGTAGCCATTTGTAGACAAGAGGCCCAGATATTCAAAAGGTTGCACCATGCACAACAGGGATGCACCAGCAGTCCGAAAATGTGCCATTTTGTTATATTCAGCGGAGGCAGATGCGCCCCAAATCACAATGCGCAAGAGTGCAATGGTAATGAATGCATGCATAACTGAAGAGGAAGGAACCATGCATAAATGGCAGAGCAATATTCAACAACATGAGCCATGCACAATAGGGGAGCAAACGGAAGTTGCGCTTATTAGAGGAAATGATCCAAAATAAAAGGAACAAGAGAGGTAAGAACGCTACAGGAGGTCACATGTTGGTGAACTGCAGGCAGCCACACAGGCACAAAGAAACCGTGAGCAGGACAGGGTAGGAGCAGGACAGAGCACCTGGAACCACCAGGAACAGGGAAGGTGTGGGAGCCGGTGCCACAGCACAGGACAACATTTGGAAGTGCCACACAGCACTGAGGGCACAGACAGTGGGCAGTATGGCCACTACAGGGAGGTTTTCCCAGTGCAGGGGAGTAGCAGTAAGGACAGCAAGGGAACAGTAAAACAGCTGCCTGGGGGGTAACACAAGCAGGACATGGCCAGTGCCACCATCCAGATGGAGGCAGTTATGAGGGGTGAGAAGGCAGGCAGCAGGGGTCGTGGCCGTAGTAAAGGGCCCATCGGCGATATGCCCCAACTGGCAGTACCGAGCCCACACCAGTTTTGAGCTGTACACTGATACTGACATCGTAGGCCAGTACCACCTGAACCGGGTGATCCTGAGGTGGCTCTGTGAGCTGTGCAGTGATGTGATGCAGGCACCCCACATCGGAGCCATGCTCTGTCAGTGGAGACCAAAGTGACAGCTGTCATGTGCCTGCTCACCATGGGTACCTTCCAGAGACCAACAGGGGACAAGACAGGCATAACCCTAGTCAGCCACGTCATGCCTTCTCACCCAATTCCTCAGCGCACTGCTGCCACATGCTGCAGAGTACATCCATTTCCTCAGCACACCGCGGAGTGCACAGCAAACATACAGGAGTTCTACAGGGTAGCATGTGCCTGGCATGCTCAGGGCAATAGACTGCACCCATGTGGCCATCTGTCACTCACCCGCCCCAAAGGGGCTGCACACATGAATCAGAAGGGGCATGCAAGCATCAACTGTCAGGTGGTATGCGACACCGGGGCATAATCAATGTCTGTGCCACGACCCCGGAGGAACACATGATGCCTTCATCTGGCACCAGTCTGCACTGTGCCACAGGTTCGAGAGTGGGGACATCCCCACTGGCCACCTAGTGTGAGTATGCATATCACACAGAAAGACATGGAGCATGGGAGGGCATAGTAAGAGGTGACATGGTTACTGGCCTAGATGGCCCATGGCAGGGTGACGCTGATCACCAAACTAATGTCCACCCTCTACACACAGGTGACAGTGGATATCCACCCGTCCCTGGCTGCTCTCACCATACCGGGTAGCCCACGACCCCATCGCAGCAACGCTACAATGAGGCACATGCATACCTCTCAACCTCTTGCCTCATGAATCAGGGACAAGGCTGAAAAAATCAGGACAAAGACCTAAAATGAGGGACACATCTTAAAATTGGTACTATTCACTCAGAAAGCTGATAGAATGAAAAGATTTGTGTTACGATGCATTTTCTGAAGAAGAACAAGTCTGCAACTTTAATGTTTGACATCATTTTGTGCTTTTAATCCCCACTGTTCTGTCACAAAAACACAAATTTTCGAGGACAGGAAAATTTTGAGGCAAAATCAGGGACATCCCTGAAAATTAGGGACAGTTGAGAGGTATGGCACATGCCACCACATGCAATGTCATCAAGCGGGTGTTCGGGATGCTGAAGGCCGTTTCCATTGCCTGGACACGTCTGGCAGTGCCCTACAGTACAGACCCTCAAAGGCCTGCTGGCTATTCCTGGCCTGCTAGCTATTTCTGAACCTGTTGCATCCCTGCACAACATGGCCAATGACTGTGGGACAGCTGTACAGGTCAAGAGGGGGACAGTGATGGGGACGATGAGGATGCTGGTGAAGATGGTGATGGGCAGCCTCCCTTGGTCGAAGGGACCCCAACTGATCCGGATGGCACAGCTGCACTGGGACACCATCACGGAAGAGCACTTCAACCAACCCAGGTAAGTCATGGGGCCATGTGCAATCACCAGTGGCAAGGGCAAAACCCACAAACACGCATGGACAAACCCCAGGGGTGCATGTCATTAAGGGAATTGGTCGAGCATGGAACCGCACATGCCATCAGGGATGGGCAAGGTCTAACATGGCACATGGTCACACACACACACACACACACTCACACACACACACACACATATACCCCACAGGAACATGCACAAAGGGTAGGAGTCACACCGACCCCAACCACCACCCTAATACACACCGTCCACAGACCACCACACCCAGTGCTGTCATTGTGTTTGTGTCAGATGCTGGGCACTATTGCACAGTGGTGGACAGCACAATGCAGGCATCATCATGCACATGCCACAGTGGACAGCAGCCGGAGGGTGTGCAGATGGAACGTGAGTGTGCAGGGCCAGGTACCCCACCCCGTGCATTGCCGTTGAACAACACAATGGACACAGGGCAGCATCAGACAGTAGCCATGGTGGGAAACAGGTTAGTCACATGCCAGTGCCACGGCCACCACAGATGCATGGGCAGCCCTGCCGAGACCCGCCAGCAGTGGCAGGCTGACCAATGGCCTTATGGGGTGGCACCAACGGTCCCCAGAGGTTCCACTGTGTGACCATGACCGTGCTGCGGGGTCTGCAGTACACGAACATAGCCTGCACCAGGCGTGCTCGGGATGCCCACAGCTGAAACTGGTGTCGACAAGGAGGGTGTCGCATGACACTGGGAACAGGGGTGGACATTGCACCAGCGGTGTTCGAAGCATGGGCAAATAACTGTGTGCCACTGTGGCCATGGTAGCTGTGATTGTCAGTGTCAGCCTGTCAATGGCAGCGGTCACATCCTCCAGCATCTGGTCCATCCCTGCCAGGAGCAGACCGGTGTCCCTGCTGCACCACTCCTCTGCCTGGGCGCAGAGCCGCGACTGAGTGCATCCACCACCATCACAAGCCGCAACTGCTGATTGACTGATTCTTGGAGTATGCTGGTGTGCTCTTCTAAGAGGTCATCTGCCTGATCGGCATGCTGTCCCTCACAGTGTTTGTGGCCCTGATGGGCAGCACCCTTGAGGGTGGGCGCTGCACACCAGGGCCAGGTCTAGCATGTCCACAGGTTGTGCACTGATGCCGCCCGACACTGTACCCCATGGCCATTGGCTGACTGCTGACACTGCCCTCCGGCTGCTGCCTCCAGGCTCAATGGTGCCGCTGCTGCAGCCGCTACAGCCCCACTGTCCTGGACACACACCAGTGCTGCCCCACTGGTGTAGACAGGCACAGGCTAGGACTGTGATGTCATGCAGGCCTCCGTGGTGGCATGACCCGCAGACATGCCCGTGCTGTCACCTGCTGTGTGGCCATCCTGCGACCCACACATATCACTGTTTATGAAGTGAGCTCCATCATCATCAATGACAGATCTGGCACCAGCCTGAGTCTCAGCATGATGGCATCCATGGACACTTTCATGCTGGGAAATGGGCACAGCCTCCTCCACACCTGTTCCACCAACATCAGTTCAGACAGCCAGGCAGGCCCACTGTCTCCCAACCCTCGGACACCTGTGGAGGTGGATGGGCCCCTCTATGTCCATGGTATCACCTCAGTGGATAAACCCACCACCACTGACCCATGTAGATGCTCAGGAGCTGTAAGGGAACACAGTATCATTAATGTATCTCCCTATCCTGTCCCCCCATTGACAGATCAGGACCTACCATGCAGTGACGGCTACCACCCATCTGAATCCACCACCTGGAACACCTCGATGGGACAACACTGCATGCTGCCAGCAACCTGCTCTTCTTGTGGGGTCAGGCATTGTATGGCTGGCTGTCCCCACCGGTCACAGCCTGTGCTGCCCTGATGGCAGCCACCTTGTCCTTAATCCTCCGCCTGTCTGTGCCCATCTTCTTTTGCACTCCTGCATAGATCGCTGGTGGCTGCCATGCAGGTTGACGGCACATGCCACCTCTTCCCATGCAGCAGCATGAGCCTGTGGTGTTCCCCGCTGTCTGCTGAGCAGTGGCTTCTGGTCAAGGTAGGCCTCAAACAGGGCATCTGTTTCTGCCTTGGTGAAGTTAGGCCTCCTCTTCCTCCCATGTCTCTGTTCCTCTTCCTCCACATCACGATCACTCATTCTTTATCCTGTGGAATCACAGGTGTTACCTGTGACTGTGCAGTCCCATGCATGTCCCACACACCACAGTCCACACTCCCAAACAGCATGCAACTCACCACAATAGACTGCAAAACAGACTATGGCCACTGCAGCCCAATGTCACATTTTATAGTGCAACACATGCAAATGATTCAAGGCACAATTTTAAGTGGATGCTAATGCGGTATCTGCACCATTCAATGGCTGATTAGCAGATTGCATACACCAGCTGAATATCACGCTGTTGCGCTTATGCAATTGTGTTGAACGTGCTCAGGCAAGGGTGCATTTCTGTGACATGCGCAGTGGACACCGAACGGTGCATGCCCGGGTGCTGACGCTGATGCCTGCCATGCTGCTGACATGCTGTGCATGGGAGACAATGCAGGGCACGGCCACCATTGTGCCAGTGGCGCTACTGCACTGTTCACATGTATGGTGCTCTGGCACTGGGGCACCGTGTAGGTGCACTGGGGCCACAGCGGTAGGTCCGCTGGGAAGTGGCACACAGGCACCCTACAGCTTACATGCGTGAGTACCAATCGCCGCCTGTGGCGGTCCGTGCGCTAGAGACCCTGACCCTGTGCTGACCTTGCCCCTCAGGCGCCATGTGTCCACATGGATGCACCTCTATCATGCTGTTCAGTGACAGTGTGATTGGGAATGACAGTGCAGTACCGCCGCAGTATCCGATCGTGATGAATGTGCGCTACAGAGCGCCACTTGACACCAAAACAGTACAGTATGGCATGGAGATGGGTGCCATCTGGAGCAACTGAACTGGCCAATCTGGTCCAGCAAGTGGAGCCCCATGCCACTGCCTTATTTGGGAGGCACCCTGGACAGGGCCAGGAGTGTGGTGTGGAGGAGGTGGGGTGGCCCTGGAGGAGGCCACAGGCATGGAGAGGACCATGGAGCAGTACAGGCACCTCTATGGTGACCTGCAGTGCTGGGACCCAGAAAGGCTCACCCACCTGCAGGCACATGCCAGGAGGGGGCACGTACCACAGCCAGGTAGGTGCCCCATCCATACACTGTTAACATCCATACGGTATCACAGTGGCATGTGTCCAGCACATGGGGGCCGTCCAGTATTGGCCGTGGTGGTGGTATCAGGTTGGGGGGAGGATGGGTATGGCTGTGGCATTGCACACACATGGGGCAGGGGACCTTGATACTGGAATGTACTGATGTTCCTCTTCCATGTTTGCACCCTAGGCCCAGAGGAGCGCTGGCAGGAGAGGGAGGGAGGCTGCACTGTGATGAACAGCAGGCTGAGAGGGCGCGGACAATACAGGCACAGGGACCAGCCTGATGATGATGAGTGCCTTACATCCATGATTACTATTGCATGCTGTGTAACAGGGCGGCAGCGGGCATGGCCACCATCCATTGACACCACTGCCATGCGTGCAGCTTGCCAGTCAGCACTGTCCAGTGGCACTGCATATCTGGGAGTGTGTCAATGGTGGTCCATGTGTGCACGGGTACATGGCCGTGCCACTGCCTTCGCGACTGCATAGCCATGTCACTGAACAGCCACGGTGGTGCTGTGCAGGACTTGGCTGGTGGTGTGCAGTGGTCCGCATGCTGTGTGCACCTGGGTGGGTAGTTCAGGACGCATCACTGTGGTGGTCACACACCATCACAGAGGCATGTCCCACGGCCGTATGCCATGCACTGTAGGTGGGATGCATGGGGCTGTGCATTCACACCTATTGACTCTGCTCCCTTGTCCTAGGTGGACGGCAGCTGCACAACATCAGAGTGGCGCTGGACATCCTTCAGGTTGCCAGGGCGTCACTGGAAATACTGGAATGGATTGACAGGCTGGGTGTCAGACAGCATCATGGTGGGAGAAGCAGCCAGAGTGTGGAGCGGGCCCTGCTGAGCTTAGCGATGCCCGAATTTCCCTACCCCTGGACACACCCTCACCCCTTCTTCCCTGTACTGTGTGTTCACCCCTGCCCTTACCCACCCCACCTTGTTTGTGGCCTCCTACAAACCTTAGTAAATAGTTGTGTATAGTTTTGTTTGCTGTTTTAAATACATTTCATTTGATATGCCTACTGTAGTGGTCTTTGATTTGCAGTGGGCTATAGGTGCTCAGCTGCGGTGGAGTGCATGGCGTCAGGGGTGGTGCAGTCATGTGCATGTGTGTGTATCTGTGGGGAAGTGAGTATGGTGGGAGTGGCTATCAGTCACTGTCTGTGGTGTGTGTGTTGTTCCTGTGCACTGGATGACTGTGTGCAGTGGTCCATGGTGCATGCTCTGTGTCCATGGTGCACATGTCAGACCATCCATGGCCTGTGCAACTGACACTTTGGATATCTGTGACCTGCATGGTCCACTGGCATGTCAGTGGTAGCTGTCCATGCTGGACAGTCACTGTACCTGGCACAATGCCTAGTTGCCTCCTGTCACTGGTGTGGTGCATGTCTGCCTCGGGTGACACTGTGGCCTCTGCTGTTGGCGTCCCACCTCCATGCTGTCACTTGTGTGGGTCACAGGAGATGTGCACCACTGTCTGTCACTTGTGCTCCGGTGCATGCTGGTGGTGAACAGCTCCACGGTGCCTCGCGCATGGTGGCTGGCACCCTGTACCATGGAGGGTGCTGGCCATGTGTACACAGTTTCTGGCCACACGCTGGGGTCTTGTTGCCCCGCTACTTTGTCCCTGTGTTGGTGTGCCCTTGGGTATGGGTGGTGTTTGTTCATGCACTGTGTTGCATCCTGTGTTGTGCATGCTTCCATGCACTACTGTGGGTGTCTGCGCTGGCTGTTGTGCCAGTGCTGGGTTGGGTGTGCCCTTGGGAGGTGTGCAGGGTGCTCTACCACTGGTGATGGGGTCCGGTGTGCCCTGCCATGTATGGGTACCTCGTGTGCCGCTGCATGGTCGGCCCTCAGCTGTACCGGGGGATGTTCATGGTGGCACTGTGTATGCAGTCATTGCATCGCTGTGTGCTGCCACCACTGATGGGTGCTCCTGGTGGGGCTGCCTTGCATGGTTCTGTGGTGCACAGGGTTGCAATGTCACAGTGAGGTAGTGGCATGCATGGGGTGTCCTGCACTGGTGGACGCTGCTCCTGGGCAGAGTGTCTGTGGATCACAGTGCAGGGTGTGCTCTGCATTGGTGGGATGGTGTGGCATGGGATGGTCAGCCCTCCTAGTGTGCCTGTCACAGCTTGCCAGGGGGTGTGCTGGGGCACCATGCCCGGCTGTGGGTTTGTTGCTGGTATCCATGGGTCGGTGGTTATTCCGGCTCTCCACCAGTTGTGCAGTGCATGGGGTGTGGGAAATGTCTGTTCTGCTGTGTGCACCTCTGCCCATCTTTGGTATGGGTGGTGGGCCCTGCATCCTGTCCCTCGCATCCCTGGTTGTGCTGTTGCACTGCTGCCCTGCTCCACTAAGCAGCCCTGATTGCGCTTATGGCACATCTGGACTGCGCAACTGCACATCCCTGGTTGTGCTATGGCACAGGTGGCATGATATTCAGTTATGTGTTGCAGGCACATCTTGACCTCGCGCAGTTTTTGAATATCGCGCTCTGCACATGGGTGCAGTGGACTTGCGCTTGTTCTGCTGTTGCCCACTTTTTGGGCGCAGTTTGAATATCTGGGCCAAGATGTTTAGGCACTCCACCTCCAATGTGCATGTGCTTTTCCATAGCTACAGTATTTGCTTTAGTGTATGAATTACTGGTCCCCAAAATCTGAAGCTAGTCTGCAATCATATCAGTGTACTTCAGGATTCGATAAAAACTACTGTATGTATTGTGTATTTTATTAAATGTCTACCTGTGGAACTGGCAAAGAGATGTGTTCTGCACTGAAAAGATTTAATATGACAGAGGAAAATGCTTCTAGCTAAGCACATTTTGAATATCATTTATAAAACAAGATGATAAAACAAGGGCACTACATCTTAAATGTAGGGCACCTATAAAACTTCGAATATGATGAGAAAAATCAATCACTGCTCGATGGCTTGTTCTTGACAAGCACACAGTTATTTCCCATAACGTGTGTGTGTGTGTGTGTGTGTGTGTGTGTGTGTGTTAGTGGTCAGTTCAACTTCAAACCAACATTGCTACAAAATGTATATGTACCAAATGCACTACAGCTTCATTACCTTTTCAGGTTGCTTGTTTAGACGCATTGCTGCAAGAAGTTGTGCCAATGTTGACTGCTTGGTCGACTGTCAGGATAGTTAGCTGATGATACACAGACTGGGGAGACAGTTATAGTGTGTGAGACCTTCATTTTCATGTCTTACTTCTTCAAATATAGCAGCTGACAATTAATCATCTCTACCAGTATTTTGAGTTATCTGACTCTCCAGACTCTAGTGTTGCATGCTGGGGATCTCACTGTTTCATACTATCATGTTAGACTTTTGTTCCTAGTGGACATGTGAAAATGACACTCCTGCATTTCATGTTATGGGGAAATCATAATCTATTCACAAATGATGGGTGCAAGGTTCAATTATGATATCACTGGAGCTGCAGCATTTAATCTCATTGCCCATAAAAAGTCATGAATTGAAAGCCAAGCTTAACATCTTTAAATCAAATGTCAGCACTATATTTGTACAGTCCTGACTTTATCTGCCAAACAAAATATGACATAATGAATGTTTCAGTATGATTTTTAATGTATATGTCACAGCTCTTTTGATTCCTGACTCATATTTAATTTATGTCATAACAGTCTATATGCTAATACTGAAAGCAGTATTATATTAGTATGTTCAAGAAAGTACAACACTGAATAAAATAAGCAGATCTGACTGAGTCAGTCTTTAGGAGGTTATAAAACAACCAACTAAATTTGAGAGAAAATCTTGCACAATTTAATTTCTTTACATTGAACTCCAACAAAATTGTGGATGATAGAAATCTATTTGTATAAATTAAATAATCACTTTGCTCCCAATTGCTGTGTGTTGGGATGGTGGAAGTGGAGTACTGAGAAGCACTATTGCATTGTCCAGTAAAGTTTGAATTTATATGTTATTATTACATATCTAATTGTTCCATTTGCAAAAGAATGCATGTATTGAAACTGACAGAGTTACTATGCTGTTTACAATCTCACTCTTGACAGAAAGAAATTTTAGATGGGTATAAAATGACAAGGATTATATTGAGAACACATTTTAGATGTGTTTTAATGAAATAGTGTATAACAAAATCAATGTTGGGTATTGAGTGTTAAATATTAATTTGACCCTTTTAGAGTGGGGTGATGGAGGTGAGCTCAGAAAATAGCACTTAAAGTGAGCTTAAGAAGACTATATTCCTCTGAAGCACACACTGAATAGATTTTTATTTCATAGTATGTGAGAGAATTTATTTTAAGCACAAATATTCTCAAGTGCTGAGCACAATGTGAATTCAGGGATTTTAGGCAGTCTTATTGTTGTTTGGATACTCACATCAATTGGTTTTATGGGTTCTTCAAGCTAAAGTAATAAAGAGAGTAATTAGAATGTTAAAGACAGATTTAATAAAAGAAATGAGATATTGGTGACAAATGACTGTTGGTGCAGGCTCTCATTGAGAAGTCCACTTGATATATTGATACTGGTCCCACTCTCATTTCCAGTGGCCTTCAGCTACAAATGAGGGAGTGCACTGGGCAGAAAGTGCATTCAGTAGCACAGCAAAAGTAGCCAAGAAAAGAAGCTAGCATATTTAAAATTGGATGTTTCATTTTATCATTTCTTTACTTCACTTCAGATTTGGTTTATTGTTTGGTTCATTGCCTTTACAATGTACTAAAGATAAAGCAACCAATACAAACATACAGTATAAGTTTTTCCTCAACATCAGTCTCCCTATCCTGCGGGTACCGTCAGGGTTCCATTTGGCACCCATGTTGTTTGCAGTGCATATGCTGCCGTTAGAGTGATTATTTGCGGTACGCCTTGGGTTTTCATTATGCAGATGATACCCAGCTGTACATGTCCTTTGTGCCCATCCAGGATGCTGCCATTTCAGTCTTTAACAACTGTCTTGCAGAAATCCAAGACTGTATGAATGTGAGTTGGCTGTGGTTGAACCCTGAAAAACTGAGGTGTTGGTTGTGGACCAGGGTCACTGTGAGGCGGGTTTGTTAGCTGGATCACCCTCAGGCTTATGGCTTGGGGTGTCCAGCTGACTCACCTCAGACTGGGTGCGGAACTTGGGCGTTGTATTTGATGATTGTCTGACTTTTAAATCTCAGGTGTCAGCGGTTGTCAAAACCTCTTTTATCATCTGAGGAATATCATCCGGGTGAAGCACCTGGTTCCTCCAGAGGATCTTCCAACTTTGGTCCATGCCTTGGTTACCACCCATCTGGACTATTGCAATGCCCTATACTTAGGGCTCATGGGGTTGAACTTCATGCTTGCAGCTGGTGCAGAATGCAGCAGCCAGGCTTTGACTGGTTCTTCTAGGTCCAGTCATATAACGCCTGTGCTCTGCAGACTGCACTGGCTGCCAGTTTGTTGGTGAATCACCTTCAAGGTCAGTTTACTGACCTATAAGCCCTACATGATCAGGGACCTGCTTACCTGAAAGATCTCCTTGTCCCTACTGTCCTCCCCCGCTCTCTCCGATCCACTGATGAGGGATTGCTAGAGATTCCCAGGTTTCATTTAAAAACTTCAGGGCAAGATCTTTTAGTTTTATGGCCCTGACCCTGTGGAATTCTCTACCTTGTCAGGTGCGAATTGACCGACTGTCCAAAGCTTTAAAGGAGCCTTGAAAACCTACCTTTTAACAAAGCTTTTAATGATTGTTAATTATTTTAATCTTGTTTTAAATAGTTATTGTTCTATGTAATTTGTAAAGGTGCCCTGGTTTAAGAAAGGCCCCTTAAATAAATAAAGAATGATTGATTGATTGAGTTCTAAAATGACATACATGTACAATAAATCAATTTACATAAAAGAATGATCCAGGTCCATTTCCTTGATGGTAAAACTTGCCAGCACTATCCAGCACTTTCCTGAATTAAATAGTCAAAACATAATACAATGATAAAACTGATTGTCAATTTTTATGTATGTGTCTACACAGGTCCAGTGTTAGGATTTGGAGGCCCCACTAAATTAATGATGGGAGCCTGCACCCAGTTGTCTTTTGCACTTGGCCCATGTTTTACTTACATTTTATGGAATTAAAATACCAACCACACGTAGGTGCTAAATCTAATTTTAAGCCTAGAAACAGTCCATGCCTCTTATTTTAACACATTCATCAGTTTTATACTATTAAGCATTAAGGCACAATGAGGTGTTGGATATCTGTCTGTTAATCTAACCCTAGGTATATGAGGTATGAGGTGAAGCCGGTACTTTATTCCCTCAAGGTTAAATTATCAAGGTAAGAGAAGAGATGGAGTACCTTAATGCTATTATTCAGCAAGACTGCTATGGAATCAGGTCATTGGGGCTGTCATGGGAAGGACGATTGAGCATTCCAAAGACATCTCCCTTCTGTAGTGTGGGGGATGTTGTACTCTGCTGCCCAGCTGAAACAGAGATATCACAGTGGAGGCAGGATGGATGCAAGTAGTGTGCAAGCACCAGTCTAGAGGAATGAACCCTATGTAAAATTCTGATGAAAATCCCCACAGCTGGTCCAACACTACCAAGTATGGACTTCACCTTACCCACCACAGATG
Source organism: Neoceratodus forsteri (assembly GCA_016271365.2). NCBI lineage: Eukaryota > Metazoa > Chordata > Ceratodontiformes > Ceratodontidae > Neoceratodus > Neoceratodus forsteri. The sequence continues at coordinate 1,236,802,102 of CM057453.1, read as the reverse complement.
GTCCAGTGAAAGTGGTGGAGGTAAGGTCCAGAGCAGATAGGAACCATACCCTAAGGAAAATAATCTGACACACCTGTATGAGTGAATCAAGGATAAAATTATGAAAATGTTCAATTTCTGGATGGGCAGAAGAAGTGAGCATCAATAGGAGTATCATATTAATCTCAAACATAAATAAATGAAATTACTTTTAAACAATTCTAGAGTAACATGTGTTGGTTGCAGTTAGGGATAGTTTTGATACAACATAGTGGCCATGCTTAGCCTCACAGGTATGAAATGGATCCATCTGCCATTTGAAGCAGTTTTTATTAGAATGACATTTAGCACATGTTGCCAGATAAAGAAGTGAAGATCAAGTATTTTTATAAACATTTGTTTAATTAGTTGTTGGCACCTCACTGAACTAGGTCTGGTGAGGTGCCAACAACACTGGGCAAACATATGTGATGAAAAGAGAGAAACACAATATTATAAAATAAAAAAAAATCACTGAGCAGATAAACCAAAATAAAAATTGACTACAGAGTCATTAACTGATGACATGTCTCCCTCACCCACACAAGCACTGCCAATAGTCTAGCACTTTCTTATTAACAATGCAGTTTAAGCTCCTTGCTCTTTTTATAAAAATATATGGTACTAGATAAAGCTGAATTCCTTTTAAAATCAGATCGCTTAGGGTCCGGCCAGAAAAAACAATAGCACAGATAAGAATAAACATTGAAATTTATCTTGTCACAATGATTTCCTACATTAACAGAAACATAGTTATGGCAGTCATACATTGAAAAAGTCCTTGTATATCTATATCTATATTTATACCTATATCTAGGATATGCCATGTCCCTGATTAAAATGTCACTGATATTTTTTCCAAGTGCAGGTTGACATGAGTGGCAAACCAGGAGTGATTTCAAAAGATCAAACTGCACAAGTGAAATTATCAGTGATATTCTTATTAAACCATAGCATACCTGATTTATGACATGTTTTTTAACATAGTGACAACAAAAATAATGCAACTGCACTCTGGTTGTTCAGTGGCTACTGGTGGTTTAAAAGTTGTAATGGGGTTTATTCCACATAAGATAGCAATAAGCTAATCAGTGAACATTTAACAAAACTATTAACAAAAACAAACACCATCCCAACACTTTTTACCAGACTGTGACTGATCCCACCACATGATTATTAAACTTACCACAGTGTACTTATATTTTATTATTTGGTTGTATTTATTATTAGAACAAACAAATAAAAACTATGTTTTCTTAGCCTCTGTAGACTCTGTCACTCCTAAGTTCTGGTGCCAGCTTATAGGCCCTACTACCAAAAGACAACCCCAAACCAGAGCAATTTTAATTCAGTCAGCTATTGACAGTAGTATATACCCACCCAGGACACAGGAGACACAGTTAAATTATAATTTAATTAGAAAAACTGAGAATCTGAATTTAGGAAATCAAACAAATATACCTGCTTAAGAAGCACTCAATCAGCATAAGTCTCAGAAGGGACAGAGGACATCAGGAAAGACTGACATTTTGAACTTTCCTAGACAAGCCAAGGAGGCAAGGGTAGAAATCTGATATTAGCTGGAAGAGTTTCAAGTAGCAGGAGCAGGCACAAGTTGATACTTGACTTACTCCAGCAGCAGTTCATTATGTGATGATCCAAGGACAGGGACTCTCTCTCTCTCTCTCTCTCTCTCTCTCTCTCTCTCTCCCCTCTCCCTCTCTTTCTTTCTCTCCTCTCCCTCTCTTTTAATGCTGTTGACAGGCTTAATTTGTACAGGAATGATCAGCTGGCATGGAACATCTCCATCAACCAGGACCCAACCCACGTACACACATGTTTTCAGCAGCATATTCCACACAGAACTACAAAAGAAGTCTCTTTTCTAGTTCTGTGGCTTTCTCAGCTGCCTCTGTCCCCAACTCATTAAGAAATTTTCAGCAATGTGATGGGGGGCTAAGCACAGACTGCCGGCATGTAACCTGAAGAAAAAACAGCTATGAAGAAAAAAATGACTTAAAAAGTTTAAAAGAAGCGTCTGTTTGTTTAGCTGCATGTGAGGCCCCTTGGCTGCAGATTTTGCAGGTGCCTAACACCAGCCCTGAGTCTACAAAATCTTATAAAGGAAAAATTATTTTTAATTTTACATAGAGTTGCTTATTTTGCACTTGAAAATAGGGATCATGCAAACAGATCAATGTACTGTAGTTGTAGGGATCCTCTCCTTGAATTACTTAACTAATCAGAATGCAGGTAAAGAAATTACAGATTAAATCCATCACAGTCAGATCTCTGTCCCCAGAAGCAGATCAGATCTTGATATTGAGCTGTCAAGGATGAGTTGGCTGAAGTGAAGTGTTATCTGTGCAGTTATCTAGGTGTGTGTCTCAGGTAGCTGAAGGAATTGTTATATGTGTCATTAACTAAGTGTAGAAAGACTTGTAAAGTAGGGAGTGGCTTAGCTAGAAGGAAGCCAGGTTAAAGCCAGATTTAAACACTGCCCTAGATAGCATCTGCCAGAGAAAGGGAAATACACCAGGATGAAGGAGCTGCTGTTATTATAACCAAACTTCTCTACTGGGACTATATTGCCTCCTTCCTCCCCACCCCCACACCATAAACCAGTTCAAGTTTTATAGGCACAGGATTTGACTGACAACAGGAACTTCCTGTTTGGGAGCAGGAAGTGAGTGATCACAGAGCCACTAAAGACTCACCATTCTAGAAGGAAGAGTAGCTCTACATCCCCAGCTGCTGGAGGTCTGACTCTGAGCAAGGAAGGAGACTACTGAGAAACATAAGAACGTCTTGCCTCAGAACAGGAAGATTAGGAGCTTAAAAGGCACAGAGGTAAGTAAGTAGGGAGAAAAAAGGAAAGAGTAAGTATTCCATAAAACAGTTAAGGGGCCAGAAATAAGACATGATAGGAGTGGTGCAATGCAGTGGCTATGGAGAGAAGTCTTCCAGAAGACATTCTGGAGGATGTGGTGTTGTCCTATCTGCAGGCATCTCTCTGGGCTGAGGGAGGAGGTTGCTCATCTCCAGTCTGAGTTAGCCAGGATTTTGGGACCTCTCTCTCACCCAGGAGCACCAGTGACACTGCCATTGCCTCAGAGGTTGCCAAAAGGGAGGAGCAGTTGGACCATAGTGGGCTCAAGGAGGTTGAGGTGGTGGAACAGAAGCTAATTCTCCAGTTGTACCTCTCCACAGTTCATATGCTGTTATGGCAAAGTGTGGGTCCTCTATGGAGGCACCTACAATGGAGACCAGGAGGATGCTGGGAACTTCCACAAAGGAGACCCACAGGAGGGTGACATGGGACCCAAAGGGAAGAAAAACCCTGGTGGGGACTCCATTGTTTGGAAAGATAGGACTAGGGAGGAAGGGAAAGGGTGGTAAGGTGCCTGCCTGGTGCCATGGCTTGAGGGACAGGGAGCAACCTCAGGATCGCTGGAGCAGCTACACAGAGGAGGGAGCTGGATGTCATTGTCCACCTCAGGGACACGTGACCTGGCTAAGAAAGGAATCAGAGCAGTGCAGGAAGAGTTTGTGGAGTTGGGAAGGGCCTTAGACAAGTAACATGCACGGTAACCTTCTGGAAGGTGCTGCCAGTCTATGGCATGGGTGAGGCTAAGGTGCTCCACACCATGGAATTCAATCAGTGGTTGAAAACTGCTGCAGAGCTCAGGGATTTGACTTCCTTGGGGAATGGTGTCCACCTGGAGGGATGCAGGCCTATACTGGAGTGATGGTCTGCATCTGTCAGGAGGGAACCATGATCTTAGGTTATAGGTTTAAGTGCTTCATTGGCAAGCATTTAAACTAGTCAAGGGGAGGCACTGGAAAGGAGCAGGAAATCCTAACCCCAAAAGATCAGGGTAGTAAGTGAGGTTAACACCAAGACAGAGATGTCGATAGGGAGAAGGGCATGGGTAAATCGAGAAAATGACAAACGAATAAGGACAGAGATGGGGCAAAAGGTGTAAGGCCAACAAGAAATAGAGGGTAATGAGTACCAATGGCCATAGTCTGGGCAACAAGCTCCTGAACTGGTGGGCTTCATGGAAGAGGGATGCCTGGATATTGTAGCAGTCACAGAAACATGGTACACAGAGAACCAAGACTGGGATGTCAACATACCAGGGTTCGCAACCTACAAGAGAGATAGGGAGGGAGAAGAGGGGAGGAGTAGCTGTCTATGTAAGGGAAGGGATAAAAACAACTGAACAAAAGAGTAAACAGGGAGAGAGGAGGCACTGTGGGTCACTTCGAGACTGAAATGGCACCACAATCCGCAAGGGGTTGTATACAGACTCCCATGTCAGAGGGAGAGAATGGACAAGGATATGATAGAAGGCATCCTTAGGATGGCAGAGAAAGGGAAATACTGTTGATGGTGGACCTGAATATGCCAGCTGTTAACTGGAGCACCTTGGCTGCAGTGACACCCAAAAGCAGTGCCATTCTTGATGCCCTTCAGGTGGCATGCCTCAGACAGCTAGTTTGGAACTCACTCATGAGGAGCAATCTTAGACCTCATACTCTCAAATGGGATGGTGAGAGGATCTCAGATGTAGAAGTGGGTAGCCATCTGGGAACAAGTGACCACCAAACAGTGTTGTTCACGATAAACTCAGCTACAGAGTCAAGCCATACAAAAGTGAGGGTCCTGGACTTCAGGAAGGCTGACTTTGGTTAAGATGGGAGAGTGCCTTAGAAAAGCACTAGCAAATAGGCTAGAATGAGGGTGGAGCAAAATGGGGAAATATCAAAACTGCCATCACAGACACACAAGCTTTGTGTGAAGCAAATAAACAAATCAAAATGAAAGAAAAAGCCACTGTGGTTGTGTGGTTGTCAAAGAGGTGTGCGGTGAAGGTTAAGGAGAAAAGATAGCATTTAGGAAGTATAAGGAATCACAGAAGGAGCAGGACAGAGAACTGTATCAGTTAAGGCAGAAGGAAGCAGGAGGGTAGTCAGAATAGCAAAGGCCTAAACTGAGGAAAAGATAGCCAACCCAGTTAAGAAGGGGATAAACCTTTATAGGTACGCTAGGAGCCGAGAAAGACAAAGGAGGGATACTGAGGCTGAACAGAATGGATTGTGGGTGGGCAGAGAGGGACAGTGAAAAGCAGGATATTGAACGAATACTCTGCTCAGTATTCACAAAAAGGAGGAGGGGAGGTGCCTAATCCAATTAACAGAAGCACTCTGGATAGGGGGCCGATCCCAGTCCTTTCACAGAAGAAAGGGTCTCTGAAAGAACTCCTAAAACTGAAGGTGGACAAAGCAATGGGGCCTGATGGAATTCACCCAGAATTCTAAAAGAATTAAGGAGAGAACTAGTGACACCACTGACTACACTTTTAACAAATCATGGGAGGATGGTGGGTACCTGAGGACTGGAGGAAGGTGGATGTGATACCCCTTTACAAAAGTGGGAGCAAGACAGAGGCAGGAAACTACAGACCTGTCAGTTTGACCTCTGTGGTAGGGAAAGTGATGGAATCACTTCTGAAGGAAAGAATTGTTGAGTACCTGGAGGCCAGTGGAGCACAGGACCCAAGGAAGCATGGGTTCACAGCAGGAAGATCATGTCAGACAAATCTAATTGATTTCTTTGACTGGGTGACCAAAGTAGTAGACCAAGGAGGGCTGTGTACATGGCATACCTAGACTTTAATAGTCAACTTTACCAGCCTGGGAGTGGGTCCCAGGGTGGTAGCCTAGGTAAAACATTGGCTGAACAACAGGACATAGAAGATAATTGTAAATGGAGTTCACTCAGAAGAAAGAGGGGTTACTAGTGGGTACCGTGAGGGTTCAGTACTGGGTCCAGTCCTTTTAATGTCTTTATAAGTGACATTGCAGAGGGACTGGAAGGAAAAGTATGCCTCTTGCAGATGACACAAAAGATCTGCAATAGGGTTGATACATAAGGAAGCGTGGAAAGGATGAGAAGGACTTGGCAAGGTTGGAGAAATGGTCAGAAGTATGGCAGCTTGGATTCAATGCAAAGAAGTGCAAAATAATGCACCTGGGAAACAATAACCCTGGGGAAGATTAAACAATGGGGGTAGTAACAACAACAAAATGGAAAGGGACCTGGGGTAATCAATTAAAATGACCTTAGGTAAGCAAGCAATGTGAGAAGGCAATAGGGAGGGCTGGGGGATACTGGGATGTATAGGGAGAGACATTACCAGTAGAAAACAGGAAATTGTTATCCTCTGTACAGACAGTTGGTGAGACCCCATCTGAGTACTCATCGCCCAGTTCTGGAGACCCCATTTCTACAAGGACATAGACAGGATGGAGGCAGTCCAGAAGAGGGCAACTAAAATGTGTAGGGTCTGCAAGAGAAGCCATATGAGGAGAGACTAAAGGAGCTTAATATGTATACCCTTGAGGGAAGGAGGAGAGGGGGACATGATAGAAACTTTTAAGTACCTCAGTGGAATCAATAAGGTCCAAGAGGGTAGCATCTTTCAGAAAAGAGTTGTGCAAGAACAAGGGACACAATTTGAAGATGGGGGGGATGGCTCAGGGCAATGTGAGGAAGTATTTTTCACAGAGAGGGTGGTGAATGCATGGAACAGCCTTCCTGAGGAGGTTGTGGGGTCTAAAACTGTGGAGAATTCAAGATCGCCCGGGACAGACATAAGGCAATTTTTTGATTGGTAGGAGGAAATAGGCTGTTGGTTAAAAAGGATCTATAGCTTATCCTGTAGGTAGGAAACGGACAGACTAGGCAGGCCAAGCAGTCCTTATCTGTTGTCAAAGTCTATGTTTCTATGCATATTGTCATCAGGAAGAACCAATTTGGCAAAAGTGCCTGTCCAGCAAAATTTTGGTACTGAGGGAAATCATTGCCACTGAAAAAGACCCTCTTTTCAGATAGGCCATAAAAGCACAGTCATAAGTTTATCCCAGAAGGCCTTCTGAAACACAAAATTCTCCCAGCCACCTGGCTCATTGTCCACGCTTATAACTGTAACCTCCCAATGGTCCAGCCCGAGCTCGTGAGACCTGCTCCCAATAAAATAAGAGGCTATTTAAATAAGCGTAATTTTCACCTGCAGTTCTGATGCATATAAAATAGCTTAAGTAAGTGCTTGCTTGCCAATATCCTTAAATGGTTAATAATTTTTAACTCCTGCTTTCTAGATTTATATAATAACAAGTAAGGGGCACAAACATTTGATGTCTGATTAAAAATATCCTAATAACACAAACCAGAGTACTTATGAATAATTTGGATCTAGCATCTCTTAAAGAAAATGGATGAAATGCATTCACATTCTGAAGATACAAATACTCTAGTACATCAGATCCATTTTGCCATTAATAATAAAATGCTCAGTCAACACTTTTATGAGTTAAGCAACATATTGAAACAAGTTGTTATGTTATCATTTATGTGTCTTACGTAGCCTAAAAGAAAATATCAAACAAAACAGCAGTGCTGTTTCTATGCAAGGAGTCCAGCTGTTAAAAGACAAAAACATACACAGTGAGAAAATCTTCTTATCGCTCCAAATTGGTGCACTACTGTATTGTTAAATCTGCAAGAAAAGTGAAAGCATTTCCTTTAATGAGGAGTCCTGCTGTTTAGGCTTTTAAGAACAAGCAATTTAAATAATCATTGTGGTGCTCAGACAGGTTTGCTAGATAAACGCACAAGTGAGTTTGAGATTTGTCCACCTTGACATAAAAACTAAGTATAAAATGCAAAGTTTACTCATGGGCATAACATACACAGACTTTGGCAACTCAGTAAGGTTTAAAAGTACTAAGGTCCAAGGTCACAGGTGTGGATAGTTTATTACCAAGCCCAATTCCATTCATCACAATTACTGGCTCAAAATAGGAGTCCCATTTCAAGATAATAAAAATTCTTTTTATGTATTTTGTATCCATGCAGTGCATATTAACCTCCAGAGATCCACACCACTAGAATATAACCTTTCAGTGACTCAGATCATATTAAAGACTTTGCACATGCTTTTCTGTTTTAACTAAGATACTTCAGGTACTATAAGTTAAGATGAAATCTTTAAATGACAGAAAGTTGAATATGATTGAGGCTCTATTTGAATACTGAGTCTGTCAAGATGTTAAGATGTGGTGTACCAGCAATTACCATCTTTTATAACCTGTTTTCATCCTCACACAAGCAAACCCTGTAGGGTCACAAACATTTCTATATCCTAACATAGGACCATACAGGAAACAAACCCACAGTCAATCACTGAAGGTCACTGTACAGTGCCTTAATAAAATTAAATTGAAACCAAGCTACAAAAGCTTAGAGAAGTTAATATATTAATCCTGAAATCAGCTCCATTATAATGAATTTTAAAACAAAGACAACGCACCCAGATGTTTTTTGTTGGTTAATCTGAGCAGTTGGTCAGAAAATAATAATAAAATAGTACTTTAGAGGAGCTGTATCCACTGACAGCTTCCACCTTCACAAGCAGCAACATTACATAAGCCGTGAAAGTAAACCATTACTGCCATCAGTTGCTAATAGACAAATGATTCACCCATTTCTTGGTCTGGAGGGTTAGAGTCCCATTCTCCATGTTTCCATTAATAAACCTAATTTCTTTATGGAAAGCAATTCAAGCTTCAGATTTACCTAGAAAGAGAATAGGAGAACAAAACACTCCTCCTTAACTTCAGGTACAAAATTAACAGGGCCCAGTTGAGCCCCAGGCAAAGATATCATACCTTATTTCATTGAAGAACAGTTTTTCAGCACTTACAGTGTTCCAGGCTGCTTCACTACTGCAGGGATCTCCATATGCCTTCACCCTTTTCCTTCTCACCTTCTCCTTCTCAACAGGACAGAGTCCAACCTTGAAACTCAACAATCTTGTATATTTTCCTCCATAGTACAACAAATGCCAGTTTAATCTATAAAATACACTGCCATTCTAAGTGGCCTCTGAAAGCTAACCAAAAGAGAGCACTTAGTGCAGTCAAGCTTTCAGCTGGCAGCTTGTCCTATATATGTGTGGCTCCATTTCATCCAAAATCTTCTGGATCCAGGAGAAAATTTAACTGCTGTAGCTATAACAAGTAAAACCTAGTATGGCATTGAATCGAACCCACAGTGGTCCACTAGCTTGAAAGCTGTCCCATAATAAAAAACATGTAGCAAAGCCTACTGCATTTAAATAACTCAACCAGAGGTGTGTCTCCATACAAGCAATTTATTATTAGCAAACTACCAAAACAGATTCACTGCTACAATCCTGGTATTATTATTTTTTTTGCTTCTGTCTTTCTCACCCTCCTGACTGGTCCCCTTCCACTGACCTCCCCAGCCCGTCACCCGGTGTCCACTGCACTCACCTCTGGCTTTCATAAGGTGCAAGCTGGCATGGTGTAGCACCTGTGAGAGGCAGGCATCATCTCGCCAGTTGGGATTTTCCACCCTGTTTTTCTTCATATCCCCGAAAGCGGAGCGGTGGCATGCAAGGATGCCAATGGCCAAGCCACGACAAGCTTCCACATGTGGCATGCAGGGTGTCTGCCCCTACCCACCCCTTTGTCTGTGGATCCATTGTGCCATTCCCCAGTGACTGCTAGGGGCCAGGCAAGCAGCTGGTCTCCATCCCCACCCTCCCCAGTAGAGGAGAGCTGTCCTCTGGATGCTCAATCCTTTCCCTCCCTGGCCAACCCCAGCGGCCCGCCGCACCACAAACATGGGTCACTGGCATGGCAGGAGGTAAGGCACTAATGCCTCAGCCCTCCATGCCACTGGGCCAGCCATTAATTCTAGTATTAATTTAACAGAAATTTCATTGATCCTATTTAAAGCAATGGAAGAACAAAATAGATTGCAAAAAGTTACAAACACTTCAACAACATAATGTGACAGGGAGCTGAGCAGTGTTGCAGCCATCTTGCTGCTCTTCCCACATACCCCCTATCATTTTATCATTTCAACAATTCAAGACATTTCTTGAGCATATGTAATTTAATATAATAGGGAGGCAGTATAAGCGCAGTGATTTAAGACTCTGAGCTGCAAACCTGGGAGACCCTGGGTTTGAATCCCACAGCCCCCACTTGCAGACTGTGTGACCCCTGAGCAAGTCACTTAAGTTCCTTTGTGCTCCAGGTCACCCCTGGAAACAAGCTTCGACTTAGTGTGCCTCTTGGTTAAATAATTTTCCGTTCCTATTAGTAATTGCTTTTCAGATCTTCCAAGCACTTCTAAATGTATGTGTCTTGTTTTCTTTACCAGGAATCTTTATGCAGTCCAGTCAAAACTTAGTTGAAAAGAGCTGTGACTATAACAATTTATTAGGACATCTTCATCTTTGAAATGTAGACCACACGAATTTACTAAAATAAATACAGGCAGAGTATCACATATACTATCCACAAGAAAAGTGTTCCACTCACAATCATGTACATTTCAAAATGAAAACTAGTAAGGAGAAAAAATAGCACTGACACAATGCAATTAGTGTTAATGTTTTAATAATTTGCAAAAACATAAAACAGACTTAGAGGGTCCAGCAATGTAACAAGCGGAACTAGGAATTGTTACCTTAGACTGGACTGGTTTTGCACATGTATACTTCCCCAAGGTGTCAGTGTCAGTGCTGTTTTTTTTTTTTTTTGCTTGTTAGAGTATCACATAGAAATATTTGCACAACCACTATAGTTGTGCAGTGACAGTGTTCACTATCAAGCTTCATTCATACAATTACATGGCACTACATCTGAGAGAAACACAAAAATGTTGATGATCAGTATCAAAGATTGTACAGGCATACTCCACACAAATGATGCCAGTCTGGAGATGAATCTAGGCACAGTTTATAATAATTTTAAGATCGTCTAGAGGGTAGTTATCCTCCAAGGTTAGTTTATTCACCTGTACTTACAGTTCAGCTAGCGGTATAGTTAGACAGCATTCCGTTACGTGCCCAGCCACACATTCATAATACTCGACCACAGGTCTCTAAGGGGATACCCATCAAGACCTATGGCTGAGGTGTTAGGGTTTGTGGCAGGGGCTGCACACTGGTAACTTGGAATGCTGTACTGAACTATAAAGTACCAGTAAATAAACTAACCTTGGAGGATTAAAACTGCCTCTTGTCTGCTCCTTGTCTGCTGCTTGCTTGGTGAGTGCCTGCCTCTTGGACTGATCTACAGTGTTTATTGGGATTCATAGCCCCTGGCACAGCACCGCACATACCGTTGAGCGCATCACACATTTGGACCTGTATAATGATTTTAGGTCTGAACCTAAAATTCTTCCTCACACTTCATGTGCAACTGAAGAATTTCAGGCTCATAACCCATAAACTGGCCCCCTCACTACGCTTGGGCACCAAAGGTTTCTCCGGCCAATTAAAAAATGTCAGAATGTAACTCAACAGGTCCAGTTTGCCTAGCTTCAGATATTTGTTATATTTGAGACCACATCATGTTTATGTATTTCCCAGCTTTTCTTTAAAAACATGATGGTATCCATCTGTAAAAGAGAATGCAATAGCATTTGCCAATGCCGAATGTTGTCTTGCTGGCATTGGCATTGGTAGTGCAGGAGTTAGAGAGATGCATAATAGGAATGGCAGTGAAGTATTGAACTGATGTTAACCCACCCCACCCTGCAGAGACTGACAGGCATTGGGGTGTCCTTTGGTGTTTGGTAGTGCAGTGCAGGAAAATATTTTGGACAGGATGTGAAAATGACAGCTGTACAGTCCATAAGGAGGTGCAAAAATGTCAGGGTTGAAAATGTGGTATGTAAATATAGCAAATTTGAAGTTACAAGGTGCATGGGAAATATGCAGCATAGAGGCTTCCTAACACTGCCATTTTTATGGCGTTCGCAACAAATTTTCAAAATAGGCATTTTAGCACCTCTGCTCATGTACAGTGTCACTATTATTTCTCAAAGTGTCCCAAGAAGTGATTTCGGACAGCCACCACGCTTATTCTGCGCTGGAAGTGTGAAACACATTTTGGGTAGGATATGTGAAATGACGGCTGTACTGTTCATCAAGAGGTGTAAAAATGGAAATGGTGAAAATCCAGAATGAAAATATCACAAATGCATGACGTGCGACGTGCGTGCAATCTGCCAATGCATGCTCTCTTAACACAGTCATTTTATGGAGTATCATCACCAAATTTTCAACATAGGCATTTTAGGACCTTTGCTCATGAACTGTGTCACTGTCATTTTCATAATCTGGCCCAAAAACTGATTTCCCACAGCGACTGCGCTATTGTGCTCCAGAAGTGGAAACACATTTCAGGCAGGATGTGGAAAATGACAGCTGTACTGTTCACAAGGAGGTGTACAAAATGGAAGAAAAGGAAAATCTACATTAAAATATTATGAATTTAGTGGTTACGAGCCTGCATAGCACCGCGAACGCACGCCAGAAACAGGCATTTGTTGGATTTTTCCACCAAATTTGGAACATAGTCTTTTTTGAGAGGCCACCACATGAACACTGGCACTGTCATTTCGTTAATGGGTCCCGAAGGTGATTTCACACAGTGACTGCGAAATCAACTTTGAGGTTGATTAACGCCATGACAGTGAAAGAATTCATAAGGAGGGCCCCAAAATCCCATGTTGAAAATTTGGTGCCAAATGCCAACAAATGCCCGAAATATGCAGCAAAGTTGATAAAACCCTGCAGCTTACGGCATTTCCTCAGTTCGTGGTCAGCTTTGAAGAGCGCAGACATGTTCCCCGGTTCATCAAGATCATCGTACTGGACTCTGAGGTATGTATGGGGTGAAGGGGTGAGTGGGGTGGGGAGGCAGGTGCGAGTGGTGGGTGCAGATGGGGGCAGGAGACTACAAGGACCATTTTATGTTACAGGGAGGAAAAAACTAACATCATGGGACAGTTGTTTTTTCAGGTGACTTGGCACGCTGGGTGGGCTCCCAGTGTGCCACCTAACTGTTTTGGGGGGTTGCTGCAGCCGACTGGGGATTGGGCACCCTCATCGGCAGACAATGGGCAGTTAATTTATGCCAACGGGACTGGCACCCGTCGGCACACAATGACAGCCGGGGAAGGCAAGAGCCGAGGGGATTGGGCACCTCTAGGCATATAAGAAATGTGGGGGCTGATTTATGTCAACGGGAGGGCTCCCCATCGGTACCACAATGAAAGAGGGGAGAGACAAGAACTGAGGTTGGGCACCCCTTGGCATATAGGAAATGGGGGCTGCTGTATGCTGATGGGAGTGGGCTCCCCATCGGCAAATGAGTGCGGCACAGTAAGCTGGCTGGGGGATTGGGCACCTGTTCGTTGTTGTGCAGCCGCCCACCATGCTGCTAATGTGGCTAGCACGCAGGAAGGGTCTGCTGCATCTAACGAGCTTTTGCTTGGATTGTAGCAGACCTTACTTAGATGTGCTTACCACATTAGCATGCATGTGTGACTGCTGGCATGCAGGCTGATTGGGAATGAAGGACGCACCTACTGATGATGCCCTGCATTCGCCCAACAGCAGCCACGCCTCCAAAGCTGCACTACCGCAAGATGTTGACTTACGCGCAGGTGCTGCAAGCCTACATAATAAATGACTTTCTAATGGGCAGTAAAAACAAATTGGATTAATTTTCATCATGAAACCATATCTGGAACCTAGAAGGAGTTTGCTAATAAGGTTGTTATATGAATTTTTCAAACTGTTTTTGTATGAAAATAGGTTAAAAGATCAAAAATGCAATATATATTGTGTCTGACACACACACACACACACACACACACACACACACACACACACACACAAACAAAGTAACAAATTACAATACATTCAATTGTAATGGATTTGAAACTGTTTACTGTATATTTGTAGACATATTTGATGAAATGTCCATTAATAGGGCTAGTGAAGAATATTTCCAATCACAGTAGTGTGCTATGAACAGTTTTGAAACCTATACAAACAGAAGCGTAAAATAAATGAGTGCCTTCATTGAGACTTGAACCCAGATCACTCAGAATATCATTCCAGTTGCACTATCAGGTGCACCTGTAAGGCAACTGGAAACTAGGATGTCCAGAGGCAACTTACTATTTCTCTAATGCAGAACCTGGTACTGCACAAATAATTACATTTTCAATCACAAGAATGTGGTTTACACATTTATGGAACCTATTCAAACAGAAGAGAAAAATAAATAAGTGCCTTAGCTGGGACTTGAATCCAGGTCCATCATAATACCATTTTCAGTCACAAAATTGTTGGGTGCACATTTATGGAACACACACACAAACAGAAGATAGAAAGAAGAACATATCTCAGCTGGGACTTGAACCCAGGCCACCGAATACCATTCCAGTTGCACTACCAGCTGTGACACCAAGGCAGCTGGAACCAAGGCTCTTCAGGAGCACATTACTCTTTGAAGTCCCAGCTAGGCATTTACTATTTTGCTCTTCTATTTGTGTGTGTTCCTTCATAATACCATTCAGTTGCACTACCACCTTTGCCACCAAGGCAACTGGAAGCTTGGACATCCAAAGGCACATTAGTCTTTATCTAATATGAAACCCACACAAACGGAAGACAGAAATAAATAAGTGGCACAACTGGTAGCACTACGAAACAGTTGAAAATGTAATTATCTGCACAACTCCAGACTGTGTGTTATAGGAAGAGTAAGGTTCCTCTGAACGTCTCAGTTTCCTGTTGCCTTGGTGGCATAGCTGGCAATACAACTGGAACAGTATTCTGAATAGCCTTGGTTTAAATCCCAGCTAAGGCACTCATTTCTTTCTCTTTTCTGTGTGCTTGTGAAGAATATTCCTATTTGGACCATAAGAAAAGTTATCAGTGCAATTAAAAATCTATTAGTGTTTTATTAAGCAATAAGGTATAACCATGGGTTACGGTATGTTTTGGTTAATCATTCCTTGGGCATAATGTAGTCCAAGGTACAGCCACACGCCCTAAGGGGCTGATTAACAAGAATTTTAACATAGCCCCTGTTAGTACCTTATTGTTATTATTAAAATAGAGTTCAGTCAAAAATCTATACATTTCTGTTATATGAAGTGTTTTTCATTTTACTTGCTTTATAATAAAATAGTCCTTCTGCAGTGGTTTCAAGCTTGAGCAAAGTGCATGAGATTGAGTCCATGTAAACTGTGAAACATCTCTGTTGCCATGGTGACACAACGAGTGTGCTATGAAAATAGCTTTACAAATAGTAAATAAAAGAACTTTAAAATGACTTAATTATATATTCAACACGCGTGTTAGGGAGACAGGGGACAGGGACAGAATGCCAAGCGCCTCCCTCCAGGAGCCTACAGCCCGTGGAAGGCCCTGAGGTAAAGGATACCTTTCCTATCCTGCTGGACTCCTGTGTGGGGTGCTAGTCCAACAACCCTCTTGGCGTCGTCTGCCCTGCCTGCCTCAGCCACCCACCCAGGGGCAGCCCTCAATTTATTAAGCACATGACATCACTTCCTGCCTACTGAAATTCTAAGTCCCCACTTTCCCATTTGCAGGTTATACCTGCCAGCCACTAGAGGGACCCTGTGTTCCCACTGCAAACTCCACTTCTCAGATAGCCCCTTCTATACATTTCTGGATCACCTCTATCCATCTGCCCCATTCTCTTCTCCTACCCCAGGCCTCTGCTACCCTGCACCCACCTTCACCTCAACCCTCTAGCTACCACTCTCTTGTGACCCCACAATCTCCCTACAAGCCTACATCTATTGACCACTAGGGAGTAGCTATTTAGCAGCCCATTTTCAGGCCCAAATGCTGCGTGTGGCTAACACCTGGATTGTGGATCATGGCTCCTACCCAGATCCATCTCCAAACCCCAGAGAGTTTTGAACCTGGTACCTTGTACACCAGAGGCGGTGTCACTACCACTGAACCAAAGTGGCACTAACGCTTACTGGTAGGCAACTAACTATTTCTTTTCTACCCTGCCTGCTGAGCTCTCCTTTGCATAATGGCTGCCCACCTCCTACTGATATGCCTTTCTCTCATTCTCTTTCTGAGGCCACTGTCCCACCCATCTGTCACAGTGTTGCTGCAGACTCACCTAACTGATGTTCCCCCATGCGCACTATCACTACCCCACCTCCTATGTCCTAGAGCTGGCACATTCCCACCCTACTCTCACTATGTGCTCCAGCTCACCTTACCCACCCTCCAGTCTCCACCCAGCTCCCTCCAGCTCCTACTGGGGCTTATCGTCTAGCCTTCCCAGCCTGTGCTACCCTGCCAACCCCTGTGCCCTGAAGTTCCTCCTCTTCCACTCATGTCCGCCGCAAACACACTTTCCACCGCCCCCGTCCAGGGTGGTTTTTATTCTACTACTCTGACAGGTAATATACATCCCAACCTGGCCCAGCTCACAACAGCTCAACTGCAGGATCTCCTGGGCTTCACATTGCGTCAATGAATATCTGTAGCCTGCTGAAAAATTTGACTCACTCCAATGTTGGGTCACTCTCCATAAACCTGACATTATTACCCTGGTGGAAACCTGGCTATCAGAATCCACACCTGACTCCTTTGTCTCCTCCCAGGTTACTCCCTTTACCGGGAGGACCGGGTTGGAAGGCGGGTGGGGTTGTGCTATCTACACCAGAGACTCTCACCAGACTAGCCCTCCCAGCCCCTGTCCTCAACTTTGGGCGCAGGCTCTAACCCTAAAACTGACCCCGGATCCCTCTAGGGGCCCCTCTATCTAACTACAGCCCTACGTACCTCAAAAATCAAGCGCTGGCACTGGTCTCACTAACTGAGTACCTAACTTCTACACCACTCATCTGACCAAATCCTAGTGGGTGATCTAAACATTAACCGACTTAGCCCGCATCTTCTACTACCCGTGACTCCTTTGCAGCAATTGATCTGACTCAACTCATTGCCCAACCTACAAGAATGAATCCTAAGAGGGCTCAAGCACACTGCTAGATGTGGTCCTCACCAATCGTCCTAAACAAATCTGTGATATCCAAGTGCTTCCTGACTCACTTAGTGACCACTCCCCTATACTTTTCCGCTGGACAACCCCATAGCCAAACCCACAGCGCAGCCCACCCTACTGGCGGCGCCTAAGACCAGGTGGTCTGAAAGCCTAAGCAACTCCTGGCCCAAATTAATTGGTCTCCTATACAGTATGCCCCTGATATTGATACGGTGCTATCCTTCTTCACCCAAACATTCAACAAAGCCTGTGACATTTTGCACCTCTAACAATCATGCGTTCAAAGTGCAGAATGCACCCTGGGTTACCCCATCCTGCTTCAACTACTTAAGCACAGGGACAATTTATGGCACTTGGCCAATGAAACTGGCCAGCCCACAGACAGACAGGCATATGCTGCTGCCAGAAACAAATGTACCTGGGCCATCAGAAAGGCTAAGGCTGATCACTATCAGTCCTTGCTCACCTCCTCTTGGGGAATGCAAGAACCTTCTGGGACAATATCAAACAACTAAATGGGAGCACACGCTCCCCCACCCCCCAGCTCAACATTGATGGTACTATCTCCATTGACCCAGCCCTTATTGCCAACTTCCTCAAGACATCCTTCACGGACCTTAGCCCAGTCCTCCTAGTGACTTTTTGACCCTCCCCTCTCTATGTGACCCTGACCTCATACGCCCTTGCTTCCATTTATGCCGGGTTGCTGCCCAAGAAGTCAGACCTCCACCTAATCAATGCCCTAAAGAGCAATAGTACTGCCAGTGACTCCTTGGACCCCTGTGTCCTCCGCGGGTACTGGATCTGGTCCTCACCCCAATCACTAGTCTCCTCAATATATCCCTCTGCCTGGGGCAGTTTCCTCAACTGAAGTGCCACAGTCACACCCATACACAAGGATGGTGACAGGTCCCTAGCCGGAATTACTGGTCTATCTCCATTCTCTCACCTCCTCTCCAAAGCCTTAGAAAAGTGTGGCCACACAAATTACGGATTACCTAACCAAATACAACATCCTCTGCCCTGAACAGCACGGGTTTCCGCAGGTCACAGTACCAGCACTGCCCTCCTAGAGTTTTCAAATTTTCTACACTCTTCTCTGGACTCAGGCTCTCTGGTGGGTGCAGTGTTCATAGACCTATCAAAGCCTTTGACACTGTTTCCCATCCCTCCTGCTGGTTGCCCTCAGCCACACTGGCTTTGCTGCTGGGCCTGTCTTCTGGTGCTTCAGCTACTTGTCTGCCCGTTCTCAGCGTGTCAAAATTAATGAGACACTCTCCAACACTTGCCCTATCTGCTCTGGTGTTCCCCAGGGTTCCATCCTTGGACCCTTGCTCTTTTCACTATACCTCAATACCCTGCCATGTGCATGTACTGGAAAAATTTTGCTGTATGCAAGATGATGCCGTCATCTTTGCCTCGGACACTAACCCTATCGCCCTCCAGGACTCCTTGCAAATATCTTATAATGATGCTGAAGCCTGGTTCAAAGAGCATAGACTTGTAATAAATCTCAAAAACAAAACCATGCTCTTCCCCACCCCCAAAACAAAGCCAGCAATTTCCTACTCCATGTCATCTCTAGCACCAAGTTTCCACTTGAGCAAGTCTACTAGTATAAGTACCTTGGGATCTCCTTTGACCCTGCTCTCACTTTCCATGACCACATTGCTGCCCTCAGCCTCCAATATTCGGCTGGGTATCATATACCACTACAAAATTGTCTCCCCTGGCACGCACTCGACTAGCGGTCACATCCTCTATACTGTCCCTTGTGGATTATGGATTACCAGTTTATGGTGCAGCAGACCAGACTGCCCTCAACAAAATCCACCTCACACTAAATAAGGCCTGTAGGCTAATTACAGGGGCCCCAGGTTAACACATACCTGCCAACTATATGCAAAGGCTATGCTGCTTGACCTAGGCGAACGTCTCAGATATCAAACCTGCCTCATAACAAAAAAATTCTCCTTGGTCTATCCCCACCGGGTTGACAGCCTCCATCCACCAAGCAAAATCCCTAGTACAAGCATGAATCTCCTGCAAAACCACACTGGTTAGTCCCCAGGGCAAGGACCACACATGGGCAAAGGGCCTATTGCTACAGAGCCCCATCCTGGTACAACACACTCCCACCTCTATCTCTGATGCCTCCATGATGTCCAGCTTCAAAACCTCCTTCAAATCACTCTACTTAATACGCTGTAGCTGTGACTGTTACTAAGCTGTACTTGCTCAAATGCTCTGACAAAGCTCCCAGAGTGGCTGCACCAACCTCACTACCAACCACTTCCCATTACCCTATCAATTATCTCCTCCTCCTGTCTCTGCACCCTCTTCTGTATGCTCTTACCATACTATGAAGTACTAAACATCTGTTCCAATCTGTGCTCAGCTAATCCTGTAACTTTAAAATTGCAACCATTATATGACAGCTTGTTTTACCAATTGTTGCAATCCATTATGATGTAACAATATTGTTGTACTGTATTTGTCCTCTTTGTGACGAGGTATCTTTGAAAATGAGCCTCTGGCTCAAAGGTTTGTAAACTGATGTACAAATAAATAAATAAATAGAGACTCCTACCTTCTCAAGGGTTACTATGACAAAAATAAATTGTTCCTGAAAACATTAAAGTAACAGACCCCTGTGTCAACTTGAGAAGCATATCATGATGAGGAACTGGATAAATCAAATACTTACAGTAACAGGGCATGGGAAATGCTTTCAAAACAAGCTGTGTGCGTTCAGCTAACTATAGGACCATGCTGATGACACTCACAAATTTGGTGTACATGTGCAACTTTGAAATGTTTATTCATTTTGTAACATGCAGTTCCCAATGATGTGAGACAGACAAGGTTTTGAATTTTAGTGGGGTAAAGGAGACAAACCACTACCAGCAATTTAGACTTGTGTTAGTTCAAATACAAAAAGAAACAACAAAACCATGCTCACTCACTCACATCTACAATATCTTACTAGGCACAATATAGTTTGTCATACTGCTAGTCCACCAGGACTGAATGGTAGAGGTGAACTGATACTGTTCCTCTGATTCTCTTCTGTAAATCTGAATTTTGTACTTTGGTAATGTACAAGCGGTCTATCTGATATGCATTTCTTATTTTGCTTATCATAACAATATAGTTTATAAGCTAAACCCTGTTCTTACAGCTTAGCATCAGTAGTGTGCATATATAGTTTTATTTTAAGTGAGTTTTTGATAAGTGATATGTGTGTAAATGTTTGCACATTATTTTATCTGTATCACTTTATACTGAGCACTGTTATACTCATTACATGTGGTACAAAGTTGTTACTGTCCCTTAAGAACTGTTTGCATAAAATGGACCATGTATTGTTGTGCATAATAGCATCTTGAAAAAGTGCACATGTGCAAAACATTGCAGCATCTTTTCCTGAGCTTGCTTTCATCTGCTTAATGCTAAATTATATCGTAAAATAAGTTCTGAGCACAACAAACTATATTGTGCCTAATGGGATCCTTTAAACATGAGTGAGTGCATGTGGTTTTCTTTTGTATTTGATTTCATTTTACTATCAGCACCATGGGTGTTTACTCACCTGGTAAAGGTGATTGTGTTGGTTGGCATCCATGGCACTCCAGACATTACCTCATGGGTTACAGCCCACCTGATAGGCTAATGATGCACATGACCCAGATCAGATTTCCAGTATATCCAGGTCCCAGGAACCCCTGCTCTCCAGTTTGATTTTCCATAGCTGAAAAGAAGAGAATATAACACAAGCAAGCAATGCACACAATAATGACTATTAAGGATGAGATATGCAACGACAGGGTACAATAGTGAGGCCAGAGGCCTGAATTCGTACCTATTCTCTACACACTACCTCGAACCATGGTTCGACTTGATTTCTGTTGCAGCGGAATAAGTCTGAAGGAGTAGGGACCTCCTGAATCTCTCCTTCCTCTTCTTGTGGTACGCCCGATCATACCCGAGGTTTGAGTGCCATGGACTGCAACCAACACAATCACCTTTACCAGGTGAGTAAACACCCATTGTGATTGGTTGGCATCTCATGGCACTCCAGACATTACCTCATGGGAGATAAGAAGCAGTTTAAGTCTCTGGGTGGGATTCGGATGGATCGGAGGGACCGAGAGGTGGCGCTGTGAAGGACGCGAGAGGCGAAGGCCGGCCTGAAAGCCTGGAGTTCTCTAGCCTGTAGTGCCTCACAAAGGTGTGTAGGGAGCTCCAAGCAGCCCCACAGATGTCCTCAGGAGATACCAGTGCTCGCTCCGCCCAGGAGGTGGAGACCGCCCTTGTGGAGTGTGCTCTGATCCCTGTGGTGGGGTCAGATGCTTTTCCGTATAGGCGAAGCACGACCCGTTTGATCCAGCCTGCGATGGTGGTTTTGGACGCCACTAGCCCCTGTCATTGACCCTTCGAGACGATGAAGAGTCTCCGCCTTGGCGGATGGGTTGAGACTGGCCGGGTAGACCGAGAGGGCTGACCTGACGTCCAAAGGGTCCGTGGAACTGCTCCTGTCCTGTGGAGTAGGGGCGGGTCAGGGTGGGTAGGTCTATTGGTTGTTCCCTATGGAACTGGTGAGGATCTTGGTTGAATGCAGGACAGTCAGGCCGTACTCCTTCGGGGCTGAAGGTGGTGTGGGGCGGTCTGAGGATAGCGCACTGGGCTCCCCAATCCTCCTGGCCGACCAGATGGCCACGAGAAAATGGTCTTCAGGCCTACCCAGAAGAGGTCTGCTTCGCGAGGGGTTGTATGGTGGTGCCCTTAGGAGTCCAGTACCAGAGGTAGGTCCCAGGGTGCAACCCCGGTCTGGTCCTGGGTCGTATGAGGTCCATGGCCCTTATGAACTGGACTGCATCTGGGTGGGCTCCTGGTGGGTGCCCTCGGCCAGACCTCTGGCGCCCCTATGGCTGCCAGCTGCACCCTCAGTGAGGAGGTGCCAGTCCTATCCACCCCTTGCTGCAGGAACAACAGGATAGTGGGGAGATTGGCTTGTTCGAGTACCGAGCCTCGATGTTAGCACCACTGTGAGAAGACGGCCCATTGCCTCTCATATGTAGAGGTGGTGGAGGCGCGACGCGACCAGGAGGAGTGTGCCTATGACCGACTCACAGGGTACCCGGAGGTCGATAGCGGTCCCTCTCAGGAGCCAGGCCGTGAGTTTCAGAGTTCGAGGACGGGTGCATCACGGGACCCTGAGACAGCATATCTGGCTGGGTCAGGAATCGGAAGCTGGCCAAGGCAATCTCTGTGATCGCTGTGAACCACGATCTTCGGGCCAGTATGGGGCCACCAGGATGACAGTGATTCGGGATTTCAGTTTTTTCCACGACTTGAGGAATGAGGGCAGCGGAAACACATATGCGCCGTGCGAGGCCACTCCTGAGACAGGGCGTCTGTGCCCTGGGAGTGCCGCCTTGAACCTGGACAAGTACCTGTCCGCCTGGGCATTGTCCCTTGATGCCATTAGGTCTATGGACACGGGCCCCACGCTGTCTGGATTAGACGAAACAGGTCTGGGTGTAGACGCCCATTCTCGGGGATGAATCTGTTGGTGGCTGAGCCAATCCACCCTTATGTTCAGTTCCCAGCTAAGTGGACGCCCCTAGGTGGGATAGGTGAGTTTGAGCCCAGCTCATTACTCTAGCGGTTTCCATGACATGGCCTTGCTTCTGGTACCCCCTGTTTTGCTATATTATGCCACCGTCACGCGGTTGTCTGATTTGATCAGAACCGACTGCCTTTGTATGATGTGCTGGAAGGCCCTTGCGCGTGGAACACCGCTCTCATCTCCAATCGTTTATTGAAAGTAGGGCCTCCGTTGGGGACCAGGTGCCCTGCGCTCGACTGAATCCCCAGGCAGGCTCCCCAACCAGAGACTCGCGTCTGTCTCGATTGGAATCGGGAGGTGGTTCCAGTGGGACTCCTCTGGACAGATTTCCGGGGTGACCCACCACCTCAGGAAGATCTCACTTCCGTGGGTAGCTGTACCGTGCGGTGCAAGTTGAACTCGTTTGGCGCTCCGTTTGCCAGGATGAAGTGTTGAGCAGACGCATGTGCCACCTGGCCCATGGGACGAGGTCGATGCAGGAGGCCATGCAGCCCAGGAGTTTCGCGACCTCTGCCACTGTGGTGCGGGTGCGACCTTAACTGCTGACCAGTTTTCAGAGACTGGGATCCGCACTGGGGTCGGCTTTGCCCAGCCATCTGCTGAGTTGATGATGGCCCCACATGCTCGATCTGTTGGGTTGGGCAGAGCTGGCTCTTCTCCTCGTTCACCACCCAACGCTGGTCCTGAGTGCCCATACGGCGAGCTGTGTGAGCGTGCACCTGAGCTCTGGACCGCTGCGTGTATGAGCCAGTCATCTAGGTACAGAACTATGTCCAGCCTTGTTCCCTGAGCCTGGCCACCAAGGTGATGGAGATCTGGTGAAGACCCTGGGGCTGATGACAGACCGAATGGGAGTGCCGGTACTGGAAGTGTTGACCCAGTACGTGGGCGTAGAACCTTCTGTGGCTCTTGATGATGGGGATATGTAGGTAGGCGTCCTTTAGATCGATTGAGGTTAGGAAGTCGCCTATTCTGATCCCCGTAGGATGGACGGACAGTCT
This sequence comes from Neoceratodus forsteri, assembly GCA_016271365.2. Lineage (NCBI taxonomy): Eukaryota > Metazoa > Chordata > Ceratodontiformes > Ceratodontidae > Neoceratodus > Neoceratodus forsteri. The sequence continues at coordinate 1,236,778,483 of CM057453.1, read as the reverse complement.
CCATCTTGAACCGATACGGGAACGTATTTGTTCAGACATTTTAGGTCCAGGATGGGCCTGAGCTCCCCGACTTTTTGGGCACTAGGAAGAAGATGAGTACATGCCTTCCTTGCTCCTGAACTGGGACTGGTTGAATGGCCCTGTTCTGGATCAGATCTGCCAGGATACTCTGTACCTGGTGTGGTGACCCTCCTTCTGGAGATGGGAGGCGAGATGAACCATTGGGGTATGGACTGGTGAGTCAGCTCTATGGTGTATCCCTGGAGACCATCCCGGACCCACCTGTCGGACGTGCGTGATCTCCCAGCGGTGCGAACAGAGCCAACCGCTGGCTGACCGGGGGTACTGAGGGGTTCTCGGGAAGCAGAGTCACTGTTTTCCCTGAATCCTCTTCCACGGTCTCCTGACCTTGACCTCTAGGTCTGAAGAAGGATGGGGACTTGTAGCTGTTGAAGGCGGAGTACGTGAGAAGGATGTGGGGACCCGACCAAAGGAATGGTTCTGTGAGTAGGGTTCCCCATGGCTTTGGTTCTTGGCTCCGGCCGGAACCTTCGTCTAGCAGCTGGTAGATGTGAGGGTCTTGATCTATTCCTTAAGAGGTCCCTACCTCTTCCCTCTGTTTCAGATAAGTCTGTAGGCCTTCCCCAAATACATGAACCCCCTTAAGGGGTAGAATTTTGAAACAAAGTCTTAGATTCTGAGGCGTCCCAGGTTTTAGCCATAGTGCTCTGCGGGCCGATTTTGATAGGGACGCCCTGGCCTGGGCGCAAGGTCCACTGCCATGTCCACAAGGTACTTGGCTGCATTGAGGGTGCAGTCTAATAGTTCAGCCTCCCTCGACTTTGGACTTCCCTGCTCCTGCAGTTCCTCCAACCAGTGGATCTGGGCCCTCGAGGTATAGATCGCGCTGTCATTGCCTTGGCCATGGTACCTTCGATTTGAAGTCTTTTTAAGCATGTCCTCAATCTTCTTGTCGGTAGGGTCCTTGAGTGCTATGGTCCCTGCAGCACCGGTCTTCTTGCTCAAGGCTGCCACTTGGGGGTCGATGGAGGCGCTTGCACCAGGCGTCGGACTTGTACGCCTGAATCGGTACATTTGAGTAAGTTCCTTCTGTTGGCATTCTGCCCAGATCCAGTGGATTGCCATTGTGTGAATCAGTTCCTCAATGGCCGGGCAGACTGGGAAGGTCTCTGGGGTGATGGTCCTTAGCTGGATCATAGGGTCTAACTTGGATTCAGTCTTCTCCCTCCTTGTTCCTCCATGGCGAGGCCCATGGTGGCCTTGATGATCTTCATGAGACCGGGAATAGTCTCGAATGCACACAGTTTAGAGGTCAGGGGCGGAGCTGGCTCAAGATCCTCTATGTCCGAATCCATGCCGTGTTCCTCCTCCTCCTCCCCTCATCCGAACTCGTCCTCTTTCTCCCTTTCTTCAGTGTTGCCATCCTGGGGAAAGCTGGGAGGGTTCCTCTGGTGCGGTGGCTCCTCTGGAGGGTCTATCTGATGGAGAGGCTCCATGTTGGCTGGTCTAGCTCTGTATGTGTAAGTGACTCCAGCTTCTCCATGATCTTCAGCATGAAGTTTGCTGGCTCTCCATCATGGCCACCGCAGCTTGCTGGTTTTGAATCAGTAGGGAGCCGGGTCCACCCATGTCGAGTTGCTGGGGCCGGGTAGCAAAGGAGCCAGTGGTGGAGTTCTCTCTGTTAAGGACAGCTCATCGTCCATGAGGCAGGCTGCACATAGGGGCCCTGGAGTTTGAGGAGGAGGTTGCGCTGCAGCAGGTGCACTTCTTTGCCTTAACCATCTGCAAGATAAGAGAGAGATCTGAGCGGAGGAAGGGACTCTGGCATTTTCCCCATAGACCCAGTTATAAGGCTTCTGTGGTAAAGGCGCTGTGTGAGGGCCCTTATCCCGAGCCGTGGGTGGAGACTTGTAGCGAAACATTTCCCCTTATCCATAGGTTGGCGATCCTGCTCGCGGGGAGCGAGCCCACTGTGGGAGGGGCCACGACCCCGAGCTGGGGAATGGGGTCGAGGATCTGCCTGGGTCGCTGTGTGAGGTACCGGGCAGTAGCTCTGCGGTGTCCAACTGGGGTCGCTATGGGAGGGACCAGTGAACTGTTAAGTCTCATTTTTTTTTTACCATGAAGGAGGCCAATGAGTGGCTTGAGGCCCTGTGAAAAATGCTGCTGTCCATTGATGGACCCCCATTGCTGGCATTGTAGGAGACAGTGGAGATCTACCAGGAGGGCTTAGGGCCGGAGGTGCACTGCAGGGCCCTAAACCACTGGCCAGACCGCCTGCCTCATGGACGAGCTGCTGCCCAGGTTGGAACCTGGATCCTGCAGTAGAGAAGAACATACACTGCCTCCACCAGACCATATAACAGCTTCTGTGCTGTGCTAGGGGCCTGGGATAGAGGCGGATGGATGTCCCATGAGCTCCCCGATGGGCGTCCCTGAGCTCCCGAGGATTGGGAGGCGGTGTCTGGCCTGGGGTGTCAGCTGTCCACACCCCCCACCAGGTAGTGCTTTCTTTGGGGGAGTGAGGAGTTGTGGCGGCGTGCGCTGGGCGTAGGGAATAGGCCGCAGTCGCAGGGGCAGAAGGCGACTACATGGCTGGGCCAGGATCTGTTTTTGGCGGCCGGGGAACTGCGAGTTCGTGGAGTCGCGGGGAGCAAAGGCGCCTCGAAGGCTGAAGGGGGGCCGCGCCTGAGGGTGAAGGAGGCCACGTGGGTCCAGACGACCCGGAGTCGCGGGGAGTAGAGGCGACTCGTGGGCCTGGTGATAGGCCTTGCAGCAAGGGAGGAGTGAGGCAAACCCGGAGTCGGGGAGCAGAGGCGACTGCGAGGCTCCAAGTGGGCCGCGGCCTGAGGTTGGTGGGGTCGCGTGGGTCAGATGACCCACGAGTCGCGGGGAGCAGAGGCGACTCGTGGTCCTAGATAATAGGCCTTCCGGCAAGGAGAGGTGTAGGCAATCCGCGAGAGTCGCGGGGGCAGAGGCGACTCGCGGGCCGACCAACAGGCCCATGGAGAGTCGGCGTTTCGTAAGGCTCTGGGGGACGCTGGTGTGCTGCGGAGTCACGGGGAGAAGGGTGACTCGCGGCAGGTAGCGGGAGAAGGCCTCAGAGCGGAGGCGAGATAAGACACGGGAGTCGCGGGAGCAGAGGCGACTCGCGGAGGAGTTCCTGGCGGCGTGGGCCTACTAGGGGGCGCACAGTGCGCGTGGCTGTGGAGGAAGGCAGCACGCTGGTTGCTGGTCTGAAAGGCCCACCAGGAGCAGGCTTCGGCTGTTGGAGGCTCAAGATGCCAGGAGGCCTCCAGGAAAGATATAATCACATAACTAGCCACATGAAAGAGAAACCCTAACGAATGTACTGTATTGGGGTAGAATTTCTGGGAGCCAGAGCTCCTTCATATACAGTAACACAAATGCTAACCACAGTTCCTGAACAACAGCCCAACAGGCTAAATAAAATGCATTTCCTACCTTAAGGGATGAGAGCAGACAGGGGTTCTCTGGATGCTTCTTGCCTCTTCAGATGCACAAATTACAACTGAGAGCAGGGGTTCCTGGGACCTGGATATACTGGAAATCTAATCTGGGTCATGTGCATCATTAGCCTATCAGGTGGGCTGTAACCCATGAGGTAATGTCTGAGTGCCATGAGATGCCAACCAATCACAATGACTTTAGTGAGTGGCTCTGCATTTTGCAATTTTCTTTTTGTTGTTTAGGCATTGATTTGATGGTAAGCCTATTGCTAGTTTTAATGGTGGCTTTGTGTTCTATTGCTATAACATTTAGAAACTGTAGGATCTGCTAAAATATTACTCCGGTAGTCAGGCTCTACGAACATATAAATATTAATGTAGGGCTGAAGGTATGTCATCAGCCAATCACATTTCTCCTTTTCAAATGCCCTTTATTCATTATAGTTCTTTTAACTGCTTCTTAATTTGATGCAGTATCTTCAAAATATGCTCATCATGCCTTGGCGTTACTGTCATTCCCCTTCCTGTTGCTGTCTGATATGCTGATATTATACATCAGGCACTTAGCAAAAAGCAAGGGTTCAAATGATGATTTCTTGCCAGGGCCAGTTTGTACCCAAGTAAGTAAATATGTGAGGTTTGTCAATGGTCTGTGAAGACAAAGAGCTAAAACCTGTAATCAAGTATATTTCTTTGGGGGTAAAGCGTCTTTACTTTGCCTTTATTAACTCAATTCAGCAGTGTGCACTGATCACCATGGGTGATTGCTGAAGCAGTTTATTGAGGGCAGAATAAAGTGCTAACACTGGAGATAATGATCAAGAATATAGGCCAAAGGCTGTAAAGCTAGGTTTAAAACTGAAGGAAGCTATTCATTACTGTTTGCATGCACACATTGCAGCTGTTCTTTTTACCTGAATCTTTTTTTAAAGAGTAGCAAAGCTGATGCATTTGAGATATTGTAGGTAATATAAATTATTCAGAAAGACATTTAGCAAACAGGGCTACAACAGAGGATACCAGAATGATAATAAGATGAAACAGTAAATAAATAACTTCATATTATTCCAATTCTTTGGGGCGAGCAGCACCTTGAAGTTATGTGCCTGTACCACAGTAGAGGAAAGGAGAAATTGTTTATCCAGGAAAGGCACACTAAGCCAGAGCTTGTTTCAGGTGCGACCTGGGAGCACAAGGAAGTTAAGTGACTTGCTTAGAGTTGCACAGTATACAAGAGGGACTGATGGAATTCAAACCAAGGACTCCAGGTTTGCAGCTCAGTGCCCTTAACCACTACACTGCACTACACTTTGCTGTACTGCCTTCCCAGTAAGGAAGATGTCAACTGCTCCTACTGGAACTTTAGACTGAAACCCCAATCCTTATCTCCAGTGTTAACACTAACTACAGTACCTTTGACTTTTGTGCTGAATTGGGTTTGTAAGGGCAAAGTAAAGTGGTAATAATACTGGATGCAACATTCATGAAAATAAGCCATTGCTTTTTTTCTGTTTGTTTGTTTCCTTCTGTGAGTTCTTATATTCCAGGAAATACAAAGTGGATCTCCTACTGTCATCAGTTAAACACTTCTGAGCTATCAGAGTACATAGGTATCAATGACTTAGCGATGCAGTTTATTTTTCTATTTTATTTTATTATTTATTAGCAGAAATGTGTATAACAGTGAGTGTGGTTTTCAGAGGCTCTGACACAGATATAGGAGTAAGAACCACCTGCATCTTCATTGAAAAAGTTGCACTGGTGCCACACAAGGCTATTTTATTAATGCTGCAGGTTGTTTATAAAAGCTGTGGTGATTTGTGGCAGCCTTTGACAAAGCTCAGGAAGGCCTTTGACTAGAGATGCAGCAATGTTTTACTTCACTGGTGAATTTTTGCCAAATTTGACTCGTGAATCAGTTCGTGAAGAAGCAAGGATTAATGAGAATTTGCCATTTGTAACTTTACATTGCTTTTGGGATTTTTTAAGTGCAAATTGTACTTAAAAACAAAGGAAGAAAAGTTATACATGTTGAATCCCCAAATCTCTGGTGTCTAGTGGTCCCCATTGACTGATCGCTGGCCAGTTGACCACTATGTAAAAATATATCTCTATATTTTGTATTAAATGCCTGGTGTTTAGTGGCCAACCCCAATCAATGGCCACAGTTGTAATTATTTTTTTTTTTTGAAATTTGCTGTTTATTCCTCCATTCTGCTGACCTCAACCCTTCAGGCCTGCCAAGGAATCATCCTCCTGCCACCCGCTTTAACCGAGCCTACCTCTTGGGCCCCATGGAGCTGCAGCTTGCCCTGAGCGGTGATGAGGTGGGGATGCAGACACCCCATAATCCTTCATTTCACAGGTCCAAAGGTGGCTGGGTGAGCAGAGGCACATTGGAGGACATGCTGCAGGCAGTCTGTCTTCCCAGGGCAGCAGGCATTTTTCATTTTCTCCCCACATAGTGTGTGCCCCTGGCGTCATGGTGCAATGCACCGACATCCACTGTGTGTCTTGGCTGCCCTTCCCTATGGGCTTTGTGTCCGAGCCTCCACTCGGTGTCAGGCAAGTTGTGGACATCGACCCCTACCCTTCCCCTGGAGAAGCGAGCTGTCGTGGGATGCTCAGGCTGTTCTCCCTTGGCAGCCCGCCAGCGACCCGAGTCTGATCCCAACCCAGGTTGCTGGCGCTACAAGCAGAAATCCAACCACTATGCCAATGGGCGGATTGTAATAATTAATATTACCCACAGCTCCCACATATGCTCGTTGATCGCTGGCCAGCCAGCCACAATGTAAAATAAATATCTACTTTTTAAATTAAACCCTGGTGTCTAGTGGTCCTCCCAACATCCATACCAATTGGTTGCCACAGTTGTAATAATTAATAGCACCCACCTCTTTTCTTTCAGAGCTTTTTCATTCATTTACTCAGCTGGCATCACTATATCGGATGACACATGTTGTAGCTAATACAGTAGCTAAATACTTTGCTTGCTGGGTTCCTTTCATACATATCTAAAACCCAGAACTGGAGTTGGGTGATAACTGTACTTGGGAGTGTTTGTCATTACTTTGTTCAACTCCTGACAGCTACTTGATAGTCTTGCCGTAGTCTAAGTTTGTGCATCCGACTCTGTACATGTTAAATGCCTACTATTATTCTAGTGCCATTGCCTGGTCTCTGTGGTTATGCTTTTTGTTTTCAGGGCAGAAAAATCACCCCAGGTTTTATGGAAATAGCTATATGGCAGATACTATGATATCCTTTACTTGGTGTCATGATCACCCTTCCTGGTAGGTGCTCCTTTTACAATGTGTTTGATATGCTATTTTCTTAAACCAGATGATGAACACACAGATACTGTATGTTTTTGTGTCTGTGATCCTGAAATTGCATTGGTACTGTATTTGCATTTGCTATATTCAGTATGACTTTACAACATGTTTTGTATGTATGCTGAAAAATCAATAAAACTTATTAACTGAAAAAAAACTAATAGCACCCCTGGCCCCACATGCCCAGTCGCTTCGATGGCCAGTTGGCCACAATATAAAATAAACATATATATATATATATTCATGGCAAAAACTCCATTTAATGTATCAGTTAGGGTTGTTCCACAGTGACAAAAGCAAGGAAATTCAATGTTAGGGTTCCCACCCTTGCCCACCCACCCTGCCCCCACCAACAGGCATCAGGGTGTACGTTGGGGACATCAGTTCTAACTCTCACCCCATTCTCTTATACTGCACCACCTCAGCTTGTTTACACATTGGATGGGGTGAGAGTGGGACCAGTACCCAATGCACACCTATGCCTGTTGGTGGGGCCGGTGGGTGGGGCAAGGGGGTGAATCCTAACATCTAATTTCCTCACTTTTGTTTCTGTGAACAACCCTAACTGATGCATTAAACAGAGTCTTTTGCCATGAATATATAAATATATATAGATATAGATATGTATGTATGTATATATATATATATATATATATATATATATATATTAGAGTACGGTAGTGCTACCATAGTTAGGGTTGAGGAGCCATTTCTATGTTAAACCCCAAAACTTTGCACCTTAATAACTTTACAACCATTTCACAGATTTGGCTGAAATTTGGAATACCCAATCAAGAACCATAGTCCTTGGGATCTGCCAAGTTTCGTACTGGTCAGATATACAGCTGCGGAGTTATTAAGCGTGATCTTTGCTCGCGTTTACACTTTCTGGAATTCTATGGTAGCCTACAGGTCGATACAGTTTGTGAGACTGGCCCAAAATCTTCAGGAACATGCAGCTAGGGTTCCTGATGTGTCTTTTGAAGATTTCATGAAAAATATTAAACGGTTCAAAAGTTATTCAAAAAGAGTTTCCCATTATAAGTCAATGGGAAAAGTTAAAAGTTCAACAGTGTTGCAAATGCATTTTACTTCTACAAATGGGCCTGTTACTTTCGTAAATCGGCCATTTTGTTTTCAGTTAGTGATCAGGAAAATGGTTGGCAAAAAAAAAAAAGGTTTGTCTCCCCATACGACGCTGGGGTAATGCCAAACTTCACCCAACAACTAACACAACAAAATCTGGCCAATGGAAAATCATGTACACAAATGCTCACAGCCTGGGAAATAAGATCCCAGACCTGCAGGCAATAATGTCAGAGGCTAAACTGGACATAGTAGCAATTAGTGAGACGTGGTTTACCAGTAACCACAGTGGAGACTTCAGTACCTGGCTATGTATAGTTCAATAGAGACCGAGGTGCAAAAAGGGAGAGTGGCCCTGTATGTTAATGAAAATATCAAAGCTACAGAAATTCAGAATACATAAGGAGCCAGAAGAACTGTGGGTCACCCTGAAACAGGAAATGGGACAGAATAAGAACTGGGGTTGTCTCAGGACCCCAGACCAGAGGAAGACATAGACACATTACTGTTAGAAGATATACAAAACATGACAGCTAAAGCGGAGGTTCTGATAATGGGAGACTTCAACATGCAGATACAGATTGGTCAATACCAGCAGGAACATCTGCCAGAACTAGACTCATAGTGGATTCCCTGCAGGAGGGCCTCAAACAACTGGTACAGCAACCCACAAGAGACAGGGCTATCCTAGATCTAGCACTGACTAATAAAGAAGGGATCACAGATCTCCAGGTAGAAGGTCACCTGGGGCCAGTGACCATCACATGGTATGGTTCAATTTGCTACTACATCTAAATCATCCCATTCCAAGGCAAAAATATGGGACTTCAGAGGAGCTGACTTTGATAAGATGGCCAACAGAGTTAAGCTAGCCCTGGCAAAAGAAACACAGGTGAGGGGTACAGGCAAAGTGGGCAAGCATTAGGATGCAATACTTGAAGCAACATCCCATTGTGTTAGACAGAAAAGGAAGTGCAAAGAAGAAGGAAACCACTTTGGTTCTCAATACAGTAGCAGAAAAGGTCAGAGCCAAAAGGCTGGCCTTCAGGAAATATAAGGGAACACAGCGGATGAAGAAAGGGAGGCATACCAAACTGCCCTAAGGGAAGCAGGTAAGTCAGTAAGGCAGGCAAAGTCCCAAACTGAGGAAACACTAGCATGAACAGTAAAAGAAGGTGACAAGACTTTCTATAGATACATTAGTGAAAGGAGAAAGTCCAGAGGGGTATTGCTAAGCTTAATGGAGAAAGGGAGCATGTGAGGAGGAGACCCTGTAAGGCATCTATCCTAAATAGATACTTTTGCTCAGTATTTACTGAAGAGAAGGTAGGGCGGGGCCCACAGCTCAGCATCATGGACACAGGGGAGGGAGGTGAGCACTACCCCTTCACAAAAGAAAGGGTCCTACAAGAGCTTGCTAAGCTCAGGGTGGATAAGGCACAAGACCTGATGGCATACATCCCAGGGTACTTAAGGAGCTAAAGGAGGAACTAGCAGAGCCATTAGCAGAATTGTTTAGTGAGTCTCTGAGCACAGGAGAGGTCCCAGAAGATTGGAGAAGGGCTCATGTGATCCCACTCCACAAGAGTGGTAGCAGGGAGGAGGCGGGGAACTACAGACTGGTCAGTCTTACCTCAGTAGTGGGCAAGATTATGGAGGCACTCTTAAGGAAAGGATAGTGCAACACCTGGAATCCATGAGGGCACAGGATCCAAGACAGCATGGGTTTACAAAGGAAGGTCCTGTCAAACTAATCTCATAGATTTCTTTGACTGGGTAACCAGAGTGGTGGACCAAGGGGAGCAGTTGATGTCGCCTACCTTGACTTCAGCAAAGCTTTGACACTGTTCCACATAGAAGATTGATAAATAAACTGGGTAGGCTCGGTGGGTCAGAGTTGGTCAACTGGGTGGCAAACTGGTTGACGGGCAGGAAACAGAGAGTGGTGGTAAATGGTATACAGTCAGAAGAGATGCAAGTCACAAGTGGGGTACCTCAGGGATCAGTCCTGGGGCCAGTCCTCTACAACATCTTCATTAGTGACCTTGCAGATGGACTAGAGGGTAAGGCTTGTCTGTTTGCAGATGACACCAAGATCTGCAACAGAGTAGATGATCCAGATGGGGTGGGCAGAATGAGAAGAGATCTGGATAAACTAGCAGAATGGTCAGAAGAGTGGCAACTGGGATTTAATGCAAAGAAGTGCAAAATCATGCATGAGGGAAGAGAAACCCTGAAGCCACCTATAGGCTGGGAGGAGTTGCTAGCAGTCACAAAGGAAGAAAGAGACTTGGGCATCATCATCACTGATGACCTAAAATCATCCAAGCAGACCTCTAAAGCAGTAGGTAAGGCTAGGGGTGTTAGGTGTATTAGTAGGGGTATCACAAGTCGTAAGAGGGAGGTATTAATCCCTCTGTACAAGACACTGGTTAGGCCCCATCTGGAGTACTGCATGCAGTATTGGAGGCCACACCTTCACAAGGACATTAACCAAATTGAGGCAGTCCAGAGAAGGGCAACCAAAATGGTGCAGGGACTGCATCAGAAGACATATGAGGACAGATTAATGGAGCTCAATATGTATACCCTTGAGCAAAGGAGGGAGAGAGGTGATATGATCTAGGTATTCAAACACCTTAAGGGCATAAACAAGGTGAAAGAGTCTAACATGTTTAAATATAAGAAAAATAGCAGGACAAGAGGACACAGCATGAGATTAGAGGGAGGCATATTAAGGGGAATGTAGGAAATTCTTTCACAGAAAGGGTGGTGGATGCATGGAATGGCTTACCACAAGAAGTGGTGGCTATGAATACAGTGCAGGGCTTCAAATAGGCATGGGATAGGCATAAGGGAGCAATACAAATGACTATGAATAGATAGGCCACTGACAGAGCAAAGGCCGATGGCACATTTATAAGGTAGAAAAGAAATGGGCAGACTGGATGGGCCTCGGTCCTTATCTGCCATCAACTTCTATGTTTCTATGTCTCTATGTTTCATTTAAATTTGGGACCCTCTAGCAACCTAATTCGTTTTGTATTCACCTGGTCGTACCCTGAGGATGCTTGCCATGTCTTTATTTTGTGGTTAAACACCCCAGAAATATGTTTTCAAATTTCTGGAAAAAGTATTTTGCAAATTACTGTGCTCACCAGTGTCGAACTTTTGTGAAAGTCATAAATTGCTACAGTAGTTTTCCATCTGGGGAAAGTGACAGAGATTCTTTGGCACTGTGCTGCAAAAGAACTGTTGGGAGTTTTGGGCTGAAATTTGGAGGAACGGAGCCGACATGTCCCAGATGTGCCTTTCAGTGTTGTACTGAACAAATATTACACAGCTGCAAAGTTATGGCACTCCAAAGTTGACATTTTTCCCATAGGATAACATTACGGCACCGACGCATTACAGAATCCTTTGGATCTCTGCTGGAAAATAACAGTTTGGTCTTTTTCCTGAAATTTGGAGGAAGACAGCCAACAGCCACAGATGTTCCTTTCAGTGGTTTGGTGAAAAATATTACAGGGAGGCAAAGTTATGGCACTCCAGAACTTCTCTTTTTCCCCATAGGATAACATTAGGCGTTACCACGCCTTTCAGGGCCGTATCTCAGAAGCAGGTGCGAGATACGGACTTTTCATCAGAAAATGCTTAGCCCTCACATGGAGGCTGAGTACAAAACTAGCCAGGACAGTCATAAATCATCGACTTTTAAATTTATTTTCTATCAGAAGGTTCCTGAGATATAACGTATTTAGTATTCCAAGTTCTCATTTTCTACTCTGATACTCATTATTATGCATACATTATTTGTACTCACTGTCTTTCTCTATGCAGATTTTGGGAAAACCATCCTGTGCGCTTACATTAATGTTACTGTTGCCCTTTTCACTTGCTGTTCTGTACCCATTTCACTTACGCTGACATCTGCACCACGCAGCGTTATCCTTTCATTTTCATTTGTGCTTGTGTTTCTGTTATTTTTTGCCATTTGTGTCTACAGTACTGTTTCTCTTTCTGTTTCACTTTGCATCACCATGCCCATTGACATTTCTGTTTGCAGGCACCATGTTACTATGTGACAACACATCACGTGGCAGGCGTTCCTGTCTCACGCACCATGTGCGTTACCCTTTCTGTTCTCATTTGCGCTTGTGTTACCATGTGTCCACTGTTAGCACTTCTGTTTGCTTTGCTGTTCCTGTTACTATGCCACAAGACATCATGTGGTGGGAGCGCTGGGCCCACTGCATCACATTCACTATTTCTCGTCATCATTCTCAAAAGAAGGGAAATTAGAGGCAAAAACTACATTTAATGCATTAGTTAGGTTGTTCTACAGCGACAAAAGTGAGGAAATTCGGTGTTAGGGTTGAAAACCACCCTTGGACCCCCCCACCCACCCACCCCCCAACCAGCATTGGGGTGCGATTGGGATCATGGGTCCAACTCCACCCCATTCTCCTATACTTCTGCTGCTTTACACATGTGATGGGGTGAGAGTTACGTCCAATGACAACCAATGTGCATCCTGGTGTTAAACCTTGTTCAGGAAATGGTTAACCTCTTCAGGTATGTCAATAAAAGATTAACATAAGGCTGTTAGAATGTTTGCAACCAATCAAAGCTCCATTTCTCAGACCCTTTTATAATTAAGTAATAAGGCATGAGAAGGGTTATGTTAATTGTCTGTTAATCACGTTCTAGGGTGTACTGTGGCATGTGGTGTAGCCAAGTGCCACATGTCCCTACAGGGTTATTAACTGACCATTAAAATAATTCTTGGGAGTGACCTATTGCTATTATAATGAAACATGTTTTTAGACAGTGTTAAACCTTGTTCAGTGTGTCATTGACCTCTTCATGTATGGTAATAAAAGATTAACATAAGGCTGTTAGGATGTTTGCAGGCAATTACAAACCTCCATTTAACACATCACGAGCAGACTGTTGCCGCTCGTGTCACTGTGTGCCTTACCATTTATGCTCTCATTTTCACTTGTGTTACCATATGTGCCACTGTTAGCGCTTCTGTTTGCATTGCTGTTGGTGTTACTATGACACAAGACATCACCAGCAGGGTCAGGTAGGCAGTGGAGCACCCAATGGCAGACAAAATTAGGTAGTATATTGTAATTGTAGATGCAGATGACAACACAGATGTATTTGTAAACTGAAGCATACTGTATACCCTCAGCTTGTATATGTACCATTGTGTTCTATTTCATCTACTGTTTGCTTTCCGGTCACCCTGAAAAAGGGATGTTTGGGGACCTATGGGCCTACCTGGTTATCAAAATTCAATTAGCAATAACACATGATGCAGGGTTATGTTAATGGTCTGTTAATCACCTTCAAGGGGTGTACTGTAGTAGCGAGGTGTAGCCGAGTGGCATATGCCCCATGGGGTGATTAACTGACTATTATCATTAGTGTTAGTAATGCCTTATTGCTATTATAATAAAAATGTTTTTAACTGTTTAAAAGCTTGTTCAGGAAATGGTTAACCTCTTTATGTATGTCAATAAAAGATTTACATAAGGCTGTTAGAATGTTTGCAGCCGATCAGAAAGCTCAGTTTCTGAGACCCTTTTATAATTAATTAATAAGGCATGACAAGGGGTTATGTTAATGGTCTGTTAATCATGTTCTAGGGTGTACTGTGGCATGAAGTGTGGCAGTGCCACATGTCTCTACAGGGTGATTAACTGACCATTAACACAATTTTGGGAGTGATTTATTGCTATTATAATGAAACATGTTTTAAACAGTTTTAAACCTTGTTCAGTATATCGTTAACCTCTTCATGTATGCTAATAAAAGATTAACATAAGGTTGTTAGGATGTTTGCAGCTAATTAAAGCTCCATTTCTCAGACTCTGAAGTACACATAGTACTGACTGCATGGTACATGCATAGTCACAGCTGTGTACTGTTGGGTGCTGATGTGTGGTACCTTGTTATAGTAATAATGACTGCATAGGCCCAGGAAAAGTAAGTACATTGCTGAGTTTTTTACACTGTTAGGAATTATGTCAAATGTGACATGCAATGTGCCACATAGTTGCATATGCTATGATACTGACTGTATGTCATAGGCACCAAACAAATTGATGGAGGTATAGTTGTAGCAGTATTAGTTAACACTGATTTGTATGCTTAAGTCAGACACACTTATTTTTATGTCATAATGGTATTTAAAGTAATGAGTCGACACAGGTGGTTATGGTTTTAAAATGTATTGCCAATTTGTCAAATGGAGAAAAGGGCCAATCAAGACTGAAATTTAGTTAACAGAAACAGTCTCACATGACAATCTTTGTATGTGTGCAATCATTGCTCATCATATATGTAAATGTGTAAGAATAATAAGAACTGTGTAATATGGATTGGAGTAAGTATGTGATATTATAGGAAACTAATCAGGTGTTGTGTGTTTCTAGTCATGTTTCACTACTCACTACTCTTTATGTGAGGAAGTAGTTTCTGACATTCGACCTGGAATTTAATAGTCAGGCTGAAGCTGTGGCGCTTCATTATATATTTACTATTGAATGTGAATAGAGTTTGTAAAAAATGTAACTTTTTAAAATGGTTGTATGTTGTAATTATGTGTAGTGCATTACTTGTGTGGTATGTTAATAAGACAATGTCAGTAGGTTGTCAAGTGTGATTACACACATGATAGACAAGTGTTTTGTTGTTATTGTGTGACTGCTAATGTGGATGTTCCTGGGTGGGCGAAAACCATATGCTGACTGTCTAAGTAATACAATATACAAAATGTTAGTTTTGTGACATTTGATCGGTGTTATTTAATTATATGTCACTGAATAGGCACAAATGGAAAATTCCCACCTCCCCTCAATTGAGGCGATCATAAATATTGTCAGGAACAGGTATGCAGTGTGTTGTGATCAGTAACAGTGTCTGATTTACAATTGTCAATATTTTTATATACGTTAGAATTACTTATGTGACCATTTTGCGAAAATAGAATATTCTTACATGAACAAATGACATTGTTTCAATTCTTACATTATCTTCTATGTAAATTCTTAACTTGTAAATAGTAAGACTGTGCATGATATGCATTTTTAACAAACTTATGGTTAATTAGATGTAGTTAGTATACTGCTGAATAATATGTAAAACATTAGTTGTACTTTAGTGTTAGACTAGTATTTTTAGTACAAGTATCAAAGTAGTTATTAACAATGTACACCTGAATACAAATCTTTATATTATGTAAAAGTAATTGCAAACACATGTAAAAGTCAGTAAATTATATTCTGCAATTGGTTCTTATTTACAGTTGTGTAATTCAGCTTCTTGCATTATCAATAAAGGTAGTTATTTAACATATGTACAGTACTAGTATTACGCATGAAGGCGGATAGTTCTACACTGTTGCATGGTGAGCGAATGATGTTCTCTATATGTCAAGAGTCAATAGACAAACTGAAGTGTTGATAGACAACTTGTGACAGAGTGTAATGTTTGGTGAATGTTAGAGTGTTGCTCAGTTATTACGATGATAACTGAGAACTTCTCTTTGTTTGCAAAGAGTAACACTTTATAACTCATATCAATTTGTTGTTATGTGTGAGTTGATACATGGATAATTAAAGATATGTACAGAGGAGGAGAGCAGTAAGGCCTCAGTTTTTAGATGTACTATCTTTGATAGACATGTAATCATGGTTCTCTAGTGACTGTGAATATTGTTGGCTCGATTGAAGCCACTACAACAATTTTCATGTAGTCACTGATCCACACAAGATCTTACATGTTACAGTGTATGGAATGTCTCTGTCAGAATAGCATTTTGTTGAAATTGTATGGTTTATTTAGAGTTGTACATTATACAACATTGTAATGAGGTATGAATGTTTTTGGACAAAGTAGTCATTTTTAAATGCAACATGTTTTGTCCTAGTCTTCTGAAATATGAAGGTTATCATAATTCTTCAATATTAGAAGATATGCATTTTTAAGTGTCGTGGCAGTCTCTGTTTAAAACTGCTTGTAGAGTCATCACCTCTAACCATCCAGTTCTGCACCTTAGTAAGGAGGTGTAATGCCCAGAATGCATGGATTGACCATGGTGATAGATTATACTGTGAGCATCAAACACTGATTGGTTGAAGATTATTCTATCAGCTTTGTAATCTGTGATAGGAGTATCAACTATGAGCCATTGGGGTCAAATCTGTGCAACATAAGCAACAGATATTGAGATGAACTCCTGAGACATATGGACTGAGTGCATCTGCCCCCACACCTTCCACAGGCATGACTACATTCAGCATTGGTGAATAGCTGTCAAAATTTGACACTTTTGGTTTGAGGGACAAAGAGAGTAATCCACAGCATGTCTTGTGTGGTTTCACGCTGTGAATTGCCACATGAAACACATACATATTTTGTAACATACGTTACTGTGAAGTACTGCTGCATTGGAGTGCTGTCTTCATCCAGGTTGTTTATGACAGCCATCATAAACTCAGTAGTGTCTTGCTGTATGTCTGCAGCAAATGTACTACATCCAGCATATGTAGCTAACACCTGTCATAGTGGTGTTAGTGACTGTACATGTTAGACTGGTCAGAAGTCATGTTTATAATCTTCTTCAAAGCGTTTGATAGAGATTGTCTTGTGAAGCAGATATTGCCTGCACAAAGTGTGGCATGTGTAGAAAACTTGCATAGCTGAGTTAGCATAGCAGTTTACTCTACTGCTGTTGTCAAAGACTGGTACAGCACCTACACCAACTTATTTCTGATGAATTGCTGGTTGTGAATGTTTACTTGAAGTTGTGGCCTTTGTTGAACTCTTTTGTTGAATCACTTTTGGAAGCTTTTTTTTTTTTTTTTGAAATTTAAGTTTATTAGTTTCAAACAATACAACCCAAACAAAAAGCAACAAAAACAAAACCAGAAACATACCAAAGCCAAACCCCATCCCCATTAAACAAATGTACAGGATATTCGGAAATGTTTTAAAAGGTAAAGAAAACATGAAATACATATCCTGCAGCCAAACCTCCAGGAAAATACATAATCCCCACCCATCCCCCACCCCTCCGACAAGGTGCACCAGCAAAGACCGCAAACACAAAAACCCTGAAATCTGGATACCACAGTCTATTTACAGAATAACTTAGCAACCTAGGACAGTTTAAATTACTGACAAAAGAAAGAGACCAGGCCTAGGATCCACAATAACACAAAGAAAACTAAAACACTATATGGCACTATATGAGGCGAGGATCGGGTCGTCAGACCTGCTATTAAGGTGAACATAAGGACTGAAGTTTACCCCATCTTTTATGAAATAAGTCCATACAATCCTTATAACTGGCAATTAAGTTTCGGACTGGATAATCGACATTAACTCCTTTAACCAGTCAGCATATGTTAAAACCAACTGGTCCTTCCAATGTCTTAAAACCAGTTTCTTGACAGCCATAGATATTAAGGCCATATGATATCTGTGCTCCACACTATCTATGAGAGAAATCACCCTTGCAGTTTGGGTCAGAAAATCCTACTCAGACCCAGAGGAATCCAGATTGTCCGGATCAAAGACCACAGTGGAGCAACTTTAGGACATTCCCAAAAATGTGAATTAGATTGCCCTCGGCCTGTGAACACCTGAAACAATCTGAGACAGAGACCAGTTTACGCTGAAAAAGTTTAACGGGAGTATAGTAAAGATTGTTAGCAATATTATATTGTACTAACGAAACCTATCTTGGGTATGGTATCTATATAAATTAGGCCAAAATTTCTCAGAGCAAAACCTCGTCAGGAAGAGAGCGTGTCCAGACCAGGGGACCCTCAACTTTCTCCTGTGAATTAAAACTCAGGAAATAGACATAAATCAGCGATGTGGAATGAGGCTGAGAAGCCAGGCTTATAATATTAGATAGGAAGGGTGTACAACCAGCGTCTGACCGTAGTACCAAATTGCTACCCACCACGGGCCGGAGCTGAAACACCTTAAAATAACACTTTTGGAAGCTTGCTGCTGTTTGTTGATACCTCTAGCTGTGACTGAATTGTGTGAGACAGACAGATATATAGGCAGTGGTATTAAAGACATTTGTGGCTGATGTAGAGTATGTAACCTGTTGTACTCAAGAATACATTGCTTGTCATCTCATATTTTCTGAGGTGCTATAGTAATAATGTGCAACCCAGAAAGGCTGTGTACATGTGAAAGTGCAACGTAGCTCATGCCATCCTTGAAAATGTCTGTACTTATGTCTACCATTGCTGAATCCAAACTCAATCCCTGAGATTTGTGAATGGAGACAGCATATGTAACACATAATGGAAACTGTTTCCTGTTTACATAGACATCCTTAAAAACCTGGAATTTTACGCAGGCTCGATCTATGTGTACAGAGTGTTCCATGTTGTCAAAATGAACTACAAGCGTCTCGATATATGTCTTCTGGACATTGTAGACAAAGTCAGTGATGTTTCCCATGACACCGTTTACCATGCCTTGTTCTACATCTAGATTACGTCGCAGCATGATACATGCATTCTTACAAACTGTGAGAACAGCTTCTAGGCCAGCTGTGCGTGAAACATCTGACTTCAGTTCACTTAGTCATTCAGTCATCTTTGCTACTAGTTTTGACTAAGAATAATGCCATCAACTGTATCAACTGCATGCAGAGTTAGAATCTCTTGGTTTCTCTCTGCAGCATTAGATTGTTGAATTCAGTGCATTTCTTTAGTCATGGCATAAGACACACTATGTGTCTGCCAGTAGAAGTATATATCACTGAAGACATTACATGCTGTTTCTATGCATGCACTATCTAGTGTGATTGTCCGATCATTTAACATACAAACATGTTCTGGTGATAGAGAACCTGTATGAGCTTCATCTAAAGTGATTTGTAAGCTAGATCGCCACTTTGGAGCATGTTCTCAGACAACTCAACATAGGTAAATAATTCCCATATGTTATAGCCTGCAATGCAACCGAGGATATTCTTAGCTTGTTTGGCAGTTAGAGTTGTAAATACATGCTCTGCATTGACTGGTGCAAGCTGTAAAAGGTCTCCCAAATCAAGTATACTTTTGCCACCAAATGGCACTCCATCTTCAGTACCTAAGATCTGCTGTAGATGTAGATGAATACAGGCAAGCATGACATTGGAGACCATGCTGATTTCATCAATGATGAGTAACTGCATCTTTGTGAACATGGAACGGAGCTGAGATGCAACCTCGAATGGCAGTTTACGATACTCTCCAGTTCTCCCATGTTCGACTGGCAACATAAAGAGATGGTGTAATGTAACTCCACCAATGTTGTATGCTGCTAGTCCTGTGGGAGCAGTTACAGCAACAGACATTGAAGAGCCTGTCACACTGCTACTTATGTAGTGATGGCTTCAATCAGCAAACTCTTTCCTGTGCCAGCTGAACCGCTAACAAACATTAGTAGTGGCTTGTAGTCAGTGCAGTCACATTGTTTTGTTTCATGTATAATCCCATATTGGACAGCTTCAACTACTTGAGAGTGAACTGTATGCTGCAGCTGATTTAGTCTTTCTCTTAAGTCAGATGGGTTGACCATGGAGTGTGTGCCATGTTCCATGGCTGTCTCAATTTCTGACATTAACACTTCTGGGGCATTTAATGGCAGAGTGTCACCAGAACACCTTGTCCTTCTGGATCAAGGTTGTCTTGTGAACTAACTGGAGTGTCTTCCTGAAGCTGCTTCTCTGCCTTCTCAAGCTGTTCTTTCTCAGCTTCTAGTCTTTGTATATATGTCTGTGAGTATTCAGTTTGGAAATTCTCATGAGATTGAACTGTTCTTTGAATGTGTCACAGTCACCTTTTAATTCAGACTCACTCCTCCAGGGTCTAAATAGGAATAGGAGAGCAAAGTAATAATGTTCTGTGCTCTCTGATGTGCCTAGATGCAGTTTACAGTGATCTATGAGCCATGCTTGTGTATCTTTACAAGACAGCCATCTATTCCATTGACCTTGTAAATCTGGCGTGTTGAGTCAGGTGCTACACCTGTCTTGTAGTCATACCACTTAGCCACCTGAAAGAGACACATATCATTCATGTTGTTGTGTCTACATGGGTAGATGTGTCTATCAGGTTATTCTTCAAGATATGTTTTGAAGAAGGTGTATTGGCAGCGAGCTCCTCAATTTTGGCATAAGAATCAGTACACGTTTCCGTTTCTCTTTATAGTTTACACTGGAAAGCACTACAGCATCAGACTTCCGATACAGATGTGTAACCATTAACGGTCACTGGCCCGTAAGCTCCACATTCTCTGTGTGAAAGAGTCTTCAAATCCAATGACCACAGCTGAGATGTCAGGCTTTTTGCTTAAAGTGGCAATATCTTCCCAAAGATCTTGCAAGCTAGTCTGTTCATGTTTGGTTATATCTGAAGTGACATACCGAACCAGGGCCATGAGTTATCAGCCACAAACTGAACATCTATGTTTGCTTGCCACATTAGGAGAAGAGTTGGGTTGTAGTCATTGATGTACACCTCTTTTTCATCTCTGGGTAACTAGTATACCCTCTTGGTTGACTTTGCCTTCAAGTGGTGTCGCATTGCTGAGAAAAGGTCATTGATGGCACCATCCTGACAAACTCGTCTAGGAAATCCAAAGTGACATCTTGTGTACCAATTAGATTTGTTCTTTACTACTCACAGGCAATATTCTGCACAAATATGTCGCTGGAACTTTTGTACCATCTTCCGTGGTGTAGGATTGTCATACTTGTCTGGAATGTGACAAGTGATATATTTTTGATGAATGATAGCACTTCTGCTGCTTCATGTTCACCAATGCGTGGAGCATCCTTGATCCACAACATATGGATATGAGGAGCACCTTGTGCATTATATTCTGTCCTCCAAAAGTAATGTTCCACAATACCTAGAGGAGGATTGTCCTTGACAAGATGAAAGTCAGAATGTCATGGAACCACTTGTGAAAATGTCTTATGACAGACACAGGATCAAGTGAACACATTTCTCTGACAGTCATTGATGAGATGCCTTCGACATCAGAATTTTCCCACTTCAACAGTTCAATGAGCTCCTCCCAGGCATATTCAGCACAACTCAGTGCGACAAATCACATGGCTGCACCATACTCTTGCAGCATTGTCATCACTTCAGAGTGTCTGCGATACCAATATTCTTTGGTGCCACGAAGACTTGAAAGTATGGAAGACAGATTCACTTGCACATTTTCATTTTTCTGCTTTAATTACTCTAGAAATTGAGCAGCTGTTATTCCATCTAGTGGACTTGTTAGATGAATGGTATGTGCTATAGACGCAGACAGAATGCTAAGTTCACTCTCCCAGAGGAGATGGCTAGTGCGGTACTCAGCACCCTGTACGTACTTCTCTTTCATCTAGGCATCTGCCTGACCCTTTGGAAATAGGTCTTGGAAACAGCGTGCTTCTAGTGTTGACTCCCAAATGCTGACAGGCTCACCTTCCACCTGCTTCATTTGATAGAGATCAATGTTGTCTCCTAATGGATCTCTCCCGTGTAGTGGGTGAATTGTGTACTGTTCATACACATTGTCACTTGTCTGTACACTGACCTTCTCAATGATTGGCTTACTTATTTCTAATACATCATGTTGCACAGAGAGACTGGCCATCTGATCTATGTCAAGGTCTGTATAAAAGGTTGTTACTCTTTAAATAAGTAAGAGCAAGCTTTACCTTTCGCATTGACAACATCTTGCCAGATGACCTTGGCCTTTGTTGGCACACCATTTACAAGAATCACCAAGCTATTTTCAGTTGAGATTGCTTGAACATTTTCCTGTAGAGGAAGTGGTAGATACATCACGGAACCCTTTAGAGATCTAACAAGCTCTTTCTGTGGAATGTTCCGTGTCTTTGTGTTCAGACGTAGAATCGTTTGGAATGGTTTCATTGTCTGAATTAGAATGTGTTCAAACATATTCAATGTTGAAATCTCACTTGGTGTTACATCTGTTTCCATGTTATTCAGCATTGACCTTGCTGGCAAAGTGTTACAGTTCACTTTTGAAAACAGTGTTTGCATAGCACAATGGTGTCTTGTAAGTGAAAGTCAGATTTCAGCAGCAAGAATGCTGCCAGATGGAACCACGTGCCATTGTATGGTGACAAGGTTTCTAGGTTGACTGGGACTGTTTGTTTTGTGTAGCACAAACGGTTGCATGACACACATACAGAATCAAACTTCTGAGACTTTGCAACCTCAAACTTAGCAATTTCCTTCCCATACTGTCTCAGAATGTCATTTTCTAACACTGAAACAGATTTTTCTACAAGTGTTACACTGAAAATTTGTTGTTTCTGGTACAGAAGTAATGTGTTGCAGTTTTTTGAAAGTGATGGCACCCTGCATGTCACCTGATTGCAATAAGTCATTTAAACAAGTGTACTGATGTACAGCTTGCTGTACTTCATATAGTCTGTAGACAAAGTTTCGCATCCCTGTTTGATACACTGCAAGCATCGCATGTTGTGAAAATACTATCACAAACACCACTATCAAGACATGCAAGTGAGTGACCCATGAGTCCAGTATGTGCCGGATTTCACAATGGTCAATTTTGTAAACAGTTTATGTCTGTCTTTGCGATCTGTTATTACAAATAGGTTGACAAAGTGTTCTACCTTTTCAAATGACGATTGCCTACGGTTGTAGGTATCATCACATGACCATGCCAGACAGTGCCGTTTATTGAAGACTGTGGTTGGATCACAGTCATCATTAGTATCAATTGATTGTCATCAGAGATACTGAGGACATTTGCTAGTTTGCCATACTCATCAATAGTGAATGTGAGTTCTTTTGTTAGGGAATGATAAGACTCTTCCCAAAAATATGCCTCTGAGTGCTGTGTGTGCAGCCACTGTCCTGAAAACATGACAGAAGTTGTCAACAGTCAAACAAGGATATTGTTGAAGCCTTTTTTATGGCATATACAAGTTTCCTGAATTGTTCAAGCACATGACACATCTTACGCCACAATCGCTGTAGTACAAACACTGCACTGTTGACAAAAGTTTGCACTTTGAGACCTAAGTTCATCAGAGACAGGTGACTCTTACTCTTTTGTGGTGTGCCTCAGCACAGCAGCGATAAGTCTTCGATCTTAGCTTTACTTGCTAGTGATTGGAAATACTTTCTCTTTCTGAGTTGTAAATCAGCAGTTGTGAGTTTCTGCGTTGTTTTGAATGTTTCTTGATGGTTACACTCAAAATAGTTGTGTTTCGTCTCAGAGATCTACACAACATTTGTGATGGTATACCTTTTTCTTTTCTGTTAAGGAATTTCGTTTGGTTGTGCAGTGACTTGATGTAGGGTCACTGTTGCAGTAAACTCTGTCCATGTTCATTTTGTGGTGTGACTTTACTGTTTTGTTTGTTGCCTCTATACAACAGTGTAGTACTATTATACCGCTCTCGCTTTGAGACACATCTCGTCTGTATTTAGTTGGCATGTTTTGCTATTATGGTTCACAGTGGCAGTAAGCAATCTTAAAAGTATCAGGCACCTGTATGAGAGACAGAAAAAAAAAGTGTTAGAATATGCTTCAGTAAATTTCGTATAACAGTGTGGCTTTACAGAATTGTAACTTAAGTATGTTTACTATTTGGTAAATACATAACTAAACAGTAGTTTTATGAATGTGCATTAGCAGTTGCTATGTAATATGAGAAGTTTGTGTATTCTCAATATTTCTAGTCCACATTTGAAATAATTTTTTGACCATATCTAGTTATGATTAGCATAGGTGTAATTTGTTACATGTAGACAAAATGTGTTTTCGAGCATGTAGCGTGTCATGGTACAGTCAGTACATTAATTCACTATATGGTAGACAAAAAACTTGAGAGTGATAGTGTTCATCACCAAATCTGTTACAATGGCTATGTTTACAATTAAATGGAGAACATGGTACTATTACTGTTGTGTGAGTGTGTGTAGCACAGTTGCTATGTATGCTTGTATGTTAATGAAATTTAAATATAGTTACTGCAGATTATTAACATTGTGTTTTTAGTACAGCTGTTTATGACAATTGCAGCTGTTATTTTTAACAGTGCAAAATGTTTTCCACACATGTAGTGTGCAATGCTGCAGTTGGTTATCGAAATCACTGTATGGGGCACAGTAACAAAATTACAGTGCCACTGTTCATGAGCAGCCGACTTAAAATGAGTATGTAGAAAAATTGGTGTAAGAATTTCCAAACATTTCTGATTTACAAGCTTGCACAGTGCAGTTCATATGTACACTTGTAAGTTTGTGTATTGTCATAGTTTTCAGTTGAGATTGTCATCTTTTGTTTTAACACACAACCTTATGAATAGTACAGATTTCATTTCTCACATCTTGCCAAAACTGTGTTTTCACTTATGTACAGCGTTTTGGCTTAGTCGATGAGAAATGACTGTATGGTACAAATGTATAACATCAAAGTGACACTGTTCATGAGCAGAGGTCTTAAAATGGCTATGTTTACATTTGGGTGCAAATTTCACAAATAACTGTCTTACAACTCTGCATTGCGTAGTTGTTATGGATGCTGGAACCTTGTAAATGTTAAATATCTGAGGCGCAGTGAGTTCAAGCAGCTACGCAGCACATAATGTTTATTATTGAAAATTGAGCTATTTTGCCATAAAATCTGAAATTGTGGCAATAAATAGACAGTCTTGGAAAATTACTGTCATATACACGAAAGTGTGTAAAAAGTACTTTCGTGCATACGAGAATGTCATAAATGTTACTTTCATGCATTCGACGAGTATTATCAGAATATTGTCGAACTGCGACACTTTCGCAAATTTTACTTTTCGTGTTTTGTGAAACTGTCGCAAATTTACTTTCATGCATTCAACAGTATGGTCAGGAATACTGTCGAACCGCGACACTTTCGCAAATTTTGCTTCGCGGCTTGCCAAAGTGTTGCAAATTTACTTGGCATTCAACAGTTAGTGAATCTAACACTTAAGAGTGGCAAATACATTCATTATCGAATCAGAATACTGTGTGTTTGAGTGACAGCAGGCTCTACCAATGTGATTTAAGATTTGTCAGGCCATGTCTGAGAGCCAATCAGAGACAGACAACACTGAAGAACAAGTAAACAGGAGCCATTTTAAATATTGCTGAGAGAGAGCAGTTTAAAACTGTAAGTACAGTCTATCTTAAAATAATTTTTCTAGTATTAAAAACTTATAACAACATGTAAATACTGTTAATCAAAAATGTTTTATATGCTGAATCTCATTATGTAAATTGTTATAATCTAACATGCTGTATTATTTAGAGAAAAGAGTTTAAAGTCAGATATCATTTTGCACTAACTTGTACAGATACAGCTGCAAATAGAGGGAGGTAGGAAGGTGCATGGAGCCCTATGAGAAAGTGGAACCAATCAGACATGTTTCTGCTGTTGTAATTGTTTAAAACTGCCTATGAAAATTATGCATTTTCCCACTTCTCAATGTTTGCAGATTTTAGCTGGAACATAAGTCTACTAATACTGACTGCATCACTTAGATTGGTTAATGAAGCCAGAGCAGCAGGGAATGTTTATGTTTTGATTTGTGTGTTATGTCTCAGCCCACTGAAGGTAGTTTGAAATAAGGAGGAAAATATCAGTTTTATTTTCAGTACTGCCTGGTCACTGCAGGGTGAACACTGACTTTCTTTAGTAGCTCTCTGTACAGTTCTGAGTTTAAAACTTAGAATGGCAGAAAATAGCAAAAGGATTTTGTGGATAGTTAGAAGCAGTTACATAAGATGAGCAGCTGAGTTTGCAGTTCATAGTAATTTTGGGAGGATCTGCAGCTCCCAGTTGCTATGTAAAATGGTTTGGTCATGGTGGTATGAGATGGGGACATCTTATGCCAACCATGCACAGAACTTTGATAACTCAATCTCCTCCTGACATACTGCTACTACATCTTGGAGGCAATGATTTGGGCTCAAAACGCTGGGTAGATTTAATTACAGAGGCAAATGGACCTTGCTTCTATTATGTCTATGTTGCCTGCCTGTATTGTCATGTTTTCAGATATTACAGGCGTAGGCTCTGGCAAGCAGAACATCATATGTATCTGATTGACAGAGCTACATGAAAGTAAATGTACAGATAACTGCTTTTCTACGCATGCATGGAATGCATACTACGCACCCGAAATAAAATACTGTAATGATTGGCTATTCCTACCAGACAGTGTACATTTCTCGACGCTGGCAATTGCCATTTTCTGGGAGACCTTCAAGATGGAATCCTCAAAGTCCTTTAAGATTGTCAGACTGTTTGAGCAAATATTACAGTATACACAAATGTTCTTCTCAGAACCATATTAATGTGGTCAAAAATAGATCAACTGCATGCATCACTCACACATGGCACATATATGGGTTTGTAATATTAATATTGAGGATGCTATATTAGAATAGTGGGGACACAGCAATAGTAATTTACCCTGCTGCTGTCAGTTCAATTGTATGATGTTGTTATGTCTCAACATTTGTATATAGTTTGAGTATGTTAAGTGACTGTAACATTTACTGTGGTCTTACAGTATTGTAGCTGTTACAGTATGGTATGTGTGCAACAACAATAAAACACAGTGGTGCTGTTTAATGTATTACGCTTTTTAGTGGTATGTCTGGAAATAGAGTTATTTTGAATGTAACAGATATAGGTAGTAATTAGTATATTTCCTACCATGAATGCACAAGACAATTATCGTACTATTTAACTTTGATCAGGTTTGTTAGCCATCTTCACATTTATTAAGTGTATTTGTAGTGTGTGCACAGTTCTGCAATGTGTGGTTCATCTGTGTTTTACATCACTTTACTATGCTGTGTTGTATGGTTGAAGGTGTAGTTATGGTGTTATGGACAGTAGTAGAATATCACATGTTCAAGTCTGGTGCTTACCTGGATACAGACACCATAGATACATAGTATGTGATGCAGTCTGTTATATACAGTTTAAGTGAAGGTGGTGTGCAACAGCTCAATAACTGTGGTGCAAGATTGCAAAAGACAGTTGTATAGCACATTCTGTGTGAACACTTCAGTGTAGTAGACATGTATATGTGATGGTGTGGGCAATCTCATGTTCGATGCAGTAGCCCCTCCGAGAGTACTGGATGGCATGCTGGTGGGACATCATAGCGTTCTGCTATGTTGAAGGAGATGTGGTCTTTAATTTAATAAGTATTATATGGAATTAGTTTAACAAATGATTAATATTGTTAGATGATAGTAATGTGGATGTTTCTTTCTGTTTGTATTTCAGAACTAAACAATCAAAAATACAAGAATGAGGCAGTGGACCTTGCAAAGTGTGTGCACTACTTGAGGCAGTCCAGGATAGAGGTAATTCAAGGTTCTCATGAGGAGTATGACCAGAAACTGGATTCGATGTGGAGGTGCATAAAAGCTTCTTGCATGTAGTTTAAAAATTAAAAATAAAAGTATAGTGCAGTTGAAGCGAAGTGGAAGCTGTTGCGCAACGCTTTTATGTTCTGAAACAGCATGAGGGGATACCGGACAGTGATACGTGCTGGTACTACCTCGCATACGAGCTATGAAAGCTGCTGGCAAGCCAGCTGCTGGGGAGCGCCTTTACTCACCGTAAGTAAATCAGAAAACTTTTCATAATGGATGCATGTATTTAGAATTTTTAACAATTATTGCAGACAGCATGATTAAGCAATAAGACATGAGCAGGGATTATGTTAATGATGTGTAAATCACCGTCTAGTGGTGTATTGTGGCATGAGGCACAGCTGAGTGCTATGCTTCACAGGGTGATTAAGTGACCATTAATATAAACACTGAGACTGCCTTATTAGTATTATTATACAAATATTTTGTAAATCGTGTTGAACCTTGTTTTGCATGTGATTAGTCTCTACATATATGTTAATCAAAGATTAACATACAACTAATAGAATGTTTGCTACCAATCAGAAAACTCTATTTCTCACACCCTTTTTATAAGCAAGCAATAATACCCGACAGGATGGGTGGTATTAAGCAATACCAGACCACCCAGGGGTGTAATGAGGCCCGATGCCTCAGGCGGAGGGCTCTTATAGCCCCTGGGGTCTGGTATTGCCCATACCGACCACCCTGGAGGGTATTATAGCTTTAGAAAATGGGCATGTTACAACAAAAATAAGTTGAGTAAAAACTGTTTGTAAAAATTAGTCTAATATATGTTTTGAAATAAATAGTTCCCTCCACTAATACTATCCTTTTACAGCCTCTGTAGTTTAAGATCTTGGTCCTGGTTGTCTTGGTTACTCAACCCCCATCACCAGTAAACCTGCTAAGGCTGAGGAACAAGCGTGTTTTAAATCGGATGGATGGAAAAATGAATTCTGTGGTTTACTTCTATCTTTTTTGCCTGCCCTGCTAGAGCTATGGTAGAAACAAGAGACCACGAGTGCACTGAGAGGGACAAGGGAGCAGAGCATCGGGAGCCGCCAGCAATCAGGTGCGAGTTGCTAGTATCTAAAAAAAATTAACAAAATGACAAGGCAAGGAGTAGGGTGGACGAAGGCTAGAGGGCCAGAGGCCATATGATTTTTTTTACTTTATTTTTCTGAGTTACGTTAACGGTGTTAGCGTCGTCGAAAGTAACCTTGTGTGCATGACCGGGAAGCGGGTAATGTAGATTGACAGTTACTTAAAGGAGTGTTATCTTAGTGCCAGCACTTTTTACTTACGAAAACAGTGTTCCAGCAGCTAGTCCAGCTTAAATTCCTCCTTCTGCAATAATTAAAATTTTTTAAGAGCCGCTTACAATGTCGCCTCTCACTGCCACCCCCTGTGCTGGTGAAAGATCCAGATGTTTGTGTGAATGCTGGCAGGAGTATAAGCTGTGGAGCTGAGAGAACAGTAAAACAGAAAAAATTAAGAAAACATTGAGTGGTATACAGCCTACCTGCTCATCCAGTGGCACTAATTAGAGCTGACACAGTAAATGAATGAAAGATGAAATTGGGAGAATGGAGCAGCGATGGCCATGTATGTATTATAGATTGCTGTTTTAATGCATAGCTTCTGTTTGAAGGGGGTCAAGGTTAAAGAAAGACAGAAAAAAGTAATAAATGAGCCCAGTGAATTAGAGGATTATGTATGATTTCAGAGTTGGCACTGAGTGTTGGGACAGTATTTCTCACTAAGCGAGGGAAAAAATGGTGTTTTGAAATTCAGCACTGTGGTTTTGGGCAATCATCAAGCAGGATGTGCACAAAGATACTTGCATGGGTGAAGGGCATTTGGGCTGGCACCTTTATTCCCTGGGCATCTATTGAAAGTTAATGTATCCCTGGTTGGGTACTAGCCAATAAGATGCCAGGAAATAAAAGCCCATTTTCTAATACTTAATAGTATATGTAAGGATGTACTATGAAAACATGTAGCTGAATTGTTGCATTTATTTACTGTGCTGTTGTTCAGTCACAAGCCACAGCTTGAACATAGCCATACCAGAAAGAGTACATTTATACATATCGCACTTCCTAATATGGTATGTTGGTAGAGAACCATATGTAACTGTTTAGTTATTGTAATGAAGTGGTATTAAACTTGTAACTCTGTAATACTGTGTATGTATTACAAGTTACTTTTCACACATGTACAACAAATATAGTAGCATCATATTACATTTCATAGTTATTACACACCTGTTACAATTAAGTTACTGTATTTGCAGATGTTTTCAGTTTTCTATGTGTGCTGCAGCTGTCTGTCATAAGTCCAAGATGAATTCCTGTACAATTAAAAGGGGAAGTATTTGCAGTGAGCAGTAATACAATATTGACTCATGGTGTGTCCTGTGTGCTACATACACAGACAGACATGTAGAAATGTACATATCAATAGTGTTTGGTGCCCTACCAGTTACAGACTATGTAGATAATGGTGTGATGGGACCCCACACAAAAATCCAATTGTTATTGTAATATGTGACCATAATGCTTGTGGTCTGTATAATTAGAAGCAATGTTATGTATGTCTTGCCTGATTTACTGTTGTTGCAAGTATTTCAAAACTGTACTGTGATTCACATCAACCACTTACATATTTTTTTCTGCTTCATGCTAGAACATCGGAGGTCTCCCCGGCTTCTCACGAGGTAGTACCAGCAGAGTGAAGCTGTGGAGGGTGGTCAGTCGGACAAAGAAAGTGTGATTGTTATTGAGTCCGATGGTAAGAGTTTGATACAAATAATTCTACTATGTTATTGGTCTGTGTTAGTAAATAATGTTATGTGTTACCTGTAGAAGTTAAGGATGTATTTGTTAAAAAGGTCTTAACTGTTGAAGTATTGTTTGAATCATGTATGTATTATTTTTACTTGTTGAGTGGGTTTAAAGCATTTTTAATCATTCCGTACTAGGAAGAAAGGTGCAGTCTCTCATTTGGCAACAGACAACACTTAAAGGTGAACTGTCAGCTTTGCCCTTTAGTTACTGCTAAATTTCCATCTGACATTCTACAACAAAAAATTGTAAAGAGATGACTATAGAATGACTCTGAATAAAATAAAAAGTGATCAGGTTATCAAATTTCATAATTAACAAACAATTCCCAATACTGGTGCACCGGCTTAAAATCTCTGTGCTCTGTAACCATTTCCATACTGAGCACACGCATTTAAAGGGCGCTGTTGTGAACCACACAGGTTTAAGATTGCCATTGTGAAAAATTGTTAATGCATAAGAGAATAGTATTCCAAATCTGTAATGGTGTTTACAAATAAGAAACGAGGGTTTCTTCTGACACAAAATACTTTTAAAAGGTGGTAACCAACTCTAGTGAATGTGCAGTGGCAGCATGGAACAGATCCTGCACCAGCATGAGAAACTGCTGTTACTACACATGTGAGTGGGATACAATTTTTTCATGTATGTGACAATGGATGTATGTCTACAGGGTACTTGTCAGTACATGTGGTGTTGTGGGAGGGGGTATGTCTTGTCCTCTGCTACTTTTGGTGGTGGAGTTTCATGTACAATGAGTAATTGATTACCAATTGTAATGTTGTTGGTGTCTCAGTGGTATTCACCAGTGTGCTATTTAATTATCTGTTGCTAATTATGAGATGTTCCTAGATGCTATTGACTTATTATTTCTATATCTACTGGCAATGTTTCATTTTATTATTGCTATATTTATAAATGGACAGTATAGAGTATCTACATGTTTGTTGATGTGTTTAATAGCCCTGTAGGGGTAATATGCTAATAACACATAAACGACTGCCATATTCAGCTAGAGGGTCATTAAGTGAAGAGTAACATGATAAGTATGTTTGTGTTCTTATTATAATAACACACATTGTAAACCTGTTTAAAACAGGTCATCATATAGTTAGGTGTACATGTATGTAAATTAAAGGTACATGTAAGGTTGTTAGGATGTTTTACTGAAACAAATCTGCATTATCACAGTGTTTTAACTATTGCCATTGATGGGTAGGCACTGCTGTTCTGCACTGCATACTACCAATAATAGATTTCTGTGTTTTCTTTCTGTGAAAACGTAATTGGACAAACAGTGTTAGGAAGCACCAGAAAAAATGGATTTCTTATATTAAGTGTTCTGGATTGCATGGACATTTGTCTTGGAAGAACAGAGATACATGGTTTCATTATTTCAAGTTTGTGTGCCTTTCTGCAGATGAGAAGAGTTGTTATATGCATGTAATACTGAGTTAAGAACATACATCTAGCTGGAGAGACAGCTGTTTTGTAAAGAGACATGTGTTCATATGATAGTTATGCATAATGATGTAGTATTAGAAATTGACGTTTTAAAAAAAAGACTTTACGTTTATATTTCATCTATTAATGTGATCATTTTTAACTTGTTTGCTTTTATAGAGCCGGGAAGCTGCTGATGTAGAACCAGTGGAGGTGAAGCAGGCGGCACCAGCCCACCACATAAGTGAAATCTGAAAATGTTTCAAGAAAGATGTAGTCCCACGGTACAGTGAACTTAGAATGTATGTTATTAGTATTGTGTCTTACTTCACCAGGTATGTAATTAATAATGTTATTTTACGGTAGTCTAAACTTTCTTTTTATATTGCCTTGCTGCATGTGCACAGCAACATGTTAACAGTGTGCTGATTTTTGTCTGTAATGCTGTTGGCTGAATGCAGGTTACATATCAGTGCCTGTGTACAGTATAGTGCAATCACCCTGCATTTGTAAGTGAAGCTCTACTTCACTTTAGCAAAGCTTATCATACTTACAACAGCATTTGGTTATGTATTGTTGCTATTATCTGCATGCTTGGGAAGTAGCGATGGTTGTCAACATTGGTGGTGATCAATGCTCCTGTTGATAACTACACCTTGCTGTTTTAGTGTGATGACAGGGGAGCCCACTGCCTGTTGCCATACTCACTCCAAATGTTGAATTGTGCGGAATGTGCACAATACCCCTTGATAGCGAGCCAGTACCACTATCTTTGTTTGCTGTGGGGACCCAATCCTGTTGACATAATTTACTTTATTTGTGCTGTGACCTTACAAGGGTGGCAATGCATTGATGACTCCACATACCCAACCCCAAAAACAGACAACATGGTGGGAGGATATCCTAGTAAGGTAAATGGTGTGCAATGCAAAAAGTGTCCAGTGATGATTTTTTGTTTTCCCAATGTAAAAGTTCAAAATGTGCCTTGTAGTCTTCATGACCCCTTTTCCCAGTTAAACTCAATTGCTGTGCAGTGTGTCTGTTTTCAGCCTTGCCAACCTCATACTTACCTCTACAGTGCAGTGTGATGATATTCAGTGCACTGTCACGTATGTGTATTTTCCAAAGGTGATAATGAAGTGAGGGAATGTTGATAAAATTTATAATGGAGTGAATAATGGGACTGTTTACGTGTCACACTATGAATATCGCACATTTGTATATAGCACTATGGAAGTTGTCTCACTACATGTAAAATGCAGTACTCTGACTACTTGCAGTGGTGCAAGTTCCACTACGTCATACACTGCCTCTGACTGGGTTGGGTGCTATTAAAACGAGTTGTTGAGTAGTGAAACTGTGTTAAATATTGGGCCACAGACATCACATTGCTATATTTGTCAATGCTGCATGGTCTTGCACCACAGAGTGGTACACTTTGAATGCGCACTTATACTGTCAAACTGTGTTTTCACACTTTACTATATGATGCTGTGCTTGCTGTGTGAAATCACTTTTGGTACAGTGTGAGGACATAACAGTGACACTGTATGTGAGCAAAGGTGCTAATATGGCTATTTAAAATATTTGTTGTGAGATGAGCATTACATTCTATCATTGCAATCAGGTATTAGATATTTCCCATGCACTGTAGTAGGTTTGAAAATGTTGTGTATTTATATACCAATGTTTAACAATCTAATTTATTTTTCACCTCTAATGTACTGCACAGCTGTTTTTTCTTACGGCATTATAAACATCTTTTTCTGCCTGCAATATCTAACAGCCGAGGACATACTAATGCCTGTCATCCTCTGCAGGGCGTCAGGTGCTTTGGCATCAGTTAGAAACTTTATTACTATTACACTATCAATGTTAATGATAGCAATAATAAGTGGTATTATATTGTTTATCATATTATACAATGGCAAAGACAAATCCTAGAGCTCCATTGGTGACTCTGGGACTGGACCGTGATATTGTCAGCACAACATCACGGCTCTAGTCCCAACACCACAATGACCACATAACTTTTGGAAAAACAAGAAATCACTTCACATAGCTACTCGGCAGTGCAATCCCCGTTTGTCATTCACACTCTCAACTGCCTTCAACCTACTGCAAGTGCTTCTGACTCACCTGCCAGTGACCACCAGCCATGAAAGTGCAAATTGTCCCTACATTGCTCGTCTTCCCACCAGATATAGTGAAATAACTCCTGTCCCCATTCACACACAGTGTGCTCATTTAAAAAACCACGTCATTATAGACGGCATTTAAATATCCCTGTCTGCTGGGGCACCAGCACAGTAATTGTCTACAACTTGCCAGCCAAAACCACCTACAGGAATATTCACCGACATTATCCTGACTATAAACAGATCTTTTAAATTAAAAAAAAGTCATTTTAGACGGCATTTCATTTCCCATCGCAGCAGTGCGAGGCCTTTCAGATTGCCACAATCCCGTGATTCCCGCCGCTTCCTCGAACTGCTGCAGTGTTACCATGACCATTAAAAATAAAACAAATAATCGATAAAATGACACTCACATTGAAATAGGCAGTCCACAAAAATTACCTGCATTGCTGCCAATCACTAAGTGCTCAAACAACCCGTAACTGCTATTACGGTTCCTCAACTACCCTGCGGTTGATTTTAAAGCCATTAAGAATAACAGAAATACTAATTAAAAAATATTACCAGTTCCATATTGGAATGTTAGTGTGTGGACTGCTGTACTTTCCTGGGAGGGGTGGCTGCAGGAGGAGACAGCAGACACACAATAACATTACAATGGGACTATTTTTATTCACTATGCCTTCCCATTGAAAAATCAAATTAAAATACAATTTTAAGACTTTTTTAAACTTTTTCTTTTATTAGTACCAACAAGCCATTGTATAATAGCAATAATGCACTCTGGTGGTGTGTGTTGTGGATAATGTCACTTGGGTGATTAGTCACACCTTCGCGCCCTCATGCCCAATCACCCCAGGCGTGACGTTATCCCAGCACAACACTAACCCTGAGTGCATTATTGCTTAAATGTCAGATAGTACATTGAAGAACCTTATTACTGCTGTGGCAGATTGTCTTGAAGAATTTTACCCTGTGTCAGTGCAAAAGCACAGTGATCTGCACATTATGGGCATCCAATGATGCAACAATGAATTAAATATGTTTATTTTGACTAGATTTTCCCATACTCTAGTTTAAGTTTTAGGTTACTTGTCTGAATGTCTTATAGTTATGCAACCTAAAAATCTGTTATTTATGTTCTTTATGTACTTGAAGATCTCTGGCATGTTTGTGGAGTGCATTTTTGCTGTAAATATGTACATATGTAGGTTCTTGAGTGTATATATAGGGTGTGCTTTGCAAGACATAATTATTATGATTTTGCTGTTCTAGAAAATTCCCAGAATGTAAGTCTATGATAATTCTACATAATAGCTTGTTAATGGTGTTCTGCTGAATGCATGTCATATCAGTGACTTAATTATTTAAAATAGTAATGTGTGTTGAGGGGCTGAAATACGACTCAAAAGCTGTTTGCTTTCAAACAATCATCAAAGTGATCATGATTATGTACACATTTAAAGTATATTATGATAGTGTTCATGTCAAGGTAGTTTCGTTTTTATTGCAGAGATGACTAGACATTATAGGCAGACATGGTGAAGTAACAATTCTCACACTTGATGAGGATCTGTTTCAATTGTATGGTATTATACTGTTGATTATGCAAAATATGTACATACTGAATATTTATGACTACTCAATAAAATATAAGAATAGCATTGTAAACCACATGTTACTATAAGTTTTTGATGTTGTCAGCTCATTACATTATATAGATAATAAAGTATAATAGAGACACAAATTACATAACAAAATAGTTTAGCATCACAGTTCAAAATATTATCATAACTTTGAAATGAATGCATTTATGATATTACAGTAGCTAGGAAATATTTGAAGTTAAATATTTGAAAGTCATAACTGTTTAATGTGTCTTGTGTATTCATCATTATTTTTTTAATCTTTGTAGGGCGCGGCGGTGCGAAAATGTACTGGCCACTGCACACTCTACAGACAGCTCAAGGAGCAGGTTGGCAGTCTGCTTAAGCAAAATGTTGTGCTCCTTGAGAGGCAGGATAGAATGCTGTCTCTCTTGGAGGCACAACAGCGGACTGTCAATCTCGTGCATGAGCTGGTTGTAGCAGTGGCTGACGGCACTGTGGCCAGTACCAGTGCTTCACCTCCACCAGCACCATCTGTTCCTGCAGCTTCCTGGGCCAAACTGACCACCCTTCACAGTAGTCCAGTATCTCTCCAGAGGGCACAACAGCTTCCACTTCCTTTGCGCCTCCACATCGAATCTAGTTTCCAGCTTGGATTGCCTCAAGCAGTGCATACACCTCTGCAAGTCTTGGCCAAAAATTAACAAAGACTTTTAAGAATTTTCTTTTTTTTTTATTTATGTAAAAAACAATGTATTTTGTAAAATATTTATTTTGTGTATGAAGTAATACACACTTTTATAAGTCTTTTTATTTGTATTAATATAATATTTGTAAATATATATTTTTGTATTGTTTTATAAAAGAAAAATATTTTGTTTGTGTGTCATTTTAATATCTTAAATATTTTTACAGTAAAAAAAGTTAATTCATACTCTCTTGTGTTTGGTGTGTTATTGTGTACTGGCAATGTTTATTGAAAATAGTTTAAACAAGATTTACACAACTGTTATTTTCTCATTTGCTGAAAGATCATACCACACTATTGTGGTATTACAGTTGTGATTCTCCATAGAAGTAACTTAGATGTGTGACAATGCTACCTACACTACTTGTGGCACACTGTTGTTGTTTCATACACCTAGTGCTACAGAATGTGTGTATGTGTATCATGATGAAGATGAGTATGTGCCTGCTAGTACAACAGTGGAATTTCTGTGTTGGCGTACTTACAACAAAGTTATGTATTCAGTACCAGCAAACCTCTTCCACCTCTCTTCACATGATTGGTGCTACCACCTCAGTTGGTTGTAAAACCAATGTCTATAAAATCACAAGTTAGCACAGTAACATATCCATTTGTTCAGTAGATGAACTAATGGTGTCCATGTCATGTCATATACTCTTTACTTATGTTCATCTTTTTCTTTACATATGTGCTCACAAATAAAATAGTAAGACACTGTTACATAAAAATATTACATGGAATAACAATGACAAATTACTATAAATATAGTTATATAAAAACAATATGATTCACAGTGAACTACTGTTACTGTTAATAACAGTAAATACAACTACAAGACTTGAAGTATTCCTGATATTGGAACATTTTTGTATGTATGTGCAGTATTCTTACAACTATAAATCATGTACTATAGTGAGTAATATTTCTGAAAAGACAGGATATTCATGGCAAAAACTCTGTTTAATGCATCAGTTAGGGTTGTTCCACAGCGACAAAAGTGAGGAAATTCATTGTTAGGGTTGAAAACCCTAACCTGAATTCACCCCCCAGCACCACACACACACAGACACACACACACACCATGCAAGTATGGGGAGGACCAAGTCAACACAACCAATGACAGACATCCAGCAACAGGTTACAGAAATAACAAACAATTGTCTAAATGTACTACAAGACATCCCCACCCACCTGACCAGGTACTGCATGCTCAGTGGAGATCAACAGCAAAACTGAGGCCATGTACACCAAACGTACACATCCCTGATTGCAGCTGCACACAACATACCACACTTAGTAGTTGCATGGCCTTACCTACCGATGCCCCACACCACACCACAACTGGTACTGTGCCGTTAGCCAATATAAATGCTGAAGGTGTATGATGACAGTTGTAGAAAAGTTTTAACACTAGTGAGTATACATTAATTAAGAGAAGTACATAAAATAACTACAAGACACTAGCATGCTCAAGATAAAAGTAGTGTTACATTTAGTATGTGATTTACATAGTAGTACATTTACTGCAATGGTTTACTCAAGATAGAAGGCTGATGTAAACGTATGGAAAAGCATTACCTGTTCAATGCTGTGAAATTTGTACTACCAGTATCAGATGCATTATTACTGATGAAGGTGTACTGCTGGTGTACATACATAGACCTTCAGTGTGTTCAATACTAAAGATGCAGTAAGTATTCTTTGAAAGAAACAGTGTAATTGCATGGATCAGGCCAAGCAACTTCTAAATATCATAGCACTACTGAGCCAACAATGACATATCTGTATCAGAGATGTATATAGGGTAGATTTTCCTGTAGGCACTTACTGAGTATGTTGTACCTGATAAAGACAACCTCATTGCATCTGTGATGACTAACTTATTCAAATAGTAATACATTTACTATTGTTGCAATGAGTGATCTATGCCACTTATGGACACACTGTAATTTTTTAACAGTTGTTTCATAGTAAGGCAGTATGCCTAGTGTTTGGGTTTGCCACACTTCTGTCACTGATGCTATCAAAGTGATAACCATGTTAATTGTGGTACAACAGGAATCAAGTAGGTATGGTATAGATATAAACAGAATGTCTTTTAGTATAGATTTAACTCACAATGGGGTAAGTGTACTAGGACAGCAGAGGTTATTCTGTATCACTGACTCTGTCAGTTATAATCACACTAAGGTTTCGATGACTGTAATGATCAAGTTACACTGTTCATCTTCATGAGTTCATATTCACAGCCATTCTCCAGTAACTAGACAGTGTATGGTGTAACTGGGTGGGACACTGTGTTGCAAAGCTGCTACAGTGCCTAGCAGAGGAGTGTATCTACTCATAAAGACAATTAAGCAATAAGGCATGACCAACAGTTATGTTAAATGGTCTGTTAATCACTCTGTAGGGGTTTAATGTTGAATGAGGCATAGCCGAGTACCACATGTCGCTAGACAGTGATAAACTGACAATTAACATAATACCTGGCAGTGGCTTATTATCATAATAAAACTGTTTTTAAACAACATTAAACCATGTTCATCATATGGTTAGGCTCTACATGTATGTTAATAAAAACTAAACATAAGGCTGTTACAATGTTTACAGTCAATTAGAAAGCTGCATTTCTCAAACCCTTGTTATAATCAGAGATATTATACCTGTACAACTCCTTGGTTTTGCTGAACTCTATTGCTCAGGTGGCCCACCATATGTGGTGTGGTCTGGTGGGGCATCGGTAGGTAAGGCCATGCAACTACTAAGTGTGGTATGTTGTGTGCAGCTGCAATCAGGGATGTGTACGTTTGGTGTACATGGCCTCAGTTTTGCTGTTGATCTCCACTGAGCATGCAGTACCTGGTCAGGTGGGTGGGATGTCTCGTAGTACATTTAGACAATTGTTTGTTATTTCTGTCACCTGCTGCTGGATGTCTGTCATTGGTTGTGTTGACTTGGTCCTCCCCATACTTGCATGTGTGTGTGTGTGGTGCTGGGGGGTGAATTCTGAGTTAGAGTTTTCAACCCTAACATCGAATTTCCTCACTTTTGTCGCTGTGGAACAACCCTAACTGATGCATTAAATGGATTTTTTTGCCATGAAAATATATATATATATATATATATATAGAGAGAGAGAGAGAGACACTGTGCATGTTGCAAAACACTTTGTTAATGCTCCAGTTAAGATCAAAGCAACAAAGTTGGGAAATGAGGCTTTATGATTTCCTAACACCACACCCCAACCAGGCAGAAGAAGGCAGGTGTGGGTGTGACTGAGCTTCTCAAGCCTAATGTCACCCCATTCCATCTGTAAATCACATCAGATGTGTAGAGTTTATGAGAATGGGGTGAGCGTTTGGCTTCAGAAGCCCAAGGCACACTTCACACCTGCTATCCTGCCTGATATGGGAGGGTGGGTGTTAGAAACCAACATCTCATTTCCCAGCTTTTCACTTTGACCCTAACTAGAGCATTAATAATTTTTTTAACTTATTTCCTTACTTGTTGAGATATTATAATAGTATTCTTATTTCACTGTGGGAGAGCAGGGTCCTTTGGACCCTATGCTGCCATCCTCTGTAGATGCATATATGCATGCAGCTGTGGACCTGTGCTTCCATTTAAAGGACAACAGTGACCAAACTGTCAGAATAGCTATCTTATTACCCTACCTCATGTACCTCATACAGAAAATGTTCAAATCTCCACGAAAACACAATTCTGCACAACTGCAACCCCATTGAGTGCAACAGGTGCAAAACACATTTTGTCCTGGATTTGAAAATAACAGCTGTGACATACATGAGGTGGGGTAATAAGCAGGCTATGTTGAAAATCTTTGGAAAAATATTTAACATTTCAAGTTTCTTGCTGGTGAAGCACATTTGCAATGAATCGCATAACTTTGTGATTTTCTCATATTTTGATCCCAAATTTTCAACTTAGTCTTCTTATTACCCCACCCCATAAACCAAATAGGTGCAACTTTTCAAATCCATGCTAAAATACCATTCTGCACCACATGTGCAAAAACACATTTTGACAGGACATGAAAATGACAGCTGTACTGTTCATGAGGTGGTGTGAAAATGGCTATGTTGAAAATTTGACTCAAAATATTGAAAAATCAAAGTTAGGTGTATGCATAGAAAATTTTAAATGAATGCTCATATCTCAGACAATTTTAGGAATTTTTCACCAAATTTTCAACATGGCCTTTTGGAACCCCACCTTATGAACACTGTTGATGAAATTTTATTATTTGGTCCCAAAAGGTGCTTTTGTGCAGCAGTCACAAAATTGAATTCCTGGTCTGATTAATGAAATGAAAGTGCCAGTGTTCATGAGAAGGGTCCCAAAAATCTTTCCTGAAAATGTGGTGAAAAATTTCAAAAAATGGCAACGTTTTGAACATATGTTAAAAACACCATTGAAATGCATTATACAGTTTTATCTTGATTCCACAGTTCACGGTTTGGCTTTGAAGAGTGCAGACATATCTCATTCCACAGAAGATGACAATCTATGACCACACTTGGCAAGTATAGGGTAATGGGTGTGTGTTGGTGGTGGGTGCTCAATAGGAGGGTAAGGATGGGGGATGGTATGGCAGGGACAATGATGTAACATTTTCTTTTGGGGTAAAAATTATGTTGAGGACTGTTTTCCTTGGGCAGGAGTAAACTAAAGAAATATTTTGGGACACTGGGGTGATCTCCCATTGTGTCCTGATCCTGGTGGGGTTCTAAATGCTGACACAGGATTGGGCCCCGATGTTGGTTAATTGATAAAAAGTGCTGTGGAGGAGCATCCCATTGTTCAATTATAAATATTAATTAACGAGGGACTAGGGTATGGTGATCACAGGGTTGGGGATGCCACTAGACACAGGGAATATATGGTGACAGTGACCAGTGAGTGAAGGATGCCAGTAAAGACCAGGGAAAATAAGAGACTCACAACTTACACTGCAGCCAGTAGCAGGAGTTCAACTGTGGCTGTACAACTTAATAAAACCCTCTGTTCTCATACAGAAAATGTGTTGGAAGGCTCCTCTTGCTAAGCTGGGCACCTGGGATTTCGGGTACCCAAAAAGTTATTTCTGTCCCTAATTGTGAAAAACAAACACTAGAGTACAGCTAAACATGTCCCATTTAGCTAGGTTATGTTGTTTGGTTTGTAAAATAATATTTTATTCTATTTTCCAAGCTTTTAGTTCATGGAATAAAAAGATGGCATCTGGCGAATAATGATTTTTCTCACAAAAAGGATTTTCTTCCTCATGAAAAGGAATGAATCTCACAAGAAAAATCCTTTTCTCAAGTTCAATCCTTTATCAAAATTGTCCCTCTATTCTTGACAGTGAACTTCCTATTGAAAATAATGGAAACTCAAAAATAGAATAACTGCAACAGATCAATATTTTTCACAAACAAATATGTGGCAGTTTTGTTACTCAAGCTGTATATACCATAAAAAAATCAAACCTGTTACCCAAGTTATATCTGCCATAAAAAATTACACCAAAATTCCACACTAACTAGATGCAAGGCAATGAGAAAAACTGCAAAAATGACACTTTTTAAGGTTTTGCACTATCAGACCTCAGAATGCATACATCTGACAAGAAAGAAACTTGCCACATCAGGAGAACTACTTTACAGAACAGTGCATACCTAATTTTGTGTAAATCCATTTATTGGTTGCAAAGTTATATGTGTGTAGATATACATATATATATATATATATATATATATATATATATATATATATACATACATATATATATATATATATATATATATATATATTTATTTATTTATTGTGATATTCAGAAAGACCTTTGAGTCAGAGACTCATTTACAAAGGTTCACGTCATACATAAATTGAACAGGGACAGGACTTATGATACAGAAAATACAGTACATAACAAAGTAACAATTATAATCAATATGCATATACATCATATATATTCATGGCAAAAATCTATTTAATGCATCAGTTAGGAATTTTCCACAGTGACAAAAGTGAGGAAATTTGATTTTAGGTTCCACCCCTTGCACCCCACCCACCCCCCACCAACAGGCATCGGGGTGTGCGTTGGAGTCATCGGTCTAACTCTCACCCCATGCCATGTGCAAACAAGCTGAATTGGTGCAGTATAGGAAAATGGGGTGAGAGTTAGACAATAAACAACACATAACCTGATGCCTGTTGGTGGGGGCATAGAGATACAAGAGGTGAACCTAGCATCAATTTCTCACGTCACTGTGGAACAACCCTAACTGATGCATTAAACATAGTTTTTGCCATGAATTTCCTTCTTTTAACAATGTGCACTATAAATAGTGAAGTAACGGCAACACAAATGCAAGCGCAAACACTAATACACATGGTGACGCAAATGTAAATGATAACGAAACAGTAATACAAACACAAGCACAAATGTTAATGAAAATAGAAATGCAAGCATTTATGGAAACGCAAACCATAATACATGGGCACGGTAACGAATTGGAAATGCAGACAGTTACGTAACAACAACAATGACACCAAAGGAAACAGAAACACAAATATAAATAGAAATGCACACGGTGATGCAAAAGGAAATGCAAACAAAACAGTAATGGAAATTCAAATGTTAACAGTTACGCAAATGCAAGCACAAACGAAAACAGAAAGGGTAATGCACACAGTGGCATAGATGGGAATGGTAATGGAAATGCAAATGCAAGCACGTATGGAAACGAAATGGTAATGTGCATGGTCACGATACTGCAATAGGAAATGCAAATGTTAACAGTAACAGCAACGATGCGCTTAAGGAAACACAAACGGAAGCATGTACACAAATGCAAATGGTAATGCACATGGTGACACAAAATGAAACACAAACAAAACCAGTAATGGAAACACAAATGTTAACAGTAATGCAAATGCAAGCACAAACGAAAACGCAAGGGTAACTATCACGGTGGCATAGACGGAACGGCAATGCAAACTAAAATGGAAATGCAAGCACATATGGAAATGCAACTGGCAATGCACACAGTCATGGTACCGCAATAGGAAATGCAAATGCTAACGTAACAGCAATGATGACGTCAAAGGAAATGCAAACTAAACGGAAGCAGACGTTAAATGCAAATAGTAATGCACATGGTGATGCAAAATGAAATACAAACAGAAACAATAATGGAAATGCAAGTGTAACAGTAACGTATAAATGCAAGTGCAAACAAAAAGGCAAAGGGTAATGCATGGTAGCGAGATGGAAACGCTAATGCAAAACAGTTACGGAAACGCAAGCGGAACGCTTAACTGTGACAGTAATGAAAGTGGCACCCTTTTTTCACCAACAACTGCATAGAGAACACAGTAAATACAAAGAATGTATGCATAATAATGGTCCTTGGAGCAGAAAATGAGCACTTGGAATACTAAATTGCTTATATCTCAGGAACTGTACGACATAAAAAAAAAAAAATTTCATATAAATTATGACTTTCCTGGCTAGTTTTGTACTTAGCCCCTAGTGGGAGAGCTGAGCATTTTTAATGAAAAGTCCTTAGCTTGAAGCGTTTCTGAGATATGGGGACCAAAAGGCATGGCGGACAACGCAATGTTAGTTTATGGGAAAAAGTGTCAACTTCGAGCACCATAACTTTCCATCCGTGCAATATTTTGTCACCAAACCACTCAAAATTTACAACTGTGGGATGTTGGCTTTCTTCCCTCCAAACTGCAGCCCAAAAGACCAAACTGATGTTTTGCAGCAGGGTGGCAAAGAATTCCTGTTATTTTGGGCATAGTGTCACAAAATAGTGTCACAAATCACAACA
Source organism: Neoceratodus forsteri (assembly GCA_016271365.2). Lineage (NCBI taxonomy): Eukaryota > Metazoa > Chordata > Ceratodontiformes > Ceratodontidae > Neoceratodus > Neoceratodus forsteri. Next base: position 1,236,734,452 of record CM057453.1, on the reverse strand, counting down.
CTTTCGCAAATGGAATCACTGAAACTGTCATAAGTGCGACACTACTTTGCGACACTACTTTTACAAAAGTTCAAAAACATGTTTCTGAGGTATTTAATCCCCCAAAAAGACATGGCTATCATCCTCAGGGTCTGACTAGGTGAATACAAAAGAATGGTGTCCTAGAGGTCCCACATTTAAATGCCAAACATTTCTGTGACCACTAACTGAAAAAAGAAATGGCTGACTCATGACACTACAGGGGTCATCTGCGACACTAAAAACTTCATTTACAATACTGTTGAACTTTTGTTAACTTTCCCATTGACTATAATGGAAACTTGTTTTTTGATTAACTTTTGAACCGTTTAATATTTTTTCACTAAATCTTGAAAGGCACATTGGGGACCCCAGCCACATGTTTTCTGAAGTTTTGGACCAGTCACACAAACCATGAGATCTGTAGGTGTGAGCAAAGAATATGCAAAAGCATATATGTCTATGGAATGTTGCTTATAGCTCTGCAACCTTATATCAATTATTACGAAACTTGTCGGATTCAGAGATCTATAGTACTGCTCTGTACATCCCAAATTTCAGGCAAATCCATCATACAGTGGCTAAGTTTTGTGATGCAAATTTCACACTTTAACCTTAAATGGGATACTCAACCCTAAGTATGGTGGCACTACCATGCCACTGTAATATATATCTATATATATATATATATATATATATATATATATATGTATAAATATATAGATATTTCTTACTTTTTTCACCTGTAGCCCCGGTCGGCTCCTACTCCATCCTCCTTCTCCATCCACCATCCGCCTGCTCCGATCTCTCTCTGACCACCACTTTGTACTCCCCTATGGCATACCCCAGTGGCAGGGAGGTGAGGAACCCCAAATCCTACCAGGCACAGATCCAGATCAGGTGGTGCCCATGGAGACAGCGCACACTGGTGGATGACCATCAAACCACACGACCTGGTTGCCACTATTTCTGTTTTTCCCCTTGCAGGAGTGCGGTGTGCAATGACACCTTTCAAAGGCAGTTGTGCACACTCCTGGGCACACCCATATCAAGCATCTGTCATGTTCCTGCCCCATGTTCTTGCGGGTCCATGCCGTGAGCCCCAGCCTCTGCTATGGGTCAGGCATGCTCCGACCACTGGTCTCCCCCTCCCGGAGATGAAGAGCAGTCAATAGGATGCTTGATCCATCTCTTCCCTGCCAACCCACAGTAGCCCATGCTCATTCCCAAACACGGGTCGCTGATGCGGCACAGTGTGATGTCCAGTGCCTCAACCCTCAGCACCACCGGCTGACTATTTATATTTTTAATTAAATCCCTGGTGTTCCAGTGTGCGCTCATTCATTGAAAGAGCTCAGTCAGGCTTCCAGCCTTGAAGATGAGTGGAGGACTGTGCAGGTGGGCCACTCTTGGTCAGCATTGGGGAGAGCGGTAGTGTGGTGGGGCATGATTGGAGGGAGTTTGTGGGAGCTGGGGTGATGTTAATTATTACAACTGTGGCTGCCAATCACTGGAGGGTGGAGGGACCACTAGACAGCAGAGATTTAATTTAAAAATATATATTTATTTTTACATTGTGGTGGACTGGTTGGCGATTGGTGTGTGTGTGTGGGGTCATATTAATGATTATAACTGTGGCTGGTGATTGGTGAGGGGGACTACTAGACACCAGGAGTTAATTCAAAAGCACTTAGACTGATGCAAGGTTCTTGCGTCATACAACAATAAACAATCTGCACTTATGTCATAAAAATGAGGCAATCCCTATTCTGAAATGCAGTCTGTATCAGAATGGGAAGCTGCTTCTGAAAATGGGCACTACACCACCCTTGTGACCTACAGCAGGGTATGCCAGGTCACAAGGGGGCTAAGCAGCTATGGCATGGCTGCATCATCTCCTTTTGGAGATTCTGAAAAGCCCTCCCATGGCCATAGCAAGGGGTTAACATTAGACAAGCCAGGAGGTGGTCTATGCTTCTTGCACCATTGCCCTATAAGTTGGAGAACCAGTGTGGGGGCAGATGTGTATGTGGGATCCTGGGGCAGATGAGACAGGGGATTGCTATGGGGTGTTGGTGGACAATTGGGCATGCAGGGGGCCAACTGGGTACCTGATTGTTATAGCAGCATAAGCCATTACTACAATGGTTGTATGCATGGCACCCTGCTGTGTGCCTGATCAGCTCCCCAGCATGCTCCCTTGCTCTCCAACATCCCCCATGGCATCCCCCATGCCCCTTCTGTCCCTGGACCCCTCCAGCCATTCCTTCTAATGTTGCACCAGATGGGGGAACAGATCTTTGTGGCAAGTCCTGCAGGTGCACCTATTGTTTGGTGCTAGCCTGTGGGGGTAGCGAATCCAGAGGTTTTGGCACAGGGTCCCCCGATTTTATAGAATTGGGTTCAGGGTCCCTGATGAACGGAGTGTGCCACAGCCCAAGATTGTTGCAACTTGCAGTGATCTATGGGATCTTTTGGAATCAGGCCCCAGGGATTTATATTTGTTTTTACATTATGACTAAGTTTATACTGCGAATTGTAATTTTGCCCTGAAATTCCACACTTCACATTTGATCTCATGCTCCGCAAATTGGCAAGTTTCTTAAATTGCACTTTTCAAATTGAGAGCAATTCATGAACTATTTTGTGGAATTAAATTTGCAGACTTCACACATCCTACCTTTGTCACAGTTCCACATAGACGATTGATAAGCAAACTCAGGAGCCTGGGGTGGATACTAAGGTGGTTAAATGGGTAAAAAATTGGCTGAGCAACAGGACCCAGATGGTGGTGGTAAATAGGTCACTCTCTGGAGTGGGCAGGGTGACCAGTCAGATGCCACAGTGATCAGTACTGGGCTCAGTCTTCTTCAATGTCTTTTCAGTGACATTACTGAAGGACTGGAGGAAGGTGTGCCTCTTCTTGGATGACATGAAGCTCTGTAACAGAGTGGAAACAATGGGGGAGTGGATAGAATGAGGGAGAATCTGAAAAAGTCAGAAGAATGGTCAGAAACTTAGCAACTGGGTTTCAGCACAAGAAAAGTGCAAAATAATGCATATGGGGCACAAAACCCAAGGAAACATACAAAATGAGGGGGAGGCACTGATAAACACAAATCAGTAAAGAGACATGGGGATAATCATTACAGAGGACCCAAAGGTTGCAAAACAGAGTGACAAAGCAGTGGGGAATGCTAGCTGGAGCGTTAGAAGCATTGGCAGAGGCATCACCAGGAGGAAGGTAATAATACCCTGTACAGATCACTGTTGAGACCACACCTAGAATACTGTGTCCTGTTCTGCAGGCCTTATCTTCAAAGGACATAACCAGGGTGGAGGCATTTAAGAGGAGGCAACCAAAATGGTACAGGAAAACATCAGAAGACCTATGAAGAAAGGCTTAGGGATTTAAACATGCACTCCTAGAGGTTAGAAGAAGGAGGAGGATATGATAGAAATGTTCACATACCTCCATGGAAAAATAATGTATCGGAAGGCAGCATTTTCAAAGGAAAAGATGCTCAAGGATGAGGTGGTCACGCTATGAAATTAGAATGAGGGAGGTTCAGAGGAAATGTGGGAAGCACTTCTTCACTGAATGAGTTGTAGATGAGTTGAACAGCTCACGGGCAGAAGTGGTGGGATTGGAAACAGTTACAGGATTCAAAAGCATGGGATAGGTGCAAAGGGATCTTGGAGTAAAAGGGGTGGGGAGGAACCAGAGGCAGAGTAGGATCACGGTAGGATAAAAGACATAATAGGGCAGATTGTGTGGGCCATGAGGCTATTATCTACTAACACCTATGTTTTTATGTTTCTTAGTACATCGTAATAACGATTCATACATCACAATTTGACTTCAAATGCCAATATTTTGGATACAGCTGCAGCTGATCATCTAACACTGTTAGAACAGCTACAAAAATGGTCTAATAGTACAGCTTACATGCTACTTTAGCACAGGGTGGGCAGATTCATGGCAGATCTACTTTGAAAATCCTGCCCAAAAGCTAAAATCATGTTAGCCTCTACTTTTCTGTAATATTTTAACTTACCTGAAAATGCATCCCCTCTTTCTCTGTGATTTAATACTACTCAGAAATGAGAGCATAGCATCTTTACACTGCAGTTGTATCTGATGCTATACATCTGTGTAACAATCGATACAGTTCTCCATGAGGAAATTATTAGGAGATAATCATGCATTCCAAATCACTGCCATAAAATAGAGATGAGAGGCTTTTGCAACATAATCCTCAGTATTGTATACAAAATCCCCAATCACTCGGTGAAATTCTTTGACAAGCAAATTATGTGCATATGTACATGAACCAAGTGAATGTAAGGAGATGATCAGACTTGGAAAAGCACCCCTGCAGAGTACTGCATGTCTCAGATCACTTATGATAGTGTTTCAATTAGCTGTTTAATCTGCGTGTGCATGCATACGTGCACACACACACACACACACACACACACACACTCTCACTTGCACACACAGCCTTTATGCAAGAAATGAAAAAAAAGTATTTCAGAGGATTTAAAGCACATGGGAGGATCAGTGAAGAAATCGTGTTAAGGAACATCTTGCTCACCATATACATCTTATGTACAAACAGTACCAGGTAAAAGAGCTGAAGCCACCCACACTTATTTTACTTGTGATATACTGTATAGCCAAAGGAGCCGAAGAAATGAACCTACAAAATGAAAATATGTTAAAATATCAGTTCTTGGTTCCTGTCTTTATTGAATTTCATTCTTATTATTTATAAATTATATCCATGACACTGGTCATACTAATATGTCATCTAGTTAAGTAGTTATGAAGAAGTGGATAAAATACATTATTTAAAACATTGTTTTTCTTTAACACATAAAATTTATCATTCAAGTATGCTTAAAATATTTAGCACAGGAAAATATATTTGGCATGTGTTACTCCTGAGGATGTTGATGCAAAAAGTTAACAAATAAGTAACACCCTATTTAGTGCCTTTTGTTTAAAAATCAAATTGTCTGCTTTAGATTATTTCCCATCAACATGAGAAATCATTCAATGAAGATATCATATATTTGTAATTTGTAACCTTAAAATCTAAAGCATCTGCATTCATTTTCACTGGCTTCACCAGGCTGGTGATGACAATGCATGTGAGTGGGCCAATCCTCAGGTAAACAGATGGACAAGAGTGCCATAGTAGAAACCATTGTATATGACAAATGAAATGGCTGACCTCTTCAGGAAGAAAATGTATTTTCAGAAGAGATGGATTATACCGAGTCATAAAGCAACAATTTTTAGTGGGTTGGTGGGGGTTACAGAGCTGCAGAATTATACAGAAAACTTTAAATTGTTTCATATCATAGGCAGTGGAGGAGCACTAGAGTTGGCTAGTGAAGCAATAAAGAACAAATTCTAGCAAGAGCCAATACAGCTGCAAAATAATTATATTGTGGGCAGTAAGAAATGTGTAAACATATTTGCACTAACCACTGAGCCACCTAACTGTACATTGTAATTGTTGTGACACACACACACACACACACACACACACACACACACACACACACACTGACTAATACATATACACATATATGCATGTATACAATGTATGTGGCAGACAGACTAGACAAATATCTCAACTATTTCACCAGTTAATTGACCCAAGTGAAAAACAAATGGTCTTAATGACCCATTGGGTCAATAAGACCATTTGTTTCACTTACTTACATCATCAAAATAGCAGTCACCTTGATTGACATACAGTTGTGCCCAATCCCAGTCAAAGATGAGCTGTAAATGCAACCAATAGTAGTCCTGCCTTTCTAATGAGAACCCTGTTCTCATCACAATCTTGCTTCCCAGCTTTGTGCAGCTACTGTATGCTGAAGAAATTTGAAAATTCTGTTAAAAAAACTGTCCTAAAATTTAAATGGTAATAAGCCAACAGTACAGCCCGATGGCTCACTTCTCTGAACACCTCTCTTGACTGCAATTCAGCTAAATTTTCTAATTACATCAGCCTGCATATGAGAGAGAGAGAGAGAGAGAGAGATAGAGACAACAGTATTTAGATATCTCCAGACGTAAACTGCTGTATTCAGCCCTGACTGCTCATCTCTCTAAGTCCTCTCTTGTCCGTAACTCCAGACATACACTGCGCGACTCACCCAGATTGCATTCCCTCTAAACTCACACCTGGGGCTACATTTTCAGTTTTGGCAGCTTGCATGAGAGGAACAGAGAGAGGGACAAAGAGAGACACAACGGGAGGAAAACAGCAATGTCAATGCAGTGTCTTATCAGCTCTACTGGGGAAGGGCAGACAATACAGCACTTCCCTTCATGAGGGTTCACTACTTTGAATAGGGAAACTCAAGACATCACACTATTGTTGTGTGTGTGTGTGGGGTGGAATCAACCAGGTAAGGGAAAAAAGTCTGCTCTTTGAGTAAACTCCAGCCTAGAAGGTAGAGTGAGAAACAGAAACATTGAAACAGAGAACGTGATGGCAGATAGGGACCAAAGATCCATCTAATCTGCCCTGAGTGCTATTCCCCCTTAGAATTTCTTACAGACAATCCCCTATGCTATCCCAAGCAGATTTGAATTGTCTTACTATTTTGGAGTCAATTATTTCTCCAGGTAGACTATTCCATGGAACTATCACCCATTCCGTAGAAGAACTTATGCATGTTACCACAGAACATCCTCCTTTAATTTCATTTCATGATCCCTTCTCCTTGTGGAGCTATTGATCAGAGAGAGTTCCTGGTAGGGACTCTGTTTATGCCCTTCAGGAACTTGAATGTCTCTAGTATGTGTGTGTGTGTGTGTGTGTGTGTGTGTGAGATCAATTAGTAAAAACAAAAGCTTACTAAAAAAACACTTAATACATACATTGTATACTACACATACAATGGCCTGTGTTAAAATATGCCATTAATTTCCATTCAAGAGGGTGCAGGACATTCATAACTCACTCATGGTGTCACCACTCATGAGCTACAGTGAAACCCACCAGGATGAAGTGCAGTGTCACAGCATTCCTGCAGTAACTCTACTGCAGAATTCTGCAGAGTTGGGTCCCATCTTGGCAAGTTACACTGTATGGTCCCACCCTCACTCATTAAAAAAAATGGCATGTTTTAACACAGGCCATTGTATATCCTCTATATATATCCAGTGTAACATAGCAGTGCACTGTCTACACACATTTTACAGATTAAAAAATGACACTGAGGGACCTTTTTCTTCTTTTTGGCTCAGAGGGACACCGAGTAGGGGTTGCTGCTAGACACCTCATTTAAATCAGTAATGACATGCATAAGACTGAAACTGATCTAGCTAGCAGGGGAATGTAGACTAGCAATTTTTGCACTAACCACTGAGCCACTGCACTTTTTTTTCATCATGTCATATTTTCTCCCCTGCCGTGGCATACTCCAGCTTGGGGCATCCAGCCACTGGCTCTGCCTGCCCAGAGAGCTGGGTAGCTCAAACTGCACCCAGGAGGATCAGGGCAGCCATCATGCCATCCTGTTGGAGGTTCCCCTCTGTCTCTACCAGCCAGGACAGCCCCGGACCCTCCTAACAGACTCGAGCATGGCCATCAAGCTGCATAGTCACGTCCAGCCATTTTCCTCCGATTGGCCCCTGGGCGTGGCTGTGCAATGACTTCCAGGTATGACATGCCAATGTCTGCCACACTCCCCTCTAGTGTCACAGACACTAGTAATGCCCTCAGGCATCCCAGAGCCGCTACAGTGTGGTGAGATTCCCCAACCCACCCCAGGACTAGGAGAGCAGTCTGCAGATGCTCGATCCCAGTCCTCCCTGCTGACTCTTGACAGCCCCGGCTCATGCCCAAACCCGGGTCACTAGCGTGGTGTGAGTATTGTGTACAGCACTCAACCCCTCGTGCCACTGGGCCGGGTCCCTTACTGCACTTTCTAATTGTCATGATACACACACACTGACTAATACATGCACACATATATACATACAGTATATATTGCAGTATAACATAGCAGTGCACTGTCTACACACACAGAGCACTGCTAGCACACACTAACACCTATACACCACCTTATATGGCATTTATTTATACTTATACATCTAACTCCTAACTTTTGCTGTATTTAGGATAAGCACTGTGTTGTGTACTAACTCATTGTACTAATCTATAGCATGACTGGGTAACTAAGGTAGTGAATCAGGATATACGGTGGATGTGCCTATCTGGACTTTAGAAAGGCCTTCAAGACCATCCATGGAAACATAGAAACATAGAATTTGATGGCAGATAAGGACTGCTTGGCCCACCTAGTCTGCCCATTTCCTACCTAATGGATAAGCTGAAGATCCTAGTTAACCAACAGCCTACTTCCTCCTACCCCACTAGAATTGCCTTATGTCTGTCCCATGCATTCTTGAATTCCCCACTGTTTTTGACTTCATGACATCTGGAAGGCTGTTCCATGCATCCACAACCCTCTCCATGAAACAATACTTCCTCACATTACCTCCAAGATGTCCCCACTCTATCTTCAAATTGTGCCCTTGTTCTTGCATGTCTCTTTTTCTGAAAGATGCTACCCTCTTGGGCTTTGTTGATTCCCTTGAGATACTTGAAAGTTTCTATCAAGTCCCCCACTCCCTCCTTTCCTCGAGGGTATACATATTAAGCTTCTTTAATCTCTCTTCATATGTCTTCTGGTGCAGACCCTGCATGATTTTGATTGCCCTCCTTTGGACAGCCTCCTCCTGGTCTATGTCTTTGCAGAGATGGGGTCTCCAGAACTGCACGCAGTACTCAGATGGGGTATCACCAACTGTCTGTACAGAGGGATAACAATGTCTTGTTTTCTACTGGTGATGCCTCTCCTATGCATCCCAGTATCCCCAGCCCTCCTTACTGCCTTCTCCCACATTGCTTCACCTTTAGGTTATCTGATATAACTACCCCAGATCCCTTTCCATTTTTGTTGTTGTCAGCATCTCACCCCCCATTGTGTATTCTTCCCCTGAGTTTTTGTTTCCCAGGTGCATTACTTTGTACTTCTTGCATTGAATCTAAGCTGTCATACATTTGACCATTCATCTAACCTTGCCAAGTCCCTTCTCATCCTTTCCACCCCACCTTGTGTATCAACCCTGTAGCAGATCTTTGTGTCATCTGCAAAGAGACATACTTTTCCTTCCAGTCCCTCTGCAATGTCACTTCTAAAGACATTAAAATGACCAGACCAGCACTGAACCCTGTGGTACCCCACTAGTAATCCACCTTCTTCACTGTGGACTCCGCTTACTATTACCCTCTGCATCCTGTTGTCCAGCCAATGTTTTACCCAGGCTACCACCCTGGGACCCACTCCCAGGCTGGCTAATTTGTTTATTAATCTTTGTGTGGGACTGTTAAATGCCTTGCTAAAGTCTAGGAAGGCCATGACCACAGCCCCCAGTCTACTACTTTGGTTACCCAGTCAAATAAATCGATTAGATTCATCTGGCATGACCTTCCTGCTGTGAATCCATGCTACCTTGGGTCCTGTGCCCCACTGGCATCTAGGTACTCAACAATTCTTTCCTTCAGAAGTGATTCCATCATTTTCCCAACCACTGAGGTCAAACTGACAGGTCTGTAGTTTTCTGCCTCTGTCTTGCTCCCACTTTTGTGAAGGGGAATCACATCCACCCTCCGCCAGTCCTCAGGTACCACACCATCCTCCCATGATTTGTTAAAAGGGTAGTCAAAGGTGTTACTAGTTCTCCTAGTTCTTTTAGAATTCTGGGTGAATCCCATCAGAGCCCATTGCTTTGAAGGCTGATTAACAAACTGCACAGCCTAGGGGTGGATCCTAAAATAGTTCTGTAGGTGGAGAACTGGCTGAATGGCAGGAGTCAATGGGTTGTTGTAAATAGGTAGTACTCTGGAGAGGGAGCGGTGATGTGCATGGTGCCACAGGAGTCTGTGTTGGGAATGGTCCTCTTCAATGTTTTTACTGGGACATTACTGAGGATTCAAGGGAAGGTATGTCTCTTTGCAAATGATAGAAAGGTATGGAATTGGGTGGATGCAACAGGGGTGTTCAAAGAATGAGGGAAGACCTTAAAAACTGAAGAAATAGTCTAAAGAATCGGAGCTGGGATTCAGTGCAAGAAGTACAGGATCATGCACATAGGGCACAAGAACCAAGGGGAAAGTGCGAACTAGATGGGGAGGTACTATCAGTTACAAAGCAGGAAAGGGTACAGGGGTTATCATCTCGAAGTCCTTAGAGAAACTAGCAGTGTGATAAGGTGGCTGGAAAGGCTATCTAGATGCTTGGATGCATAGGGAGGGGTATCAGGAGTATAAAGAGGGAGGTCATCTTGCCCCTGTATAAGACACTCATGAGATATTGCACATGGAATACTGTGTCCAGTTCTGTAGGCTCCATCTGAGAAAGAACATAGACAGGGTGGAGGCGGTGCAGTGGAGGGCAACTAAAATGGTTCAGGGCCTGTGGGATAAGACCTATGAGGAAAGACTAAAGGAGTTTAATATGTATTCCCTGAAGGAAAGGGGTATGACTGAGACATACAAATACATCACCGTTATAAACAGAGTGCAGGAAGAAAGCATCTTCCAAGATAAGAGATGCTCCAAGTCAAGGGGAACAGCCTGAAGTTAGAGGGAAGGCTTAGGGAAACACAGCAACATAGAAACATAGACTTTGTCAGCGAAAAGGACCACCAGGCCCATCCAGTCTGCCCATTTTCCCTACCTGTCATAGAGGCCAGTGCCAAGAGTGGGTCACCTGCTTTAGCTATTCTTTCTCCTCTCTATGGTTCCCTTATTCCTAAACCATGCATGTTTTAATCCTGCTACAGTGCTTGCTCCCACCACCTCCTGGGGCAGGCCATTCCATGCATCCACCACCCTTTCGAAAAAAGCACTTTCTCTCATTTCCTCTTATACGGACCTCCCTCCAATCTCATGTCATGCCCTCTTGTTCTAGTACTCTTCTTACACTGGAATAAGTCTTCCCCTCACCTTATTTATGCCCTTGAGGTATTTGAATATTTCAGTCATGTCCCCTGCTCCCTCCTCTGTTTCATTGAATACATATTGAGGGTACCTTAACCTAGCATTGTATTACTTGTGCTGTAATCCTGCACCATCTAAGTTACCCTCCTCTGCACCATCTCCATCCTGTCTATGTCTATATGAAGGTGCGGCCTCCAGAACTGCATGCAGTACTCAGATGAGGCTCACCAGCATTTTGTACAGTGGAACCAGTACCTCCCTCCTTCGCTCATGATACCCTTCATACAAACCAACATGCCACTGGCTTTCCTGCCACCTTTGCTGCCTGCTTGGTGGCCTCAGGTCATCTGTGATAATGACCCCAGATGTCTTTCTCTTTGGTGACTGACAGCAGCTTCCCCATCGTGTAGCTCTCTCCCTGGTTTCTACTCCCATGTGCATTATTTTGTACTTCGTCATTAAACCTCAGATGTCTGTCCCAGACCATCTTTCCAACTTCTCTAGGTATTTTCTCATTCTTGCCTCACCCTCTGGTGCATCAGCTCTGTTGCATATCTTGGTGTCATCTGCAAACAGGCAAATCTTCCCCTCCAGCCCTTCTAAAATGGGCATGGGTCATCTCAATATGAACAAAAATGCATGGCAATGAATGCCACAATCATAAGGGCATCGCTGAAATAGCATCTGGTAAAACACCAAAGACCACAGAAATAGTGCATGCCTTAGAAACATGAGCTTCCTTGTTTTTCGCAGGGAGCCTTACCCCCTCCACGGAATTTAGATAACAAACTCAGGGGATTTGAGAGGGAAGAAACTAGGGACAATGAAACTTTTTGTTTTGTTTTGTTTTGGTCGGCGGCTCCTAGCCCTGAACAGGCTCATCTGTCTCCTGGTGACCTGCCCCCTCATGCTAGAAGCCCCCGATGAGTGGGACCGCCATGGGTGGAACTGTCATGGCCAGAGGGACAGGCACCAGAAGCGGCCCACAAGGGCAGCCGGGCATATTTTTTTGAGATTGCTTCCCTCAGAGCTGGGTGCATGCAATGACGCAAGCTGAGGAGGAACCCACACACTTCCATGCATGCTCCCTCAAAGCATCTGCACTCAGCTCCCTCCATGCTCTTGCACAGTGCCTTGCTCCCCAGCCTCTGCCAGGGGCAACCAGGTGCCAGCGCTGCATGTCCCCAAGAAGGAGAGCAGTCTTCCAGACCCTTGATCTTTCCCCCTCTCCTGCCAACCCCTGGTGGCCCATGCCCGCTCCCGAACACAGGTCACCAGTGTGGCGTGAGGTGTGGCGTCCAGCACCTCAACCCACAAGCGCCACCATGCTGGCTTTTTTTTTTTAAAGCCACAAAACACTGAGCATTGGGAGACCTGGAGGAACTGAACCATGGTCGCAGGTCTCCCATTCCACCATGTGCTGGTGCCTTAGCCACTCCACCACATGAGCATCTCAAACAGGCACCCAGCACATGATAACTTGATCCTTCACAAGAAAAACATACAGTGACAGGGTAGCAGTAATTCCCTACCACAGTTGTAGTGGTTCTATGTGATAATGGTGATTGGAATAGCGATCTGAGTTTGAGCAACTGTACATCACCAAAATAAATAACAGCTATGTACACTTGCAGCGACTATAAGAACTGGCACATTTTCTATTATGTGGGGGGCTGTACAAACCCTACTTAAGGATTCTCAACTCCAGTGGGTGCATATCGGGGGTAAAACTTAGAAAAAACAATCAGTCCCGACGCAAAAGTAATAGTGCCCAGAACTGAACTCGCACCCCAACCCCAGCCTGCCACCCTACCCACCATGCCACATGGCCAGATCGGCAGTCGACTAACGTACTCACACCCCATACCCTCCTTCCCCTTCCACCCATCACGCAGCATGGTCCCTCCAGCGCATATGTATATACATCTAGTTCCTGTCACCCTGTTCTCCCACCCCATCCTGTTGTTACCATCCAGGTAGCCCAGAATACAAGTGCTGTGACTGAGTCGCACTTTTGCAGTCGCTCAATCATGGTCGCTGTTTTCACTGGATATTGTGTTACATCCCTGTCACTGTAAATCCATGCACCGTCTACACAGTGTGGTTAATAATGCGCTGTCTTTCTTGCATGGTATTGACTCAGTACCTCTACAATGTCATTGATGAAGACATTGAAGAGGACTGGCCCTAGAACTGAACCCTGAGGCGCTCCACTGGTCACCTCCATTTCCTCTGACTGGGTTCCATTGACTACTACACTTTGTTTCCTGTCCCTTTGCCAGTTGCTAACCCAGCTCCCACATTGTGGCCCAAACTCGGACTATCAAGCTTGTTGACCAACCTTCTATGTGGAACTATATCAAAGGTTTTGCTGAAATCTAGGTAGACGACATCCACTGCTTCTCCTTGGCCCACTGCATGTGTTACCCAGTCAAAGAAATCAGTTAGATAGCTAGCCTGGTGGTGCTGAGGGTTCAGGTACTGGATGCCACACTCATGCCATGCCAGTGACCTGGGTTCAGGATCGAACCTGGGTTGCTGGGTGTCAGCCGGGTGGAGGGTTGAGCAGGACTGAGCTGCCGTAAGGTGCTTCTCCTCTCCAGGGATGGATATGAAGTTTCCACAGCCCTTGGCTACCACCTGGTGGATGGATGGCAGTTCAAGCTACAGGGGAGCTGGGCACTTGCCAGTGAAGGGCAGAAGGGGCTGAGCCGGCACCAAGGGTTTGTGTGCATTTCCACACACACATGACCATGTGCTGGGGCTCTGAGTGTACAGGGAGAAAACTGCAAAGACCAGTATGTATCCTCACCACCAAGTAGGCAGGAGGTGGCAACAAGGGTCAAAAGCTGTAATTAAAAAAAAGAACTCAGTTAGATTTGTTTGACAGGACCTTCCTGCTGTGAATCCATGTTGCCTCAAATCCTGCACCCCAGTGGATTCAAGGTGTTCCACAATTCATTCCTTAAGGAGTGTCTCCATGATCTTACCCACCACTGATGTGAGATTTACTGGCCTGTTTTATTTATTTATTAAAATGTTTCACCAGGAAAGCATGCTGAGCAACAAGTTGCTCATCTCCCAGTGCAACCTGGAGGGTAGGGAACAATGGGATAGAAAACAATGAAATGTTACAATGTTGGAATACAATTTTTGCTTACTTACATACTATGAAAGCAGGAGGGATTACAGGTGGATAACACTGGCCAACAATGCAACAGTTAAGCATAGTAGATATGAAGATACATATAGCAAATTGGCAACATTGGTGACAGTTGGTAACACTGGAACAAATATAATAACTTGACAACAGTAAGTAGCACTAGATGGTAAGGTGACCCAATAGTAATTGGCAACCATTAGTGTAACATAGATATACAAGATTTACAGTGACTGGAGTAAAGAGAGGAAGAATGGAAGGAAGGAACGAAAATTGAGGAGGGTAGAATGGAAGAAGGAAATTAAACTTACAGAGAGATGCAGACAGAGCATGATTTTCCACGCAAACAGAGAAACAGGATGGACTAAAGTGCATTTAGGAGGAGTATAGGGGTAGGTTATATGTGTTTAATTGAGTGTAGGGGTAGGCCAGTGTTAGGCTATGATAACCAGAAGGGCGGTAGGAGGAGAGGAGAGGTAGAGTGTGGCAGGGTGATGACAGAGAGGTAGTGCAGGTGAGGGGTATCCAAAGGAGGAAGGGGAGTTGAAATTCAACAGTGTCCTGTTATCCCTATCTGGGCAGGGTGGTGGGCATCCCTAATGGTAGGACACCTGTTATAGGTGATGAAAGTTATTTATATATAGTGATGTGAGAGAGGGACTGTTAGGGGAGGGATGTTGTGGGAGGGAGTAAAACGTCAACTATAGTAGGGAGTAGCACCCACCAGTGTGCTGGGTGACCTTGCCTGCACAAGGCAGTGATCTAGCAGTGACTGAGGGGTGCAGTAAAGGAGAAATAGGGGAAAGGGGTACAGTTGTTGCCCACCATGTACTATGGATCCTGCCTGCACAAGGCAGTGATCAAACTCACAGGAGGGAGATAAATTAAGGCTAGAGAAAGAAGGGAAGAACACTTTAGGAGGAGGAGAGTAGGGGACAAGGAGGAGCATGATCAGAGGAAAATAGGAGTGGTGGGGAGTAGGTATAGTAATATGGTTTAGGGGAGATGGCGGGGATTAGGGAAGGTCATGGCAGGCACAGGAAGCAGCAAGGAAGTTCTTGAGGGCAGAGTTAATGGAGTAGCAAGAGGATGAGTGGTGAATTTGAAGTGGAAGTGAATTCCAGATTTTGGGAGGCAATAAGAATAACCCAATTGGCCAATAAGGGTGGAGCAGTGTGGGACCACCAGGGTTCATGAGTCATTAGATCCTAGGGAGTGGGAATGAGGGGTGCAGTTGTAAGGGCAGGGAGAGACAGGAGGAAGTTCACTCAGCCAGTGCTTGAGGTGAATGTTGTGCAGTGAGAGAGAAGTCAGTTTGTCAGGAAAGGAGAATAGAGCATGGTAGAGATCACAATGATGAGTGCGGAGGGGTGTCAAAGGCAAAACAGCAAAGGAGTTGAAGAGGGTATCTAGTCTGGCCAGGAGGACTTAGTGGCAGCACCATAGACTACGTCACAGTAGTCGAAGATAGGATCATCTTCTGGACAATTTCACGCCTAGCCATGGGTGGGATGCAGGCACAGTTCCTGAGTAAGGCACCAAGCTTGGGACGCAATTTTTCTGAATGGTGTTGATATGACCAGAGAAGTTCAGGTGTTGGTCCAGCCAGACACTTAAATACCCGAGACGATACGTCCTCCAGCAAAGTCCCATCAAGGGTGTGAAGGAGGCAGAGAGGAAACCTGGTAAGTCTCTGCCTGGTGCTGAAGGTCATGGAGACTGTTTTTTGGTGTTGAGAGACAGTTGGTGGTTTGCAAACCAATGTTGAACTTTGTCGAAGTCGTGCTGCAAGTTGGATGCAACCTCGGTGGGGCAAGAGCCAGATGCATAGAAGACTGTATCATCAGTGTACATGTGAATGGAGGAGAATGGAGAGCCAGTGGACAGGAGATCATTTAGAAAATAAAGAATAGTACGGGGCCTAACACTGATCCCTGAGGAATGCCAGTTTTATGGAGGGGGTGGGAAATTGTGTCAGAGATCTTGACTGATTGGGTTCTGCCAGTGAGGTATACCTTGAACCAGTCTGTGGTTAAGGGGATAGCCCAGCTGTTGATAGGGTGTCAAGAAGAAGGAGTGGGAGACTGTGAAGACTTTGGCCAGATAGACAAAATGGCTGAGGTGATTTGGCCATTGTCTATTCCGTGAGGCAAGAATCAGTGAGCTGAAGAAGGGAGGTGGTGGTGGAGTGATTTTTCCTGAAGCCAGACTGATAAGCGTGTGAAGAAGGAGGAGTCATTGAGGTGAAGTGGTGAGCTGGGAGAGGGCTAGGTGTTTTGAAATTTAGCAAGGGTAGGGTGAAGAGAGATGGGGCAGTAGTTGCCAGGGAGGTGGGGTCTCCGCCTTTGGGGAGGGAAGGACCACTGCATGTTTCCATTAAGAAGGTACTGAGGTGGTTGAGAAAGAGAGGTTTAGGATAATAGAGAGTGGGTGTGTGATGGCTGGGGCTGGGGGGATAGTAGTTTAAGGTCAAGGCCATTCGGGAGGAGCCTTTTGAAGGGTTGATCGCTAGCAGGCCATTTAGGGTGTCATTTGGGAGTCCATAGAGAAGTATAAGGGGATGGGGGTCGTTCATAGGTGATAGGAAGGGGACAGGAAGGGAATAGTTTGGGAGAGATTGGAGTAGCTCATCAGCACAAGTGGTATAATATGAATTGAATTCAGTAGCTACTGCAGCTGGATTGGCAATGAGGGTGGCGTTTATCTGAAGTATAGGGTGGGTGAACAGGATGGGGGGTAAATGGGCATGGACCACTCTCCAGAACTTGGAGAGGGAGTTGATGTTTGTCGTGAAGGTAGATTTGAAGCACTCTGTTTTGGCTAGCCTGGTAGCCCGAGTGCAGGCATTATGGAGTTTTCAGTAAATAAGGTCATTTGCTAGCTGGGAGACTTTGTGCTGTTTCCAGGCCCGATCTCTGGCTCTGTAGCAGGCTAGTAATTCAGAGGTAATCCAGGGTAGGTGATGACATCTAACCTTGTTTCTTTTAGTGGTGAAGGCATTCCAGTTTTATAGGAAGATGTCTTTAAAATAGATTAGGACTTTATCAACCGAGGAGGTGCTTGCTAGAGGAGACCAGTCTGAGAAGGCAAGGCTATGCAGGAGAAGTTCCAATTCTAGGGATTTATAGGTCTGTATCTGTAGGGTTTTATGGGGATTTAGGGCTGTGAATTTATTTGAACAGGAAGACCAGGTTGTGGTCACTGAGAGCATCTGGAAGGATGCTGGATGAAATGATTCTATGGGGTGGGAAGTTAGGCTCAATCAAGTAGGGAGTGGTTTTGGGTCTTGTGATTAGGGTGGGTGGGTTCTGCAATTAGTTATGTGAGGCTGAGGGCACTGATAGCATTTCTTCTGGTAGATGTTGTTGGGACAACCAATTTAAATTGAGATTGCCAAGGATGTAAAGCTCACCAGATTGAGAGAGGGAAGTAATGGAAGTTAGGAGGTCAAGGGAAACAGTGGGCTAGAAATTTGGACAGCAATAGATACCGGTTACAAAGATAGGAGTGAGAAAGGAGGGATACATTGATGGCTAAGGCATCATGGGTTGCTGGATTGGAAGAGGAGAACACTGGGAAGTATTGGAGGGAGGTGTAGATATACATGGCCACTCCATCACCGCTGCCTGCTTTGTCTAGCTTTAGGATGGAGTAAACCAGGGATGGAGACCTAGTGGTCAGGAATCATGTTCTTTAGCCATGTTTCTGCTATAATTAGAATGTTTGATTTCAGGGCAACAACCTGGCTTGCAGGAGGTCTAATTTTGAAGTAGGCTATGAATGTTTAAGTGTAATATCTTGGCATACTTTATGAGGGATGTTTGGATAGGGGTATGGGCAGCGGCAATGGGGAGATGGCAGGGTGAAGGAAGTAGCAGGACCGGGTTGGGGTGGATGTCCCTGAGGTGAGTAATAGTAGAGTGAGGATGAGGAAGTGTAGCTTTGTGACTTAGAGTGATGAGGGCTTGGAGGCCGATTAGTGAGGTAGAAGGGTGGTATAGTGAAGAAGCAGGAGGTGGAGAACAACAAAAGACATTTGGTAAAATTAGTAGGGATGCATGTGGAATGATGAGGGAATGAGACCAGAATACGTTGGGGGAATGGAGTAATAGCATGAATATAAGCTGTGGCCTGGAGACAGGGGTTTGGATGGATTTGGAGTTATAGGGCACTGGGCTTTCAAAATCAGGATGGGAAGGCAGGGTGAGGTTAAGAAGTAAGGTTAGGGGAGGAGGTAGAGGAGAGAAGGATTTGGTGGAGAGGAAACATCCTTAGTGTCAAGGAGCAGCGGGGCGGACTTTGGTAGGTAGTAGACTACAAGTGGGTGTAGCTGAACAGAGTTACTTTGCTACTCGGGAAAGGGGCACAATGCTTAAAATAAAGCTCCTCAGGTATCCAGCTGAATAGCCTGTAGTAGGGAAGTAGAAAGTGAAGGATACTTGCTTAAGTATACACTCTCTAGTGGAGAAGCTGTATAACCTGCAAATGGGGAAGTAGGTACAAATGGAGAGGTAAAGAAATCTTGGTATTGTGGATCTAGGTATTACCCTCTAAGTGCTTTGCTGTAACTTCTAGGTGTTTCCCTTTAAGAGGGAAAGTGAAGTCTAACCAAGTAGGAGGTGGGCAGGTCTCACAACTCTGGTAGTCTGTTTAATTAAGGAAGGAGGTGGGAGGGATGGGCCAAAAATCACTAAGAAACCAGTTCAGGTTAGGCAAATGCTGCTCTACACTGTACAGCTCACAGAAGTGTGCAACTGAGTGAACTGGGAAGCAAACAGATCAGGACTTCACTATGCAGCTGCTAAAGGAAAAAAAGTAAAAGGTCAGTGTTCTCTGCAGTCTTATGCCTAGTCCAATGATTTCATCACTGGCTGCATCACTGGGCAGGAAACCAATGCCAGTGCTCCAGGGCTGTCTGGAACCATTCAGGTCCCACAGCATTGGGTACCAGGTATTCAAATAGTAAAGGGAGGAAAGCTCCAAAATCCCCTTTCCCTTGTCCTGGGTCAGGGACCAGACGTTACCTTGCGCAGCAAGGAGGAGGCGGGCAGCAGGCGCCTTCTAGCCCTGTCCTAGGTGGGTGGGTTGCTTGTAGTTCCTGCCTTCTCCCTGCTGCCACTCCTGTGAACAGGGACTACATATGACCTTCTCCAGTCCTCAGGGATTACACCAGTATTTGGGGACTCAGTGAACAGGACTGCCAGTGGGCTGCTAACTCCCCTTAGTTCTTTCAGGATCATGGTATGTATGCCATCCGGACCCATAGCTTTGCCCACTTTTAGCTTTGTAAGCTCTTTTAGTGCCCTCTCCTCTGTAAAAGGACTGGTGTCCACCCCCCCATGCTTTTGTTGTCTAACCATGATCCCTATCCTTCCCTTCCACTATGAAGACTGAGCAGAAATATTTGTTTAGAACTGACACCTTGTCTTGATCTTCTTCTGTGGTCTCTCCTTGTCCCTCTGAGTTAAGTGATTCCCCCTACTTTCTTCCCTCACTAATGTACTTGTAGAATGTCTTATCCCTTCCTCACTGACTTGAGCTAATCTTTCCTCAGTTTGCACCTTTGCTCTCCTTACAGCTTTTCCTGTCACTCTTAGACAATTCTGGTACTTCTCTATCTTCATCTCTTTGTGTCCCCTTATATATTCTGAAGGCCACCCTTTGGCTCTTACCTTTTCTGCTACAGCCTTGGAGAACCAAAGTGGCTTTCTCCTTCTCTTCTTTACTTCTCACTTTAACACATTGCTCTGTGACCCCTATAATGACCTCTTTAATATATGTCCATTACTCCTCAACTCCGTCTCCTATGTTTCTTTGATCTAGGGCTTCTGTAACACTTTTCTCATCCTGCAGAAGTCAACCCTCCAGAAATCTAAGATCCTTGCCTTTGTATGGCTGGAATGCAACCCTGAGTTGAATTTGAACTTGTACCATGTTGTGGTCACTGAATCCCAGGTGCCACCCGCTTGAGATCTGCAATTCTATCTCCATTGGTCGGCACCAAATCCAGGATTGCCCTTTCTTTGGTGGGTTCCCCACTAGTTGTCTGTGGTGCACCCCTGCAGTGAGTCCACCATATCTCAAGTCCTAACTGAGGCCCCTGCTGGATGGACCAGTCCACAGCTGACATGTTAAAGTCTTCCATCAGCAGACCTTCACCTTTGCTGTCATATTGTGTATATTATACAGCAATACCTGTTAACTTCCTCCCCTGATTTGGGGGTCTGTAGACCACCCTGTCTGAACTGCTATTCCCTTTCCTGCCGAAGGGTGACTCATAGTTCCACTATCTCCTCATGTTTGCCTTGTATTGTGGTTGTTTTGATGCTGTCTTTGATGCAAAGAGCCACCACCCTTCTTGTCTATTCTGTCCCTTCTGAACAGAGCATAACCTGGTACATTAATCTCTCAGCTGTGGTTGCCAGTGAACCATGTTTTGGTTATGGCCACTATGTTCAGCTCTTTCTCTGTCATTACAGCCACTAGTTCTAGGACATTGTTACCCAGACTAGGCGTTTAAGTGCATGGTCTTCAATATACTGCTGACCCCTTCCCTGCTTATGCATTTGTCCCATTGTCTCTTTTCTTCAGCTTTGGTATCATTGAAGTGCTGATTACCTATGCCTACTATGTCCATTTCCAACCTTTTGGGTGTCTCTGCCAAGTGCATACTATCCTGGTCTTCTATGCTATCTCTTGTTAACTGTGGGAGTGGGCTTCCTGAGTATCCCTGCATCTTACAGCCCCCTCCATGGCTAGTTTAAATGTTCTCTAAGGAAGCATTTAAACTTTTCATTGAGGACTGTAGTGCCCTCAGTGGATGGATGCAGGCCATCACACTTGTACAGGCATGCATCAGGCCAGGTGGTTCCACAAGCTCCAATGTAGTCAAAGCTGCTTTCCTGCACCACCCTTCATCCAGTTGTTGAAGCTCCAGATGCATTGATTTCTTGCCTCCCCCTTCCACACAGACTGGTAGGACCTCTGAAAATGTTACAGAGTTTGCCACCTGCCCAAGTCTCCTACCCATCTCCTAAATTCCTCTTGTACTGACTCCATGCTAGCTCTCTCCTTTTCAGTCGTTTGTCCCTAGTTAAACAATGACATCTAGCCCTCCCTCCTTGACACTCCTAGCAATTTTGTGGATTTGCTACCCTCCCTCGAGCTGTGCTTCCTGGGAGACACCTTACAGTACCTCCTCTTCATCCCCCTGTCTGTGAATAGATCCACATTCCAAATGATTTAGTCCTCCACCAGGATACATTTACTGCTTCTTTGGGGTTCTCTGGCTTCAGCCTGTGTGCTCTCCTCCCTGTTGGCCTGGGGTTTTCTGGGTTCTGTTCGTGTGCTGTCCTCCCAATTGGCCTGCACATCCTCCCTGGTCTCAACTTTGGGCTCCCTGTGGGGCACTCCCACTACTCAAGAACAGCATACTTGTTTGTAAGTTGGACAAGGTGGGGGATGTGCATTTGTCCCCCTCCCTAACCCTCCCTAAGCCCACTGTAGTCCATCCAGACCTATGTCTGAGTACCCGTTGTGGCATTGTCTGGTGACGTGGTGGCCCATGGGTGGGTGAAGGTTCCAGTACTCCTGCAAGCTCGGCCTGGAGCCTGGTCACTTCTGCCCACAGCCCTGAGAGGTGCCTGCAAATGGGGCAGAACTGCAGCCCCAGAATGTACTTCTGAAGATTGCTGCTCCACATCCACTGCACTGCACCACGCCTTGTGTCATCCTGTTGTATTCTAGTATGTCCTCAAATATGCACTAATTTCTTCTGTATATGCCTTGAGTTTCCCAAAGGTTTTATTTTATTTTTAATGAGACTGTTACCTGTGGTGTTTGTTACTGCCCGTTGGTTTTACTGTGAGTTTTGCATGTGCTTCGTCTATATGGGGTTCTGTCTAGCTTACTGACTGAAGTGGTATGCAGAGGTATGATAGGCCCCTACCTGCTATGATGCTGGAAGTTGTAATTAAACAGGTACCTATGAAGGTAGAGAGAGAGTCTTGGGGTGGGTGGGCAAGAGCTACCTCCTGCCATCTAGAATAATCAGCCCAGCTTGGAGTCTCCCTGTAACTGCACAGATATGTAGGTGCATTTTATCTTTTGTTTTTTTAATGCCCTGTATTTGAGAAAATACTAATGCCCCATATGTAGGAAAATATTTTTCACAGAGAGCTGTGGATGCCTGGAACATCCCTACCAGAAGGAGTGGTAGGGGCTAAAATTGTCACAGAATTTAACAAATGAAGTGATATAGGTTAATTGTCTGTATTGACATTTTTTAATGTTTAACAGTGGTATGATGAACTACGTGTTTTTCTTTTGTGATAGCATAGAGCATAGTAACATAGTGACTTCCCAGCAAACTTGGGCCAGGCAATTATTTGTATTTGTGTCTTGTGAAGGTTCTGATATAGCATTTAAAATGAACTCATTTTGTAGACAATTGTGTGACCATTAGCAAGTTTTAATAACATGTTTTAATGATGTCGCAGTGTCCATATTGATACTTAGGAGCATAATTTAATACATGTTTATGCACAAAGATTTTTTAAAAAATGATGAAAGAAAGCAGATGAGGAACTGCATACATTGTGGAACTAGAATGGTATGCAATCACGGTGGGCATGCCAGGGGTGTTGAAAGAATGAGGAAGACCTTTAAAACTGGAGATAGTTTCTGAAGAATGGCAGCTGGAACTCAATGAAAAGAAGTGCAGGATCATGCACGAGGGGCACAACAACAGGGGCAGTGCGAACTAGATGGGGAGGTAATGACAGTCACAAAGCAGGAAAGCTACCTGGGAGTTATCTCGGAGGACCTAAGATAAATTAAGCATTGTGATAAGGCAGCTGGAAAGGCTATCCAGATGCTTGGATGCATAGGGAGGGTAACAGGAGTATAAAGAGGAAGTCATCTTGCCCTGTATAAGACACTCATAGCGATCACACCTGGAATACTGTGTCCAGATCTGAAGGCCTCATCTGAGAAAGAACATAGACAGGGTGGAGGTGGTGCAGTGGAGGCAACTAATATGGTGCAGGACCTATGGGATAAGACTTATGAGGATACTGGATACTGGATACTGGATACAATTAGGACAAAAGAAGGAACAAGGCCGATCTGGATTGTGCTCCCACAACAGTGTGATATTAAACAGATTATTGAGCGAGTAACCATGAATCAAGCCTAGTTTTAAAGGAATCAAAATGATCTGCCTCTACAATAGGAAATGAGGAAAGCCTAAAGGAGTTAAATATGTATTTCCTGGAGGAAAGGGGTGGGGGTGCATAATTGAGACATACAAATACATCACTGGTATAAACAGAGTACAGGAAGGAAGCATCTTACAAAGTAAGAGATGCTCCAGGTCAAGGGGCACAAAGTGAACTTAGAGGAGGAAGGCTCAGGAAATGTGAGAAAATATGTTTTCATGGAGGGTGCTGGATGCCTGGAATAGCATACCAAAGGGGTGGTAGGAGGTAAATGGTCACAGAATTTAAGAAGGAGAAGTGAATTAGGTTAACAGTCTGTATTGAAAATGTTTTTTTTTTCATATTTACAGAGTGGTATGATTAACCACATGTTTTTCGTTTGTGATAGCATATAGCATAGTTACATAGTGACTTCCTAGCAAACTTGAGCCAGGTAATTATTTGAATTTGTTTCTGGTGAAGATTCTGATATAGCATTTAAAATGAACTCATTTTGTAGACAATTGTGTAGCCATTAACAAGTTTTAATAATATGTTTTAGTGATTTTGCAGTGTCCATATTGATATTTTTGTGCATAATTTAACATATGTTTATGCACACAGATTTTTTGAAAAAAGGTTTAAAGAAAGCAGATAAGGAAGTGCATACATTGTGGAACTATTTATGTAATGTGGAGACTGTTCCACTCCTTATATAGGCTAGTGTATGCTTCCCATTCACAACAAGGTTATTCTTTACCGAGTGGTTACTATGGCAGATGACCCGAGAGCGAAGCTCGAGAGGTTCAACAGTGGTCATAGTAACCACGAGGATAAAGATTAGCCTTTGTTGCAAAACAGAAAGCCATACAGGATTCTTTATAGTGTACAGACATTCTCAATAGGCAATAAAACTACAAACTCTAGCTCCACTAGAAATAGCAATAGAAGAGTTTACTGTACTGAAGCCTGACACAAGTATACAAACAGATTAGTAGCCAGAAACATCAATATCCTAACAAACAGTAGGTTGCATAATTCATCACTCTATCACTGGTAAACGGAACTCAGCAGCTGCCGCCGATCTTGGTGAAGACAAAAAAACATAGAAAGAAAAAACAAGGGTAGGAGGCTTTTAGCAAACTTACTGTACTGCAGCTGACTGAACAGTTATGGTCATACACAGTCTCAAGCGACACCGGACACATCACGTATCAGATGTAGCTACTACCCAATCCACCACTCAGTAGAATACTGCAACCTCGCACCCCTCCCTACCCATATCACTACGTCCCCTTCTGGTGTGCAATTTCAAAAAATGCTTTTGTTTGCTGGGGAAGTGGTTTATGATTGTACTGTGACTGGTTACTAAGGATACTAAAATGCTCGAGGAAAAGACAGTGTGACATCCATACTGAAGCAGAATGAAGTCGCTCTGCTGCATTAAGGACATCATTACTACAGCAGAACCACATTTTGAACAGATTGATTTTGGGTTAGAACAATGTTCTAACATACAGTATATTACAATTGAGGCTGGCAGTATAGCCAGAAGTTAATGGGCTATGAATGAGCTTATACATCCAGCAATCCTGGGTTTGATTTCCACAACCTCTGCTTGCATACTGTGTGACTATGAGCAAGCCACTCACCCACCCCCGACTCTGCCCTTACCTTTCACATCCACATAAACATCCTAACGCCACCACTAACACTCAAATTGGACTCCTTTAATGGCACATGGACTGCCTCCTCCTGATGGCCTTAGGCTTGCCATTACCCTCATCACTGTCCCTAGTGGACTATGTGGCCCTGTGTATGGGGCAGCAGATAATTCACACCCAGAAAATTCAGGTCTCCTCAACAAGGTGTGCAGGTCTCAACTGGTGCCCCTAGGCTCACCCACACCTGCTCCCTCATTCCTCTGCTAATCTTCTCAACCTCAATGAAAGACTCCACTACCATACCTGCCTACTCACCAAGTAAATCCTGCCGGTCACTCCTCCTGGGGTCACCACCCTCTCCAACTTGCCACCGCCTATCTCCACCCACAACTCAGACAAAGCTATACTGCAGTACCCACAGTAAAACCTCCCTTGCGAGAGATCATTCCACTACAGGGTCCCTGTTTGGTTTAATGCACTCCAGCCACCATCACTAGCACACCAAGATTGCCCATTTCAAAGTTGCTCTCCGAAACCACCTCCTCAATATCCGCTCCTGTAACTGCAACTAGCCTGTGCTGTCATGCTACAATGACCCAAACCTCTGACAGTCCATTATGGACTGCAACTTCTTACAACAATGTCTGGCCCATAAATATGATGAACTATACTGTAACGCATGCTCGCCATGTTAACAATGTTTTTCTACTATGCTTATGGAAATATCTGTATCCAAAACTGTATATAATGTATGTGAACAATGTATGTAACCCATACATGATGGGTATTTCTTTGTAAATTGTACCTGTCGGTTTTATTCTGTCCTCCGTGTGATGAGGTACTTTTGTAAATGAGCCCTTGGCTCAAAGGTTGTAAATCAGATATTTCAAATAAATAAATAAATATAAATGCTCCCAGGTTGCCCTTGAAAACAGGCATTTGTGCCTGGTGGGCCTTACCCAGGTACCAAAAGAATTAAAAAATGACTATATGAATTATTTTTGAGGTATGTTAGCAGTGAAACAGTGCATATTAATTTTATGATTATTATGTGAATTTCAGCCATTTTCCTGATGAAGAAGTCTTTATGATCTCAAAGTTTTGCCTATTTTGGAATAAAATATATTAACTGATGAAAATAAAACTATACACTTCCTGTGAAGATAGATCTCTGATCTGATTTCTCAGTGATGCTTATGTTTTGTCTGGCCTGTCTCAGGCCTTTTAACATTGCATCTGAAATCTGAACCTCCTTCCTCACTCTTAATTACACTTTATGCTTGGGAGAACCAGAGTAACTTGACATGTGTATGAGCCTATGAAGCTTTCAAAGATAATTTAGTCAGACTGAAGCATTACACAAAATGTAGTGCTTTGAAACTCTCCTCAGCAGACTGCTACAAGTAATTAGCTAACTGATAACACAAAACCTCCAATACTATTTAGTCTGTTAGGAAACTAGAGGGCTCCCTTTTCTACTGAAATAGAAACAACTGCAGGGCTCCACCCACTGCAGCCTTAAAATGAATGGGAAATGAGTAAACAAAGTACTATTGAGCAATTTAATTCAATAAAGGTGACAAAAGACAAGTGATGTAGCATAACAAGCTAAGATGTGCAACAGAAGGAAACATAACAGCAACTGGAGGTGCACATGTACACAAACTGAAGAAACTTGAGAACTATGGTGAACTGGAAATACTAATTCCCGTGAAAGAGCTGGCAAAATTAGGAAAAACAGAGCTGAGATTCACAGTGACCTGTGAGAAAGGTAATAGGTAGACACCCTGTTTTTTTAAATAAGAAATAACAAGAAATTCAAGGTATAAAAAGAAATAACAAGAAATTCAAATATATAAAAAGAATGAAATGAAACAAACACATGAATAAAATGAAACAATTGTTTTTGGGAGGCAAAACTAAATAAATGCTTGCAGCAGTTTTTGTTTAGGCTCCATTGTTATCACAGAGACAGTCCAAAAGGAAATGACAGCAGAATTGTTTAATTCACAAAAGAAGAAGAAGAAGAATCAGCATTTATATAGTGTTTTTCATACACAATGTATCTCAGTGCTTTACAAGCAATGCTAGACTGGTAGTGAAGTGACTGAAGGTGTAGTAGTGGCCATATCGCACATCAGTACCACACACAGCCTGGACAATTGCATGAACCAGTTTTATGGGAAGGGGAATATTGGCTAGGACACCGAAGGCTCCCTACTCTTTATGAAGAATGCCCTGTGTTCTTTTACTTCCACCTGACACCCACGAGGACAGCACCAGGATGGGTTGAAGGGACCTCAGCTTAACATTTCATCCGAAGGACGGCACACCCCAGCAGTATAGCACCTCCCTAATACTGCACTCAGTGCCAGCATTTTAGGTACAAGTCCAATCCTGGTGGGACCAGAACCCACTACCTTCTGGCCCAGAGGCAGATGTGCTACCAACTGAGCAATGCTGACACTTAAAACCTTTCATGACCATATCATAATCCTGCATAATACAATGTAGTATCCTAGGAATGTAATTTCTAGTGTATAAGGTAATTTTGAGGTAGATTACTAACATCTGAAACTTGCCAGCAGAAGCAGGCCTCACGGTCTATCAAGTCTGCTTGAATGCAGCTAGCCCCAATACTGCAGCTGCCCCACTCCATAGCCCCTCTCAACCTCGGAAACTGCTCAGCATTGTTTACCCAGCCTCCCTTGCCCTGTCTCATGCTATTTTGAAACTGTCCACCATCATGCATGCCACCACTTCCTCTGTTACAGCATTCCATTTCAACACCACCCTCTTAGTGAAATAATGTCTCCTCATCTCCCTCCCTCCTGAATCTGCCACCCTCCAGGCTTAGCCTGTGACCACTTGTGTCCCTTTGCTTCCTCAGCTTAAACAATCCCTCTGTGCTGGATTTGTTGATCCCCTCAAGTATTTAAAAGTTTCAGTCATATCCCCTGATCCCTCTCTCTCCAGGGTGTACAAACGCAGGTGTCTTATCCTTTCTGTGTAGGTTCTGCCTTCCATCCCTGTATTAATTCCGTCACTCTATGCTGCACCACCTCGAACAGTTTGATATCTTTCATCATATACAGATGCCAGTACTTGTACGTACTCACATATAAATGTGATAATGAGAAATAAAACAAAATTTTCAATGAATAAAAAGAAATAACAAGAAATTCCAGAAAAATAAAAAGCAAAATTATAAAAAAAAAAAGAATTTCACTGGTCTCTAGGTAACTGCAAATTATAGGGAAGGATATACTGAGCAAGAAAGAAGAGTACTACTGTTCAATATATTTCTAAAGCCTATTGCAGGTGGCATTGACACAGGGCCATAACAAAGATGAAATGTAGACACTGGCTATCCTGTTGTTATGATTATGGATAAACCATGGTGGTACAGGGTTCAACCATGGATAATACATAGGGCACAGATATAGTCATTCATGGTTTATCCATGATTTTAACCATGGGTTTCCATTGTCAACCACTCACGACCAATGACCCAGGAAAAGACCATGGATGGCCATGGATAATCTAGTTTCAGGATTGTTTGAGCTGCCCAAAGTCAGCCATAGTTATCCATGATTGTTAATTTGGGGAAGCCATTAAGAGGCCATTTTAATGGTTCCATGTCAGAATATCGACAACAATGTTGTCAACATCTCAGACAGTGACAGGAACAATGCTGACTGTTGGCATTATTCCCCGTCAGGAACAGAGTGTTTTTGAGGGCTTCTCCCCAGCACCCCCTTACAGGAGGCTATGCCTCGCACACCCCATCTTTAAATAACCAACTCTGAGTCAGAGTTGGTTATTAGGCTAAAGGCGTACAGACAGACAGCATTGGTGTACAGCGGGACCATCACAGCAACCTGCTGAGATTTGTCACTGTGATGGTCTTCACTGTAGAAAAGTCAATATGCTGACAGTACACCAGTTTTAATGAGCTTGGGAAGCCCAAAATGTGTATAATGATTAAAAGCTGCATACACCTGTGACCTGTGCCTCAGCCTGATAAAAGGGGCTGAGTTTCACTCCAAAGTGGTAGGTGCCAAGAGACAGAGTGAAATGTATAGAAGCAGAATTTAATTTTTATTGATTTTTTTAATTTTATTGAAATCTAGGATTACAAATACCTTTGAGCAGGAACTTCTCATGTACAAAGGTTCCATGTTGAAGGAATGGGGAATATATAAATACAAAGGTCGACATAATAATACATTGTTAGTACTTCTGAAATGCTGAATGTGAGCAATGCTTTAAGATAACAAAGTTGAAAAAATGAAAGAAAGAGGCCAGCAGATTTTCTTTTGAAGAAATTCAGTGACTTGCAAAAGCAGCAGGGATGGTCAAGGGTTTGGCAGTTGAAATTCAATGTCAAAATGTGCAAGGTGATGCACCTAGGGAACAAGAACCGAGGGCAGAGTACAGGATGGGAAGGGTGAGACTCAGTATCACGGCTGAGGAATGAGTTTGGAGTTATCAGCAGTGACTTCTAGGCAATCAATCAGTGCAACATGGCTTATAGAAAGGCAAATAGGATGCCTGGATATATTGAGATGGGTACTGATAACAGAAAAAGGGAGATAATACCTCACCTGTATGGATCCTTGGTGAGGCCACACCTGGAGTACTGCACCCAGTTGTAAGGATCCTCACCTTAGGAAGGATAGGGATGAGGATAGGCTCAAGACAATGCAGCACAGGATAACAAAATTATACATGGCCAGCAGGGAATGTTCTATGAGCAGTACCTCAAGGCACTGAACATGTACTCACTGAAGACCATAAGGGAGAGGAGATACAGTATAGAGACCTTCAAATTCCTAAAAGGAATTAATTGAGAAAACTGTGGGGAACCTTTTAATTTGAATACCAACCAGCTCATGGTCTCATTGTCATGAATGAAAGCTATCAGGAGAGAGGTCTGGGATGGATGTGAGGAAATACTATTTTACAGAAAGTGTAATGGAGCCATGGAACATGTTGCCAACCAGGGCGGGGGGTGCAAAACCATTAGTGGTTTTATGCATGGTTGGGACAGAAAGAAGGGTATAGTTGCTGTTCAGAGCAACAGAATCGGCAGGAAAATGGAGGGGATTGGGGAGGTTTAGGACCCTGGAGGTACAGTAGGACCCAAGGCTAGGTAGGAAACTGGCAGACTGGATGGACCATTTTTGTTTGTTTGTTTCTGTTGTCATTGCCTTTTTTCTATGTTCCTAGAACCAAAAAACAGTTCCATTTTTGTTGAAGTACAATATACATCCTTCTTGGTTTTCTGATATATTAAACTATCTTTGGAACTGCATACAGACTGCCCAGTGTTTTCTGTTGGGTGTTTGCTGAAGTGCCTATCAACCACCATATGCAATCCTGTCAGATGTATAGCAATAATCCATGACTGGATGTATCGTAATACAGGTCTAACTTCATGTCATAAGTGCACTGTGAGGTATAGAAACACAAAAACACAGACTGTGTCAGCAGAAAAGGACTTGTAAGTCCAACCAGTCTGCACTGCTTACCTGACTTTACTATACCCTAGAGCTTGTTTGGTCACAGATGTCCCTCCTTCCTCCCTTTCCTCTGTTTAATATGATTCTAGGTGATAACCTTACCAACAAAAACACTGCAGCACAAAACGCTGCAATCAAAACATTGAGAGTAAATATCAAAGTCGGTAAAAACATTGACCACACAAATACCAAGGCAACATAAAAATATAAAACACAAAGGTAAAAACAGCAGGATTTCATTATTTTGTGAGGGCTCTGCACCTCACACCATCTGGAATTTTATAATCAGCTCTGAGGGTGTGTGGACCTCGCAACGTGAGAAACTCTGCCAGTTAAAAGTCTTAAAAACAAAACAAGAAAATATTCAGTTTGAGGAGATGGGGAACCAAACCCTGATCCCCAAGTCTCCTCTGCTGCAGGATCAAGTGCCTTGCCACTCCCACCACGGGAGTGGCTCAGCCAAGCACCACACCTCCTGCTACCTTATCTGTTTCATTCCCACTAGTGCTTTCCTTCCCTGCCCACACATAGAGACAGGTAGTTGTAACATCACAGTGATCTTGTCCTCCTGTCACTGTAAAGGATCCCGATACTTAAAGCCACAATGTTGGTGACATGGAAAGGTGGTGGATGCGAGAATAGCCTGCCCCAGGAGGTGGTGGCAGCCCGTACTGTGTTGGGTTTTAAACACGTGTGGGACAGAAACAAAGGAATAATAGAAATAAGAAGAAAAGCTAAGCCAATGACCAATAAGGGTCACGGTCACTTTGAGCTAGCATAAACAGGCAGACTGGATGGGCCTGGTGGTCTTTATCTGTCAAAAGAATCTATGAGTCTATGAATTATTGCTGCAATATTATTGAAATGATGTTCTATGAGGAAGTATTTCCTCACATCCCTCTTAAACTCCCCCATGTTTAAGGACATGCCCCTATGTTCTGGTGCTCCTGCTTCTGTGAAAGAGACTCCTCCTGCTCCTTGCTCACTCCTGTGAGGTATTTACAGGTCTCAGTCATGCCACCTCTCACTCTCCTCTTTAGAGTTGGTACATGTTGATCTCTCTAGTCTCTCCTTACATTGTTTTCATGTAACCACACACCATTTTGTTGGCCACCTCTGGACCACTTTCACCATATCAATGTCCTTGCAGAGTTGCAGCCTCCAGAACTGGACACAGCACTCCAGGTGTGGTCTCACAAGTGAGTGATACAGAGCAACACCACCTCCATTCTGTGAGAAATCCCCTCTATGCACCCCAGCATCTGTATTTCCTTGCCTACTGCTTGTCGCATCTCACTGCCTCTTTGAGATCATCCATATGATCACCCCATGGTCCTTCCTTGCTTGTTAACCACAAGTACCTCCCTTCATTCTTTACACAGCCCCTGGGATTCCCCACCACAGGTGCATGACTTTGAACTTCTTGGCATTAAATCCCAGCTGCCATTCCATAGACCTCCTCTAGTTGTCCCAGATCCCTTGCATTCTTTCCACTCAATTCTGGGTGTTCACCCAACTCATGGATGTTTGTGTCATCTGCAAAGAGACAACCCTACCCTTCCAAGTCCTTAGCAATGTCATTTATGAAGACATTGAAGAGGACAGGATCCAGAACCAATCCCTGTGGTATGCTACTGATCACTCTCTCATCCTCTGACTGACTACAGTTTACCACCACTTTTGTCTCCTATCTTTCAAACAGTTAAATACCCAGCTCACCACCTTCTCCCTACCCCTAGTCTGCACAGTTTCTTTATCAGCCTCCTGTGTGGCACAGTGCCAAAGGTTTTACTGAAGTCTGGACAACATCCACCCCTTTATGATCCACCTCCTAGTTACCTGATTAAAGAAATCTACGAGAAAAGAACCAAATCTCATGCTCATGTTAGAACTGCAATGTACTGCAATGATTGCACTCCAATTCATCAGATAATATTGTCACTGAAATATGGAGGAAGCAAAAATCTCACGTAGAGAGAGTCTGAATCAATTTATTAGGCCTCAAAACATATTTGTTTAATCAAGCCTTTAACTGAAGGTGTTTTAAAATAATAGCATTTTTATAATGGCTAGTTAGCTGCTGCTCCCAGCTGAATTTTGTATGTTGTTGTCGCTTTAAATCTGTTTATTGTATTTTTAAATGTTTTTGTATGATATGTGTGTTTATATTGTACAGCACCCAGATTCTTCGGAGATGGTGCTATATACTCTTCCTAGCGATTTTCAGATGGGACTATGCACTCACCTACTGAATCTCAGCTCCTGCGCCTGTCCTGAAGGCTAGCTAAATCACGCCCTGTAGTCTGGCCATGGAAAGTCTAATTGCCCTAATTGGCATCTAGCTGCCACTGCTGATCTTGTGTACTTGCCCTGTAAACAGTTGCTGTCTTCTATGAAAACCAGTCATTGCCTATGTAACCCTGTACCCTTTTTGTCCTATACTGTATTGTTTGTATATTTTATTGTACTACCTGTCCTAAGTCTAACAGCTGCCACTGTTGTGTTGTATGTCACCGCCTTCTTCAATGATTATTGTACAATGTCATTGTACTCCTGTACACAATGTCCTTCTCTGTATTTCTTGATTGTACTTGCTCAGCTCTATGTAACTAACTCTGGGTTGTACCCTGAAAAAGGTACCTTCCGGCCCAGTGGGCTTACCCGTTAACAAAATTTAATAAATAAATAAAAAACAAAACAGGCACCACTAAAGAAGTATATAGCCTCAGTGTTGTGTGCTCTGCTCCTTCATCAAGAAGCAATGCATTGCTTACTGAAGAAGTGCAGAGTGTTCCAGTGCTGAGGCTATATGCCTGCTTGCTGGAACCCGTATTTGTTTTACCTTGATTTTGCATTATAAACCAATTTGACTCAATTCTCTGTATGTGCAGAGCTTGTTTCTCTCAAGAAATGTATGAAATTTGTTTGACATGACCTTCCCACTGTGAATTCATGCTTCCAGTTGTCCTGAAGCCCATTTGCCTCCAGATACCTCCTTCAGTCTCCTCTCAGCAGGGGTTCCATTAATTTCTTCTGATGACAGACTGACTGGTCTGTAATTGCTAGCCTCCTTCCTGCCACTGCTGTTGTGTAGAGGGACAGCAGCAGCCCTCCTCCAGCCTCTGGATCCATATCTGTCTCAAATGGAGTGCTGAATAGTGTTGTCAGAGGGTGACTAGCACTGTCCACAGTTCCTTTAGTGCCCTTACAGTAGGTGGATCCCATCCCGCCCAATGGCCTTGTTTTCATTTAGGGCTTCAACTTTGGGCAGACTCTCTCTTCCATAAATGGATTTGTGTTCACTCCACTAAACCTCCTCCAGCGCCTGTACATGTCTGTCCATCCCCTTCATCTCTGAAGACTCCCAAGTCCCCTGGGTAAGTATATCTATGGCCCAGAGATCTTTTGCTATTGGGCTCCTCCTGGTTCAATTCCTCCCAGCCAACATAGCTGCCTCCACTAAGCTTGGTCCTTTCAGGTCTCCCTCAGAAGCCATCTGACAAGCACTCGCTGCTGCAACTGTACATAATCCCCCACCTGCCCTTACCCTCACCCCTAGGCTAGGTCTGCCTTGTCTACTTTTGCCTTATATACCTGGGGTCTCAGGCAGCATCTGTTAACTAATGTAATAAAATATCTCCGGTTGCTACCTGACATGGTACTCGTGTACCTATATTATGACTACTGTGATCTACCTATTTACCAAGCGTGTACCACCAGTGAATGCCTGTAACACTGGTTGCTTTTTTAATTTAAGTGTTACGTACTGTACTATTTTGTTTGCTGTGGTGCATTGCTCTCTTGACAGGTGCCTTTGTAAATGAGTCTATGACTCAAACGCTCTGTAAACCGATGATCTAATAAATAAATAAACAAATAAAATAAAAGTATTTATTTAGAATTTCAGCTTTTCTTAATCTTCCTCTGTACAGTCCCCACCCATGGTCTTCTGATTCTCAGCATACCTGCCCTTCCCTCCGCTTTTGGCTCACACTCCTGAAGAAAGTCTTATTCCCATTTTGACCTCCTGGGTGATTCATTCCTCAAGTTTGAGCCTTTGATGTCTTTACCTCCTTCCTGCCTCCCTTTCTCATATAGAAACACTACATTGTCCACTACCATTTGGGTCTCCTTGTACTTCTTAAAAGCTGTTTTTCCTCCTTATCACTTTTGTCACCTCCTTTGAGAACCACAGTGACTTCAATCTCCTCTTACCCTTCTTTACTATGGTGCTCCAAACCCTCAGGCTGTAATCTAGCACTGAACTGCATTTGCAGTTTGATGAAGATGACCGCTGCTACCTTCCCTGAGGAGCTGCTTCTTCAAGCCACCCAGCTGCCCAGACCCACTGCTGCACCTCTCCAGGGGCTGCTGCTGATTTCAACCACATTGCCCAGCCGCCCATTGCTCCTAAGAGCATGCCAGCACCAGACCAATCACCAAGCTTTCTGCCAATGCTCCCAGCAAGACCGTTACCTTAGTTGAATCTTTCAGCAAAGCTGCACAGCCTCAGGTGCTCCAAGCTCCTTGCACTGTATCTAGCATCGAACCACGTTTATGTTCAATCAAAGAGGACCCACAGCCACCTTTCCTGAGGAGCTGCTGCTTCAAACCACCCAGCTACCCATACCTGCTGATGCACCTCTCCAGGGACTGCTGATGATTTTGGCCACATCACCTAGCCACCCATTGCTCCTAAGGACGTGCTGACACCAGACCGACCACCAAGCTTTCTGCTGCTGCTCCCAGCTTCAAACCATTACCATGGTTCGATATTTCAGTGAAGGTTGCACAGCCTCAGGTACAGGACTGCTCTTGCTGCTGCCTCAAACAAAAGAACTTTTGTATTTGTTGGCCTTTTTTCCTTATATCCTATTGGTAGAGCTTACTTTAGCAGCTTAGTCTGATTGGCCTAATGCTTATTTGAATTCTCTGTATGCTATACTCTTAAAGTTTGCTGCGACTTTCTGCCTTTGTTAGTGTGGGGTGTCTGTTAATTTTATCTTTATAGTTTAAGTTGTATAGCCTTGCCGTAGTACTCAGACCTCGCTCATTTAAAAATCTTATCAACATCCTGCTAAAAGCTGACTTTGGCTATTTTTAATGTTAGTAGTTTAATTCTCCCACAGTGAAGTTACAGTTATTTTGACTGTATTTTAAGATTGTTGTAGTACAGCTTTATTTTCTGCATTGCCTATCTGAATGCTGATCCTGTCTTCTCTCCCCATAACCCGCTCCTTGCCATCGCTCTCCACTTAAGCCCTCCCTCGCTTCTCTCCATTACCTCTTCATTAAGCCCTCCCAAGCTCTCGCGGGTAACACTCAGGGCTTGGTGCCCTACTCAGATCATGCTGCCTCTCCCTATCCTGTCTGCTTTATCCTCTGGGGACTACCCATTCCTTTTGTCTCTGTCCCCACCTGGTTTCTTTGTTTTCGCTTCTGACTGCCCCCAGCTGATCCCAATTTATCCTAGCCTTCTCTTCCTCCCCAAGCCCTCAGGCAGTAATCAGCATCAAACTGCATTTGCAGTTCGATCGAAGAGGAACCACTGCTGCTAAGCCACCCAGCTGCCCAGAACCACTGCTACACCTCCAGGGGCCACTGCTGATTTCAGCCACAGTGCCCAGCTGCCCATTGCTCTTAAGGGTGTGCTGACACCGGACCAATCACCAAGCTTTCTGCTGCCACTCCTAGTTTTGAACCATTATCATGGTTTGATCTTTCACAAAGCGGCACAGCCTCAGGTATGGGACCACTCTAGCTGCTACCCACTGGAGCTTCACACTGGCTTCCACCCATTTGCCCTATCTGGACACTCACCTATATAGCTGCAGCTGGTCATATGACAAAGTGCCCTTTTTCTATTTGCTCTTATACCTCTGCCCAGTAGGTGGCTCTCACTGCCTTCTGTCTCTCTTTGTCTTGCTCCATTATCTGTCTCTCTCAGTACATCTAGGTTCTTACCTTTCAATCATATTATCAGCCAATTTCTCAGCCTTGCTGGCCACCAGCTTGTCAATACTACTCTATCATAGCTCTCCTTGCCTCACTGTTCTCAGCCCGCTGGTCTCCAACATCAAATCTTTCTGACTTCCTTCTCCAGCCTTTTCATTATGCCCCTTCTCACCTAAATCCCACACACTGTTACAGCTCCTTAGATGTTTTTCTTACCTTTGTAACCCCGCAGAATAAATGTGCCCTGGCCAAATTTCCCCATCCACTAAAAATACCACCAACAGCTTAATCTGGTTCAAAGTTAGTTGGCATTCATCTGTATCCCTCTCCCTTAGTGCGTGCCGAAAATAGGCAGGATTTGTCTAGTGCACTTACCTGGTCAACAAAAATATAAATAAATAAATGCCACTGTCATCATGCATACTTATTGCCTCCATACATACATCACAAGCTCTGGTATATCCTACTTCTGGCTCTCCTACTGTCTGGTGATGTAGACGTTAACCCCAGCCCCCAAGCTCACTACTCTCACATGGATCCATCTTTGTACAATATTAAGGGCATCTGGGTTGCCCACCTCAGTATCAGGAGCCTCACCTGAAACCTTGCTGAACTTGAAGCTTGGGTTGTTCTATATCGCTCTGATCTTATCTGCTTACCTGAAACCTGGCTCAAGCTGGCTATTCCTGTCTGCTTCTTACCCAACTATAATACACTTAGGTGGGACAGAAGTTCATCTAGAGGGAGGAGTGTTGCCATCTTAAAACCTCATCAGCTCTCTATCATTCAAAAGCCTTCTCTCACCCAATGCAAATCCATTCATAATACTCTACTCTAGGGACAAAAAAAACACACATAGTCTGTGCCAACCCGTCTAAAAGTGGCCTTACTGGCCTTGAAACTTCTTGATCAAACAGCCTTAGTTGTAGTGAAAATTAAGTGCTTTTTCTTGGTGGCTTTAATCTTAGTTGGGCAGGCAAATCACATTGCACCGTTCTCTCTTAGTTCAAAGTCACAACTTACACTAGCTAATAACTGGCCCAACAGGTCACATCTCCCTCTAACTCATCCTCCTTGATTGACCGGATATTGACTAATCATATCAATAGATTCCCTGTTGCTGGTACCCTTGCTGATGCAATCAGTGACCACTCCCATTTTACTGTGTCTGGTGCCTTTCCCATGTCCCTCACCCCCACCATGCTATATAACGTTTTGCAATTTTGCTTGTCTAGATCAGGCAAACGTTTTCAATGATGTAGCCTCAATTGATAGGACCTGCATATACTGGGAAGTTACTACCTTGCCCAGTTCTGGGCCCTGCAGGATAACACACCCCTTTGGACACCCTCTGTGTATGTGGCAAACAAACTGGGTGGCTTCACAAGGACCTACTTGCCTTGTTCTGTGCTAGGCATAAAAGTTGGAAGCGCTTTAAATCCTTTGGCCTACCATCTGACTTCAATGCCTACAGAGCTCAGCATAATGCTTGTAAAAACAAATTTGTACTGCAAAAGCTCCTGTTATAAAAATACTTTTTCTTGATGCATTTGGTGACTATAGAAAATTCTGGACTCATGTGAAAACCTTCCTTGGCTCCAAACAATCCCACTTAACCAGTGACATGACTCTTAATGGTATGCACTGTAATGATCCCTTAACTATTGCAAACTCTTTTAATCAACACTTTTCTAACCTATCCACTTACACTCCTCCTTCCCTACAGCCCAATCTGACACCAATTACACCTTAACTGACACCCTGTCTGTGCACCACCTTTGCTTTAAATCCATTACCAGGCTAGAAGCATTAAATCTCATGAAACCATCTCTGACAGCACTAGCATTAGATCTGATGGTCTTGAACCCAGACTCCTAAAAATAGCTGCCCCTACATCGCCTTACCTCTAGCTAAAATATTTACTTTGTCTCTGTGTCACAGCCAAGTCCCTGACATATGGAAAATCACCAGAGTTACTCCGGTCTTCCAAAAGGAGACCCAAGAGATATATCTAACTACTGTATAGACCAATAGCCATCCTGTCTGTCTTGAGTAAAATTCTTGAGAAATTGGTTTGCAACACAAACCATTGACTTTCTCCTCAGTACAGTCTCCTACCTGATAAACAGCATGGCTTCCATAAGGGACATAGTACTTCTACTGCCTTACTTAAATTCAAAATGACATTCCCTTAGCCATGGACTCCAGCATCCTAACTGGTGTGGTCTTTATTGACCTTGCTAAAGCTTTTGATCTTATTGATATCCCTTTACTACTTGCCAATCCTCTATCCATGGGCTTTTCATCACAGGCCATGGCTTGGTTCAATAGCTACTAATCTAATAGAATGCAAGTCATTAAATTTAACACTGCCTTATCTGGCAAACAACTACCAACATTGGAGTACCACAGTGTTCTATCCTTGGCCCTCTCCTTTTCTCCATTTTATTAACAACATCACCAATAGCGCACTCCCTGCTCATCTCTCCTTTGCACGGACAATCTTGTCCTGTACTACAGATCAAGCACATACTAGATATCAACCTTAATCTCTCATCTGCCTTTCTAAAAATTCAATTGTGTCTTCATGCATAGCTCCCATTGAATATTAGAAAACCAAGCTATGCTTTTGGCTCCCTCCAAAACATAAAAGCTAGCCAAAGCCAGCTCAAGATATCTTGCTCAGATGGCTTACTAGTAGGGACTCAAAATCCTTTAAATATCTAGGTGTTCTGCTTGATGGTCCCTTAATCATGATCAACATATCCAAGCCACCTGCAAATCTGTCAATGCAAAATGTGGAGTTCTTATAAAACAAGTTATGCTCTTACCCCTCTGCAAGACTAGTCATTGCACAGTACACTGCTTCCAGCTCTCACTTACGGTGTTGTTACCTATGTAAATGCATCTAAGACATGGCTACATAAAAGGGACACCATGTATAATAATATTTGTCATTACATTAGCATCCCTCGGCGAAACTTGTCTGCTAACACTATGCGGATGTAAACTGGCCCTCCCCACCAATTACAGTCTCCTCTCCTTTGGCTTTCTGACTGATAGCATAATCAGATCCAATCCCCTTCATTGCTTGCCTCAGTATTAGTCCCCCAGTCTTTCTCCTCGGCTTCACCTAGGTTTACCTATTTCCACTATATGTGCCATGATGCAATACCACTAGGGGCATGTGTCTTTAGCCATGCTGGCCCTAAGTACTGGAACTCTCTTGCCCTAATTTTCATAATGCATCAGTTCACGCCATCTTTAAAAAGAACCCAGAGTTCCCTAATCCAATGTTGCCCCTGTACATGTTTTAAGCCCCATTAATATCTACCTACCCTTACTCCTGTGCTGACATGTCCCTTCTCACATTTTCTCTGCTGTTTCTGACCTTTTTGCCTTCTTTTACTTAACCAATACCCTTTCACTATTCTGCTGCTGTTTTAACCTCTTCTCTTGCTCCTACTTGTTCTCCTACAATCCTCACCTTACTTCCTATTTTCCTGCCTCCATCCTGCTCTATCTTCATCAGTTAGGTGGCTCTCTACCTGATAATGTACCCATTTTTGTTGTTACATTGTTGGCCTTGGACTTGCTTGTCCTTATATGCACTTACTTGCTCAATATTTTATTGTTTCTACATTGTTTAAATATTGTTTATATATTGTACATTTGTTTCATGCTTTCTTCCCTCGTGTCATGTTTTCTCTACTACATGTTTGCCTTGAAATTGTATTGCTCCTATCAGTTTCTTTTATTTTGAATTTCTTGCTCATGCATTGCTGTATATTTTGTTGCTGTATATGCTACTTTGTAACCTCTGTGGTCATGCCTGAAAATAGTAATTTCTGTGACTAGTACACATACCCAGTAAAAAAAATGAAATAAATAAACAAACAACCTGCCATTATCTTAGTTATTCTGTTTTATTCTTTTCCAATATGCCTTCACCCCCATGGCTATCTCCCCTTAGGTATTTCCTAAGGCAGTATACTATTTCTTTATATCTGATCTTGAAGTCCAGGACCCTCCTCCTAGTGTGTTTTTCTCTTGTCCAATCTGTATGCCAAACCACACTGTATAATGATTGCTTGCACCCAGAGTGCTACCTACTGTGACATCTGCAATGCTGTTGCTGCTTGTAAATGCCAGATCAAGCACTGATCCATCTCTAGTGGGATCTGTAACCAACTGCCTGAGAAATGTCCATTACATGGAGTGTAGGATAACCCTGCTTCTAGTTTTACTGGGGCTTTGATGTTTCAATATACATATTGCAGATTAATACTTCACCTTTGCTCTCCATTTCTCCTACAGCCTCCCCAAAATCCTGTCCATTCTTACCCCTGTGTTGGTGGCCTGAAAACCACCACCACATGGATAAAACACTGAACCCTGTCTCTAATCCTACACAAATACCTCCAGCTCTTTTTCCACTGGATCCTTATATTTTGTGGCCTTTATCGTTCCC
Source organism: Neoceratodus forsteri (assembly GCA_016271365.2). Taxonomy (NCBI): domain Eukaryota; kingdom Metazoa; phylum Chordata; order Ceratodontiformes; family Ceratodontidae; genus Neoceratodus; species Neoceratodus forsteri. The sequence continues at coordinate 1,236,693,423 of CM057453.1, read as the reverse complement.
TTACATAAAAGCAACCCCACCTTTCCTCCGTGACCTATCCCTTTGAAACATGTTGCAATACCTGGTATGGTCACCTCCCAACTTGGTTGTCAGTGTACCACAATTCTGTTATGGTCACCATATCCAGGTTCACCTCTGCAATGGTAGCCTAATGATCAGACATTTTGTTTCTAGGCTTCTTGCATTGGCACATATGGGTCTCTCTCCTTTGTCCCTCCTGTCCCTACTTTGCCCTGCTATCCCAAGACTATTCTTCACTATTCTCTTTTCTCTGGTACTATTAGTCCTCTTTTATCCTCCCCTGCCACTAGTATTTTTCTTAGCCTCAGTTCCAGCTTTTGACCATCCAGTCCTTCCCCTCTTGCCTCTCCCCATTATCCCATGAAATTTATTTCGCCTATGGTTTCTTCACAGCTTCTCCATTTTCTGTGGGGGCATTCATTGCCTCTCTTGTTAGTTCTGCCACCCCTAGGCTAGTTTAAATGCCCATTGAAGGAGCATCAAAACCTTCCACTCAGGTCTGCTGTTATCCTCCTGAATGGATCGAGGCCATCACCTTTATACACGCTCTATCTCCCAAGGTAGGACCCCAGTCCCCAATATAGCCAAACCCCTCATCCCTGCACCATGTCTTCAATCAGTCTTTGACGACCACTGTGTGGTATTCCCTGCCTCTCCTGGCTGTGTATAGTTAGCACCTCTGCTTCAGACTCCTCCCCAGCTCCCTAAATCTATCCTACACCACCCCTGATACATCCCCTGCAGGCCATTTGTCCCTGGATGGACAATGACATCCAGCTCCTCTCTTGCCTCACCACCCTAGAAATCCTAGGATCAGCTCCCAATCCCTCCACTTCAAGGTGCCAGGCAGGCACCTCACCTTACTCTTTCCTCCTGTGGTGTTCCCAAAATTACACCAATGATTAACTCCCCTACCAGAAGTTGTTTATGCTTCTGCTGGGTCCTCTGCCTCCCACCTTGGTGCCCACTCTGAAGAACCCCCTACATTTTCCCTTGCTCTACCATGGCTGCCTTGTCTCAGCAGTCCCATCCTGACAGAGCAGCAAAGAGTTGTGTAGTGGCAGCAGCTGAGAATGTTTTACCTTCCCCTGCTCCCACCCTCATAGAGCCAACCACAGTCAAGCCAGCCCTACCTTCATGGCACCCTCTGAGCCAAAGGTGGAGGACTAGGTGCCTCTGAGTTAGAAAGAGGTAATGTAAATCCCTGCCAACTCAGCCTGGAGTCTAGAGACCTCCTCCTTCAGCCCAGGGAAGTACATGCAGATAAGGTAGCACCTCAGTCTCCAAAAGGTCTTTCTGAAGACTGCTGCTCCACAGCAACTGCACTGCACCACTTCCATCATACCAAATCATCTATCCAACCATCTATGACCTGAAAAGATTGTATGCCATTTCCCCATATAGGGTGTTTCTTGATTTCTCCTTTTTTGTTTGCCTTACCCTTGTTGCTATACCCAGGATGGTTACTAATTAGCTTTCACCTTAAGCTTACTAGCTTTTCTTCTTTGTACCCCTACCCTACATAGAGTGTTATTAGAGTTCACCTATTACCTTCTTAATCCATTTATATTCTTACCCTTAATAGGGTGTTGCACCTATTCCTAGTTATAGTCTACTGTTTACCTTCCACCCTTCCCTGCAGTGAATGTTACAATAGAAGTGACCAAGTATTTTACCTTAGATAACCAGCAGAGTCCCCTGCTTCTCTGCTTCCTCCTGCGGCACCTGCTGATTCCTATGATGCCAGTCTTACACCTGTTTCCACCCCTGTGCTGTTCCACAGCAGGTATGTAGCATGACTGAGTATATTCAACCACCCAGGAAGTGTGATAAAACCTGACATATAACACACATGTGCACACACACACACACACACACACACACACACACATATGCATCACACACACTAGAATGGATTACTGTATTTGTAAAATGCCTCATTTAGTCAGAATAGGTATTCCATGAGGCAGAACAAGTCTTACCACACAGCCAAATAATGTGGTTCAGTAAATCATGCTTCCACCTGATATGTCATGATAAAATTTACCTCAGATCCAACTATAGTCCATTCTTTATAACTTCCATGCAGTCAGTTTGTTCAAATATATTGCTGTATTTTAAATTTCCACCATGTAGAGCCCTAACACTTCAGCTTAGTGCCTTCAAGGGGCATTTACATCCTGGTATTCCACAAGTCTTTAAATTAGATATAAAAGCACCAATCACCTATACAAAACGTTTCAGAATTTAAAAGGAATTTTAAGCAATAAATACTAATAGTCACAACCTAATGTGGTATTTCAAGAGACTAGACTTTACTGCTTAACAACAGAAACAATATTTGTGAATTTAAGTCGTTTTGCAAAATCAGACTAAGATTCTATTTTGTGAGCAGAAGTAATGCTACTGAAATAGGAGACATGGGGTACATGGAAGAGCTACAGCAGGAAGTACAATGCAATGAAAGTTTGGATTTTTGTTGGCAGAGGCACAGATGACTGAAGGCATTCACCTATCTGAAACATTGGATGATATTTTAACTATTGACACTGTGAAACAAATCTGGATGAACTTGTAAGACTTATTGCAGATAAAGAAAGCTCTAATTTGGGACATCAGTATTCAGATCAGAGGATTTTAAAACCATGTGGGACACTTTATTCAAGTGCAGTTCGGACTTTATACCATTGACAGTCAATGACAGCATAGGTGCCTTTGGAAACACTGTACTGTTTAAGGTAAGGCAGTTGCTAGCAAAACCTAAGAAGAAATATGATGTTAAAATGTGCCCAATGCTGAGAGAACAGCACTAAGACAGCTTTTCAATGAACCCAGTATAGTAGTTAAGAAAGCTGATAAAAGCTAGGAAATGTTGTTGTGATGAGCAGTGATAAATATAAAAGTATGGTAGAGAAGCTATTGTTTGATTTTAACAACTGTAAAACATTCAGAGGCAATCCAACCTTACAATTTAGAAAGGAACTATGGGCTATTGGACAAGGCAGTGCAGAATGGAGCATTAGTAATAATGAATTTAAATACTTGTACTGTGAATTTCCGATTGTCCCTAAGCTGTACTGTCTTCCTAAAGTGCATAAAATCTCTCAGAGCCACCAGGAGACCAATAATTTCTGGTGGAGCTTCTATAACAGAACATTTGTGCAAATTTCTTGATCTGTTTCTCCAACACATTATGACATCTCTGTCTTCTTACCCTAAAGACACTAGAGATACCATCAATAAATTTAGTGGTATTACATGGGAATCCGGATTTATGTGGATTTGTATAGATGTAGAAGCACTATACACCTTGATTCAACACACTGATGATGTTAAATCAGCTAAGTACTTTCTGGAAAGGAATCAGGAAGTAAGTGCACCAGTAGCATTATTACTTGAGGCACTAGAATTTGTATTACACCACAGTTATTTTGAATTTAACAATGAGTACTATGCCCAGATATGTGGTATAGCTATGGCGCCTCTCGTCTCCTTCATATGCTAACTTATTTATGGGACTGTGGGAAAAGAGTACTTATTTAATCCAGATCAGAATCCATTTTATCAGAATATCACTAGTGGGGATAATATATAGATGATTGCTTACGTATCTGGAGTGGAGGGGCTGAAAGGCCCAATAATTCCTTATATGGCTTAATAATAATACATGGAATCTCAGATTTACATCAGTAATGCATCAAGTGTCCATAGACCTTTTAGATATTATTTAACTGGAGATAGTGCAACAGGTAAAATCAGTACTAAAAGCTACAGGAAAAATACATCCATAAATTCTCTTTTGAGAAATGATAGTTCCCACCCTTTAAACTTAAAAATCCATTCCTTATGGGCAGCTAATAAGGATTATAAGGAACTGCACAGCCAATAAAGGTTCAGATTAAAGTTGAAAGAGCTGCTGAACAGGGAAGGGTTATATAACAGCAACATTAAATGAAGCTATGGAAAGAGTTCAAAGTAAAATTCAGGCAGAGTTATTGATAGATGAAAAGAAAGACAACAAATGTGTAGATGCAGAAAAACAAATTACATGTTCTTTAGAATTTAATGCAGCATCAGGTGAGGTTGAAAATATAGTATGGGAAATGTTGGGACATGCAAAATTAGATTCAGACTTAAGAGAAATATTACCAGACATTCTGAGAGTTACTTTTAGAAGAACTGCAAATTTACATGATAAATTAGTGCACAGCCAGTTTTACAGAATGGAGACATTATTAAGTACATGGTTGCCTGTTAAACCAGTAGGAAACCATAAATGCAAAGCGATGTAATGTGTCAGTACATGAACACTGGTAAAAATTAGTTTTACCAAATGGTATTCAAATTTCTACGAGATTTTTTAACATGCACTACCGCATTTCTTGTTTACATCCTGTGGTGTGATCTTGTTGGGCTTTACACAGGTAGTTACCACTGCAACCCATATTCAGGGTCACTGCCTGGACCTGGTGTTCTTCCTGGGGATGGAGGCCACTTACTTGGTGGTGGAACCAGTTGGATGGTCAGGCCATCAGTCTATAAGGTTCAGTCTCTTATGGCTCCCCCCTGTGACTCGCCCCTTTGGAGATGGTCCGGTGCCGCCCTTTGATGGGTGTTACCCCAGAAGGTCTAATGGCGGTGCTGGACCTATCAAGTTAGCCATTGGAATGCTTGGATCTGGGAGACCTAGTAGTGTACTATAATAGTGCGGTGCTGGGGCCCTGGATTCCATAGCTCCTGTCGAGTTCACCCTCTCCTCTCCGCCCTCAGTCCCCCTGGTTTGATGGGACTTTGAGGGATCTGAGGAGTGAGACAAAGGTTGGAACGTTGTTGTCAGAAATCTGGCTTGGTGGAGGACAGACTTGAGGTTGATCACCCATTATTTGGACTATCAATCAGAAATCTCCTATAAGAAGGCAGAGTTCCTGTCCAGGAAGATTACTACAGCAAAAATTGACTTGCTCAGCTTTTGGACTGTGGACAGGCTGTGCAATCCAGCCTGCCTTTGGGGCTGGAGATCTTTTCACAATCTAAGTGTGATGAGTTCACTCAATTCTTTGCTGATAAGGTGTCCTCCATCCAGTCAGAGATCTGCTTGACTCATTCAAATGAGTACAGCAGCAGTCGATCTGAGTCACAGGCACCCAGTCAGTCTGGATGGATTTTGACCAGCCAGCAATCGTGGATATCATAAAGATTGTTTGGGGCTTGCGACCAACTTACTGTAATTTGGATCCTGGTCCAGCGTGCCTCCTTGTGGGGTGTATGGATGTCATCAGACCAGTCCTTGCTGAGATAGTCTTGTGCTCACTGTACCAGTGGGTGTTTCCAGAACCCCTGAAGAAGACTGTGGTGACAACCCTTTTAAGAAACCTTCCTGTGACCCAGACTGTCTTGCGAACTATAGACCGGTCTCTAACCTACTCTTTTTGGGCAAGGTTATTGAGAAGGTAGCTGTGTTGCAGCTCAAAACTTTCTTACCACCCATGAAGTTTAGGATCCTCTTCAGTCCAGTTTCAGGAAGAGGCATAGTACCGAGACAGCATTAGTTCAGTGCTTAATGACCTCCTAATAGTGAGGGATCAGAGGATTCATTCGATCTTGGTCCTCCTTGATCTCTCTGCAGCATTTGACACCGTGGATCATGGGGTGTTGCTGGAATGCCTGCAGCTACTCTGTGGACTGTTGGTGACAGTCCTCAGGTGGTTCCATTCTTTCCTCACAGGCAGGACCCAGATGGTGGTGTCGGGAAATTTTTCCTCGGACCCCTTCTCCTGCCTTGTGGGGTGCCTCAGGGTTCCATGCTGCTCCCCATGTTGTTCATGGTGTACATGTTGCCGTTGGAAGACAAAGGTGGTATGGGCTGAGTTTTCACTGCTATGCAGATGATACTCAACTCCACATGTCCTTTGTACCCAAATAGAATAGTCGATCTCGGTCTTTAACAACTGCCTCACTGAGATTCAGGACTGGATGAGTGCCAAATGATTGAGACTGAATCCGGATAAGACTGAGGTTTTGGTGGTGGACCCAGGTCAGCGGGTAGAAGCTGACCCTTGGCAACCATCTTGCCTTGTGCTAGGGGTTACCAGTTGAGACCTTCTGAGCAGGTGCGGCATCTGGGCGTTGTGCTTGATAAACAACTGACACTAAAAGCACAAGTGTCAGCAGTTGTCAAGTCCTCATTTTATCATCTAAGGAACATCATCTGGATAAAACACCTTGTTCTGCCCGAGCACCTTCCCCGTTCATTCACGCCTTTGTGTCCTCTCGTCTTGATTACTGCAATGCTCTATACCTAGGGTTACCGGGGTGGATCTCCATCACCTGCAGCTGGTGCAGAGCATCTACGGCCAGGTTGTTGACAGGGTTGTCAGAACTAGCCATGTCACGCCTGTGCTGCGCGAACTGCATTGGCTGCTGGTGTGATGGAGGATCACCTTCAGGTTGCGTTGCTGACATGGACGAGGGACTGAGTTACTTGCAAGACCTCCTTTGGCCTTACTGCCCCTCTGCCCACTTCGCTCCACCGACAAGGGATTGCTAGAGGTTCTCAGGATCCATCTTCAGATATTGGGTGCTAGAGCTTTTGCTTTTGTAGCCCTGACCCTGTGGAACTCTCTTACCTCGTCAGATTAGAGGTGCCTGTCCACCGAGACTTTTAAAACCTCTCTAAAATATACTTATTTGGCCTCGCATTTGGGGATAAAGTTTTGCTTTATTATTGTTGCCTTTTATTTTTATATATCTTATTTGATCAAATGTCTGTTTTATATTGTATATGCTTTGGTTTTTAAAAGCTCTTTAGAAATAAAATCTGATTGATTGATTGATTGATAGTTGTAGTTTATACTACATAGGTAAAACTGTAAGGTCACTAAAGGGCGCGTTCAAGAGCATACGCTCTATTATTAATCAGAAAATGGATACACCAGTCGGTAGGCACTTTTATCATGTGCACATTTCCGACATCAGCTGCTTTAGATTCATAGACATAGAGCATGTACAGTGTCCTCCAAGGGAGGTGATAGATCAAATCTTTTGTTGCACAAAGAAAGTGCCTGGATTTTTAAAGTTGATACAGTGAGGCCATTGGGCCTAAATGAGAAATGGGATTTAAAACCATTCCTAAAGTGTATGAAATGAAATGATTGTTATCTCAGTTTTGTTTTCCTTCATCATTCCTAACTTCTCCCCACGGTCCTCCCCTCCCTCCCACCCATCCACATCCCTATATGCCTCCCGTTCTCTGATCTGAAGAAAAGCAATATTTAAAAGTTTTTAATGAATATGATGAATTTGATTTATTACAGTATATGTATTTATTTGTACTAATTTGTTGTTTATTTTCTTTCAGGACCTTTTAGTCAGTTTTCTGCTTTCCAGCACAGATGGCTTTACAAGTTCTTGTTTCCAGCATGTGTGGCCTAGATTGATTTTCTATCTTATCACTTGCTTTTCTGTCCCTTGAGTTTAGGTCAAGAGTGATTCTATTACCATGATTTGCCAAAGTCATTTCATTTTGCTTTTCTTAATGCAAATATAAAAAAACAGTTTGTGAATGTAATAGGGATAAAGAAATGTGTCCCAATAATTTCAGCCTAAACCTCATTTGGTCTAAAACATAAGGTGTTTGTGTAACAAATATTGACCTATGAAGCTGAATCATATTAAAACTTGTAAAAGTTACAAGTTTAACTGAGCCACAACTTGTAATATTCAAATGTCTTTTAATATCTGTACTGACCATGTGAGTAATGGCAGACAGGTGTTTTAAGTGTCTGCAAGACAGAAATACAGGGAGATAGTTCAAGTTACCCTTTGACTATTATTATTAGGACAGGCCAGAATGCCTGAGTGTACATTCCTAAGTGCAAACCTATTTCTTCCTTCTAGATCTTAAGAACTGGTAATGACCATTATTATTATCCTTATATAGTAGTATAATTTACACTATCAATACATTTATGCTGACAAGAGATTAGCTCATGCATGTACTAAAAGGAGAATTGCCTTGTCATGCATGAACTAAAAAGAACTTCCTTTTAAGCTGATGTTTATATTTGTCTTGGACCAATCATAGACAACCATAGTACTGTCTTCCACTATATAAGCAAGCCACTATACACTGTTAGTTTGAAGAATTAAGAATTAAGAATGAAGAATTAAGAATTAAGAATGAAGAATGAAGGATGTACCACTTGTAATCTCTTGCTATGATTATTATTTAATTCATTAAATTCTTCCACCATCAGCATCGTCTCCGTTCGTCTCCTTTCTAAGCATTAGTAATAGATAATTTACTTGATGGTAATTTTTACCCACCTCTACAATTGGTGCCTTAAGACTCGGATCGCTGGTGCTGCATGATGAGGAGGCTGCCTAACTGCTGGTTGGTTAGTCAGAAAGCCCTAATAAGAAGGTGAGGCGTTCGAGACGTGGTGCTGCTGGCTTTAAACGAGAGATGAGGGTACACAGACAGTCACAGCCACTTGACAATCAGGTGATGTATGCTTTGTATGCTTCTCAAATTGTTTTAAATATAAAGTAATGCTTAACTCTGTAGGAACTCTAGGGCAGAGTAGGTTAGTGAAGGTGCTGGGACTTGCAAGCCAGACCTCACAAGGGAGCCATAAGACATAGCTAGACAGACCAGGGCACCAGTGCATGGGTGCACCAGGCTGTAAAGGCTAGCAGGCAAGGAAAAGATAAGAAAAATGAGTATGGAAACAATAATAGGTCATTTCTAGGAAAACACCTAAAGGGGAAGCATATGAACCAGTGCCTGATGATCAACAGGCACAATTGTATTTACTCAGTAAGTGTCCCTTCGTAATGAGGGAGTAAAAATGAAAGGAAATCTTTGCAAATGCATTGCAAGGGCTGTGGCAGTATAATCAGACTATTGTGTGTCGACAGAATAAAAGTAGCCCAGATGAGGGATGAAAGGGATCAAAATGCTAAACAACTAGAAGAATTAACATTGATGTATAAAGATAGCATCCCAATAGGTCAACACCAAGAGTTAGAACAGCAGTGTATTAATTTTAGGACACAGCTAATAAAAGCACAAAGGATTTGTGTCTGTTAAATAGGGATCATGCCCTTCTACAGATTAAGCTAGACCAACAGTCACAAGAGCAGGCTAGTGAAACCAGGCAACTGTATACAGAACTACAGGATGCAATGGAGAAGATTCAAGAGTTAAGTAATATAGAAGAAGGGGTGATAAAGGTTAAGGTGGCACCCTTGCAAACAAGGGAATGACAGCCACCGGCGGACCTATGTCTGCTACCACAAGGAATCAGCAAGAACGATATGCTTTAGAGCTGCAAAATAAGTGTGCCAAACATGGATTAAAAGGAATACGCTGAAAAATGGGAAATAGGAAGAGGCAGAAAGACATAAAAGCAAGAAGATAGCTATGATAAAAATATGCAAAAGTAAGAGATACTTTGAGAGAGGATGATGAGGCACATCACAGAGAAAGTGATAAAGGACCCACTACCTCCCCACCAGGAGCTAAAAAAGAGGAATGGGTGAAAAGAGAGAAACACAGGAGATGGAGAGGGATGGACAGGGATAAAAAAGTAGAAGGCAAGTTAGTAAAAATAAAAAGGTAGTAATAGAAATGTTCTCAAAATGGGTAGAGGCATTTCCAGTTAAGAGTGCCATACTATAACACATGAGATTTTTTAAAAAGGAAAGCTGCATAAACAGTAAGATGTAATAATCCAGCTACAGTCAAAAAAATGATAGTTTAGAAATGCAAAATAAGTCAAGAGCCAAATCCCTGCAAGAGAAAACTAATAACTAAAGTTATTATTTATATAGTTTGTAAAGGTACAGGGAGACCTTTGTTTTTAGATAAGGATAATTCTCTTTTATTAATTGCAATATAAACTATAACACAGCTTCTGTAGCACATTTGTAAATGTAAATGTCTTAAAATCTAAAAACAAGCACTTGGTAGTGTGCTAACTCCTGTATAGGAGCAGTTAAAATGTAGGAGTAAAAAGTCAGTTTTGATTATTGGCAAGTCATACTAACTTAATGCCCAAAGACCTTGCTCTTCTAATGTTAAAGAGTTTGATTCTAACTACTCTTAGTATGCTGTGGGGTGGACTAGACAAATGCTAGCCACTTGTTCTTCTGTGATTGCTACCATAACCAAACAAACCACAGTTTGGCATAATTAATAATGTTATCAGTAACACTAGCATTTCTGAAGGACAAAAGATTCTCATTAAAAATAATGTTGGCATACTTTAAATATGGTATTCAAGTGTCCTTGGATAAAAATGTTTAAAAGTTGTTTTAATTTCCTGTGCAATGTAACATCAGCCAAGAAGTCTAAACATGCTGCTTTTCTATGCAGTGCATTAATACCTTAAGTTGTATGCACACTATGTGACCTTTTGCATTTTATTTGACCTTCTTGTGTTGCAGCCAACACAGTCAATCAACATTTAACTGTAAGCAAAACTTCTTTTATAAACTCAGCTGACATTTTGTCATGCTTAGGATAAGAAAACCAGGGACGCTGCTTCTTTATCCCATGGAAATAATCTTGTATTACAGTAGTTGAACTGTATTTTCTTCAGTAGAAGCTCAGGGGAGGGGTAAGCTACCTTCCTTCCTTCAGTGTAATGTCCACAAAGGTTGCAAGGTACATTGCTATCTCCCCATAAGGTAAATACCTAAAAAATGTGTATTTTGATTCTTCTTCAAAACATATGCTTCAAGAATTAGTTAAGCTGGAGTGGGAGTTGTATGTACTTCACATATTCATTCTTTTGATTGTCTTTTCAGCTTTCTTAGACTGTTAACAAGCTATATTTGTTTCATGTTTAAAATGTATTTTATACATTATGCTCAACACTAAAATTGTTCTATTGCAAAAATGCTTATGTTTCCTAATTGGTTCCACATAAGTTCTATTAAGTAAATCAAGTAATTTCTGCAAGTGTAATGTTTTAGCAAATTACATCTATCTGTACAACTTTAAATCAACTGAAAAGGTCTAGTCAGTTTAAACTCTACAACCAAGCTTATTGTTTCTACTTACTGTGGAGTAAAATCTGGGGTAGGGCAATCCCTAACTTCAGCAAGAAGATTTTCTTCTTCAATTGATCTCCAAGCAAGACATCCATTTTCTTCACTGTTGTTTATTCCAAACATGGCTGATGCTTTATGCAAACCTATTGCTTTACTATGGACTGTTAATCCATGTGCCAGGGTGTAATCAACTACCACAACACAAATGCCATGCCAGAGTGTGTGTGGCTACTCAATGGACAATCTAATGCACCCCTGACCAGTGTGTCTGCTAATCAGCCAGCCAGCAATATGAACACTAACTTTCTAAATTAGTATGAGGACATACTTAACAGCTGGTCTAGCAGCTGTGCCTCAAAGCTCAAGACTGGATCACCCGAAGCTACATGGACTAAGAACAGAAAAATGTGTTTCTTGTTATAAACAAGAGCCACACCAAAGGACAATAATGTTTATGTGTTAACTCTGTTCTACTGTTTTTGGGGTAATAATAGTGTTAGTAACTATGCTAGTTTAAGCTACTCATTATGTTTTGTAGTCTCAAATGCCATATATTTGACTGTAACACCAACTAAATGTGACAAAAGGGCCAGAGAGTGGATTTAATCAACACTTATTGATCAAATGCTTGTGAATAATGTAAAGTACATAGTGAGATGTACATGCTCAGAGGAGTTGCATTGTTGCATAAATAATAATTAGGCAATTATTGGGCCAAAGGGGCTTGTAATAGGATAAAGAAATGTGTCCCAATAATTTCAGCCTAAACCTCATTTTGGTCTAAAACATAAGGTGTTTGTGTAACAAATATTGATCTATGAAGCTGAATCATATTAAAACTTGTAAAAGTTACAAGTTTAACTGAGCCACAACTTGTAATATTCAAATGTCTCTTTAATATCTGTACTGACCATGTGAGTAATGGCAGACAGGTGTTTTAAGTGTCTGCAAGACAGAAATACAGGAGAGAGTTCAAGTTACCCTTTGACTATTATTATTAGAACAGGCCAGAATGCCTGAGTGTACATTCCTAAGTCAAACCTATTTCTTCCTTCTAGATCTTAAGAACTGGTAATGACCATTATTATTATCTTATATAGTAGTATAATTTACACTATCAATACATTTATGCTGACAAGAGATTAGCTCATGCATGTACTAAAAGGAGAATTGCCTTGTCATGCATGAACTAAAAGAGAACTTCCTTTAAGCTGATGTTTATATTTGTCTTGGACCAATCATAGACAACCATAGTACTGTCTTCCAATATATAAGTAAGCCACTATACACTGTTAGTTTGAAGAATTAAAATTAAGAATGAAGAATTAAGAATTACGAATGAAGAATGAAGGATGTACCACTTGTAATCTCTTGCTATGATTATTATTTAATTCATTAAATTCTTCCGCCATCAGCATCATCTCTGTTCGTCTCCTTTCTAAGTATCAGTAATGGATAATTTAAAAATGAATTTTTTCCTCCTCTACAGTGAATCCCTTTTGGAGATCCCTAGAGGATGTGTATAATTCTTGAAATGTATGAAATGCATAAAATATTTCAAATGTACTCTAGCAATAGAAATTAGTAATTTATCTTGCTTCCTTTATTGTGGAGCTTATTGGAGTTTTGTTGTTAAGCAGCAATGTCTAGTCTCTAGAAATGTAACACTAGGTTGTGACTGTTAGTATTTATTGCTTTAAATTCCTTTTTCATTACAAAAGTTTTGTGTATAGGTGATTGGTGCTTTTGTATGATGTCACACTATTGGTGCTTTTGTATGATCTCACACTTTTGTATCTAATTTAAGGACTTGTGGAATGCCGGATATAAACACCTTTGAAGGCACTAGGCTGAGGTACTAGGGGTCTCACATAGTGGAAATTTAAAATACAGCTAGTTGAGTTAACTGTTTTTGGTGTTTTCATTTTGAAGCTCAGTAACTTTTGATGCATTTTAGTAGTTGGGTTGTCACCTTTTACTGTGAACCCCTCCAACCTGAACTAGTCTGAACTTTTCTTGTTTCTGTTCAAATATATTGTAGACCGTTGCACCACATTACTAGGTACAAGGATGTTTTAAAAATCTCAGTTAGTTTAATGAGTTGGTTGTGGCACTGGAAGAAAAATTATGCATGTCTAAGTGAAAGAACCAAACTAGTGCTCTGAGCCCTTCACATCTATGATGGGTCAGTGAAGGGCATATGCTGTTAGATTGATTGGGAGGAAAAGAAGTACTGTGTTGGTGTTTCATTGTCAGTATTACTCTCTGGTGGCATATAGAAACACTACACTGCTATGCAACAACAATATTTGGTAGGTGTGACACCAGCTGTATACTCACACAATTGCTTGAGCTCCACCATACTGACATCCCAGGGTTGGGGCTTGTGAGGAAATTATACCTCTATCATAAGCAAAGGCCTATATCCCTCTAGCCTCTGCACACTGTCTCTGGCACATCTGTTCTCAACCCTGGCGGTGGCCAAGTAGCATGAATCCATAAGATGGTGGAAACTAGGTTAGAGAGGGAAGGTGAGGGGCCAAAAACATAAACAAAAAATCATAGTTTAAGTTTCCAGTGCATTATACAGTCCTACAAATAATAAAGTTGTAACAGAGGAGATTACTCTCCAAGGGCCTGGTCAACAAAGTGGCCAGTGATACATACAATTTGTGCATATCCTGACTATGATGCTCTACACCCCAGTGCCTGTCCACATCAGATGGCATCAACAGACCCTGCCCACCACTACCGGTGAGTACAGAGCTTTGACATGGATAAGGGCATCCTGGGATGATCTGTGCTATATACCAAGCATCCAGTCAGAGGCTTGAGTTGGCACTACAGTGGATGCCCAATTCCAGACAGAACAGGGGACCATGGGATGACAGACCTCAAGGACTAATGGAAAGAAAGACTCCGACCAATAATATTCTTTGCCTCTGTTTGTTTTATTGCTTTGCCTCTTCTGTGTGTCCAATAAATCAATGTTTTGAGAAATTAACAAAAATATCTTCTACAGGGTATATGTGGTGAAATATAATATATAAAGAAAGGCTAATAAATACAGAAATACAAAATCGCATATACCCCAATAATGCATAGCATGATAGGCTATATGTGCAAATCACCATGACATTTTAGGCTGGTTCAGCTTTAAGCAGGAATGCATGGTGCCAAGAGCCTCTCACACAATTTCAATATATAGCCCATGATGCTTTGCACTATGGGGATATGTGGATTTTGTATTTCTTTGAAACTTGGCTTTATGGTCAATGCCCTTTGGGGTAACCCTTGCCTCAGTGCTATTACACTGCAGTTCTTTGTCTTTTAGCTTGTTTTTTGGGGGCTCAACATGATCCAAACCTATAAAACCAACTGAGATCAGCTGCTTCATTCCTCCTGGGGTGTCATACAGATGAGGCACACTGATGAGTCTTGGGTAGGATGAAACATGTGTCTGTGTCTTCCATTTGCACCCTTTGCAGATTGTTTGAGAGGCCTTTGGCACCATGCATTCCTGCTTACGCTGAACTGCATAAAATTTCATGGTGACTGGATATACAGCCCATAATGCTTTGCATTATGGAGGTATGTGTGATTTTGTATTTCTTTGAAACTTGGCTTTATGGCTAATGCCTTTTGATGTTACATTTGCCTAAGTGCTTTTCACTGAGGTTTGTTGTCATTAAGCTAATAAATATAGATGTTTTCAATCATAAATGACAAATAATATAAGAAATAGTAATGTTAGTAGAAATGAGTCACAAAGATGACCCAGGGAATTAGAGAGCAAGCCCTACAAGGACAGGCTGGGAGAGTTGAATATGTATTCGCTGGAGGTGAGGAGGGATAGGGGATATGATCAAGACCTCTAAGTGTCTGAAGGGATAAACAATACCAATACAGAAAGGATTTTCCAGATGAGAAGGGAGGGGACATGAGAGGGCATGGACTGAGATCGGAGGTGGAAGATTCAGGAGGAGATGAGTAAACATTTTTTCACCGAAAAGTGGTGGACAAATGAAATGCCTTACCAGATGAGATAGTGTCCTGTAATATGGTGGGCAGTTTCATGACAGTTTGGGACAGGGTAAGGGTAAGGGATATTGGGAAGAGGGGTGGGAGGGGCAGCTGCTAGCTGCACACTAGAAACAGACTAAATAGACCATGAGGCCTGTTTCTGCTGGCAGTTTTGTATGTTTGTATGTTCGTACTGTAATTTGCACTTCCAGTAAAGTTCTAAAATGTTAGTTTCAGCATGTGTTTACTTATTTCAGTATGCTGTCATACTGAAACCAAATGAACAAACCTTACTCATTTAATAATTGTGCACTAGATCTCTGCCATTTGGTATCCAATGTCCCTCCTGCCACTTTTTAAGTGACAGCCTGAAGTAAATGCATAAAGAAAAATTTAACAAATTTAATTCATTTTTCGTTTCTATGGCCTAAAAGCACCTTACAGTATATTATTTTGTTCAGATGAAACTTTTAAGTGCTAAGCACTAATGTTTCTGACATACACTCTTTGCTGCCTTGTGTTTCTTCAAACTTACTTTTGTAAACTGTGATCCAACCACCATTACTTGGCCATGCCAGTGATGCAGCTCCTCCTTTAAAAGGAGTTCCTTAACTACATGACAAGCAACACATGATGTCACTGACACGGTCATGTTGTTGACATCATGACATCATCACTTGAAGCATGTGATGTGTTGCACTGCCTGGTCCCTATGGAGACAATGTAACAGTCTGATAATGAATAAACACCAGGAGTCCCATGCAGCAGTATTTCTTTAAAAGGAAAATGTTTAACAGGACTATGCTTGTATTAATAATATCAGTTCCTTCTCAGAATTGTGGCTAGGTAGTTCTCTCATTAACTTTAAATTCAATATTTTGATAGAACATCTCCCATATAAATATCAAGAAGAATAAGTATGATTTAGAAAAAAGGGATTTGGACAATGGGGAATAGTAGGGGACAAGGAAAGGAATAAGGTGACTTAATTAAGTGGATACTAATATTATTAATTATTTATTCAAAAGCTTATTACTGGGGATACACTGGATGTATTTAATTTTATTTTCATTTCTTTATTTTACCAGGAAGAAGCTCAATTGACCATGGCTCATTTGCAAGGAGGTCCTGGGTAGGACAGCAGAACAAAATTGAATAAAACAAACCATACATACAAGGATGTTACAACTTTCAAAACATGACTTCAGAAATGCTTGTTACAAGGAGGGCGATTATACTTAAGTGTATATTAAAGACACAAGGTCTGTGGGCATTGAAAGAGTAGGTCAAACAATTAAAGAAGAATTGCAAAAAGTATATTCTAAGCACAATAGCAATTGATATGTGTATTTCATATGAAAGTTAGGCCTGGAGTTAACAGACAACTAACAGCACAGATATACAAAAGTAATAATGAGACTGTTAGATAAACAGTGTACAGGTGTGAACATACATAATGCAACATATGGCAAAATCCACATCTAAGAGTAATATTTAAAAGTGAGATGACAACAAGAACTGAGCATTAGTGGCAAACACTTTTATCTATACAGTATTGATTGAGAAGGGATTGGAAGGACATGGTACAGACCATGGCAGAAAGCCTGAATATTTTCTTAAGGGTGTTCCATGCTTTTGGGGTGGCCAGCTAAACATCATCCTCTCATATATTGAGCAGTGCCTAAGGACATCAAGTAAGAGGAGGTTATGCATTTGCAACATGTAGGGGCCTTAAGACCTAATGAGAAGTAAGGAAATGTATGAGGGTAGTGAATTACAAAGAACTTTAAGAGACCTGAGATTTAGGTGTCGAATCTTCTAATATTGACTGATATCCATCCTATTTCCTATACAGGAGACAGTGATGCTTAAGGGTTGGTGGCTCACAAATCTAATATAACTCTCTGTGGTACAGCATGGCTAACTGGCCCAGTTGTGAAGCTGTGGCACATCTGTAAATAATGGTGCCATAGTCCAACAGGGAAGGAATGTAGCCTACACAAGCATTTTTTGTCATCACGGTGAGGCCAAACTTATTGTGAAAGTAAACCCTAATTTTTGCCTTATCTTCTTACAGAAGGAGTCTCTGTGAACAACAAATGACAGTTTTTCATCCACCCATTTTCCTAAATATTTGAAGGCACCTACCAGTTTCAGTGATTCATTGGAAGGGTGATGATACCACTTGCTGGTGGAGGGCATTAGGCTTTTTTTTTTTGAAATTCAAGTTTATTCAATTTTTCAATACAGAAAACAACAACCACAACAAGATCATACAATATAACAATCAAACCCCTCCTCCTCCCCCATCAGCCCACCCACCACCCATCCCCAGTCTCCCTCCCCCAACACATTAATTCCAACCTAAGTCAAACATGTTCTGGGTGCAGACCATCTTCTCTGTAGGATAGAGCAACCTGTAATCCACACATTCCTGGGCACATAAATAAACCAGAGTCACTAAAAGAAATGGCAGACTACAGGGATCGGGCACAGCTTACTAAAGCAAAGCCAGAGTCTGTAACTACCCCACCTCTTCTGGAACAAGTCCGCACGACCATGTAAACTAGCAATCAAACTCTCCGAGTGCAGAAGAGCGCTAATCTCAGTCATCCATTCAGCATAGGACAAGGCCAGGTGATCCGTCCAATGCCTCAGAACAAGCCTCTTGACAGCCATAGACACCAAAGCCATATAAAAACGTCGCTCACGCTATCTATCTGAGAGTAGTCCCTAGAACACAGATCCCAGGAGAAGTAAACCGATAGACCCAGAAGGGGATCCAGATTATCCCTAATAAGGGTCCACAAGGGGGCAACCTTAGAGCAGGCCCAGAAAACATGGAGGAGATTACCCTCTCACGCAGACACCTAGAACAGTTAGAACTGGAGAGTTTCTTGAGTTTACAAAGTTTCGCGGAGTGTAATACAGGTTATTAATAATGTAGTATTGAGTTAGCCTAAATCTATCTTGTGTGTGAAACCTGTGCAAATCTTTCCAAATACGGGACCAATCTGGCGTACTCTCAGGTAGTAATGAGGACCAGACACAGGAACCTTCACTTATCTCGGGAAACTTATAATTAAGAAGATAGGAGTAAATTTAGGAGATAGAGGTCGGCTGAGAAGCAATACAGGCGATCTCAGAGAGAAAGGATGAGCCCTAGGCTCCTTGAAGGAGGTACCAAATCGGCCGACTAAAAGATGTCTCAATTGATAGACTTTAAAAATATCTCTCCTAGGAATGTCAAATTTGTCCAAGATATCTCCAGAGGTCAGAAGAGAACCCTGATGATAAAAGCTTTCGACCTTGGCCTCAGCAATCTCATGGAAGCCAATCAGGAGTAATCCATGAATTGCCTAGCTTGATACTAGGGTTGAGAACCACCGGCTGTCCAAAATCAGAGGGAGCCGGAATGCCTAGAGACACCAAACATTGAGCCAATGTCTTAAGAGACAGTAGGATCACATTATCAGGTATCCACTGCTCTAACTCTGCCAAGGAACAAAGTATGTAGCATGGGTATCAAGCCTGGCTTTGGAAAGCATTGAACGCTCCACCTGGAGCCAGGATGGCAGTCCATACTACGGTCCGTCAAAGCCACTTCCCAAGCTTCGAGAGGTGTGTAGCCCAATAGTAGAAAACAATGTTAGGGAGCTAAGACCACCCTTCTCCTTAGGAAGAGAAAGCTTGGTATAGGAGCGTCTAACTCCTTCCCGGACCAAATAAAATCCAAAACATAGTGTGAAATTGCTGGAGATAAGCGATAGGAAGCCACAAATTTAACAAATTAAGGGATAAAAAATCTGTAGGATGTTCATTTTAACGATGTTGATCCGGCCCCAGAGGGAGATGGGGAGCTTTGACCACCGCTTCAGGTCCTGCTGGATACGTCTTTTATGCTGTCTAAATTCAAGTTCTTCATTATGGACGGTTCGGTAGCAAAATGGATTCCAAATATTTGATAGATTTAGGGATCACCTCATACTAAAGGAGGCAAAATCTGCCTACAGGTATAGACATTATGGAAGAATCTCCGTCTTAGAAGTATTTAATTTATAACGGAAAAGGAACTGAACTGGTTAACAAGTTCAATTGCAGCACTAAGAGACTCCTTTGGGTACTCCAGATGGAGGAGAATATCGTCCGCATAGGCAGAGAGAACTGACTCATGTTGCAACAGCCTACAGCCTTTAACCATAGGAGAAGCCTTAAGTTTAATTAATAGTGGTTCCAGATATAAATTAAACAAAAGGGGCGAGAGAGACAACCCTGTCTGGTGCCCGATATAATCAAACAAAGAGGAAAAACCTCACATAATAAATTTTGGCTCAAGGGCTCTATACAAGACTTTCACCATGTTAAAGAATGATTCTGGGAATCCCATTCTCCCAAAACGCCCACAAAAGGTCCAGTCAACCTGTCAAAGGCCTTTTCAGCATCTAACGAGACCAAAGCTATGGGATACGAAACTGTTTGAGCATGACGGAGAGATGAGACAAGGTTCTTAAGTGGTCAGCAGAAGTCCTACCAAGAACGAAACCAACTTGCTCAGGGCTAAGTAGGCCCAGCCAAACTTTTTGATCTTTCGGCAAGAATTTTAGCGAAGATCTTCACATCATAATTCTGAAGGAAATAGGCCTGTAATTTGCTGGGTCCATAAGAGTTTTATCTGGCTTGGGAATCAAATAACTGTGGCCTCAAACAGGGTGGGATCAATGTCAACCGATACAAAAAAATTCATAAAGCTTGAGGAGCAAGGGAGCCAACTCTTTGAGAAAGTCTTATAGAAATTAGCGGAAGCCATCGGGCCCTGGTGCCTTATCTACAGTCAGCGAGGCGATGGTTTTTCGATTTCCTCCAAAGAGATAGGGGCAGTCAAGATTTGGTGATGACAAAGCCAGGCAGGGAATGTCCATATTTTCTAAGTATGAGGCAATGCTCAAGTCGGCACGGACAGCGAGGACTACTATAAAGATTTATATAATATTTCTCAAAACATCAGCAATACCTTTAGGATGTAACAATAGAACCCAAAGGATTTATCAAAGACGGAATTATCCTCGAACCTTGAGAGTCTTAAGGCGTAAGGCCAGGAGTTTCCTGCCTTTTCCCCATGGTCGAGTATTTGGCCTGAGTTCTCATAAAGCAATACTCTATCTTATCCTTTAGAAGTTCAGAATACTCCGCTTAGCAACAAGAAGAGTCTTAAGAGAGGTTAGGAAGAAGATAGGGAATAATTAGCTTCTAACGCCGTAATTTTGCTTAACAAAGAGGTGGCCTCTGTCAACCTAGCTTTCTTCCTAGCCGAGGTCATCTTTATCAGCTCTCCCTAAGATAGCATTTCAATGAGCTCCAGACCATATCGAACCTCGGGTGGAATCAAGATTATCCGATGAAAAGAGAGATCTGGGACCTAATAGACGAGACAATAGAAGGGTCCTTAAACAATTGAGTATTTAACCGCCAAATTGTATCTCTACCAAATTCGGGGTCCAAGGAGCAGGTAATCCAGACCACGGCATGATCTGAGAGAATAATCGGTCGATGTCAGAAAGAAACACATTCGATAGTAGAGCCTTACTGACTAAAAATAATCAATCCTCGACTTGGAGTTATGGCTGAGAAAAAGGAAAGGCCCGCAAGGAGGATTCAAATTCTCCAGGGATCATAAACCCCTAACATTGAAATCATATCCTGAAGAGACCTCTGAACCAAGTAGGGGAACGATTATCCTGAGGTTCCCTATCTAAGGTAGATGAAAGGGGACATTCCAATCTCCACCCAAAATAAGGTGGAGGGAAGGAGGCTACTGATCTTACCTACCAGGGTCATAAAAAGTCTGCACAGCCCCCAACCGGCCATATACCGAGCCCAAGATCACTAAGCATCCATTCAGAGAACCTTGACCAAAATAAACCACATCCGATCAGAGACCACCGACTCTGTCACAAAAGAACGTGTCTTTTAACCAGTATTGCCACCCCTTACTTAGATTAGAAGTGCCAGCCAGAAATACCTGTGAAAAGCCAGAGCGAGATAAGAGCTTGGTGTCCGTTATGGCTCAAGTGCTCTCCTGAAGCAAAAGGATGTCCACCTGAATTAACAAACAATGATTGAAAATCTGTGCCCTCTTAACCCGATCCCTGAGTCCGCGACATTCCAGGAGACTAGCTTGATTCTGTTAGTAGCCATTTATTAATCAATAATATAGTGCCAAATAACCAGAACATTTTAACGGTATGCCCAGGAAAACTACACAACCAGAAGAGAAGGAAAGGCCCCCCATACCAAATAAAACCCAAAAACCTCTGCCAGCCCGCAATCCCAAATTACCATATCGTTGAGACAGACCCCAGCAAACAAAACCCAAAAAGACTACAACATAGCTAAGACTGGCAAACCATGAAATGCTCCCTCCCATCCAAACACTAATACAAACCCGACCCACCCCATCCCTCGTAAGTATCCCCAACATCCAAAACTTCTCATTTGCATAGTATAAAATAATCCAAAGATGATTGATAACACGTTCACATATATCACAGAACCAAGTAACAACGAGGATAGCATAGATAGGATACCCAACAATATCCCTAGTAACCCCCACCCCCACAACCCAGATACCCCACCAACAGCATATGTCCGAATAATACAAGTACTACCCCTCCCACCCCCATACCCATGAACCATGAACCCCACACATAAACTATGTACATTGAAGAGCCAGAGCAGAAGCCCAACTAAGTGCCACAGAAAGTAAAGACACTCCAGCCCTCCCACCCCATTGCAAACTTCCAAACCCCTAATGGAGATCCAGATTCTGAAAGGGTTATGTTACACAGATATCCGCTGCAACGGACATCAGGTCCCGCAACCCAGAAAAGACCAACCCAAGATTTTCCCATCGCTGTTGGCAACCCCCATTTTAGGCTCACAATTACCCATCCAGAAAGCCACCAGAAACCCACCCAGCAGCCCCCACTCCCCCGACCCTTCCAGCCCGAGTCTCAATTGAGAGAAGAGGGCCAAACTAGAGATCAGAACAATCAGAACATCAGAACCGCCCCAGGAAAAAAAAAACCAACAACCAACTTTACCATAAGCAAGCCCCTACCCCCGACACAAGAAGGTACCAAAGGGCACTCACCCACGAACTCCATCTCCCAAATTATACCATTTAGTGAGGAATCAGCCCTATATAATGGAGCTAACCACATAGGCCCAGTGCTGTCGGGGAACGAAACCGCCACGGACCAAACCAGTCCCACCGCCAGGAAGTGTCCTCAGGAACCACCTCCGCAGTCAGGTTCTGATAGGCATGCCAAAAGGCCCGGAACGGAGCTCCGAGTCAACCTGGACATGCAGCAGCCAGGACTTCCCACCTCCAGCCCGAGCAAGCAGGTAAGAGAGCCATTCAAGGAGGGAACCTAACAGGACGAAAACCAGGAATAGCCCCAAAATCAAGCAAAAATTGTTACAGGCAACGGGAGAGGGACATAGCCTACAGACACAAACGGGGAAAGCAGACAGAAGGAAAAGGAAAAAGAGGGGGGATCAATTCGGGAGGTAACTTTTGGCAAGTAGATAAAACGACAGTCTCAGCTCATATTATTTAGCCCACAGGTCGTAGTCAGTCCAACCAGTGCAGTAGGAGAACGCCCAGTGTCCTTCACCCAGCATACTTGAATAAATCCGGCAATTTAACCGCGAGGTCTTTCAGGGCCGCCCTGGGGTGTTGAAGGAGAGGTTGAGCCTCTGATGGTGACCCAAGAGTCCAGGGTAGGCCACTTGAAGGAATAGCAGCGGCGATCAACTTCTGACCACACCATGGTAGGCCGCTTCTTCACTCTAATTTCTTTTGGCAGATCTTGAGTCACTCTAAGCTTAGCCACCCCTACAATATTTCATTCAGGTCCCGGGACTTATTGTATACATGCTGCCTCTATATAACTTAAAAACTTGATAATAATTGGAGTCGGAGGGATCCCGTGAGGTCAAGGCCTCAGGGGCTGTGGGCCCACTCCAGATGGTAAGAGGAGCTGACAGGCGAGGCCCCACCACCTTGAGCAGCAGCTTCTGAAGAAATGCAAGTAAGTCCGGCCCTCCTCGGCCTCAGGCAGGCCCAAGATCAGCAGATTATTTCTCCGGTTTCTACCTCCAGATCCTCGGTCTTGCACTGCAGTTTGTTAACATGCTGTTTGAGCCCCTGAACCTCCAGTCGATCCTGTCTCTCACTGCTCCAGTGAAAAGGCTCTGGCTTCAACATCAGCCACCCGGTGGATACAGAGACCAGGTCGCTCCCTGAGGGATTTAAGTCCCCACTCAACTCTCAGAGAAGGTCTTTCAGCGGGGTTAATTCCTGTAAGAATTTTCTTCTGTGAGAGGACTGAGAGTTTGGGTTTTCTCGATCCCACGTTCTGGTTTAGTATTCACCTGATTCCGTTGCTTTTTGGCCACTTTTTCAGGCGAGGCTGGTGGTGTGTGACGGACATGCCTGCTTGATATCGACTCCATCACGGCACAAAAAGCGGTCTGTGGGCCCAAACTTCTCCCGAGTGCCACTCGCTTAATATAAAGCGATATCTACACTTTTTAGCCGTTTTGTATACCGGATGGCTTTAAAATTGACGGTGGAAGCGACTGGGGCAGAGCTCTAGGCCTCAGCTGCAGCCTAGCTGGATGCCATCACGTGACCTCGGCATTAGGTTTATGTGACAGTACCATGTATTTGGTTTTAGATGTATTTAGAAGGAGCTTGGATACATACAGGTTGAGTTGCAGGAGGTTAAACTCATCTTGCAGGGACCTTAGTGCTAACTCTGGCTCTGGACTTGCTATCTATACTACTGCATCATCTGCGTAAAAAAGCAGATTGACTGAGGTGATGTTATGATCCAGATTGTTGATGTATATAGTGAACAACAGAGGCCCCAACATGGAGCCTTGTGGTACACCTTTGTTGTTGACAAATGCACTGGAAGAAGTTAGACCTTCGACCTTCAGTTGCTGGCTCCTGTGAGGTAGCACCTAAACCAGTTCACTACAACTGGACTTAATCCAATACAAGTGATCTTACTCAGGAAGATGGAATGGTCTGCTGTGTTGATGGGCTTGCTTAAGTCTAAAGAGTGCCACAAAGGTCTGTTTATGATCCAAGGCCAAATCAGTCACTGGTAACTTTTACTAGTGTAGAAATTGTACTATGCTTGGCCCAGCAGCCAGACTGCATGGGGTTAATAATGGAATGTGTCTCAAGTATTGGGGAGGATCTTCACCACCACCTACTAATCTAATATTCCAAAAGTTTAAGATAATGCAAAATTTCTAATGAACTTACATAGAACCTACACAATCAATCTCTTCACTAAGGCAATGCCTCTGTTAATACTATGTAATTGACCTGTAAGAATTGCATATCCCTGATGACACACTGGTGGAAATGGTCAAAGCCTGGACAGTACCAGTACAGACCTTGTTACCATCTCAAAGGGCTGTGAGCAGAAGGAAGGGAAGTCATTCTGGCCCAGAAATGTCCTGCAGTCAGGTATAGTGGGGATTATAGCCACCATTGAAGGGTATTTCCCCATATAGCCAGTGTCTCCTCTGTTGGTCCTCTGCCTGTCTTGACAAGAATTTAGCTCTTACGCACTCTTGCCCCAGCCATGCAAAAAGTGTGCTGGCAAATGGGATCAGATTCAGTGGGGCTGAGTAGCCAGAGCTGTGGATGCATATTGGTCATTGCAGGTATGGAGCAGACCTTCATGCACCACTAGTCCACACAGGCACCTTATCAGAAGAGTTTTTAAGTTTTATTGTTTTTAGTTAGTGGTCAAGAACTCTGCCCATAAACATTTAAAACATCTCAGGTCCATTCAATAGCTGTAGGTGAGTATGTAGTGATTCACTTTGTAAAACTGAACGCATTATGTCATTGACAGTATTTGCACTAACAAAGGTTCAGCTCAGTAGGCAGGCTCTATCTGAGTTGTGAGTCAAAAGACAAAATCAGCAGCACTCCAAACTGCAACAACGATTTAATCAGAAATTACATATCGTTACAGACTGTCGTAATGCAGGTGTACTCAGAACCCTGACTGGTTTCACATGGTTTCCTCCCTCTGATCGGACCTCATTGAAAATGAGTCTTGTACTCAATAGAGTTTTATTCCAGTTCATATTGTAACCCCCTACAAATGGGGGTTCCTGAAAAGTCTTCCTTGAGCTTGCCTAAATGTTCGCTGCCAGGCTGGTGTTCTGCATTTTAGCAGTTTAAATGTATTGCCAGACAGTGCCTGTGTAGCCTCTGTGTACTATCTCTTTAAGAGCTGCCTGAATTGCAGTCATAATTAATCTGAGAGGGAGTTCTGTTAGAAGATGTGCTTATTTGCTGATTATCTATTAGAGTGATAATAATATTGCAGTTTGTTCTAACCTGTTTTCTTTGCAGCAAGAACAGTTCTGTTTGTTTCCATCATCTTGGTCCTGGACTGCAGAATGGGCCAATCAGTACACTTGGGACTCTAAAATGGATCCTGCCTACAGGGACTTGTAGGGGCCCAAAGCTTGTAGGAATTGTAGTTTTGGGCTTTTGGCCCCTAAGATTACCTGGAGGGAGCCCTTGTTGTGACTGACAGACAAATCAGCCAACCGAACCTTTTGGATCTTGGGAAAGTCCCACACTGCTTGCAGTTCCAGTTAGATCTGAGTTGGGAAGTGAAGAAGTAACAGCTCAAGATAGTTTGAGCAGCCATTCATAGTGGATTCACGTGGAAGAACTATGGAAATGCCTGACTTGGCCTGCATGCCTGCCAGCTGTTCCTGTGAGGAAACTTGTGCTTTTTGGACTGAATCCAAATTTGAAGAGTGAATTAAGCCACTGAATTGTGACTAGGCTTTAACCTGAAGAAGACCGAAGATTTGCTGAATGCGATCGGCCTGTCAGGACTTCCAGCTACCTTTGAACTCCTGGATTGTGCAGAGACTCTGTAATTGTGACCGGAGAGCCATTTGCCTGGTACAGTGGAATTTCCTTAC
Source organism: Neoceratodus forsteri (assembly GCA_016271365.2). NCBI lineage: Eukaryota > Metazoa > Chordata > Ceratodontiformes > Ceratodontidae > Neoceratodus > Neoceratodus forsteri. Next base: position 1,236,667,284 of record CM057453.1, on the reverse strand, counting down.
ATGTGAATGAGCTGTGTGCTTATAATGGGTCGTGATTTGGTTCCCCACTGTGTGTCTGAACTGTATTTTGCTTGCTGGAGGCCGTATCCAGCTCCATGGACTGAATCCGTATCCATTTCCATTTGCCTGGGCCCTGCTACACTGGCCCAGCCAGAATACCTGCTATACCGAGAAAGTCATCAATGAGAGATCGGCCTGAGGATCAGCCCCTGCTCATTGCCTTGAACAGGAATGACGCCTCTGTGACTTGTGTGGGCCCTGCTTCTCCGTGCACTCCAGCTCAACAGCCTGCAGTCTCGATTTCATCCTGCCTGTGTCCAGTACTGGGTATCGTGAGTGGTCATCAGGGTAGCCTCTGCAACAACAGCTAAATCTAAAAGTGTTGTCATCTGATTGTCTTCTTGCCTTTTCTTTCATGAACTGAGCCCTCCAGTTCCGGATTACAAATAGTGTGTGTTGTGCATGTTGCTTTCTTCCATCACAGGGCCCCAACCGGCTGCAACGTGCCTGGCTAGCCCACTGTTTTCCTACCTGGGTACCCAGAGTGTGTGACTGTGTAGGGACTCTGAACTGCATACATAACTGTCTGATTAATATAGCTTTTAAGCAAATCAACCTGATTACACTCCTCCCTTGTTCAAGTCACCTGAATAAATCAGATTTAACTTTGTTTGCATTTAACCTGACTGTGGCTCCAGTTTGTGGCAAAAGTATTGTACTGTTGCTATTTGCTCTGCTTAACTTGTTTTACAGGGGTCTCCAGGGTCAAGCTAGTGGAACCAGCCCTGGTGGTAAGTGCAAACAGTGTGAGTAATCACCTGGTGAATAAGGGTTATGGTGAAAGTAATTATTGTACATTGTTCAGGCCACTAGAAGGAAAGAGGGGGTTACAGTGTCCCGGAGGGTTGTGCCCAGGTTAGCTTGACCACTAACAACCCTGATCTCTGGGTGGAGGCACCTGTTTCTTTACCTAGGCCCTTAACCTGCTACTAGCCAAGCAGGCAGAGGTAGTAGCCCTTGGGATAGCACCACCTAGGGGTTACAATATTTTATGAATAAAAATGTTTACTTACTTACTCTGATGATGCACACCATGCAAAACCAGTCAGGGTTTTGACTACACCTGTGTTTTGACTGTATGTGGTGGTATCTAATTTCTAATTAAATCATTTTTGCAGTTTGGAATGGTGCCGGTTTTGTGTTTTCACTTACAGATTTCATGCTACCATGCACACTCCATTGCAGTTAAGCTGTTTTGTTGTTTTCTCCTTTATCTGAGTTGCAGTTTTACCTCAGAAGAGTGCAGTCCCTTCAGCTCAGACTTGGTTTACATCTACGAAGCAAGAGAAAATCTGTTTTAGCTTGTGACTATTGTGACTATGTAGATTTTTTTTACTTGCCCTTGGCCTCAGCCCAGAGGTACCTCTATCTTCCTTTTCTATTCTGTTGGGTCCCAGAATACCGGATCCCAATGTCATGTTTATTTATATATTTATTTATTTATTGATTAGCTTTTGGTAACTAGGTAAATTCGTTAGGCAAAAGACCTGCTATTTCTAAGCATGACCCAGGAGTCTACAAAACGACAATGGAACAAGTTTACAGGGACAAGAACAGTCATAACCAAATCTAAGAATACAGGACCCCATGCAGGAGGTCAAAACACAGTATCAGGTGAAATTAACACCCACACAGGAGTAAGTAATAAGACAATAAACAGGTCAAGCAATAAATGCAGCAGCAGTATGAAGCAGACAAGGAGACATAAGGAAACCAGGAAAAAACAGAAAATGAACTGGGGCAACTACAAGCACCAAGTGCATTCAAGTAACAGAAAAGTGCTTTTTGAAAGAATTGTGAGAAGTAGAATACTTGATGTTAGGAGGAAGAGAATTCCAGAATCTGGGAGTGAAGTGGAGAAAGCTTGCTCACCCATCTTGGTAGAGCAGGGAGAAATGGAGCACAGGAGAGAGGTGGAAGACCTAAGTGAGCGAGAGGGATCATGAGGTTTAACATGGCTGCAAGTGAGTCAGGATGGGGTGGATGGGTTAAGGAATCAATGAAGCATCCAAGAGTGTAGGAGCACAGGCTATGGGAGACAGTCAGTCATGCTGAGTAGAGCAGACAGCGGTGGTGCAGCGAGGGCCAACAGGGCAAATCTGCAGATGTTGTTATAAGTGGTGTCCCATTTATGTAGATCAGCTACCTTGGCATGAGAGAAGACAGGTAGGGTATATTTAAGCCCATACAGCAGAACACAATGGGCTACCGAGATCCTGGCTGAAGGGGTAAAGAGTGATGTACTCTGTATGCAGCTCCAGTCTTAGAGTTGATGTGTCTACAGACCTCATTAATGTGTAAGGTGAAGTGGAACTGGGGTCAAGAGTCACTCCCAGATATTTAAAGGAGTTTGTATTGGTAATTGCAGACCCATCAGGGCACTGTACCAGCAGCTGGGGAACTCTGTTTGACTTTTCTTAAGGACCTGAAGAGCATGGCCTGAGTCTTGGAGGAATAAGAATTAGTTGGTTTGAGGAGAGCCAGGACTGGATCTGGAGAAAGGAGGATGATAGGTGAGCACTGATGTCATTGACAGATGTTGAAGCAGTATAGAGGAGTAGATCATCAGCGTACATGATAGATTGACAGTGGGGGTGGAGGCGGAATATTATTAACAAAATGGGAAAGAGCAAGGGCCAAGTATGGAGCCCTGAGGAACACCTGCAGGAGATGGCAGTAGTAGATGAGAGGACTTTACAGAAGGAAACAGATTACAATGACAGTCAAGATAACTTGAACCAGGACAAGGTGGGACCAGTAGCACCTAGACTCTGCAGTTTGCTTAGTAGAAGAGGATAGTTAACCAGGTCGAACGCTTTAGTGAGGTCAATGAATAAGGTCCCGATGAGTCATCCATTATCCATGTTACTCTTAACCTTACTAGTGAACAGTGTTAGAGCTGTAGTAGTACTATACTCAGGCCTAAAGCCATGCTGGCTAGGAGACTGAAGATTGAACTCAGTTAGATGAGACGAGATCTGTCCATGCATTAATTTTTCCAGCAGCTTGCTAAGGGTAGGCAGTATGGCAATGGGCCTATAGTTTGTTAATAACTTCGGTCACCTTTTTGAATGCGGAATAATCCTGGCAGATTTCCTACAAGAGGAACAGTAGAGTGGAAATGAGAGGTTAAATAGTCTAGTTACAGGGTTGCTAATGGGAGGCAGCCAGATGAAGGATCCTTGGTTCAAGATCATCAGGACCCAAACTATCATGGATGGAAATTGATCTAAGTAGTTTTAGGACCTCCAATCTGGTGACAGAGGTAAGAATCAAGGGTGCTGGGGCATCAGAGGCATCCTGAAGTGTGGGCAGTGAGCCCTGAGGAGAGACCTGAGGGTTAGAAGAAGCTTAGTGAAGAGGAAGTTAAAGACTTCAGCAATGGTATGGGGTGATTACAGTTGACATTGTTCACCAGTATTTCCCTTGGAGTCTGAGGCCTGTCATTTCCTAGGATCTCATTAATTCGAGACCAATATCGCTTTGGATTAGATGTGGAAGAGCAGCAGATCACGGTAGTAGATGCTTTGGCCACCTGGATCTCCTTCTTGCAGGTATTCCTAAGGCATGGTATTCCTGATAGTTGGAGGGCAGTGTGGAAGATTTCCATTTCACCCATAATTTATCTCTCAGTTTTAGGCATTGGAGTAGAAGATGTCTAAGCCACTTGGTGGGTTTGCTCTTAACTCTATGGGTAGAGAGGGATATGTCTCCTCTGCAGGGAGAGTAAGGAGTTGGTGAAGTATTCAGTAGCTCTGTTGACATCGAGGTGGTGAAAAGAGGGACCAGTCAACAAGAGAAAGGTCTTGAAGAAGAGCGCAGGGTCAAGGAGGGCAAAGTTTGAGAAAGTTATGTTGCGAACACCAGGGAGTTTTACTTATGATTTGCTCCCCTGTTTTCTAGTACAGGTTCCAACCCCTGAGGGTGCCATGCGAGACATACATACAGACTGATGACGTGATGACGCATGTCATAGTCAAGTGATCTCAGCGTCCTCCTCTCCACTGACCCACCTTGAGAGCCATGTACGCCTGCCACCCATGCTTCCACTGGTGCAAGGACTAAGGGCACTAACGCTGCCAGGAGTGTTCCTCCCCAATGGTGGAGGACAGTATCGATTGGGACACTCAATACCCCTTCCCCTGCTGACCATCAACAGCCCTGGCCCATTCCCAAACCTAGGTCACCGGCATGATGCGAGGTGCTGAGTCCAGCACTTCAACCTCAGTGCCACCAGGCCAGCCTGTTGAATTTTTAAAGGGTCACTGTCATCCATTTCTGCATCATATTATTTCTAGTTGAAAATCCATATTTAATGATTGCTTATCTTCTAAAATTCAGTGATATTGCTGGTTGATTTATTTGCTTTCTTTCTTAGTAGAACTAAAATTCATGCTAATAGTATAGTTATATCCAACCTTATTTTGCTTCACATCTTTAATCTGCTCTTATTGCATACTTGGTGAACATTAGGAACACCTCTAAATAGTGAAGTCACTCATTATGCAATAGTCACCTCTCTTCCCACAGCATCATTAATCGCTATTCTGTGTTGGGGATGTTCCCATGTCCAGGAAAGATGCATCTCGAGTTGATCAAGGACTATAAACAAACACAGTTTTGTGTGGTAACAACAGTATGGTGGGCCATCCATTTTCACTTTTAAAATGAAACATGGAATAATAATCAAGCTACTAGCTACATCAACAATCTGTATGGAGTGGAACCAATCCTAACATGTGTTTTTAAGCTATAGACACTTTGAGGGCTAAGAGGGTTAAAAGAGTCCTTTAAGTACTATACACCTCTTCCTTTCCATGAGCAATCAAAGTCAGTAACAGAGCATCAGAGTTTGCCATGTTCAGCAGTCAAAAACCTAACATACTGTAGTTCATATTAGTATGCTGATACTGAATTTTTACCAGTTGCTTTTATTCATGTCTAGAAACCATGCAGCAGACCTTCTGTATGTCATGAGTACCTGCTAGAAAGGTCCCAGGGCAGGTGGGGGGCTAAGATAAAATCGGTGCATGCATAGCACATGGCTCACACACAACCTGCAACCAAACTGTGCAAGCCAGTTGTGCTTGGCTTTTCTTTTCTTCAGGAGTGAGAGTGGATTCTGACTCAACTAACACAAAGAAATCCATAATGTATTTTAACTCAGTAAACCAGTAAATTACCAGTAGTTTGAGACCCAAGCTCAGGACCTTAGTATTCAGTGGCACAAGTCTACCTTGAACTATTTTGGTCATAATGGAACTGTGACAGTCTGCAAAGAAGGGCCATGACATCTGTAGGTCTGAATGCATTAGGGTTGCAGACTAAAAGTAGGTTTTGTAATCTGCCATAAATTAAACAGCAATAGATTCTGGAGGGCAGTCAGTGAAGATGTTGGCTTATATGGTCTTTGTCAGTAATGATTTAGCTCTAGAGTCTGAAGAGCTGTGAGCACCATATAGCATGGCTGTTAGGAAACTATTTTGTGTTTAATAAAGCACAGAAGTGATTCAGTCAGACTTGAAAATCTCTGCCCTTTCTTTAGTATGTAGCTAAATAATAAACACAGAGGTTATTTGTTACTCCATACCAAGCCATTCTGCAAAACCAGAATTTACATTTAGCCTCACGTTAAACCTGATTTATTTCTGTAGTGGAGGTGGCACAGATTAAGGGTTATTTGTCATTTCATTTTCTGCAGCAGAGCACTAGGTCCCCAGTGATGTTAAGGAACTCTAAGGCTTGTTGTTTTTTTTCCTTCTGTATTGTACACATGCATTCTCAAGGCCACTGACAGGTCAGCAAGAAGGTGAGAAGGTTTGGTGTGTTGGGAATGGACAAGAGAAGCATTCCATCGAATACTGTGATATAGGGATATAGAAAAACAATGCAGAAAAAGGGTTTAATGCTCCCCCCACACACACACTTGTAGCATGCAACTAGCCATCTGCTCCAAAGCAGAATATGTCTTCCCAGTACTGAGAACATCATTATCATATATCCCTGCCAGCAAGTACCCTAGAAAAAATATGACAAGAGCCGCCTTGAGACTCAGGCTAGCTCAGGGAATGGATTCCACAAGTTTTCATAAATTTCCAATAAAAGCAGCTGCTGAGATAAAAGCCATTATATTATGGAAGCTTCTGCAGAAGCCATTAGGTTTTGATTGAGACAGAAACCTCATATATTTTTAACAAGGCATATTTGAAAAAGAAAAAGTCTACAAGAGCATTCAAGGCACAATACTAGCTGAGAGCAAAGTAGTGGTGAAGGCACTCAAATAAAAAAAGTACTTTAAAAACATACTGTATGTAAAATATGGCTATGGTGTTAAGGAAACATATCCTCTTTGTACATTTATTTCAGTGAAGTTCTTACAATTGCTCCATGTCTTCTTGACAAGTGTTTGACGATAATGGTAGATATATTTTGTTATAAAACAACTTCTGTTTTATTAAATTACAATATGAAGGCCAGTGCTGGAGATACATCCTAGAGACTAGATAGGCTCCAAGAAATGCCTAAAGAAGTTAGTCTGTACTGTTATTATAAGACATTTCCCCCATAATGAAATGGTTGGTGGGGTACTAACTGGTTTAGCACCATGCTAATCATGAACAGTGCAGGCTGAATGTACCTATGCAAATAAGGATCCACATGCATAATGGGCACCTCAGTATCTATAATGTTTTGGGAAGTGCTAAATAGCATCTTTTAACACTACCGAAACTCTGCTCACAACATAGCAAATGTCTGTACCCCACCCCATGAACATTCATTCTTTGTTATGTTTACTGTCCCTGGTATTCTAGTGGATAACTCAGCCCCTGACCACCCACTGTCTGTTATGTTACTCCCCTGGTAATCTAATGGACTCCACATTCTGATCACCCATTCCTGTTATGTTGTACTCTCCCTGGTAGTCTAGTAGACTCCATAGCCCCAAAGGGTTGCCAAGCCCCCACCTGAGCCAGTCTGTCCTGTCCCACTTCTCCATACCCCCAACCCTGGACGCCAGTCAGTACTGAAACTGACAGCAACTGGCACAGCCCTCCACTCACTTCTCAGAGGATGTCATCTGAATGTAAGTGAGTGATTACAGTCTCATGGCTGGTCAAGGAGGTGAACTGTGGGCTTTGCTGGTCACTGCCCATTTTGCATATCAAGAAACTGGCTATTGAGGAGGTTCACTAGAGTATCATGGAGATTAAAGCATAACAAAGAATGGTTGATTGTGTGTGTGTGTGGGGGTGGAGTCCACTACATGACTAGGAAGCCTCTACCCTGACATTTGTCATATCCTAGTCTGGCTTTTCAGGAACAAACTAGTACTTAACACCAGTAAACTCCAATCTATGCTTTTGGGTCTGCCCTAGACTAAAGAAATGCCATAACCAGCTGTCAGTCTCCTACACTGATGGCTCCATTCTTGATAATATTCAATCCTTCAGCTTTCTAGGCGTTACCCTTGACTCCTCCCTTGACTTGACCTTCACATCTCCATCACCTGTAAAGCCATAAATTCCAAGACTGGACTGGCCTAGAAAACCAGACATGCTCTCACACCTCAGCCTGTGTCGCCATAGCCAGGAGCATACTGCTTCCAGCCCTTGCCTCTGACTCCATTACTTGTGCCAGTGCCTGGAAAATTAGTCTGCACAAATGGAACACCACTTATAATAACATATGCCATTTTCACTGGCTTTGCATCATCGTACCCACCACTGCCATCTTACAGCAGCCTTCTCACCTTTAGCTAACTGGCTCTACTCGTTTGGAGTCCTGACTGATAGTATCTCTTGCTCTGGTGTTCCCCAACTCTAGCATGGTTGCTGATTCCCCAAAGCCCCCACCATATCCTATGCTCCGGAGATCAGATGCTTTTCAAGTACCTAGAAGTAAAACAGCCATGGGTTCTCAGGCCTTCTTCCACTTTGCACCTATATACTGGAACTCCTTACTTACCAAAATCCACCTCACCCCTTCTCACTCCAGCTTTAAGCGACAGCTAAAGGTCACCTGCTGCAATCAGACCTCTGCTCCTGCTTCCTTCCTCCTGAGCTCTTCTGACATCTTTAATATTTGCTGGTCCTGCTGTAGACCTTAGCCATACTCCTTGTACTTACTGCCCACAGTCTTAAATCAGCTCCTACCTAACATATCCCCATAGTTTTACCTATACTCTCCCTCCCTCAATTGCTAACTAACCTTCCTCCTCCTACCAGAGGGCATATTAGCCAACAGTTTAGTACTTGATCTTAAAAGGTTCATCCTAACTGTCCTGCCATCAATATTAGATTTATGTATTACTATCTCTGTTTATCGTACACTACTGTTGTATACTGCTCATCCCTAAGACTTTTGTACATCACTGGTGTATTATGCTAACTATGAATTTTTGTGTTTATTTCCTTGAACTGTTCATGGTCATTGTATTCAACGTACTTCTACTGCTCTACATTTGACTGTAATTGTAACTGTTTGTACTCTCCCAGGTTGTGTCTTAAAATAGGCATTTTCTATGTCTAGCGCACCTACCTGGTAATCAAAAACAAATAAAAAAACATAACAGGGAATGTGCAGAGGGAGGTGGGGTCTACAAGACTACCAGGAGATTAAAATGTAACAGAAAATGGGTGATTGAGGGTCCATAGGACTTCCGGGATAAATGCCATCAATAGTCAGGATGGTTGCTACAGGATGTGCAAGCACACTAATGAGTACATATGGGGCACGCAAATAGCCCTTAGTGTGTTGGATGCCCAATGGGCTCATTAGCATGATAGGGATGAATATGGTACACAGCAGTCCTGGCTCAGTTAGGCCGTTACCTCCATTAAGCTCCTCTGTGAACCATATTCAGCTATGGGTTGTGTCTAGAGATGCAGCAAAGTTAAATTTGCTAGCGTAGTGAACCCGGTGGCCAACTTCGAGTTTGTGGATCACTACATGAAATTTCCATTGAAAAGTTGAAATTACTTCAATGGACTTCGCATTGGCCACTTTTGGTTCTCTTGGAGTTGTAGTGTGAGAAGTTGAATTTGGTAAGAAACAGGACACTGGTCACATGCCTGACTGTCTCTGCAGGTCTGAAGGTCACATGATTCAGAGAGGAACTTAAGCAGGCAGGAAGTCAATGTTTTACTGTCACTTTCTCTTGTAGAAAGAAGTGCAGATCTGTGTTTTTCTGTCTTGGGCATAGAGCTGAAATACTAGCTAGCTTTTGCTTTTCTTTGTTTAAACCTTTTAAAATTTAGTTGGTTAAGTAGTGCAGGAAGTTTCAGTTAATTCTACAGGTTTTTTGTTTAAAAGTTTTGTTTTGTGTACTTTGTTTTCAGTACAGTTAATTTACTAGTACTTGTACTAGTTTTTGTTTTCTTTATGAAGTTTTTTGATGAGATCGTGGTTGTGGCGGGCAAGCGGTGGCCAGCAGGGGCCATGGATGCAGGGCAGCCTTGTCTGAAGATTGAACAGGGCCAGTTTGGTGCCCTTAACTGTAGGCACAGGCTGCTCTGCAGTAGAGATCCTCCAATATGAGCAGCAGCAGAAGGTACAGCAGCACGGAGGAGCAGCAACTGCAGCAGGTTGTTGCCCTCCACCACCGGCAGCACAGCAGGTAGCATTCGGTGCCCCCCACTGCATGTACTGGGCCCTGCATGGAGTTTTCTCATGTGGGAGGTCTTTACGAGCCTCCTGGGGACCACAGTGTTGTGTGTTGCCAAGTGTGCAATGTGCTGGTCCATTGGGGTGCAAGGGCAGGCACCTCAGTACCAGTGGTCAGCGAACCCACCTAGTTGTTCACCACCAGGTCGAGTGGGAGGCCAAGCTGCAGGAGGTAGCAGCCACTCCTGCAGATATGGCAGAAGAACCTTGTCTGCCTGCAAATCAGTGGAGATCAGGCAAATGCAGTCAGCAAAGGTGGAGAGTCAGGCAGCTGCCCACATGGAAGAAGACCCATTAGAGCATCCTGCAACCATGGCAGACCTGAATGTTCTGTGGACAGAGGTAGAGGCTGTGAAAATGGTGGTAGAGGCATCCATGCAGTGTCTCTCTGTCGAGGGGCAGAATGAGGAGATAATCAGCTTGCTGCATAATTTCAGTCGTGGTCAGCAATCACCTCCACCGCCCCTTAAAAATTATTTTGGATGTAAATTGAAATCCCCAAACATCTCCTCTGCTTTTAATTTTTTCTTAATTAATAATTTTCTTTTGATGCAGACTAAGTATGTAATTTATGTTCAGGTAATGTTTTGTTTGTGATTTTTCTTATGTGTTACTTAATTTACTTTATGTCTTGCATGAGTGATGGTCTGCAAAATGACGGATGCTTCGTGCTTTCATTACAGGTGAAACTGTTGTGCCATCATGCATGCTGCAATAAAAGTGTCTTGAAGATGGCTTTTGGGTGGCAAAATTTCAACTGCGCTGAAAGCACGCATTGTCACGCACAGCTGGCAACCACATGACTTATTATTACATAAAATTAGATGAGTAACAACAAAATAATTAGACTTGCAGAAAGCATAATGGCGTGGGGTGGTGGAACATTTGGGGAGGTGGTGAATCGGATTTACCATTATGAGGGTAAATAATCAAGATAAAGTAAAACAAGATTAATGTAATTTTCCCAAATAAATAAATCTCTGCTTTTATTTATTTTCTAAAGCCATATTTATTTTTCTTACATACTAGTATGACATTTATGTTCAGTTCATGTTTTCTTTGTGATTTTAATTTTGTTAATCCTGTATTTGTTGAGCCTCAGAATGGTAAATCCGATTCTTCACCTCCCTAATGCCCCCCCATGCCATTATGCTTTCAGAAATAGACATTTTAAGTTCCTACTCATTACTGTATTTTCATAATAATTCTTGTGGCCACCAAGTTTGTGGACACTGCGTAGCTTTCCTGTAATTAAATCTTGTGTCTTGAAAACACTGTCTGCAAGACACTTATATTGCAGCATGTGTTGTGGCACAACAGTTTCACCTGTAATGAAAGCATGCAGTGTCTGCCATTTTCCGACCATCAGGCATGTAAAAAATAAAGTAAATTACATATAAAGTATGAAAATACTTGTTAGCTTTCTGAACATTTAGTTAAAGCACCAGGCAATTATCACAATACCATTACCCAATCAACCATGCCCAGCCCCCACAAATCTGCTGTCTGTGTGTGAATGTCCCACTATTTTAATTTCATGAAAAGTCCAGCAGAAAATAAAATGCCAGTAATGTCTATTAAGTGAGAGCACTGCATTGTGACACCACTTGCTGCTGCTGCTCATTTCCTGCTGATTCCATGTCATGAAAACGCAGATCAATATCAAAATGTCAGAAATCCTCACAGTGTGTTAAGGAGAGCATTGCCTTGTGACACCACTTGCTGCTGCTCTTTTCCTGCTGATTACATGTCATGAAAACTCAAAATCAGTATCAAAATGCCAGATGTGTGTCACAGTGTGTTAAGTGAGCATTGCCTTGTGACGGCACTAGCTGCTGCTGCTTTTCCTGCTGATTCCATGTCACAAAAACTCCAAACCAATAACAAAATGCCAGAAATGCCTCACAGTGTGTTAGTGACAGCATTGCTTTGTGATGCCACTTGCTGCTGCTGCTGTTGTTCTCCAGCTGATGTACTTGAATTCAAAGTACAGATGAAGATTAAAATGCCCTAAATGCTGCCTCACCAACACATTCTGCCCTGGTGTGTGCATTCATACCAATGGTGAGTTCTTGTGCATGTCACTGTAAATGTTTTTCCAATAGACACATACAGTTTATTTCTATATAATCTTGTTCTGTGTTGTAAGCAGTCTGTCATTCTGTTCCTTTTCAGGGAACCTTGTTGATACTGTACTGTGGTGGGCATGATAATCAAATCACATCAACAAGCAAGGAACACATATGTTATGAGTCTGAAACCTAATGTGGTACTGTAAAATTTTGATTTTCTTTGGGGGCTGCTGTGGTTCACTGAAAGACAATGGTTTACTCCTTTTTTATCAGGTCATTGGCACTTTCAGATGGCTGCTTACTTTGGCTGCACAGACACTGTGTCACCCATAAAAGGTAAGTATAGCTATATATATATATAACCCCAGGTGGCGCTATCCAAAGGGACTACTCCTGCCTGCTTGACTACTAACAGGTTGAGGGGCCTAGGTTCTATGGTGGTGCCTCCACCCAGAGGTCAGGTTTTGTAGTGGTTAGACTAGCTTGATCACAGCCCTCTGGGACACCGTGACTCCCTTTGGTTCCCTCTAGTGGCTCACACAGTACACAGGAGTTATAGCCCCAATACCCTTGTATACACACTGTTCACTCATAAAGTACCACTTACTCTTGAGACTGATTCTGCAGCATGTCTCTGAGGACCCCTGTAAAATAAGGTTAAACAACTTATACAAACCAATACAATGCTTGGTATGTAGGTACTGACACTTCAGACAGTTTAAAGTTTAACATTATTAAATCTGGTTTATTTAGGGCAAATAAAACATGGGAGGGAGATCAGGTTAATTGGCAGAATTAAATCACAGTACTGTGCATACATACAAGGTCTGAAAAGTCACACCTGGGTACCCAGGTTGGGGGGCTAGCTAGGTCCGTGCCTGGGGGTTGCCGGCAGGTAGATGGATAGGGCCTGTAGAAGAAAATATATGCACAACACCTAATTGTAATCCAGAGCCAGATAGCTCTGTCCATGAAGCAGTGAAACAACAAGAATTAGATGACACACTTGTGATTGAAAAACAGGCTGCAGGGAATACCTGATTTGTACTCACAATCCCAAGCTGAGGACCAGATGTGGATGTTCTTCTGGATTGCCAGAACAACAGGGCATGGAGACAAGGTCCTTGTGACTGGACCCCACTGCAATTGATAGCAAATGGATTTAGTCCGAGACTAGCTGGGGTTTGCTTCAGCTTCAACACACAGCATACAGCACAGGGATTGTAAATAGCGATTCCCACAAGCACAATGCACATTCATATGTAAAAGGAAAGTACTATACCAGGCAGGCTGCTCCTCAATCCCAATTGCAATTGCTGCAATACCCAGGACCACACACAGCAGCTTCAGTTCCTGACAGACTGAGCGATTCAGCAATTTCTCCAGTCTTCTACAGGGTGAGCCTGGTTTCCACTGTTCAGACTTCCTTCTTTCTCCTCACCAATCGGTTCAGTCCCAACTGGCACCTAGCGGCTGCAGGCGAACCTCAGGGCCTTACATGCTTCCATGAAACTATACACCACAGAAGCACATAGCTCCTTCTCTCTTCACTGTCACAACTGATGTGATCTTTCCAGTCACAGAGCAGGGCATTTCCTTTAGCTGCACACCATTCTGTTGGCTGGTTCTGCTGTCACTCACAATAAGACTCCCTCTGTTGGTGGAAAAAGGCACCAAGGTCAAAACTACATTTCCCAGAGTCACTGCCCATGCAATCCCCTTGTGGCTGGCTCAAAATTAAGAGGCCAAGTTCTGATTCATCCACAGGCTCCATTTTAGGGCTCCCTTAACCCAACTGGCCCAGCACAGCAGTTTAGGTCCAAAATGGAGGGTAACACACACAGAGTCCCAGCTGCAATAAAGGCAGGTTAGACAAACTACAATTTTGCTAATGCTTTAAATGATTACAGGCAAATAGTTACAGCTTTCAGATGGGCTTCCTTTGCACTTCCTTGCGACTGCAAAATGGGCGATCACTCCATGGCTTCAGGGTAGGATTCGAGCATTAAATACACAGTCCCCCATACAAACTAATTAAGTCTGCAAGCAGACAGCTCCTAAAGAGACAGTATGTGGAGGCTCAAATAGCACTCACTTGCAACCACATTTAAGCAGCTCAGGCCTTGAACACCACCCAGACTTGGAGCATTCGGGCAAGCTCCTGGAAGACTTTTAGGAACCCCCATTTGCAGGGGGTTACATACATATAAATATATATATATATATATATATATAGGTATATATATATATATATATATATAGATAGATACATATATATATATATATATTTTTTTTTGGGTGAGCATTTGAAAAATGGTTCATTAATGTTTTTGTCATCTTTACATGTCTGAAGCTGCTCATCATAAGTGTTATCCGTCTTCAGAGGGAAGATACCACCTATGGCAAACAGCACCGCAATTTTACCTGAAAACAGATGAAGCAGACTTTATGAGGAATTCATTGTTTCTACCACATCCACTTCACAGCGTGGTTGTTCCTGTCTTCTGTTATGTACAGCTTTAAATACAAAGCTAATAGTAAACACCATATCCAGCTTAAAATTCCAAGTTATTAGTAAGAATACCATATCCAGCATCAAATACCCAGTTATTATTAATGTAGTACACCAAGTACAAAAATGTTCCATGTTTACTGAGTGGCATGCAGTGGCCCACTGTGTTAAGTTACATGACATCACCTGGTTTCTGGACCAGGATAACACAATTTTACAACTGTGGTGTAATGAAGTACGCTTCTCCAATCTGTTAATAACAAATATATTACGTGGCCTGTATTCTGTATGTCACTGCTGGTGAATGCTTTACACCTGGGCCACAAAATTAAAATCAAAACTGAAATATGAAAGAATACTAATACTTACCTGTTGTTGTGATTCCTCTGGCAGTAGGATTACTGTAGTACTGCCAGTTTACACAGTCTGTAACCTGTGAAAACAAAATGAAAATCAGTTCCTGTGTTTGTTAACAGTGTCATTTCTGCCCAGGTATAGGAATGACAGACACCACAGTTCAGATGAAAACAGACTTTATGACATTGGTACATGCTTACTGTAAATCACTGATAAGAAGCAGGGTGGCTGTTCCTGGCTGCTGGGGTCATAGCTGGGCCCAGGTAGAATCTGTATCTCTGTCACTTTCCAGAAGCAGGTTGGTTGTTGCTGGCTGAGGAGTCATAGCTGGGCACAGGTTGAATCTGTATCTCTGTCACTTTCCAGAAGCAGGGTGGCTGTTGCTGGCTGCAGGGTCATAGCTGGGCACAGGTAGAATCTGTGTCTCTGTCACTTTACAGAAGCAGTGTGGTTGTTGCTGGCTCGAGGGTCAAAGCTGAGCACATGTCAAATCCAGTATCTCTGTCACTTACCTGAAGCAGGGTGGTTGTTGATGGCTGCAGGGGTAGCGGAGCAGGTAGAATCTGTATTCTCTCACTTTCCAGAAGCAGGGTGGTTGTTGCTGGCTGCAGGGTCATAGTTGGCACAGGTAAAATGTCTCTGTTAGTCTCAGTCTCAAGACGTGGGGTTGACAGCAGGTAATAATGAGCACACTTAATGTGAACTGTGCTCTCAAAATCAATAAAGAGGAAGTAAAATATAATGACATGTCATTTATTGTCAGTTGTCATAGACATTCTGCCCCTGAACTGTCACAGCTAGTGTGCATAAATAGGTACTCATTGATTGCTTTGTTCTGCTCATACAAATGCTCTGCCATGTAAAGCATTGAGTTCCATCTCATGACAACGTTAGCTTCAGGTGGTGCTGAGGGAGGCTGTTTATAATCTGCAACTGCCTAAGCTGGTCACGGGCCTTTCAGCATGCAAAGTGAGCACAGACATGTCATGCAATAGTCAGCATTTGCTTTATTTCTGAGTACTGCAGAAACTCCTGTATCACCAGATTTAAGCAGTGGGCCATACACGGAACCCACACAAAGCCACCATTGCTGATGCATTTCACAACATTTGATCCATTATCACTAGCTATGAAGCCAGCTTTTAGGGATGGGGTGCAGCCACTCATCAATTTCTGTCAGTAGCAAGTCTAGCATGTGTTCACCTGTATGCGACCCTGCTACACTACACATTCAAGTGTGGCATACTGTCTAATGCCGTGAAGGTTACAACCACCACCACAGTCAGGTTATTACACTGCTTTCCCATCCCACCATCACAGACAGCACCAGGTAGCTTTGCTCAATGTGCAGTAATACACAGATTGGAACTACCAGCCATTTTCCACTTGTCCACATATCCATGCGTAAGTGAGCGTAAGGTGAGGAGGAATGTTGCAGGGCATGTCTTACAGAATCTGTCACCGTCCCATATAACTCAGGGACAGCACGGATGGGAAAGTATGTCCAGGATAGGACTTTCCAATTAGGCAAAGCACCAGAAGCCTGCATATCCAAAAGGAAAATGGCATAAGGTCAATTGCCAGCATTTCCGCTATGGCAGCACTGAGTTCATGTGCAACTGCATGTTTGGGTGGGTGTTTACTGTTGTTTGCAAAAGGCTGTGCAAGGTGGGCTGCATTGTCCGTTGCTTTACATGTGTCATCCTACATGGCTCTACTCTACTAACTGACATGGATGGGCTACCTTGGACATGTGATGGTGGGTGCACAGGTGACAAGCCAATACATGCTGGTATTTTCCATGTTTCAAGCACAGTGGTTGATGTGGTAGAATTACTACATGGACCACCACTGCTACTCTGACCACTGCTTGAACATTCCATCAAATCATTCTTCTTCTCATGCCTGTAGTAATCCTCCAGTGTTATTTTACCACTTTTACCAACATGGCTACTTACAGTGAAGGAAGGGATACCATGTTCACTAACTTGTTTGAGGGTGAACATACAACTATGGCATTAGCTGCCCTCTGATATCGAGTCCACAGTACTATGTGCCTGCTCTTCAAATGAGTATGACGGCCCCAGTGCCCAAATGGCCACCCTTTTACCATTCTTCACATGCTCTTGGCAAAGCAGGCAGATTGCCACTGTTTCATCATTGCCATCTTGTACAAAAAAATCCCAAACTAGGGATATGGATGCCTTACTCTTCACATGTTACTGCTGGTGCGGCTGCTGCATCTGTAACTGCACTTTGGTTGTGATGAAATGGGGGTTTAATGCATGATTTCTGTGGTTCAGCACAATTTGATTTTGACTGAACATCACAATCAATGACTATTAATTCAGAGTCATCATCAACAGACCTAGTTACAGCGGAACTTTGAAAAGTGGGGAAAAGACTAACAGACAGTATAAGAACAGCCACCTTAACTTTCTTTTTCTGGTTCCCAAATGGGGTCGCTAGCATCATCATCAGAATCATCATCCCTAATTCACTTTGGATGCTGTACTCCTATGGAGATATTCCCAGTTCAACAGAAGCCTCAATATTATCAGCCACTGCAGCCACACTTTTTCATCAATGTCTGAATGTTTGGATGGCCTAATCTCAACATCAGTGGAAACATGACTGTGACTTACCGTCATGATCAGAATCATGTTCAAGTACTTTTGGGAGTGGGACATCAACTGCACTCAAGTCTGTGGATTCAACTACATTTTACCCACATGATAAGTTTAACAGGGTCAAACTTGTAACAAAACTTATGCTGTTATCAACCATGCCCTCACTAATTTACTAACAGCAGGGACAACACCATCTCCAACCAGCATTGAATCAATTGATTTCACTGTGAAAAACATAGTTGGAGAAATCCCTTTACTTGCACCAACTACTACCTTGCCCATATACTGCGTACTACCACGGCCAAGACCACTCTTAACACTGCTAGTCTTGGTACCTCCTAATGAACCTGACTCATCTTCACCACAACAACCACTGCTAATATTAGTCTTGGCAGCAGCACATACAGAAACTGGTTTGCCTGACCGTCTCTTCGTGGGCATTTTTCAGATGACACAGACAATTTACAGCAACTTGATATTTTGGCACTTTTGGGTGGCCGAGTAGAAAAATAGTAATTGTAGCCTCACAGGCACAACAAAATATCTGTCCTGGAATCCTGAACCAATGTTCAAAAGCAGATACTCACAAAACAATACCTTGTTTTGATGGAAGTACAGTACCTAGCTACACAGAAGCAGGAAATATATTGAAGACAGGATTACAAATTCTGAGTACTGCTATTGTGGTGGCCTTAATGGCATGCATATCAAATGATGGACAGCACACACAGATTAAAAGTCAGGCACAGAAACTTTAAAGGACTAAACAACATTTTGATGACAAACTATTCAGAAATCTGACCTCAAACAGGACTAAAAGAAAGGCTGCTGAATTCGTTAATGCTAAAACTACATTTACATAAGTTATCTAAATGTGTTTCCAAAGCATTTGAAAAATGTAAAATCAGCCTTCCAATTTCAAAAAACTGCCTTACCTGCTTCTTAAAATGGCGCCAAATGTGTTAAGAGATGACATCATTGAGCCAAAGTCAGAGACTATATGGCTCTCTATAGTGCTAACTAGTTCTTTTTCCCTTTGTATAGAATTGTTTCACCAAAATTGTCAAAACATGTGCATTATTTAGATCAATATGCATGTTAGGCTATGGTTCTGTTCATTTTGTTTAATTTAACATGCTGAAATTGTGTTTAATCCAACTGACTTTCTCTTTGGCAAACCACAGTGCAGTACAAATCTTGAATAACCTGGTGATCTAGTGGTTATGGCAGATCCGGGATGCTACAATTGGGGGCTGGGAGTGTGTGTGCATACTTGCTATGCACTTTTTAACAGTTTTATGAAACCTTTATATTTTCTGCTATTATGTTTTTCTAGTATGTTTTTGACTGAAACTACAAATGTAATCCATATTTTTGAATGTAAACATTTGTACAATCAATAAATCAGACTTCTTCAACAAAGTGAAATGCAACAGCAGCAAGAAGTACGTTACAATGGGGGGTTACAGCCGCACCCTTCACCCTCCATAGATCCACCACTTGTTAGTAGCAAAGTTCTTGTGTAGTCCAATGCCAGAGTTCATACTTTTCTTGGAAATCAAAAATATGCTTGTCTTGTCTTCTCTTCTTTATCCATGTGAAATAATAATAATAAGAATCAGTATTTATATAGTGCTTTCATGCACAGTGCATCCCAAAGTGCTTTACAAGCAATGCTAGACTGGTAGTGAAGTGACTGAATGTGTAGTGTCAGCCAATTTACACATTAATACCCACACACAGCCTTGGACAATTGCATGAACTGGTTTTATGGGAAGGAATTTTGGCCAGGACAATAGGATTAGGTAGTGATCATGGTGCTGGCAGCCCCACATCTTATTTCTCACAGTAATCTGCTCATATTTCTCCCTTCTGTCTTCCCCTTCCCTGAATATGGCAGTACCTTGCAAAGTGGCCTTCTCAGTCCCCTCTGATATTCATTCTCACTATTTCTCCCCACACAAAAACTGGTGAGCTCATCACCCTTGTGCATCATGAATGTATGCAGTACGGTCCCTAGGTTTTTGACATATTAAAATAAACAAATCTTTCCAGTAAGTCAGTCTGATAGCAGCAGGGAACAAGGGGAATTATAGGCTTTCCCATCCTTAAAAGATCTAGGCTACCTTTGATTAGGCACTATTAAATGATGGGTGTGCACATCATTATGCATGTTATTTAATAGTGCCTAATCATAAGTGGACTAGATCTTATATGTAGGAATGCCAATGTTTCTCATGTGCCCTGCTCTATCAGCCTAGCTTACCAAAAGGTCATGTTTATTATTACTATGTAAAAATGACATGGGCGACTGTACTAACGCATTCATGATGCGGATGGGCGATAGGAGTTCACCAGTTTTTATGTGAGAGCAGAAGAAGAATGAATGCCAGAGAGGGACTGAAGAGGCCATTCCAGCAGAATACAGCTATATTCAGGTTAGGGGAAGACAGGAAGGGGATGTTTAGCAGATCATTGTGAGATCTGAAATGTAGGGCTGCCAGCACAATGATCACTACCTGACTGTGAATAAGAGCAGCCAGTGATGACAAATACTCAGTGGCAGGCTGCACTTAAAGTGTTGCTTGAATTCAGTGTTGGGAGATTACCCTCAGGTGTGTGTGGGGGAGGGTATTGACGTTTGTTAGGACTGTATTGAGGGAGCTGTGTATAGATCATTCAAGATTTTGAAGGTGTAGCCAACCAGTTTGCACTGTGGAGTAGGGCACTAAAAGTACTGGAGAAGATTTGCAGGAACTTTCCTGCAGGGTTCTGCAGATCACAGGTAAAGAAGTAGACTAACACTGAAAGTCTGGTGGATTTGCACAAGGCATTAGTATACCTCTCTTGCTAACAATATTGTTATCCATAGTAGTACAGCCCTGATGAGGGCATGAACAGCAGTTTTTCTGGTGAGTCCTGGGGCTTATTGCTTGGCCCTCCACGAAGACCCAATTGTTGGTTAATGAGGTGGGAAAAAACACAACAGGGAACTGTACATACTGCCTTCACTGTGCAGAAGGGTGGTGATCCACTAATGTTTACTGTGGGAGCAGAAATCAAACATAGAAAAGTGGACTTCAGTGTGATTTGGGAGGTATTTTTAACAGTGCCAGCTGATGATCCGTATCGGTGTAGGTATGAACAACTCTCTGAGGTATGCGATTACAGTCTGAGGTGTGATAATTCTCTCCTAGACCACAAGCTCATAGGTAGCCCCAGGCAGTACTAAGGACAAGGTATGGATAGTGGGGTGTTCAACAGAACCCAGGCTAGGTGCAGGGGGTTCACTTGGAAAAGAATACAAGAGATGCCTTTTGTGGATTAACAAGAATGCATAAGCTTTGGAATTGGACCAGACTGGTACTTCGTTTGGTGACCCTGAGCAAGTCACTTAACTTCCTTGTGCTGCCAGGCCACATCTGTAAACATGGTTTCAGCATAGTGTGTCTCTTCTGGTTAACAAACAAAATTCAGGGCATCACATAACCACTAGATCATCAGGTATTTGAAGTGTTGTACTGTTCTGCAGTTTGCCAAAGAGAAAGTCACCTAGATTACAAAACATTTTCAGCAAGTTAAAGTAAATAAAATGAACAAAATCATAGCCTGACATGTGTACTGATCAAAATAATCCACATGTTAACACATGGTGTTGATCATTCTGGTAAAACAGTTCAAAACAAAGAGGAAAGAAGAACTAGTTAGCCTATAGGAATCTATATTGGTCTCTGACTCTGGCTCTGATGATGTCGCCATGACTCACGTAACATAGTTGGCAGACATCTTAGGGAGGAGGCAAGGCTGTTTTTGTAAGTGAAAGGCTGATGTTTACATTTTTCAAAGCTATGAAACTGCATTTATGTTATTTACATAAATGCAGTTTTATATAAATGTAAACAGTAGACTTTACTTTACCTCGCAATGAAGCCAGATTTTGGAGTTTGCAGTTTTAAGAAACTGCTTGTTTAGGTATCCTTTAACTGTTCAGTAAAGTATGTCCTGTAAAAGACTGAAAAACTGCAAAGCAATCTGAAAATATTTTTTTTTCAATTCAAACTTTATTAACAGGTTTTCACAATACAGGGACAGAGAGTTACAACATACACTGCATATGTACAGAATGTTACATGATCTGCCCTCATTCCCCTTCCTTCACTCCACCCTATACAGCAGTAAAATGTATGTTGTAGTATAAAACATTACAATATGCTAGTATAAATTAAGGTTCCTGCTACAGTAACTCATTTATCTATTCTGATCATAATTAGGGTGTGAAGAAGATCCCAAATACTTTGTATCTCTGCAACTTATTGTGGAGGCTCGCTGTTGCTTTCTCTGTCACGGTTGTTAGCAAGGATTTCATTAACCCATTCTTGATATGTTGGACTTATCGCATCCTTCCAGTGCCGTAGTACAATTTTTAACAGATAATGCAATCATGGAAATGTGAAATCTCCTGATTTTAGCTTTGATAGAGGATAGAGGATAGATCTCCAACAAACATATATCTAGGGTGAAGCAATCCTGCAAACCTAGAATAGGGTCTAAGTTAGTCTGGATAGCCACCCACAAGGACCTTATCTTGGGGCATGACCAAAAAATGTGAAGAAGTGTGCCATCCTCCTGACATCCTATGGTGCAAGTCCTCACCCTATAAGGCCCCATTTTCTCAACTTAACTGGGGTGTAATACATATTGTGCATAATATGATATTGCATAAGTCGTAATCTGTCCTGAGACACATACCTGTGACAAAACTTCCATAAAACCGACCAATTGGGAGTGTATTGGTGAAAAAAGAAACCCAGAGCTTAGTGGGACCTTCAGGTCTCCTGCATTCTAGTGAAATAGAACTCAGTATATTTTAGAAATAACACCTGGTAAACCCATCAGGAGGAGAGCTCAGTACGAATGAAAAGGTGGGTGGCGAGGAGGAGGTATCACCAAGCACTGTAGAAAGCAGGTGCTTTAACTGGACCACCCTGAAATAATGAGCCACCGAATGTCAAATTACTAATTATATTAGAAACTGAGAGCCATTCTTAATCATCCAGAAAAGTAGAAACTATTCCATCCCGAATTTGGGGCAACCATGTACGACAGATCCTCCATTTATTTATTGTGAAGGACGGGAGTTCCAAACGGACTGAGACAAATCCAAATGTGGGGTGTACTGCAAAAAGAGCAAAGCTGTCGTGAACTTTTAAGGACGTCTGAAGAGTGGGATATCCGAAGCATCTTGAAGGATCGCAATTTTAGCATGGAGCATAGTCAAGGGATCCATGTTCACAGACTGGATAAAGTCTAACTCAATTTTAAGCCAGACCGGTCTTAGGTGCTCAGGACCTGGACTCACCCAGCGCATGTATTTTGCAATGTGACTGGCCCAGTAATAGATTGCCAGATGTGGATTCAGAACCCTCCATCCATTTTCAGAGCGGCCAGCTTATGATATGCCAACCTGGGTTGCTTATTGGACCAGATGAAGTTGGTAAAAATTCTGCATTCTCTGAAACCAAGATAAAGGAATAAAGGAGTTAAAGAGCAAGAGGATAAAACAAGCGAGGAAAACATTCATTTTAATTATATTAATGGGACCCCAAAGAGAAACAGGAAGCTTAGACCATCTATTGAGGTCCTGAACAATCGCTTTAGAAAGGGCTCCAAGTTCTCTTTGAACCAGGAGGAGGGTTATGGTCAAGTTGATACCTAGGTATCTAAGAACGCTGGGAGACCAACCAAGACCAAAAGGGTAGCATCACTCTTAAAAACCTTGTGGTTAAGCGGGAAAATGGAAGATTTGTTGACATTCAGTTGATAATTTGAGAAAGTACTGAACTTGGCTATTTCTCCTAAAATAACAGGGATAGATGTTATTGGTGAGAGGTGGAGGAGAAGATCATCAGCATAAGCGTGATCTTCACCACGTTATTCACTATCGGTATGCCTCATATCTCCAGATTATTAAGGATATTTTGGATAAGGGCTCTAAATATAAGTTAAATAAAAGAGGGAGAGGGACAACCTGCCTGGTACTGGAAAATAAAGAAAAGGGTTTGGAAAATGCTCCATTGCAGAAACTCGGCAGAGGGGTCCGATATAGGGCCCAAATCCAATCTATGAACATGGTAGGAAAATCGAATACTTTTAGAACCTGAAACAAAAATTCCAATTGATGACGGTCAAATGCCTTCTCGGCATCCAGGGAAACCAATCCCACAGGAAAGGTGGCATCCCTGGACACCGAGAAGACATGTGAAAGAGTGCGAATGGTCTGACAATGAACGCCCTTCATGATCCCACCTGGGACATACTAATCAGGTCCGGAGGACCTGGGTTATTCTGTTGGCCAATTTCTTCGAGAGAATTTTAACATCCTGATTCAATAGGAAATGGGACTCTAACTTTGAACTGACTCTGGGTCTTTGTCAGGTTTTGGAAGAAGAACAATCAGGCTTCAACAAATGTACATCTACCCTTACCCTAGAAAGAATATGATGGTACAACCGGTGAAGTACCGTAATAGTTGTGTTCAAAAGTTTTATAGAATAATGCAGAAAACCGTCCGGTCCGGGACTTTGTTCTGAGGGCAAGCTCCGCTGACCTCTGATAGTTCCTCCAGAGATATTGGGGAAGATAAGAACTTCCTCTATGACTCAGACAGGGAAGGGAGAGAAGAACCTCAGGTATGCCTCAAGTGCCTCCAAAGAAGGAGGACTATCCATATCCCTATATAATTGTTCATAGTACAAGGCAAATTCCTGCACAATCTCTGAAGGGATACCTTCAGGGATCCATCTGCCTGGGCCCTGATTGGAGGAATAAACCAAGCGGATTCCTGCTGCTTTAATCTTAGACCAAGCAAGTGACCTGCTTTTCCCCTGGTCGGTGTAGCTCGCTTTAGTGCAGATAATGGATATCTCTGCTTTTCCCTCAACAAATCTAAATATTTATCTTTAGCCACCAAGTGCCTATTCATGTCCTCTTCCAAGGTGCTGGAGGATAAATTGGATTCAGAGACCTAACTAGTGATAGTGAGGATAATAATTCTGCCTCTTGAGCCCTTTTCCTCTTTGTGGCTAGTTTAATAATAATCCCTGTCATATAAGCCTTGAAGGCGCCCATAACATATCAGGTGCCATACCTTCCGAGGAGTTGGTGAAAAAAAAGAAATCGATCTGTTCTTTTTATTAGGTTACAATATTTAACATCTTTCAATAATTGTTTGTTTAATTTCCATCGGGTTTCTTTTTGGGAATATTAAGAAAAGCCAGATTGCAAACCACCAAGGAGTGATCGGACACTGGACCTGGCTTAATCGAGGCTGCTAAGACCCCGGTAAGACGGCCTGGAAAATTAAGAGATAGTCGATGCAAGACTGGGTTCTGTGCACAGGCGAATTAAAAGTATACTCCTGTCCTTGGGATGTAATACACGCCACATCACACAAACCGACTGATCCAGTAGGTCCCTGAATGCCTCTGCCCGGGAGACAAACTCCTCAACCCACTACCAGACCTGTCCACTTCAGGATCAAAACCAGAATAAAGTCTCCACCCATAATTATAAGAATGGGAAGCATGGAAGGATGTTGAAAATAAGCTTCATAAAGAAGCTCGGTCGCTCTGCATTTGGGCCATGTATACTACAAAGTAAAA
This sequence comes from Neoceratodus forsteri, assembly GCA_016271365.2. Classification (NCBI taxonomy): domain Eukaryota; kingdom Metazoa; phylum Chordata; order Ceratodontiformes; family Ceratodontidae; genus Neoceratodus; species Neoceratodus forsteri. The sequence continues at coordinate 1,236,642,329 of CM057453.1, read as the reverse complement.
TTGGTACAGACCAAAGATTCCCCTGAACCAGGACGTATCTACCACCCGGCCCCTAAGGACTTGCTTAGAGACAAAGGGAATGCCGCTACTGACCAGAACCATAACCCCGCAGGCTGTTAGTGGACCCCGAGGCATTAAATACCTGTCCAATCTGTTGCCTCCTAAGTTGCAGAGTTTCACTCTCAAGTAAGTGAGATTCTTGCAAGAACGTAATCTGAGACGACAATAAATTTAAATGTTTTAACGCTTGATATTGTTTAACTTTTTGCTTATCCCTTTATATTCCAAGTAGCCAGATTGAAACTACTGGCCATCTACGTAGGAAGAAATAAGTCCCTTATATGATATTGGGAAATTACTACAACAAAATTAAGTGTCCAGAACCCCTGATTACTGCTGTATCCCCTCCCAACCCAACATCCCCTCCCTCTAATCCCCCACAACCCCCACTGAAATACCCAACAACCCAAAAATTGAATAAATTGAAGAACTTGAGTATAACCTTATCCCTACCCACCCCCACCCCTAACATCATGAGCAACATTCAGAAAAATACCGTTTTCTTCCCCCTCCAGCATCCCGGCGTGTGCCCAAAACCCTACCCCGATATGCAAACCTTCCTATTAAAACTAATAAGTGTTAGTATCTATGCAAAGAGAATAATGGTGAATAATACACTCTGCCTTTAAGCGCCTGAAATCCAGAGAAGAGAAGAGACGAGAGAGAAGAGAGAGCATTCCCCACTTGGGAGCTAGCTAGTGAACCAGAGTATCTGAATGGGAAAGCGGTAATATACCATGTGATAGCTGAGCTCGCTATCGTAACTACTGCTACCAGCAACAGTAAAACCTTTAAAGCTGTTCCTAGCTAGCAGTAGGTCTAGATGCTCCCAAGTAGAGAATCTCAGTATGCTCCCAAGTCCCCAGTAGAGACTTTACCAGGGAAAGTAGGTTCTCGAATTAAATAGTGAGTTGAACCACCAAATTAATAGCAAGGGCGCCTCTGGTGATACAAATTCGTGATGCATGACCATCTGAAATTGAAACCAGGGGTCACTCTCCTGACTATTGCCATAACGGAATGAAACAACACATCAGAGAGCATTCATTCTGACATTTGAGCAAAAAGATACTCTGGTGCCCCTATAAATGATTAATAAAACACGATCCATACAGAGAAAGAATCCTCCCCAGGCAAAATATACCCCCATTAAACAGTCTCTTGGGATATGCAGTTGCCCGTAACACTAAGCAATAAAGTATGCAATGAGAATAACATGATCCTGATGAGAATAGTCCTTCGCCATAGTTTTCAGGAACACACATAATCAGACAAGCATTCTTTTCTCATTTTGAATAAATGACTCGAGAAGAACTTCTCCTTCCATCGCTGGTTTGACAAGACTGAGAAAGCAGGTCAGGTGTCCCGAAACAGGTCAGGCAAGGCAGCCTTGAGCCCCATAAGAGCAGCTTCAGAGTCTCGTGAGGTTGACCAGGTACCAGCCACCAGTACCTGCAATCTAGCTGGGTAGCCCATTTTAAAATGAAGGTCTGCTGCTATGATCCTTGAGACAATTAGATGAAAACACTGTGCTTTACTCTGACCGACCCCGTAAATCCTGTGTGATTCTGAGCCTGGCACTTCCCATTTGACTTCCTGCAGTTCTCTCACTTTGCCAGGAAATGTTGCCACTCCAAGTAATTTAGGAAGCCACAAATAACGGGATGTGGTGTTGCTCCAGGGAAGGTTTGGGTCACAGAGACCTATGCACCTTTCTATGATATACTTGGCCCGAGTGGAGAGGGACTGCGATCTTTTCCACCAATTTCTGCACAAAGATAACTGTGTTCAGGCCCTCCTCTCCTTCTGGGAGCCCCAAATAACTATATTATTCCTTCAGCTGCGGCCCTCTAAATCTTCTAACTTGGCTCTCAATCGAGAATTTCACACAGCACAAGATCTAGTCAATTTTTTTCCACTTGCTTCTCAAGGGAGGAGATGCGGCTGCATTATCTGAAGTTTTCATTGAGACCTCTTCAAGCTTTTTGGAAAGGGATTTGAGATCAGCTGAGATTTCTTTTACTTCTTCACGGAAGGGTTTAAACTCCTCCAAAATCTGCTCAGTGTTAGCGGTTCTTGTTCAGCGATCAGGTTCAAGACTCTGGCTTATCCGCTGCACTCGAGGCCCTTGATTTCTTCAGGGCCTTCTCGGGGAGTAACCAGTGGGGTGTGCTTCTGTGGAGCTTTTCATATGTAGCCTCCATAGTCGCGAAAACAGGCCAGCAGGAAAGCAGGGTTCTAAGAAGGTATTGAGCAACTTTACCAGGTTTTAGGCAAATATAATAACCAAATACAAAACTTTTAGTTAGGAGGCTGGAGCTGTACAGAGGAGCTTCTACCGCAGTACCCTGCATCATGTGATCCCCATCTGAAAATATTTATAAACAATTCAGTTACGTTGTACTGTGTCTACAGGAACACAAAATTATAAAACAATAGCCAACAACAGTTGGAAAAACTGCCTTTCTCACTAATCTCCCTTCTACACCACAGATCCACCCCTCCCCCAAACCACACTTCTACAATGTCTGACAGTACAGAGAATGAATCAATGAAATTAACATTCAATATTCACAAAAATCAATAAATGCTTGATGATATGACTACATAAGGGTTTACTACAATGGATCTACTAAATGTTTTCACAAAATTTTGTGGCAAAAGGTGTTTTTAAAGGTTTTAAGAGGTTTGAATCTCAGAGCTCTGAGAGCAAACTGTCTCCAGCTTTCCACTACACACACTATGGTTAACTGAGGCTGTGCAAGTGAATATAGAGACCATGTGACCTTACATCCATTGAATCATTGCAAAATTCTCCTTAAACAGCCAAAATACAAGGTGAAGTAACACAAAGTCCGTGAGAACAATGGGAACATTGTGTTACTTCAGGATGTGAAGTTATTCACTTCGCTTTGCAAGTATTATGCAAAATTCAGGTTGTAATGTGAAATACTATGTGTTGTGGATTTTAGGCACTTTGCCCACCACTAGTTGTGTCAGCACAGTGCACAGTCACTATGTGCTGCACTGGCATGGACCCCTGTTCAGATTGTTATCTCACACCAATCTGAGCGAGCTAACTGTTGGAATGTCTCCTTACCAGCTGTGTGCTAACTGCCACACAGTACTGTTGTCTATGTGACATACATAGCTGGCTTTCAATATGGGTCCATTATGTAGAAGTTTGTATAGTGCTGTTGGTTCTCTTCTGTGCTGGCCTTTTCAGGTTAACATCACCACCCTTAGTCAAAATTCACTCCACCTCGTGATTTTTCAGGCAGTCCCCACCCCCCACCCACCCCAAAGCTGGATCTTTGTATCATTTTTTTAAAGGTTTCCAGTTTCACCTTCCCCTTGCCAGTCACAGCTCCTGCCAATGAGAAAGACTCACTTGGGCTTTGTGCCCCATATCAGTTAACAATCACACTGTCTCTCCTGGGCTTATGGAATCTCCTTCATCTTGTGATTAGCACTAAAAATACATTTCAGGACTTTCGGTGATGTCATCACCCTAATGGCAACCTAGCTCAAGAGGTCTGTGAATAGACTGGCAGTTACACCCTCCATAAGTTACTATTTCAGCAAATTTACCTATAGTGCAATAGGGAGGACTTACCTGGATGCTGAGGAGAGCGGACAAGTGAAAATTAACTTTGGAAAAAGGCAGATGGTGGGAGATGGAGACCGGACTTGGACAACTCCGAGCCTCGGGTACCCTTACCTCATTGGAGCCCAAGTGCCCTACACGAATGGAGCTGATGGACTTGAAACAAAGAGCAGATGGTATGGATGAACAGTGTAGTGTCACTGACCATTGGGTCAGCTACCTGAAAACCACAGTTCTTGACTGACAGCCACTCAACAAAAACATGAAGGACTGACAAAAGACACCTAGTGTAGAGCACATCATAAGAACATAAGGCTCTATGGCTTTCCCAAGAATACAGAGGCCAAGACATTGATTAATTTCTCGACTGCTTTTTCTGGGATGCTCTGTAGTTGATCCTTGACATGCCTCTTAAATTGAATCACTCCTATCAGGCATTAAGGTCCAAACCAGGTCTGGGTGCCAGGCCCTGCTCTGTGATAGTGTGGCTTCTGAAATACAAAGTGAAACAGGACATACTGATACAGGTTCGGTGCATGAACTGTTACTTTCCAAAATACCCGAATTTTCTTTGATAATGATTCCTCCACCATGATGTGTAAAAATGCCTGTATATGCCTATTTTACAGGCCCCAAACCAACAACAACTGAAGTTCCAGACCCATATCCCACCCACCGTGAGTGTTTTTCCAGAGGAAAAAATTCTTATGAGAATGCTGAAGAGGCAAAAAGGCCTGAGGGATAATAGTTCAGAGTGAATGAGATCACTCACCTCTGAACAGGATAGCAGAAACAGCATGGCAGAAGGCAGGCAACATCAAACAACACAATTCAGCAGAAGTGAAGTTGGATATCATGCACAGCTGAAGGTGATGCAACCGCCTGTCATAGATGAGCCAGACATCAACACGGACACCAGAAGCAGCCACATATTGACTGTATCCTTTATCGGTGTAACTCCTTACACCTGCTGGCTTTCCTTGGGATTTACATGGACTTACAATGTCTAAAGAGGTAGGGTGTGTGGGTTGGGGTATGGGTGGGTCGGTGGGTGGGCTCCAGGACTACCAGAGCTTAGGCATTTTATTCCTGTTTTTCCTTCAGTAGCAGGAATTTCTTAGTTTAATAGAGTCAGCGTGGTGCAGAGTCCCTGTTTTATGGTTGAGGCTGACTTGTGATGTGAGCTAGGGGTGAGAGGTGACTCTGAGCCCTCTACTAAAAGCAGTTATATGATGCCAGTCGAGACTGTCTGGGAACACTAAGCTGGAATCAGTCTGACGTCACGTGCTCTTCACGCCTTACAATGGAAGAAACTCTTGGTACAATGGAAGTAGCTTAGGCGGGTGGGCCTCTGGCCCCAGAGTGGAATAGCTCCCACAGCCAGGCTGAATGACCTCCACTTGTTCTCTGTGAGTCTAACTCTTGATGGAAATATACTGATTCCCTTGGCAACCCTCAACCTGGTGGTAATGTTCTCACTGTTTACCACCTTATTGATTACGAGGATGGTGGATGAAAGGGTGTAGTATTATAGACATATTTGCAATAATGATATTGCCTGCTGAGATCTCCTCCTCCATTCAGTGATTATTTTAGCCCTGAGGATTCTCTCATATATGCATGACTACATGAGTGGGGCCATTTCTGTCCACTGCTTAAACTTTGGAGACTCTGGGTCACCTTTATTTAGTAGGCTCTGGTTCATGAGCCCAAACCCATCTGCTTCCTGGTATTCACTCTGCCCCTAGCTGTCATGGGTGTCTTATGGTTCCTACTACAAAAACAGTGAATCTATTTTTGGGCAACACTCCTTAATACCTGCTTGTTACCCTGATTACTGGACACAGCTACTGAACTTTTGGGACTTTTCATGCCTTTAGTTTGATAAGACAGTACACAAACAATATTGGTGGGGGGCTGCCACTTCTTCTTACCTTTGTTTTGCCAGAGCCACACTAACCTGGAATCTTCTTACAGGTGCAGCCTTTGAGCACAAGGAAGTTAAGTGACTTGCTCAGGGTCACACAGTATGAAAGCTGGGGCAGTGGGATTCAGACCCAGGTCTCCAGGTTTGCAGCTCAAAGCCTTAATCCACTGTGCTATACTGCCTCCTTAGCATTAGCATGTATGCATTAACATTAGCGTGATCTGTGGTAAATGGACACAAATGTTGATTTTTGTCACTACTGCTCACCAGGTAGCTTCCTGTGTGACAAATATGGGCTCACTTTCTGGGCCTTCCAGAGATGGGTAATTTAATTGCTCTGATCTTTTCTACAGAGTGCAGGATGCTGATGTAGACCCTCTGTCATATTCTATGTTGCTCTCCAGGACTATCAAACCAGGCATATACCATCCCCATCTGGGTGGTTGACATTAAACTTCTTTGCTCTAAATGTTGAGTAGCCTTGCTCTCTCATACAGCTGCCACATTTTGTCTTTCCCAGGAACAATTGCTCCACGGAAGCTGAAGTCCATGAGGCTTCACTCCGTCCAGGCTTGGAGGAGACTATGCCGCAATTCCCTCATCAGCTAGAGGGCACTGCCAAGAACTAAACCATACTTGAAGTGCAGAGCAGTTCCTGTTTTGTATTCATGTTCTCTATGTTTAATGTTACTCTTCGTATTTGTTGAATTTTGGGTTCTAGCAAGAAAACATGGCAGATGGAATATAATGAGTAAATAAAAGGACAGTGCTGTGGGTAGGTGAGAGAGGATTCAGTTGGAGTAAGGGGTCAACCTGAGGGAAAGTACACAGTCATCAATGACAGCAATATTCATGCTCCCTCATATGGCATACAAGTCTAACCATGGAGTACATTGATCTGGTATCAAAATAAGTAGCTCCAGATTAAAGTTTGGTCTATAAATGTGAACAGGCTCAGCAACCCTGTGAGGAGGGTCAATGTCTTTTCTATAATATGGAAAGATTCCCAGAAATAGTATGCTTGCTGTAGACACACTTATCCTCAGTAGAAAACCTTAAACTGGTGAAATTTGGAATATTCAGCTATGTACTCGTACAGGCATGAGGAACAGTTAGGGTCACTAGCCTTACAACAAAACATATGTCTTTTAAAGAGCTACTGACACCTCAAATAAAACATTAAAAACAGAATTATTAGGTACAATTCTGCCTACACTCCATTATATTTTATATATTTCTCCTCCACAGTATTTATTACTAAGGAAATTTGCATGCTATATGGTCTTTATCCCTTAGAGTTCCTTTAGAGTCCATAAGGTTCAGTTTCAGTACCCCCAATAGATCTGCCCCTAAGAGATGGTTCGGTACTGCCCTTTAAGAGGTATTAACCCCAGTGACCTAATGGCGGTATTGGATCTATCGGGTTTGTTGGTGAATGCATGAGTCCAAATGATCTCGTACTAGCCTATAATAAGGCTGTGGGAGATGCTCTGAGAAAATTGCTCCTGTTAAGTGTTCGGTCTCTTGCACTCCATCCAAGAAGCCCTTGGTTTGATGGCTCCTTGAAGGAGTTAAAGCGAATTGGCCCAAGGTTGGAGAGAGCCTGGCGGAAGTCTGGCAATGATGCTGACAGGCTTAAATTGATGGCACATTATGATGGCTATCAATCAGAAATCACCTAAGAAGGCAGAGTTCCTGTCCAGGGAGATTTCTGCTGCACAGAACTCGACCGGCTCAGCTTTTCCGGACTGTGGACAGATTGTGCAATCCAATCTGTCTCCAGCCCAGAGAAGCCTTTTCTCAGCTAAGATGCGGGAGTTCACTTAGTTTTTGCAGATAAGGTTGCCAGCATCAGGTCTGGCATCGGTCCGACCTCTCCTATGGGGGATTGCAGTGGTTGATGGAAGTGGCATGCACTCGGTCTGTCTGGTCAGATTTTCACCGCTGGAGTTCAGTGACATTGTGAAGATCATCCAGACATTGCAACCAACTAGTTGTAGTTGGATCTGGGCCCTACACCTCTCTTAGTAGGATGTGTAGAAGTTATCTGCTCAATCCTTGCTGACGTTGTCTGGAAGTCTTTGAAGAGGGGATCTTCCTGACCCCTCAAGGAGGTGGTTGTTCGATCACTCCTTAAAACCCTCCTTGGATCCAGATTGTCTAGCTAACTACGGTCTATCTCTAACCTGCCATTTGTTGGTAAGGTTATTGAAAAGCGGTTGGTTGCAACTGGATGATCATCTTATAACTCACAATGTCTGTGATACTCTCCAGTCTGGTTTTAGGAAGAAGCATAGCACAGAGACTGCCCTTGTCGGATATTGAATGACCTCCTAATGTTGCTGCATTTGACACTGTAGACCATGGTGTGCTGTTGAGCGCCTATGTGGTTTATTGTGGGCTGTCTGGTACAGTCCTCAAATGGTTTCATTCTTATCTCACAGACAGGTCTCAGAGAGTTGCCACTGGAATTTATTCCTCTGGCGCTCACTCCCTCCCTCCCTTGTGGGTACCGCAGGGCTCCATTTTAGCTCCCATGTTGTTTGCAGTGTATATGCTGCCATTGGGAGAAATCATCAGGCGATACAGTCTGGTTTTCACTGCTATGTAGATGATATCCAGCTGTATCTGTCCTTTCTGCCCGGCCAGGATGATGCACTCTTCGTGCTAAACAACTGCCTTGCTGAGATCAGACATTGGATGAGTTCCAGCTGGCTGAGACTGAATCTGGATAAGACTGAGATATTGGTAGTGTACCCAGGTTATCCGGGGTGGGTTTGGGAGCTAGACAACCTTCAGATTTGTTACTTGGTGGTATGCCGCCCCTTCCTTTGATCAGGTGTGTAATCTGGTGTTATTTTGATGACGGTCTGACCCTAAAATTTCAGGTGTCAGCTGTCGTCAGATTCTCTTTACCATCTGAAGAATATCACCGGGTAAAACACCTGGTTCCTTCTGGTGATCTTCCAACATTGGTCCATGCCTTTGTCACTACCCATCTTGATTACTGCAATTCCCTTTACCTAGGGCTACCTGAGGTTGATATCTGCCGCCTGCAGCTGGTGCAGAACACAGTGGCCAGGCTTCTGACTGGGACATCTAGAACCAGTCATATTACACCTGTGCTCCATAAACTGCACTGGCTGCCTGTTTGGTGGCGGATCACCTTAAGGTTGGTTTACTAACCTTTAAAGCCCTACATGATCAAGGACCCGGTTACTGAAAGATCTCCTGATTCCCTATTGCCCCTCCCTTCCTCCGCTCCACCAACAAGGGATTTCTGGAGATTCCAGGGTTCCATTAAAGACATCAGGATCCGTGCCTTTGCTTTTCAGCACCAATCCTGTGGAATTCTCTACCTCGTTGGTTGAGAGAATGCCCAACCGTTGATAGTTTCAAAGTTGGTTTAAAGACATAATTATTTAGTTAAGCTTTTATTTAGTTATGGTTGATATATTTTAATGCTGTTTTAATCTATATTATGTATATGTTTTTATGTACAGTGCCTTGGCTCTGAAAGGCGCTATAAAAATAAAGTTGATTTGATTTGCCTCTATTGCTTACTCACTACTAGGTCATAATCTTCTGTTGTGACATCACAATCTTATTATGGGAGTGACTGTGATACCACAAGCAGTGCTCTATGACTTCAGATAGGGAGAAAGCAGCATGACTACTAAACTATTCAGGAGCACAGATCCTGTTTTCATACAGACGACATCAATAATAAATAATGGGAAGAGGAATACAGCACTAATGGGAAATACAAGCCATCTGTCTCCAAATATTAGGTTTTGTTAACGTTCTCTTGAACATGTCACCAGCTCTTTAAGGAAATGAAAATGATAAAATACAACGAGGGTTTGGGTGGTGGTACATGTGAGAAGGATGCAACTCCATTAACAGTGGCTTACATATACCTTCTCCCAAGCTCAGACTCCTCCCACATCAGAAGGCTGGTGAATGTGGTCTTCGATAATCAGCAAGGATTTCTACTCTTAATGGGGACTATAATTTATTGCTGTATCCAAGTAAGGATGTCTCTTCCTTCAACATTCACATTCCCCAGTTGCACACAAACATTTCTGAAAATGGATAGCCTCCTGAGGTGGACTGATATTTGACAAGAATTGTACCGAGGGCACCAGGATTACTCACTCTTCTCCCACCACAGCAAAGCCTATAGTCATTTAGTCTATGTATTTACACAGCAAAGAAGACATGCACAAAGTTCACACATGTGACAAGGGACATATCTCTTTTCTGACCATGCCCCAGTACTAACTGGACGTTGATCTCAGCCTTTTCCACAGAACCATGAACTAGTGGCTGGACCCATTCCACCTAAAAATCAGAAATTCCAGGACATCATCAATGCCCAAATCAAGGACATGCTGACCCATAATGACCTCCCACCCACAAACCAGTGGTAATTTGGACACAGTAAAAGTGGTCTTAAGGGGACTCATTATAAGCTATGCAGCTGATAAAGAGAAGGAACAGAAGGACAACAGAGAGGACTTGCTCAGTACAGTCTCTTTCCAACAGCAGCAACATCAGCAGGGCACTTAGCTGACCTCTACAACTAGTAAAGGTCAAAAAGCAGCTTTATGATCAAGTATTAAAGTAAACAGAAAAGCCCAAAGGTACCTCTGGCAAATGTATCATGATGGAGGTACCTGCACAGCCTACTTGCTCACTCAAACAGTTTGAGAATTTTGGCAGGGGTCAGCATCCTAAAGTTGAGACATGCAGAAACACAAAACATCACCAGGGACTTAGGTTCAATTATGGAGCCTTCACAGTGTATTAAAAGCTTTACATGCAGCTGATCTACCCTCACATCAAGAGGAGTTCACCTAGTTTCTGAGCCTCTTACACCTACCATAGATGTGAGAGGAAGCTAAGGAAGTTCTCTAGCTGCCTACTGATGTTGAGGAGCTCCAAGAAGTCCTAGGAAGGATGAAAGTTGAGAAATATCTGGGAATAGATGACTACCCAAATGAGTTCAGTAAAAAATGTTTAGCTGAACTCATCCTCTTTTCCTTAAGGTGGCTAAGTCCCTTTTCTTGGGAGATACTCCAACCTGTAACATGGAGATATGCAATTATTTCAGTCATTCCTAAAGAGGGAAAACTGGCAGACTGATGCAAGCTGTAGTGGCTTATATCAGTGCTCAGTATTGAATATAAGTTATATATGTCCATTCTAATGAAGCACATGGATACCCTCCTCCTAACGTGATAAACCCATATCACACGGGGTTCATTAGAACCTGTCAAACTATACATAGTTTCAAGAGGTCTCTGTCCATCTTGCAATGGGCCAACTGGCTCCCACTTCTTGCCCTCAGCCTTGACATGGAGAAAGCATTCAACCAAGTGTCTAGGACCTTTCTCTGTGCTGTTCATCTCTGGTTCAATCCCCCATTTGTAGACATGTTGTTAAATATGTACAGTGCTTCTAAAGCACAGGTGCAGGCAAATGCACATCTGTTTTCTGTTTTGGGCTTCAAGATTGCCACCTCCCTCCATCTCAAAATCCTGTCTCTCACACTTGATGAAGTGCTTAGTCCTCTGACCAGAATTTTCAACTTCTCCCTCAGCCATAGCCAGTTCTTGGACAGATGGAAATCTGCCACTGTCACCCCAATCCATAAAAGTAGTGACAAAACTGCCCAGATAACTACAGACCCTATTTCCTACTACCCCACTCTCCAAGGCACTAGAAGCATCATCTCGGACCAGCTCACAGAATACCTGGATACGTACAACATCCTGTGCAAGCAACAATACCAGTTCCACAAAGGTCACAGCACCTCCACAGCCCTACTTGAATTCACGGAGTAATCCACAATACACTTGACTCTGGTGAACTACTAGGCTCAATCTACATTGACTTAACTAAAGCCTTGATGCCATTAATCACCACCTTCTGCTTGTCCAGCTTCAGAACACTGGGCTGTCAACCGACTCCATTGGCTGGTTTAAGAGCTACCTTGAAGAACGGTCCCAAACAGTAAGAATCACTGATACACTCTTGGACCCTGGACCGTCCACTAAGAGTCCCCAGGGCTCCATTCTGGGACCCTCCTCTTCAGCCTATTCTTAAACTCACTACGGACAGCTGCCCAGAACAAATTATTCTCTACGTAACGATGCTGTGATCCTCACCTCAGACCCTGATCCAATCCAATTACAAAATAAACTTCAACAGGCCTTCTCCTCCATCGAATCCTGGTTCCTAAATCATAAACTGCTTCTCAATCAGAAAAAATTAAGTCTATGGTCTTCTGCAGCCCCACAACAAAACAAACAACTCCACCTCTCCATTGCAACCGAACAAGGAGCCATCCTAGAGCAAACACAATCATTCAAGTACCTCGGCATCACCCATGATCCCACCTCTCATCGCTGTCCATTATCAGCAATGTTGCAAGTCTGCCAATGTGAGGTTAGGCATATTATTCCAGCACAGGAAACACCTAACCCCAGAAGCACTGTCAGTGGCAGTCCAAAGCTCCATCGTCAGCATCATAGACTATGGTCTTATCATATATGGGTCTGCAACTACCACTGCTCTTAAACGTACCACAACCTCCCTGAATAAGGCCTGTCATCTCATCACTGGCTCACATCACCATACCAACACATGTGACCTTTATTCCCAATCTGGATGGCTTCAACTGGACAAATGCATAAAATACCAAACCTGCATCATAGCCAAGAAAATTATAATGGGGCTTGCCCACCAGGTGTCTGTGCCCTCCTTAAGCCTAGGCATAGGAACATCACTACAAGGAGATCCAATTCCCATCTACTACATATCCCACGATGTCACAGGACCCAAGGACAAAGATCATTCACCTATCTTGCATCCAACTGGCTCAACTCTCTTGGCAGCGACATTTCAACCTCTCCAACACTCGGCTTCTTCAAGTCCAAGCTGCACCTTTCACTGCTTGTATCCTGCGATTGCCCATCTTAACATTTCCACCATTCCAGCTGCAAATGCCCCAGCACCCAGCACTTACAATCAGTCTTTGCACCCCAGCACCTTACCTGTCATATTCCTCGACAAGGCCCCTGACTGCAATATCTCCCACCCACGCCCACCTCCCTTATCTCGACTCCTGCCCCCACCCCAACCACCCTTACCCCTGCACCACCTTCCCTCGATCTCCTACCCTCACTTCCACCACCCACCCCCTTCCCTTGTCTTGCTCATAGCTCAAGTCTTTGTACTGGTTATTACATGTCTGTAAGTCAATGACTATATGTTTGTAACTAAAATGATGACTGTTGCGCACGCTGACGTGGAACCTTTGTAAAGAGCCTCAGCTCAAAGATATTGTAATCCTAGATTGAAATAAATAAATAAATAAACCTCACCATGTTTATTTATTTTTGAAATTCAAGTTTATTATTTCACAATTACAAAGCAAGTTACACATATTACAGTGACATCAGAATACAAATGGTGATAATAATTGTAACCAACCTGCCCCATCCCAGCTCCCCACACCTCCCATACCCACTATCCTTATATATAGTCATCAGTGGAGATCACAATAGAGGCACATTTACCTTTATTCTACTATACAGGGTAGACTCCAGTGTCGAATAGATATCAGAAGCCATCAGGAAGAAGAGTCTCTTGTTTGCAACAGGAACAGAGTGTGCAAGTTCTCCCAAGTTCTGGAATATTTTGGGAGGCAGTTCTTCATACTGCTCCCATTTCTCCACGCTCAAGTTAAATAGAAGCTCCAGAAGCCACTCCGCGTAACTTAACGTGAGGTCATCAAGCCAGTGTCTTAATACTACTTTTTAAGTGAGGTGGATATAGCAGCCATATAATACCTTCTTGACTTCACATCTATTCTTTTATAATCCCCAATTAAGCAAATTTATGGTAAGAGTATTTCTTAATGCCAAGAAGTGGGTCCACTTTGGATTTAATCATATCTCAGAGGGCCTTCACTGGTGGGCATTCCCAAAATATATGATGAAGGGTACCCTCCTCCTGATGACATCTGTTGCAGGTAGGTCAGGAATCCGCAGATTTTATGAAGCTTGACTGGTGTCCAGAACATGTTATTCAATAGTTGAAATTGCATCACCGGAGCCTATCCTGGGTAATGTATCTATAAGTATTTCACCAGATAACAGACCACTCAGATGCCCGCTCTGGGAATTGTTCTTCCCAATATTTAGGAGTCCCGGGAGGATCCATATGATTGGTCAAATAGTGATGGGTATAATCTAGACACTGGAATGTGGTCCCACACTACCCTGGACAAGGATTCAAAAACTCTGGGACCCCTTCTATTTTAAACCCTCCTTGTACTTGGGCCAGCAAGTGTCTTATTTGAAACACCTTAAATATCTGGTTAGGACCCATCCTGTGCTAGGCGAGTATTGACTATACCATGTCACACTCCCTACTGCAGTACATCTTTCACTTTCACCTCACTCAGCGAGGGAACCCCATGTTTATTTATATACAGGGATTGACCTTGTTTTTTTTACTAGGCCAGCTGGACAAGTCAGTCAAAATTGCACTAGTCCATACTAAAAGTCACCATGTGCTTTTGACCCCACAACACAATGAATAAATGATAAAGAGCAGCACAGTTTAAAATGTATTTACATTTATATAATGATGAAAACATACAAAATGACCAGTTGTTTCAAAAGATAAGCATTCAGTGACTAATAAAAAAATAGAAAAATCTGTTTACTATAAAAACTTATACCCCCAACAGTGTCCCTTTCAAGGATTGCCACATGAAGATCATGTGTCTGGGGAGTCTGGTAGATACTCAGTCACACTACTAATGTCACTCACATCACCGTCACTGTCACAGTTACTTTGTGAGTCTGTTGAATAGTCATCCTGCTGTTATGCCACAACAGTTCCAGTCAGTGGCCATCTCCTCCTTTGTCCCCCCACTGTTCCAAAGGCAGATTGCTTCTTGAGGATAGAACTTATCAATATCTGGGAGTTTATCTTTACCACCATGAGGTCCATTACTGTGTCTGAATGCAGCTTGGAATGCAGGTTGGACTTTGTGAGCTTCAACTGACTGAAACCTCACTTTGCCTCAGCCAAACTTGCAGGCAGTGTCAACAGAAGATCCATAAGGGGTAGGATGTTAAGGTACTTCTGTTGGTAAGCAGCGTTCACCTTCTCCCAAGTCAGACCATGAATCTGCTTAGATCTGGAAAATATAAAAACAGAAAGGCATGTAGAAGCCTTCAACACACAGACAGCTTATAAACAGAGTTAATTAAACATTCTTCCTCCATAAATTCGGAAACAAGTTCTTTAAATACATTTGACTCATGAACTGACAAAATAAAATATTTCACATACCGAGCATACAGTTTGGATTTCAGCATAGGCTGCTATATTTCGATAATGTCAGTTTTACAGTAGCACCTTCTAGGACTGGTTCGTTGTGCTTTGTAAGCAAGGCCACTTCCTGGTCTCCAAATTCTGAAAACCAAAAAAAAATATAATAATAATTCAGCTTTGTTTTTGTTTTTAAAGGTCCCTCCCATCCTATTTCAGCACCATTATTTAATTGCAAACAATAAATTCTGTCCTACCTACCTTGCTGACTCTCCTTGTCTGGCCATAGTGCAAAGCTGGCAACTGTTGCTGCATGTACAAGCTGTGGGCTTGCATCCACGAAGCGATCCTGTAGACTTTCCTTCAAGCTTTTGAGGACTTTTTGTGGACAGCAGTGATGTCTGAATTGCCCTACAAGGGTCTGACCATGCAGCTCTGTGACACCTCCACTTGCGTTCCTTCAGTCTAGGCCTTATTAAAATGAAAAAAAAAAATACATTGAAAATACTGCAGATGAAAGGCTATCTGCTAGCATATCACTAAAGTGCCTTTATCTCATACCAGTACTTACCTTGTATTGCATGTTTAAAAGTTTCAGGGTTGACTGCATAGTTGCAAAAATTTCAACTACAGTTTAGTCCCTCTTCTGAGCCACACAAGACAGAACTAGAGCGTGAAGTATTAATCCACAGGTGAAGTGGATTGCAAGTAACCACTTCACTGGTGGAGCACAACGTTAAAGTGGCCAAATCCAGTGCTCACTATACTGGTCATTACCACTTGCATTGCCAATAATGCCTTAGGAGAAGTAATTAAAGTAAGGCCCAGTGCCATGTAAATAGGCAGCCCCCACACATCACATGGCTTACAGTACAATAAGTCACATGGTTTAGCCAGATAGGAAGGAAGTGAGTCAGAGAAGCAGTTTCACTTTCTCCTTTGCATTTGTAGAGTGAGAAAGCTCTGTGGAGAGAGAGAGATCTGATGCTTTAGTTCTTTACTGCAGCTACAACGGCTTTTTAAAAGCTATATCTTTGTTTAATTTTAGTGTTGTGATTGTGATATTTTTTGTTAGTGAATTTTTGAAGTTTTGTTTTGTGCATGTGTGACTGTGTGTGTGTGTGTGTGTGTGTGTGTGTGTGTGTGTGTGTGTGTGTGTGTGACTGTCGGGACTCGGAGGAGCTGAGATGGAGCCTTTGGAAGGAGAGTTGGTGGCCCATGGGTGTAATTGTCCGAGGAGGGAAGTGTGGACACAGGGTGGTCGTGTCAGGCTGGACTGCTCCTGACTTCTGGGGTTCGCCCCATGCTGAAGCAGCAGCACCAGTGCCACCAGTGGCTGCTGTCAATGCACTTGTGCGCCACCACCACCACCACCGCTGGTTGATGTAGCGGCTCCAGCAGTACCTTCCACCACCTCCACAGCCACAGGAGGTGACTTTGGAAAATCCTGGTGGTTCAAGGAACATGTCTGGTCCCCAGCAGCTCCCAGTGTGGGAGTTTTTGATTGTGTTGGGGGACAGCACAGTGGTGGTGTGCGCCTCTGTGGTGTAGCGTGCACGGGGCCCAGGGGACATATTGTGGACGGGGGCAGCACACCACATGATGAATCAACTCAGGGGTGGAGTGGCAGGCTGCCATGGAAGGGCCAGTTGTTCACCTGCTGGCCCTTCTGTGACAGTGGCAGAGGGTGCTGCTGATGAACAACATGTGCCTCACCACCACGGCTGGAGGAGGGCCAGTGAGAGCAGCTGCACCACCCCCCACCACCACAGCCACCAGCACCACCTCTCCACCACCACTCCTGGATTTCCTCCTTCAGTGGACCCTGCTGCAGTCCCTGTAACACAGTCAGACCTCACCTTGGTGTGGGCAGCCCTGGAGGAGAACAATGAGGAGGGTGGGAGCTTTGCAGCAACAAGTTGGCACCATCGAAGCACAGCAGCAACAAATAATAACAATGCTGCACTTGCTGCTGGACCTACACGGTATCCACAGCCATAATAAGATACTGTTTTCTGCCCTCCCATCCCACTGTTGTGTTGTACTCTTTTTGTGCTTTTTCTTTGTTGTTGTTTAGTAATCCACATTTTCCTTCAGGGCAATCTTTCTTGCTCCACATAATCAATACATTTCTGTGTAAAACCACCCTAATTTCATTACAGTGTGTCACATGACAGAGGAATTCACATTCTGAAAAGCCGCCCACATTCTACACCTCTTCTCAGCAACATTAGGATGTGATGCCGGGAGAGTGTGGGCGCATGCTCCATTACAGTGAATGTCCGATTGTCCTGCACCCTTCGATTTTTCTTTTATGTTATAATAGTCAGTTTGTTTTCAAATATGTGGGCATGTTTCCTGTAAGAAAAGCCTTGTTAGTGGAAATGTTCCACATTTTACACAAAGTGAACCTTATAACATAACGAAATATTGGGATAGCTGCGGACATTCACTGTAGTGGAGCATGCACTCCGCTCCCCTGGCATCACGTCCTAATGTTGCTGAGAAAGGGGCAGAATGGGGTAGCTTTTCTGAACATGAATTCCTCTATCATGTGACACCATAGTGAAATTATAGGTGGTTTTCCCAGATATATATTGCACTCTGTGGAGCAAGAAATATTCCAGTGGAAGTAAGGCCCCATATTAGGTTATGTGCATAACCATCATTATGTAACGTGGTGAATCTCTGTACAGCAGCAGCATGAACAATCTGTTGATAACTCTGACCTATATTTTTTAATGCTATGTTACAACTTCCTTTACTTACATCCTAACTGACTGGAATGATATGAGAACTTGCTAACTTGAGTGAGTCTGCTGTACCACCTTTTTCATGTGTGAAATAATGAAAGTAGCATTCCTTTTAAATTGGTTCAACTTCTGACCAGGTGTTTGTTATTGTTTTCCTCTGCTTTTCTCATTGCATCAGTTAGTTGTTATATATCACTTCTGTTGTAAATTAACAATTATGCAGCAGTCAGTAATTTATGACAGCACAGAACAATATTTATTGAAAAGCAGCTGCATAAAATACAAACCTGGTGAGAACAATAATGAAAGGTGTCCTCTATTTTTTTCATACGTGAAAAAATTCGTCAAGTAAGGAAAGCAGACATAAATTGTGAAAAGAACGTGTCATTCAAGTCACGGCTCGGAGGTAACTAGTGGTGGCTGTGGCAGTGTAAAGTAGCATAAAAAGTACAGTTCAGAACTGTGAGGACATTCTTGCACTGCTGCATTAATTGTAAAATGTCAGCCTGATAGCATGAGCTCACAGCAACAATCACAGAACACACAAAAGTGGCACAGAGTCCACAGATTTTTCTGCGACCCAAAATGCATCCTGCTTGTCTGCAGAAAATTGACAAGTGATCACACAGTGAAATGGGAATATTTCAACACATACAAAGTCCCCAGAGTTAATGGCGCACTCAGTCATGCTCAGAGTCCCCAGCTTTTTCTGCCAGCCCAAAATGCATCCTGCTTGTCTGCAGAAAATTGACGATGGTTACCAGTGAAATGGGAGTGTTTCAACACATACACCAGTATAAAATGATGACTGTAGTATTGTGGTGCTGGTCCAATGTGTTCTGACAGATGATTCGAGCAAATGCAATGTGATCTTCTCAACTGGATTGAAGGGTGCCTTTGGCTGTGCACCAATAGTAGCCTTGTGAGTATATCTATATATATATATATACATAAACATATATATAGATATATGGTTGTGAATTTTCTAGGTGGGGAGGGGTTGACAATCATAGACATGTACTCATGGTATTGTTCTCCATCACAGGTAACACAGAAACTGTGTGCACATTCAAGTGCTCAATGAAATTTTTGCACTGAAATTGGAAATGGATAACTCTCAAGCACATGAAGGTAAGTATTTTTTTTTCTGGGGAGGGAATCATATTTGCAGGTTTGTATCTAATGGTTTCTTATTTTGTTACTTCTTCACAGATTTCATCAGCATCCTTCTGGAGTCCAGTTGTTATGATGGTCATGGTCATATAATGAAATGACTTCTGCATGTTGATATGTGTGCCCAAGCTCGGGGAAGGGAGCCTGATTTTGAAGAACTTTTTGGGATAAGGCCACTTTGACAGAAAACCAAAGCATCTTGAAGTTTCCTAAAAAGCAATGAATGACTTCTTACAACTTAATTGTTATGTGTCCCTCCCTGGTTCTCATAACCTCGTGCAATATTTCCTGCAGTCTTCACAACACAATGAAATGGATGAAATAAAATGTTCATACTTACCAGAATGGATTTCACATGGATATTATATTGCTTCCTCTTTGTATGGTACAGCTACGGTACCATTCCCATCCCAACGTCTTTTGATCGATGGAGCCTTTTTGGTTACCCTGTAAAAGAAACAAAATAAGTGCACCGTATGTGTTTACCACTGTGGCTCTGAAAGCTACAGAAAGAAAAATATAAAACTAAAGGAAGTGAAGCAGCAGAACAAACATGACTGAGTACACATACTCACTTTATGGTTTAAATATTAAGAAGCTTTGTGTCTGTGGCTGATGGATGTGGTGGCCCAGACAGACTCAGGCTTAGTGGTGGCAGTGGTTAACATCATTCCCAGTGGTGGTGGTCCAGGGGCATACAGACTCGGGCTCAGTGGTGGCAGTGGCTAACATCAGTCCCAGTGGTGGTGGTGCTCCATGGGGGTATACAGACTCGTGGTGGCAGACTTGGATAACATGTGTCCCGGTGGTGGTGGTGGTCCAGGGTCATACAGACTCGGGCTCAGTGGTGGCAGTGGCTAACATCATACCCAGAGGTGATGGTCAGGGGCATACAGACTCAGGCTCAGTGGTGGCAGTGGCTAACATCATTTCCTGTGGTGGTGGTCCAGGGCATACAGACTCGGGCTCTGTGGTGGCAGTGGCTAACATCAGTCCTGGTGGTGGTGGTCCAGGGGCATACAGACAAGGACTCAGTGGTGGCAGTGGCTATCATCAGTCCCAGTGGTGGTGATGGTGGTCCATGGAGGCATACAGACTCGTGGTGGCAGACTTGAATCAGTCCCGTGGTGGTGGTCTATGGGGGCATACAGACTCATGGTGGCAGACTTGGATTACATCAGTCCGGTGGTGGTGGTGGTCAGGGGCATACAGACTCAGGCTCAGTGGTGGCAGTGGCTAACATCAGTCCTGGTGGTGGTGGTGGTCAGTGGGGAGCATACAGACTCATGGTGGCAGACTTGGATAACATCAGTCCTGGAGGTGGTGGTGGTCCAGGGTGGGGGAAGTTGCACACTGCCTTTTAAATACTGCATTAAAACCTGCCAACATTAACCACATCATCATCCTCATAAAGAAAACTGCCCTCACAGTCATCGATGTCTGAAGTCTGACCACTGGGAAATTCTTTCTCCATTGTGTGAACATCTACATCAGTGGTGGGCCGTTTCAGGCAGCCACTGCGGTGCCACCAGGATGCTCCATTTCCACATCAGCAAGACCATCATGACTAGTCCGGGGTACAAATACTGAGGTTGCAGTCTGTGCTGGTATGTGCCTCTCATTCATTTTAATGAATGTTAGCAAATCTATCTTTGCAGGAGACTGGTTTGTCCGACAATCCTGACTATTGCACCTGCTGAGCTGAATACCCTCTCAACACTTACACTGGAGGATGGGCATGTGAGGTACTTCAGTGTCACTGCAGACAGCTCTGGCCATTCACTGACCTTTCCACTCCAGTACAAAAGGATCTTCACTTATTGTCAGATGCCTGTTTTCAGACAAATATGACTCAACCATTCTCTGTGCCGCACTAAGTCCAATTGTTGATGAATCAGCCTGTTCTCCAGAATCATTTATTTCACAAATTCCACTTGGGACAAAGCCTCCCAAAGTGGGTTGATGCCTACTTTGGATGACAGACCACCTGGAACTACAGTCCTCTTACCCTTGCATGATATGTGATGGTCCTCCAGCTACACCTTCAGCTGGATTATGCTGTTGAGGTTTGCTTACCTTGGCATGACTTCTGTGCCCCATGAACCAAGTGAACCAGTTGACCACTGATATTTTTACCTGTTCAGGCCCTCCCTCAGTACTGTTGCAATTCCATGTTTGTATCATGGGTCCAGCATTGTTGCCATGGCAAAGTTGTCGCTACGCTGAATGCTCACAATGTGGCGATTCTGGTCAAATACTGTCAGCATGTGTTGCAGCAACATACTGCTACCACCATCTCCGGAAACATCAAGGCTATGCTGTACATTCACCAATGTCTGCCTCATCACCCGCAGCTGTGGAATTGATTGGCTAATGGAGGCAGACTCGCCACTCACTGCCTGTGTGGCATGTTCAAAAGGCCACAAAATTGTTATTACAGAGTCCATGAGGCACCACTGTTCAGTCGTCATAGACATGGAGGCCCCAGAACTGTCATGGCTAGTGTCCATAACAAGATATTATGAGATGGCTTTATATTGTTCATACAACCTCTCTGCCATGTATAATGTGGAGTTCCATTGGGTGACAACTTCCAGCTTCAAGTGGTGCTGAGGCAGGCTGTTTTGTATCTGCAACTGCCGCAGTTGGTCACAGGCCTTTCCAGATCTTGAAAAGTGAGAGCAGATATGTCGTGCAATGGTCAGCATTTCCTTTATGTCAGTGTGCTGCAGAAACTCCTGAACCACAAGATTTAAACAGTGGGCCATGCATGGAACACAAAAAACACCATTCATGATGCATTTCACCACATTTGACCCATTGTCACTTGCTATGAACCCAGCTCTCAGGGACAGAGGTTTAGCCATCTGTCAATTTTAGTCAGTACCATGTCCAACATATTCTCACCAGTGTGTGAACAGGTCATACTGCGCATAGCAATTGTTGCATGCTGGTAATTCCAGGAAGATTGCTACCGCGACAATACACCTTACTGCACTGATTATTCACACTACCAACATCACAAACAACTCCCGGCACCTGTGCCCAGTGTGCAGTTATACAGATATGAACTCCCGCTGTTTTGCCACTTGTTCACATATCCATACTTAAATGGATGAATGGAGAGGAGGAATGTTGAAGGGCATGTCTTATTGGTCAGAAGACAGTGCAGAACAACTCAGGAACAACACGGGTAGAAAAGTATGTCCTGGATGGGACTTCCATTTTGGACAGGCACATGCAGCAAACCACGGAACCCAGAATTCTCCACAAAGGAGAAGGGCAAAAGATCAATTGCCAGCATTTCTGCTACAGCAGTATTAAGTTCACGTGACACTGTATGATTGGGGAGGTACTCCAGCTGATGCATAAAAACACTCTGTAACTGGGCTGACAAACGTTTTGCATGGGGTGTGTTGTTGCTCACAAATGGTTATGCTCTGTGATGAATGACATTGGCAGGGGTGGAGTGTGGACATTTGATAAAGGCGGTTGCACAGGCGATGATGACAAACCCAGAAATGATGTTATTTTGCCAGATTTGCCAACGGGGTTGATTTACCACTTGCACTAGACATACTGCATTCACCACCACCACCACAAAACTGCTACTCTCACCAGCACTGGACAACATGTCAAAATTATTATGATCCTCCACCTCATCATGCCTGTAGTAATCCTCTGCTGTTATTACCGCACTACACGCATTTAATTCCTGCTGGGCTTAAGAGTCATGGAAGGGAATAACATGCTGGCTATGGTTGCCGGTGACACGGGTGAGCGCCACTGTGGTATTAGCTGCCAGCTTGTGCTATATCCACAGAGCCAAGTGCCTATTCTTAAGATGCGTATGCTGTCCTCCTGTCCCAAGATGGCTCCTCTTTTACCTCGAATCACACGCACATGGCAAACCTGGCAGATTGCAACTGAATCATCATTTGCATCTTGAACAAAAAATCCCAAACAAAGAGTGTGATGCTCTGCTTTTAACATCTCCATGATAATGTGGCTTATTTAAGCCTGTTATTTTAAGCCACTGAAGTGGGAGATGTGATGACTTGGGCACTGCACACCTGGACTGCAAATAAACACCACAACTACCTATCATACTGATTACTGGGTCATCATCAACAAAAACTGGTATATCACAAGTTTTTTACGGAAATTCCTGCAAATAGACTCAGACACAACCACTTTTAATTTATTTTCTCCAGTTCCCAACTGGGGTCAATTACATTATCATCATATTCATCAACGTCACTCTCACACATCCACATCTTCTGCTTGGATGCTAGCATCCGGACTGCATGTTGCAACAACAGCAACATCATCATCATCAGCATCATCACCACATTCATCATCAGCATCTACACCACCATCACCTGATATTTTCACCACACTGTGAATCACTGCATAGAAAATGTGTGGCGTTAAGTGCCACGGGGACAGAATATCACATTTGCTATCGTTGACATGAGCATCACAATTCTCAGGTTCAGTAAATGGGATGTTACTGGGAAGTATGACATCAGTTATGCTGTCATCACTCACTTGCACTGCTTCACACTCAATATGTTTGGATACGGTACACTGGTCGGAATTAGAACTTGACACAATAATGTTAGTACTACTTCCACCACCACTAACACCAGTAACACTAACACCACTGGCTGGGAAAACATCATCTCCTCCAACTATGAGTGAAGCTATGGATTGGGCTATAAAAACATTGCAAGAGGAATACCTTTCTCACATCAGCAATGCACTTCTCTGTCCAGCGATACTACTACCAGCCTACAGACCCTCTTACTGCCAACATTGTCATGGCCAGAAACAGCTTAGCTTGCACATCTCTTTGCAGGCATTTTGGGATCAACCACAAATATTATTACCAAATTCAGATTTTGATACATTCACTTTCTGACTGGAGGGGCGCTGGCTGGATGTCAAGCAAAATAAAGAACTGTGAGCTTCATCAACAGATAAGAGACTACTGTGACACTGTCTCGGAATTAAAACAACTTCAGTAACCAGTGATGCTGATGGGGTCACAAATCACAAACTCACAAAACAATCAGTCTGGTAAAAAAACCTTTTGAACGTGGGGGTGGGGGAGCACTGAATACAGACAGTGCTGATTTTCTGACACTACAATACAAACAGCAAAACTGAACAACAGAGAACCCGATCGCGAGTAACAAAATCAGGCAGCTGAAGTGGATAGCAGGTTCACACTGCTGCGCTTAGATTGCACCTTACACTAGTCTGTTTCACAAATTTTAAAGGTGTATTATATTTGATGCACAACACTGCACACACAATGCAGAACAGTTTGTTTACAATGCTCAACGAGGAATGCGATGCAAATGCAAAGTTCAATGTACTGCCACGTAATTTAAATTTGTAATTTAAACAACCTGACCTTATGAAATGCTGCACCACATACACACAACAAACAGCAAGAAAATGTCTACTATTACTGACAATTGTACTATGTGTACATTAACACAGTCAGTTATATAACAAAAATATAACCAAAAACAAAGAAATCACTAGTTGTCCAACTTAAATCTACCTACACACAGATACATCCTCCCCACACAGCACACTTTTACTGTCTTTCACCACACACTCAGTGTTGTAAATTAACATTCAAAATCCACACACAAACAAAAGCAGCTCGATGATGTGAGTACAGGAGGGTTTCATACAATCGATGAACTACAGTTGGACCCCCAAAAAGCAAAAATGCTTTTCAACAGCTTTACAAGATTCCTACAAACAGCTGTCAGAGCACACTGTCTCCTACTCCTTCATTCTCATACTACCCTGAACTGAGGCTGTGCAGATCAATATAGAGCCCATGTGACCTGAACTTCCATGAATCACTGCAAAATCCACCTTTGGAGCTCAAAAACAAGGCCAAGTGAGGCGAAGTGAACTTCCATGAATGCACTTTGCATTAAAAATTAAAGATTAGTTACCAGGGAAGATGGAGTACTTGCGAACTTGCTGTTGGCAATGGACTTTGCATTCCCATTTATGGCGAAAGTACTCTGTCAGGTTATGGAACACTCCATGAATCCGCTTTGTCCGCCGTAAATATTTCGTAGAGCAGATTGAGTCCACTTCACCCACCACTAGATAGAACTGCAAGAACACTGATGACATCAAACATGAAATGTGCGAATTTTATATCTGCCAGCCGAAGGATCTTCAGTATTCCTGCAACTTTGTTCATCTGATCCGGATTTACAGCTTGCCTTTGTTGCATCTGTAACACAAAACAGAAACAATAAAAGTGCACAACAAAATTCACAAAATCCAAAACACATGGCATGTGTTTACAGCATCATATAAAAATTATCTGGGCCATGTGTAGAACTGCAGCAGGAAACCCCTTCAGCAGAATCTGCACAGCTGTTTGCTGGTGAGGAAGCATTGTGTGCCACCAACTTGAGTTGGAAGTAGAGGACGATCTGTAGTATTTCATATATTGTAACACATGGCACAGGAAACCAGGCAGCATCCCACAAAGTAGGGTTTCCTAACTCCAGATGGTACAGAACATCATGTAGCTCGGTACTGCAATGACATCATGTTGTAGCTGGCCACCCCAGAAACTGAACTCCCAGTGTTCTGGACCCTGCTTCAGTGTTTTGGAGCTCTGTCTTGGCACAAACTTAACAACAGCAAAACCAAGGTTCTTGTGATAAATTATACCCCTTCTGCCTCCTGCTTTCCCAGTCTCCCTTTAGAAGGGGCTTACAAGGTAAAATACTGAGGAGATAAACTTACAAACACCACCTCGCAATTATCAATGGCTAACTTCACCATGCTGCAAGCACAGCTACAGGCAGACCTTGAGAAATGGGCTGTACTCCTTTATCTCTAAAGCAATGGGCTACTGTCATTAAGTTGATTGTGTTAACTAAATTTTTGTTGTTTTTCAGTCCATAGCCCTTCCAATCCCAATGACCACCTGGGTTACATGGTATAAGCTGATCTTTAGATTCTTAAACTGCCACCACCAGGATTAGCTGTAGCAGCCTAGGCCAGCCAAAAAAAAAACAGGGCTCTACCCTTCCAAATCTCAGGCTATATTGTAAGGCAGCTCAGTTACAACCAGTTATTCACTGGCTTAATTTTTTTTTGCCATGTAAGATTTTATTAGTTTTCCAAGTACAACCAACCAAGGTAAGACATCCAAGCATTGACCATACAAGTAAACAGGAACATCATAGCTATATTTGGAACATTCCATAACTGCAACTGCTATGAGAGATTTACATATACCTCCATCACTTCTGTGGATCATATAAACTTACATTCTGTTTGAACCAGTTTTATACATATCCAAATATAACATTCAGTTTTTAGATTAATACCTCTTTCAACCAAGGGATATCTAGTAACTAACTGCTCTAGGACAGTCATAAAGATCATAGGTCAGAGTCCTCATACCTCTTCTTATTAGTCGGACCACATGAGTCCCTTCAAATTGTACATCTGAGACCTATGACATGAAGAATGCTAGTAAAGGTAGGTTGACGATAGAGTGGACAGTGTGGGGTAAGTAATCAATCTGTACAGACACTGGGCCACAACGGTCTGGATAGGGAGTAGAGATAAAGGAGAAAATAGGGAAGAGAGAGAGGCACCATGGTTCAGAATAGCAGTGGGTTTTGGGGGAGGGTGGGACCGCTCAAATGTGTGAGTGCAGATATGTGTCCCATTTTTGTGGAATCTGGAAAAGCGCCCTTCGAAGTCATGGAAAGTCTTTCAGATGTGGTCAGCCGAGCCATTGCTGCCCACCAATGTGAGATCGTGGGAGGGTAGACAGCCTCCACTTCATCAATATGGATCTCTTAGCCTCTATCACTGCAACCATCACCCAGGCCTTAGTTGACACAGCAATGGGCCCAGGATACAGACATCCCCTAACCAGACAGGGTTGGCCAATCGACAGGGATCTGCCGATAATCTTAGAACAGTCCTCTAAAACTTGCAGCCAAAACCCTGAAGTACTGGACATGTCCACAGTATATGAAGTAGATGGGCAGGGAGGTATTACACCTCAGCATTTATCATGTTTCATTATGTTCAGTTTATGAAGCACTGCAGGTGTCTTGTACCACCTGAGGAGAATTTTCAACTGAATCAGTTGACTTTGGCATCCTCATATGCCAAGTGGGCAGCTTTCAAACAATCAGTCCATTGCTGCTGTGAAAGAGGCATAGAAGTTCCGGCTGGCTGTTGACTGGCCGAGAAATGATGTCGGACTGGGCATCCCTAAACCTTATACAAAGTTCCAACCAAACCCCTGCCATTTCTGGGCTCGTGGAGGATGGCAAGGCAATTCCACCTCCCTATAATGGTTGAGGCTGCTAAAAGGAGGAGGTTTGCTCGGATTTGGAGGTATCTCCAAAAATCCTGTACTTTCAATCCATAGGTCTCTCTCAATTGCTCAAAGGACATGAGTGTCATACTACTCGGAGGAGGAGGTCCCTCACAACCCGAATACCCCTGGTAGCCAGTGGTGCCAGTATAAAGGTTTATGGTCCACCGTTATGAGCTGGTTGTTCCACAAAGGGTGTAGGAGATCAGAGGGAGGTATTCTACACTGGGAGTACCAGTGAGGGCCATTGCTCATCCCGGGCCCTACATGTTTCGGTCATAATAGGGGTAAACAAGTCTCCCAATGGCTTCTTGTTAGTGAGCAGAGAGAAAAGTGAATTATTGGGTAGGAAAGCTGCTTCTAAACATACCCATTGAGGAGGAGGTGATAAGGAAGAAGCAAACCAATTAGTTGCCTGGGCCATCACGAAAGGCCAGGTGATATCCCATGAACCAAGGAGTCCCAACCTCCCTGGTCCAATGTGCCCATAATTTGGCTTGGCCCCAGCATGCCATTTGCCTTCCAAAAAGGAGGAGATCAGTTTGTCCAATTGTAAGAAGGGCTTGGGGACAAGGGATGGGGAGGTTGCTATGGAGGTACAAAACTCTGGAGAAAATAAACATACGAATGGCCTCTATTTTACCCTTTAGGAAGCTGCAGCTTTCTCCATCTCTGAACTTTGGCCGTAGGGGCTGTTAACAGGGGAGAAAATTAACCTTTTCTAGATCTCTCCAGGTGGAAGGAATAAAAATCCCAAGGTATGAAAATCCTAGGGTGCCCAGGTGATATCCGTATTTTAGACAATTTCTTCTTCCACCTTGCGTTCAGGGAGTTAAATTGTCTTCTTTTGGTTAATTACCAGGCCAGAAAGGGAGACAAACTCCTGCAGCACCTGTATAATTGTAGGGATGGAGAGCTCTGGATTAGACAGGGTGAGCAACATGTCGTCCACATAGGCATTAACCAGGAAGCAATGTTCTTTCACTGGAATCCAGTAATGCCTGGGGTGCTCAGCAGTTTCCGTATCAAGGGATCCAGGGCTAGAATAAAAGAAGAGGTGAGAGAGGGCAACCTTGCCTGGTGCCCCTCTTGAAGGAAAGGGCTGGGATATATCTCGATTGGTTACAATTTTAGCATTGGGCAAATGATAAAGTGGAGACCCAGGAGCAGAACCATGGCCCGAACCCATATAGGGACAACACCTTGTGGAGATAACCCCACTCTAAATAATCAAAAGCCTTGAAAAATCTATGGCCAGGGCTGCCATCGTGTGTCAGAGTGCAAAGCTAACCATTTTAAATTAAGGACTAATAGGAGATTGTCTGCCCCTGATCTTCCTTAGAAAAAAACAGCCTGTGAGGGGTGTATTAAGGTTGGTAAAATGGAGTGAGCCTATTCAACAGGACTTTGGCTAACAGTTTGGTATCCACTGACAGCGAAAATGGCCAAAAATTGGCACAATCCATTGCGTTAGAGGATTTTTAGGAATTAAGGTTATCAGAGCCTCCCGCATGGTGGGAGGAGAGCTGTAGAGCCTGGGCTTCTTGCAAAGCATGTAGGAGTGGGACAGTGATTTCGGCTTGAAGAAGTTGATACAGCTCCACTGTCATTCCGTCTGAGCCTGCTGCCTTCCCTTTGGCCAGCTGGAATAAGGCAGAATGAAGTTCCTCTGGGGTAACTGGGGCATCTAAGACCGCACATTAGCGCCTGGAAAAGTTTAGGGACAGAAACCCCATCACACATCTTGGATAGCGGGTAGACAGCTCCGTGTCTGATAACTGAGCTTGAGACCGGTATAGCTCTTAGTAAAATCTCTGCATCACCTCATTTATCGCCTTAGGTGTAGACACAATCTTGCCCTGTGGATTTTTGATGGCAAGTATCCTAGAGGATGCTTGCTGTGCAAGTAGTACACAAGAAGTTTTCCCCTTGTCCCCTCCGTCCCAGGACTTGTGCTAGCACGGATTAATTGCCATGCCTCCTTTTCATTTAGCAAAGTGTTTAGTTGGTATTTTAGGCCAGTAATAGTGGACAAGAGAATTAAGCGATTTGAGTTGTCACTTTGAACTGTCTCTCCAGGGTCGTAAGCTCTACTTGCAGTGAGGATATGGTCTTTGTTCCGGCCTTATTCTTGGTGGCCATGAAGGATGTAATTCTTCCCTTAGGACTGCTAAACACCTCCCATACAGTAGAAGCCTGGTTTCCCCAGTGGGGTTAAGAGCAAAGTAACACTCGGCTTCCTTTTAATATAGGCTTGAAAGGTTTGTCTTGCAGCAAGAACGGTTACATCTCCATTTTGTAGAAGAGGCACCCTGGCCCAGTGGGGAGTACAAAATAGAGACTGGCACATGGTGGGAGATTAAAGCTGCCTAGAGGCATCTATTATTCCTGGCTCTGCAGCATGATTTGTAAGCCAAAAGTCCAGTCTGCTATGCATATGATGTACTGCCGAGTAAAAGAATAATCTAGCCCTGTGGATTAGCCTCCTCCAGGAGTCACATAGATTCCATTCTGTCATCAGGTCGATAAGACTGGCTAACGTCTTGGGTTGGGTTTGTGGGGTGGGTAGGGATTTGTAGAGAAAAATATCTAGGACTGAATTGTGATCCCTCCTAACAGAATGGTGACATCAGAGAAGCTGTTTGTCAAGTCCAGAAGGCCTGGCTGAGGTCCGAATATACCTCCCCTATATCCACATTGTGGCCATACACATTGGCAATCAGTACTCTGTCTCCCGGATATGACAGCCAGTTACTATCCAACACCCTTGGGAGTCTGTGTGCTTATCCTCTATTACCCATGGCACAGATTTTTTTAATAGAATGGCCACTCCTCTGGATTTGGTGGTGGCACAGCTGCTAACCACTGTGCCAACCCAGAGCTTCTTTAGCCATTGTACTGTCCAGCTGGTAGGTGCGTCTCCTGTAGAAGGGCTACATCTGCCCCATAGAGTTAAGATATTGTAGAACCTTGGTTCATTTAACTGGATGATTAAGTCTCTTAACATTCAAGAGATGAACTTCCAGCCATGCCCTGAAGAAGGTGTTGCAGTTGCTGAAATCCTTCAAGGTTCAGTGAGAGAGAAACAAAATAGGTACTCACTCTGATACCACCCTGGAGGTATATGGCAGATGGCAACAAGCAGGGGTGAGAAAAGTACCTGCCTGACGTCTGTATGTGCAGAGTAGCAGAGACAATAGCAAAGTAGAGAGGAAGAAAGTATGAGCAGTTGTTATCCCACCTGAGTCCAACCTGGCTGGGGAAAGGAGAGAAAGAAAACAAGCAAATAACTATTATATATTTATTTATTTAGCTTTTGTTGACCGGGTAAGTACACTAGACAAATCCTGCCTATTTTCAGGCACGACCCGGGGGAGGGATACAGATGAATGCAACTGACCTTGAACCAGATTAAGCTGTTAGTGGTATTTTTAGTGAATGAGGGAAATTTGGCCAGGACACGGGAAATTCCCTACTCTTTGATAAGTGCCATGGGATCTTTAACATCCACCTGAACTACCACCAGTCCAGGCAGATGGGACCTCGGTTTAACGTCTCATCCGAAAGGCGGCACCTCAGAAGTGCAGCACCCTCTCATGCTGCAGTACAGTGTCAGTACTGGGATATTAACCCAAGTGCCAGATGTGGGAACTGAACCCACAGCCCTCTGATCTCCCGGCCTCAGAGGCAGTGTGCTACCTACTGAGCCACTGACACTGCAAAATATAAAAACAAACTTGAAAAATGCAATACTCTTAAATGTAACAATGGAGCTAAAGCTCTTAATAGAACACACTAACAAGCAAAAGTTATTGGTGTTGAGGTGAACGTGTGAAAGGAGCTGTCAATGAGAGGGCCCTCCACGCCACACTGCTTCAAACACCAAAGGTATAAGGGAGAGGTTACACCAAAACATGAGTAACCTGTCCCAACCTGCCTTGTGGATCACTGTAATGAGTTGGGATCCGGAGGGCCCAGGAAGGAGAGGAGAACCTACTCTAGTGGTAGGACAAACATTGGATATGTATCCACTGGGGAGGGAGAAGGGGAGAAAGAGTCATAGGGAAGGAGAATATTTCCTGGACACTATACAGACCAGGAAGGAGGATGGGGGAATTCTGATGCTAGCACTAGACTGTGGGTTCCTTGGGAGGTTAGAGGAAGCCAAAGAGGTGTTGTGGGGAAGGCGAGTGGCGTGTGCTACACGTGCATCTCAGCCATCTGGCAAGGTCCCATTAGTCAGGTTTAAATTGTCTCGCAGGACTTTGTACACATGTAAGGTGAGCCAAAGGTATGCATAAACTGGGAATATTGGTAGAAATCGAGGGTGAGCAGGGGGGTGGCTTCTCTGAACTGTGCCCTGAAAATGCAACACCAACACGGGGAAGAGTGCCACAGCGAGAAAAGATATCTTTGCGTGCTACCCATTTCCCCTCAGACTCTACTCAAGAGGAGAAAGAAGAAAGTCAAAGCTTGTTCAGCCAGGGATTTCAATAGTCCATTCAGCCGTATGTCCCTGATAGGGTGGATTGCTCCTTGCACATTGGTCTGAGCATGCTTGAGGGAGAGGTGAGTGCCTCCACATATGATTTGGATCCAGGTTTCAGGAGACCCACCTCTGCAGTAGCTTCTTGCTTGCTTTCTTCCACTTCAGCACCCAGTCTAAGCGATTCCGTGGCATCCATGGAATCTCGGCGTCTTCCATCCAGGAGGTTAAAGCTGTAGTTGTTGCTACAGCAGCCACTTCTGCTTTAGGGAGTTTGGTGGGGAGAGACTTCCACGTTATCTGGATCTAGCTGACGAGGGCTCCTGGCCGTTGTCATTTCGACCTGGCACTGGTAGAGTTGTCCGGTCTGTTTGCCGCTTATTTCAACACCACTAGCTGGATACCCAGCTAGATTTGAGAGAGCCTGACAGAAGCATCTATCTGCCTTTTGTGATGAGGAAGGAGGAAGCAGAGGGATCTCCTTTACATCCGTACCAGTCTGATCAGAATTACCGCCTCCTGGAATTGGTTTCCTCTCTTGTCGGTTCCTTTAACGTGTGTTCTCTTGGAAACCAGAGGCATCTGGAAATGTAGTCCTTGGCAGCAAGCCTGGCCACTGGTTGTTGACCCAGGCCTCTGCCTCCCTGGGTGAGTCCACCAGGAACGTTCTGCCATCTTTGGACAGGTGCAAGTCAGTCAGCCACCTGAAACTATACTGAAAGGAGTTAGCGGCAAGGTTCTTCTTCAGTGGCCCATATGCTTTTGCTTTATTGCCAACTCTTGAGAAAAGTCCGGTAAAATAAATTATATTGCCTTTCAGGTGATCTCCCCAAGCTCCATAGTGGCCATGAAGTTTTCTTCGATAGAGTACTTTAACAAATATGCTATGATCATTCTGGGTCCGTGGGCACCATCAGGCCTGCCAAATACACAATGTGCTCTTTCCACCCCACAGGCTCTTTTCATCTTTCACCAAGGGCCGTGGCAACCATTCATTCAAAACTTCTCCATATTCGACCCCTAAGCCCCTCGGCACCCCCAAAATCCTGATGTTTTCATCCTGCTCCTATTTTCTTGATCCTCTGCTCTTTGCCACAGTCTGGAGAGTTTTCATCATGGTCTTTAAGCCTTTGTAATACAGTGAGATGCTGTCTCTCTAGTTCCTCTGTCTGTTGTTCGAGTACATTCTGGTGGTCCTCCAGCCTGCGTACATCTCGACATTCCTGGCCAGGGTCATCCCTATACTGTCTACTCTAACCAGGAGCACCTCTATCATTTTTGTAATGTAGCTTACTGCATCTCTGACTTGGGTCTGATCCTCGGAGGATGCAGAGACTGTGTGGATTGCCCTGATGCGTTGTCTCCCAATGCCTGCATCCCTGCTTCCATTACTATAGCACCGGTGTCAAGAGGACCTATATCATGATTTCCAGTGAGTCTCCCAGATGGACGGGGGTATCCAACATTAGCGACCGTGTTCGGTGATACTTAACACTTCTAAGCAAGTGGTATGGATCTGCAGTGTTACTGTTCCCAGCTCGCACCTATGTGGCCTAGCTCCTCAGGCAGCTCCGAAAAAATGTGCGACTGGTTTTCTATTTTACAGGCGTGACTTCCCGCATCAGAACAGTTAGGCTAGCATCCATAGGGATAGGGCTGGAATCCCCAGTGGAATTGGTAATATTCAGTCCAGCATTCCAGCAGATCAAACAAGACTTTCAGCCAGGCAGGGCAGAGAGAAACAATTATGCTGCGTCTTTCACAGGTCCAAGCCACGCCTCCCCTTCACTGGCTTAATAATAAACCCACTCAACAGTAAGCACAGATAGAAAGAGTAGTGATTTCCTCCACCCTTTGGAATGGGGACTCCTGGATTGACCTTTACATAGCAGGACTCTTACACTTCCAAATTTCTATACATCTCCCTCAGAGTTTGGAGGAGCTGGTTAATTAAAGCTAAGCTTAAGGAGCAGATGCTCTGGTTACTTTCCTTGCACTTGCATAGTGAATTTGCCCCAGCTAAGTTGGACACAGGGCACAAGAGCTGGCCTTGAAGGGGCTTTATATCCTTTTCAACTTTTGCAGGGGCAACTGATCAAAGATTTTCAAACCATGGGGACAGCTTTGGCCTGCTGCTTGCAGACAGGTTTAGATATTTCAGAAATGTGCCCATTTATCTACTTGGCTGAGACAGGGACCTCACTTGGACTCCAGGAACCCCATCATACATTTAATAATCACTGCTCTGATGGGAAATACTATTCTACATCTTATCTCTGAGCTTTATGCCATCGTCATGGCAACTTCTCCCGATGAATGCCTTTGATAAATGGAATCAGGAAATGGATAGGCCACTCAAACCCAAGTTATGGCAAATAAGTCATACTAATACACATAAAATATCCTCTTCAGTTTTATGGCAGGTGTTTTCTGGAAGTTCCTGGTAAGGTTCTTTATTACCCGGTGCAACAGGTGCACAGGAAAGCTGCAGAAAGCATGCAGTTTTGGAGAAAATGTGGTGAGACACAAGCTGAGCATTATCACATAACCTGGCAATGCCTAAACTAAAACCCATTCTCAGTGCATTTGAAATATTTTGGCCAGTCCTAACCCTTTCAGAGTCCCAGTTTCATTTTACACTGTACTGGAACGGTTTCTGGGATCCTACAAATAAGCAT
Organism: Neoceratodus forsteri; assembly: GCA_016271365.2. Lineage (NCBI taxonomy): Eukaryota > Metazoa > Chordata > Ceratodontiformes > Ceratodontidae > Neoceratodus > Neoceratodus forsteri. Next base: position 1,236,607,893 of record CM057453.1, on the reverse strand, counting down.
CTCCCAGGATTGCTAAATGCAATGGCAAAAACAAAAATGGACTACCAAGAGATGGCTTTCTTCAGTGATCCCTACAGTTGGTGAGTGGGTGGCACTTGTCAGTGCCACATACTAACTGGAAAGGCTGACCTATGTATTGAGAGACCAAGTATATAAAGGACAGAAAAAGGAAGATAGATGGCTTAAGTACATTATGGCCAGGGACCCATCTTTTTGACTTAATTTGCTCTGGGACCAGAGGGTGGCAAGGGGATTGGGGAGAGGAGACATAGTTATTAATTTGTCTGTTCAATAAGGGTGCACAAATGGACTTTCTACTGGATCACCCTTCATCTTCTTATTGCATTTTATATGTGTGTGACCATATCTGAATGATTGCAATTATCTAATCTAATGATATGTGCACCATCTGTATTTTTGGTATAGATTCTGCGCAATAAAAAAGTCTGTTGTGTTTGTTTGTGGCAGTTCATGCCATACAAGTTCAATACATTTTATTAATAAAGAAACTTCATTTCCCTTAGCAAGTTAAATAGCTTATTTGTGTGGCACAGTCAGGAGTACTGCAGGGGCACAGCAGAATCCACTCAGCTCAGCCCACACACATTACCACACTTGCCCACCTGCCAATACACCTGCTAACTTACCCCAACCCACCTACTGACTCATCCACCAAGTTAGGTGAGGCATATGGAAACAACAAGCTTGAGCTGACAGGAACAAGATATATATTCAGATGGAAAGGCATGCAGTATATCACCTGCTTCTCAAAAAAGGCAAGGACAGTATTCAGTGTTGTAGGTTTTGGGCTATCTCCTTGCTTAATGTTGATGTAAAGATCTTGGCTAAGATTTTGGCTGCGTATGGACCACTTATTCCCTTTCTTATCCATCCAGACTAGGTGGGTTTTGTTCCTGGGCATCTGAGGGTCTGATAGTATTAGACATATCCTTGATATGATTTGGGAGGCTAACAGATTTTCTCAGCCCACTGCCACCCTGTCTTTAGTTGAGATGCTGAAAAGGCCATTAATAAAGTGGAGTAGGCTTATCTATATGGATACTCTAGCCAGATTCAGTTCCCCATGTTCATTTCCTTAATTTGACTTTTATATGCCTCTCCAAAAGCTGCTGTCCTTACTAATACTGTCCTCACTCCTGTTTCTCCCTAAGGGCATCCAACAGGGCTGCCACTGTCCCTTTTTGTCCCTTCTAGCAGTTGAATCTCTGGCTATCAAAGTTAGAGCAGACCCTCATTTTCCTGGTATAATGGTATGTAGCATGGCTAATAAGATTTCACTTTTGCAGATGATGTTATTCTGTATCTTTTGAACCTGTCCTCTCTTCCAGCTCTGCAGGAGACTGAGGCTGAATATTTGGGGTTATCCAGTTACAAGTTGAACAGTGCTAAGTCACATGTCTTACCTTTGAATTCTTCCTGTGTTAAGGAGCTTTTCTCCTTACCACCAGTGACCCGGATGGGGTTGTTTGTAGGTGCTGTTGTGAAGTCTTCCATATCTGCTATTTTGCATTCTAATACCAGGAGATGTTGACAACTTTGGACGTAGATTTGATTAATTGGAAGCATTTGATTCTTTCTTTGTGGGGTGGGTGAATGCTTTAAAACTGTTGACCTTTCTTAAACTCCACTATGTGCTGGCCAATCTTCCATTGGTGTTACTGAGTTCCTTTTTCAAATAACTTTTGTCTAAGGTTTCCTCTTTTATCTTGGACAGGAAACCAGTCTAGATTAAGCTCAAAATCCTGCCGTATTCTTGGAAGGAAGGAAGGAGGGCTAGGGCTTACTGATCTCAAGTTATTTCATGATTTTACCATCCACTGCCTAGCTGTTCTTAGCTATGCTCCACATCTTCTTCAGAGCAAGCCCAGTTGGCTCATGGTAGAACTGGAAAGGTGCAGCTTTCTGCACCACAGACTTTGCTTTGATCAGATTGGTCTCTCCAGTCAGGAGTTTCACCATGTGCTCGCCACTACGGCACATTTAGATCGCTATTCTGAGCAGCTGGGGTTGAAGTTGAGTTTGTCTCATGTAAAACCTTTGTGGTCTAACCCTGCCTTTATTGTTGATGGACACCCTATTCAGTGGAGGGACTGGGAGAAGAGAGGTATCAGTGTCATCAGGGACCTTTTGGACCCCAAGGCAGGCTGTATGTTTTCTTTCACAGACCTTCAACAGAAATGTGATCTCCCTAGGACTCATGTTTGGTGCTACTTGCAGATTCAGATGTTCATGAAGTGAAAAGTTACCAGATCCCTCTCTCTACACTTGCCACACCCCCTTGAGTTATGGCTATCTGCATTGACTGACCCACATCATCTGACATCTAAACATAAGAATTTTGAGGTGTGGGAACTTCCTCCTCTCCCCTTGAAGGCTTGAAGGAAACATGAGAGCTGGAGCTGAGAGTCCAGATATCAGGGTCTGACTGGGATCAGGTTTGGAATATTGCATGTTGCTCTGTTAGAGAGTTGCAGGCCTATCAATGCAATTCAAGGTTCTTCATTGGGCATAAAGAATGCCCCAGTGGTTGTATCATGCAGTCCTTCTAAGTAATAGTGACTGCTGGCGGTGTTCCTCTCCTCAGGCCTCCCTGACCCATATACTTTGGTCTTGACCTAGTATAAATGGGTTTGGGGTAGGTATGGGACACTTATTCCAAACCTTGGAGTCAAAGGCCCATGTTTGGCCCTCTTAGGTCTCCCCTGATTAATTGCTTCCTAACTAGTCACCAGATTTTTGATCTAATTGTGCCCTGACGACAGCTAAATGGCTATTATTGGATCACTGGAGGAGCCCGATCCTCCTCCATATGAGGGATGGTTTAACTTGTTGTCCCTTACAGCCCGTTATGAGGAAATGTCTCACTACATACTGGTTAAACTCTCAGTTTTCAAAAGATTTGGCAACCATTTGTAGACAGATTCTCTTGTGCTACTCTTATTCATCTGCCTCCCAATGGTTGACAATCTGCTTTCCCAGCTGGGATTACTGCTGTCATCTAATGTTATCTAATCTGCTGTTATCTAATCATTGTCTGATGGTGTTGCATTTATAGTTTTGCTGTACCTCTTCTCTTTGTCACCTTGACCCCTTTTTATTTTCCTTGCCCTGCTTCCTTCCTTCTCCTCCCCCTTCCCATTGTTGTTCATTGTCCCTTTGTAGGATTGTTCTTTTACGTACTTTTTGTATTATTCATTTTATGTATTGTTTGTTTTTGGATTCAATTTATGGTACTGGTAACTTGACTGTCTTCTCTTTAGAGTTGCCTGATTCCTTTAACAGATATTAATTGCTGTTACTAAGATGAATATATAGATTGTACTGTTTGTTTTGTCTGATATTGATTTTCCTAATATTGTTTTACCTAATATTGTTTTGTGAGTTTTATCTAATATAGTTTTGTAGCTATGGCTTGCCTTAGGTTGTAGTGCTTAGCATAATGGATGTAACATTTCCTTTGTCCTTTGTATCTTTGATCTCTGTTTTGGTCTCCTACTCGGGACTTATGTTTTCATGTTTGCAGATTTAAAACCATAAAAGGAAAGACATGCAGTAATCGGCTGGGCAAGATAGAGCTACCAGTAAAAGGATAGTTGCATGTAAAAGACAGATGTGTGCTACCAAATAATACCGCTGCATTGGTACCCAGTTACCCAGGCCAACTTCCAAGTTTAGTCAGTGAGCCCAGAATAGCATAGGGGCACAGCAGACCTCACTTAACTCAGACTGCAACCTGCAAACAAGCCAACACAGGTGAGAAGCTACATGATCCTCAGCATACGCATTTATCACAGATGTCTTTGGGGAAGAGAACAACCTAAGTATATATCCTCTTTATTAGGGATGGGAGAACCTCAAACGTTATATGGTTCTAAAATGTTCTGAATAGCAAAAATAGAGTTCGGATGCTTATCCAAACCTTATCTGAATGTTTTATGATCTTTATTGTTTCATGGTAACTGTATGTTAAGAAAAATCATTTTAAACTGCTTTTAATCAACATATCTGTAGGAAAAAAACTAAAAAAAACCACTGTTTAGTAGTAAAGAATGTTCTCTAATCACTCTTCTGTTTCTGACATTTAAGAAAGTAATACTAATACTGTGTATAAGTTATGTTATTAACGGAAGTTATTTCTATTTCTCAACAGGTACAGGCAGACACCAGATGTGTTTTAGACAGTTAAGTGATGAAAATGAAGCCAGGAACACAAAAACAATGCAAGATCAAAGCAAAGGGCAGCCAGTCAGAGAGAAACAGTCAGCCAGCTATCATTTCAAGACTGCAGTCTGCTACTACCTCACCTACTAGAATCAGGGAAAACTAAAAGTAGTCTACCAACACTAAAATCAATATGGTCAAGGCGCTTTTACCAAAAATGACTGCTTAGAAAAGAATGAGAAAGTGACTGTGATGACAAGAAACTCCCGGTACAGAACTCTAGTTTATAAATAAATGGTGTCCTCCAGAGCTTGATTTTAGAGGGATAATAGTGTATTTAATAATTCTATTAGTCTATAGTAGTACAACCACTAATACCAGGAAACTAGCAGCATTTATCAATGTGGTTATTTAATTTTTTTATTTTTATTTATTTATTTCAGGTTGGGATTAATACCTTTGGGTCAGTGACTCATTTTCAAAGGTTCCAAGTCAGTAGTGAACAAAACATAACAGTCAATACAAAGTTATGCAATAACACAAGATTCATTACACAGGTAATCAATTAAATTGAATTTACATACAGATTATAAGCAGTAATACTAATAACAAACAGATTACTTAGAGAAAGGAGGGGAGCGCATGGGGATACCAAAATGTGAGACAACAGTAACCATAGTGGTTTATAACAACAAAGTAAGTAGAAAACAAGCATTTGTCAATGCCGAATGTTGATTGCTTATATGTGCTGTTTAGGTATTTGAAAGTGAAAGTATCATGCCTAAGAACTGTCATGTGCCCCCCAAGACATCCACTGTGTCTTTCTGCTCAGTATTCACAGAAGAGGGGAGGGACAAGGGCCATAGCAGTATAGCAGTTGCAAAGACGTGAAGAGGTGGACAATAGTCAATTCACAGGCAGAAGAATCCTGCAGAAAGTGAGTAAATTAAAGGTGGACAAAGCGATGCTACCAGACGGCATACATCCAAGGATATTAAAAGAACTGTGAAGGGAATTAGCAGTACATCTGGCAGCCATGATCACTGAGTCATTCAACACAGCGTTAGTGCCAGAGAATTGGAGGAGCGCACCTGTGGTCCCTCTATACAAATCCATCAGTAGGGAGGGAGGCAGGGAACTATAGGCTGGCCAGCCTCACTTCAGCAGTGGGGAAGATCATGGAAGCATTTGTTAAAGAAAGGATAGTGGGGCATGTAGAAGCCATCAGAGCCCAGGACCATAGGCAACATGGATTCACAGTGGAGAGGTCATGTCAGACAAATCTGGTTGATCTTTTGACTGGGTGACAAAGGAAGTAAATCAGGGTAAGGCAGTGGACAACACTTACCTTGATGTAACCAAAGCCTTTGACACTGTCCCACATAGGAGGCTGATAAATGAGCTGAGTAGGCTGGGCAGGGGGACAGGGTGGTAAAGTGAGTTAAAAACTGGGTAACAGACAGGAGGCAGAGAGGTGGCAAATGGGTGCAGTCTGGGGAGAGGGATGACCAGTGGGCTGCCGAGGAGTGGTCCTGGCTCAGTCCTGTTCAATGTCTTCATTAGTGACATTGCAGAAGAGCTGAAGGGAAAGGTCTGCCTGTTTGCAGATGGCAAGATGACACCAAGATGTGTAACACAGTGGATACCCGAGAGGGGGTGGAGAAAATGAGGAGGGACCTGGGAAAGCTTGAGAAATGGTCTGAGGATTGGCAACTGAAGTTTAATTCAAAAAGTGCAAAATTATGCATCTGGGACACAGAAACCCTGGGGAAAGGTACAGGATAGGGGAGGAGTTGCTGACAGTCACAAAGAAGGAAAGGGACCTGGGGTTCTTATTTCAGATGACCTGAAAATGTCAAAGTAGTAAGGCAGCTGGGAGGACCAGTGACAGCTGAGGTGCATAGGCAGGGGTATCACCAGCATAAGGAGGGAGGTAGTTATATAAAACCATGGTCAGGCTTCACATGGAGTACTGTGCAGTTCTGGATGTCGCACCTTTGTAAGAATATTAACAGGCTAGAGATGGTCCAGAGAAGGACGAATGAGATGGCACAACCCAAGACTTATGAGAAGAAGTTAAGGGACCTCAATATGTACTCACTGGAAGAGAGGAGGAAAGAGAGGATATGATTGAAACATTCAAGTACCTCAAGGGTATAAAAATAAGTACTGATAAGCAGGAGACAGCTGCTATAGGCATATGTGCCAGCTTCTGTGTGATATTCTTTGTTCTTATAAATCTGTAATCTCCAGTATTTCAGGAACCACATGACCACTCTGCCTTTTTAGGCAATTTTATGCTGGCTGATGCCTGGTGTCTGATGGCAGTCAGAGGGCTCCCAGATTGTGTTACCATTTGAAAAACTTCATAGAGTGCTCTTTACTGGTAATCATTTTGGAAAGCTGGTGAAAGTCTCATAATTTTTATTATGATTTTATCTCCTTATGTCTGCCCCTTTGGTACCCCCATCCCCACACCCCAACAGTTATCAGTGGCCACGGCTGCAGCCTTCTTCTTGCCAAGATGGTGGTTGAGAAACAGAAAAATAGAATTCAATGGCAGATAAGGACCGCTTGGCCCACCTAGTCTGCCCATTTCCTTACCTGATGGATAAACCGCAGATTCTAGTTAATCAACAGCTTACTTCCTCCTACCCCCAGTAGAATTGCCTTATGCCTGTCCTTGAGCAGCTGCCTTCACAATCTGTGAAGTCTGATGTCTTTCAGTGCCACTTATTGGTCATCTTCCAACATAGGCTAAGCACTGTCAGCCCAAAACTAACTCAGGACAAGCAGGTTTCAAAGTGGGAAGAAATGGAGTGAGCAACAATCAATTACTCATTCAGATGCGGTGTTGATTTTAAGATCAGCATACTGGTGTGGACACTGCAAATAGAACCCCAGCTCTTTAAGCAGCCTTATGAAGAGTAAAGGCTTCTAGAAGCACTGGTGTTCTGTTTATTGTCCTGTAAGCGGTCTGCATCTAGTTCAGTAATTTACTGTAACCTTACATCTGGATGTATGCATTGCAGTATTTATAATACTGTGAGTATTCACTGGGCTAAGAAATTGTCATAAGCCCTGACTTGAGAGCAGGTTACAGGCTGTGTATTGGACCCAGACAGTGCCTAGGGGTGGAAACTGGTTTTCTTTTGTTTATCTCTGTGTGCCTTAAAAGGCCAGGCCAGACTGTGTCAGGAAGTGCTTACATCACAGCTACTTAACAGCCAATAGCTCTGGAAGAATCTTACAGACCTTGATAAAAGTACTAATTTTAGCAGGCTCATCAGATAACCTAATACTCTTCAGGCGAAAGCTACCTCTGGCTGGAAGCTGCAACACTGATACATAGATACATAGATACATAGACAGTGTCGGCAGATAAGGGCCTATGGCCCACCTAGTCTGCCCATTTGAGCTTGTAAGTTCAGTTTGTTTTCCTAGAAGTCTATTTCCCCTTACCCTGACCTCTAGAATTCCTTTATGTCTATCCCATGCATTCTTAAATCCGTGATTGTTTCAGCCCCCACCACTTCCTCTGGCAGGGTGTTCCACTTGTCCACCACCCGTTCTGTGAAGAAATTCTTTCTCATGTTTCCTCTGAATCGTCCTCCCTCCAACTTCATCCCATGCCCTCTAGTCCTGAAACATCTTTTCGCTTAAAATAGTGTTTTCCTGCACCCTGTTCCTCCCTGTAAGATACTTGTATGTCTCTATCATATCCCTCTCTCCTCCTCTCCTCCAGGGAGTACATGTTCAGTTCCTTCAATCTGTCTTCATAGGACTTGTGATGCAACCCATGCACCATCTTTGTTGCCCTCCTCTGAACCTTCTCTACCCTGTCTATGTCCTTACGTAGGTATGGTCTCCAGAACTGTACACTGTACTCCAGGTGGGGCCTCACTAGTGTCTTGTATAGCAGAATTATGACCTCCCTTTTCCTGCTGGTGATGCCCCTGCCTATACATCCCAGCATCCTATTTGCTTTACCTGATGCCTTGTCACACTGTTTCCCTACCTTGAGGTCATCAGAGATGACAACCCCAAGATCCCTTTCCTGCTTGGTGCATGCTATATCCTCACCCCCAACTGATATATTGTGCCAGGGTTTTTGTGCCCCATATGCATTATCTTGCACTTCTTTGCATTGAATTTCAACTGCCAAACCCTTGACCATTCTTCAAGTTTCTGCAGGTCCCTTCTCATTCTGTCTACACCCTCTGGTGTGTCTACTCTGTTACAGAGCTTTGTGTCATCAGCGAACAGTGAAATTCTGCCTTCTATATCCTGTGCAATGTCACTGATGAAGATGTTGAATAGGACCAGTCCCAGCACTGATCCCTGTGGTACCCCACTGGTCACTCTTCCCTCTGTGGAGTGACAGCCATTTACCACCACCCTCTGTGTCCTACCACCCAGCCAGTTACCTACCCACCACACTACTGTCCTGCCCACACCCATATTCCCCAGTTTGTGTAATAGTCTTCTATGTGGCACAGTGTCAAAGGCCTTGCTGAAGTCCAGATAGGCCATGTCCACTGCCCTCCCTGATCCACCTCCCTAGTCACCCAGTCAAAAATTAAATGAGGTTGGTCTGACATGACCTCCCCTAGTGAAACCATGCTGCCTTGGGTCCTGTAGTCCATTGACAACCAGATGTTCCACCAATCTCTCCTTCAGTAGTGCTTCCATGATCTTTCCCACTACCGAGGTGAGGCTGACTGGTCTGTAGTTCCCTGCTTCCTCTTTGTTCCCACTTTTGTATAAGAGGACTACATCTGCTGTCTTCCAGTCTTTGGGTACCTCCCTGTTTCCAGTGATTGGCTGAACAGGATAGCCAGAGGTTCAGCCACCACCTCTCTTAGTTCTTTAAGGACCTGGGGTGCACCCCATCTGGCCCCATTGCTTTATCAGCTCTTATTACTTCCAGTTCCTTCAGGACCCTTTCTCGTGTAAAGGGACTTGTGTCCATTTCTGCACCATTCTCACCCTTGTACTCCCTTCAGACCCATTACCCCCTCTTCCTTAGTAAAGACTGGCAGAAATACCTGTTCAATATGTCAGCTTTACTGTTGTCATCCTCCACGGCTCCCATCCTCCCCTTCAGTCTCACTATCCCTCCCTTTGTCCTTCTTTTTCCTTATGTACCTGTAAAGGTTTTGTCCCTTTAACCACTGATTTTGCAATGTGTTCTTCTGTCTGAGCTTTGGCTTCCTTACTGACTTCCCTGCCTCCTTTGTTTCTCCTGGTACTTCTCCTATCCCTTCTGCCTGTGTCTTTTTGTATTGCCTGAATGCAATCTTTTGGCTTTCACTTTCTTTGCTACCTCTTTGGAAAACCATAATGGTCTCCTCTTTCTTTCCTCTTGCTAACCTGCTTAATGCATAATTCTGTTGTTCTTATAATCCCCATTTTAAATACTGCCCACTGTTCCTCAATCCCTGATTCCTGTCCCATTCCTTAATGCCTCTTTCAAGCATCTCCCCATTTTCCCAAAGTCTGCCCCCTAAAATCCAGGATACGTGTTTTGTGTGGTTTGGTTCTGCTCTTTCTGTGATTTCAAACCACAATGACTGGTGGTCACTGTTACCCAGGTGCTCCCCACTGTTACCCCCATCACACTGTCCCTGTTTGTGAGCACAAGGTCCAGTATTGCCTTCTGCTGAGTTGGTTCCATGACCAGTTGCTTGAGGAAGGCACCCTGAAGGGAGTCCAGGATAAATCTGCTCCTAGTTGATGCTGCTGCTGGGATGCTCCAGTCCACGTCTGGTATATTGAAGTCTCCAACCAGTACTACCTCACCCTTGTCTGCCATCCTTTGGATGGCTAGCATCAACTCCTATCTGTTTCTTCCTCCTGGGCTGGTGGTCTATAGACCACACCTGTGTGGATGGCTGGCCCCATTTTCCTTTCCAGCTTAACCCACAGTATCTCTCCCCATTTTGTTCCTCCTGGACTTAAGATTTGCAAGAAAGAGTTGTGCTCACAACAGAGGGAGGTGAACCTTACAATTTACAATTGTCTTTGGTTTGAAGCAGATTCCTTAGAAAAGTTAATATTCTTCAGATGGAGGATACTTCTAACTGAAGGGTGAAATAAGGAACTTAGAATTATCAGAAAAGGCAGCCTTTCAATCAACAGAGGGAGGTGGAGCTTGCTTTACTTTTGTTACAATTGTTAATATTTCCAGTGCAGGAAGAGTTTAAACCCACAGAGGCTGAATACTGTTTTCTGTGTCTGCCCTTCTGCACAGCTGACGTGTTTTGGGGCTGACTGTTTTCAGAGCACAAGTCACCAGGCTGTTTTGGGCTGGGAGGTTTACCTGTGTCTGACTAGGATGTCTGGATTTTTCTCTGTTTGATTAGCAGGGTATTTTCTCTGTCAAATTGTTGTGTAGGGCATCTTGCTGACAGGAAGGCACTCATCGCAGTGGTGGGTCAGAGCTTTTAGCTGATTGTTTCATGAGGGCACAGTTTAGGCCCAAACCCTTCCCACCCCTCACCCCACCCACCCTGGAAATAGTTCATTTATACCTGGGGTTCTGACATCATTTCTCAAGAGGGCAAGGCATATCACTGTCATATCCTCTCTAGCACATTGCATTGACAATATAAGCATACACATTATATAAATACATATATTTATATATAAACACCAATCACACACACAAAAAAAAATAAACAAGGTGGACAGTTATGTGGGGAGTAGTACAATGTAATGGCTGTGGGTCAGCAGTCTTCCGGGAGTCTTTCTGGAGGCTGAGATGCTGCCCTGTTTTCAGACAACTATCTGCCCTGAGGAGGAAGTTGCCCATCTTCAGGCCACACTGGACAATAGCAAGGGACCTCCCCATCCAGGGGGCACCAGAACCACCACCACTACCTCAGAGGTTGCGAAGAAAGCACAGCAGTTGGACCACAGTGGGCTCAGGGAGGGTAAGGGTGGTGGAACAGAGGCACACCCAGTCAGTTGTTCCACTCCACAATCCATACACCATTCTGGGGGCATAGTTCACCTATGGATGCACCCGTAGAGGAGACTAAGGAGGGTGCAGACAACTGTCACAAGAGAGGCCCTCAGGAAGGAGGCAGAGGGCACTACAGGGAAAAGCAGCTCCTGGTGGGTACTCAATTGGGGGATAGAACTGGGGGAGCAGGGAAAACTGAAGTAAGGTGCCTGCCTGGTGCCATGGCTTGGAGGGACAGGAAGCACATCCTTAGGATCATGAGAACAGTTGCACAGGAGTCTGAGCTGGACATCATTGTCCACCTAGGGACAAATGACTTGGCTCATCATGAGATTAGAGCAGTGCAGAAGGACTTCGTAGAATTGGGGAGGGGCTTAAGACAAGTAGCACACACAGTATCCTTCTCAGAGGTGCTGCCTGTCAGTGGCATGAGTGAGGCAAGGGTACTTTGCACCATGCAGTTTAATGAATGGTTGAAACAATGGTGTGGAGCACAGGGGTTTGGCTTCAGTGGGGACTGGGGTTCCACCTGGAGGACACCAGCCTATACTGGCAGGATGGTCTGCATCTGTCCAGGAAGGGAACAAGTCTTTTGGGCAATCGGTTTAAAGGCTTCATTGGCAAGCTTTTAAACTAGTCAAGGGGAGGCACTGATAAGCAGCAGGAAAATCCCAGCCTCCACTACAAAACAGGGTACTAAATGAAAAAAGACCAAGGTAGAAAGGTCAGTGGGGATGCTGCTACAGATGGTAAAGCCATCAAAAATGGAAAGCAATGAGTACCAATGCCTGTAGTCTAGGTAACAAGCTTCCTGAATTAGTGGCCTTGATGGAGGAGGAACATCTGGATATTGTGGCAGTCACAGAAACATGGTACTCACAGAACCATGACTGGGATGTAAACATACCAGGATACACTATCTACAGGAGGGACAGGGAGGGTAAAAGAGGAGGAGGAGTAGCTCTCTACATAAGAGAAGGAATCAAAGCAACAGAACAAAAGGGTAAACAGGGAGGAGGAGAAGAAGCACTGTGGGTCAATTTGGAGGCAGGCAATGGCACTACAATCCGCACAGAGGTGGTATACAGACCCCTCTCAGGGAGAAAATGGACAAGGAAATGATAGAAAGTATACTTAGAATGGCAGATAAAGGGGAGATATTGCTGATGGGTGATCTGAATATGCCAGATGTTAACTGGAGTGCAGTTGCAGCAGCCACTTCTAAGAGTGGGGTTATTCTAGATGCCCTACAGGGGCATGCCTTATACAACTAGTATTGGAACCCACTCGAGAGGGAGCAATCTTAGACCTGGTCCTCTCAAATGGAGATGGAGAGAGGATCACAGATGTAGAAAGTGGGTAGCCATCTGGGAACTAGCGACCATCAAACAGTATGGTTCACAATAAACACAGCAATAGAGTCAAGCCATACAAAGGCAAAAAGTACTGGACTTCAGGAGGCTGACTTTGCCAAAATGGGTGGTGAGTGCCCAAGGAATGCACTAGCAAATGGGCAGGAAGGAGGGTGGAAGAACAATGGGGAATACTAAAACTGCCATCACAGAGGTAACCAGCCTTTGTGTGAAGCAAATAAACAAAACAAAACAATGTAAGAAACCACTATGGTTCTCAAAGGAGGTGCAGTGAAGGTTCAAGAGAAAAGAAAGCATTCAGAAAGTACAAGGAATCACAGAAGGAGCAGGACAGAGAATTGTATCAGTTAAAGCAAAAGGAAGCTGGGAAGGCAGTCAGAACAGCAAAGGCCCAAACTGAGGAAAAAGATAGCCAACTCAGTTAAGAAGGGTGATAAAACCTTTTTAGGTACATCAGGGGTGAATGAAGACTAAGGGAGCGATAGTGAGGCTTAATAAAGGGAGGGGTGGGCAGAGGGTGACTGTGAAAAGGCAGAGATACTAAACAAATATTTTTCTCAGTATTTACAAATGAAGAGGGAGGTACCTAAAACAAACAATAGAAACACTCTGGATACAGAAGTTGATACCAGCCATTTACAGAAGAAAGGGTTCTGAAAGAACTCTTAAAACTGAAGGTGGACAAAGCAATGGGGCCTAATGGGATTCATCCCAGAATTCTAAAGAACTAAGGGTAGAACTAGTGACACCACTGACTACCCTCTTTAACAAATCATGGGAGGATGGGGTGGTACCTGAGGACTGGATGAGGGCCGATGTGAATCCCTTCACAAAAGTGGGAGCAAGGCAGAAGTGGGAAACTACAGACCAGTTAGTTTAACCTCAGTGATAGGGAAAATGATGGAATCACTTCTGAAAGAAAGAATTGTCGAGTAACTAGAGGCCAGAGGGCACAGGATCCATGGCAGCATGGATTCACAGCAGGAAGTTCATGCTAGACAGATCTAATAGATTTCTTTGACTGGGTGACCAAAGTAGTAGATCAGGGAGGGGCTGTGGACATGGCCTACCTAGACTTCAGCAAGGCATTTGACTTAGTCCCACACAAAGGATTAATATACAAGTTAGCCAGCCTGGGAGTGGGTCCCAAGATGATAGCCTGGGTAAAGAATTGGCTGGAGAATAAGACACAGAGGGTAATAGTAAATGGAGTCCACTCTGAAGAAAGGGGTTACTAGTAGGGTGCCACAGGGTTCAGTATTAGGACGGTCCTCTTCAATGTCTTTGTAAGCGACATTGCAGAGGGATTGGAAGGAAAAGTATGTCTCTTTGCAGATGACACAAAGATCTGCAACAGTGTTGATGCACAAGATGGGGTGAAAAGGATGAGAAGGGACTTGGCAAGGTTAGATGAATGGTCAAATGTATGGCAGCTTAGATTTAATGCTAAGAAGTGCAAGGTAATGCACCTGGAAACAAAACCCAGGAGAAGAGTACACAATGGGGGGTGAGATAGTAACAACAACAAAAATGGAAAGGGACCTGGGGTAGTCATATCAGATGACTTAAAGGTGGGCAAGCAATGTGAGAGGGCAGTAAGGAGGGCTGGGGGATACTGGGATGCATAGGGAGAGGCATCACCAGTAGAAAACAGGAAGTTGTTATTCCTCTGAACAGACAGCTGGTGAGACCCCATCTGGAGTACTGTGTGCAGTTCTGGAGACCCAATCTCCGCAAGGACATAGACAAGATGGAAGCTGTCCAGAGGAGGGCAACTAAAATGGTGCAGGGTCTGCATCGGAAGACATATGAGGAGAGACTAAAGGAGCTTAATATGTATACCCTTGAGGAAAGGAGGGAGAGGGGGACATGATAAAACTTCAAGTACTTCAGGGAATCAACAAAGTCCAAGAGGGTAGCATCTTTCAAAAAAGAGGTGTGCAAGAACAAGGGCACAATTTGAAGATAGAGGGGCAGCTCAGAAGTAATGATAAAGATATTTTTCACAGAGAGGGTTGTGGATGCATGGAACAGCCTTCAGGAGGAGGTTGTGGAGTCAAAACAGTGATTGAATTCAATCATGCATGGGACAGCCATAAGGCAATTCTAGGGGGTGGGGTAGAAAGAAGTAGGCTGCTGGTTAACTAGGATCTGCAGCTTATCCATTAGAGTAGGGAAATGGGCAGACTGGGTGGGCCAAGCGGTCCTTATCTGCCATCAAATTCTATGTTTCTATGTTTCTATGTATGGTAGGCCTAACTTTAAATAAACGCTGCACATCAATTAACACATGGTGCCATAGAAACAGAAAATTTGTCAGCAGAAAAGGACCGCTCAGCCCACCCAGTCTGCCCAAATGCTCTACCTACTTGTAACTCCTGACTGTATATGTTACTGCTTGTTTTATTCTGCCTGCGTCCATCAGGACCTCCTTATGAATGAACTTGCTTAATGGATTTTCTTGCAATGAACTTGAACCTACTCACTTCCATAGCCCTATTGATCTCTGCAGACCCCTCCTTCCCTTTTCTAATATACCCTGTATTTATCCCATGCATGCTTCATTGCCCCCTAAAATTTTAGCTTCCACCACTTCTCCTGGCAGTCTGTTCAAGGCATCTACCACCATTTCAGTAAAGAAATATTTCTTCACATCTATCCTGAATGCCCCCAGCTTCATTGTATTTCCCTTGGTTTGGGTGCTCATCCTCATTTAAAGGAAATGCCTCAGTTGTACCCTCTTTACCCCTCTGAGGTACTTTGTAGGTCTCGATCATGTCACCTCTCACCCTCCTCTCTTCCAGAGTATACATGTTGAGATTCTTCAGCATTTCCGTGTAGGGATTCCTGTAAATATTCTGAACCATTTTAATTGCTATCCTCTGGAAAACCTCTACCTTGGTAGTTTAGTGCGATAGAACAGAAGAGGCCGTAGCCCATCGAGACTGTTCCCCACACAATATGGGACATTATTTAGTAGTTATCCCGTATCCAAATATCTAATTTATTTTGAAACTCATAATACTTGGTGCCTCAACTAAATCTTGTGGCAAGGTGTTCCACATACATGAGGCCCTTACTGAAAAGAAGCTTCCCCTCTTACTAGTTTTATAGCTTTTGACCTCAAGCTGTTTGTTATGCAGTCTTGGGACATGTCTCCTTTTGAGAAAGTTAGACCACATTGTTCCATGAGATCTGGTGAATTTATTAAATTAAAACCATGAGCATATCATCTCTTAATCTTCTATTTTGAAGAAAGAAGAGCCCAGTACCTTGTAATCTTGCCTGGTAGTCCAGATTAGCTAATCTGGGAATCATTTAGTTGCTCTCCTCTGGACCTGTTCCAGCATGATAATATCCTTTTTAGGCTTGGGTTCCAGAAGGGTGAACTATAGTCGAGGTAAGGTCTAATATATGCCCTATAAAGCAGGATAAGACATTGTTCAGTGTGATTTATAAAGTTCATTTTATTTGCCTCAGGAGTCTATTGGTCATACCAGCAGTTTTAACATAGTGTTCCCTTGGTGTAAGTTTGTTGTTAATATAGACACCTAGATCTTTCTCACAGTTGGATGAGTGAAGTGGAAGTCCATTGATATGATATACTGTATGAAGATTTTTTTTACCAACATGTAATACAATACATTTATCTTGATTGAATTGCATATGATTATGATTAGCCCAAAGTACTAATTTTTCCAAGTCCTCTTTAATGAGAAAAACCTTATGTCCTATCTGAAGTCTGGACTCTAAAACTGGACATAGTACTCCAGCTGGGGGTATAGCAGGGAGTGATACAATGACAGCACAACATCCCTCCTCCTCCTACTGGAGATGCCACTCCTTATGCACCCCAGAATCCAATTTGCCCTGCCCATAGCCTTGTCACACTGTACTGCCATCTTGAGGTCCTCTGAAATAATAACCTCAAGGACCCCTTCATGTCTGGTGAGTAGCAGTACCTTTTCCATCCCATACCCAGCATCGGGGTTCTCCGCCCTAGGTAAATGATTTTACACTTGTTGGCATTGAACCCCAAGTAAGTAAGAACATTGAAATGATTTGAACAAATTGCAGGCTCTTAAGCAGTTTTCGGGGAGTGTGTATGTGTGTGTGTGTGTGTGTGGGGCTCTGCTACTATAACTATTTGCTTTTGGTATAATGTGAACAGAGTAACCCTGCTCCTCACTCCGTTTGCCATATCAGAGATAAAGAGCCCAAATAGCATTGGGCCAAGCACTGAGCCCTGCGACACCCGCTTGTCACCACTCTGGGTGCCGAGCTACCCCTACCACCACCACCTCTGCACCTTCCACTGTAACCAGTTCTCTATCCATTTAGTCAGACTACCTTCCACCCATACCCCTCCTTCTCCTCACTCTTCTCCTCCTTGGCCTGTGTCCCTCCTCCCAGTAGTCCACACCCTTTCTCCTCCTTATTCTTACCAGGTGGTGGTGCCTTCTGTATTACACTCAGACCACTCTGTCTGCCCCCTTCCAGGGTTACTATGCCTCCAGCCTTACCTATCTCTCAGGGCGGTGACCTCATCAGGCTCCCCTGTCTGGACCTTTCTACCAACCTCAGTCTTTTAGCCACCCCCATTTGTTCAAATCCACCTTAGTAGAGATATACTCCTTTAATCCTGCCTTTTTTTTTTGTATTTCTCACTGGGCTACGATCAGCTTGGTCATCCCGCCAGACCCCCAGCCCTGCCCCTAACATCAGGCTGACCTGCTCACCTCCACGCATTACCCCTGTGGTGGGGTGGTGAGGAGCATCCCGGGTCAACCCACTGGAGCAGGATCTGGTTAAGGAGGCACCATTCAGGGCTTGCAGAAGGGGTGGAGCTCATGCTGCCAGACCATAGCCCATTTTTCTTCACTACCCCCATTGCGGAGTGTGGGCGTGCAATGATGTAGGCAGAGCACATGTCATGTCGCCACACTCTGCCACCCTTTACTACATTGCTGTAGTAGTGTCACAGTTGTCACCAGGGGGCGCTACAGAGCGGTGGGTCCTGGATCCCACCCCAGGATGGAGAGCAGTCCTCTGGATGCTCAACTTATACCTCCTTGCCAACCCCTGGTGGCCTAGGCTTGCATCCGAACCCGGCTTGCCAGAGCGGTGCGAGATGTGTCATCCAGCACCTCAACCATCAGTGCCAGTGGCCCAGCAGCAGTGCTGTCTTAATACTCTCTCCTCCCCCCTTCCTTCTCCAGTGTACCTTGTCCCCTGCGTACAAGTCACTATTCCCACAGACCCTACCCCAGTTAGTCACTAAACCATAATGTTTCGTGGCACCAATCCCTCAGTCACTTAAACTCCTCAAGCCTACCCTTCCTCGCTTTTCTTGCACATGGTACCGGCAGTACCTCCAACAATGCCACTGACTTCCCACCCCTCACACTGCCTGCCCAAGTATTCAAACCTCCCCTCTACTATCGACATTGTCCCCGCCAAGTCATTTTTACCCACATGCAACAGTAATTGAGGTTTCTTCCTCACTGCACACTTGAGGAATGCCTGCCCTACCCTCCTGCAGTCAACCTGGGGACAGCTTCAACCCAAATATGGGTGTGCCTTTCCTCCTTTCACCCCATCTCACTCATTTCAGCATAGAATTCCACAGGACCAGTACCCCCAACCCATTACCCCTTCCCTTCTAATGACCCTTCCACCACCCCAGTATTTGTTCTTCCCTGTCCTTACCCTGCCAACGTCAACCTCTGTGACTTCTGTATCTATAACCCCTACTTCTGCCTCACCCCTTTTCTCTGCCTTATTCCTCTGATCCCCTTGAACCCCTTCCCAGCCTGACTACTTCCTACTGGGCTTCCCATGTCGATCTCCCCTCCTCCTCTGCTGATTTCCAACCCTCTCCTATCCGCTGTTGTCTATTTAGACCCCCATTCCTTCTACCCCAATAGTGATGACCCTCCCATCCTTCCCCCTTCCTGTAGCCTTCTCTCCTTCAGTCACCACCCCTCCTTCCTTACTAGCCCCTTCTACCCTTTTGTCCTCACTGTCTCTTCCCTACCTGTTGCCATCCTTCTCATGCCCGCTTTCCTCCCCCTTCAGTATTCCTGCTCCCTTCTCTGTCCCTTAGCAGAGGTTCGAGAAGTATTCATAGTCGATACCTGTCCTACATCTCTTACCCCTATTGGTCCCACCCTCCTACTTGTTCTCCTCTGTGGCACCCTGGTCCCTCCCTCCCTACCCGCAGCCATCTGCTCTCTCCCTTGTTACTCTCGTGGTCTCTGCTTTCCCCATCAGAGGCCCCTCCCACACCTCGGGCACCCCTCCTTCTTCTCTTTTTCTGCTAGTGCCTCTGATATTTGGGTCAGTTTCAGTCCCTAGTTATTCTTCCTCCGTCCCCTTTGCCATCCCCTTATACCCCCTCAGGATGCCTCCCATACTCATCTGCTCTGCTACTTTACATCCTCCTAACCTCCACAGTTCCTCCCTCAAACTAGCCAGTCATCTACAGACCATACCCCCATCCTCCAAGCCCAGTCCATGATCATGGCAGACCCACACCTGTACACCCTCCACCTTTCAAAGATGCCTGCCCTATTTACATGTGGCACCTGCCCTATTTTGGCCCCAATCTTATATTACGGGCTTTTACTCCAAGGTTCTGTACCCTACTACAACTGTTAGCCCCTATTTACTCAAATTCCTGTCCCCAACTAAGTCTCCCTACTGACCCCTTGCCGACCCGTAATTCAATCTCAAATCTCATCCATTAGATTCTGTATTATGGTAGCAATCTAAAAGCCTCCTTGTCCCTTTTCACCCCTCAGCTACCATACTTTTTGTTCTCAGCTCTCATATAGTTTTACTTAGCCCAGTTAGAAATCCTATTGCACTCCAAGTATTACTCAGCTCAGTTAGAGAAATAAACAGAACAAATAAATATGTATTATACAGCAGTCATAACAGTATAACTCAGTACTTAGCTCAGTTAGAGAAAGAAACAGAACAATTAAATCTGCATTATTACAACAATCCTAAAGTATCCAGTCATTGCTTTGTCTCTACTCCAGAGACCCTGCTGTAATATAGGACCACAGAGGACACTGGGTGGGAGGGTGAGCAACTGCAAAGTCCCAGAAGAGCTCCATTGAGCTCTATCACTCCCCCTTTCTCACGCTCATTCTTTTCTCCCAAGCTGCAGGCTGCCCTTTGTACTGGCTACTGCTTGCATTGATGCCTTTTTCTGCCCACAAAGAAATCTACAGCAGACCGAAACAACTCTGTTGAGCTAATTCATTCCCTCACTACTGACTCATTCTGTTTCTCCCGCGCTGCAGGCTGCCTTTTGTACTGGGCTTCTGCCAGCGTTGGCACCTTTTTCTGCCCACAAAGAAACCGCAGCAGTCCTGACAGAGCTCCATTAAACTCAATCACTACCTCTCTCACTCACTCATTCTGCTTCTCCCAGAACTGCATGCTGCCCTTTGTACTGGGTTCATGCCTGCATTGGTGCCTTTTCTGCCCACAAAGAAGTTCACAGCTGTCCGGACAGAGCTCCATTGAGGTCGCCACCCCCTCTCTCACGTGCTCATTCTGTTTCTCCTGGCGCTGCAGGCTGCCCTTTTGTACTGGGCTCCTGCCTCTGCTGGTGCCTTTTTCTGGCCACAAAGAAATCTGCAGCAGTCCCAACAGAGCTCCATTGAGCTAGTTCACCACCCTCTCTCACACATGCTTGTTCTGTTTCTCCCGGCACTGCAGGCTGCCCTTTTTTTCGGTTCCTGCCTGCATTGGTGCATTTTTCTGCCTCAAAGAAGTTCACAGTTGTCCGACAGAGCTCCATTTAGGTCACTCACTCCCCATCTATCACTCGCTCATTCTGTTTCTCCTGGCGCTGCAGGCTGCCCATTTATACTGGGCTCCTTCCTCCATTTGTGCCTTTTCTGCCCACAAAAAATCTGCAGCAGTCCTGGCAGAGCTCCATTGAGCTCGCGCACTACCCTCTCTGTCACCACTTGTTCCATTTCTCCTGAGCTGCAGGATGCCCTTGTACAGAGCTCCTGCCTGCATTGGTAGCTTTTTCTGCCCACAAAGAAATTTGCAGCAGTTCTGACACAGGTCCGTTGAGCTCGCTCACTCCGCCTCTCCACACGCTTATTCTGTTGCTCCTGGCACTGCAGGCTGCCCTTTGTAGTGGGGTCCTGCCTGTGTTGGTGCCTATTTCTGCCCACAAAGAAGTTCACAGCTGTCCCAACAGAGCTCCGCTGAGGTCACTCACTCCCCCTCTCAGGCAGTCATTCTGTTTCTCCTGGCGCTGCAAGCTTCCTTTGTAATGGGCTGCTGCCTCTATTGGCACCTTTTTCTGGCCACAAAGAAATCTGCAGCAGTTCTGACAGAGCTCCATTGAACTAGCTCACTCCCCTCTCTCACTGCTCATTCTGTTTCTCCCGCACTGCAGGCTGCCCTTTGTACTTGGCTCCTGCCTGCATTGGTGCATTTTCTGCCCACAAAGAAGTTCACTGTTGTCCAGACAGAAGTCCGTTTAGGTCACTCCTCACTCCCCTCTCTCTCTCACAGGTTCTGTTTCTCCTGGCGCTGCAGGCTGCCCATTTGTGCCTGGGCTCCTGCCTCCATTTGTGCCTTTTTCTGTCCACAAAGAAATCTGCAGCAGTCCCAACAGAGCTCCGTTGAGTTCCTCACTCCCCTCTCTCACTTACTGGTTCCGCTTCTCCTGGCGCTGCAGGCTACACTTTTGTACTGGGCTCCTGCCTGTGTTGGTGTCTTTTTCTGCCCACAAAGAAATCTGCAGCAGTCCCAATAGAGCTCCGGTGAGCACGCTCATTCCCCTCTCTCTCACGCTCATTCTGTTCCTCCCACCGCTGCAGACTGCCCTTTTGTACTGGGCCCCTGCTTGCATTGACACTTTTTCTACCAACAAGAAATCTGCAGCAATCCGACTGAGCTCCATTGAACTTGCTCTCCCCTCCCTCACTCGCTAGTTCTGTTTCTCCGGTGCTGCAGGCTACCCTTTTGACTGGGCTCCTGCCTGTGTTGGTGCCTTTTCTGGCACAACTAAATCTGCAGCAGTGCCTACAGAGCTCAGCTGAGCTCAGTCACTCCCCTCTCTCACTTGTTTCTATCTTAATCTTTCCCAAACATTGATTTCCCACAGTGACTGCGCTATTCTGCTCTGAAAGCGTAAAACACATTTCAGCCAGGATGTGAAAAATGACAGCTGTACTGTTCATGGAGGTGTGAAAAATGCCAGTGTTGAAAATCTGGTGTGAAAATATTAAAAATTTACAAGTTACAAGGATGTGTGGAAACTGTACAATGCACTGTTGTAACACAGTCATTTTATGGACTTTCGTCACCACATTTTCAATATAGGCATTTAGGACCTCTGCTCATGAACAGTGTCACTGTCATTTTTCAGTCTATCCCAAAACTGATGTCTCACAGTGATCGCGCTATTCGGCACTGGAAGTGCAAAACACAATTTGGCCAGGTTGTGTAAAATGACAGCTAAACTGTTCATAAGTAGGTGTGGAAAAATGGCAATGTTGAAAATTTGGAGTGAAAATATTATAAATTCCGAAGTTACAGGTGTGCATGCAAACTGCACAACACAGCTGTCGTAACACAGTCATTTAATGGTCTGTCATCTAAAATTTTAACATAGGCATTTTAGAACCTCTGCTCATGAACAGTGTCATTGATTTTAATGTCGTGGAACACTGATTTCCCACAATGACCGGGCTATTCTGCACCGGAAGTGGAAACACATTGCCAGGATGTGAAAATTACAGCTGTACACAGCTGTGATAACAGATGTGAAAAATGCCAATGTTGAAAATATGGGTGAAAATACGCAAATTCGCGAAGTTATGAGTGTGCGTAGCAACTCACGAAATATAAACTTGTAAAACAGTCATCTTTTGGATGTTTCCGCAAATTTTCAACATAGGCTTTTGAGAGCCCACCTCATGAACACTGGCACTGCCATTTCATTGATCGTCCCAAGAGGTGATTCCACGAGTGACTGTGAAATCACCTTTCGGGACTGAATAACGCCATGACAGTGACTGAATTCATGAAGAGGGGTCCCAAAACCCATTTTGAAAATTTGGTGACAAAACTCCAAAAATGCCTGAGAGATAGACACCAAAGTTGAAAAAAACCTATTTATGCCATTATACAGCTTACCGGCATTTCCTCAGTTTGCAGTCAACTTTGAAGAGTGCAGACTTGTTCCGTCCACCAAAGATCGTCATGCCAGACTCCGGGGTAAGTATGGGGTGAGGGGTGTGAGGAGGCAGGGTGCGAAGAGGGAGGCGCAGGTTGGGGAGGGGTCACCAGACTCAGCAAGGTACCATTTTCTTGTTTACAAGGGTTAAAAAAAACAACCTTTCGGGAAAATTTTTCTTATTAAGGGACATTTGGCATGCTGGGGTAGGCTCCAAGCATGCCACCAAGTGTTATTTTTGGGGAACTGTAGCTGATGGGATTGACACCACCATTAGCACTTACGGGGATGGTGGATGAGCCAAGGGGATTGGGCACCCCTCAACAGACTACACATTGTGGGAGGGTATACATTATGCCAACAGGGAGTAGGCTCCCCATTGACAAATTCAGTTGGGAAGGGGACTGAAGCTGTCAGGGATTGGGCACCCCATCGGCAAACATAGATGGGGGTGCATGATGTCTAGGGGATTGGGCACCCCTCAGCATACAACAGAAACGTGGAGGTTGGGAGATTATGCAGATGGGGACTGGGCTTCCCATTGGCAAACTGGATTGGGGAATGGGGACTGCTGTGCAATGATGGGTCACTCCCTCATTGCAGCGGAATTGCTGACACTGCAATGACGAGGCAGCCCCTGATTGTAGCGCTAAAACATTTCAAGGTGGTGGCATGCTGGATGAACTAGTATCAGCAGTAGTGTGCCACCCCATTGGGGAAAGGGGCCAAGCCTCAAAAGGCAGTGGGGCTTCTGCACAAGCTGCCGCAACATGTTTCTTCCACATGTGCACAATCAACATAACAATGGATCAGCAAAGCTACCACCTAATAGGACCAGATAAGCAGACTGAAGACTCAGTGGTGGGATTCCCTTGCAATTCGGCATACTGAAACCGAAGGAGGGTAGTCAGCTGATAGTGGGCATTATCAGGGAAGTGAGGGAAATGAGGAGATTATGAGAGAATGAGTGAAGTACAGCATAGGTAAGGGTAGGAGGGAGAGGAAGGGGCGAGACAAGGGTTAATAGTGAGAGAGAGATAGAGTAAGAGGGAAGAGTAGGTAGAAGGTGATTTGGAGGTTGAGGTAAGAGATCTTAGAACTTTTGTTCTCAGCTGTCATATAGTTTCATTTAGAACAGTTAGAAATCCTATTGCACTCCAAGTATTACTCAGCTCAGTTAGAGAAATAAACAGAACAAATAAATATGTATCATTACAGCAGTCATAACAGTATAGCTCAGTACTTAGCTCAGTTAGAGAAAGAAACAGAACAACTAAATCTGCATTATTACAGCAATCCTAAAGTATCCAGTCATTGCTTTGTCTCCACTCCAGAGACCCTGCTGTAAAATAGGACCACAGAGGAACCTGGGTGGGAGGGTGGGCAACTGTAAAGTCCTGGAAGAGCTCCATTGAGCTCTCTCAGTCTCCCTCTCTCACTCGCTCATTCTACTTCTCCCGATGCTGCAGGCTGCCCTTTGTACTGGGCTACTGCTTGCATTTGTGCCTTTTCTGCCCACAAAGAAATCTGCAGCAGTCCCCACACAGCTCTGTTGAGCTAATTCATTCCCCTCTCTAACTCGCTCATTCTGTTTCTCCCGGCGCTGCAGGCTGCCCTTTGTACTGGGCTCCTACCAGCATTGACATCTTTTCTGCCCCCAAAGAAATCTACAGCAGTCCTGACATAGCTCCATTAAGCTCGATCACTACCCCTCTCTCACTCCTTGTTCTGTTTTTCCTGGAGCTGCAGGCTGCCCTTTGCAATGGGCTTCTGCCTTTATTGGCACCTTTTCTGGCCACAAAGAAATCTGCAGCAGTCCTGACAGAGCTCCGTTGAGCTAGCTCACTCCCCCTCACTCGCTCATTCTGTTTCTCCCAGTGCTGCAGGCTGCCCTTTTGTACTTGGCTCCTGCCTGCATTGGTTCATTTTTCTGCCCACAAGGAAGTTCACTGTTGTCCAGACAGAGCTCCATTTAGGTCGCTCCTCCCCCTCTGTCACTTGCTCATTCTGTTTCTTCTGGAGCTGCAGGCTGCCCATTTTACTGGCCCCGCCTCAATTTGCACCTTTTTCTGCCCACAAAGAAATCTGCAGCAGTCCCAACAGAGCTCCGTTGAGCTCGCTCCTCCCCCTCTCTCACTCTCTCGTTCCGTTTCTCCTGGCGCTGCAGGCTGCATTTTTGTACTGGGCTCCTGCCTGTGTTGGTGTCTTTTTCTGCCCAAAAGAAATCTGCAGCAGTCCTGATAGAGCTCCGTTGAGCTCACTCACTCCCCCTCTCTCACTCGCTCATTCTGTTTCTCCCACCACTGCTGGCTACCCTTTTGTACTGGGCCCTGCTTGCAGTGACACTTTTTCTACCCACAAAGAAATATGCAGTAATCCCAACTGAGGCTCCGTTGAGCTTGCTCACTCCCCTCCCTCACTCGCTAGTTCTGTTTCTCCCGGCACTGCAGGCTGCCTTTTGTACTGGGCTCCTGCTGTGTTGGTGCCTTTTCTGCCCACAAAGAAATCTGCAGCAGTGCCAGCAGAGCTCAGTTGAGCTCGATCACCCCTCTCTCCCTTGCTTGATCTTAATCTGTCCCAAACACTGATTTCCCACAGTGACTGTGCTATTCTGTGCTGGAAGTGTAAAAACACATTTCAGCCAGGATGTGAAAATGACAGCTGTACTGTTCATAAGGAGGTGTGAACAAATGCCAGTGTTGAAAATCTGGTGGGAAAATATTACAAATTTATGAAGTTACAAGGATGTGTGGAAACTGCACAGCATAGTTGTAACACAGTCATTTATGGACTTTCATCACCACATTTTCAATACAGGCATTTAGGACCTCTGCTCATGAACAGTGTCACTGTCATTTTTCAGTTTATCCTAAAACTGATTTCTTACAGTGATCGTGCTATTCGGCACGGAAGTGCAAAAATAAATTTTGGCCAGGTTGTGTAAAATGACAGCTGTACTGTTCATAAGTAGGTGTGAAAAATGGCAATGTTGAAAATCTGGAGTGAAAATATTGTAAATTCATGAAGTTATGAGCGTGTGTGCAAACTGCGCGATCAGTCATAACACAGTCATTTAATGGTCTGTCATCACAAAATTTTCAACATAGGCATGTTAGGACCTCTGCTCATGAACAGTGTCACTGTGATTTTCTTAATGTGTCCTGAACACTGATTACTCTCAGCGACCGGGCTATTCTGCTCTGGAAGTGTGAAAACACATTTTGGCCAGGTTGTGAAAATTACAGCTGTACACAACTGTAATGACAGATGTGGAAAATGCCAATGTTGAAAATCTGGAGTGAAAATATTGCAAATTTGTGAAGTTACAGTGTGCGTAGCAACTGCGCAATGCACACTTGTAAAACAGTCATTTTTGGATTTTTTCCACCAAATTTGCAACATAGGCTTTTTGAAGCCCACCTCATGAACACTGGCACTGTCATTTCATTAATCAGTCCCAAGAGGTGATTCCACGCGGTGACTGTGAAATCACCTTTCAGGACTGAATAACACCATGACAGTGGCTGAATTCATGAGGAGGGTCTCAAAAATCCATGTTGAAAATTTGGTGACAAAATTCCCAAAATGCCTGAGATATGCACCAAAGTTGAAAAATCTTATTTATGCCATTATACAGCTTACGGCATTTCCTCAGTTTGTAGTCAGCTTTGAAGAGTGCAGACTTGTTCCCAGTCCACGAAGATCATCGCCAGACTCCAGAGGTAAGTATGGGGTGAGGGGTGTGTAAGCGAGGCAGGGTGCAAAGAGGGAGGGTGCAGGTTGGGGAAGGGGCCACGGACTCGATGAGGTACCATTTTCTTGTTTACTGGGGTAAAAAAACCTTTGCAAGACAATTTTTCTTTTACAGGGACATTTGGCATGCTGGGGTAGGCTCCCAGCATGCCACCTGAGTGTTTTTGGGGACTGTAGCTGATGGGGATTGGGCACCTCCCATCAGCACTTACAGGGATGGTGGATGAGCTGAGGGGATTGGGCACCCCTCTCAGCAGACTACACATTTTGGGAGGGTGTACATTATGCCGATGGGGAGTAGGCTCCCTCATCGGCAAATTCAGTGGGAAGGACTGAATCCATATGGGATTGGGCACCCATTGGCAAACAAAGATGGGGGGCACATGATGCCTAGGGGATTTAGCACTCCCTCAGCATACAGCAGAAATGGGGGGTGGGAGATTATGCCAACAAGGACTCATTAGCAAATTGGATTGGGGGCATGGGGACCGCCATGCAATGATGGGTTGTTCCTCATTGCAGCAGAATGGCTGACACTGCAATGATGAGGCGGCCCCTGATTGCAGCAGCTAAAATGTTTCAAGGTGGTGGCACACTGGATGAAGCGTATCAGCAGTAGCGTGCCACCCCATGGAGAAAGTGGGCCAAGCCTCAAAAGGCAGTAGGGGCTTCTGCAGCAAGCTGCTGCAACATGTTTCTTCGCATCGCACAATCCACATAACAATGGATCAGCAAAGGTATCACCTAATAGGACCAGATAAGCAGACTGAAGACTCAGTGGTGGGATTCCCTTGCAATTGGGCATACAGAAACTGAAGGGGGTAGTCAGCCAATAGTGGGTGCTGTCGGGGAGTGAGGGAAATTAGGAGATTATGAGAGAATGGGTGACGTACAGCATAGGTGAGGGTAGGAGGGAGAGGAAGGGGCAGGAGACAAGGGTTAATAGTGAGTGAGAGAGAGAGAGAAGAGTAAGAGGGAAGAGTAGGTAGAGGGTGATTTTAGGTTGAGGAAAGAGAGCTTAGAACAGGCAGGTACAGGTTTTAGTAGTCCCAAGAAAGGATCAGAGCCCAGAGCTGAAAGCACTAATCTTGAGGGTATTGGTAAGAGCAGCTGGTAGTTCATTGTACCATTTGGTCCTTGGTAAAAAGGAATTCTGGGCAAGTTTTTGTGTTTGAAGGGGATCAGCAACCTATCAGTAGCCACACTTCTGGTTAATTTTGTGGGTGCTACTGACTTAAAGTGGCTGCCCAGAGGGGGCGTCAGCCCAAGAAGCACTCTTTTAAAAGTAGGCAGGTCTGGTATTGTGCTCTAAGATGGTGTGGCAGCCATCCAGTCTCAATGTAGTAGTAGTAAAATTTATTTTACACAGGAAACAAATCTTTGAGCCAAAGGCCCAGTTTACAAGAAAGTCCTGTTTACAACATGTTACTTATACATACATCCTATATAAAAATACAAAAGTACATAAAGTGGAATAATATATAGTAGGAATAAAAATAAAAATAAAAATTTAAAGACACAACATAACAATACTTTGACAATCAATTTACATGAGCCCCTTAATATCACTCAGACACCTAATTATTCCATTCATTCAAACTTTCACAAACATTTAACATTTAATATAACCTCACAATATCAAATTCAGATATAATCTAACTAGATATTATACATACAACTGTAAATATGGCAAAAGAAACATATTTACACATTCATAACAGTACTCAAACAATTAATCATTACATTTCCATGACACCTCCAAATAAATTCCTTTGTTTTGGTATAGCTACAAGCATAAACATCTAACATGACAATACTATCAATTCCTGTAAAACTGGCTATACACTTGGAACAGGCATACAGAATGAGGTAGGTTATTCCAATATTTAGCAGCCTGGTAACATAAGGTTTTTTTACCATATCTATTTCTGTTAGTAAGAGCAACAATCTTGTTTATTTGACAATTTCTTTTTGGTCTTAAATATGCTTGGTCACACCCACCAAACAGGCACTCATTAATATAGTGTTCTGGGTAATCTACATGATATTTATAAATTAAGTTTTGCCATGTCATGGCACATCTATTCTCAAGAGTTTGCCACTGTAGTGTGATCAGCATCACACAGTGATGTGTTCCCAACTCACACCGCAGCACATATCTAACAATTCTTTTATAAACAACTTCCAATTTTCTCAATAATGATTTATTAGCAGTTCAGTATATTAAATCTCCATATGTTAATACAGAGAGTAATAGTTGTTCAGCTATTCTTTTCCTACTACTCATATTTAAGCAACTAGTTGTTCTCCACAACGCCCCCAATCTTTTATTCAATTTGTCAACTAATAGTTCAATATGTTCACCAAAATTCAGTCCCTTGTCAAATGTAATTCCTAGATATGTAGAAGAAGAATCAGCATTTATATAGTGCTTTTCATACACAGTATCCCAAAGCACTTTACAAGCAATGCTAGACTGGTAGTGAAGTGACTGAATGTGTGGTGGCAACGTATCACATCATCACCCACAGCCTGGATAATTGCATGAACCTGTTCATGGGAAGGGAAATGTTGGCCAGGACACGGGAATGTTCCCTGCTATTTGTGAAGAGTGCCCTGGGTTCTTTTACTTCCTCCTGGACACCCACCAGGACAACACCAGGATGGGCAGAAGGGACATCAGTTTAACGTCTCATCCGAAGGACTGCACACCCCATCAGTACAGCACCCCCAATACTGCACTCAGATGCCAGTGATTTTTGGTGTAAGTCCAATCACGTTGTGGGATGAGAACCCACGACCTTCTGGTCCAGAGGTAGATGTGCTACCAAGTGAGCCATGCTGACACCTACAGTATATAAGATGACACCTGTTCCAAATAAGTATCGTTATTCACTTTAATAGTGAGTTGTTTGTTCTTTTTTTATTTTGTATAGATCCAAAATATAGCACCTTTGTTTTCTTCATGTTTATCACAAGGCCCAACCTGGTGAACCACCCCCCATGCAGTCAAAATCTGCCTGCATTTTTCTTGTAGTTCCATGCTGTTTCATCTCACAGTCACCATTACAGTGTCATCGGCATATGCCATATCTGTGAGTGTTGTATAACTTGTGGGAGGCCATTGTTAAATATCAAAAACAGCAGGGGTCCTAATATGGCACTCCCTAGTTACTAACCTTTTAGAAGAATAAATCCTATTTATTGTCACAAATTGTGTATGCTTTTCTATATATGATCTCAACTATTCCTTAGGAACTTTTGTAATTCCCATCTGTTCTGCGTTTTTTGCAGCAAGAGGGAGTGGTCCACCAGGTCAAAAGCTTTGGACAGATCCACAAAGAGAACTTCTGTATCTAATCCCTTATGTAGGAGGTGCTAATAAGGTGATTAAATTCAATTAAAGCAGATGTTGTGGAAAAACCTTTATAGAACCCTGATTGGTAAGGTGTTATTAATCTGTACTTCTCCATATAACCCATCATTTGAGTATGTACATGTCTCTCCAGACATTTTGCCAAAATAGACAATAATGTAATAGGTCTACAATTATTTAACTCTGTTGTTTACCCCTTTATATATGGGGGTAACTTTACTCACCCTCCATTGTTGCAGAAAATAACTTTCCTGCAAACTTCTATTGAATATGTTTGTTATTATAGGTGCTATATACTTAGCCACTATTCTCAGAAATCTCCTTCCAAACAATCTGGACCCATTGTTTTATGAATATTTATTTTATTTAACCCCTTCTGAACCTCAGACACCATTAAGATCTTAGATTGAAAAGGTGGTTGTGAACCTTGAAAATCATCTATGCCTTGTGAGTTTTAAAACCCAGATTACCTGCTGATTAGGCAATACCGGTAAATCCACAAACAATTATTTAAAGAATTTGCTATTTTATTTGTATCTTCAGTCAAAGACCCATTTATTTCAAGACAAAAATTGTTCTTAACACCATGCCCTGGACTAGACAAGGAATTAATGGTCTTCCAGAATTTTCTGGGATCAGATTCCACTGTCAGTTTATTCTTATAATATAGAATCTTTGCCTTCTTTATTTGTTGTTTACATTTGTTTCTTTTTTGTTTAAACAAGATCCAATCATTCAGCTGATTTGTTTTTCTAGCTTTTTTCAACACCTATTTTTTACTGTAATACTTTTAAAATCTTATCATTTAACTAGCCTTTTGCTTTGTTTTTTTATTTTGGAGCATGTATCACATAAGTTAGTGAAGGTTTCCGTATAGTATGCCAAAGTTGAGTCTAAGTCTGGTATAATTTTGTACCTCTCCCATTTTCCTTATCTACACTTAACAGAAAACTAGTTTCTGAAAAATACTTCATGTTCCTTACCCAAGTATTATTATTAGGTTCTACCATTTCTGTTTTTGCCCTATCTTAATATTCCCCATAATGGGCTATGATCTCCAAGACAAGGTGGCAAGACTCCTGTGGCCTCAACTGTCAATGAGTAAGATGTAAATAGCAAATCCAATATTGTTCCTTTTTAGTTGTATTTGTAATTCTTGTGGGTTCCTCTATATAGTGAACTACAGTGTAGAGAGTACAGGTGTGGGTGGTCAGTGCAACCCCCAATGTTAAGCGGCAGGCCTTATTAAGGAGTGTGCTAACCTGGATAAGGGCAGTTTTGTGCCAGCCCCATAGATTGGCAGTCCATAGTCAATGGAAGGCAGTACTGAGCTGCTGGTAGCAAGTTTGAGGGCATTGGGTGTCATGGAGTGCCTATGTTGGTAAAGGACCCTCAGCTTTATATTAACCAATTTGACTACAAAGTCAATGTGGCTTGAGAAGGTAAGTGTGTCTTCAAAGATAATGCCAAGGTATTTAAACGTGACTACTTAGTCTAGTATCTCACCCTTGTGATATGCATTTGGGTAAATTATCTCCTTAGATTGACAAAGCGACTGTGTGTGTGAGAAGAGGGACTTGTCTGTCACAGTTATGTTGTTCAAAATTGAGAATTTCCCTCCACAAAATATTTTGTGTAATTCGTGCATTTTGCAAAATATTTTGAGGGTGTGAAATGCAAAATTCCACTGACAAAATGCAGAATTTCACTGGTGTAATGCAAAATTCATTCACGAAATTTTGCATTTCATAGGTGAAATTTCATATTCATGGAATGCGTGGAATTTTGCTAAATGTTTGGCATGGTGAAATTCATGATTATGCCTGAATTTCACCAGTGAAATAAAATTTTGTTGCATCACTAGTCACAGTTGCACCAGTACAATAGAAACATAGAAACACAGAAGTTGATGGCAAATAAAGACCGCAAGGCCCATCCAGTCTGCCCATTTCTTTTTCTACCTTATGAATGTGCCATCAGCCTTTGCTCTGTCAATGGCCTATCTATTCATACTCATCTGTATTGCTCCCTTATGCCTATCCCATGCCTGTTTGAAGCCCTGCACTGTATTTATATCCACCACTTCCTGAAGTAGGCTGTTCCATGCATCGACCACCCTTTCTATAAAAAGAACTTCCTCACATTACCCCTTAATTGGCCTCCTCAATCTCATGCTGTGTGCTCTTGTCCTGCTATTTTCTTATATTGAAACATGTTAGACTCTTTCACCTTGTTAATACCCTTAAGGTGTTTGAATGTTTCAATCATATCATCTCTCCTTCCTTTGCTCTAGGGTATACATATTTAGTTCAGTTAACCTGTCCTCATATGTTTTCTGATGCAGTCCCTGCACCGTTTTGGTTGCCCTTCTCCAGACTGCCTCAGTTTGCTTAATGTCCTTGTGAAGGTGTGGCCTCCAGTACTGCACACAGTACTCTAGATGGGGCCTAACCAATGTCTTGTAAAGAGGGATTATTACCTCCGTCTTCCAGCTTGTGATACCCCTACTAATACACTCCAACATCCCCTAGCCTTACCTACTGCTTTTAATGGTCTGCTTGATGATTTCAGGTCATCGGTGATGATGATACCCAAATCTCTTTCTTCCCTTGTGACTGCCAGCAACTCCCTCCCAGCCTATAGGTGACTTCAGGGTTTTTCTTCCATATGTGCATGATCCTGCACTTTTTGTGTTAAACCCCAGTTGCCAGTCTTCTGTCCATTTTGCTAGTTTATCCAGATATCTTCTCATTCTGCTCACCCCATCTGGATCATCTACTATGTTGCAGATCTTGGTGTCATCTGCAAACAGACAAACCTTACCCTCTAGTCCATCTGCAATGTCACTGATGAAGATATTGAAGAGGACTGGTCCCAGGACTGATCCTGAGGTACCCCACTTGCATCTCTTCTGACTGTATACCATTTACCACCACTCTCTGTTTTCTGCCCATCAACCAGCTTGCAAACCCAGTTGACCAACATCTGACCCACCATGAGCCTACCGAGCTTATTAATCAATCTTCTATGTTTATTTATTTTATTTCAATTCTAGGATTACAATTACCTTTGAGCCCAGGGCTCTTTTACAAGGTTCCACGTCAAGACATAGGTATCACATGACAATAGATAAAATTGTTACACAAATAAGGTAAAGGATATCAAATTAATTTTGAACAGACAGGGAGAGGGTAAAGTGGAAAGGAAGAGGACAATAGGGAGGGGGTGGTAGAAAGAAATGGGAGTGGTAAGGCGGGAGGTAAGAAAATGAGAAGAGAGGAGAGTGGGGATAGGTAAGGATAAGGGGGTGGGATTAAGCTGCCAGGAAGGTGGCATTGTCAGGTGCTGTAGATCGTGTGGGGCAGAGGCCAAACTAGGGCAAGTCGTACATAAGGAGCTAGATATAGGAAGAGCGGTAGCGGAGCGGAGTTGCATAGACATTATCCATGACAGTCGCAGATGCTGGAAGTGACCAGGGTGTTTGGAGCCTGGATCTGAAGACCCTTAGCGCAGTGATATTGATAGTATCATTGGCAAGACCATTAAACAAAGTGGGGCCCTGTAGGCGAATGAACTCTGGCCAATGGCTGTACGGCAGTGAGGGATATGGAAAAGTTGTGGCTTTGATTCCCTGGTAATTCTGGAGCTGGTTTTCATTTGAAGGAGTGAACAGACCCAGGAAGGGCAGTTTCCAACTGTATTTTCTTAGCAACCACGCAGGTTTGGTTCTGAATTCTATTATCAAGTTGAAGCCAGTTAGCTTGTGAGTAGAGATCACAGGTGTGTGTGAGTCGCTCTGCCCCAGTGATGAGTCAACAGGCCTTGTTTTGGGTGGTAGTAATCCTTCTGAATGCAGTAGTGGCAGTGCCATAGATGACAAGACCATAGTCAATCTGGTAGATGATGGAGCTTTGTACTGTGGTAAAGAGGGCCTCTTTAGTCAGGTGCCGACGAGCCGGTGAGAGTAAGCCCTGTCTAGTATTCACAGTTTTAGCGACATTGGTTATATGGGTTCCAAAGGACAGGTGTGGGTCTAAGGTGATTCCTAGGTATCTGAAGGAGTCAACCTGCTCCAGAGAGTCCCGAGGCAGGTGTTTAAGGAGAGTTGGTGGTGTTTGTGCTTGTTTTGGTGGCTGGTGAAAATCATGGTCTTCATTTTTTCTGGTTAAGGATTAACTTATGTTCTTTGAACCAACTTTCAACAGAGGTGAAGCCGTGTTGAAGGGTTTTTGCAGAGTGGCTTGGGTCATGATGAGAGGCAGAATCACACGTCATCTGCATAGAGTATGACTTGCTGAGAGATGGAGTCGGGAGGGAGTTGAGGAACAGGCTGAATAGCAATGGGCCCAGGATGGAGCCTTGGGGACACCGGAGCGAAGCTGTTTAGTGTCGGAGACCACGCCTGATATTTTACACATTGGGACCTGTTGTCAAGATAGCTATTGAACCATTTCACTGATTCTGCAGAGAGGCCAATGTTCAGTAGCTGATAAAGCAGGAGGCGGTGGTGGACAGTGTCAAAAGCCTTTGACAGGTCGATGAATGTAGCTCGATTAGGCGACCCTGATCAAGGTAGTTGTGTATGGCTCCCGTAAACTCAAGAAATGTTGTGGCAGTGCTGTGCCCTTTTCTAAATCCTTGTTGCTGCTGGCAAAGGATGTTGTACTTGTCCAGATGATCAGTGAGCTGGTCCGCTGCTATCCATTCCAGGGCCTTAGAGAGGGGTGGCAGGATAGAGATAGATCGTGAGTTCATGGGAGGTCCGGTCACCACCTTTATGGATAGGTGTGACAGTCACTGCCTTCCATTTGTCAGGGAATTGGCTGAGGAGAGAGGGAGATTAAAGATCCTGGTGAGACGCCCAGAACCTCATCTAGAGTGAGGGACAGAGGTTTGAGGTCCAGTGTGTCAGCACTTGCTCTAGTGTTTTTGATGGCTTTGGAAATGTATTTCCTGATGGTATTATTGCTTACTGCTCTGAAGTAGAAAGGGGACAATTTTTGGTGATGGCTGATGGGTGGGAAGGGGTTGCTGTCATTGAAAAGTCAGGAGGGAGGGTGCTGCTGAGGTTGGTGAAGGCATTATTAAAGGTGTTGGCTATGACTTTTAGGTCCAGGATAGTATTCCGTTTATTGTGATTGCAGTAGGGGTGATTTGGACTCCTTCCCGTAACATCTTTAATGTTATTCAGAATGCTCTTGCATTTCCTAGGTGTCAGCGAGTGCAGTCTTGTAGTATTCAGATTTCTGTTGCCGTATGGATTTGGTGCAATCATTTCTAGCTCTTTTGAAATTTTGGATGTCTGCCTGTTTTCCTGTTTCTCTGGCTCATTCCCAGAGAAGGTCCCTGTGTTTCAGCTTCTTTAAGAGGGAACCCATGAGCCAAGAATTACAGAGGGGTTTAATTTTTCACTTTTTGGCGGAGCAAAGATGTTACAAGCTTCATTGAAAATGCGTATGAATTGATCAAGGGCTGTATTTGCATCAGGAGCCAGGTTGATGGGGACCAGTCTTGATTTAGTAGATGTGATTTTAGGTGGGTTAGCTTCCCTAGGGGTAGGACTCTACTCAGGATGACCTTTGGTGGAGATTTCCAGAATTTGTTTGACCAGGTGCAGCTGATTGGGGAATGGTCACTGAGAGAGTCAGGCAGTACGCAGAAGCTAGTGATACGGAGGGTGAGTAGTCAGGAACAGTGGAACAGTAGAAAGCTTTGCTGAAGTCAAGGTAGGTGACATCAACTGCTCCCCTTGGTCTTCCACTCTGGTTACCCAGTCAAAGAAATCTATGAGATTAGTTTGACAGGACCTTCCTTTGTAAACCCATGCTGTCTTGGATCCTGTGCTCCTATTGATTCCAGGTGTTGCACTATCCTTTCCTTAAGGAGTGCCTCATAATCTTCCCACTACTGAGGTAAGACTGACTGGTCTGCAGTTCCTGCCTTCTCCCTGCTACCACTCTTGTGGGTGGGATCACATGAGCCCTTCTCCAGTCTCTGGGACCTCTCCTGCCCTCAGGGACTCACTAAACAGTTCTGATAATGGCTCTGTTAGTTCCATCCTTAGCTCCTTTAGTTCCCTGTGATGTATGCCATCAGGTCCCATTGCCTTGTCCACCCTGAGCTTATCGAGCTCTTGTGGAACAATTTCTTTTAATGAAGGGACTAGTGCACACCCCTCCTCCTGTGCCATGGTGCTGAGCTGTGGGCCCTGCCCTACCTTCTCTTCAGTAAATACTGAGCAGAAATATCTATTTAGGATATATGCTTTTACATGGTCCTCCTCCTCACATACCCCTTATCCCCTTTGATCTTAGCAATACCCCTCTGGACTTTCTTCTTTCATTAATGTATCTATAGAAAGTCGTGTCACCTTCTTTTACTGTTTGTGCTAGTGTTTCCTCAGTTTGGGCCTTTGTCTGCCTTACTGCCTTCCCTGCTTCCTTAGGGAAGTTTGGTATGCCTCAGTATCTTCATCTTGTTGCGTTCCTTATATTTCCTGAAGGTCAGCCTTTGGCTCTAACCTTTTCTGCTACTGTTTTGAGAACCAAAGTGATTTCCTTCTTCTTTGCACTTCTTTTTCTCTAACAGAATGGGATGTTGCTTCAACTATTACATCCTTAATGCATGTCCACTTTGCCTGTACCCCTCACCTGTATTTCTTTTTGCCAAGGGTAGCTTAACTCTGTTGGCCATCATATCAAAGTCTACTCCTCTGAAGTCCCATAGTTGTGCCTTGGAATGGGATGATTTAGTTCTAGTGGCCAAATTGAACCATACCATGTGATGGTCACTGGCCCCCAGGTGACCTTCTACCTGGAGATCTGAGATCCTTTCCTATTAGGCAGTACTAGATCTAGGATAGCCATGTCTCTCATGGGTTGTTGTACCAGTTGTTAGAGACCCTCCCTCTGCCGGAATCAACCATGTGTCTAGTTCTGGCATGATGATGTGATGTACTGGCTGCACCTCCACCCACCCTCAGGATGATGATGATGCAGTCCAAAAAGGCAGGCAAGTACCAGATCACTGTCTTTGTTTTAACCAGTTTCCTGAGTCTGACATTTTGTAGAAGGGGTCAGCGTGTTTTTGTATGTCACCAATTATGTTTAGCATAGAACGGGTCTCTATATGGAATGCAATATGAAGCAATGTGAAAGAACAAGAGCACCAGGCAGTCCAAAGTGACCACTTCACCACTACTACTACTGCCACTGCTATCAGGGGAAAAATAGAGCTATGGTTATATAAGAAATAATAATTATTAGGTGCATTAGGTAATAAAATAAATGATCTCTTCAGAATCAGAAAGTGACTGTGTGTGAGATCAGGGACTTGTCTGCCACAGTTTCTACCAGTACATGATGACATGATTTAATTGCTGCACCTCCCACCACTCCCAGGATGATGATGATGCAGTCAAGAGGTGGGCAAGTCCCAGATTTCTATTGTTTTAAAACCAGTCTCCTGAGTCTGACTTTTGTAGAAGGGTCAGTGTGTTTTTGTATGTCACCAATTATTTTAGCATAGCAACAGGTCTCAGTATGGAACGCAACATTAAGCAATGTGAAAGAACAAGAGCACCAGGCAGTGCAAAGTGACCACTTCACCACTGCTTCTACCACACAACTATCAGAGGAAAAAACAGTGTTATGGTTATATAAGAAATAATGATTCATAGGTGCATTAGGTAATAAAATAAATGATCTCTTCAGAATGAGAAAGCTGTGTGTGAGATCAGGGACTTGTCTACCACAATTACTACCAGTAAGTGATGATGTGATGTACTGGCTGCACCTCCCACCCGTCCCCAGGATGACAATGATGCGGTCAAAAGGCAAGCAAGTCCCAGATCTCTTTCCTTTAAAAACAGTCTCCTGAGTCTGACTTTTTGTAGAAGGGGTCAGTGTGTTTTGTATGTCACCAATTATTTTAGCATTGCAACAGGTCTCGTATGGAACACAACATGAAGCAATGTGAATGAACATGAGCACCAGGCAGTCCAAAATGACCACTTCACCATTGCTACCACTACCACTACTATCAGGGGAACAAAACTATGGTTATATAAGAAATAATTATTCTTAGGTGCATTAGGTAAAAATAAATTATCTTGTCAGAATGGGAAAGTGACTGTGTGTGTGAGATCAGGGACTTGTCTGCCACAGTTGCCACCAGTACATGATGGTGTGATGTACTAGCTGCCCTCCAACCTACCCCCATGATAATGATGATGCGGTCATTTTAAGCTGTCCAGTCTCAAAACTGAATGCTGATGTGTCCTCCACAGCTGCAGCACAGGTACTGCTGTCTGTGTCATCTTCTTCAAGTTTAGCATCACATATGTAGCCAAAGATTGGCAAGTTAACCTTCAAGAACATTAGTTTCTCCACATTGTCTGATGTTAATTTTGTTTGTTTATCAGCCACAACATCCCCAGAAGAGCTAAATAAATGCTCAGAACAAACACTTGAGGGTGGACATCAAATATATTTACAAGCCAGGGTTTCAAGCTTTGGCCAGCATGATTTTTCTCTTACCAGTAACCTAAAGGGTCATCCTTAACACTAATGTTGGGCTCAGACAAATATGTACCTACCATGCTTCAATACTGAAGTCATTGTGGCAGGTGACTTCAACATAAATTGGCTTAGTAGGGACACAGTCTTGCTAAAAAACAAGTAGCCAGTGTCTACCTCATGCAGATGGTAGTTGAATTCACTAGATTAAACACAAAGAAGCGGGAATGGCACTCTCCTAGTTTGGATCTTTTCCAGCTGCCCTCCAGAATCAAATATTAGAGTTACTCCCCGACTGCCTTATTGATCACTCTCAATACTCTGTAACTGGGTTTTAAGGACAAAAAGTCCACCCATCACTATACAAAGCCATGCTATTAAGAGAGGCTTTTAAAAGCCTTAAAACCACCCTCATTCAAGCTGACTGGTTGCCTTTGGATGTCTTCTAGGGTGTAGACCAAACTGTGAAATACTGATAAAATTAACGCTATTTCTGATGTCTATGCCCCATGAGGAAAAGAAAAGTAAGAGGCTCCTCAAATGGATGGATTACTTGTGATCTAAGATCTAATAAGGGCCTGGAATAACATGTGGGGTAAGGCTAGGATCTCAGGCAACCCTGACCACTACCAGGAGTACAGCGGCAAGAAATAGGTGTACATACCTTACCAGGCTTGTTAAAGGTAAATATTTTAAGGAGCAATTGGATCAGAGCTGGGTTAATGGTAAAAGATTTTGGGCTAACATCAAGGACTTACTAGGCAAAGAGGACAGGAAACACCCAACTTTGTTGAACTTAAATGGTACCCCACCCAGGATCCTCATACCATTGCTGAAGCTTTTAACTCTGGCTTCTCCAATCTCAGCTCTGTCCTCCCACAGGCTACCTTAACACTGCTGAGCCAACTCAGCTAACATCCAAAAACTACCTCAATTAGCCAGACCTCTATTTCAAGCACACCACTGTCAAAGTAGCAAAAAATATGTTTGAAAGGCACTAGGTAAAATGAAGCTCGGCAGTGACAATATTGACATGAAGCTTGTGGCAATAGCCCTCAATAAATCATAGTACCAATCACCAAAATTTTCAACAAATCTCTCACCCTGGTCAAATTCCCTTCAGTGTGGAAATTAGTACATATTGATTCTAAAGCGGGGACCATTCCTGCACAGCCAACTAATGGCCAATATCCATTCTCTCACCCTCTCAAAAGCACTAAAGAGAAATGTCACAGATCAAATCAGAGTACATACAGAAGTATGACTTACAGTGCCTGCAGCAGCACAGCTTTTGCAAGAACTACAGCACAGCCAGCGCTTTACTAGATTTCTCAGAATACATGCACAAGGCTATGGATGGTGGCAAGCTAGTGGGATCTATATTTACAGATCTCACTAAGGCCTTTGACATCATCAAGCATCCAATCCTGCTTAAGCAACTGATGTCACTTGGGCTCGCCTCTGGTGCTGTTCATTGGTTCGAGGACTACCTGTCCCACAGATCCCAGTGCATCAAGATAGGGCTGGCAACATCTACTTCCAGGAAATTGGTCTCAGGGTCCCACAAGGCTCCATCCTGGGACCCTTCTCTTCAGTTTATTCTTGAATAGCCTGCCTGAAGTCTGCCCAAGCAAAATTATACTGTATGAGGATGATGCGGTCATTTTGGGAAGCAGCAACCAGCCGGATCAACTGCAACAGGATTTACAGACCACCTTCTACCTGCTTAAGGACTAATTCAAGACACAGAAACTTTTCTTAACTATAAGAAGACCAAACCGATGCTGATCTCTAGCCACCGGCTTAAGAAAGCACACCCTGTCCTTTACATTGTCAGCAACAAAGCTGAGCCCTTGAGCAGGTACTTGCTTTCAAGTACCTAGGGGTTGCAATTGATGGCATGCTGTCATTTGCTCAGCATATTGAGCTGGTGGTGAAAGCAGTGAATATCAAACTGGGTGTCCTCTATAGACACAAACAGCACCTAATGCCTACTGCTTTACGGCTAACTGTTGACAGCTCCATCTA
This sequence comes from Neoceratodus forsteri, assembly GCA_016271365.2. Classification (NCBI taxonomy): domain Eukaryota; kingdom Metazoa; phylum Chordata; order Ceratodontiformes; family Ceratodontidae; genus Neoceratodus; species Neoceratodus forsteri. The sequence continues at coordinate 1,236,567,479 of CM057453.1, read as the reverse complement.
TCAATAATAGACTATGGATTGTTGATTTATAGAGTGACTACAGACACTGTTCTCAAACACATTTCAACAGTACCCAAAAGGCATGTAGACTAACCCTTGGAGCTGATAACTGGACCCATCCCTCTCTACTCTTTGAGCAAACTGGCTGGCTGAATCTTTTAAACAGGATCAAGTATCAAACGTGCCTCATGGGTAAGAAAGCCTTACTTGGGAGAGCTCCTCCCTGCATAAAGGATATGCTGTACACCAGCCTGTCAAATTACCAGACCCATGGTACAGCCAGGGGTGCCTTAGCTGTTCCTTTTAGGAAAACCACAATAGGACAACGGTCCTTTGCCTTCAGGATACCTCTTTGGCTAAATGGTATCCCTACACAAATACTAAACAATGTTTGCCTCCCTTCCATTTTTTTTAATTAGAATTTCTCACCTGCTGCCACAGTCCTGCTCATATCCAGCCACCGCTCCTCCACCACCAACTCAGAAGCTGTCGCTCAGCTGGCATAGGCAGCTACACTGATGAGAAGGGTTCCCCTAAACCCCGTGCCCAGTAAGGATCTGCTACCTGCACATGCCTTCCAGGCATTGTCGGCCAGTGAAGCTATGGCCATCAAGCTGCCGTGGACTTGTGTTGCCTTTTTCCTTGTTCTTCCCCAATGGGAACACAGATGTGCAATGACATCTGCACACTTGCATGCAGACATCTGTTGTGCCCCCCAGCTCAGGCACCACACATCTGCAGTACCTCTGGGTGTCCCAGGGACCACCAGAGCATGGTGTACATCCACCCTTTTCCCCAGGACTAGGAGTGCTGTCATCAGATGCTCAATCCTAGTCCTCCCCTGCTGATCCTCAATGACCTGGGCTCATTCCCAAACCTGGGTCACCAGCATGGAGCAAGGTGTGGCGTCCAGCATCTCAACCCTCAAGCGCATCTGGGCGGTCCTGCCTCCCTTCCTTTAAAGTTGATCTGAAGTGGCACCTCACTACTTCTGGCTCTTGTGCATGTAATTTATTGCCTTGATTTGTGATTTCTGTCACAATCCTAGACCTTCCTCCCTCTCACTCTCCTCTCTTACCAGTGCCAAGGGTTGAAAATATGGACAGCACTGCTCCTTGATTCTAGCACTGGTTCTGCACTTCCCCATGCTTTTTCTCATTGGAGTCCACTTACTGGGCCCTCCTTTGTCCCCCTCTGGTGTTCTGGCCTGCCAAGCCACCACCTTCCATACACACTGTACCTTACACTTCTTCTAGATATCAACCACTTCAACCCTGCCCTTGTATCCTTAGGCATTTGCCCCCTCACATTACCCCCTTACCTCCTCCTGTCCTGTTGTCATTTGTTATTCTTCACTACCACACTAATCTTCATTCTGCCCTCCCTTCTCTGCTCCCCTGCCCTTCTTTCACCCAGCTGCCTATAACCAATATAGTCCCCATCCCTGCACTTACAACCCCTCACTTCCCCCTCCTTTGTTTCCTTTGACAAAGCCTACCCTGACTGCCTCATCTGTTCCTTATTTGTAGGTTGTCTAGCACTCTGCACCCTATATTTCCCTTAACAATGCCTACTCTGGGTGCCTCCTCAGGCATTACTTCTTTGTTTGTCATGCACTTTGCACCTACCTAATTGAAGGATGTATATGAATTACAACTCTGCCCTCAGGAATTATGTTAAATGTTTACCTGTACTCTCTGTGTTGTTCTCCTGTAATGTAAACTATCCTTGTTATGTGACCTAACTGTTTTATCGTGGAACCTTTGAAAAAAAGTTGGTTTGTGCAAAGGTCTTTTCTGAACCCTGAACTAAAAACAAATGTTTACTACTGAGCATACATTTTCTCCTTTTGAACTTCAATATTCTGCAGCTGGCACAAATATCATCCTCCTCATTGTCTGTTTCTGTACTGGTTTTGGAGCAGTCTTTTAAATTTGAGCTGGTATTTTGTAGTACTGCTTGCCAATCCTTCTCCTGAAACCTCATCAACTGCATGAATCAAAAGTTTCCTGTAGTTCAACTCCTCCATATCATCAGAAACCACATAAGGAAGGTGTCTTTTCTGGAAACATGGATCTAGCAATGTTGCTAAGAGATACTCCTTGCTCCATGTCATGGCTCATAATTTCTCATCATTGCTATGTCTGGTAAGCATGTTATTGACTAAAGATTGGTTCATATCTAAGTTGGCCCTCATTTTCTCCATCCTTTTTGAGACATAGAATGAGTGGAATAAATTGGCTAAGGGATGCCTTTTCTGAACTAACCCCTTTTGTAGCACTCATGAATGGTTTCAGAATGTGACACAACTGTTCCAGCAGAGACAATTGAGTAGAATGGAGTACAATGCCCTCCCGGTATCATTGTACATGATATACTCAATGATAGCTACCTTTGTTCAAGGATGCATTCAATCATAAATTAAGTTGAATTCCACATTGTTGCTGCATCCCGAACAAGCTGGAGATGAGGAAGACCTTTGTCCTTCTGGATATCAACAAGGATGTCATGGGCTTTTACTGAAAGGTTGAAGTGGCCACACACTTTGTGCACTGTTCCCACAGTGGTTGATACTTGCCTGTCATTATCCAGGATTAGGATGAGACAATGGGCAAAACAGTGTATATGTACATAGTTGTCATCGTGAATTGCTTTTTAAATATTTCAACCACTGTCAGCAACAAAAAACAACTTTCAAACCCTGTGAAGTGACACAAGCAGTAAGTAGTCTTTCAGTTCTTGCAGAATGTGCTGTTCTGTGTGTGTCTTGAAAGTGACATATATGGAGAACTGTTATTTTCTGAAATGAGAGATAGTAGTGGTAGTAGTAGTAGTACTGGTTGAAGTGGTAGCAGACAGACTAGTATGTGAGGAAGATGATGAGTTGCCCACAAATGTGACTCAGTGTGCAGTAAGAGAAAGATAAGCAATGGTTTGGCTACTGGTCCACATATCAGTAAGGGAGTGAACTACCTTGTCCTCAGCCTCTCAGAAAACATGCCTTACTTGGACTAGTAAGCTGTCATACGTCCTGGGCACAGCAGTTACTGAGATGTATTTTCTACTTGGCAATAAATATTGTGGCTCAAAGTATTCCATAAGCCTTCTGAAACCACATCTTTCACAACAGAGTATGGCTGCAAATCAAGTACAGTCATTTCTGCTATTTTATGATTTATTGCGGTGCTATAGAATGGTTTTGTGAATATTTAGACTTTCTTTCAAAACATCTTTTAACTTAGTTGCCTCTTATCAGGAGGGAAAAGTTAGATTTGGCTGGGGGTGTTGAATGACTACATGCTGTGCCTGGTAAAACAGAGGATCTTACAGAATTATTGTGACCATGACCGTGAAGTGAAAGTGGACATTTGGATCTTGCCTGGTGCTTGTTGCCCACTGTTTCAGTGGAATGTTCCTGTTCACTGAGAGCCCTGCTACATTTCCAGCCACCAATGTTAGACTTTTTAATCATATGCAACAATAGGGTGAGTTTGTGAAAGATGCTGCATCATTGTTGTGATTCCAAGATGCCCTTTGCTTTTCCCCTACTAACACATGTGTTGCAATGCACACATATAGACTGCCAAGCATCCTTGGGTTTGCATAAAAATGATTCCAAACAGTAGAGGTGGACTGTTTATGTCTAGTAATGACCTCAGTAGGACTAAGGGTGAAGTGGCTGGATTTACATGGGAAAGACTTATAAGCAAAGGATTCAGGTTCATCAGGTGAGACAATCATAAAAACCTCTGTAGCACTATTGCCGTCATCATAATCATCATCATCACTACTGTAAGACTTTGTTTCACTTTGTGTGGCTTTTGCCTTTGACATTTTCTTTTTCCCTTTTGACACTCTTCTTCTGTAATTATTTTTATCCACATGGTCACTGTCAGAACCAGAATGAGATATACACATAGGTAAAGGTAAAGTCACTAGCTCATCATCATCATCAGTCTCACCATGACCGTGGCCATCGCATCATCATCATCAGACTCAGTAGAGCTAACATTTGCTGTCACTGATTGAGTTATTCGATATGCATGTGTTGCAAATTGAGCAACTCCACTATGAGTTGTACCTGTAAGTGCTTTTAAAGATCAATGGCAACCATTGTACACATTGTTTAAAAAGCCTAAACATGTCTGAATTCAAGTCCCTGTGTTATGAGTAATGTTTCCTGAAAATGTCATGCTATTTGGTTTTGTGGTTTTCTTTAAATCAACATTTAATGACCTGTTCTGCACTAACTAAAACAGGCAGGCTCTTTCGGTCCCTCTGACTGAGCCTGGGAGAGTGATGACATCATATGGGACTAGGCTACAGCTTCAGCAGTTTAAGTACCTGCTTGACTGATTAGCTGTTAAATTCCAAATTAGAACAATGAGTGAGGTAATCGTTTGCTGTCCAGGGTTTTACAATCTCAGTCTCTGGGGTTTGTTTAGATGAATTAGCTAAAAATCCACATTTGTCCTTCTAAAGAGCTGATCATTTGAGTTTTAGTGCTGAATTGAAGTAATATGCATTTAAGAAATCATCTTCTCTGTATCACAGCTGCTGCCAGTTCTTTCTCATTAAAACTCTGTTTTGTTTTTCTAGTTATATAACACTGGGTTGTTTATTTAATGGATATAACATCAATCAAAAGTTTGTTAGTTCACACAAGTAGTTTGCCTTTTTAATGTAGTCTTTATAACTAGATTCATGTAAGAACATTATGTTCCTCCCAGATTGACAGACAGATGCCTGCCACACTCTGCTATTTCAGGCACATGTACTATACAAACTCTCAAATTTCGGTTCTTTGATAGTTTATGAGTTAAAATACATCATGCATATGTATAACTAGAAACACTACATAAGCATCCTGATGCCCCATCTCCTACCTACAGTTGAGGCAGCAGCACACTGTTGCTTCATGTCATCTGCCCCACATGCACCCTGTCTCCTGCCCCAAATTTGAGGATGCTGCACCCTGTTGCCCATTTTCTTGTCACATACAGTCAGGGCTGCTGCACCTTGTGCCCCATGTCCTAACTGAACAATCAGGGCATCAGCACCCTGCTGCCCCTGCCTGAACAGTTGAGGTTACTGTACCCTACTGTGGCCTTTGTCCCCAACCCCTCAATCAGAGCCACTGCACCTTGTTCACCCTGTTCTGTCAACATAGTCAGGGCTGCTGCACTTCTGTACCCCTAGAATCCCATGCCCCCGCTTCTACATTTGGGGCTGCTGCACCATGATGCCCATGCCACCAGAAGTGGGACTTTTACTGCACCCTGCTACCTACATCCATTTTCACAAATAGGCAGGGCTGCTGCATCATGCACATCCCATCCCACAGTCAGGGCTGCTGTGCCCTGTTGCCCCTCCATGTTCTTCCCACAATCAAGGCTTCTTCACCATGCTGTAGTCTGTCTCCTGCCACCATAGCCAGAGTTGCTGCACCCTGTTCCTGTCTACACAGTCAAGGCTGATGTACCCTCTTTCACCTACAATCCAATTCCTCCACAGCCCCATGACTCTGCAGTTGGGTTGCTGCACCATGCTACCCCTGCCACCAAAGGCAGATTTGTTTGCTGCACTGTCCAAAAGAAAAAAAGAAACAGAAAATGCTTTCATCTTGTATTATGGGGTGAAGGACAGAGGACATTAGGATGCAGAAGTCTCAACTGTTTGGTCAGAGAAGACAACAGTGGCATTAGGGTACAGCAACCAAGCTGTGGGACAGAATGCAGCAGCCACACCTGGGTGAATCTGACACAACTATGGGGGCAGAGGACAGGGGAAGCAAATGCCTAACCCTTGTGGCAAGTGGCAACATGGTGCACCAGCCCTAACGTAGAGGCAAGGGGCTCTAGGGTACAGCAGGCCACATCAGCCCTGCCTGAGCAGTCCAGAGTAGGGTGCAACAGCTCTGGCTATGGTAGTAGGAGACTTTGAACAGCATGGTGCAGAAGTCTTGACTGTGGGGCAGGACACAGGGGAATCATGGTACAGCAGCCCTGACTGTGAGATGGGTGCTCATGGTGCAGCAGCCCTGCTCATTTGGGACATTGGATGTGGATAGCAGGGTGAAGCAATAGCCCCACCTCTGGTGGCAATGGGCAGCACAGTGCAGCAGCCCCAACTGTAGAGGTAAGATACAATGGACCTAGAGTGTAGCAGAGCTCAGCAGCCCTGACTGTGGAGAGAGGAACAAGGAGCAACACGGTGCAATCTCTCAAATTGTGGGTTTGGGGACAATGCATAGCAGGTTGCAACAACCCCAACTGTTCTGACATGGGGAATCATGGTGCAGCAGTCCTGACTGTTCAGGCTGATGGTGGGCAACAGGGTGCAGAAAGCCCAAATGTGTGGGAGAAGACGGTGGACAGCAGGGTGCAGTAGCTTCAAATGTGGGGCAAGAGACAGAGGGCTTGAGTGGGCAGAGGACAGGGCATCAGAGTGCAGCGGCCTCAACTATGGTGCAGGAGACATGGGGAATCAGGATGCCATACATTGTTTCTAGTTATACATTATTTATTTTCACACAGAAACCATCAAATAACTAACATTTGTGAGTCCATATTAATTTGTTTAGTTTTTGTTAACGGGTAGGTGCACTAGCCATGAAATGACTATTTTCATACATGACCCAGGAAAGTACAACAATCAAAGACAGGTACATAGCATGAGTAGAATGAAATTACAATAGCATAGGTCAAAACAGTTAGTAGTAATGAATACGTGCAGCCAGGACAATAACAATCAATGAAATTCACATAGAATTTTTAAGCATAGAAAACGTACACAGTCTAGGAAGAGATACCACAACATAGCAGCAAAGAAATATTGTTCAGATTAGTCACAACAATGAAGATTCAAATAGGCAGCGAAACAAGGCAAGGGCAAATTCCTGACTGGGCAGGATGCATTATCACAGTCTCTGAAACAATACTCAGGTGTTGAGGGGTTGGGGTAGATTACTTTTCAAGGAGATAGTAAGGGTAGAAGTGCTATGAGGTAGAGAGGTTAAAGTTAGGCCAGGCAGCATCTGGTGGGTGAGTGGATTAGGGAGGATTAAAACAAGTGCAGAGATCAGAAAGTGATAGATGTAAGCATGGCTCCTTTTGGAACTGTCATGGGATCCAGATATTGAAGTGCTTGGAGGAAGCCAAAGCTTAGGAGCAGAGTGACTGAAGGCAACAGAGCCTTTTGATGTTTTACATCTAGGTACATTCAACGAGGATTTATCTACTGATCGCAGTCTACAGGCAGAGGTTTGAGCTACCAGCAATGTTGTGAGTGCTGAGAGGTCTAGTTTCTGAGTACAGAGTCAATCAGGAGCCAAGATAGTATTGATGGCAAGCTGAGGAGGATAACCAGCCCAGGTCCCTGTACAGTTAGCAGTGGTGCTTAAGCTGTGGTGACGAGGAGGCATATCAACAGATATTATTATGAGTGACATCCCACTTATGAAGGATGGTTTGTGTGTGGCAGCAAAGGTTGGCATGCCATAGGGGAGGGCAGGGAGTAATATGCCTCTGGCAATAGCAAGTTTAGCAGATGGAGTCAATATGAAACTGGTCTTGTAAGCAACCCCAGTTTAGCATTCATTGCCTTGCAGGCAGATTGTATATGCAGGCTGAAGTCCAGGGATTGGTCCAGAAGAATTCCCACGTACTAAAAGATGTAACTCATTCTATTTGTGTACCACTGTGGTCTTGCACCAACAGAGGAGTTTGACATGTTCTAAATTTAGTGGCAGATCAAATAACATTGCTTGGGTTTTCTTAGCACGAAGTACAAGCTTATGTGCAGAAAGCCAATTTTGTACATTTGTGAAATCTGAGAAAGGATGCATTTATGCTGGTGACCTTATCAGAGCTTGAGTAGAGTACAAGATCACATGCATAGAGAATAAATGAGCATGAAAGAAAATCCTCATCTATGTTATTAATAAAAGTAGAGACAAGAACAGGTCCCAGAATAGAGCCCTGGGGAACCCCAATATTGATAGTAGTAGCACCATCAGATAAAGAGGAGTTGAATTTCACAATTTGAGTTCTATTTGATAGATAGCTTCAATACCAGGTGACAACTGGGGATGTAAAGCTCAGATTGCAAAGAGTGGAGAGGAGCAGGGGTGATCAACAAGATCAAAGGCCTTTGTAAGGTCTATAAAACTGCCACTGTCAGCTGGCCAGCGTCCATACTGTAAGCACATCGGTAGTGAATTTAGAAGTGCTGTAGAGGTACTATGACCTTTATGGAAGTCATGTTGTGTGTCAGAGAAGACTGCACTTTGTGAGGTAGTCAATGGTTTGATTTGCAACAAGTTTTTCCAGAATTTTACTTAGGACCGATAGGATGGCTATAGGCCTGTAGTTAGTAATATCCTTGGTATCACCTTTTGTAAGGATCAGCGTTACATAAGCAATCTTCCAGAGGTCAGGAACTTGGTTATTAGAGAGAGACAAGGTGAAAATTCTAGCCAGAGGGAGGCTATGTATGGTGCTGCTAGTTTCAGGAGCTGAGGCTCAAGAGTATCTGATCCAGAGCTAGTGTTGTCAAGACACTCCGTAATAGTTTTAAGACCTCAGTCCTTGAGATGGTCTTGAAGTAGAACAGGGATTTTTAGACATTTGTTAGGAAGGATAGCTGGGGTAGTGGACTGTGCTTATGTTGCAAGCAGAGAGGCTGCCTGGAGAGATGGGAAGGCAGAGGTAACTGAGACAGGTCTGAGAACATTTGATTGAAGGAATTAGCAATGGTTTTGGAGTCATTGCAATGTACTACATGTAATACCATATCACTGGTGCTAGTTGACTTGGGCCTTTTCAAGAAAAGGTCTTGACATGGGCCCAGAATTTCCTAGGGTCCCCAGCAGAGCTATCAACAATTCTTTACAATAGGCACTCTTAGCTGTTCTGGCCTGTTTTTACAGAAGTTACGTAGGGTTCTGTAGGTAGCATAGTCAGATTGTAGCCCCGAGGCTTTGTACTTTTTCCAACATTTGTCCCTAGAGCATAGATGTTTCAGCAGTCTTTGTGAAGCCATCTCATTTGTTTACCCTCACCCTCCATGTCACCTTGTGGGCATGCTTGTTCTGGATGGCCAGGAATTTATTAAGGAAGATACTTAGTGCAGACTCAGCATTATGGGAAAGGTAAATACCAGACCAGTTTATCCTCGAGACATCATGACAAAAGCTTCAATATCCAGTTCAGTGAAATTTGTAAAGGTGACATAACATGGTGGAGTGGATGTAGCAGCCTCAGAACTCCAGATGCAGAAGACAGGAGAATGATCAGTAAGTGAACCTGCCAAGATGCCTTCTTGGTGTACATGATCCAGACGGTTTACCAGTACTCAGTCAATAAGGGAAGAGGATTTTAGTGAAGGATTAACTCTGGTGTCTCTGTTAACAGCTGGATGAGGTTATAATTTGTACTAGAGAGAGCAGTGTGCTAAGGGCAGTCCCTAGCCAATTTTGGTTAAGGTCATCCAATATAATGACCTCATTATGTTTGGAATGCAAAGAGGTCTGACCAAATAAGTCCTGCAGACTTACAGTGCCCACATTTGGGATTGTAGGTGCAGACAATGTGGAGTTTCTTGGCTCCCAGGGTGAGAGCAGCATGAAGGGACTCACAGGCAGAGGATGTTGAGGACAGGGTGTCCATGATGTTTAGATGATGTTTATAGAACATGGCAACCCTCCACCACACTTTGAGGAGAGCTTATCCCTATGGATAAGGGAATAGTTAGTCAGGGAGCATACAGAGTCAGGGATAGTTGGCTTTAGCAAGTTTCAGACAAACAGAGTTTGTCAGATTGTGACACCACCCAAGCCTCAAGATCACTGAAATTTTGGGAGAGAATTCTGATGTTCATATGGTCAATGAAAAGCCCTTTGCTAGAAATTGCGAAGATGTCAGCTGAGAAGAAGCACGCGTGGACCCGGGTTCATTTTGACATCCCTGCAAGAAGGATAGCTAAGATGGTGAGGAGCCATAATTTTTAATAACAAAACAGTAAAGGAACTGCCTGACTCAGCAGGCATTTTTCAAGTGTGGTCACTGCATAAAAGGTACAACCTTTAGAGAATAGGAGGTGATTAAAAGCAAGCATAGATTGAGATGCAGTAATTAGGTTACAGAAACTGAAATCAGCATGTAGGGTGTTCAAGAACTCAAGGGATAGGATCCTGGAAAGTTATAACAACCCAGTTCAGGCATAGTAAGAGTAGAAGTAATAGACATCTCAAACATGTAACGAAAGACCATGTTTACACAAGTGAGTGTAATTATCACACAGAGAGCTAAGCAGGCAGTGAAGGTAGCCAAAGAGGAATTATGATATGTCTATAGAAATTTAGGCAGAGAGCTGAAAGACAAGCACCAGCCAATCCCAAGAGAGTCACTGGAAGCCTAGACCAATCAGCAATCAGTTGTCATAAGTTCAAAATCCTTTGTTGGCTGAGAGGCGGTTTTGGTGCTGAATGTACCTGTGGAACAATGTTTCACAACTGAACCAGTGAAGTAGTTCAAGGCTGAAATCCAGTGTGGCAAGCTTGGTCTGCAGCTTTCATTTCTATTTCTGGCCCTGCTCCACCAGTGTGGAATGGGAGCAGGTGCAGGTGTTCAAGTCTTGCAGCCTTAGTGGATGAGCATGGTTTGGCCTGAGAAACAGGCAGAAACACCCTGGGATGGTCCTCAGAAGAAAGTATCTCAGGTCCACTGGAGCAGAAAACGAAGGAGTAAATATAAAGTGTTTCCCTTTAACAGAAAATGCAGCTGTTGTAGCCCTCTAGTGGCTTTGTAGTTTAATTTGCAAATGGGAAGAAGACAAAAAAAATAATTTCTTGCTTTACAAAAAGGATAGTCCCAGGGTGAGCAGCGCTGATAAACATCTCTAATGAAGCAAGGTAAAATGGAGACCAGCAGGAAAGAAGTCAGTAAAGGCTGAGATCCTCCAATCATAGTGTTGGTGCTGAAAATTGAGAATGTCCAAAGGCACCAAATACCAAAGTACCTTAGGAGGTATATGACTTTTGGCTGTTTCTGTAGATTTCTGGGCCTGCAATGAACCAGAGTTCAGAGAATCCCAGCGGCAGTTTCAACAGGGAAAAGAGCCTCAGGGTCTGCTAATTTGCAGTAGCAGAATAGTGGTTGCTTCCCATGACAGGCTTGTAGCTTTCCTCTGATGGTGAGGTCCAAGCCCCAGGAGGGCACAGCACACCTAAGGGGTATATGGCTTTGGCTGTTTCTGTAGATTTCTGGGCCCTGCAATGATCTAGATTTCAGAGGATCCCTGGAAGCAGTTTCAACAGGGGAATAAAACCTCGGGGTCTGCTGATTTGCAGTAGCAGAACTGTAGTTTCTTCCAGGACAGGCTGTAGCTTTTCCTCTCGTGGCAAGATCCGAGAGCCCCAGGTGGGCACAGCACACATGTGTACACACATGCCTGAAATAGCAGAGTGTGGAAGGCAACTGTTTGTTAATCTGAGAGGAAAAAAGTGTTCTTAAATGTACCTATTTATTGAGGCTACATCAAACTACTTGTATGTATTAACAAACTTTAGATTTATTTTATATCCATTAAACAACCCAGTGTTATATAGCTAGACACAAAAAAAAAACAGAGTTTTAATAAGAAAGAACTGGCAACAGCTGTGATGCAGAGAAGATGAGTTTTCAAATGAATATCATGTCAATCAATTCAGCACTGAAACTCAAATGATCAACTCTTTAGAAGGACAAAATGTGGATTTCTAGCTAATTCATCTAAACAGACCCCAGAGACTGAGTTTGCAAAACCCTGGACAGCAAATAATTACCTCACATATTGTTCTAATTGGGAAGTTAACAGCTCATCAGTCAAGCAGGTACTTACACTGCTGAAGCTGCAGCCTAGTCCCATATGATGTCATCACTCTCCCAGGCTCAATCAGAAGGACAGAAACAGCCTGACTGTTTTAAGCTAGGGCAGAACAAGTTAACAAATGCTACTTTAAAGCAAACCACAAAACCAAATCGCATGCAACTTTCAGGAAACACTACTTATAACACTGTAACCTGAATTCCAGGCTTGTTCAGGCTTTTTTAAAAAGTGTAATATAGTTGCCATTGATCTTTAACTTTATGAACAAGTAGAATACTCTTTGTTTTGCACTTCTTTTCTCAGATGACTTGCTATTGCCACTGTCTTCCGACACTTTGTTGGCTGTACTACTGAGCCCTTCTGACATAGACAGTCCACCAACCCTTGCTGGCTTTTCATTATTTTGAGAGTTATCCAGCACATGGATAGTAGTAGCATTTAGTTTAGCCCCTTCAACAGACTGTGGTGCTTGTTGTTGTTTTGTACTTTACTTTTTTAGCCACTTCTTTCTGGGCTCTTGAATAAACTTTTTACTTTGATTATTTCCTTTCCTACCGGCTTTTGCATTACTATTTTCTGGAGTACTCATAATGGAACGAACAGTGGAAAGGAGACCAACACCTTTGCTAAGGCTGAGAATATCGTCTCAAATGAAATGAGGACTTAAATCATTCACCACAAGTCGGATAAGTCTCCTTGGTGCAATATACTTTATTTGTGCAGATCCAAATTGGAGAACAATATTTCCAATAAACGCAAAATAAAGAGTGTTCAGAGTGAGCTACACAGGTCGCTATCCTACTTCCTGTTTACATGCCAGAATCACCTGACACATTTTGCCCTATCAGAGCTTTCTCAAAGGTGTGCTGTACAAACTGATGCCTACAATTAAATAGAGCACTATTTAAAGTGATACACACACATTAACACAGTTAAAAACCTCAATTATAGGAGGTAATAGTTAGAAACCATACAGTTATACAGTAGTAAAGAAAAGCTATTAAATAAAGCTGGTACATTGGCATTTCACAGTGATTCACAAATATTCACAATGTTATTTACTGGTAATTATATTTTCCAGGCCTTTGTAAGAAATGACAATGATAAATTATCTAGTGAAGTGAATAATAAAATATTTCAACACCTGATTAAGCTGGAGGAATTAGCTATGAACACATAGGTGAAAATAAAGAAATCACCATAAAGCAGGTGGACAAGGAGGGCCATTGTAGTTATGGACACGAGCAAGTATGAATCTGAGATTTTGAGACAATTGAGCCAAGAGGAATTTTATGTGAAGCTTAAAGGTGATCCCACACTGCAATATAAGAAAATAATAGATAGCTACCTTGACTTAATTAAGGAAAGGAACTGGCTCCCTTAAGTGTGGTCCAATTTTTGACGGTTGATTCCCTATTCACCAAACTTTTATTGTCTCCCAAATTCATAAGAATATATTAGATCCCGGGAGACAGATTGTTTCAGGTAATAATTCCCTTACAGAGCCCCTTGCTAAGTATGTAGACTTTTTCTGAATGATTTGATTAAATTAATACCTTCTTACATCAAGGACACTGGTGATATTTTAGGGTAATCAATGATATAGATATTCTAGATGATTGGTTCTTGGTGACCTTTGATGTAACACTCTATACAAATATTCCACACAAAAACGACTTGGCAATGGAATTCTTTCTGAACACCAGAAGATTTTAGAACCACGTACTGATGTTTTGTTACAATTAGCAGAATTTGTTTTGATTTACAATACCTTTTGTCTGGTAATGATTTTATTTACAGAAGGAAGGTACTGCCATGGGGCTAGTTCCCCCATTTATGCTAATCTATATATGGCAAAATGGGAATATGAATTTATCCATTCTGAAGAATCCTCCCACCATGGAATTGATATCTATGGAGGCATTTTGTTGGCGACATTTTTGTTATTGGAAAGGCACTTTAAGTGAGCTTACTTTGTTTATGAACTATATGGAAAAGAGGTGTAAGGACCTCAGATTCAGCATGACAGTGAATAGAAATGAGATACCGTTTTGGATCTCTTGATTAAAAAGGATAGATGAGGCCTTACAACTGACATATATCGAAAACCCACCGATGGCAATACTTTATTGTTAGCAAGTAGCAACCATCCTAGACATGTAATAAGGGCCATTCCCAAAGGTCAGTACATCAGGACTAAAAGGAATCGAGGGTCAGATGATCTTTATGGCATTAGAGCAAAGGAGCTAAGGTTAGACTACAAGAAGGGGTATGCAAATGATTTATTGCATGAGACAGAAAATGTGGTTGGAAAATCTTACAAGAGACTCTCTATTAGTAGAAAAGATAAAGTTAGTACTGTAGACCCTCAACTAACATTTGTAGTACCTACAATCCACAGTCTAACCAAATTGCTGAGATTATTAGAAAACACTGGTATATAGCAGCACAAGATTCAGGCCTTAAAGATCTAGATGAAAAGGGTCCCAGAATGGTTTATAGGAGAGGTAAAACTATAAAGACACAATTGTGCATTCATTACAACCGACTAAGAATGAACCTAAAATGTGGCTACCACTAAGGAAGAATGGTTGCAATAAATGTGACAATTGCAAATTCTGCCAAAAGTTATAACTACAAAACTTTTATCAAAATCCTTTACCAATAATAATACAACAGTGAGAGGTTTTATCACATGTAGCACTAAGGGTATAGTCTACATGGCCAGTTGTAAATGTGGATGCTTTTACATTGGTAAAACAAAAGGATGTTTAAAATCAGAATTGGTGAGCATGAAAGAGCAATCGAGGAGAAGATCTTACAAACTCCGTAGTTATGCATGTTTTAAAACAAGAGCTAGGACTGAACATGTTTTTAAGTATCTAGGCATTGAGAAACCAGTTTTGTCAAAGACAGAAGGTGATTTTGACAATTAGCTCCTAAAAGGGAACAATATTGGATTTTTGCTTTTAAAGCAATGGAAGGAAAGGGATTGAATGGTCCAATTGAAGTTAAACCATTCTTGAAAAATGACAATATTAGGTTCCTGTTGCACCTATGTGGTATTGATTATGTCTGTAATTTGTCATAATGTCTAACATATTTTCTCTCTTTTTCTTTTTTTTTCTATACAGACTTGCACCAGCAACTTCCTGTGCTGCTGAGTTTACATAAACCGTGTACAATCTCTCTTTTCTACCTATTACTCAAAGTCAGGTTTGGGCATTCATTAATTTCTAACTATGTACCAAATATTCTTTTATTTTGAATGCAGATTGCTACAGAGTTATTAGGCCTGGAAAATATAATTACCAGTAAATAACATTGTGAATATTTGTGAATCACTGTGAAATGCCAATGTACCAGCTTTATTTAATAGCTATTTTTACTATAACTGTATGGTTTCTAACTATTACCTCATATAATCGAGTTTTTTAACTATGTGTTAATGTATGTGTATCACTTTAAATATTGCTCCTATTTAATTGTAGGCATCAGTTTGTACAGCACACCTTTGAGTGTAGGATGAAATGATCAGGTGATTCTGGCATGTAACCAGGAAGTGGGATAGTGACCTGTGAGCTCTCGCTCTGAACACTCTTTATTTAGCATTTATTGGATATGTTGTTCTCAATTTGGATCTTCACGAATAAACTATATTGCACTAAGGAGACTTATCCGACTTGTGGAGAGTGATTTCAGTCCTCATTTCATTTGAGACATATATTCTCGGCCTTAGCAAAGGTGCTGGTCTCCTTTTCCACTGTTCTGTCAATAGTTTAGACCATTGCATGGCTTTCTCCTGATGCGGTAGCTATGCTATTCTTTACAAGTACTCATAAGGCCAGTCTGTCACTTGTTCAGGGTCAAAAAGTGTTTATTATTATTTTTATTTATTTCACATGATGTGATGTCATGCCCTGCCCACTGAGCCAAAGCTTATATCCCACTGTGCAAACACTGGTAGGAAGATGACAGATGACTGACATCGTGAGGTGGGGGTCAAACAAATGCAAGAAGTGGCACTGGTGCACTGATGACTGGCTGGCAGATTTTATTACATACACATACACACACACACACAGAATTTATTTAATGCACCACCTATTGTACACTAAGGTGATGCTGCTGGTACTGCTGCTACCCACACAGATTCAGGGACCCTGCCTGGCCTAACACTCTCTGACACAGTACTTTTTCCCTTTAAGGATTTTTTTAATTTATTCACATGATGTAATGGAATGCCATGCCCACTGAGCCAAAGCTTATACCCCACTGAGTGAGCACAGGGAGGAAGAAGACAGATGACTGACTTCTTGGGGGGCACACTGGTTTAAAGTGGCTCTGGTGCACTGACTACTGGCTGGCACATTTTATTACACACACACACACACACACATGCACACATACACACACTGTATTCACACACCACCTAAGATGACAATGCTGCAGGCACTGCTGCTACCCACACAGATTCAGGGACCCTCCTGGCCTAACCTCTCTGACACAGTACTTTTCCCTTCAAGGATTTGTTTTAAATTTATTCCACAAGATGTGGCAGAATGCCCTGCCCACTGAGCCAAAGCTTATACCCCATTGAGTGAGAATAGGAGGAAGATGACAGATAACTGACTTCTTGGGGATCACACAGTATACAAGAAGTGGCACTGGTGCACTGATAACTGGTGATCAGATTTTATTGCACATACACATAATTTATTTCATACACCACCTATAAAAGGGCAAAGCTGCATGCACTGCTGTTACCTACACAGATTCAGAGAGTCTTCTGCCTAACCTCTCTGACACGGTATGTTTTCCCTTCAAGGTTTTTTTATTTATTCCACATGATGTGAAGGAATACCCTGCCCACTGAGTTAAAACTTATGCCCCACTGAGCAAGCAGAGGAAGGACAATGACAGATGACTGACATCTTGGGGGGTAACACAGTATGCAGAAGTGGCACTGGTGCAATAACAACTGGCTGGCAGATTTTTTATTTCACACACACACACACACACACCACACACACACACACACAGACACACACACACACACACATACATACACAGTATACTATTAAAATAAAAAAAATAACATTAAATCCCCACTGAAGTGACCTGAGCACAGGCAGGAGAACTGAGAAGCAAAGAGGCTAACTGGGAGTATTGTGGCATTGGGTTGCACACTGGCACAGTTGAGCAGACTTCACCCTCTCTGCTGGACTGTACCCCCACAAAAAATGGGCAGTCTTGCTCTGGCACTTAAAGTGAAGTCTCTCTTTAATCTCTTGTTCTCTTCTTTCTTGTCTGAACTAGTCTGTCTTCATTGAAGTTCTTCTCACAACAAATTGTCCCCAGTCTCCTCTAAATTCCTCCTCCGTCTCCAGTCTCTCTCCCAACAATAACTACTCCTGTCCCCACCTCAATCCCAACTCCCACACAAGTCCTCAGCTCAATCTCTCCTGAGTACCTGACTCCTAGTCCCTACTCCCCATGCCCAACTTCTCCTTCTAATTCACTTGTTTTGTTTTAGTTCAGCACTATATATATATATATATATATATATATATATATATATATTTATAATATAATGCCAGCAATAAGACATGATGAGGTATGGGTTATGGCTGATAAGAGCACACCCAGGTGCGTTATGAGGCATGAGGCACTTGGCGCTGAGTGCCTTTAGCAACTGGGAAGTGTTCTTATCAGGCCATACCCTACCCTCGGATGTCTTATTACATATAAAATGGTCCAACCCTCCAAAACCCCTAGTGAAAAAAAAAAATTATTGTTTAAAAAAGTATGCTGAAAAGTGTCAAAGATACAAAACAAGAAAATAGTCCCATCTGTATTGCAGGCGTGCACGCTGTATAATATCATGCAGTGAGTAGATGGCATTAATATATGTGTGTTTCTCCCAACTCTTTCTCTCCTCAACACAAAAAGATTTTTTTTATTTACTTTAGTTTGCTTTTATTTAGGCTTTGTTCTTAAAGTGCGGTGCAGCCAATACACCATATATGTTATGGGTGAGTACAGGGTGTTGGTGTCGTCTCTTCTCTAACAACTCTTTGTCTCAGCCAGCACTGAAAGATTTATTTTTTCAGTTTGCTTTTTTACTTTGAGTTAGATTTTTTGTGAAGTTGTAAACAGCAGCTTACTTTTGAGAACAAGTGTGTCCATTCCCGACTGCCATACACACGGCTTTCCGGTTACCGACATTTAAAATGGTAACTTCTGCCATGTGGTGCCAAGCGATTTTTATTTTAATTTGAGTGTCTTCTCATGGACGGGGAGGAGTGGCTAGCAGGAGTGAGAGGCAATGTTTCTTTACTGTTTCAGCCCGCTCGCTCTAAATTACAGTTTAAAACTGTCACTATGGAGTCAGTTTAAAAAGGCAGGAGGAGGACTTGACACTGTACTGAATTAAATTTGCAGAAATTCAAAAGGTGAAAGGGATGACTGGAGAAATGGCAAATGTGCACAAAGAAAAAGGAGAGGTTATTTTGTTGCCTGTAATTTTGATATACTCACTTTTAAAGCTGACCGTGAGTAAGTGCCAGGACCTCTGAATATTCACTTCGGTTTGCGATTGGCTTTGGCTTTACAGATTGCGGGCAGCTTTTGATTCTAAGATGTAAGACTGGGGTATGCTTGAGGTTGGAGCAGTGACATGTTATGGGGCTTTTCATGGAGTATGTAGTGCAGGTTGGCAAGATATGGGCTTATAAGGACACGGCTACTATAGTCCTTTAGCCAATCAGATTAGAGGAAATATTTTGAACATTTTCTAATATATATATTATGGTAGCATGCTAAGTGCTACCATAGTTAGGGTTGAGGAGCTCTTTTAAGGTTAAAGCGTCAAATTTGCACCTTAATAATAGGCACCATTTAATGGATTTGCCTGAAACTTGGAATGCTTTATTTATTGTTGGCTACTGGTCACATGACACATCATGTGACCTACCTATTTTTCCCATTTGTAGCTTATACACTCCAGCCACTAGGAGTTGTTGTACTCCTGCTTCTCTTCTAATCCTTTCTGCTGCCTTTCTCTTCTTCTCTAATCTCTACTTCCTCTTTTCCACCTCCTTTCCATTGGCTTAACATTAATCCCCTTACAAGTCTCAAACTCTGTACTCCTGACTCCAAAGTCTTGGCCCATCCACTAAGCCAGTGAACCAGGCCAATCACTGCCCGTATTTTGTAGCTTTAACCCTTCCTTCTCCTAACTGAAAAAAAATACTTCTCTCTCCCACTGCTGGTCTCAAACCCAGTACCCTTGGTGTCAGAGTCTGCAGCTCTACCATAATCACCATCTCTTGCAATGTTATTCTTACTTTCAAGGCTCTTAGTCTCTGGATCCCCATAGTCTGCTAAAATATTTATTTTTTTCTCCTTTGGTACCACTGCAAACCTCAAACGCTGCACCCTTGCACCCAGAGTCAGCAGCTCTACCCTCAGCCATCATATCAGACTATTGTGAGCTATACTCTAAGACTCTCAAAGCTTCTAACCCCCATAGTCTGCCAAAATGTTATTCTTGGTGCCACTGCAGGCATCAAATGCTGCATGCTTGCTACCACAACCAGTGGCTCTACCACTCAGCTATCACATTCAGACTGTTATTAGCTATAGGTTTTAAGGCTCTCAAAGCCTCTAACCCCCATAGCCTACTAAAATAATATTCTTGGTGCCATTGCAGGCTTCAGACCTTGCACCATTGCTACCAGACTCCGTAGCTTTGCCACTCAGCCACCATATCTGGCTCCTGCAACCTCTGGCCACTCTCTGATCCATGGTGATGGGTAAGGAAGCCCACCTCAGTCCGGGAAAGCCATGTGTGCGCCATTGGCCCAGCATGCTCAGAGCTCTACCTGATTGGTCCTTGCCCTTTCTGCCTGGTCATGATTGGCTGCAGCGACCACTGACTCCATGGCCAAGCTCGGGGCTGCTGTGCCCATAGACTAGCATTGCGCTCTGCCACAGGTTTTGTCACGGCACCGACCTCACTATCTCCTGTTCTCCTACAGACCGGGAGGCTGGACTGTTATTTTCTGCCTCGAGCATAGCTGCCTGGTGGTTGCTAAAACAATTTATCTGTTGATAGTGTACACTATTTACTGCCAAATCCGATGACTGTTCTATCTGTATTTTACTTCTGTTGTGCACTGCCGAATCCGAGGACAGTATTTTTGCTGAGTTACACTTCCCGCGCCTAATTCTACTGCCCTCCTGTAACTCTCTTTCTCTCTGTCCTCTGCTCTCGGGCCCTGAACTGCCCCCACCGCTCACCTACCTGCCTAAATCCCCTTTTTTCTCTTGCTCTCACCACCTCACATTGTGACATCCACCTCAGCCTTACTGCAGGTCCTTTCTCTCTTCCCCTCCACAAACTATGCCTTCCTTTCCTACTATCCCTGCCTCCCTCTCCTCCTTTTTGCCCTCACCCCATTGCTCCAGCTCCTCCATCCTGCTTTCCATCCCCCACATAGCTATAAGCATAATCTTGCTATAGTCACACTTGAACCACGCTACCTGACAACTTTCTCACCCCTGGGCTCACCACACCACATTGTACCCACACCTTCATACCAGGGTGCAGTGTGCCCCGCTACCACCACAGCTCATTATGCTCCTGTTTTACATGCACAAACTTCCACAAACAAACCCTTCTCAATCAGTACCGCAAGTTCTCCCACAGGAACTGCACCTGGCCACCCTGAAACTCCTTCTCCTACTCCTGCTATTATCTGGAAACATTCACCCCAAGCCTGGCCCTCAGGCTGGCATGAACGCCACCCAAACCAAGTGCCTTGGCACTCTCCATTGTCTGTCTGAACATCTGCAGCTTATTATCTAAATTTGATCAACTACAAACCTCACAAATGCCCACCAGCCCAATATGCTGGAGGTAGTAAACAACTGGCTCACCCCTTGGTTCCTGATCATACAATCTCATCCCTGGCTACACTATCTTTAGGCTTGACCGAAAATCAAAATGAGGAGGGGCTGTGCCCTTTACCTAAAAGACAACCTGATGGGGCACACTGCTCACACCGACCTACCAATACTAAATTCCCAGCTATTGCATATCAAAATCCTGCTTGGAGCTCAGCACCAAATCCCTCTCAGTCATCATCATTTATATCCCCTCAAAAGAACAGGGACCAGGCCTCCATGCAGTACTGGAGCACATCAAATCACTCCCACCTGACTCTGAAGTCATCACACTTGGTGACTTCAACACAAACTGGTTGGGACCTGATGCTGGCGACTCCAGGGACATGGTCACATCAGTAAACCTCACACAGATATTGGACTCCACAACTAGAAAGAACTACAAACCGCACCAGCACTTTACTGGACTGGATCCTGACTACTCACCCCTCCTGGATCACGAGCTTTTGCACTGTCTGACTCTCTCTCAGTGACCATTCCCCCATCAGCTGCATCTGGTCAAACAAATTCTGGAAATCTCCACCAAAGGTCATTCTCAGCAGAGTCCTACCCCTGGGATGCTAACCCACCTAAAATCACACCTATTAAATCAAGACTGGTCCCCATCAACCTGGCCCCAATGCAAATACAGCCCTTGATCAATTCATACGCATTTTCAATGAAGCTTGAAACATCTTTGCCCCACCAAAAAGCAAAAATTAAACCCTCTGCAATCCTTGGCTCTGGGTTCCTCTAAGAAGCTGAAACACAGGGACCACCTCTGGGAACTAGCCAGAGAAACAGGAAAACAGGTGGACATCCAAAACTTCAAAAACTAGAAATGATTGCACCAAATCCATACCAACAGAAATCTGAATACTACAAGACTGCACTCGCTGACATATGGGAAATGCAAGAGCATTCTGGAATAACATTAAAGATGTTACCGGAAGCAGCCCAAATCACCCCTACTGCTATCACAATAAACGGGAATACTATCCTGGACCTAAAAGTCATAGCCAACACCTTTAATGATGCCTTCTTCCACCTCAGCAGCATCCTCCCCCTGACTTTTTCAACGACAGTGACCCCCTCTTCCCACCCATCAGTCATCACCTAAAATTGTCCCCTTTCTACTTCAGAGCAGTAAACAAAATACCATCAGGAAATACGTTTCAAAGCCATCAAAAACACTAGCACAAGTGCTTGACACACTGGACCTCAAACTTCTGTCCCTCACTCTAGATGAGGTTCTGGGGCCTCTCACCAGGATCTTTAATTTCTCCCTCTCTCTCAGCCAATTCCCTGAAAATAGGAAGGCAGCAACTGTCACCCTATCCATAAAAGGTGGTGGCCGGACCTCCCATGTGAACTACCCACCTATCTCTATCCTGCCACCCTTCTCTAAGGTCCAGAAATGGATAGTAGCAGACCAGCTCACTGATCATCTGGACAAGTACAACATTCTTTGCCGCAGCAACACAGATTTTAGAAAAGGACACAGCACTGCCACAGCACTTTTGAGTTTACAGCAGCCATACACAACCCTTGATCAGGGTCACCCAACCGGAGCTACATTCATCGACCTGTCAAAGGCTTTTGACACTGTCCACCACAGCCTCCTGCTTCATCAGCTACTGAACATTGGCCCTCTGCAGAATCGGTGAAATGGTTCAATAGCTATTTTGACAACAGGTCCCATTGTGTAAAAATATCAGGCGTGGTCTCCGACACTAAACAGGTTCACTCCGGTGTCCCCAGGCTCCATCCTGGGCCCATTGCTGTTCAACCTGTTCCTCAATTCCTCCCTGACTCCACCTCTCAGCAACTCATACTCTATGCAGATGACGCAATGATTCTTGCCTCTCATCATGACCCAAGCCACCTGCAACAAACCCTTCAACACGGCTTCACCTCTGTTGAAAGCTGGTTCAAAGAACATAAGTTAATCTTAACCAGAAAAAATAAAACCATGATTTTCACCAGCCACCAAAACAAGCACAAACACCACCAACTCTCCTTAAACACCTGCCTTGCGGACTCCCTGGAGCAGGTTGACTCCTTCAGATACCTAGGAATCACCTTAGACCCACACCTGTCCTTTTGGAACCCATATAACCAATGTCGCTAAACTGTGAATACTAGACTGGGCTTACTTCACTGGCTTCGTCGGCACCTGACCAAAGAGGCTCTTTGCCACAGTTCAAAGCTCCATCATCTCCCAGAATGACTATGGTCTTGTCATCTATGGCACTGCCACTACCACTGCAGTCAGAAGGATTGCTGCCACCTAAACAAGGCCTGTCGACTCATCACTGGGGCTGGATGGTTCACACATACCTGTGACCTCTACTCACAAGCTAACTGGCTTCAACTTGATAATAGAATTCAGTACCAAACCTGCGTGGTTGCTAAGAAAATACAGTTGGGAACTGCCCTCCAGGGTCTGTTCACTCCTTCAAACGAAAACCAGCTCCAGAATTACTAGGGGATCAAAGCCACAAGCTTGTCCATATCCTCGCTGCTGCACAGCCATTGGCCAGCATTCATTCTACAGGGCACCCACCTGGCTTAACAGTCTTGCCAATGATACTATCAATACCACTGGGCTAGGGCCTTCAAATGCAGGCTCCAAAACCCTGGTCACTTCCAGAATCTGTGACTGTCATCAATAGTCTATGCAACACCGCCCACTACCACTCTCCTCATATCTAGCTCCTTACATAACAAACTTGCCCTAGTTAGGCTCTTCCCATCCACTTTCCAGCACCTGACAATGACCTTCCTGGCTGCTTCACCCCACCCCCATATCCTTACCTACCCCCACCTTTCCTCTCTCTTCTCATTTTCTTACCTCCCACCTTTGCCCCACCCATTTCTTTCTACCCCCTCCCCTCTTGTCCTCTTCCTTTCCACTTTACCCTCTCCCTGTCTGTTTGAAATTAATTTGATATCATTTTACCCTTATTTGTGTAACAATTTTGTCTATTGTTATGTGATACCAATTGTCTTGACATGGAACCTTTGTAAAACAGCCCTGGGCTCAAAAGTAATTGTAATCCTAGAATTGAAATAAATAAATAAATAAATAAATCACGAAAGTACTTTGCAAAACTATGGCCAAATGGCAGGAGTTCTTACCACCTTGCTGCAAAGAACGGTTAGGTCTTTTGACCTGAAATTTGAGGAAGGCAGCCAACATGTCACATATGTGCCTTTTGGTAGTTTGGTGAAAATATATTGTACAGCTCCAAAGTTACAGTACTCCTAATTTGATGCTTTTTCCCATAGACTAACATGGTGGCTTATGTCATCGCTTTCAGGCTTGTATCTTGAAAACGGTGCATTATACAGATTTTTGTTGTGAGCTACATAGCCCCTATGGGCTATGCAATTCAAACATAGCCAGGAAAATAATGATTTCTGTGAAATTTAAATTTTTTTCACGTCGTACAGTTGCTGAGATATTTGCAATTAAGTACTTCCAATGCTCATTTTAAGCTTCCATTGCCATTACAATGCATACATTCTTTGTACACACTGTGTTTCTATGCAGTTCTCCAGCAAAAGAGGTATGCACTTCTGTTACTGTTACAGTTACTGTTTCCCTTATGTTTTGTACCTGTTAGTGATACCGTTCCCGTGTGCTCGTGTGTGTTACCTTTACGTTGTCATTTGCCTTGCATTTTCATTACTGTTACCATTTGCATTTCTACCTTTTGTTTGCATTGCTGTTCCTGTTACTATGTTGCAAGACATCATGTGGCAGAAGCATGGGGCCCAAAGGGCCCAGCTCCCGTCACCGCATTACATTCACTATTTTTGTCATCATTCTCAAGAGAGTTAGAGGCAAAAACTCCATTTAATGCATCAGTTGGGTTGTTCACAGCAACAAAGTAAAGGAGATTTGGTGTAGGGTTGAAACCTCCCAGACACCTCAGCCGCCCCACCAACCAACATCGGGGTGTGCATTGGGGTCATCGGTTCTAACTCTCTCCTTATCCTATACCTCTGCTTCTTTACACATGTGATGGGGTGAGAGTTGGGGCCACAAACGAAGAGCGCCTCCTGATGCTGATTGTGGAGGGGTGGGCTGAGGTGTCCGGGGGTTCAACCCTAACACTGAATTTCCTTACTTTTGTCACTGTGGAACAACCCTAACTGATGCATTAAATGGAGTTTGTTGCTCTAATATATATATATATATATATATATATATATATATATATATATATATATATATATATATATATAATTCTTCTTTCACTTTTTTAGAGTCGACTTCTTCTCTGTTAGCCAAGGGCAAAAAAGAACACAAGCAGCACAAGTCAAGCACATAGAATTTGGATGCAGCAAGGAGCAGCCTACAGAAGCTGCTGCTCCTTCTCTATCCTAATTCCTCTGCATAGCTCTAAGGTGGACTGTGTCAGTTGCTAGAGCAGCAACTCAATCAGGTGCCACTTTAGAGATGGACAGCTCAGCCATCCAATGAGGAATGAAAGACTTATCTCTGGTCCCTCCTGTGGGTTCCTCCTGCTCTGGCACTTCTCACACTGCATTTCCTGCAATACAGCAGCTGTCTGAACCAATCCAAAAGGCCCAAAGTGTTCAAAGCTGTCATTTATGAACACTTCAGTATGTTCAGGTCAGTTCGTATTTTGGATGAACCAGTTCGTCCATGCCTACTCTTGACACAATATACTATTCATAACTATCCCGAAGAGTTGCAGATTTTGTAGGAATGGATGTTTCCATGAATCATCCACTGATATAATAGTGGTGTCATTGAAAGTTGAGCATAACTAACTTGTGTGTGTGTCTGAATTTGACCCCATCTGTCTGCACCCTCTCCTCAAAAATAATATTCAAAGTGAAAAGAATGACCTGTGATTGTCTAGTGCAGGTAGAACTCTCCTGTCCATTGAATAGTACTGTGAACCCATCTTAGCTGAATCCACTTCATCCATGATGAAAGCCAAGCCTGTGACTATGATAACCCTATCTGAGCATGAAGAGATGTCCTCACTCCGTTCTCTTTCTTCTTGCTTGTTTGCCATCAGTTCTACTCTATAAATAATGAACTGACAGATGTAAAAACCTACAAATTCTTAGCATAAAACTATAATGCTAAACTATTCCCATTCTGACTCTAGCTGATGGACAGGTTTGATCAGCATATTAAGCTATTAAGCAAGGCCCCAATTTTTCTATGGCACATTTGGAACAAGTTCTGTGGTAGGATTACCAGTTGCCACAGAACTTCTGTGGTGGTGGTTGGCAACTTCTGTGAAAGTTCTTTTTTTTTTCTATTATGTGTTTTGTTCCCGGAGCTTGGCGGGCAGTTGTAGCCTTCCATGGTGGGAATCATTCTCTGGCCCCATGCATTCCTGCTCTTGATGACCCCTTGTGGTTTCCTTGCAGCTTGCCCATCAAGGCAGGACCAGAAAGAAGAGTGCCAGCTTTCTCCACCCTGGAGCATAATCCAGAAGCCCGGGGTGGCTATAGGGACATGGGGCCATCATGGAGTCTGCCAGCTACCTTTCCACCATTTACTCCTGTCCCCTCCCACCAATGTAAGGATGCTGGTATGTTCCTCCCAATCCATACTATCTTTGAGTCACTGTCAGAGGGCAGTGAACAAATGGGATGACAATCCCACCTAAGAGAGGAAAGCAGTCATCCAGATGCTCGATCCTGTCTTGCCCCAGCTGATCCCTGGCAATCTGGGCTTGTTTCTGAACCCAGGTCATCGGTGTGGCATGAGATGTAATGACCAGTTCCTCAATCTCCACCACTACCACTTCTGTGGAAGTTCTGTTGCACCAATGAACTGCCTTGTCACAGCATCAGGTTGTTATCGTAATACCATGTCCATGGCAATGGCTCTGCAAATGTAATGAGGGAATGCACAGTATCACATTCAAAAATAAAATAAACCCACAGACTTTTAGATATTATATTTTTTTAAAAGCTAAAAACAATCTATCACTTAAGGTCCTATCCTATTACATAAAATGAAATACAGATGGCACCTTATGTGCTAAATAATTAATCTTTACTCATGCGGTTTATGTCACTGGAGGTCCCCACTGTGTATCACTTATATATTTATATGCAAGCTGTATTATAGATTTTAAAAAATAAATTTCCTTTTGTAATTGTGAAATTGTATCTTCATTTGAACAGGTACCTTTGAAAGGAATAAACAGAATAGTGGTGATAGCCCAAGACTCATTTTATACCAACCCACTTCTCCCACTTCTCCTGGTGCATAGCATTACCCCATCAGGCCATGACACACATAAACCCATTGTGATGAAGACTCAGAACCCATCACAAGGTGTCACCAGTGTGACAGAACTGTGCCAAACTTCCCAGGCTCAGAATGATAGGGAGCAACAGTGCTGGCCAACTCATTCTTTGCTGCCCAGCCAGCTCCCCAAGCTCATCCCTGAATTTGAGACACTGTCACGGACACAACAAGCTGCCCGCCACACCAGCATTAGGCCCTGCACACAACACTTCTTCATAACTTAAAAAATCTAGATTTAGTATTTGCCGTATTGGTCCTTGTAAGAACAGATCTAGAAGCAAATGATTTGATACCTTTATTGGACCAACACAGATGTAACAAAAAGTATAACGTGCTTTAGCTTTTGGACCAATACATCCTTCAGCAGAAGCGTAATGGCAGTTATTTAGAAAACAATACTTTTAACACCCAGATCCTGCAGAAAAAAACAGAAAAATTCCCATTGGTTTAAAATACTCATTTAAAAAGCAGAAGATGATGTCAGAGAAACTTAACTGTACCATTTCATGTTTAGCTGAAAGAGTCTAAGGGTCAGAGGAGCTTAGTGCAGAAGACATGCAAAGAACTCCACTGTATATAAATTAAATTGACTTATAAGACAATAACTACTTGAACAGATGGCTCTTACATCAAATTATGAGTGTCACAATGTGTATAAGAATGCAGTTACTGAAAATGCCCCCGGATTAAAGACATACTAATGTTGTCAGTTAAAAACAAGCACCACAAGACAGGACTACAAGAAGCATCTCTCTCATATATAACATACAAAGAGTAACCAGTAAAGTTTTCCTAAAAGATCAATAGTTACACTCTGTATGATATGTAAATCTTAGCTGGACCCATTACCCAACTATATTCTCCAGCTAGATATTATGCTGCATAAACTTCAAAGCCTATAGTGCAGTAACAGGAGTTTATAAATGATAATATTAATATAAATATAAATTGTCAGTATAAGTGTCAAGCAAAAACTACTTGTCAAGAACCACAAGAAATTAAGACCATGCGGCCACTGCTATGTACAGATGTCAATAAATTCTCAGTGTACAATATAACAACTTGATGTACCGAAAATGTCTAAGGAATCTGAATAAGAAATAGGAATTGAATTCCCCCACACACACACACAACACACCCCACCTCACACCCCATATCTGGAGTGGGTGAGAGTAACTAGTTTTAAGGAGAAACACACACACACACACACACACACTCATAATGCACCATCATTCCCATCATTCTCTACAATTGTTACAAAGCAATTCAACTTGTCATGAAATTCCAAGCAAAAGGGATCATGTATCCTAATACGTACAGAGAAAAATGTGACACTATGTAAGCATACTATTATCTGCACAGTAACAGTCCAAGGATTCTGAATAGAAACACAATTAAATAAAACTTATACCCTCCCCAAGTTAAGGTAACTAGAAGTAAATATACAGTGGCTGAGATATTCAGACTGCACCAGACAGTGGTGTAAGCCTTGGCACAGTGCAACCAGGATGCACTGATGCAAAGGCAAGTGATATTCAATGGTAGCAGCCATGGTGCAGCACTGCCAACATGACAAGGGCAGTGCATGCACTGTGCATGGTACAGTGGCACTGTACCATGTGCAAGCCACTGATCAGGAGCAGAGGATGCGCCAGCACAAGTGCAGTTACGCTCGGTGCATCACCCATGATATTCAGCAGGGGCATGCAAATGAGGCCCTTCCTTTTCATCAAGATGGTGTGCTTAGAAGGGAGGGGAAGGAGAGGGAGGGCCAGGGGATGGAACAATGGCCAAGCAACAGGAAGGGAGAGGCAAGTTGAGGTACATAATAGGCAACACAAGAGTGGTTCAGCCACTTTTGCTGGAGTTTTGATTCCTCCCACCCACCCTACAATATAGAGCAAGAGGAAGACAGTCAAAAGGACTGTATGGTAGGTCTGTCAAATGTGGATGACAGATGTGTCCGTGGATGATTATTGGACTGCCAAAGGTGGATGGCAGAAAATAATATGGTTATTGGACTGCCAAAGGTGGATGGCAGAAAAGAATATGGTTATTAGACTGCCAAAGGTGGATGGCAGAAAAGGGGGAAAGGTGGGAAGGAGGGAGGGGGAAGAAAAGGAATAAGACAAAAGAGGAAGAAGCTGAAGAAGAAAGTGGTAGTTTTCACCATTACCTAACAGAAAAGGAGAAGAAGAAGGCACCCAGGTTTTCACCTGAGGGGAGAAAAAGAGGAAGAAAGGGGATGATCAGAGATTGATATACGGATGGAAATAAATGAAATTGTGAGAGATATAATAATAAAAGTGATGAAATGGAACATGGAATTATGATATATAAATAAATTAATTGCCAATCTGAGCACAACAACAAACAATGGTCTTTGTCTTTTGTGAGGAAAAGGGAAACCGGGACAATGTGTATCTCTTGCAAATGTCCTGAACAGGTTCACCAAACATCCTCTCCAGTGTGGTAACAATTTCAGTGAACTCTTTGTTCAAAACTGCTTTCTTGGCATATGACATATGAATCCTGTGATTTCTCAATTTCTCAGAAGTTCTCGACAGAACTGTACTGCATATATAGAATTGTCTGTGTTTTTAATGGATTCCAAATAGTAAGACCTTTAGGGATTATGTTGCTCCTCTTGCACTGGGTTAGAAAATAGATGTCACTGTCTAGCTATGCCAGTTTCTTTTTGATGTTATGTAACTGCCACATTCTATGGCGAATTTAGGTATCTTCAATGCTGAAATCTAGATTTAGTATTTGCCGTATTGGTCATTGTAAGAACAGATCCAGAAGCAAATGATTTGATACCTTTTATTGGACCAACATAGATGTAACTAAAAGAACAAAGTACTTTAGCTTTCAGACCAACAAGTCCTTTGTCAGAAGCCTAATGATAGTTATTTAGAAAAACAGAGTCTAAGGGTAAAGGTGCTTAGTGCAGAAGACATACAAAGAACTCCACTGCATATAAATTAAATTGACCTGATTAAATTGGTGGTCCTTGACAAGTAGTTTTTGTTTGACACTTATACTGACAATTTATATATTTATATTAATATTATCATTTATAACTCCTGTTACTATACTATAGGCTTTTGAAGTTTATGCAGCATAATATCTAGCTGGAGAATATAGTTGGGTAATGGGTCTAGCTAAGTTTTACATATCATACAGTGTGTAACTATTGCTCTTATTAGGAAAACTTTACTGGTTACTCTTTGTATGTTAGATACATATAGGTGCTTCTTGTAGTCCTAGCTTGTGGTGCTTGTTTTAACTGACAATTTTAGTATGTCTTTAATCCAGGTGTGGGTTGTTTTTCAGTAACTGCATTCTTATTCACATTGTGGCACTCATAATGTGATTTAAGAACCATCTGCTCAAGTAGTTGTTATCTTATAAGTCAATTTAATTTATATGGAGTGCAGTTCTTTGTATGTCTTCTGCACCAAGCATCTCTGACCCTTAGTATCTCTCAGCTAAAGGTGAAATGGTACTGTTAAGCTTCTCTGACATCATCTTCTGCTTTTTAAATGAGTATTTTAAACCAGTGGGTATTTTGTTCTGGGTTTTTTCTGCATGCTCTGGGTGTTAAAAGTATTGTTTTTTCTAAATAACTGTCATTATGCTTCTGGACTTGTTGATTCAAGCTAAAGCACTTGTTCTTTTAGTTACATCTATGTTAGTCCAATAAAAGGTATGAAATCATTTGCTTCTGGATCTGTTCATAACTTGTAGGTAATCAACCTATCATAACATGTAATCAATAACCTTGGCAAAAATGTGTACAACACAATTATTCATTTAATAGGTGTGTTCTTTCAACAGGCCTACACAACTTTATATTCCACCTTTCTGGGCATAATTCTTTTATTTTTTAACAGGTTAATTTATTTTAGCAGTTATTCTTTTCAGAGATTCCTAATACCTTAAAGGTACAAATAAATCTGCACAAAGTAAGGTATTCCATTAGCAGGTCTATGATATTGTCAAATATTTATTTGTATTGGCATCAGTGTAATAACTTATGCCAGAAAATTTGATTAGTCTATAGTACAAGTTGAACAAATATCACAGGACCTGATGTGCTGTGCTGTTCCACTTCTTCTGGGAGTGGGAGCAGTGGTAGTTAAATAACTACTCATTTCCATGGCAGAATGCAGCCTGTGATTAGCTAATGGATGGTGTGATGTCATTGGTAACATTAAATGCTGAGCATAGGGGTTTGGATATAAAAGGAAGGGAAGGGAACCAGGAGCTATAGAAAACTATAAATATTAGTAATCACCAAGAACAGTGAATTCTGTGGCAGTGCAGGTATTCTGCATTAGGTTGCAAGTTCTGTACAAAATTCTGTAGCAGCAGAATTCTAGGGGCCTCGATGTTACGGTTGTGTGTATTCCATTCAGACTTGGAATATCAGATAAGGACTTCAGAGAAAAATAAAGTCAGTGCTGGCTGTGTGTGACAAAGAGTCACTTGAGATCAGACCGAAGCTGGTGGGTAGCTGAATCAATTATCAACTGACAGTCTACCTCAGCCCACAACCTAGTAACCTTCATAATGGGAAGTGGGTTAATTAAGCAATAATGTACAACAGGGTGTGTGTCATGGTGGGATAACTTCATGCCTCATTTGGTGGGCATGAAGCCAGAGGCTGAGTGAGTCCAACACCCGACAAGTGACATTATCCTGCAGGATACACACTCTGGAGTGCATTATTGCTATTATACAATGGCTTGTTTGTGAAAAATTAAAGAACATTTTAAAGATATTGTTTAAAACATTATTTTACTTAAAATTCAATGGGTAGGTATAATTATATAAAAACAGTTCCCCATCCTGTTTTGGCCAGTAGGTGCTGACCTAGCTGTGTCATTTGTGTTTTGGTTCTGCCCTTCAGGTTTCTGTGTCTGTATCTGTCCCACCCTCCCCTCATATCAGGTACTATCTTTTATTTGCAGTGCCCGATTGTCTGAGGTCAGCTATCGATGTTTGTGACCTGCAAGTGCTCCCTCACATTCTTGTATGAACAGAGCCTTTGCTGGATTCTGAGCTGTGAGCCCCCACCCCGTTATGCTGGTAGAGATTTAAAAGTGGGACCTGGGAGTGTCATTTTCTTGAAGCTGACAGCTTCTCTTCACTTGTTGTTGTTGTTGACAGCATTGCAAACTTCAGTGGACCAGAAACAGTGTGGTCACCATGAAGCTGGCTGCTGAGTGGGGGACCATGAAGCTGATCGCAGTGACAACCTCAGTTTCATTTTAAAATTTGGTGCAAGATGTTAGCTGTTCGAAGTAGTTTGTAGAAATCTTTGCCTAAGTAAAATAAAAGAGGTCACTGTGTGTGGTTATGGAAGGATTTACTATTTTTTTGTTTGTTTTAATCAGAAGCAGGAACTACAAGGTAAGCTATACAGAGCAGAACAGAGCAACAGTTGACCATGTGACCACTTCATTTGGCTGTGGAGCAGAGGCAGTGTTAGTTAAAAATGTGGATTTGCTTGATCGGGCTTCTATCTCTGACATGTGAGGATGTTGTGTGGCTCCTGGACCTTGATACAGTGATGTTGTACTGGAATAACATTACTGTTCAAGGTGGCAATGACAAACTAGAGCCCAGGATTCTTTCCATGCCTTTGAATAATGTACTGTACCACAACCTTTATTCTTCATTTTAAAATGATCAACAGTCACAACATTGATAATATGGTTAAACTGCCCTTACCCAAAATATTCCACAGCATACAACAGGTGATGATGATGAACATACAAGGCACACAAAGACAGATTTTCAGCATACAACGAGGGTGCCAGGATGTGTGATTACATACCTAATTTCAAACCTGATTTTATATTGCAAAGTGATCTGGTAAATGTTACAAATGTGGTATCAGGCAAGGAGTCTCAATTATGCTCAAGGGAGCTAAGAGTCAAGATAAATGAAGAGCACATAAAAGAGAAATTAATTCATTCCAATCCAACGCTGGATTTTAAGAGAGTCAGGGTAAATATTTCAATTGCTTTGACTAGTATGACTCTTAATTTTTGACATGGTAAGCAGTAAAACTGTAGAAATAAAGTGCTACTAAAAAACATGTGTGTGTGTGTGTGTGTTTTGAAGAAAATAATGCCATTCTTTCATAATGCCATCAGTACTCATCCAAGATTCCACCAGTAGGTCTAAACATGCCTCAGGTATTTTCCTTCATTCCATTAAATGAAGGAACATTAAAACAGTATCTGTGCATAACACATTTCAATTTCTTCATCTCAGTTGTAATACATAAGGCCTGGTAGTCCTTAGGCTATGTAAAATGAGCAATATTTATAATATAATATTAATTGCAAAAACTTCATTAATGTAGACATTAAGGCTGAAGAATGCAAAGCTCACAAAATAGGAAAGGAAACAAAATAGGGTTTTGGGTCTATGGAATGTTAATGAATCAGTGGTGGGCCTTCCATGTTAATGAGCACCTCCTTCCCTGAGTAAACAAGGTCAGACATGATCCCTATTCCTCATGTAGGGCCTCACATGAAGAAAGCAAAGACAGGTTCTGTTGGCAACATGTGGCAAGCCATAATCCTCTATGTTTGAAGAATGTGTCACTATAAGGCACTGGTTTGGAGCTATACCTTGAGTTTCTGAAAGGAGGCAATGGGCAGGGGTGGGTGGGTGGCATTAGAGTTGACAGCTCCAAGAAAGACCCCATCAATGATTTGTCAGTACTTCTGAGACCTAAAACCCTGGAGTTTTCATTTCTCTACTTTGTTTGCTTTGCTTTCTTCAACCCTAATGTCTGTTCTAATGTCGTTTTTGAAATTATTTTCCTTCTTTTCTGATAGTGAAATCATACCTTAATGCACACAAGTTCCTTTGGGACCTGTGAAAAATGAAATAAATAAAATACTGGAGATATTCCTGACACAGTGTATGGGCCCATCAGGCCTTGACAGGCATATCAACACCTTGTCAGTGAGCTTCCCAGCTCACAAGGTGGCCTGCGTGCACCAGAACACTACTCCATCTCTCTTCAGGCTGGGGCCAGTGCTGCATGTTGCAGCAGCTTTACCTCAACCATGGCCCATTAATCTGGTTGACTGAGCTTGCACCTATTCAGGTCACTGGCCCAGGAAGGCAACATGATCCACATTGGGCCATGAGACATCCATGTAAACAATATTACTTCATAATGTTTTGAGACATTATGATCCCAAAGTTTCCAGAGTATTTTTATGACCTATCCTACTAAACATGACCCATGTCCTTTAAGAAAATGCTGGACAACATGTAATTTTTGCCAGAGTGTGAAATCACATTTTGACTAGGATTTTAAAACAACAGCTGTCATGTTCATGAGGTGGCATGAAAAAATGACTATGTTGAAAATTTGGAGTTAAAATATTACAAATTACCAAAGTTATGAGTGTGCATAAAAATGACACCATAGCTTCATAACGTTGTTGCTTTTGATATTTTGTTACTTTTCAACATATTCTTCTTATGACACCACCTCATGAACCCAGTAGGTGAACATTTTCAAATCCCTGCTGAAATATCATTTCATGACAGAAGTGCAAAAACACATTTTGGCGAGGCTTTGGAAAAATGACAGCTGTAATGTTCGTGAGGTGGCTTGAAAAAATGGCTATGTTGAAAATTTAGGGTCAAAATATTGAAAATTACCAAAGTTAAACGCGAGCATAGAAAAACTTTAATGTATGCTCATAACTTGATCATTTTTTCATAATTTTGCCCAGATATTCAACATGGTCATTTTGGGACTCCACCCATGAACAGGAAGTTGAAATTATTCAAATCCAGTCCAAAGGTGATCTCATGCAGCAACTATGAAATTACCTTCCAGGCCAAATTTAAATAATTTCACCATGCTTGTTCAAGAGGTGGGGCCCAAAAACAGCATGTTAAATGTTTGGTCAAAAAATATTTAAAAGTGACAAAGTTACAATGAAAAGTTAAAACACATTGAAATACATTTATATGACACTTACCTGTTTTCTCAGCTCCCAGTCCAGCACTGAAGAGTGAAGATGTGTCCCCAGTCCACAGAGGATTATGGCAATGGGACTTTGGCTGGGTAAGTATAGGAGTAGGGGTGTAGGGTTATGGGTGAAGAAAGTGGGGAGGTTTGACTGGTTTTGACAGCTGCAGACAATGAGGATCATTTTCTTTATTTCAAGGTTAAAAAGAAAAAAATGTATTGTGAGACAATTTTCTTTAATTAAAGTACTTCCAACATTGGGAATTGGGCACCCCAGTGTTGGCATGATAGTTAATGGCCACAGGGTGTGGGTACACCAGTGTACCAGACTGCTGGTTGAGGGTAGGGAAGTTGTCTATGTTGACACCAGGGACTGGGTGCCTCAGTGTCAGCAAGTTAAAATTATGGGCATTGGGGAGCTTACTGAGGGAGGGAGGAACAAGCAGTAATGGGGGTTGGGCACCTTGTTGTCAGAGTACATTCTTAATAATTAAACTGACACCAGGGACTGCTCATGTGGCTCATGGTGGACACTCCACTTAATAAAAAAAATACATATAGGATATGCAAAGAAGAGCTGTCAGATAAATGATTTATCTACACAAGTGCTGTTTGACCTCTGGTAACCTCACGAGTGGCATAAGCCACAAGTGAGGTGTCAGTTAAACAGCACAAGTCTGAATAAACCATTTATTTGATAGCTCACTATTGTATATTTCATTTATGTAAAAGGGATGCTTTCTGTCAGTGCAGGGACATTTGCTTTTGACTGCTTATCTTTTTGCATATGTTTGTCAAAAGTGAACACAAAATTGCATTTTATGCTCTTTTGCTAATTATAAAACATCTTTACAGTATCTATAAATGAAACACCACTCATTGTGTTGAGTTTTTGAATTTTGTGCTGAACAACTTTCATGCTTACAGTACCATGCTATCTGTATTCCTTTTAAAGTTATTCACATGTTTGCTGAGGCCAAACATTCTAAATGAGTTCGGAGTGATTGTGACATACCTACTGTATGGATAAATTTTAGTTATTCAACAGCTGTGAAATTAAATGGATTTATTCAATGAGTTTTGAGCCCACTCCTATTGCATAAATACATACACATACAGTATACAGGATTCTCAGCAGAGGCTGGGCAATGCACTGACAAGTAACCACATCACTGCAGAATGAAAATAGCAGAACAGTACATGCAAACAAGAGCCAGCCCTTCAAGCTGATAAATAAGCACATTTTCATAATGTGACCACATGAATTCACATAGTCATAAAATTCAGTTATCCTTAGAATGCTGATTTTTAAACTGCACATGCTCAGACATGGAATAGTTTTTCTTAAATATTTTAAAAACTACTTAAGTTTCTGAGACAGAAACAACAATATTGAGTACCTTGGATCAAACTCTATCAAACCTTCAAGTTTCAGGTTTCAACTTCCCTAGGTTTTTTAATAGGTAATCCAAAAGTATTAATTGTTATAACTTTTTTTGCAATTCAGAAACTTTGCACCTCTGAAGTGATTTCACAAAATTTTCAGGATCCAGAGATCCTGGAACCATTTTGTGCATTCCACATTCAAGAATATCATTTGAGTGGAGGCAATGCTATTAAGGTGCAGAAATTGGGGCTTAACATTAAAGTGCTGCTCATCCCTGATATAAGGCACTACTGTGCCTGTACGATACTGGCATGGTAGCACCAGTTTTATGAGAGTTAACCAAGAGTTTCTATGTTAAACCCTTAAATTTGCACTTTAATAGCTTTGGAAATGTTTCATGAAACGTCCCCAAATTTGTTATGTATTATCTAGGCGGCAGGGTCTCAATATGTGAAAAGTTTTATGATGGCAGCTTGTTCATTTTCTGAGATCTGAATATGATTTGTTTACATTACAGTCACATTTTTTCCTATACTTAACAACATTTTTGCTCTCATCTGCAGCCTAGAGAATAGAAGTTTTGTCAAAAACATTCAGGACAGGAGTGGCCTGTGCCAAGGTACTGCCTTTGAAGGTTTGTGAAAAATATTAAATGGTTCCAGAGTAATCAAGATTTTTTTCCCGAGCATGCTCAGTAGGGTTTTGAAAACCCTCTGATCCAACCTGAAAAATCTGATGTCCTGAAAGATTTTGTTTCTCACCACTTGCTTGTCACACCACAAAAAACTTATTCAGGCAATAATGACCTCCATCTTGTTTTTCTCTGAACTAAAAAAAAAAAGGAAAATACATAACAGACATGATTAAAAAATTGAACATGGCTAAATAAGAACGGTTTAGCTGGATTATGTTGTTTGTTTTGTACATAAACATCAAAAATAACTTTTCTTGGCACTCCAATATCTAAGGTGCACAGCTTAGCAAGAGGAGCCATTCACCAGTATTCTCTGTAATACAGAGTGGGAGTCTCTTAACATCTATAGCCACAGATGGAGATGTGCTGCGGCAAGTGGCAGCAGTCAGCCAATGATTGGTCTCTCTCTCTTCTCTCTCTCTCTCTCCCTCCTCCCTCTCACTTTCATTCTCCCTCCCTCCCTCTCTGTCTCTCTCTCTCATATATCTGGCTGTCAGTCTATCTATCTATCTATCTATCTATCTATCTATCTATCTATCTATCTATCTATCTACAGTGCATCCCACTTAAATGCATACCTGATAAATGCATAACCCTCATAAACACTTAGAATTTCCAAGTTCTGACTTTCCCCAATATTGTACTTCCTATGAAAAATAGACTTGTTAAACACATAATGGATCCTGGTTAAATACATACTTTTCCCCTCAGTTTTCCTGTTCAAGTGTGGACTGACTGGCCCAACATTATTGGAACTGCCTGTAGCTCCTTTACTAATTATGTCTTAATTGCCAGTTAATGGGCTGCCCTATTTTTTATTTATTATGCTTTTTGCTGCTGGGCCATTGGTATCTGCCCTGGTCACAGGCCCCTCACTTCCAGTAAGGCCAGTGCTTTCCATGGCACCCGGCTTACCTGTCAGGGATGGGGTCACAGCGCTGTCTCCCATCAGCTGCAATACTGGTCCTTTCAGGAGAGCCAGCTAGGAGGCTAATTGAAACCTGGGGGCAGGGCTTCAAGGAGACAGCCATCACAGATTTTTTCTCCTCTATAGGCAGGGGTGGGGTCATGCAATGATGACCAGCATATGCCCTGTCCCTGAGTTATGCAGGCATCAGTGCTATGTGATGAACCCATCCTCCACTGGATGTTACTCCTGCACTGCGCTCACCACCCCTCCCCTGGAGAAGGAAAGCAGTCCAAGGATGCTCATTCCTACCTCCCCAAGCTGGCCCTCTGATGACCGGATCCATTCCCGAACCCAGGTAGCTGGTGTCACAAGTGGAAATCCAACTGCTGTACTGATGGGCCGACTCAAGCTGCCCTATTTAAGCAGAGGTGTTACTAACCTACTTCAATTTTTTCACCATCAAACCCAAGACACACAAGCACCCTCCTCACACTGAAATCAAAGCAAAGAACCCAAAAGAATGTTATAGAACTACTGTACTTTTTAGCAAAATCACATAAGCACCTCCCTTACACAGAAATCAAACAAAAGAATTTCATAGAATGCCACAAAACACTTTATCCTAATCTACTGGCTTTACTTTTCTCTAGACAGCCCACAAGCACATACTGCAAGTTGTGCTCCCATTAAAAGAATAAAATATTGTTTAAATGCATAGTCCCATTAATCAAATACTTTTGTCGATCCCAATGGTATGTGTGTAAGGGGATGCACTCTAGCTCTCTGTTTGTATCTATCTATCTATCTATCTATCTATCTATCTATCTATCTATCTATCTATCTATCTATCTATCTATCTATCTATCTATATATCTGTCTGTCTGTCTATCTATTTGCCAATCTTGTTTTTTTTCAAGTTTTCATTCCCTCCCACTCCAAGCTCAGCTAGGCCTCCTCATGTTTCCCAACTCTGTATGCACAACACAGTCTGTTACTTTGTCTACTAACACTGTTTTAACTGTGACACTAAACTGTGTCCAGGAGACAAGATAATTCTGGACTTGAAAACTCCCTGATCCATGTCCTTACCAGCAGCAGTAGCCCCTGTGGTGACTGGGACAAAATCTCATAGTGACATATCTGCAAACCTCTGGTTAGAAGAATAGCAGGTTTGAATTCTGAAAGCCTTCACTCTGAGTCTACCTTGCAGTTCAATAAAATGTGTTAAATACAAGCAATACATTATTAAAGAAAAAGCAGACTGGGATGCCCACCCCTTGTACTGTTTTCAAACCCCTCCCTCCCCTCATTGTCACCTACCATGAATAGATGGTGGCTCTGGGGTGCCAATCCCCATTGCCACCATGGTGTTTACCAACACTGTGGTGCCTAATTCCAAGTGCCGGGTCCTGTAATGATTTCAACCTATGACAAAGAAAACAGTCCCTTGATGTCTTGATGTGGGTGGGGAGCTCTCAAACCCGAGGGTAGTGATGAGCGGTGTTCCACAGGGCTCAGTGTTGGGACCAGTGTTGTTTGGGATATTCATTGCAGACATATCATTGGACATCAAGAGCAAGATCAGTCTGTTTGCTGATGATACCAAGGTAGGAGCAGTGGTAGATGACCTAGGGGATGGCAGGGGTTGCAGGATGATCTGGCAAAGCTTGAAACCTGGTCAGACACCTGGCAACTTGGTATAATGCCAAAAGTGCAAGGTGCTGCATTTTGGGATGAAGAACCCAAGGAGGAATTACCAGCTGGGGGAGTGCAGCTAGCCCAGACAGAGGAGGAGAAGGGTTTGGAGGTGCTCATTACAGGGTCAATGAACAATTCAGCACAATGTAGGAAGGCAGCTGCAAAGGCCAACACAATTCTGGGTTGTATTGCAAGGGTATATCCTCGAGGAGGAGGAGGTGATTCTGCCACTGTATAGGTCATTAGTTAGGACCGCACCTGAGTACTGAGTGCAGTACTGGCACCCGTATCTGAAGAGGACATTAAGTTACTGGAGGGGTTGCAGTGCAGGGTGACAAAGATGATCAAGGGGCTGGAGGACTTATCATATGAGAGGAGGCTGAGGAGCTGAACATGTACTCACTGGAGGAGAGGAGGGATGGGGGACATGATTGAAACCTTTAACTACATGAAAGGAATAAACAAGACAGGTACAGAGGGGCTGTTCAAAGTAAGGGAAGGGAGGGATACCAGGGGCCATGATATGAGACTGGAGGAAGGAAGGTTCAGGAGGGAGATGAGGAGACACTTTTACAGACAGGGTGGTGGCTGGGTGGAATGCATTACCTGCAGAAGTGACATCCAGTAGAACAGTGAACTGCTTCAAAAGGTGATGGGACAGGACAATCGGGAGGGTCAATGAAGGGAAGGGTGGAAGGAGGGGCAGATACAGAATAAGGGGTGCTAGCTGCACATTTGAGCAGACTTGATAGACCTCTAGGCCTTTATCTGCTTGGCAAATTTTGTATGTTCGTATGTCTTTATTTTCTTAAATGTAACCTGTCAGAAATGAAAACATCCCTTCACTGCTCTGATGCCCACACGCCCATCCTGACCACCCACTCAGAACCCCACCACCCCAGACCCGCACATCTCCTCATTTTCATAAAGATGTCCCATGACATAGAGTCACTCTCAATTGAAGTCACATTTGCTGCTGACACTGGTGATTGTGATATCAGAAAAGAATAAGATAAGTCCAATTTAATGTATTTCAGCAGGGTTTGAACTTTCACTCATTAAGTTTGCCATTTTGTAATATTTTTATTCCAAGTTTTTAACATGGCCTTTTGGAACCCCACCACATGAACAAGGGAGATGGAATCTTTCAAATATGGCCTAAAAGGTATTTTTCTCACTTCTTGAAATCACAGTTTGGGCAGGATTTGAAAACTTTTGCCTACCGGGTGGGGTCATAAGAAGGATATATTGACAATTTAGTGTAGAAATATATTAAAATTGCTAAGTTATGCCTGAACATTGAAATATTTCAACATTCACTCATTGCTATTTTTAAACATTTTTAACCAAACTTTTGATATGGTCCTTTTGGTACCCCACCTCATGAACAAGGAAGGCAACATTTTTCACATCTGTCCTGAAAGGTGATTTCACAGTTGTTCTTTGAAATCATGTTTTAGGCACGATTTGATATTTTCACCTATTGCATTCATACTGTGGGTTAATAAGAACTCTATGTTGAAAATTTGGTGTAAAAACATGGTAATATGACCAAGTTATGAGTGAACATTGAACTATTTCCATGTTCAGTCATAACTTGATAATTTTAAATATTTTGACTCTAAACTATCAACATAGACATTTGTTCACATCACCTCATCCAAGGGACATGTGTCATTTTTCAAATCTTGGACAAGATGTGTTTCACACTTGTGGTGCAAGTGATGTTCTGGCAAGTATTCTATAAATGCCACATGTCATGTTTATAAGAGAGTCATAAAACAACAGTCTTGAAATGTGGGGTCATAATAAAAAATAACAAGAAATATTAAGAAACATTGTGTGTAGTACCAGCCTTTACCCAGAGGGTCATGTTTTCTGTGCAGTGAAGTGAGTTTAGGGTGGATCAGTAGCCCAGCTGGATAGGCTGAGACTGGGGATGGTGCTGGTATGTGACACCACCTTCCAGCCTGGGAAGGGTAGGTGCAGAGTTGGATAGGTGTAGGAACTGCAAAACAAGTGGAATAGCCAGTGCTCATAGAGGGGTTGCCTACACCAAACAGGACAGTCTTCCATCCCAGTAGTATGGCACTCAAATGCCATTGTACTTAGAAGGAGGACTAGGTGCAATGTTGGCATCATGAGCCCAAGTACCACTTAGCAAAGAGAACTATTGTCTTGGTCATATATGGCCTTGCACCCATGCACTCATGGGTGCCAAAGGCCCTGTGTTTTGGCTGAGAGATGTATTATTTTCCTGTGCATCTGGAGCCACATGGAAGTGCAGGACCCAGGGGTCCCTGCACTACTGAGGTCCATTACACAGCCCCATTAATTCTTGACATCCATTACTGCATTTCCATAAGTGGACACAGTCTTCCCTTGTTGCTGGATTACAGGACCAGCACAACTGCATCTGTTCACGGAGGTCCCAAAGGGACCTGTGTGAATGATGATGATATTCACTAATTCAAAAGAAAGTAAATTTAAAAAAATCTGTGTTAATACACCAATTAGGGTTCAAGTTAATGCCAGAAAAGTAGGGAATGTGATGTTATAGTTTCCAACCATAACTCCCACCCCGCCTCCAAACACTAAAAGGAAAAAGAAATTAGAGTATTGGGTTTATGGAGTCTTGGAGAAACAGTGGTGGGTCTTCCTTGTGGTTGTCAACCCATTGCCCACCCTGCTCCTGGAGCAAACAAGGTCAGGCATGATTTCTTTTCTTCATGCAGGTCCCACTGGTCCCTTCATGAAGAAAGCTAGCAGATACTTTTGGCAACATATGGTGAGGCATGCTTCTCTACCAATGAAGGTGTATCACTCGTGGTACTGGTTTGGAACTGTACCTTGTGCTTTGGACAGGAGCCTATGGGCTCAGGAGAGGGATGAGCATCAGGGTTGACAGCCCTAAGGAGACATCACCACTTATTCAACAAGACTCCATAGACCTAAAACTTGGTTTTATTTTTTTTTTCATTTTGCTGCTTGGGGCTGGGTGTGGGAGCTTGGGCTGAAACCCTAAAGCCACATTTCCATACTTTTGTGGTATTAACTTGAACCCTTACTGGTGCATTAATGCAGTTTTTGCAAAGAATTTACTGTATAATATATTTACAGTTGATCTTTAAGAAATGTCTTCTTGTTAAGCTATGTGGGTGATATTATAGACTGTTTAGAAGCAGAAGTATATGGTATTCAGTTAATATTTTCATCAGTCTTTTTAGCAAACGTACAGTATTTTGACATCCTCAGATTCCTAATCAGTGTCTTTTAAGTGTCCTTTACAGTAATTAAATAAAACAGCTTTTCTATTTTTGAAATTAATGTCTCAAGTCATTAAAGATGATTGCCACTCACAATTTTTAAAAATCTCTGCAATTCAGGATACCTTTTAACTTTGAATAATTTATTTGGACTGCGGACATATCATAATGGTAGTAGAACATGTCTCTGATGAGAAATGGAATCACACCACACCAAGATATTTATTTTTATGGTGGACATTGCAAGGGTTCCAAAACTATTTAATACCTTAAAATCCCATATCACAGTACAGTACAGTGATGAGAGAAATGGAAAGAAAAATTGGTATATTGATGTTTTGCCAAAATACATTATTAATAAAATGACCCTAATGATTAACAAATAGTGATGCTTTAAACATGTCAACAACATTAAAACAAGTGCCCATCTAAAAAGTAACAAGCATGCAATAAAAGATTTTGCAATGGGTAACAGTAGTGTGTACTTTTACTGCCCCACTGTCAGGAGCAACTTTTATATTCATGACAGTTTTTTGTAAAGGTAAATTTAAGTTAACTCCTGGGGATAAAGCCTGCTCAATAGTTTTCACCAAGGCCCTTGAAATGATTGTCTGTAGGAACTATGCATGATCCCATCTTTCCTTGTTTGACAACTTCAAAATGAAGTATACATTACTGATGAAGGAAGCTCCAAAGTGACATGGAAATCAAACATAAGTTACTTTGCTTTCTTTCTGCACTTGTTCAATTTGTTCAATTTTTATCCCTTCAATTCTAAATGCCATGTTGTGAGCTGTGCTCATCTCTACAGATGAAGCATCAGATTATAGTACACCCAAAAACAGCTGGTCAATTAACTGTTGCACTTTGTTTATTCTTGATGAACTAAGCCAGGAGTGTATAGTACATCCCATGCTCACGCTTTCATTTTCATCTGTAATTCAATTAGCCCCACTGTTTACCACTCTCTAGGACACACCAAGAAATTCATTTTATTTATTTTATTTATTTCTCAGAATTACAAAATCTTTGAGTCAGAGACTCATTTACATTCATATTGAAATACCTTGATTGTGGCTCGGTGTGCCTTTCTGTCCAAAATACTGTATTTAAATGTTGAATACATTAATTACTAAACAATAATAACCTGTGTTTAAAAAAAATCTTTGAACTTAAAATAAACTTCATCAGGGTCCGATTTTGAAAAAACAAGTAGCATATTTCTCAGAAAGATCATAATACCATAAGACCATGAAGACTATAATTCTGAGTACAAATTCTGGAGAAAAAACTGCAGAATTCAGTAACATAGAAGTATAATAACTGGGACAGTCTTTTTGTGGCTGATCAAATATGCAGCATTAATGC
Source organism: Neoceratodus forsteri (assembly GCA_016271365.2). Lineage (NCBI taxonomy): Eukaryota > Metazoa > Chordata > Ceratodontiformes > Ceratodontidae > Neoceratodus > Neoceratodus forsteri. The sequence goes on along the minus strand of CM057453.1, from coordinate 1,236,523,009 downwards.
AGACATCTATGAATTGGTTATTAACAGCAACACCTTGCTGACAAGTGCATTCCCAATAATCAAGCTTGTCTTTTAAATCATAAAAGGTGGAATACATTTACATGGATAAAGGAACACATTTTTTTCTATTACAGTGTCCTATTTAACCAGAAATTTCAAATGGGGGTCTATGCACAAAGGTATGATTGCCTATGTGTTGTGTATCTGCAGCAACTAGGCAACCTTAAGTTGGAGTGTTGATGAACCAGGGGTCCAACAGACCCCATTAGCATCTCACAGGAAAGGCACACACACCCTTGTTTACCAATCCTGCAGCCAATCATGCAGCTATGCACTGTGGCTGGTCCATGGGCATGTCAGGAGGCATGCTTCAACTACACACCACTCACTGAAGCACAGACTGCTGGGTGAAGGGAGCACACGATACAGCAGCAGGGATCCTGCTGTATCAACTGAATGCCCCCAGTGAAAGCCCATAAGCTGTGAGAGACTGAAATACCACCTTACAGTGCTTTCCAGCTCTATAGTTGGAAAAGGCTGACTCATGGCAGTCATTTGGGCATTTGCCTGATATTGTAAACTTGTGCGCTCCCACAACTACTGAGAATCCCATGCTCATGTGGCGCAGTGGATCCACTTCATAACCCTAGTCATGCAACCAATGTGGATGCTCACATGTGTCCCTCAATCTGTCCCATGCACAGCTGCATGCCAGGGGTCAGAACCAGGGACAACAGACCTGAGGAGGTGCACAGTTGCACACTGCACAGCCTCTCACCTGTCGGCAGTATGGTGCTATGCAGGTGGCATGTGCAAGAATAGCAAGTACCAAGCCCACAGTAATGCATAATCCCCATCATGGGCATACCTTTAACTGCATCCCATATGGACACCAGGTATTTTCTTATATGATCACTAGACATGTATAGTTTCTGTTCAAAAGTTTCATTTTTCTCAGTAAGTCAGAACTAACATGCATGTGGGTATGCTAGTACATGCATACTGCATGTATTGAGGTATAGGAAGGCATATCCATATAAGCATTTGCACTACATGTTCTATATGTTCTATAGATAGGAGGCAGTGTAGCGCAGTGGTTTAAGGATCTGAGCTACAAATCTGGTGACATCCAGCAGACCAGCCCTGGGTTTGAATTCCACAGCTTCCACTTGCATACTGTGTAACCCCTGGAGCAAGTCACTTAAGTTCCCTGTGCTCCCAGGTCACTCCTGTAAAAAGCTTTCAGCTTAGTGTGCTAATCCTGGTTAAACTACTAAAATAAAATAAAAATAGATTATAGGATTGTGGTCAGGACCCTATAGTTAGAGGTTCAACCTTCACTTCTATGTTAAACTTGAAATTTGCACTTTAATAACTTTGTAATTGTTTAACTGATTTGCATGCAGCTTTTAGTGTACCATTAGGGACCAAAGATCTCTTGATGTGGTAAGTTGTATTCTGGTCAGATGTGTGAATGTGGATTTGTGGGGCCTGATTTTATTAGCATCCCTATGCATGTCTCAACTTGTGACATGCAAGGAGTGCAGTTGCACCAAGGACCCTGCATCCAATTCTGGAAGGGCAGGGTCCCGTGGCTAAGACCTGTAGCTTGAGACACTCACACAGGTATGCTGAAGGAAGGGCATACCTGAGAAGCATGTCACAAATTGCAACCCCAAATGATAAGGGCACAAGTGCACCCCTAGTCCTGATCCCTGATGCCAACTCTCTGAGAATGGCAATTCCTGTAATTTTAGGAAAATGCCCCATGATCCTGATAATTCTGGTAATCTTAGAAAAAAAACATAGTTCCTAGTAGTCCAATGGCTCCCCACCCCTCCACCCAGATTGCCAGCCACCCGCACCCCGAGCCAGCCATTGGCTGGCACAGGCCTACCTTTCACCAGCGTGGCCAGTCGCTTGATTGAGCTACTTCGATGTGTACTGTATAGGGCACTCAGTGAATGAACTGTCATTCATACATTGACTATGTATATACAGGGATTACCAGTAAGGATTTGTCTATTTTGTAATATTTGTACAGGAAAATAAAGTGCCATTTGCAGGCGGATGGCATTGGGCATGGGTGTGCATGTGTGGCCCTGCAGAGCCTGTAACTAACAGATTTTGCATCAGGGCTTTAGGGCTGAGTGTAGCCCTGTGGGGCTATATTGCAAATATTGGGGGTCGGGACATGTTGCAGCTCAGTGGGAATTTGTGGTATTGGGGGGCATGGATAGCCCTATGGGGCATTCTGTCTGATTTACTGAGTCGAGGCATTGCAGGAGATAGAAATAGGCCCTGTGGGGCTTGTTTTGTTGTTTGGGGTCAGGGCGATGTTGGGGCGGAGATTGGCATACCATTGGGTGGATGGGTGGCTGCACATACTGGCAACCTCCAGTGGCATATGTACAGTTAAGCTAGCTATATGCTGGTGTAACTTACATTGACAGTTTTCCCTGGATGTTTTTGGAGAATAGCACCCTGGGAGACTTTTTGCTGCCCTTGCAGAATAGGGTGCAACTGCTGCCATAAACAACCTAGCAACCATGTTGCAGAGGGTTTAAGGTGTAATTGGTGGTGTGAGTCCACTTTTGGCACAAACAGCCTGCAGTATGATACAGGCAACTTTGCAGAATACTGTAATATCGCAGCTGCTGGCATAAGCTGCAACTTGCACCATTTTTGGGGCACAAGTCAAGTTATGCCAGACACAACCTTTGAGAATTGGGCTCATGGAGAGTAAAAATTTGAAGATGAAAATTTTTATAAAATGTTTTGACACACTGCAGCGCAACAACAGCTTGGAATTTTGGTCTGAAATATTTTGGTAGAAAGTTATTGGGTCACATATGTGCCTTTTGAATATTTGGTTAAAAATATCAATCCTTTCAAAAGTTATTACATTTAAAGTTTCTCATCATTTTCAATGGGAAACATTAGATGTCCCACTCAAAAATCCTTTGTCACAAATGGGGAATCTTTTTCATGCTGCTGCCATCTTATTTTTTCTTAGCTGGGGACAGCGATTCAATATTGGGTGAGTGATCACTAGACTACCAAGGAAATATATTTTATATGGGACAGTGACAAGACATTGGGGAGGGATCAGAATACTAGAGAATTATTTTTACACAACGTGACAGTGATCAGAGAATAGGGACGGGTGAGGATCATAGAACATAGAAACATAGACTTTGACGGCAGATAGGACACTTGGCAACCCAGTCTGCCCATTTCCCTACCTACTGGATAAGCTGCAGATTCTAGTTAACCAAATGTCTACTTCGCAACCCCCACTATAATTACCTTTGTGTCTGTCCCATGCATGTTTGAATTCCCCACTTTTTAGACCCAACAACCTCCTAAGGAAGGCTGTTCCATGTATCCACCACTTCTCCATGAAAAAAATTCCCCACATTACTCCTGGAGCCGCCTCTATATCTTTAAATTGTGCCCCTGTTCTTACACATCTCTTTTCTGAAAGATGCTACCCTCCTGGACTTTGTTGATTCCCTTGAGGTACTTGAACGTTTCTATCATGTCCCCCGTCCCTCTTTTCATCAAGAGTATACATATTAAGCTCTCTCAGTCTCTCTTCATATGGTTTCTGCTGAGACCCTGCACCATTTTAGTTGCCCTCCTCTAGACTGCTTCCATCCTGTCTATGTCCTTGCGTAGATGAGGTCTCCAAACTGCACACAGTACTCAGATGGGGTCTCACCAACTGTCTGTATAGAGGATAACCACTTCCTTTTCTACTTGTGATGCCCCTTCCTATGCATCCCGGTATCCACCTGGCTCTCCTTACCAACTTTCACATTGCTTACCCACCTTTAGGTCATCTGATATGACTACCCCCAGGTCCCTTTCCATTTTTGTTGTTGTTAGTACCTCTCCTGCTATTGTGTACTCTTCTTCTGGGTTTTTGTTTCCCAGGTGCATTACTTGCACTTCTTTGCATTGAATCTAAGTTGCCATATGTCAGACCATTCCTCCAACCTTGCAAGTCCCTTCTCATCTTTTCTACCCCTTCCTGTGTATCAACTCTGTTACAGATCTTTGTGTCATCTGCAAAGAGGCATACCTTCCCTCAGACCCTCTGCAATGTCACCTATAAAGATGTTAAAGAGGACTGGACCCAGTACTGAGCCCTGAGGTACTCCACTAGTAACCCCTTCTTCGGAATGTGTTCCATTCACTATTACCTTCTGTGTCCTGTTGTGCAGCCAGTTTGCTAACCAGGCTACCACGCTGGGACCCACTCCCAGGCTGGATAACTGATTATTAATCTTTTGTGCTGGACTGCATCAAATGCCTTGCTAAAAGTCTGGTAGGCCTTATCACAGCCTCCCTGGTCTATTACTTTGGTCACCAGTCAAAGAAATCAATTAGATTTGTCTGACATGACCTTCCTGCTATAAATCCATGCTGCTTTGGGTCCTGTGCCCTGCTGGCTTCTAGGTACTCAACAATTCTTTCTTTCAAGTGATTCAATCATTTTCCCTACCACTGAGGTCAAACTTGCAGGTCTGTAGTTCCTGCTTCTGCCTTGCTCCCATTTTGTGAAGGGAATCACATCTGCCCTCCTTCAGTCCTCAGATACTGCCCCATCCTGCCATGATTTGTTAAAAGTGTGGCCAGTGGTGTCACTAGGTCCTCCATTAGTTCTTTTAGGATTCTGGGGTGAATCCGTCAGGACCCATTGCTTTGTCCACCTTGAGTTTTAGGAGTTCTTTCAGGACTCTTTCTTCTGTGAATTGACTGGTGTCTACCCAGAGTGCTTCTATTGTCTGGTTTAGGTAACTCCTCCTCATCTTCTTTTGCAAATACTGAGTAAAGTATTCATTCAGTATTTCTGCCTTTTCACTGTCTCCTCTGCCCACCTCCCTCTCCTTTATTAATCTTCACTATCCTCCCTTAACCTTTCTATGCTCCCTAATGTACCTATAAAAGGTTGTATCCCCTTGTTAACTGAGTTGGCTATTTTTCCCTCGGTTTGGGGCTTTGCTAATCTGACTGCCTTCCCACTTCTTTCTGCTTTAATTGATACAATTCCTGTCGTGCTCCTTCTGTGATTCCTTATACTTTTTGAATGCAACCTTTTTCTTCTAACCTTCCTGCCACCTCTTTGAGAACCATAGTGGTTTTTACTCCGCTTTGTTTTCTTTATTTGTTTCACACAAAGGCTTGTTGCCTTTATGTTGGCAGTTTTGATTTTCTCCATTGTTCTTCCACCCTCCTTTTGGTCATTTGCTAGTGCATTTTCAGGTATTCGCCCATTTTGCCAAATCAGCCCTTCTAAAGTCCAGTATCCTTGTTTTCATATGGTTTATCTCCATGGTTGTGCTCATTGTGAAGCACACTATGCAGTGAATTAACTTATTCCCAGTTGTCTACTGACTTCTAAATTTGTGATCCTCTCTCCATTTGAGAGTACCAGGTCTAGTATTGCTCCCTCCTGAGTGGATTCCAACACTAGCTGTCTAAGGCCTGCCTCCTGCAGGGCATCGAGAGACCCTGCTCTTGGATGTAGCTGCAGTACATGTTATCCAGTTAACATCTGGCATATTCAGGTCCCCCATCAACAGTATCTCCCTTTTCAGCCATTTTGAGAATGTCCTCTATCATTTTGTTGTCCATTTCCTTCCCTTGAGACGGGGTCTGTATACAACCCTGTGCAGTGTGATGCCATTCCCTGTCTCCCAAGGTGACCCAGAGTGCCTCTTGTCCTCCCCTTTACTTTTTAGTTCTGTAGCTTTGATCCCTTCCTTATGTATAGAGCTACTCCACCTCCTCTTTTACCTTCCCTGTCCCTTCTGTAGATTGTGTACCCTTGTATGTTGACATCTCAGTCATGGTTCTTGGTGTACCATGTTTCAGTGACTGCCACAATATTCAGTTGTTCATCTTTCATCAGGGTTACTAGCCCAGGAAGCTTGTTTCAGACTACAGGCATTGGTACTCATTGCTCTCCATTTAATGTTGGCTTTATCCTTTTCCCCATCACTGCTCTTATTGTCCTTGTCTATTTTCCATTTCCCCTGTCCTTCCCTGTGTTGAGCTCTGTACCTCAGTGTTTACCTTACTACCTGTCATGTTTTGTGGGGGGCTTGAAATTTCCTGCCTTTTATCAGCACCTCCCCTTGACTAGTTTAAAAGCTTGCCAAGGAAGCATTTAAACCTATCACCTAGGAGCTTGGTTCCCTTCATGGACGGATGCAGACCATCATGCAAGTATAGACCTTTATAAAAGTGTCCTGCTGGCTGAGGTGAGTTCATTTTATCCCTGGACTCAGTAGAGTGGTTTGTGCAGGAGCCGTGGTCTAGTAAATTGTGGTGTTAGTTGAATTACTATAAAGGGCACTAGACTACCAGGAAATTGAGAAACTATGGTAAATGTGGTTAACGTATTTCAAGGTATTTTCAATCTTGGTGCATAACTTTGTCATTTTTAAGATTTTGACACCAGATTTTCAACAGTTCCATGTCAATGCTCGACAACCAAGTTGTCAAAATCACTGACATAAACAGGTGAAACTTCAACTGTTGAAGTTTCATCCATCCAGAATCACTGTGCCCCTGCACCCTTGGATATTTTAATAATCAACTTTGAAGTGGAGTTGATTTGACCAGGAGTGCATTTGCATTTGTAGCAAATCAACAACCAAATTGTCAGCATAGCCTTCTTATTACCCCACCTCATGAAACTGATAATGAAAATTTTGAAATACTGTCCACAATGTAATTCCATGGCAGTGCAATGCTATTGCATGGAATTGGTGCAAAAAAACACAGTTTAGCAAGAGTTTGAAAAATGGCAGCTATCATGTTCATGAAGTGGCGTAAAAAGATGGTTATGTGAAAATTTGTGCTCAAAATATTTAAAATTGCCAAAGTTATGAGTGAGTCTAGCAAAGTTTCAACAAATGCACATAATTTTGCCATTGTTATGTATATTCCCACATTTTTAACATAGTCTTCTTTTGATGACACCTCATGAACAAGGAAATGAACATTTTCAAATCCTGTCCACAAGGTGATTTTTCAACCAAACTCAATATTGACTTTTGGGCTGGGTTTACATAATTACACCATTATTGTTTATGAAGTGGTGGATCAAAAAGCCATATTGAAAGTTGGTGTCAATATATGCAAAAATGGCAAAGTAATGCACCAAAAGTTGAAAACCCATTGAAATACATTGAATCGCACCTACCTAAGTTTCTCATATTGTAGTTCATGGCTCCAGCAGCAAGACATGTCTTAAACTGGAGAATGGGTCTTCACTCTGGGACCTGTTTAGGTGAGTGAGGTGTGTGGGCAGTGGGGTAGTGGGTGATCAGTGGGATATTGGGGTGGAGGTTGAATCAGTGAAGGACTGTTTTTTTTACAGGAAGAAAAAGACATTGAGGATAGTTTTCTGTATTACAGGCTAATAATTACATGACTAGTGACTGGAGGATGTGGGGTGCTACTACACCAGGAAACATTTGAAAAATATGGAGAAAACAATCAGAGGTGGGGGGTGCCACAAATCAGTTAGAAACATCAAACAATATGGGAAGGCAATTGTAGGGGTGGGGTGGCACTAGACATGAGGGAAAGATGAAACAAAATGTAGATGGTGATCAGAGGGTGGGAGGTGCCTCTAGACACCAGGGCATAATTTAAGAATTACAGTGACAGTGATCAGAGGATGGGGCACCACTAGACACCAGGGAAGAATATAAAATAATTAGTGGCATAGTTATCAGAGTGTGGGGGTGCCACTAGATACCAGGGAAACATTAAATATTTACAGAGATGGCATTTGAAGGTTGTTGGGGGGTGACACTAAACACCAGGGAAAACATAAATAATTAGGGGTGACAATCAGATGGTTGGGAGTTCCACTAGACATCTAGGAAAACTAAAATAATTATGGGGATGGTTTGGGGTGCCACAAGTCACCAGGAAAATGAAATAATGACAGGGATAGCAACTGGAGGGTGGAGTGCCACTAGACCCCAGGGAAAAGTAACATATTTACATCCACAATCCCTTTTTGTTCTCAGGAATCCTTTTCCATTTCAGTTGAAAAATGGAAAGGAAAAAGGATCCCTTCAAATGAAAAAGAATTGCAAAAATCTAAGTCCAAAATGTTTTTATGTATGGAAGGATTGGAGGGATCATTTTATGTCTGAATGAAAAGGGTCATACAGAAAAACCGTAAAAAAAAAATCACTCAAAATCTTTTTCTGTATGAAGGATCACTTCAATGAAAAGATCACATGAAAGAAGTGCAAAACAAATGTCCAGAACTATTTTTCATTTGAAAGGATCATTTTTGTATGAAGGAAAAGCCAGTCGAAAAAACCTAAGTGAGTCACGAAAAATATTTAAATAAAAAAATACATTTCTGGGTATTTTTTTCACCAGTAAATACAGAATTCACCAAATAGAGTCCAGATGAGCAAGATACCATACATGTGTTGGTCTCTGCAGGCTGTCATTGGAGGGGGTTGAATTAAAAAACTGAAAATGAGATGGCAGCAAATGAAAAGCATTTTCCCTTGCAAAAAATGATTGGCCCCATACAAAAAGGATCCTTTTCATATGTTCAAATTCTTTTATTCCAAACATCTATCCTGAAGTGCTGAGTCAGCATGCTCAGAAACTGACATTTTTAAATTCAGTAACTTTGAAATTAATTCATATTTTTTCACCAAACCAGTAAAAGTTACATCTGTTAGCCAACAGTTTCTCCGATGAAAAATTCAGACATAAATTCCAAACTGTCTGAGCATATCTGCAATGTTTTATTTTTGTGCTACCCACATCTTGAGAGCCACATATCTGACTGGAAAAAAATCTGGCACATCATGAGATTTATTATACAAGACTGCACATGCAAAATGTCTTGTAAATCTGTTAAATGGTTGCAAAAATATTAAAGTATAAAATTTGAAGTTTAACATACACAGAAACCCTTACTCATCCCTAGATATAGTGGTGCTGTGCTACTGCACGACTATACTATCTGTCTGTATGTCTGACTGTCTGTCTGTCTCTCTGTCTGTCTTCTATCTATCTATCTATCTATCTATCTATCTATCTATCTATCTATCTGTCTATCTATCTCAATGTTCCTGTTTTGTGGTATATTTGTGGTTTTGTGGTCCTTTTCACAAAGATCTGCAACAGAGTTGATGCACAAGGTGGGGTGGAAAGGATGAGAAGGAATTGGCAAGGTTAGAGGAATGGTCAAATGTATAGCAGCTTAGATTCAATGCTAAGAAGTGCAAGGTAATGTACCTGGGAAACAAAAACCCAGGGCAAGAGTACACAATGGGGGTGAGATACTAACAACAACAAAATGGAAAGGGACCTGGGGTAGTCATATCAGATGACCTAAAGGTGGCAAGCAATGTGAGAGGGCAGCAAGGAGGGCTGGGGGATACTGGGATGCATAGGGAGAGGCAACACCAGTAGAAAACAGGAAGTTGTTATCCTCTGTACAGACAGCTGGTGAGACCCCATCTGGAGTACTGCATGCAGTTCTGGAGACCCAATCTCCATAAAGACATAGACAGGATAGAAGCTGTTCAGAGGAGGGCAACTAAAATGGTGCAGGATCTGCACGGAAGACATATGAAGACAGACTTAAGGCGCTTAATATGTATAGCCTCGAGGAAAGGAGGAGAGGGGGACATGATAGAAACTTTCAAGTATCTCAAGGAATCAACAAAGTCCAAGAGGGTAGCATCTTTCAAAACAGAGGTGTGCAAGAACAAGGGGCACAATTTGAAGATAGAGGGGGCAGCTCAGAGGTATTTTAAGGAAGTATTTTTCACAGAGAGGGTTGTGGATGCATGGAACGGCCTTCCAGAGTAGGTTGTGGAGTCAAAACAGTGGTGGAATTCAAGCATGCATGGGACAGTCATAAGGCAATTCTAGGGGTGGGGGTAGAAGAAGTAGACTGCTGGTTAACTAGGATCTTCAGCTTATCCAGTAGGTAGGGAAATGGAAGACTGGGTGGGCCAAGCGGTCCATATCTGCCATCATATTCTATGTTTCTATGGTTGCATCCCTATAGTTAGGGTTGAATGGCCACTTCTATGTTAAACTCAAACCTTTGAACTATAATAACTTTACAACTGTTCAACTGATTTGCTTGAAATTGTACATGCAACATCAGGGATAACAAATCACTTGCAGTTCAAAGTTTCCTTCCAGTCAGATGAGTAGGTGCAGAGATACAGAGATAAAGAGTATGAAAAAATGTGAAAATTACCTTTTTTCACTTCCTTGTTACATTGCAGCACAAATACACTTTAAATTGTGGTGAGAAATTTTAGGGTAGAAATGTCTTGGGTCACAGATGTGCAGTTTGAAGGTTTGGTAAAAAAATATGAATCCATTCCTAAGTTATTGCAATTTAATTTCCCACTATCGTTAAAGGAATTTCACTCTCCAGTTAGATGTGAGCCTGAAAAGAGATCATTTGTTGCAATTGGGTAATCCTTTTTCACAAATGGTACATCCTGTATCACAAAGGGAAATATTTTCTCATGAAGCCACAATTTTGTTTTACAGTTAGTGAGGGGAAAAATTAAGTAACTGAATACAATTATGTGTTGAGTAGAAACCAACACAGGTAGCTTGCTTATTTGGACTCTCTCAGCTGGAGTCTGCATTTATCTGTTGAAAAATGCCCTTGAATTTTTGTTCAGATTATAAATCTTATCTTTTTCATGACTTGGATATGAAAAAAGATTGTCTTTCATACCATGAGTCATGAAAAGAACCCTTTTTCATGAAGTGAAATCTATCCCTGGTGTCTAGTGCCACCCCCACCCTCTGAACACTTGTCCTATTGATTCCCCAGTGTCCAGTGGCATCCCTCACCCTCTGATCCCTGTCCCCATTATGCCTTTTTATTATCCCTGATGTCTAATGGTACCTGCCACCCTCTGATCACTGTCCCCATTATTTATTTATTTATTTATTTATTATCCCTGGTGTCTAGTTACCCACCCTCCAATCACTGTCCTCAATTTTTTATTATCCCAGGTGTCTAGACCCCCCACCAAACAGTCGCTATCCCCATTGTTTTTTATTTTCCTGGTATCTAGTGGCATCCCTACATCTACAAATGCTGTCCCAGCCTGAAATAAAGAAAACAGTCCTCAGTGTCTTTTACCTACAGAAAGAAAATGGTCCCTCACCAATAAGATCCCAACCCCATCTCCCACTCAGTACCCCACCCCACACACCCAGTACACCCCACAGTCCCTCACTTACCTGAACAGGTCACAGAGTGCAGATCTACTCTCCAATCAAAGACACATCTTGCTAATGGAACCAACGACTACAATATGAGAAACCAAGGTAAATGCAGTTCAATTTGTTTCAATTGAGTTTTCAACTTTTGTGCGTAAGTTTTGAGAACCCTCCACATGAACAATATTGGTGTCATTTTACAAATCCTACCAGAAGGTGATTTTGTGGTCAGTTGGCAAAATCACCTTCAGGCCAGATTTAATCATTTTCACCATATTTGTTCATGAGGTGGGGCATTAGAAGGTGTGCTGAAAATCTGAGGTTAAAATATGTTAAAATGGCAAAATTGTGAGCATCTGTCGACATTTCACTCTGCTCATTTGTAACTTTCATAATTTTCAGTATTTTCACCACAAATTTTCAACATACAGCAGTCATTTCTTTACATCACCTCATGAACATGTCAGCTATCAGTTTTCAAATCCTTACCAAATGTGTTTTCTCACCTGTGACGTAGTATGACAAAGAGGTGGCACAGAACTACGTTTCACTGAGTTTTGAAAATTCTCTGCTCAGCGTTCATGAGGTGGGGGTAATAACAAGGCTGCTGGCCAATTTGGTTACTGTTTTTGGCTGAAATGGTTCCAAGGCAACATACATGTATGCATCTATGGAGGGACTGGACTGCAGGGCTCAGAAGGCTCTACAGTCTCACAGCCAAATGAAGATACAATTATACTATCTAAAAAGAAAAATATTTGCAAAAACTTTGTTAATGCAATAGTTAAGGTTGGTTACAGTGGCAAAGTAGTGGTATGTAGTGCTAGGGTTTGCAACAAAACACTCCAACCCACCCTGCAGGCAGCAACAGCAGTGTGGTGCCTAACGGATCTCATCCTAATGCTCCCCTCATTCTCATATACTGCACCCATCTCAGCTTATTTACTCATGAAATGGAGAAAGTGTTAGGGTTGAGAACCCCAAGGCACACCACACCCCTGTTGCTTATTTGCAGGGTGGGAATAGGATGTTAGGGCTGGAAACCTAACACCACATTTCTGCTTTTCTGTCTGTAACCACCCTAATTAGTGCATTAAGGAAGTTCTTTGAAAACAATATATATATATATGTATATGTGTGTGTGTATATATATATATATATATATATATATATGTGTGTGTGTATGATAGGGGACTTGATCACAATCCTATATTTAGGGTTGAGTAGGCACTTCTATGTTAAACTCAAACTTTTGTGCATTAATAACTTTGGACCCATTAAATGGATTTGTATGAAATTTGGTATGTGCGGTGGGGCATGGCAGATCTCTTGATTTGCCAAATTTCATTTTAGTCAACTAACGGTCTTTGCACATGATAACACTGAAAAATGCAATTTTCACCAGTTATGGGGGCAGTTTGGGGATTTTGTCTGTGGCACTGCATGGCCGTTGGTGGCATGCCACTCTGTTAGTTGGTTCATCTGAAAGAGTTTAGGTGAGCGAACATGCTACTTTTCATTTGGCGAAAAAATATTAATCCATTCAAAAGTTATTAAACATTTAAGTTCCAGTTATAAGTCAATGGGAACATTTATATGGTTATTTTGTGAATGAAGAATGGGGTTTTGGCCATCTGGTCCTCCTCACGATCAAAGAATTTGCAGTCTCACAGTCAAAGAATCTTTGATCGTGACACCCCATCTTGTTTTCATTTGCCATTGGAAAAAGTCAAATATCTCGGCTCAGGGGTGACTTCTGAAGTAAAACTTGGATGGGTTTTACTCAGGTGGCTTTGTTCTATTGACCCATGGCTGTGGTTTGCTTAGAAATGGTCAAAAATAGAGTTCTGGAAATTTTATTCTTTGATAGCTCTGCTAGATCTTTGATCACGAAGCCTGCAATTTTTGACCACGATCTTTGAGCGTGAGGCTGAGATTACAAAATTAACTTTCTCAGCTCAGGGTTGGTTATTTATACAAATGAGGTGGGTTTTGCTCAGGGCTCGTTCTATTGAGGCATGGAGTTTCACCATTTTTATTCTTTGACCACAAGCCTGCAATTTCTTTGATCGTGAGCCTGCAAATTCTTTGATCGTGAGAGTCTTTGATTGTGAGCTTTTGGCCATGAGGAGGACTAGATGGCCAGATGTGGAGAGACCAGATAGCTCAATTAAGAAATGTTTTAAAGTAAATATCTCTGAAACCATTTGGCCTTCTTACTTGAAGTTTGAATGTTGTTGACAGGATGTTCTGCAGATGTCAGTTAAGGTGTTTACATGTCGAACAGTATATTGTTTGCAGAGATATTGTGTGGTGCACTTTACAATTTCGGACAGTGTTTTCCATTGTGGTACTGGCTTGAAATTTATATGGTAGCTATCGTTACTGCCATGGATGTAGTTTTCAGTTGTTAGGTGACTAACATGTACACAAGTGTGGAATTCTGCAGAAATCGGCAAGTTGGTGGGGCGCATGTGCCTGAGGCCATGTGCTCCCACCAACTAATGTGTTTTATTTTTAATGAATTTGGAAGTTTGTGGGAGCACGGGCCTTGGTGACTTTACTTTTAATAATTTTGGAATTGATCATGAGGAGGACCAGATGGCCAAAACCCCATTCTTCATTTGCAAAATAACCATATACAAATTCCCATTGATTTATAATTGGAACTTAAACATTTAATAACTTTTGAATGGATTAATATTTTTCACCAAATGAAAAGTGGCATGTTCATTCACCTAAACTCTTTCAGATGAGCCAACTCATAGAGTGGCATGCCACTCAATGGTCATGCAGTGCCACAGACAAAATCCTGAAGTACCTATTCTCCCACCAACTTCTGCAGCTTTTTACTCTTATATTTTTCTCAAAAAGTAAGGAAATTCTATGCAAAAACTTGTTAATGCATCATTTAGGGTTAAAACCCCAAAAGTAAGGATATGAAACATTTAGGGTTGCCCCCTCCCCAGTGGTCCTGCCAGTCATCCAAAGATTGGCAGATGACGGAAGTGTGTCCTTGGGGTTGTGATGCCTAAATCTCACCCCATTCTTTTTCCTGTGGCTTGTCAATATGATTACAGATGCAACGGGCTGAGATTTAGGCCTCACAACCCCAAGGACATACCCTGTCAGCTGTCAATCTCAGGATGATGGGCAGGTCCACGGAGGGAGGGGGCAGTGTTAAATATTTTTTCCTTACTTTTTGTGTTTTAACCTAAATATGCAGTATCTGAGTGTTTTGCATATATATATATTATATATATATATATGTGTGTGTGTGTGTGTGTGTGTGTGTGTGTGTGTATATGTTCTTACCTGACACCATTTAACTTTAATGAATAATTGATACATGTCCTTAATTCAGTATGTTTTACCATGTGTGTTTTGTTTTTCTGTTCCAACGATTACCCTGTTTGTTTGTTTGTACTGCTGTTTTGATATGGAACCTTTGTAAAAGAGCCTCTTGGCTCAAAAGTAATAATCTGAAATGTGAAATAAATAAAAATATATCTATATCTATATATATATTCACTGGAAAGAACTATGTTAATGCATCAACTAGGGTTGAAGCAACAAAAGTTGGAAATAAGAAATTAGGGTTGAGCTTCTATCCGTCCTAACAACCCACCCCATCCTCCATACACTGACAGGCATTAGGCGTGCCATGGTGCTGTTAAGCGCAACTCTCTCCCTATTCCATGTGTAAATAGACTGACATGGTACAGAACGAATATTTCTGCTCAGCATTCACAAAGAGGGAGGAAGTGCCTAATCCAATTAACAGAAGCACCCTTGATGGGCGGTCTATCCCAGTCCTTTCACAGAAGAAAGGGTTCTGCAAGAACTCCTAAAACTGAAGGTGGACAAAGCAATGGGTCCTGATGGAATTCACCCCAGAATTCTAAAAGATTAAGGAAGGAACTAGTGAAACCACTGGCTACTCTTTTTAATAAATCATGGGAGGATGGTGTGGTACCCGAGGACTGGAGGAAGGCGGATGTGATTCCCCTTCACAAAAGTGGGACCAAGACAGAGCAGGAAACTACAGACCTGTCAGTCTGACCTCTGTGGTAGGGAAAGTGATGGAGTCACTTCTGAAGGAAAGAATAGTTGAGTACCTAGAGGTCAGTGGAGCACAGGATCCAAGGCAGCATGGGTTCACAGTGGGAAGGTCATGTCAGACGAATCTAATAGATTTCTTTGACTGGGTGACCAAAGTAGTAGACCAGGGAGGGCTGTGGACATGGCCTACCTAGACTTTAGCAAGGCATTTGACACAGTCCCACACAAAAGATTATTAGTCAAATTAACCAGCCTGGGAGTGGGTCCCAGGGTGGTAGCCTAGTAAAACATTGGCTGGACAACAGGACACAGAAGGTAATTGTAAATGGAGTCCACTCTGAAGAAAGGGTGGTTACTAGTGGGGTACCGCAGGGTTCAGTATTGGGTCCAGTCCTTTTAATGTCTTCATCAGTGACATTGCAGAGGGACTGGAAGGAAAAGTATGCCTTTTGCAGATGACACAAAGATCTGCAACAGGGTTGATACACAAGGAGGCGTGGAAAGGATGAAAAGGGACTTGGCAAGGTTGGAGGAATGGTCAGACGTATGGCAGCTAGGATTCAATGCAAAAAGTACAAAATAATGCACCTGGGAAACAAGAACACAGGGAAGAATACACAATGGGTGGGGAGGTAGTAACAACAACAAAATAGGAAAGGGACCTGGGGTAATCATATCAGATGACCTTAAGGTTAGCAAGCAATGTGAGAAGGCAGTAGGGAGGGCCGGGGTATACTGGGATGTATAGGGAGAGGCATCAGCAGCAGAAAACAGGAAGTTGTTATCCCTCTGTACAGACAGTTGGTGAGACCCCATCTGGAATACTGTGTCCAGTTCTGGAGACCCCATTTCCATAAGGACATAGACAGGATAGAGGCAGTCCAGAGAGGGCAACTAAGATGGTGCAGGGTCTGCAAAAGAGGCCTTATGAGGAGAGACTAAAGGAGCTTAATATGTATACCCTTGAGGAAAGAAGAGAGAGGGGACATGATAGAAACTTTCAAGTACCTCAAGGAATCAAAAAGTCCAAGAGGTAGCATCTTTCAGAAAAGAGACTTGCAAGAACAAGGGACACAATTTAAAGACAGAAGGAGGGTGGTTCAGGGCATTGTGAGGAAGTATTATTTCACAGAGAGGGTTGTGGATGTATGGAACAGCCTTCCTGAGGAAGTTGTGGGGTCTAAAACTGTGGGAGAATTCAAGAATGCATGGGACAGACATAAGGCAATTCTTGTGGGGACAGGAAGATATAGGCTGTTGGTTAACTAGGATCTGCGGCCTATCCTGTAGGTAGGAAATGGGCAGAACTAGATGGGCCTACCCAGGTCCTTATCTGCCGTCAAAGTCTATGTTTCTATGTTTCTATGTTTCACAGGAAAATGGGGTGAGAGTTAAATATAATGACCCCATGGCACACCCCGATACCTGTCAGTGTGTGAGTATGCAGGTGGGATGGTAGGGTTTGGGGTTAGTGCTCAGCCCTAACATCTCATTTCCTACTTTTGTCACTTCAACCCTAACTGATGCATTAACAAAGTTTTTGCAATGAATGTCCTTTATTTGTGAGAAAGTGTAATGCAACTGTTAACTGGTATGTGTTAGTGGGGAGCGCCCAGGCCGCAGTTGTAATTGTGGCTTCAAAACCCCATGCATGCTTAGCTGCAGGTAGCAAAAACCTGTATATCTCGCATTGTTTCTGTGGATATGGGCACTGAAAGTCACCAGTGTTATCCTATGGGAAAGATCTCAACTTTGTAATGGCATAGCTATGGAACTGATTAATGTTTTACAAACTAAACAGCATAATTTACATCTGTGGGACACCCACTTTATACCGTGCAAGTTGCAAGCCAAATGACCAAACCATTTATTTACAGCACACTGGCAAGGTCTTTAAATACCTAGTTAGTGGTGGCAAAATCCCATTTGCGGGTCAATTCCCATTCGAGAGCTGTCAAAATCGTCATTCACAAGAAATCCTTGATTATCAGATTTTGGCCATCTGGTCTGGAAGTCATGATCAAGGATTTTGTCAGCTCTAAAAGTTAGCTTTCAAAAGGGATTTTGACAACTTGCAAATGGGGTTTTGTCACCTTGCAAATGAGGAATTAAAAAATAATCTCCTTTGTGAGCTGTCAAAATCCTTTGTAAGTCGATCCTCTTTCACGAGGTGTCAAAATCCTGTTCATCTGCCAATCCTTGTTCAAAGAAGAGCCATCTGGTTGGGAAATGACTATCAATGATTTTGTCAACTCGTGGCCAGATGAAACTCATGAAGGGGATTTTGTCAGCTCACAAGGACTGTCAACTCACGAGGTTCAAAACCTGATCCCTTTCACAAACTGACAAACTCCTGTTCACAGAACAATCCTTATTCATGAGATAGGGCCATCTGGTCCATAATTCATGATCAAGGATTTTGTTACCTCAGTAAAGGGGAATGGTTTGCAAGTAGATTTTGTCACCTCGCGATAGAGGATCGGAAACAAGTCACGAATGAAGAATTTCAAACTTTATAACAGCCACTTTTGGCCAAAATGAAGGAAACAAAAGGTATGGGTTTGTAGAGGGTGTCACCCAGGAACAAAACCCATGCTTCATTACAAAGAAGTCAGCCATGGGGCAAAGCTACAACATTTTGTTTGGGGAAGATGAAAACAAGAGGGTGGCTCATGAATGAAAACTTTTTCCTCACGAATGGGGATTTTGTAAATCCTCATTTGCAAGGTGATAAAATCTTGATTGCAAGCTCAATCCCTTTGCAAACATACATTTAAATCTTAGACTTAAATGAGCATGCTTAAAACCCAGCAATTCAAAATTAAATGACTTTAGAACGGATTAATATTTTTTCACCGAACCTATTCTGGAGTGTTCTTTGAGCAAGCCTTTTCTACACTGAAAATTTCAGAGCAAAATACCAAACAGTGCGGCCACAGCATGATTAGTGTTGTGTGAAATTGAATATTTCTCAGAGTGAAATATCTCATGTAATTAACGACATCGAAATATTTAGCTTGGCTTAAATGTGAAATTTTGCCCATTGCCTAGAGAGAAATTTTGCCCCTAAGCCAGCAAAATTTCATCACTGCAGTTGAAATTTCACCACTGCTTGTGGAATTATGCCACCATGGGCAAAATTTTGCCTCCGTGGGCAACTTTTCACCATCTATGCTGGACTGGTGGACTGCGAAATTGCGGGTGAAATTGTGAAATTTCACTGCAGTTCGCTGAAACATTTCATGTAGTGAATTGGCAATTTCACCACAATTTCGCTGGCAAAATTTAATTTTGCTGCATCCCTAGCGCAATGGACACAAATCAGCAAAAAGAGCCAAAAACTTTGAAAAATGCATTTTTAGTGCTTTGTTGCAAGGCAAAATGCAAACCAATCGAAACGCAACTTGACAAATCAAGAGCTCTATACAAGACCACGCATTCCAAATTTCATGCAAATCCATTGAATGATCACAAAGTTATTAAGGTGCAAAATGTGGGGTTTAACATTAAGCGGCCTACTCAACCTAATGATATTAGTGCGACTGCATTATTATAATATATGCTTACATATATATATATATATATACACATTGCAAAAAAACTCTGTTAATGCATCAGTGCATCAGTTAGGGTTTCTAATATAACTCTCACCACATTCCATATAAACAAGCTGATATGGTACAGTACAGAAAAATTGGCTGAGAGTCAGGTCCTACAACCCCAAGGCACATCCCGATGCCTGTTAGTGTGTGGAGGGTGGGAGGGTGGAGAGGGGTGGTATGGTTGGTAACCCTAACATTGAATTTCCTGACTTTGTCCCTGTAATAGAAACCCTAACTGAGGCATTAACAAAGTTTTTTGAACTATATGTCTTTTCTTTTTGAACTAGTATAATAGTATCCTTATTTTACTGTGGTAGCATAGGGTCCTTCAGAAATTTTGAATGTTAATAACTTTGGAACCATGCAATGGATTAGCATGATGTTTGGCATGCATGTTCAGGTGACAGCACAGAGGCCAGGGGCCCATGCTCCCACTTATGGATACTATTTTGCAAAACTGGTAGCATACAGCCCTCCTGTGATATATCTTTGTGCTTATGAGTAGATAGAGAGTGCAGGGTCAAGAGGGCCCGCACTCCCACATACAGTATGGCTATGAATAACATAGAGAATAAAGTACAGGGTGGTGTGTTTAATGAGAGTTTACACACACACCGAGGGGTTAGATGCTTCATAAACCCCAAGAGCGAAGTTTCGAGGGGTTTGTGCAAAGCATCTAACCCCAAAGGGTATGTGTAAACCTTGAGTTTAACACACTACCCCATATTTTATATTATATAATTGATGGCTCTCCCATTTTTGGCCACAGCAATTATATAAAATAAAATAAAATCAGCAGTTTCGTGTGGTTATTTAGTATGCACCACTTTATTTTTCATCCGCTGGATTTTCAATTTGGGTGGCTTCACTTATTTTTTTTAACAATGTTCAAAGTCCCCCATCTGTAAAAAGCAGTGCTCATTTTGATTTTTTTTAAATTACTCACCGCTGTGTTTCTTTGGGCTCCACTGTGGAAGGCTTACGAGCCAGGAAGAGAGCAGGTGTGAGGCACATGTGCAGAGGAGGAGAACGTGTGCATGTTTGCTGTTATAAACGCTCCTTTATAACAGCAAATTATGCCACGAGTCTCTCAATAGGCAAAAGGGGAGAGCCATTAATTATATTATACTTTTCAAAAAAAAAGGAAAATATGGCAGCTCATGAGAAGGATTTGGCTCAAAAGGGATCTTCACAGCTCACAAAAAGGGATTTTTAAAGTTTTCTGTTTCTTTCCTGCCTCACTGCAAAGAAATAGTTAAGATTTTTGGCCTCAGATTTGTAGGGTACTAAAGGGTTGCCCCACAAATGTGACTTCAGCTGGAATGTTGAAAAAATTTACATCGGTTCTGTAGTTATGACATTACAAAAATCAGAAATATCATGTTGTATATCATCATGGTGGCACTTTGTGTGCATTAATAACTTTGTAGCTGTTCTTGCAATTTACATCAAACCTGGAATGTGCCCTCAAAGATAATTGGTTTCTTGTTATGCCAAGTTTTAGTTTTATTGGAGTGCATCTCTGGAGATATACAGTCCCAGAATGTACATCCCCATTTTTGTCAAATTCTTCCTTCAATTGTTTCAATTTATGCATTAATACCTTTGCAGCTGTTCTTGCACTTTACATGACATTTTTATGTACCCTCAAAGACTAATGGTCTCTTGCTATGCCAACTTTCATTTTGATTGGGAGTGCATGTCTTGAGATATGCAGTCTCAAAATGTGTACATCGTTTGTTCTCAAATCCTTTGTTACACATTTGCACTTTAATAACTTCACATATTTTCTTGTAATTTGCATGACATTTGGCATGAACCCTTAAGGAATAATGGTCTCTTGATATGCCAAGCTTCAGTTTGATTGGGTCAGCACAGCTGAAGCAATGCAGTCCCAAAATGTGTAGAACACCATTTGTTGTCAAATACGTTCTTCACTTTTATGTTCAGCTTAATAGTTTGTGCTTCAATAACTGAAAAATTAAGGTGATATGTAAGAAATATGCCATGCCCCATCATGAAGCAGACATCTCAAGAAGTTGTTAAGTTCCATTTCCGTTGCATTTGAGGACATGGAGACATAGTGTCCCAAAATGTGTAAATTACCATTTTTATATATATATATATATTATACTTCCATGGCAGTGCCAGTATAGTTAGGGTGAAAGGTAATCTCTATGTTAAACCAAAGATTTGCATGTTAATAACTTTGGAATTGTTAAGTGGATTTGCATGATGTTCAGCATACATAATGTCTAGAGGTTGGTCTCGTGACCTGTTGAATTTTGTGGGATTCCGTTCTGTAGTTTCTGAGATATAGTGTTGAAAAACAGAACAATCCGTGTTTTGACATGTCTTTGTCCACTTGGATCTCAGAAATGGCTTTAGGTTATGGTATGAAATTTTCAGGGTAAAATAGCATTTGCCTCACAAATGTGCCATTTGAAGTTTTGGTGAAAATATATTAATCTGTTCAAAAGTTATTAAACTTTACAGTTTCCCATTATAGCCTATGTGAAAAAAATATATGATCTGAAAGTGAAAGCAGGTAAACAGCCCACAAAACCAGTGTCTTTGCCACTTCAAAGCAAGAAAACAGTTAAGACTTTGGGGTTGAAATGTGCAGGGTGGCAAACTCTTGCCCAGAGATGTGCTCTTTGCTGGTTTGTTGAAGAAATGCACACTGGTTCCATAGTTACAGTATTCCAAAGTTGCAAATTTTTCCATAGGATAACATTGTGGCTGTCATGGCATCTTTTGGCAGCTAAATCTTGATAACGGTTCAAGACATGGATTTTCGCTAAGCACAGCTTGTGTACTAAGCATGCATGATGGTGGCCAGGTCATGAATACAACTCTGAAGGAATTTTTTCAAGAGTTGCTATGGTTACTGAGATATTACCACATTTCCAGTACAAAGGGTTACTTGAATGTCACTAGGCCTGCGCTACTGCATGTGTCTGTATTTATGGGTAGGTGGAAACACAGAGCCCAGAGAGCCTGCGATCCCACCTATGTATACCATTTATGCTAAACTGGAAGCACAGGGCATCCTGTTCTATGCCTCTACACTTCTGTGTAGGTGGGGAGTAGGATCCAGAGGGCCCGTGCTCCCACTTATGAATACCATTTGCAAAACTGGTAGCACAGGGCCTCCTACGATATGTCTCTATGCTTATGGGTAGATGGCTGCTCAAGGCCAAGAGGGCTCGAGCTCCACATACATAATGGATATGAGTAACATTACACTTTCTCAAAAAGAAGGACATTTTGAGAGCTGATGAAAGGGATTTGGCTCATGAAAGGATTTTGACAGCTCATGAAAGGGATTTTATAGTTTTCTATTTGTTTCTTTCCCACTTCACTGCAAATAAATGATTAGGACTTCAGCCTCAACTTTGGAGGGTACAAAGGGGTTGCCTCACAGATGTGACTTATGCTAGTTTGGTAAAAATTTACATCAGTTTCACAGTTATAACATTCCTTAATTTAGAAATGTTATGTTGCATATCATTATGGCTGCATTTTGTGCATTAATAACTTTGTAGCTGTTCTTGCCATTTACATCAAATTTGGAATGTGCCCTCAAACATGAATGGTCTCTTGATATGCCAAGTTTCAGTTTTATTGGGGTGCACCTCCGAGATATACAGTCCCAAAATGTGTACATCCCATTTTTGTTAAATTCTTTCTTCAATTGTTTCAAGTTGTGCATTATAACTTTGCAACTGTTTCTTTATATCATATGTGGCATTTACCCTCAAAGACTAATGGTCTCTTGATATACCAAGTTTCATTTTGATTGAATTGCACCTCTAAAGATATCAATCCCTAAAGGTGTACATCCTCATTTTTGTCAAATACTTTCTTTGATTGTTTCACTTTGTGCATTAATAACTTCGCAGCTGTTCTTGTACTTTACATGAAATTAGGTATCTACCCTCATAGACAAATGACCTCTTGATTTGCCAACTTTCATTTTGATTGGGAGTGCCCATCTTGAGATATGTAGCCCCAAATGTGTACATTATAATTTTTTTAAATTCTTTCCTTGTTTTGCATCTTGCACTTTAATAACTTCACAGATTTTTTTGAAATTTGCATGACATTTGGCATGCACACTCAAGGACTAATGGTCTCTTGACATACCAAGTTTCATTTTAATTGGGTGTTCACCACTGGATAAATGCAGTCCCAAAATGTGCAGATCATCTTTTATTGTCAAATTATTTATTCACTTTTATGTTGAGCTTAATAGGTTGTGCTTCAATAACTTTGAAAAGTTCAGGTGAGATGCATGAAATTTATCATGCTCCATCATGAAGCAGACATCTCATCAATGTGTAAGTTTTGTTTCAGTTGCATGTGAGGACATGGAAATATAGTGTCCCAAAATGTGTAAATCACCATTTATTCAACACATCACTTTCCTACCTGCAGGTTATACTGTTTGACCACTAGAGGTCACCAAAACACTAAATTTCTCTCTTACTGCTCCCTCACCTCCACACCATTTGGAATTTTGTTCTGACATTTTCAGGGTAGAAAGAGCTTGCCCCAGAGAACAAGCCAGTACTGGTTTGGTGAATAAATATTAACCTCTTCCAAAATCACTCAATTTTGAAATTTTGGGTTCTGAGCATGCTCAGTTCAGTTTTTTGCATAGCTGCACAGTGGGAAAAGGGATTTGGACACATAAAATGATTGCAAAAGGGATTTTTAAGTCCCTCCTCATGAGAAAAATACCTTTTCATGAGCTGCCATCTTGTTTTCATTTTTGCCACAAACAAAACATTATAACTTGCACCAGGGATGTCTTCTGTAGACATCCAAGTACAGATTTTGCTCAGGGATGTCCCTACAGATGCCTTTGGTTTGGGTTAGGGTTCTTCAAAAATTGTAATTTTAAAGTTTAAATATCCCTTTTCACGATTCCATTCCAGTTCTTTTTACGAGCTGTCAAAATCCCTTTTCCTGAGGGGAGGATCACAAGACCCTACTGCGTGAAAAGATTGGCTCATGAACAAGGATTTTGACAGCTCATGAAAGGAGATTAGCTGGCAAAAGGATTTTGACACCTCACAAAAGGGATTTTAAAAGTTCACTGCTAAGAAACTGTATGGAATTTCAGGTTGAAATTTTCTGAGTAGAAAGGGCTTGCCCCAAAGATGTGACTTTTCTTGTTTGGTGATTAAATTTAAATTGGTTCCATAGTTATAAAATTCCTAAGTTTAGAAATTTCCATATGATAACATTGTGGTGTTCGCGATGCCTTACAAAGTAACACAACAGGAGAGGGATCTGGGAATCATAGTCTCCTCCAACCTTAATGTAGGAAACCAGTATAGCAGGGTGGTGGAAAGGCCAATGGAATGTTGGCATGCATAGGCAGAGGTATTACTAGCAGACAGGGGAAGGTAATTATGCCCTGTACAAAGCTATGGTGAGGCCTCAAATGAAGTATAGGGTCCAGTTCTGAGACCACACCTCTGCAAGGATATAGGTGGAATGGAGAGGGTTCAGAGAAGGGCAACCAAGATGATGCAGGGTATGCAGGGGAAGACATATAAGCAGAGGCATAAGGAGCTGGACCTGTACATGCTGGAGACTAGGAGGAAAGGGAGACATGATTAAAACTTTTATGTATGTGAAGGGGCTGAAAAAGTAGGGGAAGGGCATAACTTAAGAAGAAGGAAGGGGCCAGAACTAGACAGCATAGCCTCTGACTGCAGGAAAAAGATACACAGGCAATGTAAGAGGGCAATTTTTCACAGAGAGGGTGGTGGAGCCCTGGAACAGACTACCAGATGAAGGGGTGGGGGCTAAATCAGTGGAAGGACTCAAAAGGGCATAGAACAGACATATGGAGCTAAGTAATGGGGTGAGGGTGGAGATGTATGCAGGGAAATGGAGCAGAATAGATGGGCCGGTGTGGTCCTTTTCCACCATAAAGCTTCTATGATTCTTTTGGCAGATTGATCTCGAAAATGCTTTGAGATATGGATTTTCTCTGAACACAGCATAATACACCTTTTGTGTACTAAGCATGAGTGGAGGTGGCCAGATCATAAATACAACAAAGTTGCTATGGTTACTGAGATATAGTGGTGTGCAAAGTGGCCCCAATTCACTCCACAAAGTGATCTGAGGAGTGAAGGTGAATTCACAGAGTGCTCCGCAACACGAAGTGGAGTACTTGCATTATTAATGGGTAATCTGAGTCCATTGAAAACAATGACTTCACGTTACTCTGCCTTCCCAAACCACTACTCCACCAATTCTTAAGGTGAAATACATTGAAAACAATGTACTCCGCCTCACTTCACCTTGTTTTAAAGTTCCAAAAGCGAATTTTGCAGTGATTCATGGGATTTCAGATCACATGGGCTCTAGATTTTGTGCAGACCTCCATTTGGGGTAGTGTGTGTGTAGAGCTGTAGGAGACAATCTGCTCTGAGAGCTCTGTGATTGAAACCTTCTAAAAGCAGTTAAAAAAGCCTTTTGGGGTCATTTGTTTTGCTGAAACTTTAGTTCATCGATTATAGGAAACCCTCCTGTGCTCATATCATCAAGCGCTTATTTTGTGCGTGGATTTTGAATGTTATTGTACAATATTCAGTTTTTGTACTTAGAGACAATGGAAGTGTGCTTTGGGGAGGGTGTATCTGTGGTGTAGGTAGTTTAACTTGGAGAAAAGACAGTGCTTTCTGTTTTGGTGATATTTTTCTTGTATAACTGTTAATGTACACAGTAACATTTTTAATAATTCTTTCCATTTTCTTGCTGATTGTCGTGGTGCAGCAGTGCATAATTTTAGTTTCTTTAAAATATATGGTTATATTACTGAAGTTTTCAATTTGCTACGCATTACTTAGTGTGTGTGTGAGTATGTGTGTGATGCGTGTCATCAAATCAGACACCTATTATTGTAACTAAAAGTCTTTTATGTATTTGCCCTCAATGTGACAAGGTACCTTTGGAAATGAGCCTCTGGCTCAATGGTTGTAAACTGTTGTACAAATAAATAAATAAATAAATAAAATTGTGCCACATAATTTCAGCACTGTGAACCTGATATCCATTGCAGCTGTGTAATTTTGTACTTCTTTGTGGTATCTTTACTAGTACTAGTGACTGTTACTGCAGCAGTGCAGTACACTGCCCCCCTCTGACCTTCCCCAACCGTCAAAGAAATTATTTTCCAGATTT
Organism: Neoceratodus forsteri; assembly: GCA_016271365.2. NCBI lineage: Eukaryota > Metazoa > Chordata > Ceratodontiformes > Ceratodontidae > Neoceratodus > Neoceratodus forsteri. The sequence continues at coordinate 1,236,496,871 of CM057453.1, read as the reverse complement.
GAATTTCTGATGGTGAGCACTGGTTAAGTGTTGTGCCTTTGCATCTGCATCTCTTCAGTGCACAGCGCAATCTTAATCTGTCTTTGTATACGCATTTCTTTAGGGCCCAATCTCCATCTCTAACTTAAGTCACAGTTGTTTCTTTGGCTTCCCTTCAGAGTACTAGATAGGTGTGGTGCATAATTCTGAATGAACACTGAACTCATTAATATGCGTTTTAAGTCAGGACCATCATCACAAGTCACTGTGATACAAATCATGTTCTTCATCATCACGGTCACAAATGCAGTCACAAATCATGATTTACGATCACATCACTAATCACATTAATTTTTTTAATAGTTACTTGGATATATTTTAAGCCTGTTTTGTAGTATCTCTCCATGCTTCACCACCCCACCATTGTACTCATTAATGAGCGTTTTTAAGTCAGGGAGTTTTGTGCCACACCTCATCGGGGCCCAGGAAGTACAGCCGTAGGCATTCATGTTTCTTCATCATCACAGTCACAAATGCAGTCACAAATCATGATTTGCGATCATGTCACGAATCACAACATTATTTTTTTAATAGTTACTTGGATGTATTGTAAGCCTGTTTTGTAGTATCTCTCAAGGCTTTACTATCCCACCATTGTACTCATTAATAAATGTTTTTAAGCCAGGGATTTGGACAGTGTCTGCAGTACATACACAGACTGGAAAGAAGACTGACTGCACACATGCAGTTTAACACAGTATACTTGCACTGCTCAGAATACAAAGTGTCACGACACGGTAGACAACAAAAAGGCATAATTACATACAAGGGTCAGGATGGTGGAGGAATACATTTTATAACACAGCAAGGAAGGTGTGGGGAACATGGTGTGAGGAAAAAAAACTAACGTGGGATTCCATGGTGATTTAGCAGCAATTCCAGCATTGACATAATTTGCAGCTGATGTCCCTCTATGCTATCCTGGTGGAGCAGCAGGTACTGCTGTGGCCCGCCTCTTCTTAGGGATGCTGCCATGCACAGCTGCACCCTCTGCCACAGAATGGCTAACAGGTGCAGACATGGTCCATTCTGGTGCAGCCTGCCACTCCAACTGGTGGTGATTGAGCGTATGAGTGTGACTGGCCCCCAGTCCCCAGGTGAGTCCCCAGGGCCACAGTGCACCTCCACCTCAAATAGGCAGCACCTGACCACACTGCTGTCCCCTGACACAGTCAAAAACTGCCAAACAATGGAGGTGTGGGGAGAACCAGGCACAGGCAGGAAGGGCCAGATGAATTGGCAGTTGACTGGTCACGGTGCTGAACAGGGATGGGATCCATGGGCCTGGGGAACAGGTACATCCTGCTCTAGAGGACATGGTGCTGGACTTGGTGGTGGTGGCTCAACTGTCTCAGAGTCAGGACAGGAGGCAGTGCTGGTCCTGCTTCTGGGGGCAAACAACTAACTACTTATAAAAGTAAGAAAATTAAGTTTACAGAAAGAACAAATTAAGTAAAAAGAGTACAGAAAAGACAAAAATGTTGCTTTTAAAAAGCTGTTGGGTCTACTTCAAAGTTTAAATCTCAAAGTATCAGCAGTCACAAACACACCTCTCTCTCTCTCCGTCTGCACAGGAGAAAGTGAAAGCGTCTGCTTGTATGACTCACTTCCTTCCTGCCTAGCTAAAGAGCATGTGACTTACAGTACGGTAAGCCATGTGATATGTGGGGGCTGCAAATCTGAAACACCAAGTGAATCACTTAGAATCATAATGAGGAATGAAAGTCCATTAAAACAATGATTTTGCCTTACTTCATGTTGTCATTCTGCCTTCATGCGAAGTGGTAATGACAAGGCAAAGTAAGCACTTTGCGTACCCACTCCATGTGGCCAGATGTAGCAGCAGCAGAGTGCCACTTTACATTCACTTTGCGGTGGAATTTAAATTCGTTGCATCTCTACTGAGATATCGTCACATTTGTAGTACAAGGGTTACTTGGAATGTCTCAAGGACTGTGCTATGTATCTCTACATATGGGTAGGGTGCTCCCACCTGCATACCATTTTGCTAAACTGGGAGCACAGGACCCTCCTGCACTATGCCTCTACACTTATGGGTGGGTGGGAGTCCAGGGCCCAGAAGGCCCATGCTCCAACTATTGATCTGATTATGCAAAACTGGGATCATATGGTCCTCTTGTGCTATGCCTCTATATTTATGGGTAGCTGGGAGAGCACCACCCAGAGGGCCAGTGCTACAACTTGTAGATACCATTATGGAAAGCTGTGAGCAAAGAGCCCTCCTGCGCTATGCCTCTACTCGTGTGGGTAGGTTGGAGCACAGGGCTCAGAGGGCCTGTGCTCCCACCTATGCATACCATTTTGATAAACTGGCAGAACAGAGCCCTCCTGTACTATGCCTCTACACCTATGGGTTGATGGGAGCTCACTGGGCCTGAGCTCCCATCTGTGGATCAGTTATGTAAAACTGGGAGCACAGGACCTGTTGTGCTACAGTATGTCTCTACATTAATGCGTGGGTGGGAGTATGGGTGCAGGTCCTACTCTCCACCAATGGATTCCATTTTGCAAATCTGGGAGTATAGGGCCCTACTGCACTATGTCTCTACACTTATGGTGGGTGGAGGCCCAGGGCCCACGCCCCAGCTATGGATACCATTATGCAAAACTCAGAGCAAAAGATACAGGTATCATTACACTTTCTCATAAAGAAGAGAAATTCACTGCAAAAAACTCTGTTAATGCATCAGTTAGGGTTGTCGTTACAGGAATAAACATTTGGAAATTTGATGTTAGGCTTACAAACCCTACCCCCATTCCCACCCTCCACACACCAACAGGCATCTGGGTGTGCCTTGGGATCATCAGGCCTAACTCTCAACCTATTCTCCTATACTGTACCACCTCAACTTCCTTACACATGTAATGGCATGACAGTTAGAGCTGATGATTCCAAGACACACCCCAATGCCTGTTGGTGTGTGCAGGGTGGGAGTAGGATGGTGGGTGGTAGGGTTGGTAAGCCTAACATCAAATTTATAACCTTTTGTCACTGTAATGACAACCCTAACTGATTCATTAACTTAGTTTTTGCAATGAATGTCTATATCTATATATAGTCTTTGCAAAAAACTACGTTAATGCATCAGTTAGGGTTGATTTCAAGCCATTAAATGGAGGGACATATGATGTTGGGTTTCAACCTAACACCCCACCACCCTGCACACACCAACATGCTCAGGGGTGCCTTGGGGTCATCAGCCATAATGCTCACCCCAATCCATAGCAAATAAGCTGTGATGGGTACAGAATACTCAAATGGGGTAAGGTTTATGGCTGACAAACCCAAGGCACATCCCTGATGCTGTTAGTGTTTGCAGGGTGAGGTGGAGTGTTATGGTTGGAAACTCTAAAGTCATATTTCCCTCCTTTTATGGATTGATATCAACCTAACTGATGTATAAACATAGCTTTTGCAAAGAATTTCCTACTCTTTGAGACTGTATAATCTTAGCCTTATTTGCCTGTGGGAGTGCAGTGCCCTTCAGGCCATGGCTACCATCCTGCCATAGATGCATAAGTATGAGGAAGTGCCTTGCACTCCAGTTTTTAGGACATCAGTGACCAAATCACCAGCATAGCCATCTTATTACCCCACCTCATGTACCTGGTACAATACATTTTAATTCCCTGCCAAATGTAATTATGTGCAACTGCAAAAGCCATTCTGTGCCAAGTGGAAAACACATGTTGGTCAGGATTTGAAAATGACAGCTCTGACATACATAAAGAGGGGTAAGAAGAAGTGTATTATGAACATTTGGGATAAAAGTCTTAACATTTCCAAAATTACAAGCATGAGTAGCAAACTGCAAACAAATGGTCATAACTATGCCATGTGTACATATTTTGATCCCAGATTTTCAACACAGCCTTCTTATGACCCCACTTCATGAACAACATGACTGCCATTATATGTCCATGCTCCAGGCACTTCCTTAGTATGAACCTTGATATGAAAACACAGTAAGTCAGGATAATAGCTTTGTCATTTTTTAACATTTTGGTCACCCTTTCACCACAGACTTTATTTACACACCTCAGGAGGAACAAAAGAGGTGTAATTTTCCAAATTCCTGTGAAACATATTTTTGCAGTAAAAATCACCTCTTGGATTGCATTTCAAAAGTTAATAAGGTGGGACAATAGAATTACTATGTTGAATAATGTGGGTAAAAATTTCAAAAGCAACAAAATTATGATAAAGCACTGAAATCATCAGATCTTGCTCATAATTGTGCCCTTTTCTAAAATGCTTGACCCAGAACGTTCAACATAACCATTTTCAAAACTTATCCAAATGTGTTTTCATGATTGTGCCCTCAAAATGCCATTTTGTGCAGGATTTCATAAATGACTCCTACCATGTTCATAATTGGAGGTAAAAAGGTCTACATTAAAAATGTGGGTCAAAAATCTCAAAAATAACAATGTTATGAAGAATCATGAGCATTTTTCAATGATTACTCATAATGTTACAATTGTTTATGTATTTTGAATCCATAGTTTCAATATAGTTTATTTTTACCCCACCTCAAGAACATGGCAAAATTATGGCAGGTGTCATTTTGGAATTTCCCTCACAAGCTTGTTTTTATGACATTCTACAAAATCATGTTCTGGGTGAGAGTTGATAAATGACACCAGTCATGTTCATGGTATCTTGAAAATTGATAGTCACAGTCTTAAAAAACATATTACGTGCAAAACACTTCCCCTATGGAGTTGTTAGGTGCAAATACATACACACAGTAGTCCCTGGTGTATCCTGTCCCCCAATTGCAAGTATTGCCCATGTCCATGCAGCAATCCCTGGTGTCAAGCAACCTCCCCACTGCAGCACTGAACATTCCCCAACCCCCAACCCTGATCAAACACTTCAGTGCTGAGGGAGTGCATACAGCAATTGGCACAGCCCTCTGAATACCTCCTTGGCTGGCACTCTATGTCCAGAAGGGAGGGGTGTCTTATTTATAGAACAGGGCATGTGAGGCTGCACCAGTCACTGTATGCACTCCCATAGCACCAAAGTGTCTGGTAAGGTGATAGAGGTTTAGATTTTTTGTGACATGGAGGGTGCTTGATGCCAGGGATATCTCCTTGGACAGGGGCTTCACTGGCAATTGGGGACAGAATACACCAGGGACTGCTGTGTGCATTTGTATTGTATTTTCTGCACCATACAGGTTTCTTAAACCATCATCACAGGGCTGGATGATATGTCTGTTACGAGGATAGGGAGCAGTGACTGGGGGACCACTAGATGCCACGGACATGTTGTACCCTTAATGGGAAGGGATCATGGTGGGTTGGACACTGGGTACCTGGGGTTCTATATGTTTGGGAGTCTGTTTATTGATGGAGGAGACCACTAGGCACCAGGGAGTACTTCACTGGGCACAGTGATGGTGATTAGGGGGTGGGGACCACTAGGCACAAAGGATTTGTACATTGGGCATGGGGACAGAGCTTGAAGGAAGGAGATCACTGTGCAGCTGAGATGTCAACATATCCATGAGACTGGACAATGGGGGCACTGTGCTACCCTGCCTTCACTACCATTGCAAATAAGGCTATAATGGGCATGCAAGTAGCCCCTTAACGTGTTGCATGCCCAGTGGGGTCATTTGATGGCATCCTCTGAATATTGCAAATAGTGCCCCAACACTATCTACTCTGGTGGCATTACTCCTGTATGCAAGGATCTATGTCAGGCAGTGCTATTTACCTTAGCATTGTACCAACATGGTCCTATATTCATTCATATTGTGCCAGTGCACTAACTGCCTACATATAGCATCCTTGCACTCCTGGGCAGTTACAAAGTACAGCACAAACCTTTGCACTCTGCTTTGTGCTTTTCAATATTGAGAACCATGTGTTTGCTTATATACAGTAACAACTTGCTTATGAGTTTTATTTTTATCAGCGTCCTCCTCAAGTATTACCTTTTACTTGCTTGGATTACTTAGGATTGGCTATCCAGGTTAGCACTGACTCCTATTTCTGAACTCACTGCTACAGTTGTGGAGTTCACACACAGTAATTAGAAAAGATCTGATGCCTATCTTTTCCTTGAGAAAATGTGAAAAAATGTTCAAAATATACTATATTTTTGAGTAAGGGAAAATATTTTTCCCTTTGAGGATGATTTCTGCATTCCCAAATGTTAACTTTTTTTTTCCAATTGTTTAACCAGGAGACACATTAAGCTGAAGCTTGTTTACAGGTGTGACCTGGGAGCACAAGGAAGTTAAGTGACTTGCTCAGGGTCACACAGTGTATAGATGGGGCTGTGGGATTCAAACCCAGGTCTTCAGATTTGCAGCTGAGAGCCTTAAAGCACTGCACTTTACTGCCTCCCTTAACTTGCCTAAAGTGTGACTGTAAAGTCAAGTTTGGATTAAATCTTGCATATGACACTGCAAAATTTGCATGTCTATTTATCAGACTTATACAAATGCCTAAAAATGTACATCAAGTGCATTTTAACTACTGTCTATACTCTTTGAATGATGTACCTTCCATACATTCTGACAATATTCTTATAAAGAGCATTTTGGAGTATGTCCTGTGGAAATCCTAACCTGATAAGATGGCAGTATCCCCTTCCCAGTCTACTTGGAATTCATGTCACAATATTTATTTCCCTACCCATTATTTTTATTTATTTATTTATTTGTTCTAAGATTACAAATACCTTTGAGCCGAGGCTCTTTACAAAGGTTTTACGTCACTGGTACAATTGAGACAATCATAAGCCAAGATAACAGTTTATAAAATTAAAAAACACATAGTCTTGTAGATGAAAAAGAACAATAAGGTGAAACTTTAGGGAGGAAAGGGAAAGGAGGAGGGTGAAATCAGGGATACTAAGTGGATGGGAGAAAAGGGAGGTAGGTTGGGTGGTACAGAGAGGAGGAGAGGTGTAAGGAGGATAAGAATAGAGGTAGTGCAGCCGGGTGGCATTTGTCATGGGCCAGCAGGGGAGGTGAAGATGGTGGGGGGTGCTGGCAAAGTGCAGGAGTAGATGTGGATCCAAAGGGCATCTTCAGCTATGGAACCGAAGACATGTTTAGCCACAACAGTCACAGAGGTTGGAGGCAGTGAGTGTTAGGCGGAGACGAGTCTTAAAGTGCTGACGATAGTGAGGATGTGATGTCACTGGGAAGACCATTGTACCAACTAGTGGCCCGGTGAGCAAAGAATCTTTGGCCTTGTGTTGTGTGGCAATGCGGATTTGCAGAAGCTGACGTTTCGATCGCCTGGTATGTCGGGTATGGATTCTCGGTTGTATGAGGGCACAGACTCCGGGGAGCAAGGCCCAGCAAGATTTTCTTAGTAGTAATACAAGTTTGGTGTTTTATTCGATTGGCAAGATTCAACCATCCAGTTTGAGAATAGAGGTCACAGATGTGAGTTAGGCGTTGGGAGCCAGTGACAAGTCGACAGGCCTTGTTGAGGGTGGTGGATACACGCCTGAGTGCCATAATCAGTGATGGATATGATGGAGCTCTGGACAGAGACAGCGAGGGCTTCGGGTGTCAGGTGTTTCCTATGATGGAATAGCAGGCCTAGCCTGGAGTTAGCAGCTTTGGTGACATGGTCGATGTGGGCAGTGTAGGAGAGGTGAGGGTCAAGGGTGATCCTGAGGTATTTAAAGTTTTTGACCTGTTCCAGTGCAGCACCTTGTCTGGTGATAACGGAGAGTTGGAAGTGCTTATGTTTATTATGGGAGCTGCTGAAGATCATGGCCTTTGTTTTTGTTTTTTGATTAAGGATCAGTTTGTGCTTATGAACCAATTCTCAACCGAGGAGAAGCGAGTTGGAGATTTTCTTGCAATTTCTTCAGGTCCTGGTGTGTGGCAAGGATTACTACATCATCAGCATACAGGGTGACATGTTCAGTGCAGGAGTCTGGTAGGATGTTAAGGAACAGGCTGAAGAGTAGGAGGCCCAGTATTGAACCCTGGGGATTCCAGAGAGGACAGATTTGTAATCAGAGTGCACATCTCCAATTTTACATGCTGGGAGCGGTTTTCAAGATAGCTTTGAACCAAAAGACTGAATCTTTGGACAGACCAGCTTTTTTAGTTGGCTCAGCAGGAGGGAGTGGGGACAGTATCGAAGGCTTTGGTCAGGTCAATGAAAATAGCACCAGTTAATTGTCCATTGTCGAGGGAGCTGTGAATGGAGCCAGTGAATTTGAGTAAGGCAGAGGATGTACTATGGCCTTTTCTAAAGCCATTTTGCTGTTTACAGAGAATATTATAATTGTCCAGATGCTTGGTAAGTTGGCCTGCTGCTATACATTCCAGTGCCTTCGATAGGGGAGGCAGAATGGAGATAGGGCAGAAGTTCACATGGTCAGCCTTATTACCACTTTTGTGAATCGGGTTAACAGTGGCCATTTTCCATTTGTCCGGAATTGGCTAGAGGAAAGAGAGATTAAAGATCTTGGTGAGGGGCCAAGTACCTCCTCAAGCATTAGGGCCAGTAGCTTGAGGTCAAGTGTGTCATTGCTTGTTCTAGATTTGCTGATGGCTTTGGCAACGTAGTTTTGGACTTTATGTTTCTTTAGTGCTTTAAAGTAGAAGGGTGGATGACAGGTGTGGGTGGAGGAGTTGGGGGATGGGAGTTGACACCTCCTACCCCAACTTCCTCTTCCACCAAAGAAAATGTCAGTCTGCAGCACTCTCCTCAGGTGTGTAGAAGGGCATGTCCTCTAGCTTCCTCTATCCAACTCCCCAGTTTCATTTCTGTAAATAGCTGAGAAGAACCAAGATTCTGACCCTATTGCTGGCTGTGTGAACAATAAAAGAATCACAGCCCTACCAAATAATGGCCTGCATACAATGGGATACAGCCACTAGTCTATCAAAATACCAGTTATAAAAATAAAAGAAATATTTCCATGCATGAATGTGGAGAATGGTCTTCCTTAGGGAAATCCATCCTGTAAATCTTTGGTGCATACTATATAAGGAGAAGAACACAGCAAGTTCTGGCAACACAAAGCACCATAAGATCTATTAATTCATGGCTAAGAGGGTGAACAGAAATGGAAGGACACATATCTGACCTATTAGGCAGACCAATGATAAAATGTAAAATAATAAGCAAATGTAAGTGCAGGCTAAGACAAAAGAGAAATGTAGGATAGGTACAGACATGTGCAAAGTTTTAAATCTGCAGGTGAATTGTGGCAAACATGCACCCTACACACTTCACATAGTTTTTACGTAGTGGCCACTTCACCACAATTGCACACATTTTATTTCATTAATTGATAAAGGAGTGTGGAATACATTGGCTCATATTTATACTTAGGATGCTAAACTATTCACTATTTCATCAAAACTGGGTAAATAAACCTTCCTACTCACATATGACAAGGGATAGTTCCATGTCTGCCTTCAGTCACCCTCAGTGATTCTTCCATTTTATGTTTGCTTACACACATGTATGTGCAAGAAACATAGTGCCATCATCCAAGTTTTTGTAGGTGTGGCACCTTGTCTTCCAATTCAGTCAATGTGTTTGCAGTTGTGGCCACAGTTCACCAATGAATGCTGCAGCTGTCTATAACAGCAGTTGAACATGCAGTGCCATACAGTTGAAAGGGAGTGCTCTGCTTCAGTGAGCAGTGATAAGATAGTGTTGATTAGCTTATTGCTGGCAATCCTGCTTGTATACGCCTCTGCTTTCTCTTTCTGGAACATAAATTCGGTTTGAAGTGAACTTTCCTAGGACTATCTTTCTAGGAGGAGGTGACAGGGGTGCCCAGTCCCCACGTCGGCTCAATCTTCCCAAAATAAACAGACTTCCAGTTGCCATGCTGGGGAACTCACCCCAGCGATGCCACACATCTGTATGGCTAATGGGGTGCCCAATCCCCATCGGCTCCACTGCTCCCCCAAAAATCTTCCAGCTGCCATGCTGGGAGCCCACCCAGCATGGCACAAGTCCCATGTCATCGCTTCTCGGCTCCACTGCCCCCAAAATCTTTCAGCTGCTATGCTTGTGAGCCCACCCCAGTGTGGCACAAGTACCGTGTCATCCTCCTAAAAAGAAAACAAACACCTGACAAGAAAAGAACAGTCCCTCATTGATTGTCTTGCCCCAACCTGCGCTCACCCTCTGTTCATCCACCTCCCCACACCCCACCTCACCCATACTTACCTCCAAGAAGCCTGCAAGATGATCTTGGGTGAGCCGAGAACACGTTGCACTCTTCAAAGCTGACCGTGAGCTGAAGAAATGCGGTAAGCTGTATAATGGAATAAATAGGGTTTTTCAACTTTGATGCATATCTCATGCATTTTTGGAATCTGGCACCAAATTTTCAACCTGGGGTTTTGGGACCCTCCTTATGAATTCTGGTACTGTCATGGTTACTCAGCCCCAAAAAGGTGATTTCATGGTCACTGTGCTGAACCACCTTTTGGGACTGATTAATGAAGCAACAGTGTCACAGTTCAAGAGGTAGACCCCAAAACCCTATGTTGAAAATTTGTGAAAAATTCCAAAATGACTGATTTACAAGTGTGCATTGTGCAGTTCTGATGCATGCTCTTAAGTTCACAAATTTTTCATATTTTCACTCCAGATTTTCAACTTTGCCATTTTACCACACCTCCTTATGAGCAGTGCAGCTGTCATTTTTCACATCTCACCCAAAATGTGTTTCCATGCATGTAGCGCAACAATGGCACAGTCGGTGCGAAATCGATGTTTGGGACATATTAAGAACATCACAGTGACACTGTTTATGAGCAGAGGTCTTAAAATGGCTATGTTAAAAATTTTGTGACAAAAGTCCATAACATGACTGTGTTACGAGCGAGCATTGTGCAGTTTCCACGCACCCTCATCAGTTCATCAATTTGTAATATTTTCAGTCCAGACTTTCACCACTGGCATTTTTCCACACTTCCTTATGAACAGTATAGCTGTCATTTTCACACCATGGCTAAAATGTCTTTTCGCACTTCCAGAGCAGAAATGCACGGTCGCTGTGGGAAACCACTATTTGGGACAGATTAAGAAAATCACAGTGACCCTGTTCATGAGCGAAGGTCCTAAAATGCCTGTGTTGACAATCTGCTCTAAAAATCCCCAAACTAATTACATTACAGTTGTGCATTGCACAGTTTCTATGCTGCCTTCGTGACTTCACCAGTTTTTAATATTTTCACATGAGTTTTCAACATTGCCATTTTTTACACCTGCCTATGAACAGTACAGCTGCCATTTTCAAGTCCTGTTCAAAATGTGTTTTCGCAACTGTGGTGCCAAATGGCATGTAGTCACTGTGCAAAGGCAGCTTTTGGCTAACAAACTGATATTGCCATTGTTCATGAGGTGGGGTCACAAAAAAACATGTTGACAATTTGGAGTGAAAATACCAACGAACACATGAGGCGTTAGGGTTTCCAACCATAATGTTTCACCCTGTAGAGAATGACAGGCATCAGGGTGTGACTTGGGATTGTCGCCTGTAATTCTCATACCATTCCACCCCCCACACCCTGTAGCCAGTGAGAGGCATTGAGGTGTGCCTTGGACTCTTGGCCCCAAAGTTCACCCCATTCTCCTATACAGCACCCATATCACCATATTTCCTGATGGAATGGGGTGAACATAGAGCCAAAGACCCCAAGGTACACTGTGATACTTGTCAGAGTCTGCAGGGTAGGGTGGTGAAATGGCATGATCGTTATGCCTGACTACCCAAAGGCACACCCCAATACCTGTCAATATCTGCAGGGTGGTGGGGTTGGCTTCAGTTCAATACTTCACTGCCATTCCTATTATGCAGCTCTGTAACTCCTACACTACCAATGCCAATGCCAGCAAGCAAACATTCGGCATTGACAAATGCTGTTTTACATATGGTATTCTACCATCCCCCATACCAACTTTTCTAAACCACTCGCCTCTGTAATCTAACTCCTTTCTAGTCTTTTTGAGTTATTAAGCAAAGCCAAGTATGCTTGCAGTCTTAACCCTCTGAACTCTAAACCATGGCTGATTTTCACAATTTGTGCACAGGCATAGCACACTTCACAACTTGTGCTGGGTTTACTATGTGACATACTGTAGCAGTGAATTTTGATGTTAAGTGCATTTGGATACGTTTTTAACAAAATACTAGAATTGAATTTGTTAGGCTATAGCACAGAACTGTGAAAGACCACTATCTGGCTATTTTACAGAACATTTAAGGGTCACCGGGCCCTTACCAATCATGGCCTAGGATCAATGGATAACAACTGCAAGTATACTGGACTTTGTTAATAACTCAAAGGACTAAAGAGGGGTGAGAGGGAGTGGTTTAGATAAGTTGGTGTTGAGGAGAGGGGCTGGTACAATTCCAGATATGAGTATGGCTGTATTAGTGGTGGTGGCTGAAGGGATGATTTACCTTTGCCTTGGCCATCTTTGGAGGGAAGGTTTATTTACTCACTTTTGGTGAAATAATGACTAGATTAGCATCCTCAGTACAAATGATTCCTGAATTTAAACAAAATAACTCAACACCCCAGCTTTGGAGTAACATGCTATCCCAAATGTTCCAGCTATGCAGTTATAAACATGCAGTGACCTCTTCATCATAAGGTTGGGCTGGCAGTATAGCCTAGAGGTTAGAGGAATGAGGTGTGAAAGAGCTTGATACGTCCAGCCAGACCAGACATGAGTTTGATTCTCACAACCTCCACTTGCATACTGTGTGACTCTGAGCAAGTCACTTAACCACCCAGTGCTCCCAGGTCGCCCTGAAAACAGGCACTTGTGCCTAGTGGGCCTTACCCGTTACCAAAGACTAAAATAAAATAAATAAATAAGGCTGGAGGGTGGAGGAAAGGCTACAGTTTTGTTGTGGAGTTAACATGCTTACTCTCAGGGACAGAAAGCCAGTCCATTCATTCTAAAACACCCTACTACTGCATAACAAATCTGACTTAGTGGGGAAAGAAATGGCATGTCACTCTTAGCCAGAAAAGTGCAACGTAGTGTACAGTTGATGGGGAGAGGACAGGATGCAAAGAGGTCACCAATGGGGAATACCCATTTTTGTACATGCCTCCTGCCCTCCATTTTGCAGCCTCTTCACACTACTGTGGTAACACCACAAGACATATTACCTCTATTGGTAGTAACTAGGGTGTGTGAATACCTTATTTTGAATAGTCAACAAATATTCATATTTGGAGGTCCCAGTTATTCATTATTTGCGATCCATTATTCATTATTCGCCACTGGAACTGGTTGTGAGACTTAAAGATCTCATGAGACTTCCTGTCCAATCAGAAGCTACTTTGAAGCTCACAAAGGCTGGTCTTGTGACTCAGCACTCACAGAAGCATCAGGCAGTATAGATAGATGACTAGCTGCTGCTGAGAATCTGCTTTCGTCCACTGGTTAAAATTAGGCAAAAGTCAGAAATGTTGACAGTGTTTTGTTCTTTTTCTAAATCCCAAGCTAGAAAGGGTATTTTTTTTACTTGTGTGTGATTATTTTGAATGTTTCTCCAAGAGAACTGATAGGTGTTTTCCCAAAAGTAAAACAGAAAAAATAGTACTATACTAGCAAAAACAAGCAACCAGAGCACAACCACATGCAGAAAAAAACAGAAAACTGACTCTGTCAGTACACTGAACGGAAATATTAATTGTTAAATGATAGTTTACAAAATAATCAAACACTCATAGGGAGAGTGCCAGTGTGTGCCCCAGAGCTTTGACATCTTGGTTTTCATCAGGGTGGTCCTTCAAAGTTACTGACAGACCTTAAAATCATTCATGGCTGTCTGTGTCATCATCAGCTGAGTGAGAGGTTTTACAATTTTTAATGAAAGTGGTGTAGAACCAGTGAATTTAATAAAACTAAATCTGATCAACCCAGCCCCTTGAACAAATGCAACATTTTGTATTCAGAATTGATATCAAGCATAATACAGAAAGAAAACATTTTGATGATAGGAATAGACCAGCTGATCTGTGAGGGAGGAGGAAGGCAGATTAGAAGAACTACCAAGAGAAAGATGGGAAAAATGGAACATCAGAAACTCAAAATCACAGACAAAATTCTGAATGCTTCAAGTATTAACAGAAACAGGAACTGCAAATTAAAGAATCCCCAGTAATCTCTTGCAAACTATAGCTTAGGTAAAGTCCCATAATATTCTTGAGTACTGTGCATGCTGCATTCTCCCAGGTGCTGTGGTCAAGTCACAGATCTGTTACAGATGCAGTTCCTGGTAACTCTGTAAGGAATGGAGTAAAAAGAGATTCTTTTTTTTCATTCAAAAGATGCACAAAAAAGGGATGTGATACCATTTATTGGGCCAACAAAGGTGTCGGAAATAACTTTTAGCATTTGGACTACACAATAAAGTCCTTTGTCCTGATTTCCTTTCCTCACAAAAACACAGAGACCATTGTTTGTTGTTGTGCTCAGACTAGCAATTAATTTATTCATATTCACAAATCCATATTCCATTTTCCATTTCTTTATTATCATATTGCTATAGTGTCCATTTTATTCCATCCATATATCTCTCTCTCTGATCATCCACCCCAGGCGAAACCTGGGTGCCTTCTTCTTCTCCTTTGCAGTTAGGTAATGGTGAAAACCGAGACCACTTTCTCCTTCCTCTTCTTCCTCCTCTTGTGTTATTCCTTTTTCTTCCCCACTCCATCCCCTTTTCCCCTTTTCCCTTTCCTGCCATCCACCTTGGCAGTCCATGTTCATTTTATCCACTGCCCTTCATCCTTGGCAGTCCCGATCAATACTCATCTGCCGCCACCCTTGGCTGGCCCAGACACCTGCCCTCCACCTTGGCAGTCCATACCCCATTTATTTCATGCCATCCACCTTTGGCAGTCCACTGTCCAACTGGACGTGCCTGTCTACACCATGACAGACCCTTGATACGGCCCCAAATTGACCTGCCTCCCTCACATTCCTTCTAGTTAGGTGCGGGAGGAATCACAAAACTCCAGCAAAAGTGTGGCTGAGCCCCTTGTGCTGGTCCTTATAGCTCCCTTCTTCCCTCCCTTCCTGCTACCTGCCTATTGTTCCCCACCCTGGCTCCTCCCCTTCCTTTCCCTCCCCTCTGAGCACAACCATTCCCTAGAGGGAGGGTAGGGGGCACCAGGACAACCGGTTCTGCTTCTTAAAGGCAAACTGCATTGTCCCAGATTCCTCCTTTTCCTCACAAAACACAGAGACCATTGTTTGTTGTTGTGCTCAGATTGGCAATTCATTTATTCATATTCACAAATCCATATTCCATTTTCCATTTCTTTATTATCATATTGCCATAGTGTCCATTTTATTCCATCCATATCTCTCTCTGATCATCCATCCCCAGGTGAAAACCTGGGTGCCTTCTTCTTCTCCTTGCAGTTAGTAACGGGAAAACCGAGACCACTTTCTCTTCCTCTTCTTCCTCCTCTTGTTTATTCCTTTTTCTTACCCTCCCATCCCCCTTTTCCCCCACTAACCAGTCTCCAGCTTTTGATGGCTGGCTTCCCCAACTTCGAGGGCTCCCTTTTTCCTATTCCTGGGTGACAAAACACATCCTCACCCCCGCTATTCTTTTCTCCTTTTTTTTATCTAAAACTTCCATCTGCTTTCTCCATTCTTCTATGAAACTCATCGTTTCTGCATTGAACATGTCAGTTGCTATATCTGACAAGTGTACCCTGTCTGCCCTGTAGAAGTCATCCACCCATTCTTCTACCCCTTGCAGCATCACCTGTCCCCCATCTGCCTTATCAATGTCCCCACCCATCTATTCATTTTCTCCGGCTCTCCACTGCCCTGTGGCTGTGTTCCTGCCTCCATACCTTCTGTGGTATCATATCTGACCAGGCCAGGCCTACTTGAGGCCACCACTGCTTTATTACCATTAGGTCCTTCTTTATCTACAAATATGTGTGCACCCAAGGTCTGTCTGCCAGGTCGTTGCCTCCAGGTGTAAATAATTAGGTCTGGACTGGGCGCCATCTCCTGAGCTCCTTCAATGCGGGCAAAAGCTAAGCCCATCTCATCCTCAGAGGCCGTGCTATCACTCTACACTGCCTTGCATCCTGGTACAATTGTCTTCCCCAGCTTTTGTCTCTGCCTCTTACCAGCCCAGTAAATATAGGAATGGCCACAGATCCAGACTTCCGTGCTCCTCTACCTTTGGGGTGCAAAGAACATTCATTAAATTACGTGCCATCTCAGTGCTCTCCCCCATTATCCCGCCACCCCACCTCTTCTTTTTATTTTTACTTAGATCTCTAATGTATCTTTATAACTGGCTGATCGCTAGCAGCCTTTATCAAAATGTCCTGCACATGCTCACCTGTCGACGCCATTGGGAGGCCGCCCCTATCCAAGCTAATGGAAGAATAATTTGCTGGGTTTTCCCAAAACCCATGGCCTTTTAAGCACCGCTGTAATTTGATAGCTGGTGACCCACTTTCCATCCCCATACAAAATAACTTCCCCAACCTGTCTCTATGCCTCATGCGAAAACCCACAGGGCCTGTACTGGCATAAAGCTGTTTCTGACCATCCCTTCAGAGTTATTTTGCACCCCTGCCCTTTTTGGTCTGTCTTTGACTTTTTAGCCTGATTTTTATTTCACTTGTCCCCCAATCACATCGTCCCATTCCACTCTGCCTTCCATGTCATCTCTTCCATGCCCTACTACTGCTTACTCTCATAGCCCCTGCCAACATAACCACATAGATTGTGTGAAAGAGCTGAGCCTCATCCCCTGATCTGCATACCGCGCAACATCTCTTTTAACTTCATGAGCCACTACTGACCTATTGGCCTCCTATTATCCCCGGTCCTCGCTCAACCTACCCCATCCCTGCATTATCCTCCTGATGAGCATCAATTTTGTAGGGTCATTCCAGCCTTTAGGCTGCATATCATGCTGATCCCTGCCATATATGCCCCATCATGGTGTGAACCATCCCTTTGCCATTGTTCCACTGTGAACATACCTAACTGCTCCTCTGAGAGTGGCCCACTTACCTCCATCTGGTGTTCTGCCCTGAAAGCCTGAAAACCCTCTAGGCCCCATCAGATGCCCTCAGAGTCCGGGTGCCCATGAGCTGTGGAACAACATTTCTGCTCCTTCCTGCCAACACCCCAGATGTTCATTGAATGGGTGTTTCTGCCTTCCACTGCTGGTGCCAGCTTCTGAAATGGTCCAGCTGCAGACGGAAAGGCTGTCAGCCAGGATATTACGCACTCTTCTATGTGTTTTGCTCTGAAAGACATATTCAGCTGCAGGGCCCTTAAAACTAACTGTTGTAATACCTGTGTGACTGTCTCAGACTTGGCTCCCTGTTATTTAGTGCATGCACCACCGCTCTATTGTCACACCCAAATGTCACTTTCTGATCCTGCAGTTCCTCCCCCCACTACAAGGTACATGCCCATATAGGCATGATCTCCAGTAGCGTTATGTCTCTCACTTTCCGTCCCTTATCCAACTGACCAGCCATGGTTCAGCGAACCATCTACTCCTAAAATAACCTCCCATGCCTGACCCACCCACTGCGTCCTGTAGAGATCCAGGTCTGTGTTGTACAGCCACTCCTCCCTGCCAAAACGAACACCCATTGTATTTTTTAAAACTCCTCCCATATACCAAAATCCTCTCACCCTTGATTCAGATCAACCCAGTGATGTGGCCTGGTAATCCCGCTGTTGCTCTGGCCAGTCTCCTAGTGAATGCCCTTCCTGGTCCTATAGCCCTGCATGCAAAGTTCAGGTGTCCTAACATCTGCTGCACCTGTCTTAGCTGTACCCGCCTCCTGCTGGCATGCACCTGAACAAGCTCCCTCAGCTTCCTTACTTTCTTGTCTGGCAACCTAAAACTTCTTTTGTGGCATCTATCTCAATCCCCAGGAATTCCATAACCTTGGTGGGCCCTTCAGTTTTTCTGGTGCCAATGGGACTCCCAATTCCGGCATAATTCCTGAAATTTTTCTAGCATCCTTTGCATTCTCTCCTTCCCCAATGAGGAGAAAATCATTGGAGTAATGGATGACCGACCTATAACCCATTTTTTCCTGGAATATCCACTGCAGACACGTGCTGAATCCTCAAACGTTGCACATACAGCGGAACATCCCATTGGCATTGCTTTGTTGAAATAATACTGTCTCTTATTTTTAAAACCCAATAGGTCCCAATCTTCCCTTCTGACTGGAAGCAGTCTGAAAGTGGATTCAATGTCTGTTTTTGCCATCCATGCATCCCCTGTGGCTTGGATTATCCGAAACTCATCCTCTAGGGTTGCGTGATGTCACCCTACTATGCTCTTCACTGATAAAGTCATTCACTGACTCCCTTGGGATAAGACAGATGGTGAATCATCCTAAACTCACCTTCTTGTTTCTTGGGTACCAAGCCCAGAGGTGATATCTGCAGGTTTTCCAGTGGGGGTTCTCGAGGGCCCTCAACCCTGCCTGCTGCCCTTTCTTTCTCAATCGTTCTCCTTAATGTCTCCTCTTTCCTTTTACAGACCCCAGGTTGCTTGGCTTCCTTGCTTGTCTGGGCCCCTAAATTGCAGGGAGAAACCTGCACCAAAACCATTTAAAATAATTTTCACACGGCGTGTCCAGATATTTATCCAGGCAGACTGTCCATGCTGCCAGGTTGATGGGGGCTTCACATACTAAATTGCTCCTTGGTGCGCCACCCGCTCCCCTTTTGCCCCTTCCTCCTTGTCTGCCAGCTCTCCTATTTTCATCGACTTTGCCCCCCTCACCCCCATTTCCCGGCCGCTCCCTTCCCTGCTCCATGTGTGCCCCTAAAACCGGGGTCCTCCTGAAACTGCTGAGAGCCTGTCCCCTTGTCCCTGCTGCTCATGACCCCTCACTGCTCTGCACCTGTTACCAGGGTGCCTCCTCCACATCTTGAGCAGGTATGTCAAAACGACATTGAGGCCATGAGCAGCTGGCCCTGTTATAAGCCCAGCAGCTTTGTGCGGCGTCAAAACCCTTCTGCCCCACCCACTCTCTGATGTGGACTGATCCATCACGTGATCTGTCCATAGGTTCTATTTACTTGGTGTTCCACCTACATCTTCAAATGATGCCATCCTTTGATAAAAATATTCATCGTAGTATATCCAACCTACCCCACCTTTTGCTTTTGCCCGCCTTATTATTAATGAGTAAGTAATGAGCGGATGGCCAGCTCTGTTTTTTTTCCAGTACGATGGTCGAAAAATTGCAAAACCCATAAACCACCATCCCAAGTCTTCCTTTTGTAATCTTGTCATCCTCTTTTCTGCCTAATAGGACTATGGCAGCTGCCATCTCACTTTTAGCTATTCTCTCTGATTCCTCATACCTTGCCACTGCCTCCCGGCTTGCCAGTGCAAATATATCCACATACTCTCCTCTCCATATCCTTTCTTTCGTGACAAACGGGACATGCTCGCCATCCTCATCCCAGGTGTGCTCACCTCTTACTCCCTTTCCCCTCTGGCCCTTTTTCCTTGTCCCCTGTTGCCTCTTTACCCAACCTAATCTCTGCCAAAGCTGTTTCCATCTGCCCCAGCCCTTCTGTCCCTAGTGCTGCCACAATCTGCCCTATATATTCTTTTATGCTATCGCCCACTGCATTGGATGCTACCTGCCACCTTTCCTGGCCGAGTTGCCTGAGATCCTCAAGGTCTCCTTGCTTCTTCTTCCGTGGAAATGGAGGGTGAGACTCAGGGGCGGTGGGCCGGACTTGTTCTGGGCTGTGTGCATCTGATCCGCTGGGGAGGCTCTCCTTTCTGCTGGGATGGGTACTGGTGTCACCAGGTCCACAGCAGTCATGGGTACCGGTCACTCACCTTGGCGGGCCCCTGACTCCTGGTGTCGCTCTGTGGGACTGTGTACCCTCCTTGCTGGCCTTTTTCCTTGCCGCTTTGTCCAGCCCCCGCCTTCTCTCTCACCGGGCCTCCCTGGTTCCTCCCTCCACCAATTCCCACATTTTGTTAGCTTTCTCAGCCAAGTCGATTATTGCCTTGTAAGCATCCCCTTTGATGGCTTGCTTCTCTTGGGTGCCATGCTTGTCTGTGAAAACAACTTTAGGAATGCAACAACAGCATGTTACTATTCGTAATTTTAGAATTAAAACGACAAACACCCACATGTGAGCGAACCCCCGGCCCCCATAGATTTGCACTGGTCTGCTAGTTCTCTGAAGCCTTCCCACCTCTTGTCCCCGTCCTGTGATGCCACACTGTGCGGTTGTCACCCCACCTTCCCTATACCATCCCCAACTGTGCTTCAGCACCCGCCGATGTACCAGGCGCTGAATGACTGGCCTCGGCCAGGCTGGCCAGGTAAAAACATTCCGCTCATGCTGCCTGCCCTGGCCCTGTGTGGTTGCCCACTGACAACTCCCTTTCATACAGGGCCCCCAGCACCTGCTAGGAAAGACCAGCTCATTTCCACATTGTTCCTCATTGTAATGCCATCCCTGAACAAGGCAAAAACCAAAGGGTCCTGTACTGGGCACCGCCTATCATTCATCCCGCTGTGTGTGACGCCATGCCGTGGTGGTTCTAAAACCACCCCTTGCACACCTCCCTCAGGTTGCCCTGCAGGCCCACAGTTGTGACCAAGGGAAGCCATCTGCAAACTGACTCCCTAGGCCCGGGGCACCTCATGCAGTGGGCACCCTTCTTTATCCACCACGCGAGGTGCCACATTTGCACCTCATTCCCCCACTCCTGGCACCCACCAGGCAACCCTGAAAGGCCGCCTGCAGGCCTGTCCATGGCCACGCTTCCTGGGATTACCTTTCCAGCCCGGGAATAGAACCCTGGTCTCCACCATCAGGAGTCGCCACTCCTTCTCGTACCACGTGGCGTGTGACACACCATGTGGCTTTCGCCCACTCACTCTTGCGCCTCCTCCCAGGCGCTCCTCTGCTTCTCCCACAAAAAAAGCAAGCCTGGAAAATACTCTCACAGCCTTGAAGCACCTCAATCCGTTGGTGCCTTCCACTGCTCCACCACACGGTGAGTGCCACGCATTTCTTCACCTCCCCACTCCCAGCACCCCCCAGCCACCCTGAAAGGCCGTCACAAGGCCTGCCCCTGCCCATGTTTACTCCTGGGAAAGAAGCCCTACCTCTGGCCCCACCCCTAATAGGAGGAGGTTAGTCTTGAAACTACAAACCATGGATCTCTTTTGCCCCAGGCTTTAAAAATCATCCTATAGTCAGTCCTGAACTCAGGGCTTCCATACACAGCTGCACACACAGGCAGCGCCCTACCATATATGCTATGCTGCCACCTTTGCACCACAGGACGAGCACTGTTTTCCATGGCCCGGTTGGCGACTATCCTTTCGCACCACGTGGTGTGATGTCACGTCCGCGGCCTCAGCCTCCACATACCTCATGCGTGCTCTTCCAGGTGTCCTCCAGCATTTCCTAAGCCAGGATTCAAAACCCACACTGCAAACTCCTCAAACACCACAGAAACTGGGCTAAACCGACTTCTTGCCAGCCATGGCCACGCCGGTCGCCGCTTCTCCACCCAACCATCTTTTTTCTCCCCTGGTCACCCCAAAAGCTAACTTTGAATGCAATCTTTGACATCTTGCACTAAAGCCTTATCCACTGCTCCACTGTATTTAATACACTACTATATATTTATTATTATATATTTTTTTTAAAACACATAGCTCTCCTACCATCAAAGCCTATCATTCCAACTATCTAC
This sequence comes from Neoceratodus forsteri, assembly GCA_016271365.2. Lineage (NCBI taxonomy): Eukaryota > Metazoa > Chordata > Ceratodontiformes > Ceratodontidae > Neoceratodus > Neoceratodus forsteri. The sequence goes on along the minus strand of CM057453.1, from coordinate 1,236,475,060 downwards.
ACCTTAAAGGAACACAGGAACATCTTGAAAACATCTCTTGCCATCTACCATATTCACAAAAACCTTTCTCCTCTCCAGCAAACCTTTTAAACAAAAACAAAAAAAACAGATCTCTTGCTTCATAATCTCAAACCACACAAACTACTCTCATTTTATATTTATTTTTTTCTTTTAAACAGCGGTATACTTCCTTGCTTTTGTTGTTCTTTTTTTGAAAAACATTTTCCTGTCCTTACCTTCTGTTTCTTCATAACCAAACCTCCAAGTAAATGCCAATCTGATGTGTTGCAGTTCTGATAATCACAAAACTCCAGCAAAAGTGGCTGAGCCCCTTGTGCTGGTCCTGTACCTCCTTCTTCCCTCCCTTCCTGCTACCTGCCTATTGTTCCCCACCCTGGCTCCTCCCTTCCTTTCCCTTCCCCTCTGAGCACAACCATTCCTAGAGGGAGGGTAGGGTGCACCAGGACAACCTGGTCTGCCCTTAAAGGGCAAACTCCATTATCAGAAAAATTATTCATAAATTGCTTTTTAATCATAATGCAAAATTAAGAAGGATTTGCACCAGGGTTGTGACTGATTTTTGTTACAGAGCAACCCTAGGGACTGGCAGTATAGCCTAGAGGGTAGAGTAATGAGCTGTGAATGAGCTTGGTACATCCAGATCTGTGTTTGATTCCCACCATCTCCCTTGCATACTGTGTGACTCTGAGCAAGTCACTTAACTGCCCAGTGCTCCCAGGTCACCCCTAAAAGAACAGGCACTTGTGCTTAGTAGGCCTTATCCAGTTACCAAAGACTAAAATAATAAATAAATAATTCATGAAGGAGTATAAATCAGCCATAACTTCCTAAAACTCAAAATATTAGCAGAACATTCTTTAACATAATTAATAAGTCCCTTTCTTGTTTATACTGGCAAAATTCATTTAGAAAAAAAGTTGTCTTACTCTCTATGAAGTACACTTTAAACATTGGAAATAAAGATAATAAAATTAGTCTACAGCTGGAACACTTAGCAATGGACTATCAGCATATACTGTTTCCAACACATTAGGTGAGAGATGCCAACACACAGAGTGGTTATTCCAAGAATGGCTTTAATTCCCAGTTCTGATGTACTGTATTATACTGGCTTATTGAAACCTTTATAATTTGCTGACCATTCTATGTAACATGTCTTGTTTGTTTGTACATTGATGACGTGGAACCTTTGTAAAAGAGCCATTGGCTCAAAGGTAATAATTCCTAGAACAATAAACTAAAAAAACTAGACTGAGTGAATTTTAGAGAATAACCAGTACATTTCTCTCTGTAGTAATTTGTAGCCTGTTGCCACCTCTTCTGCCTACACTGACACATTCTAAAGTCATGAAATTAAAATCTTTCAGGTCAGTGTTGTGAACATTTCTGAAGTGCTCTGCAAGCAAAACCAATCGGTTGTAGCCTGCCCTGTAGGGTTTGTTTAGAGGAGTATTACTGTTGTCATCATTGTGCTATCCCTATCTTACTTGCAATTATTTATTGTGAAAGAGCAATCCACCTCCTTCCGCTTGTTAAATTAGCCAAAAGCAGAAATCTTGACAGTTTTGTTCCTTTTCTAAATCCGAATCAGGAGGTAAGTGTAATGTTTTTCACACTTTGTGTGATAATTTAAATGTTCAGTGTTTCTCAGAAGAACTTCCAGATAACCGCTTTTTTATTATTAAAAGTGAAAAGTGTGGTAGGCCAGGCCTGTTTCTGCTCTACAAAAAGTCACAGCCCTTATACAAATCCTTCTTAGTTTTGCATTATTATAAAGTAGATCATATTAGGTGTAGCAGTGCAGAGAGGCCATTCACTCAGCCAGTAGTTGCAATTTACATGTAGCCAAAACACAGAGAACATTTCCAATATACCAATAGGTCTTGTTTAGGGAATATTTTTACGCTGTCATCATTTTGATATCCCTTTCTTACTTGTAATAATTTGCCACAAAACTTAAAATGCTGCCTTCTTTTATGACTCTGTTTTAAATCCTTTCAATTCATTTTCATGGTGTTCCCAAGGATAAGGCCTCACAGACCATTCTTTATAAAGCAAAAAAAAAAAGAAAACAAAGTGCTGCATCAGTATTTGTCTGAGAACAAACAAAACAGTAATATATTAAATGCATGTTGAAAGAAGAAAACTCCATGTTGGTCTCCTTACAGGGATCACCAACCCACTGGGAGACCAGCATGGTGCAATCAAAGTGTTTTGGTTGTGTGGTCACCCATATGGGCCAGGTTCAGAAGAAGCAGAGCTGGATGGGTGCCATGTGGTGTAACAGTCCCGACTGAAAAAAATTCCATGCTGTTTCAATGATGGCTCATAGATCCTGAACAGGGTATAGCCCATTCCCTGTCTGATTAAAGGTCATGGTATATCATGGTCTATTTTGAGGTACATCCCCAATCTGATAACTGGTTATATTTCTGGTGGACAAAAAGAGCGGGTAATAATAGATTAAAAATACAGTATTTTTGTTTCTTAAAATGGAAAGAAAGAGCCAGTCCAATACCACTACAGTACCATCAATACTGCTAATTACTCTGACAAACCGAGTATCTGAGTGGACCTTGGTCATCTAGGGGTCAGCGAGGGATGGTAGGAATGAGCATCACTTGGAGAGTTTTGATCTTGGGAAGTGGAGCACTGAGATTACCCTGTTCTCTCATGGACTGCCATGGCACCCTAGTGTAAACTGACTGGCAGCAAGTGTATGTGTGAAAAAAAGAAATGAAAAGAAAGGATTTTAAAATAGCAATAAAAGAGGTGTTTTTTTGTGTGAGATATTTTTTACTGATCTATCTTTTTAGTCATTTATTTATATGGTTTTTGAGCCGGGTAGGTACGCTAGACAACTGGAGGCAGTATGGCGAGTGGTTTAAGGCTCTGAGCTGCAAATCTGGAGACCTGGGTTTGAATCCCACAGCCCCCACTTGCATACTGTGTGACCTTGAGCAAGTCACTTAACTTCCTCGTGCTCCCAGCTTGCACCTGCAAATAAGCTTTCAGCTTAGTGTGTCTCACCTGGTAAAACTAATTGGTTAAAAAACAAAACAACTGAATGCCTGTTTTCAGGTATGACCAAGGAGGGTACAAAGCAGAAGTACAGTAAAATGATTACATATACATATTTTGAGAGTTAACAGTTCCTGGGTCTGGAAAGTACGACATGAAATATTACAAGTTCACAAGTAGTGTATAATATACAAAAAATAGAGTTAAGAACAAGTACATTCTGAAAGGTGAAATCAATTAAACAAGTTACAAGCAGTTACCCTAAGGGGTGGTTGGAAACAGGTGCAGGTCATGGATAGGGCTAGATGAGACTTGAGGGCTGATTTGAAGGGCGACATGGTGGGAAAGCTACAGACATTGGAAGAGATGGAGTTCCTACACCTGGATGCAAATGAAGAAAAAGCCTTTTCACACATATTGTCAAGCATTTAGGGGCAGCGATTGAGGTAGTTACAAGGATCTGAGGCAGCTTGTGGGTTGAGCGTTATGAAGAAGAAAAACCTGGGTGGCTGGGGAGTTGGACTGGAGTTGTTTGTAAATGAAACAGCCTACAGCATAGGATCAGGAGGCAGAGGGGATAGCCACCTAAGGAATAGTAGAGGGAACAGTGGTGCATGAGACATGGAGATGAAAGGGCAAAATGACATATGTTGTTGAAGGTGACATCCGTTAGTGTTGGAAAGACAAGGGTCATTTGTGAAGAAGAGAGCAGTGTATTATAGGCAGGGAATAGAATGCCTTGGTCAACAGCTAGGCAGGCATTAGGCATACAGAAGTATCAGAGATGATAGGCTAGACAGACTCAGAAATTTGCAAGTTTAGGCCAGTCCAGTAGTGTGAAGGGTTGAGGCATGATGCCTTGCCTCCTGCCATGCTGGCTTCCCATGTTTGCAGTGTGAGCAGGTCAGCAGGGGTTGGCCAGGATGGGGAGGACTAAGCATCTGGAGTACAGCTCTTCTCTCCTGGGGAGGGAGGAATGGAGACCAGCGACATCTGACGCTAGCGTGGCTGGGTGTTGGAGTGTCTGGGTCCCATATGTAGTGGGTGGAGGGAGCAGTTGGCTGGCATGCTGTGAGGAGAAGCACACACAGCTCTGCCATTGCCAATGCCACATGCTCCTCCTCCATTGGGGTGAAAAACAGGAGAAGAAAAAGGTCCTGGTTGAGTCAGATGACTGCCGACCTCCACAGGCACTGCCCACAGCAACACCAGGCACCTTCCTAAACTGGATCCATATCAGCAGGTTGCAGGATCCCCCACCTCTCCATGGGGGTAAGCCATGGGGAAGAAGTGAAGTAGGGCTGCACTGTGGGATGGATGGTGCTGGGGTTCGACAAGAACATGGACTGCCCAGGATGGGGAGGGAAAAGACAGAGCATAAAAGAAGAAATTTGTGGCTTTACACTGATTTCAGATGTTGAGGTGGAAGTCTAGCCCTGGGTTAGGGTAACACCTACTATTGGTACTGAAGTTCTTCAACTACATGTGAGGAGAAATGTTTGGACACCTGGGGGATGAGAACAAGATAACCTGCATGACCTGGAGTCAAATAACATTGCTTGTATTTTGGAGGCATTGAGTATTAGATTACTGGCCACCATTTTGTTTTGGATGTGGATGAAGTCCTCTGAAAACTGGGCACTGATGAGTTGGAGGCTCTTGGTGCTGTAATATAAAGCAATGTCATCAGTGTGCATTATGACTGAGCAGGAAGTGGAGATGTATGGGAGGTTGTTTATGAAAATTGAGAAGAGGAGTGAGCTCTATGATAGATCCCGGGGACTCCATGGGTGACTAGCAGTGGATTGAAGAGGCGCCTCAAATGTGATGAACTGGTGCCTGTCAGTAAGATAGTTGGAGAGCAAGGCACTGGTATGGGGGAAGACACCAATATCTGTTAGTTTTCAGGTCAGAACGGTATGGTCAGCAATGTCAAAAGCCTTTGATCGGTCGATGAAGACAGTACCAGTGAGAGAACCTTTGTCCATGGCAGATTTAATGTTGTCAGTAATCTTAATGATGGCATTTGTTTTGCTGTGATCTTTGTGCAAGCCATACTGGCATGGAATGAGGAGGTGATCAATTTTATGTTCTTTGTTAGCTGAGAGGCTATCACCTTTTGAGTAGTTTGCTGAGGATATGCAGAAGGTGATAGGTCAATATTGTGAGATATCTTTGGGATCAGTTATTCACAGGGCAGTGACTGCCTTGGTGGCTTTTCTTTGAGATATGACCACACCAGATGTATGGGAGAGACTGAAGAAGTGTGTGTGATGAGAATGGACAGAGACTGTGATCCTAGTTTATGCAACTTGGACTCAATCCCTTCCGAGCTAGGAGCAGCACCAAGGGGAAGGGAGTTATGGAGGTTGCAGACTTCTTTTGGAGACACCTCTCAGGTAAAAGAAGGTTGTGTGGGAATGGATGAAGCCTGGGATCAGTCCTGAACTAAGAGAACATGGGACAAGAGGGAGGAGAGATCAGTGAACTGAGTGTTTAAAGCATCTGCAGTGGTGAGTTGGTTTTACAATGTACATCATCTGTAATCATATTCTTTAGTGAGATTTTGATAGGAGCTCCAGGGGCCTTTTATGTGTCCCAGAACCTGTTTGGATTGCCAAGAGATGCTATGAATTTCTCCTTGCAGAAGGAGCTTTAGCAGAGCATGTTGCTTTTTGCACTAGTTGTGCATTTGCCAGTAGACAAGCCAGTCTTGTATTTTTGCAGAGACTTTCAAAGAGTCCCAGCATTTGTCTCTTTTGTTATATATACATAGAGAAGGAAGGTCACTATGTAACCAGTGGGTGGCAATGCCACAAACTCTTCTCTTTGTGAGAGGAAGTAACCTACATTGGAGGATAACATAAGAGGAAGCTAGGATGGGGGACCAGTCAGTGAAGGAGAGTTTGACATTGAGGGTGGTGGGGTCTAGGTGAGATAGGTTCCTTAATGGTAAGAATATTCGAGGGATGTTTGGAATCTGTGCATTCAATATGCAGTAAGTGGGGAATGGTCACTTATAGTGTTGGGGAGCACATTAGATGCTTGGATCCTGTCAGGCCTGTTTGCAAGCATCCAATCTAGCAGAGTGGAGGATTGAAACAGAGGGATAGTTGGGTAGGGCTAGTGATAATTTGAGTAAGATAGGCAGATGATGATCAGTTCATAGGTTTTGAGTTTGGGCTTAGCCAGTGGAGGTTCAAGTATTCCATGACAGTTATCTCATTTTAGCCAGCTGAGGACAGTATGGTGCCAATAGGGAACAAAATACAAGAACAGGAGCTGTGAACTGCTAGTGGAGATGGGCACTGACAGGGCAGCCAGCTCAAACTTCAAACATCCAGAACGACAAACTCCCAGCAAATAAAGTCATGATTGGTGTAATCCAAATCAAAGAATATTGATTTGTGACATTGTACAGAGCATAGGACAAGTGCCATCTACCCCATGCACCTCTTCTACAGCCTTCAAATGAGGGTTGAACAGTGTTGAATAATGAGGCTCAACAACATCAACTGTGCTGGACATCATTTTGTACGGTGCACTGTAGGGAGGCAACAGACTTATATCACAGATAGTTGCACCAAGTGAGGGACAAATGCATCTTTTGTGCCCAGTCACCTAATGGATCAACCTGAAACAGCTCAAGAGATTCCACAAAATGTCCATTCAAGATATTTTCTGCAGAAAAAGGCTATACCTGTGTCTTCTTTAGTTAATCCTGATGTAAGGACATGCTGCACAGTGCCCACTCACTGCGATCAGTACTACTGACAATAAAAGGCACTTCTTCCCCATCTGCAGTAGAACAGACATGCCACATTGCTGTCCCTCTCAGTCATGATCTCTGTGCCATCCACCAGTGTCTGCACCAGTCCTCGTGATACAACCAGTCAGCTCATCACACAGCTTTTGTCAAAATGAATCACACTGTGACTATTTATTGCCATGCAAATGATCTCACATTTAAACTGGAGATCCAGCATGACTGCAAAAATGTGGCTGCTAGAGGTGGGTGAGGTTAGAAAACTTCACCTTGTGGAGAAATTTGAGAATTTGATATATTTCGAAGTTCTCCTTTAAAGATAAATTTCTACTTCATCTTAAAGGAGAACTTTGTGAATGGCAAAATTGTGATTTTCACCTGTGAATTTTGGCTCTAAGGTATTTGCAAGGATCCATGGGATTGGAGGTCACATGGTGCTGCAGTGAGCTGCATTTTCATGAATAGGCTGAATTCAGTGGTAGTGTGAGGAAGAGACAGTAGGTGTTAGTGTGCTCTGTATCTTTGTGAATAAAAAGCTTTGGAAAGCATTTAAAGCACAAAGTTGTTTCCAACAAATCACTCCATTAAGCGTCAACTGTGCCTTGTGCATCTAGATTACCAATTATTTGTGGAATATTTTTTTGTGATTTAGTTAGTTTAAAGTTGTAGTTTTGTTTTCAAAATTGTGTAATGAGGTAGTGTTGTGGTGGAAGAGGGAACTTAGCTGCAGAGACTTTCAGCAAGAAAAAGGCAGGTTAGGCACCCTTTTCTGTCTTAGCAGTACTAGTGCTGTTGCAGCCCATGTTTGTGTGATTTTTTCTCTATTTTCTTTGGTTTGTAATTTTAGTTCTGTAGAACAGTTACAGTAGGTGTGTAGCTCTATTCTGAATATATTGATTTCAATTTTATTGATAGAAGTTAGCATTTTTGTGTACACAGTAACATTGTTATAATTATCATAGTTGTTGCATCTTGTGTGTGTCTGCTTAGTCTCTACAATCCCTGTAGTGTATTATTTGTATAAAAGAAACTGGTGGCAGTGTGGGTGCTGCTGGTGATGCTGATTTAAGAGGAGCTTGAACTTCAACAGAGGGTGCTGCCACTTCTATAGGCTGTGCCTGCTGCCCCACCATGACATGGGAACTTCCTTACATCCTCCACAAACTGTTGCTAGCAAGGACGGACCATCACATCCACCACCCCTACTCACCTCTTACCTCTACTTTTCCACCCATTTTGCATGGTGATTTCCCATGTGATGAGTCCTCTGGTCCCCAGTACCTATGTGGGTCCCCTGCTTGCTCCAGAGCACATGTTTATTGCATAGGTTGCAAGTGAGCACACTAAACCTAACCCTAACAGTTCCATGTCATAATAGTGAAAGTGCAATGGTGATATGTGATAACGCACCAAACCCACATCATGACCAAATCTGGGAAAGGTGTTTTCTTGCAGGGAGCTTGCCCCCCACACACCCTTATTATAGATGCTAGCTCTGAGGGGGCAAAGTTTGAAATAAAAGGAACCGGTGGTCACCCAGAAGTTTCAGCGATGTGTTTCAGTCACTGTTTTCACACTTGCTGTCCTACAGTCACCGTCTTCACTGTATACCAACCCCAACCCTAAACCTAATTTTCCTTAGGATAACATTCTAACTTTAACAAGTCATAACTCAACCAGTCTTCTGCATTAAGGGACACTCTATATATTTAAACAAATGTCTAAATGACTACTATAACACTAACACATACTACTCCCAATAATACTCATGGGGTATGCAGAACCCTCAGATTTATTCCCAACTTCACCATGGTGCCAAATCCACAATTTAAGTCTGATAATCATCACAAATGCATTTAATGTGCATCTCCTCTGGACTACAACCATACCACGTTTCAAACAAAGATTACAAAAACTGACCAAGTTATGCCTAAAAACCAAAAGAGTAGTAGCTGGAAATGTGGTGGTGGCATTCATGTTACCAAATCATTCTCTGCCACATCTGTGCCATGCATGCAGGTGGGAACTGGGGATGTGGCAACTAGATGATCAGTCCAAGAGGTAGAAAAATCTCTGGCTGAGGAACAGTGATCAAGGAGCATGTTGTTGGTGCCCCCTTGACTGCTTGTAGTGTGGTGGCACTGAACCTGATCTGAATAATAAGTCTCCAGGGTGGGTATATGGACCTATGACCAAACACCTGGTAGATCATTCCTGTGCATTACAGCACATTCAGCACGGGTACCACTCACTCCCACTTTCTCCCAAAGATTACATAGAAACATAGAAGCTGATGGCAGATAAGGACCGCAAGGCCCATCCAGTCTGCCCATTTCTTTTTCTACCTTATGAATGTGCCATCCACCTTTACTCTGTCAATGGCCTATCTATTCATACTCATCTGTATTGCTCCTTATGCCAACTCCATGCCTGTCTGAAGCCCTGCACTGTAATCATATCAACCACTTCATGAGGTAGGCCATTCCATGCATCCACCACCCTTTCTGTGAAAAAGAACTTCCTCACATTACCCTTAATAGGCCTCCCTCTAATCTCATGATGTGTCCTCTTGTCCTGCTATTTTTCTTATATTGAAACATGTTAGACTCTTTCACCTTGTTAATGCCCTTAAGGTGTTTGAATGTTTCGATCATATCACCTCTCCTCCTTTTGCTCTAAGGTATATATATTGAGTCCGTTACTCTGTCCTCATATGTTTTCTGATGCAGTCCCTGCACCATTTTGTTTGCCCTTTCTGGACTGCCTCAGTTTGGCTAATGTCCTTGTGAGGTGTGGCCTCCAGTACTGCACACAGTACGCCAGATGGGGCCTAACAAGTGTCTTGTAAAGAAGGATTATTGCCTCCCTCTTCTGACTTGGGATACACTACTAATACATCCCAACATCCCCTAGCTTCCCTACTGCTTTAGTGGTCTGTTTGGTTGATTTCAGGTCATCGGTGATAATGATGCCCAAGTCTCTTTCTTACATTGTGACTGTCAGCAACTCTTCTGACCATTTTGCTAGTTTATCCAAATCTCTTCTCATTCTGCCCACTCCATCTGAATCATCTACTCTGTTGCAGATCTTGGTGTCATCTGCAAACAGACAAACCTTACCCTCCAGTCCATCTGCAATGTCACTGATGATGTTGAAGAGGACTGGCCCCAGGACTGGTTCCTGAGGTACCCCACTTGTGACTTGCATCTCTTCTGACTGTATACTGTTTACCACCAGTCTCTGTTTTCTGCCCATCAACCAGTTGACCAACTTCTGACCCACCCCAAGCCTACCCAGCTTATTAATCAATCTTATATGTGGAACAGTATCGAAAGTACTGACTGTGATTTAAAAAAATAATAATGTACTGGATGCTGCATGTAATGGACAAAATGCCCTGGACAAACTAGTCCATTACAAGTGGTGCATACTATAATTGGGGTAGTATTCAACTCTGGCCAGGGGAAAATTGTATTAAGCCCAACTGCAGTGGCAGTAACCCTCTGAGTATTTATTAACATGTTACACTAAGTGAAGAGTGTAACTGGATCACAGACACAGGTCAAAATGTTACAAATCCTCCTGATGGGGATTGATGACTAGATGCAGCTTGTTGTGGTAGTACCACCGTGGGGGCACAGAGCCTTCAGGCTGTGGAGTGCAGGGAAAGGGGACTGCTGACCTTGAGACTTTCATGTATCAGTAGCTTCATTGTAACTCAACTTCACCTTGGTGTACCCAAGGAAATGTTACAGGCAAGGCTGCTAGACCTATTGACTCAACTTCACCTTGGTGTACCCTAGAGAAGTTACAGGCACAGTTGCATGGTGAAGTTACCAATTGCAAATTTCCTATTAAATAGAAAAGCTTTGTGAAATTATCCATTGAGGTGAATTTAGCAACTTCGCCTTAATTTCACCTGGGAATTAAAACTTCACATCTTTAGTAGCTGTAACTATCCAGCAGTTTCACAAATCTTGTATCCAGTTCAGCTTGCAGCTGCTCGAGAGTACAGCTGCCTTTTCTGAAATATCCTGTTTTCCTTTACATATCTCTCCATAGATGCTTTCAGTATGTGCACTGCTGGAACATCTGATTCAGAGTACTATAGCAATGGATGCACTTAGCCTCAGGTGCTCATCTCAAATGGCCCAAGTACTCTAACCATGGCATCATCCAGTGACCACTCATGGTGGCCTTGGACTCCCCAATATCGTACTCCATTGACATGTCATCATGAGGGCACACTTCTGTTCTGGAAGTCTTGACAGCATCAGGTGTGATGAATTTCATCTAGTACCCACCTCCTGTATCAAGTAATGTTGAGACAGACCAAGGCATTGTTACTCCTCTGTTAGTTGGTTTTGCCTTTACAGAGTGAAGAAAATGTGCACAGATGGACTGCACAGTGGAGACAGTCTTGCAAGCCTCAGAATTGTGACATCGCACAGATGTTACCACTACATTCAAGGTGTGTGAAAGCAACAAATACCGATAAAATTCCCATCAACAAGTGCTTTCACAGATTATCCATGACAAAGAAACCGTCATGTAGATTGGTACAGTGGAGCCAGCCATTATGAAACACAATAACTTGCAGTAAGTGACATGTCTCAAAAATACTGCATGAGAAAAGGGTTTATTTAATTGACATTGAATCACTTTGTTTATGGCAGTATACTGGAACATTTCATGATATGTTACAGCATTCTTGCATTGCATCCTGGCTAGTGCCACTCTACCAACTGCCCATGACTGCAGCATATCTTGAATGAATGCCAGGATGTTTGGAGATGCATCATTTTTCTCCATTATCCCAGCATTTTGAAAAGCAAACCGCAGTCACTGTTTTTTTTTTTTTTGGTGACTATGTATTTGATGTGGAGCCTTTGTAAATCAGCACTTGTGCTCAAAGAGAATCTCTGAATTTTAAATAAATAAATAAATAAATAAATAATGGCTATCCTTGTCCTGGTGGTAATGGTGCTAGAGGCAAGGGATGACATACTCACTTTGGTAGTATCACAGGCAGTTAATGACAATGTGCCCTAGTAGCACTACTAATACTTTAAATTGTACTTTTACTTTTTTCCTTGGTGTTAGCCAACCCATTGGTGGTGATGGTGGAGACTGCAGACTTTGATGGGATAAAATATAAATCTGTGCAGCAAATGCACCTGGAGAATTGTTCTGTCTTACATTCACCTATCCTGCTGCTTGCTTCTAACAACTACTACTACAGCTTTTCTGGGGTTTCTTTACCAGCTACATTTTCTGGTACTCACAATCTGTCTTTCATAGTTGTATACCTTATAGAAAGATGTAATAAATTATATTATTATAAAATGTAGTCACTTAACTCACTACAGCAATACTGAGCTGACAAGTTATACTCACTTATAGTCAAGCCTGATTAGTACATTCTAAAAAAAACATATTTTAAAAATGTCTTCTTGGGCAGAAAGTCACAAACTTTCTCAGAATAAAAAAAAATTAAACTTGTTCTTGGGCACAAAGTCAAAAATGTTTTCAGACCAGCTAATTGAAGTGGTGGAAGTCAGTTAACAATTCCCACCCTACCAGCTATGGTGCACTTGCAGTTGTTTAAGTGGCTGTAGAGGGACGAAGCTTGAATTCCTCTCAGGAGATGTGTAATATTAAATTTAAATTATATTATGAAATTGTCACTCACTCACTGTAGAAATTCTAAGATGACAAGTCTTACTCACTATAGTCAAGCCTGATGAAATTCTCAGAAAAATATTTTTACATTTTCTTTGGCATGAAGCCAGGCTACAACAATAGACAAATGACCCTAACAGTAATTGCGGTTCAGTTAGATGACTTGCCTTGTTCTTTGTTTTAGACAACAACTAAGTTACAGAAAACCTAATATTCCTAATATTCCTAATCAAAATAAACACCTAGAAAACTTTCCTTAATCCCTTAAGTTGTTATCAGTACACTGCAGCATTAAATCTGGTTTGGTTTTAATACACAGTATACAGACACACACACACACATGCATACACACACATGCGTGCACACACACACACACACACACACACACACACACACACACACCTGTGTGTGTATGTTCTGGGGCCCTGCCTGCCTGTTTATCTTAGTAAACACTAACAGCACTTCTATTTTCCATTTCTTAAATGTCTAATGCTGAACCCACAGTGTGAAACAAAATCTGGTCAGACCCAACAGAGTTGCTGTGCATTAACATGAAACAAAGATTTAGTTTTGTTTTTTCTGTTACAGAATTCCTTCAAAAATGTAATGCTTTAAGTGATACAGTCTACTGTACTTTGGTAGATTTTGTTGTTAAAGCGTGATGTGCTACATTTAGGGTGCAATTGCAAAACTAGTTTGTCCACTATGCAGATTTAAGTACAACACCACCTGGTTATTGATGTTTTGCAGGCTTGACCTCTGACAGTAAATTGTGCATGCATCGATGTGTGACTACTGTTATATTGTATATGGGGATAACCACAGCTTTATAGTAGCAGCAACACAAACCTACTCCCTCAGACATAGTTGGAAATCTGCCTCCTTCACTTCACCATATACAATATTACAGTAGTCATACATCGATGCATACACAATTTACCATCAGAGGTCAAGCCTTGCAAAACATTGTTAACCAGCTGGTGTTGCATCTAAACCTATACATACTGGAACAATAGCTCGGGTTGGATCCCTAAAATGTATCACATCTCACTGTCCAAAGATAGTCCTGATAATCCCACCAGCTCCTCTGTTCTCAGTCACTGCTTCTAAGACACCCTATCACCTGCCTGTAACAGTTCTATAAGCAGGGTGTCACAAAGTCTGTGCCCAGATTTCCAAGCATTACCCTTTGTGAAAGCATTGGCAATTTGACCTCCTTGCCCTTCCCCACATGGCTCTTATACTAATAATGCTATGGGGCTATGGCTCTGTGAAGTTGTGAGTGCTCTGGCTGTGGATGATAAACCAAACACAACACTCCGGTGTTTCAGGCATGAAGCATTTTGTACATTAAGATTCTAATTGGCTGCCTCCTCTTGACCTCCCTTGTGCCATGTCATTGATGGAGATCAACTGGATCAGATCACCCACCTAAATTATAGTGAGCTGTCCATGGAGGACCCTGCAAAGCTGCCCACAGGGATTCCACCAGCATCAAGAAGGATGAATTCTGTGTCGAGGTCACCTATTTCTTCTCAGATGATGAGGGAGATGGTCAATGACAGGGTGACAACTAAGCCGAGTGTAAATTTGCCCAGAAAACAGATACATGGGAAAAATATGCAAATGCATCACCAGCACAGGCTGCTAGAATATCTCAAAACCAGCAAAGATAAACTTTATAGAGACTTCCAATTCTCTAATGGCATGCTAAGCACACACCTGGTGCACACATGATCAAAACTGTCCTATGTTTGTATATTTTGCATTTTCCTGTGTTTCTGTAAATACTGTATCAAAGTGGTCTTTGTTCAAAACTGTTGGGGACGCAAGAAACTGTCCTGAGGAATCTGCTGAGTCCATTGAGCAGACAAGTCAGTGGAATGTGGACCACTGATAAAATTACTCCTGGAAAGGCTTAGCTGTGTGCCCTGCTGAGAATAACTGTGAGGGTTGATCAGAGGGCTGAGCTTAGACATGGATACCTCTCCTGAGGTCAGTTCTCCTACCTGTTACCAAGTCCAGTCCCAGTTCAGGACTAGTGCTCAGCTATGGGGCTTAGACATCTGTGCTTCTACATAAGAGTTAATGTGTAACCAAACACAGAAGTAATCAAGACTAGAATGGGAATCTCTTCTATGTTTGACTGCATGTAAAACTGGCAAAAGGAATCAGATGTTCTGCATAGGTGGCACTCTCAGTAGAGCCCAGCAAAGGGTTTTCTGTAGGGCAGCTGGATCACTCATAAGAGGCTAAGTGATAACAGCTGCAGTTTTTAAAATAGAAAACAAATAGCACATTGATTAATGGTTTTACTGCCTAACAAAAGTAACATCCACATGTTAGATTATTCAGTGCAGCTGTGCACATCACTGTCAGGTAAACTCAAGTGAAATCAGCCAAGATTAGCTGAGATTTCCAGGAGATGAATCCCCTTCTCCTTATATAGCCATGTGGATTGCATATGTAAACGTATTCTGTTTCACAAACACAAACATATACACTAAAAAATAAAATAAAATAAAATAAAATAGGGACTGCTGCTTTTTATTTTACAAAACTTGTTCACCCTGGCACGCCTCTGAAAGAGTTGTCAGTGTCACTGTGGAGATTTTCTTTAAAAATCACCCTGTGACGCATTGATTCTACTGATTTTTTTTATTTTGTTCAGTGTTTGTGTTCTAAAATATAATACTTTTACATAAATAGTGTTATGTCCTACCAAAAAGCAAAGAAGGCTTTTACACTGTGTCACAGGGAGGTGCTCTTGGAGACTGGCTAAAACTCAAAATAGTCCCAAAATCCAGCTGTGGAGAGCATTCAGGTCAGACTGTGACCATACAGTTCAACTGAGTAATTTAATGCACAAATGCAAATCCACAATGAAAGCTGTATTAAAAAGTTCTATGTGTGAGACTTTTGACACATGATTACTATGAGAGTGACTCTAGGTGAGAGTGCTAGCAACTGGACCTCACTGACATATAATAGTTAATAATAATGAATAGATACTTAAATGCAACATGCTTGAAGGTAGTTTAATAAGACCATCCCTGTGCAGAGTCCAGCATGTCTGTAGAACTCAATGGTATTTCAAAGGCTTACACATAAACTGTAAGGTGTTTTAGTATAATACAAGAAACTATCTCTACAGCCAGATCAAAACAGCCCTAGCACAGAACATGGGTGGGAGGACCTACTTATACAGCCAGATCATAACAGCCCTATTACAGAACATGGGGGATAAGGAACCTACCTATACAGCCAGATCAAAACATTCCTAGCAGAGAACATGAAGGAGCTACGATACAGCCAGTTCAAAACAGCTCCAGCACATATCATGGAGAGTGAAGAACCTGCCTATACAGCCAGATCAAAATGACCCTAGAAGAGCACACAGAGAGGGAGAAAGTGTGTCTGCTTCCATGACAACACCCAGTTACTCAATATCCACTAAATGTAGAGCAAAACATAACCATTCCTTTATAAACACTCAGAAGCGTGGATTCTGTTTCAGATCTTTTTCCACATTATATTTTCTGTTATTATGTGATGTAAATGATCCATATAAAATAATGTGAGTATTATTGGTACATACTAAGTGACAAAATGATTGATGGGTGTTTAATGACCCCAGGATATGACGTAGCCCCACCCCACATCACTTCCGCTTCTGGCTGTGCAGGATATGATGTAGCACCGCCCCATGTGCCAGTGATGCAGTTCCGCTGCACCAGATGTTATGTAGCATTCCACCCTGGATATAATGCACCCCTTTTCTGGCATGGGGTTATGACGTGCTTGTGGGTTGGGCAAATTCTGGCTTGTTCAGGCTTGTCAGGGCATGTCAGAGGGTCCAAGCCAGACTTGATGTTGCTAAAGCCACACACCAGTGAGTGTCCATAAGTGTACCTGTGCCATGTTTTGCTCATGTATGTGTAGAGTTCCTGAGGAGAGCAGCAATGATGATAGCAATGATTCAGCCACTGGGTGTGCTGTGATGGATGAACCTATCCAGTGTTATCCTACACCTTCTGCTAGTGTCACACCAGAGAAGCTCAATTTGGTGGACTCTGGTATGCCTGATTTGATAGAACAATTCATGAACCTCCATTTGCAAGATACTCATGAGCTTGTTAATATAGATGAGCAGTGGAAGAGCCAGATGTGCTGGACACTGAGAAATGCTCTGATGAAAAGTCTGCTGTGGCCGGAGCTGCGAAGTTATGCATCACCTGAAAAGTCTATCATGTTGGGCCTGGTTAAGGGCATTTTAATACAACTACTGCAAGACTTGATGGTGCAGGACTTGAAGATAAAGTGTGAGGGCTGTGCAATTGACCACCCATCACAGCTAAGACATAGCTGTATATACAGACCTGAGGAGGGGTACTGGGAGCATGTTTTTCCTGAACTCTGTGAGAGATTGTGGCCTTCGACGGATCAAGCTGCTAGTGGAATCTACAGCATGGAAGCTTGATGCACAGTATCCTATTTTGATACAATGCAAGCTGTTAATGATGCGTTGACAGAATTTAAAGCATTGCCTAGTATTGCTAAAGGTCTTGACTTAATTGTATGGCCAGTTGAGTATAACACTACAGAAAGCTGTTGAAGAAGCCATTTCTTCAGGTGGTCATAAAAATATTTTAAAACCCTCTGCAAAAGAAAGCCCTGTGCCCTATTACATGTACTTATATGATATTGATGTTCTGATGAGGAACACATGGCTATGTGGTGAGAGCCATTAAGATGGGTAACCTGTGGGGAAACCACCAAAGAAACTTTGAAAAGCAGAAAATGAAAAATATTTTACAGACATTGATAACCATACAAATTCCAGACTATGCTACTCACCACCAATGCAGTCCCATAAATGGTGATAAACTTTGGTTTATCCACATTTTGATGAATGACATTAAAAAGACTCACATTGGTGTGAAATAATGAAAATGACTGTGTGTATAAACAATAATGTGTTAGAAACTGTTCAAATGTGCTACCACTAATATTTGAAAACAGGAGTCTGTTTCTCAGGGTCGTATTGGTAGCTATGGCCTACAGTGTTGAGATCTGCTGTTTTATTTTAAAATGTCAAAGACAGTAAGATGTTAGAGACGTGGTTGAATTTACATCAGATTTTCTTGTAATGCAGCAAAACCACGGCCTGTCTTTTCTTGTTGTGATGTTTTATACTATCATATAGTGTAATTTTAGCACAGCTGCTATCACGTGTTTTGTGTTGTTATATAATGCATGTGTACAATGTGTGTGCTTTCATAATAAAAATATTAAGACTGGAAAACACATGTGTCTTATTTGTGCTGTTTAAGAAAAATCATGCTTAAGAAATTCTTGAAAAATTTACTATGATCCTATTTTGCCTGGTAGTGGAGGAGGCATTCAGACTACATGACACTGCAAAACAAGAGTAAAGGCTTACACACACAAGTATCACAATGGTTGTCATTACAAGATGCCTACACTATGCACAAGCCTGCAAGGAAACGATTTCTTAGAAACAGGGTAGTTGTTAACAACATTGATGCACAATGGCAAGCCAATTTGGTGGAGATGAGTAGCCATTCCAAAGAAAATGACAAATTCTGGTTTATTCTGACAGTTATTGATGTTCTGTCAAAATATGCATGGACTAAAGTGTTAAAAATAAATTGGGAACAGAGGTGACAGACGCTTTCAAAATGATACTTGAGAGGGTCAAGCCTGAAAATTACAATGAAGGGCTGAATTTCTTAATTCTAAATTTCAAATTATTTTAAAATCACAAAGCATACACCATTTTACAACTTCAAATGATGTTAAGGCATGCATTGTAGAAAGATTTAACCGCACATTTAAAACAAAAATGTGGAGATATTTTACAGCATTTAATATGTATAGGTACATGGATGTCCTACAATCTTTAACAAGGTCCTATAATTATAGTTATTACTGGTCCGTCAAAATGAGGCCTGTCGATGTAACAAATGATAATTCTTTAATTACCTGGAAAGATCTATATAAAGATCTTGCACCAAAAGTGAAAAGACCTTTCAAATTTCATGTGGGTGATCACGTGTGTGTTTCTAGGTTAAGAAAACATTTGAAAAAGGTTATGAACAAAACTTTACCAGTGAGATATTCATTATTTCTGAATGTATACCTAAGCCTATACCTGTGTACAAATTAAAAGATTATGATGGTGATGAAATAAGAGGTATATTTATGATCAAGAATTGGTAAAAGTCGCAGACACAACAAACCATGTATGCAGGGTGGAGAAAATTGTCTCACAGAAAACATAAGGAAGAAACAATTTGTTTTAGTGAAATGGCTTGGCTGGCCATCAAATGTAACAGTTGGATAGAATCCAAACAGCTGAGAGATTTAAAATTATAAAGATGCATTCATGTTTTACATGATGGCAGTTGCGAGAAGACGTTAGTGTAAAACAATGTCTGAGAATGTTTTTATGTTACATTAACATACTAACATACTAACATACTATTTGCCAGCAGATTAGGCCTTATGGTCTATCAAGTCTGCTCGAACCTAGATCCTTAGTTGGGTGCAGACCCTCCCATCCCTTGTGCTCCAGAAACCCCTATCATCCATCCCCACCCCCGGGACAGGCCATCATCTGATACATCCACTTTCTGTGTCTGTCCCACCTCTTAAAGCTCTCCACTGTGGATCTCTGAACCAGCTCACCAGGCAGAGCATTCCAAGGGTCCACCACCTCTCAATGAAAAACCTCCTCCTCTTTTCCCCTCACCCTTCCACCTTCCAACTTCAAACCATGCCCTCTGGTGATGCCTCCTGCTTTAGTCTAAAGATCCTCCATGTTTACCCTATTTATTCCCTTGAGGTACTTGAAGACCTCAATCATGTCCCCCTGTCTCTCCTCACCTCCAATGAAAACAGGCAGAGCTCCTCAAGTCTGTCCTCGTAAGTCAAATCCCTAGCCCTCGTATCATCTTTGTTGCCCTCCTCTGTACCCTCTCCAGGAGCTGTATGTCCCTCTTCAAGTGTGGTCTCCAGTACTGTACACAGTACTCAAGGTGTGGTCTAACCAGTCCATTGTACAGTGGCAGAATTGTCCATTGTACATTGTACATTGCCCAGCAATGCCTCTTTTGAAATGTTTCCCAACAACACAGTATCAGATTATACTGTGAAACTAGCAAAACCTATCAATTTAGTGGGTTTATGGGAAGTTGATCTGTTGGAAATACAGTACCCAAGGATATAGGACAATATAACATCACACAATGGGAAATGTTATGCTGGTGAAACTTCTAGGCCTATATTAACATTATCGATCCCCAGAGGTTATTATCAAAATGTTGAAGATGTCACAGCAGCTATCAATGAGACGCTGGAAAGTGCAAAGCTAGAATTGTGGCTAGAATATGACAGTTAGGACCGGAAAATAAAATTCCACAACATTAGTGGTAGATCTTTCATAGCTCAGCCTACAATGTCACAGAGGTTGTACAGTGACCCTAGCCTTTATGTGGCCTATTACAAAGCACAAGCTGGTCATGGCTTATCTGGTTTTCATGGAGCCCGTGTTATGTATGGTGCAGGCATAGAGGTATATTTAGAGGCTTATTTAGAAAAGCTGTTCCACTATTACAAAAGGTTTCCAGATAGCGAAACCCCACCTTAAATCAGCAGCTAAAAATATTGTAAAAGATGTAGTGGAGAATGTTGTGAGTTCGTTTATAACACATGATCCAGAGAAGCCACAAGATGGGGCAAGAATGGTTGCTTACAAGAGAACCAATAAGAAAGAAGAATAGCCCTCCAGGGACACATGAAAGCACTATTAAAAGGCTGCGTGTTCAAAAGTAAAGAACAGTTGTGAAACGTAAGCGACAGGAGAGAAAACAGCATGAAAGCAACAGACAAAGGGACTTATTTTAAATCATGTCTCTGGTACACTGCATGTCTCAAGAATGTGGAAAATCAGAACTAGACTTTTTCATGTTACCACCGACCCAAACCAGTGCAGAGAAACACCTTTATGTTGAAATCCCACCTTGTCAGCCTTAAGTGATAGCGCACTTCTGAAGTTTTATGTGGTGGGTAATGCTGAAGACTATGTTGACCTAAACAACACCTTTTATACCTTTTGTGCAAGATCACTAAGGCTGATGGTAGTGACATTGATGATCAGGCTAGAGTGAGCTTAATTAACTACCCTTTAGCAACAATCTTTAGCCTGGTGGATATAGTGGTAGGTGATTGTCTAATTAGCAAAGTAATAACAGTTACCCCTACAGAGCAATTATTGAATCACTGCTCAATTACAGCAAAGACACCCTGTCTACACAATTTTCATCTGGATTATTTTATAAAGATACACCAGGGCAGCATGAAAATACAGTTCTTAATGGGCCCAATGAAAGCTTTAAAAAGCGAGCAGCTTTTACAGTAGGCAGTTGCATGGTAGAACTGGCTGGACCAATTGATGCAGACCTTTTTCCAGGAAAAATTGCTTTTGAATGGAATGGATGTTAAAATTAAACTTGTTCATAACAAGAATGAATTTTGTTTAATAAGCGGTGATGTAAATGAAGAATATAAATTACAAATAAAGGCTGCATCTCTATATGTAAAAGTAAAATTTCACCAGCTGTATGTATTGGCCATGCTCAGGCTTTACAGTCTGCTAATGCAAAGTACTCTATTGATCGTGTTAGCATGAAAGTTTTCAGTATAGCAAGTGGGAGCATTGTATGTAACCAAGATAATCTGTTTCGGGTCAGATACCTAAATTATTGGTGATGGGCTTTGTAGATAATTATGCTTTCAGTGGTGTGTATAATAAAACCCATTAAATTTTAAACATTTTAACAGTAACTTTATAGCCCTCTATGTGGATGGTGAACAAGTCCCTGCTAAACCACTGCAGCCTAACTTTACAAGTGGTAATGCTGTCAGAGAATATATCAGTCTGATCCACGTTGAGTGAATACATATGAAAGACAACCCTCAGCTGACAGACTGTAGGTTTTTGTCAGGGTACACACTTTTGCTTTGATCTAAGCCCTGACCAAGACTGTAGTGACCATTATTCAGTAAGCCACTCAGGCAACCTGAGAGCTGAAATACGGTTTGCTGACCCATTACCAGCTACAGTGAATATGATGGTGTATGCTGTTTTTGATAATGTTGTGGAGATTAATCAAAGACAAAACACTGTGTTTGACTTTAATTAAACATGAATAGTCAACAACTGTACACATTTCTCACAACAACCCTTCTACCAGAAATAGCTTTTGGGGGTCTTTGCAAGTGATCAACTACCTTCAGAGAGACTTACATGCATGCCAGCCTCTTTAGTTGTGAATACATAGCCCCAGTCTATGCCTGAGTGAACACTGGTTAGCTATTTATTTACCTGACCATACCACTGTGGAATTCTTTGACTCTTATAGATTTCCTCCAGACTTCACATTTTTCCACCATCAGTTGTTATGTTTTTCAGTAAAAATGTGAGAGAAACACTGTTTAACTCTAAACAGGTACAATATGTAACATCTATGACCTGTGGACACCATTGTATATTTTCTTACATCATACATAGCCGTTGCGGGGGTTCATCTGGTTGAAAGAACCCCTTTTGAAACTCCCTTTATTTTTCATTATTTGTAAACATTTTCATCATTTCTGTTTATTTTTTTACTGTTACGGAGTGCTAATGCACACATGATGAACCCCAGTACTTTCTCTCTGCATGTGCCCCTCCCCATCTGCTGCCAATCAGCTCCCTCAGTACCAGTAAGATGACTGGAGCTGCTTTGTGAGTCTTTCTCTGCACCCTCCCCTATGACTGGCTGGCCAGTTGGAGCTCACATCAGCATCGTGAATGTGACCTCAATACAGCACAGCCACTGCCTACAATTCACGCTGTCAGCTAACACTGGAGGAAGATGGAGCATGGTGGCAGGCTCAGAGGTGACATCACCAGGAGAGCAAAAGAAGTAGAGGACCTTGACTTATAATATTATCAGTCACGGCAGGTAAATTTTGCTGGCCACTATTGCCGAAGGTGTGTCCCTTAATAATTGTATAAGAAGGGATAGGCTGTTCAGTTGGCCAAGGAGCTTTTTGGTTGGGTGGGCTGAAAATTTAGAAATAAACTATTTAAATCCCCTCTATACAAAAAGCAAAGTTGTCTTGTTTTGTATGCCTGTCTTAACTTTTCATAAGAAAAACAAAAGAGGTACCACAGTGGAAAGGCATTGTAAGTGTTTGGAAGGGTCTGGCTGGGATCTACACTGCCACCTCACTAATTGTGCTGTTCAGAGAGGTCTTCACTGTGGTCCCATTTTCATTGTCATTCAGTTCCACTTTTGTCTGTGTCATCTGTGCCAGATGCCGTTAAATCAAATAAGTTGTGATGTGTTTTCTCCAGATGACTACATGTGCCAGCAGAATGACATTTGTTGCTACAGTTCAATGTTTTGAATATACCCACTGTACTTTTGGAAGCAAGGTGGGGTGGGGTTGGGGTAGGCATTTAAGAGATGGTAACTTTGCACTGAAATCCTGCCACTGTCAAATTACTTTTCCCTCACTCTCTTTGTCATACCCACCACATTGGAGAATGGAGTGGGGCAACAATTGTAGTACTCAATATTGAACTAAGAACTATGTTACATATTTTTCCCAAGCAGGATGCCTAGAATAGAAACAAAGAAATATAGACAATGATGGCAGAAAAAGACCAGAGGTCCATCCAGTCTGCCCAAGTTCTCTATAATCCCTGGAACCTACAATTCATCCAGGGTACTAACCCTCCCCATCCTCTCTCTATTCTCCTCCTTGGTTCTGTTGCCTCCGGTAACCACTATTTCCTTCATTATGTCCCAGCTCAGCTTGAATCCTCCAACTATTTTACACCCACCATTTCAGCTGACAGACTGTTCCAAAGTTCCACTACCTTTTCCTTAAAATAGTACTTCCTCACATCTCCTTACCCTACCTCCTGTTAATTTCCATTCGTGTCCATGTGACTGCGAATTGGTACTCAGGCTAAATAGTACCCTGCAGTTCACTTTAATTCCCTTCAGGAACCTGAAGATCTCTGTCATATCTTCGGTCTCCTTCTAGTCTCCAATGAGTACATATTTAGTGCCTTGAGGTGCTCCTCATAGGCTTTGCCCTGCTGTCCCTGAATCATTTTAGCTACTTTGCACTGCACTGTCTTGAGTCTATCCTTATCCTTTCTGAGGTGAGGACTCTCAGAACTGGGCACAGTACTATAGGTGAGGCCTCACCAGGGATCTATAGAGGGAAGTATACCTCCTTTCTTCTGCTATCAATATCCCTACCAATACATCCCAGCATCCTGCTAGCCTTGCTATAGGCCATGTTGCACTGACTCAATTACTTAAATGGTATATTGAGTTGTGGATGGTGGGGGTTACAGCAAGGGTAGAGGAGTTCAGATATGAGTTATTTAGACTTAAAATAAGCCACAATAGTGCACCACTGAGCATACCATAGCCCATAGTTTCTGGGGCCTATCAGATCCAGACCCCTGTCCTAGTAGCAAGCCAGCACTGCAGTAAGTTAGTAGCATACAATACCCAGCCAAAACCAGCTGCAGACTCTGCACTGAGGTTCAGTGCATTAGCATTTGCTCTCTCTATATATATATTTATCTATATATCTATATATGTAATAGATAACCTACTCTAAGGTGTGCTGTCACGCTCTGATATATGCGCCTTGGTGTGTATTGTTTTGCATGAGACCGCAGGGCGAGTGTGTCAACCACCAAGGTGTGTGTATCTCAGAGCAAGACCACACATCCTAGAGTGGGTTATCTATCTTATAAAATAGCAAAGTTGTTTTGAAGGGGTAAAGTACAGGTGTGCGGTCACGCTCTGATATACGCATGGTCATGTGATGTGTTTTATATAATCAGAATGCTGGATTTATTTACTTTGCTTCCCATTTTATAAATACACACACACATGCACACGCACAATCTGAGCCACCCAGATAGTAATAATTGTCCTTAGAGCAGGAAGTGAAGGGAGCTCACAGATGAGTTATTCTGGTTTAAAATAATACACAAAATTAGCCACAGATCATCTAGTACCCCAAAGCTTCTGGGGCCAGATAGCCCCAGACCCTTTCTCTAGACACCAGTAGATACAGCTGCAGATATTAAAACTCATAGCATAATATATCTGAGACAATGTCTTAGGTATATTACATTAACAACATCTTGCTGCCCTCTGGTACTGAATACATATATGTATTCACCTTGCAGCCAGCTAGATAATAATTTTGTTTAGAGCAAGGGTGTAGGAGATCTCAGATATGACTTCTTTAGCTTCAAAATAAGCCACAAAATGCACCACAAAGCAATTATAGGATCCCATGGCTTCTGGGGTACTGGTGGCCCTAAGACCCAAAGCTTTTTAAAAAGTCTCAGACTGCATAAAAGAACCCCCTTGTGAAAATCCTGGCAACGCCCTGTCATAGATGCAAAGGTGTATCCTTTAATGATGTGATTAGTCTGTATTCTGATAATGGAGTTTGCCCTTTAAGGGCAGACCATTTTGTCCTGGTGCACCCTTCCCTCCGTTAGGGAATGGTTGTGCTCAAAAGGGAGGAAAAGGAAGGAGGGGCCAAGAGCCAGAACAATGGGGCAGGCAGCAGGAAGGGGAGAGGAGAAGGAGGTACATAAGGACAGCACAAGGGGCCTCAGCCACTTTTGCTGGAATTTTGATTTGACATCAGCTGCAGTACATCAGATTTGGCAATAATTTTGAGGTTTGTTCACAAGCAGAAGGTAAGGAACAGTTGATTTGAATACATATGCTAAGCTGTTTTAAAAAAGAGAGAGAAAAGAAAGATCATTGCAGCAGTTAGCAGAGAATGAGGGATCTGTTAGAAGACAAGATGAAGCAGGGTTTTTGTTGGAAGCTCCTTACATGGTGGAGAGGGTAAGGAGAAGTGCTTTGGGCAGCACAGAGTGGGAGACTAGTTTTCTGCAATTGTTGTACAGAGGAGCCAGATTGTTAGAAGCTAGGACAGGGGTGAAAATGTTTGTGGTGACTGGTTAATTAGCAGGCCTGGAAGAGGCCCTGAAATAAACAGTGAGAGTCAGTCCCAAGGCCATGTGGTGTGTAGCACATGCTGCGTGGTGCTTAGAGGAAGGCTGCCCTATTTGTTTTAGGCTGCTTGCTGCATTTAGGGATGGTTTGGAGGGTCCTAATAAAGTGATAGGCCTGGTTTGAGGCCTTGAGGTTATGGATTGAAGGATTGACCTGAGACCCGTAGCGGTGACGCCACACGCGGCTAGGGTCACGAGGAAGTTTCCCCAGTTTGGTTCTTGGCAGCAGGTGACACTTTTGGGAGCCTTCTATGCTGTTGCAGTGGTAGAATTTAGGCCTGTAAGAGACACCGGCGAAAGAAGCGAGAGACACATGGCGTGATGCAGCATGCCATGTGGTGCGTTACTGAGGCCACTGGTGACATCACACACCGTGTGGTGCTTGTGAGATGGGCTGCCCTGTTTTGTTTGGGCTGTTTGCTGTCTTTAGGGCTGGTTAGGCTGTTTTTGCTATTAGGATCAACAGGCTTGATTCAGTTTTCGAGATTGGTAAGTGAGGAGTGAGCTGAGAGCCGGGGCAGGATGTCACATGCTGCTAGAGGCACAATGAAGCCTTTGCCCTGTTTGTTTTGGCATGCAACATTTTGGGGAGCTGGTTCTTATTGCTGTAAAATTGTAGGCCTGTAGAGGCCCTGACAGGAATGGGAGAGTGTGCGATCCTTGGAACACGTGGCGCGAGGTAGCACGCCACGTGGTGCATTGCTAAAAGCTTGCTCCTTTTGTATTAGGGCTGCTCGTGGAGTAGTGGCCCATTGTTGCAGGCTGAAGGAGGCCCTGAAGGGCTGGGAGGAGAGCATGGAACGGAGACCACGGCGTGATGTCACACGCCGTGAGGGTCGAGATAGAGGCCTGTTTCCTCTGGTAGGTGTATACCGCATGGCCCTCACAGGGCCGAGCATAACAAAAAAGGGGTCACGATGCACATGCATGGCAGATGGGGCATGGGGAGAAGTGGACACTCCTCACCCTAAAGAACCCTGTGGCTGCCTCCAGTGGTTGGCTTCCTGGGAGAGCATACTCCTCAGGAAGATGTGTAAATATAACCTGGGCATCATACATAGAAGGCAGGTGAGTGCAAGGGGAGGCAGGGTAGCATAGAGAGGTTTAGGAACAGGTTGGGGTTGGGAGCAGTCTGTGGTCCAGGTTTCACTATGGAATCTGCTTCAGTTTTGTGGCATAAAGCTGGCCACTCATTGTGCTGATAGTTTGGTCTATACAGGATGTTGGATCAAGCATGCCACAACTGAACTACCCAGCTTTACATTATTGCTCTTTATGAAGCTTCAAAAAGGGGCGCAAAAAAAAATGTAAAAGGGGGAAGGGCCGGGAACATTGGAGGGCAAGTAGACTTGGGGCATTGTGCATGGCGCGCATGCCGCTAGGGATATGGGAGTTGGGAGAAGCCTTCCTCCTGCGGAGGCACGCTGAGGTAATAATAAAAACATTTAAATGGCCGGAGAACCCCAGGGCAGAAGGGTGGAATCCGACCGGGAATTCACGGGAGACACCTCACGTGGTGAAGGGATTGCAATGAGTGCGGGCCCATGATAGGAGAGGATGACCTGCCAGGCAGGATGGGGGTCCTTCACGGGTGGCCCTGATCTGTGTTGGCATGGGGAGGTGCGACGGACAGGAGGAAGACATACAGAGGTGGTTTCTAGGTTGGAGGTACTGAAATACGAATAACCCTGTTTTTCGTTTCCTATAGTTGTTTTCACAGAGCACAAGTTGAGACGGACATGGCACCCAGGAAGAGCAGGCCATCGAAGGAAGATGCCTACAAGGCTATAATCGAACTGGCAGAAAAAGCAAACAAGATGTGGGAACTGGTGGAGGGGAGGAACCGGCAGCCGAGCCAGTACCCACACGGCCGGTGGACCCAGTGACGCCAGCACACACCCCAGATCAAAGAGGAACCTCCCCAGCGAACCTGGACATGAAGTCCGGAATGGGGGTCCTGCCCACAGATCCCAGTAGCTCACCCTCCACCTCCACCTCAACCACAGGAAGAAGCAAGGGGACCTGTGGAGGCCTCCAGGCAGCCTGGCCAGGACAAGGTTACAGGTAACACGTCCAACCCAGTGGGGATAGTAGAGAAAGAATATATAGGGCAAATTGTTGCGGCACTGGGGACAGGAGGGCTGGGGCAGATGGAATCAGCTGTGGCAGAGATTAAGGCAGGAAAAAGAGGTGTCAGGGGATACTGTAAACAGAGAAGAAAGAGAGGAAATGGTACAAGAGAGGTAGGTCGCCTGGGATGAGAATAGGCGAACACGTGCCCTTCACCACAAAAAGAAAAAATATGGAAAGGGAATATGTGGATATATTTGCTTTGGTGAGCCGTGAGGCGTGGCCAAATATGAAGAGACAGAGATCATAGGTAAGAGTGAGATGTCAGCTGCCATAGTGCTCTTAGGAAAGAAAGAGGATGACAAGTTCACGAAAAGGGAAGACCTGGGATGGTGGTTTCTAGGTTTTGCCATCTTTTCAGCCATCGCCTAAAAAACAGGCGGAGCTGGGCATTCCGCCATTACCTATTCATTGATAATACAAAGAGCAAAAGCAAAAGGCGGGTGGGATGGATATACTATGATGAATGTTTTCGCAGAGAATGGCAACATTTGGGGATGTAAGATGGGACACCAAGCAAATAGATTTATGGATGGATTACGTAACAGATCAGTCCACACCCAAGAGTGGGTGGGGCAAAAGGGGCTACACCACAGAGATGTTGCTGGGCGATAACAGGGCCTTCTGCTCGTGGCCTCAGTGTTGTTTTCAATATGCCTGTTCAAAATGGGGGATGCACCCAGCAAACAAGTGCAGAACAACTGCATAGAGGTGCACAAGGGCATGGGGCAAGGATTGGGCCAACAGTCTTTCGAGATGGCCAGGGGTTTAAAGGCAAACATGGAACAAGGGAGGGAGGGGCAGGGGAATGGGAATAGAGGAGGCCAGAACCACTGAGGCAAGGAAGGCCAGACAGGAAGAAAGGAGGGGTCAGGAGGGGTACAGGTGGCACAACAAGGAACAATTTGGTATAGCCAGAACCCTCATCAACCTAGCAGCATGGTCAGTTTGCCTGGACGGATATCCGGACGCAAAGTGCGGGATATGATATTAAGTGGTTTTAACACAGGGTTTTCATTGCAGTTTAGGGACCCAGGCAACCAAGGGAGGCACGCAACCTGGGGTCGGTAAAGGAAAAGAGGGAATGCTAAGAGGAAGATTGAGAAAGAAAAAGCAGCAGGCAGGATGGAGGCCCATTTAACACCCGCCATTGGAAAACATGCGGATATCGCCTTTGGGTTTGGTACCCTAGAATCAAGAGGGGAATACAGGGTGATCCACCACTTGTCATATCCGGAAGGTGAGTCGGTGAATGACTTTATCAGTGAAGAACATAGTAGGGTGACATACGCGACACTACAGGATGCAGTCCGGATAATCCAGGCTATAGGAGATGCATGGATGGCAAAACAGACATTGAGTCTGCCTTCAGACTGCTTCCAGTCAGGAGGAAAGACTGGGATCTGTTGGGTTTTA
Source organism: Neoceratodus forsteri (assembly GCA_016271365.2). Lineage (NCBI taxonomy): Eukaryota > Metazoa > Chordata > Ceratodontiformes > Ceratodontidae > Neoceratodus > Neoceratodus forsteri. Next base: position 1,236,445,880 of record CM057453.1, on the reverse strand, counting down.
AAAGTGAGGACAGTATTATTTCGACAAAGCAATGCCATATGGGTGTTCCACAGCATGTGCCATGTTTGAGGCATTCAGCACATGTTTGCAGTGGATATTCCAGGAAAAGATGGGTTATAGGTCAGTCATCCATTACTTGGATGATTTTCTCCTCATTGGGAAGGAAAAAGGGAGACACAGAGGATGCTGGATAAGTTTCAAGAATTGTGCCAGGAGCTAGAGTCCCATTGGCACCAGAGAAAACAGAAGGGCCCAGCAAGGTTATAGAATTCCTCAGGATAGAGATAGATGCCACGAGCGGAGGGTTTAGGTTACCAGACAAAAAGTAAGGAGGTTGAAGGAATTAATCCAGATACATACCAGCATGAGGCGGGTACAACTAAAATGGTCCAGCAGGTACTGGGGCACCTGAACTGCATGCAGGGCCATAGAACCAGGAAGGGCATTCACAAGGAGGTTAGCCACAGCTACAGCAGGGGTCACCAGACCGCATCACTGGGTGGATCTGACTCAAGGTGTCAGGGAGGATTTTAGCATATGGGAAGAATTCTTGAAGGATTACAATGGGTGTTTGTTCTGGCAGGAGAGCGGCTGTAAACACAGACCTAGACCTCTACACAGATGCGGCTGGAGGGTTGGGCATGGGGGTTACCTGAGGGGCAAGTGGTGTGCAGAACCATGGCCGCCAGTTGGGTAAGGGGACGGGAAAGTGAGAGACATAACACTACTGGAGATCATGCTCATATGGGCATGCACTCTGGTTTGGGGAAGAATTACATGACCAAGGTGACATTTTGGTGTGACAATAGAGCGGTGGTCGATGTACTAAACAACAAGGAAGCCAGGGTGGATACAGTCATGCAGGTGGTACGACAGTTAGTTTTAAGGGCTTTAGGCTGATCATGTCCTTCAGAGCAAAACACATAGAAGGGGTACACAATACCCTGGCTGACAGCCTTTCCGCCTGCAGCTGGACCATTTCCAGAAGCTGGCACCAGCAGCGGAAGAACAAAAATGCCCATACCAACAAACATCTGGGATGTTGGCAAGAAGGAGCAGAAATGATGTTTCAGCAGCTCATGGGTGCCTCAGACACTGAGGGCCTACAATGGGGCCTGGAGGGTTTTCAAACATTCAGGGCAGAACACCAGATGGAGGTAAGTGGGCCGCCTCTGAGGAACAGTTGGGAATGTCCACAGTGGAACAATGGCAAAAGGACTGCTCACTCCACAATGGGGGTCTATCTTGTAGGGATCAGTGTGATCTGCAGCCTAAAAGGGTGGAATGACCCAAAGAAATCAATGCTCATTAGAAGAATGATGCAGGGATGGGGCAGATTGAAACAAGGGCCAGGGATAATAGGAGGCCAATAGGTGAGCAGTGGCTAATAAAGCTAAAAGAGGTGCTCCCGCAATATGCAGATCAAAAGGGAAGCCCAACTATTTCACACAATTTATGTAGTAATGTTTGCAGGGGCTATGAGAGTCAGTGAAGTGGTAGGCCATGGAAAGATGACAAGGAAGGAGATGTGGAATGGGAGGAGTGAGTTGGGGATAAGAGAAATACAAATCAAGCTAAAGAGGTCAAAGGTGGACCAGAAAGGGCAAGGGTGCATGATAACACTTAAAGGGTGGTTGGAGGTGTGATATGCCAGTGCAGGCCCTGTGGGTTTTGCCACAGAGCAGGTGACCAGGATGGGGAAGTTATTTGTGCATGGGGACAGAAAAGGGTCACGGCTATCAAATTATAGCAGTGCTGAAAAGGGCATGCATTTTTGGGGAGGACCCAGCTAATTACTCTTCCCATTCCCTGCGGATTGGGGCTGCCTCACAGTGGGCAGCAACGGGAGAACCCGTGAAGGACATTTTGAAAAGGGCACTGGCGGTCAGCCAGTTATAAAAGATACATCAGATCACTAAAAAAAGGGGGAAGAGAAGGAGCAGCATGGTTTTAAAAAAAAAAAAAGAAGACGGGGGATAATGCAATGAGGGCACTGAGAGTATGTATAAATTAATTATTTCTTTGCACCCCATAGGTAGAGGGAGGAGCACAGAAGTCTGGATCTGCAGCCATTCCTATATTTACTGGGCTGGTAAGAGAGCAGAGAAAAAGCTGGGGAAAACAGTTGTACCAGGATGCAAGACAGTGTAGGTTGGTATGGCATGGCCTACAGGGATGAGATGGGCACAGCTCCTGCCCAACTTAAAAGAACCCAAAGGGACATCGGCCCAGTCCAGACCTAATCATTATACACCTAGGGGCAACGACCTGGCAGGCAGACCATGGGTGCACATTTATTACAGATAAAGAGGGACCTGGTGGCAATAAGACAGTGGTGGCCTCAAGTACTGCTGCCTGGTCAGATATGATACCTCGAAGGGTATGGAGACAAGAACACAGCCACAGGGTGGTGGAGAGGCCAGGAGAAAGATGAATAGACAGGTGGGGACTTTGATAAGACAGATGGAAGGACAAGTGATACTGCGGGGAGCAGAAGAATGGGTGGATGATTTCTACAGGTGAGATGGGGTACACTTGTCAGACATAGCAATTGATATGTTTAATCGGAAACAATGGGTTTCATAGAGGAATGGAGAAACAGACAGAAGCTGGTATATCAAAAAAAAGGGAGGAGGAAGTTTCATCCCTGAGGTAAGGAGAGGAGATTCTGTTAGTGATGCCAGCCATCCAACGCAAGCTGGAGACTGGCTAGTGGGGGAAAAGAGGGGAGGACGGAGGGAGAAGAAAAAGGAATAACACAAGAGGAGGAAGAAGAAGATGAAGGAGAAAGCGGTCTCGGTTTTCACCATTACCTAACAGAAAAGGAGAAGAAAAGGCACCCAGGTTTTTACCTGGGGATGGATAATCAGAGAGTGATATATGGATGGAAATAAATGAAAATTATGGAAACACGATATTAAAGAAATGGAAATGGAATATGGATTTATGAATATAAATAAATTAATTGCAATCTGAGCACAACAACAAACAATGGTCTCTGTGTTTTGTGAGGAAAGGGGGGATCCGGGACAATGGAATTTGCCCTTTAAGGGGCAGACCATGTTGTCCTGGTGCACCCTTCCCTCCGTTAGGGAATGGTTGTGCTCAGAAGGGAGGAGAAGGAAGAGGGGCCAAGAGCCAGAACAATGGGGCAGGCAGCAGGAAGGGAGGGGAGAAGGAGGTACATAAGGACAGCACAAGGGGGCCTCAGCCACTTTTTACTGGAGTTTTGATTCCTTCCACTCACCCTGCAGGACAGAGTATGAGGAAAGACAGTCAATTTGGGCTGTATGGTGGGTCTGTCAAGGTGGAGGACAGACACGTCCGGTAGGACAGGGACTGCCAGAGGTGAATGGCAGGTGAGGATAATATGGTTATGGACTGCCAAAGGTGGATGGTGGGGGATAATATTATGGACTGCCAAAGGTGGATGGCAGGTGGAAAAATGCTGGTGGACTGCCAAAAAATGGATGACAGGTCATAATAAGGATATGGACTGCCAAGGTGGATGGCAGGGAAAAGGGGGAGGATGGGAGGGGAAGAAAAAGGAATAACACAAGAGGAAGAAGAAGATGAAGGAGAAAGCGGTCCCGGTTTTCACGTTACCTAACAGAAAAGGAGAAGAAGAAGGCACCCAGGTTTTCGCCTGGGGATGGATAATCAGAGAGTGATATATGGATGGAAATAAATGAAAATTATGGAAATATGATAATAAAGAAATGGAAAATGGAATATAGATTTATGAATATAAATAAATTAATTGCCAATCTGAGCACAACAACAAATAATGGTCTTCATGTTTTGTGAAGGAAAAGGGGAACCGGGACAATTCAATAATGAATGATCAGAACATGTATAAATTTGTCAAGCAAAGTAGAATTGTTAGAAGGCTGAAGCCTTCTTTTCTTTAAGCCAGTAGACAGTAATTTCATGTTATGATTATAACCAGCGATATTACTGTTGGTAGATCCACAAGCAATGCATGCTGTATTTTCTAGACAACATTGTAGTTTGCTTTTATAGTGTATAATTAATAAAGGTTCTGTTGTGAGGAGACAATAAACACAGCCATTTGTAAATTGCATAAGAGTGTTTGTTTATTTTACAATATGATAAAATAAAAGACAGCATATAGTTTAATTAATAAAATTTACAAAAATACACAATTAGGAGAACTGTATAGGACATAGCATTGGTGTTAAAACATTAACCATTGTGGTTTCTTAAAAGGGTTTTTCTTATCCTTGTCTCTGGTGATGCTGTGCGGGATTCAGATGCTGGCATTGCAGAAGCATCTGTCAGAACCTCTGACAGCTGTTTTTAGAACCCTCAATCAAATATTTGTTTTCTATGTTGGGTACCACAGATTCAGGAGCATTAATTTCTGCTAAAGCATTGATAAATGTATCCCACCCCTAGGTTTTTTAGCATCAGTTGTATATCTTACAAGTAACAGCTCTGACTAAATCATATATGAGACCCTCTAATGGGCACACCATGATATATAAATTCACCATGATCATTCCATCTGTAACACCCGCAGACCTTTTTAGTTTAACAACATTTCAGTGTTTTTCAGGCATGCACAGAAACACCTCGTGTCACTGTACATGTCATCAGTGACAGGTAGCAGTGTGTTTCCATCTTGTGACTGCATTAGCACAGTGGTGTCAAAGATAATGACAGTTTGCAACATCTTTTTCACCCTGCATACAACTGTGAGATAGCGTTGTAGCACATTACCATATACTTTAGCCTTCTCATATTCAGAGAGTTCAGTCCTTTGAAGAACAGCCTGCATCTCAGCATCCAGCTGTCATTCCACACTCTTTCTCAGTAGTTCTTCAGGGTGGATGACCTCTTAGCATGTCCAGCTGATGCTTAGGTACCAAATACATTTTTGTGCATAAGCCATGCCTGTCTCATCTGCTGATAGAAGGCTGGTTAAAATGATATAGCCACACTGAGCAAGGTGCCTACAAAACCCCAGACTGTGTTACAAGATGCTTCTTATGTTTAACAGGCAGCTTTTATTACTTAATTTTTAACAATGTTGCGTCTCCTTAGCTTCCTAATCTGATGAGTTGTGAGAGGTATATTCCCTTTAATAGCGTTGAGTGCCACTCGCAATTGCTGCTATTAAATCATCAGAGGCTGAACAGAGAATAGCTTTTTCTGTTGTGGTGGCCCTTCACCAGCAGCTTAAGCACTGCAAGGTTTCTTTTCAGATGTGCTGATATGTCACAGGGCTATGACTATCTGGCTACAATGAAGAAATGAGGCAGTTCTTATTTTGTGGTGCATTCTGTTTCATGATGTATGCAACAGATAAAGCAGGTGGAAACAAATCAGACCTTAAGTGGCATGATTCTGGTGTAGTGGGTTTAAATCCACCAGAAGATAACCATAGGCCTCATGAGTTGCATCTTCAAAGACCTATTCAAAACATTTGGTCTTTCCAGGATACATCTGTTGGGCCAATGTACTGACCTGTAGCATATCTCTGGGATTTTAAATAAAACTATATAATTAGCATTTAAATGTATGGTCCTGCTTTTTTACCCTGGACAAACAAATTCTGTGTGGCATGCAGGATACTAACATTTCTGTGGTGGCAGTACTGTGTGAAACATTTTGAATTTCCACAGTTTTCAGATGCTGTTTCCATTAAGTCATCTACAATTAAAAGACTTACTTTTTGAGGTGGTAATAGTCCATCATCTTGTAGAGTGCTAGGAATACCTTTTATAAATCTCAGCTGAGGACATTTGCTACGTAATTCTGTATACAAAGGTTGCCAACAGCCATAACACCAGATAATATTTTCTGAAATCTTGTTAAAGCACTGAGACCAGCTTCCAACATGCTTTTAATAAAGTAACCTCTCCACAGTTTGAAGGTCCAGCCAAAATGCAGGAGAAAGGGTGCTGCAAACATATATCCATACCATATCAGAAGCCATAAGGCAATGTTTTAAACTCCTCAGTCAAAGCCCGTTTGTTGTAGACAACCCTGAAGGTTTTCTTTTCTGACCTGTTTTCAACAGTGATGCTCTTTTGTTTCTCACATTTTGTTTCAGTCCAGTAGTAACTGGTTGCACCCCAACACCTTCATCCACACCACCGTCCTTGGCAAAATGCTGTATTAGTGATTTGAGACAGCTGTAGTTAACCGTTTCACTATTGGCCATGTTTAGAGTTATGCCTTTGCCTTCATACAAATTTTACCATTGGTCAGTTTGTAACCATAGGTTTAGGACCACCAGACACAAACTCCACAATGTGTTCACCATGTGGTAATTCACTGGTCAGATCACCCAAATAGTCACCCAGTGGTGGATCCCAGTCACCGGTCTGCTGACAAATATGACCAAGTCTGTATCATGGTATAAACAGCGGTCCGCAGAGCTTTCAAGTGAACTGTACAATTTAAGTCGAGCATAAGCTATGGTAAAGGCAGCAATAACAACATTAATGTTGGTAGCGTTTGTGTAGTGATTTCCGTGTATTTCCATTGTACTGAGGCTGTATCACCATTGATGAAATACAGACTAGATACATGTAGCTATCAATGAAAAGGCACTGACAGAGTTCTTCAACATCATGACAAGAGCTGTGTTCATCAAGTTAGGTCACTGGCCAAATTTTCCCAACAAAGAATTCAAAAACAGCTTTGAAATCTGTCTTTGTGCTGGGTTATTTGCTATATTTTCTGCTTCTAAAACAATACCTTCCTTAGCTTAGTACTGCCTGATGTATGCTTTATGTTCTACATCAGATGTACACCAGTTTGGATACCCTGAAGCTTCCTGTTTCCCTTTAGGTGTAATTTACTATAGTCTGTAAAAAGACTGTCTGACCTGTCTTGGAAGTGCCAGACTTCATACACCTTGGCCACCTTATAACCTTTCTCTAAACCCTGCTTTAGCTCTTCAGTACACCATGTGCCCTAAAGAGATCATTGTTCATCTGAATGGATACATGGTTGTGACTGTTGAACTGTCTCAGCACATGTGAGCACACAGTGTGAACACTAACGTTCCACCTATCCTACTGGGCAGAACAGGCAAAAAAAGATCATGGGTCAGATACACTTTAGCTTTTATAATCCCGAAATATTGTCTGAGATCCTTGAAATTGTCATATATAACCACTGGGTGCCCTATGGGGCATGTCTTGGTCTTGTTCACATAGGGATACAAACTTGTAAAATCATAATAATGGATTTTCTCACCAGGCTGTGCACTGTAATATAAACTCAGAGCATTTGTGCACCCTCCATAAAGTGATTCATGTGGATCCATGGTCTCTGGAAAATCAGCTACTTTCTAAAAGGCCTGCAACTGAGGATTCTCACACACCAGCTGTTTCCATTCATGCTCCCACATAACCCTTACATTCATACCCTTTTCATGCCTGAGAAAATTTAATTTCTTGATAGTTATGTAACATAGGTGTTTGTAGGTTGTGCCAAACATTGGGTTAAGCAAATCTTCAAAGAAACACTCCCTGCAGCCATGATAAAAGCAACCTAAAAACTCCAAATTCTTTAGGGATACTGTCTATTACAACATAACCATCAAGAAAGTAATTACCCACCTGCACTCCGCCACCATTCAAAGCATGCTGTATGAAAATATTTTATTGTTTGCTTATGTACATGAGCCACTGTATGGCAGGTGTTGAGTAACCCTTGACTGGTCGTGATAGTTGTCAGAGGGTATAATCCTATGGTGTCTGGATCTAAAATTTAAATCGATACATGGCCATGCATACTGATGCTATAGTGATGTACTGAAAGGGTCAATTTGCCCCTTTCCTCAGCAATATCTTGAAACATTTCCTCTACACCATCTTGAAACATTTCACATTCCTGTTTTAGAATCTCTACATCTGACTTGCAGTAGCGTGTAATTCCTTTAAAATGAAATACATCTTTTTATGCAATTCATGCCACCAAAAACTGTTTTTTTTTTGATTTGCCATCATGTAATCTATGCCATAATCTTTGGGGTCAGGCATAGCCCCACATAATTTTGATTTTCTGGTTTGTTAAAAGGGCAGAAAGAACCCTTTACTCCATCAAAGCCCATCGTCATTGGCATAGCAGCTAGTCTCATAGGTAGTAAATTTAAACTGTCAATTAAACGGATTTTAACGTGTTACAGTTACAGTCACCAGTTTACTTCCTGAGCCAATAACTCCACCTCCATTTTCTCTTTACAAGCTGGTTTAAGATGAAGTGATTGTCATAACCCTTTGCATTATGAGCTATAAAGGTGTACCTCTTAAACCCTTTTTGAATAAACTTTTTACAAACTGTGCAAAACAGTCAGTGCCTTCAAATTCCCACCTGTGACCTCTTTCAATGGTGTAGATATAATTAGGAATATGTATAGAGTCACCAGCACTGACATCTTGCATGCATTCAAACTCATAAAATATATAGCTGCTTGAACATGGCGGTGTCTTTAATGGCTGAATATAGCATAAGTGGGGTTCAAAAGGTGTACATCTGTAAGATAGTTATGACACTTTGGCTGAAAACAAATATGTACCACCCTCCTTAGGTTTTCCACATGATTTGCATACTTTAGTTAAATGACAATTGGGAATGTCAAATTATGCTGCCTGTAACAGTCTGTGGAGTTACAGTGTTTATTGCAATCAGGACACTGTGCCACCTCACTTTGCACTTCACTGCAGCCAAAGGATCTGCATGCATGGCACATGTTAGGGCATGTGTGGAACCTTTGTGTGCAAAAAGGCATGGCAATGCTCACACACATTTCTGGCACCAAAAAGACTTTAAGATTTTTAATACCATAATAAAGGTTTTGTGTAAAAGCATAAAACAGTATTAGCCCATTTATTAGGAGAACTCACAAATGTCTGCCATGCACCAGCTTTGTTCATAAAGTAAACAAAGATGGTCACATTTAGCTCTGTCTCAAATAGGTGTATGTGACTCAAATCTACAAGTGTGTGTTCGACAAGCCTACTCTGTTGTGTAAATCTTTAGCTTTTGCTAATAACTGCTCATCAACCAATTGCTTGTTTAGCAAAGCAATTAAACTAGCAGCAAAGCATGATGTGTTACTTTAATTTACAATATTAACTAGGTGTCTTGCTTTTTGCTTTACAATGTGGCTAGATAAGATGCTTCTGACATCTCTAGAAATGCCCCCACGCACATTTCACACAACTGTCACAACCAGCATTAAAGTCTCATTAGCACACACTCCATCTTGCTGTTTAATAAATTGGCAATATGTTCTAAAATTCATCTGCATTTAATTAATTGGGGTTCCGCGTAATGAGTACACAGGGTCATTTAAGCTATCACAACTCAGGTGTAGCTGTACAAAATCATTACTACAAAGTGGGCCTTATTCTGTCCAACAATTGTTGCACAGCTGTGTGGGTTGCAGAATAGTATTGGTCTCTGGATGTTATTTGGTCTAGGTTAGCAAAACGAAACTGGTGGTGATACTCAGTACCATTAAAATTATTTCTGGGTACTTCATATTCATTTATTAATTCTAAATACACAGGTTCTGGTACATCATCTTCCTCTCCTGTGGGACCTCTGACTACACGTCTTATTCATCTTCTTCATCTTCTTCATGGTCTGTGGTACCACTGCCCCTATCTGCATGTGTTCAGGTGTGCTGTTTTGAGAAGGTCCCAACATTCCTCACAACCGGACAGTTCCATACAAATATCAGAATGATCACTCTGCACACATTCACAGTTTTCAGCCATACAACACGTTGTTTCACAACCACTATTTTCTTGGCCCTCAGGAGACTGCTGGCTCGATAAACATACAGGACAATAACACAATCACAAACACAACTGTCAGAATTATCAATTATGTTGTTTTGAGAAGCCATACATACCTCGCTGTCTGTCAGCCCCTACAAATATCAGAATTATCACTCTGTGCACATTCACAGTTTTCATTCATATAACAGCTGTGTCACAGTCACTATTTTGGCACTCAGGAGACTGCTGGCTTGATAAACACACAAGATAGTCACTCAAACAAGCACAAACACAACATGATGTGAAAGACCCAGGTTTCCCATGGTTATGCTGTCATGGTTTGTGTCTGTGCCAAGGACTCTGCTGTTTTTATTGTGCTACAGTCAACCAATATTTTTTAGCCCTTCTAATTCTACTACTAATATACTGGCTTACTATATTACCCTGTGTTTCTGATGACCTGCCCTTGTTGAATAAGGTCTATTAATAATTTTATTACACTCATTTTGAATAGTACACATTTTACACACCTACAGCTAATTTTTGAATTCGTTTCCTAGTACCCACCATTTTGGTATACCAGTCACAGCTAACAGAATTATTTAAAATTGACTTTATGACTATGATTCTGCAAGGCTAACCACCTTATTTTGTGTTATTAGAAATTCCAAATATTAGATTGCAACCAGTGGGTATCTGCACATGTGAAGAGACTGTCACAGGTGTACCAAAAGGTTCTAAATTGTAACAATATGTATACTCAAGTGTACCACTAGTTGGGCCTTAAACATGTGGTGACACTTTTCAGGTATCAGTGTTCCAGGCATAATTATAGGGTCAGCCTTTGAACACACAGCTGCTGATTTACTTCATGGCAGCTCTGCAGTTATACTATCAGTGGCACAGTCTAATGTAACAGGTGTTTGTGTTCGTATATTATTATGTTTGCAGCACCTCTTATCCCCAGTCCCTGTATGGCAACAGTGTTCACATTTTGCACTTTTGTTAGTAGAAGGTGTATGGCCAGCTCTTAAAGACACACAAGAGGGGCCTGAAGAAAGTTTCAAAATGTCCTTATTCCTTTGGGCTGCTGCCGTGGTTGCAGGCACTGTGTGTGGGGATGGTCCAGCCTTGTTCATAGGGTGCTTTTCTGTCTGGATAGCCTTGAATATGTGTGATACCTTCTTGCAGACTTTTAAAATACAGCTTCTGTATGATTAAATTAGGTATCACCTAGTAACAAAAATTGTAGAATATAAATATATCAACAATATACACCATATTGACCACATCCTGGATACAAACATGCAGTATACCAACATATTAAATAGTTTGCTGCAATGAGCCACACATAATTAAAACTATAAAATCAGAAAAACTGTGTAGTTTAAAAACATTGCCATGCCCAAAACTTCTTAACAAATATTGTACAAACACATGGCATTATATTACAATTTTTGTTACAAGAAAGCATGCTAAATTTACAAAAAGAAAAAGAAAATATTTGCAAATACCAATACAGCAGCACCTTATCCCATCTGCAGTACTGTAAAATAAGTAATTAGTTTTCAGTTAATGCCCAAAACTATTAAAAACTTTAACACATACCCGTTGTTTTGTCTTCATTAATTGATGTTGTTTTATTTTCAGATGTGGACTCCTGCTGACCAGTTTCTGTTAAAAATCAAAGCAGTATATATGTCACCACTAACCAGATAGTGTTTCCCAAGCATACTGTGTGTAGTCAAACAGCTATTACTTCTTTACACATTTAAAAACAGCATTTAGCTAGTTTTAAACTTTAACAGATTTTTTCATCCATCTACAAAGTGTAGGTGTCAATAAATCAGTTTGCTAGAGAGTTTAAAACCATGTGTAGACATTAATTGAAACAAATTAGCAAAATGTATATTAACAAACCTTTATATTATTGCTAACCTTGCAGCTGTCAATGAATCAAACTAAGACTCACAGTGCTGTAAAGTGGCTACAACACTATCAAATAAATTAATTACTATAAAGCACACCATAATGTAAGCAACACAGGCAGAAAATCACGTATGTGTATGTTAGCATGCAACACAGTTTTAACATGGCAAGGCAGAGGGTATCATGATCTTGTCTGGACTTGTCCACATAATTAAGACATTGGTACATTTAACTGGACATACCATATGATGTAATATGTGTGCCTGCAGAAGAGTTGCTTTGTATACACACGGCCGGCAAACCTGAATTAGGAAAACTTAGTTATAGTCTTATAAGCATGATTTTAAGCAATACAAATATTAAAACAATTAAAAAGAGCTCACACAGCAGCTCCTTGTGAGCCTTCTGATTCTAGAAAAAGATCATGAAAGCCAATCTGAGAAAACTGTTTTGCAAAATAATTTGCCATTTTAATGTCAAGATAACAATAGTACTTCACAAGCTACAACTTTTCAAAAGCTTATTAAAGGTTGCTTCAGAGTGGCAGAGACTGGCACAGTCTAAAGTATCTCCTTTTATATTGTCCAAGGGGCTGTGACATGCCCCAAGTGTTGTACAGAGTGACAGCCTGTGTAACAAAGACCGTGATGAACAAAAACTCACTGATTAATAATCAATATGTTTAAATACACAGGGGTGGTGGGAGGGGTGGTGGGTGTCTTAGCTAATATGATGCTTTCATGCTTAAATGTTATTTTCTATAGATTAGAAACTTTATTTTACATGTCAAATAATGATTTAATTTATTCCTTGCTATATAACAATACACATTCTTAGCTTAGGTTGACTATGACAGCTGATTTTCTGGAGCTGCTTAACTACGTTATGTCTGACACTCATTTTATCAGAGTATTTTGATGATATTTAACATGGTATTTAACTTGGCATATGTGTGTGTGTGTGTGTGTGTGTGTGTGTGTGTGTGTGTGTGTGTGTATGTATGTGTGTATGTGTGTGTTTAACAATAACATTCACTACAGCGAGGAACTCATTGTTTACCCTTTTCATTTTGTTTTAAAGCCAAAAATATGGCTAGTTTTAAGAGCTTATATTATAACCATAAAAACACTTTTATGTTATTGCTCTTTCTGTATATTAATAACTCCATAGTGTTTTTAGCCACCATAGCCCCTAGCTGCTGTAACAGATGTGTGTTATTTAGACTTTTATATCACTCTTCTTTTTAGGGTATGGAGTAAACACTGTGGGACTCCCACAAATGGGCCTAAATCATTAGCTAAAACTATGTATTACAGACTGCATCTCTGTTGAGCTGAAAAAATTGCATTTTCTTAAAACTTTCCCAGATGTATCAATCAGTTAACATTTTAAGGTTAGAAATGGCCTTTAGTTTTTTTTTTTTGAGGGGGCATCTGTGATTCTCCATTTTAAAAACAATGGTATCAAACAAAAGTTAAAAAGGTATCCAACTATTGAGCTGTAAATAAATAGCATTTTTCAGACACTTTCCCAGGCGTATCAATCAGCTATATAATTTTAAAGTTAAAAAGGTCTTTTGTTTTTGGGTGGTGCCTTCTGTGGCTGCCCATTTTAGAAGGATGGTAAGAGACAAAAGTTAAAAATTAGGTATCTAGTTATTGAGCTGTAAGTAAATAGCATTTTTCCAAAACATTGCCAAGCTTATCAATCATTATCTTTTAAGGTTAGAAAAGGTTTTTGTGTTTTGGGGTGGTACCTTCTGTGACTGCCCATTTTAGAAGAATGGTAAAAGGCAAAAGTTAAATAATTAGGTATCTAGCTATTGAGCTGTAAGTAAATAGCATTTTACTAAACTTTCCCAAGCTTATCAAGCATTATCTTTTAAGGTTAGAAAAGGTCTTTTGTTTTGGGGTGGTACCTTTTGTGACTGCCCATTTTAGAAGAATGGAAAAGACAAAAGTTAAAAATTTGGTATCTAGCTATTGAGCTACAAGTAAATAGCATTTTCCTAAACTTTCCCAAACTTGTCGACCATCATCTTTTAAGGTCAAACTCAGGCCACTGTGGCCATTGCACAGAGACTGCGTGTATACCATCATCATGAATTTCTGCTTGGAGCCTGACACACACATTTGCAAACCAGCTTCTAGCCCAGCAGCTTCTGTTCATTTCAGGTAACACTAAAAACATTTTGTAGAGTTTTAGATAACATTAAGCTTTTAGATACATACACAAACTTTATTTGATACAGGGATATGACTTTTGATAATCTTTAAGCATTTTGCAGCAGGCCAGAAATTTTGTAAACCAGATTCACGGGTATGATACCAGAAACAAAATGAGTTGTTTTTATGATGCAGGTGACAAAAGCTTTAAAAAGTATTGTGTATGTTCAGAGAGAATTCTTATTTGCAGAAAGAAGCACTGCTCCATTTATAAAATCAAACTGAAAGTATAGGGTACAATTGAAACACTAAACCCCACTTTAGACTGACAAAAGAAAATTATAAAACCAGTGAGGAAAAACCAACTGTTTAATTTCACTGTTACTATACTCACTCCCAAAATGTGAAAAACAGTATTTTAAAAATACATGCCTTTACTACACAGCCTTTTAATGAAATGTGACAGTTTCACACAGTCAGTGTTTTTTATTTTTATTTATTTATTCATTCACAGAAAATATACACCAAGTCTGGTTTGGACCTCTGACATGCCCTGACAAGCCTGAACAAGCCCAAATTTACTCAGCCCATAAGTGCGTCATAACCACGTGCCAGAAAAGTGGGTGCATTATATCCAGGGTGGAACACTATGTAACATCCGGCACAGTCAGAACTGTATCATTGGCACAGGGGTTGTGCTACATCATTTTCTGCGCAGCCGGAGTGGATGTGGCATAAGGGGTGGGGTTGCATCATATCCTGCACTGCCAGAAGCGAATGTGACATGGGGTGGGGGCTACGTCATATCCTGGGGGTCATTAAACACCCATCAATCATTTTGTCACTTAGTATGCACCAATACTACTAATGTGGTACTGCATTTATCCCAGAAGGGTGCTTTACTGCTGCCCCTGAGGTCCAGAGTGTGCAGAATTCTTTTATACTTATCAAATTACTTTTGAGTTGCTCTGTGTGTAGTCAAAAAAAATGTTTCGTAAGGGGTTTGAATAATTACACCTGCCTTGTTCATGATGCGGGTTTAAAAAGCTATGTTGAAAAATGGGGTCTGAATCTGGAAAAATACCAGTAGTAAATTTATTTTAAAAATTGAAGAATGGCCGGCCCAGTGGTGCTGAGGTTGGCGCTGAGTCGCCACACCTCGCGCCCCGCAGCGACCATGTTCGGGAATAGGCATGGGTTGCCGTGGGTCAGTGGGAGGAGATGGATTGAGCATCCAAGGACTGCTCTCCATCTCCGGGAGGGATTTGGGCGGCTGGGGCTTGCCTGCCCCTAAGCGGAGGCTGGGGGTTGACAGCACGTCAGCTGCAAGCTTGGGGACTGGTCATGGCAGGCGCTTGATTGGGGCATGCACAGGAGCGTGTGCACCCAGTCGCTGGTGTCATTGCCGCGCCATGACCGCAGTGGGGAAAACAGTGAAAAAGCAAGCCCGGCAGCAAAGTTGTTCCCCAGCGGCACCATTTCTGGAAGGTGCCTCCCTGGCATGGATCCGTTGGGGTGGGTTGAGTCACTCCCCACCACCCTGCATAAAGGGTGAGATTGCGGGGTGCATAAGGGAGGGGACTGATGTCGGGGATGGCGCTGGGGGGAACAGGCGGGGTCATAGCGGAGCTCTGGAGGAGAAAATAATACCTCAAAAAAAAAAATTGAAGAAGTTCAGCATTGCTTCATAACGTTCTTGTTTATTTGAGATTTTAACCCCAAACTTTCAACATAGTCTTCTAATTGACACACCTCATGAACCCTGTTGGTGAAAATGTTCCAATCTCAGTCAAAGCATCATTTAGTACCACAAGTGCAAAATACATTTGCCCAGGACTTGAGAAGCTTCACAGTCATCAAAGTCTGGCAGGGGCAGGATGCCTGAATTATTAATGCTTCTTGTGAAGTTGCTCTGACAAGCCAGCTGCTCCTTGGCAAAGGAAGAGGTGGCACTGCTGAGTGAAAGAGCTGGTAGTAGGACTGCAAGAGGTGATCATGCCCTGTATATATCCCTAGTAAGACCCCATTTGGAGTATAACTCTGCATTTTGTGCACTGCAGAGTAAAAGAAGTCAAAAATTACTCGTCGAGTCAGAGATGTGCAATAAAAAAGGCACCTTGAAAATAGATCATACCAGGACAGATTAGGAGAGTTAGATTTGTATTCTCTATATTACATGAGTCAAGAAGAGATCTTTGCCTGGTATATAAGGCACTAAAAATGAACCACTTTGTGAGGCACAGAGCAAAGCAAGAAATCTAAACATAAAACAACAAGAGTGCACAAGCTGCTGTTCCAGGAAATACCCAGGATGGATAAAAGAGGTAAATGGTTTAACCAAAGAAGTATATCAATTTGGAACAGCCTCCCTACTGGGGTAGTAACTAGTGACACAAGGTACCTATTTAAAAGGGCTGTGGGCAAGTATATGGGGAAAAGAAATGTCATTTTATTTCCACTAAATCGTGGCACATTAATAATAGGTTTATTGACCTGATGATTCATAGAAAACTTATGAACTTGCAGACAGTCAGCTAACTTTTTTTATTTTTAGTCTTTGGTAACTGGATAAGGCCCACTAGGCACAAGTGCCTGTTTTCAGGGTGACCTGGGAGCACTGGGCAGTTAAGTGACTTGCTCAGAGTCACACAGTATGCAAGTGGAGGTTGTGAGAATCAAACTCAGGTCTGTTCTGCAGGATGTACCAAGCTTGTTCACCTTGTTCCTCTAACCTCTAGGCTATACTGCCAGCCCACTTCAATGAATCAGGGTGATTTGGGCAGACTGAGCGGGTTGTCAAAAGGGTCTGTGTTTTATTTCTTTATTATTTTTATTATTTGTAGCAGAGCCAGGACCAGGACTGCAAGCGGTTAACTTGCAGACAGTCCAGCCAACTCCAGTTCGTGTTGATGCTGATTCTCTCTCTTTTCTTTCTCTAGGCACTGTAGTTGAGGCTTGTTTATTACCTCCCACATCTGAGCTTGTAGCTCCATTCAGTTGTGTGTCCCATGTGTTGGGACAGCATCTCACATTTTCTTACATTTCAGATATCCAACATTCCCCATATTTCAATGATTGACAGAAGATTGTGAGGTATGGCTTGTTGTGAAGCTAAGTTCACATAATCCACAGGAAGCTTGCGAGTCCAGTGCCTTGCTGAACGTTGCACAGTTAACCAAAGGTAGTGGTGGGATTTGAACCTAAAACCCCACAGTCATTGACTGCAGGTTCACCATTTTGCACTAGAAATTGCATAGTATCCCAGCACCACCAATGACCCTCTTTTAATTAAATGCATAGGACTTATATTTTATTTTCTTTTTGGGGTGGAGGGTTATTTAATCTGAATAGCCCAGCTCAGCATACCTCTCAACTATCACACATTACAAGGTATGTCATTTAGTTTACCTCTCAGAAACCCTCTGTCCCACATGGAGAAGGCAACATTCCACATTGCTCAATGAGATTGTAAAGCGTAATATCATAATAATCAATGGCGCTGTAATCAGCAAACATTATACTTTGTTCATAAGATGCAGAATAAGCTGGAGGGGCAAATGAAATCACACTTTTAAGAAGTCAGGAAACACTTTCTCTGGCTATTGAACTTGTATCTGTTTTTTTCCCAAAGATAGCTCAGTGTGCATTAAAAGAGGTCTACAAGAGCAGCAGCAGCTGACAAAGGACTTCTTATAGTCTTCGTTTCTAAGATGCTCTGACAAGCCAACAGCAGAGCTGGGACCAGAACTCAAATGGTTAACTACAGACAAGGACAACAGTTACAGCTGCTAGGAATTCTATCAGATCTGTAATGGGCACTTTCTGTTTCATGCTACACTTTTTCAATAGCAGGTTTCTTTATAAAGAGCCCTGATTTTGGAAAACACTTATTTGTGAAAATCAGTGTAATTAGCATTATGCATAAAACTGTTTATTCTACATGCCCCATAATGATTCAGAGCAATTACTGCAAAAGCTGTGTTTTATGTTGCTCTGAAGAATGAGAACCTCATTCTTCTCAGGAAACATTGACTAATGGGAAAACTAGTGCAGTAAACAGACTGTTAAGCAGAGGTGTTGCTATACAACTTCAATTTTAAGAAGTGCATTAGCAATCTGCTGAGGTCCATTTTTCTATGTCATAGTAAAACATGTGCACAGCTTTCCCTGCAGTTGTAAAAATTTACCTATCTAGCTTGGGGTTAGAGAGAACAAAAATTATCAAGATTTCAGATTTTTCTAATTTTAACGAGTGGATGGATGTAGATTCTTTAGCTTCTGCAAGTTCTGGGTCAAATGACCTGCCTTTGATGAGCTTCAAAATAGATTCTGATTGTACAGGAAGTATTGGGAGATCTTGAACTCCCACTGAAGAGCAAAATGCTGAATAGTCATGGATAGTGTTGATTATTCATTATTCTCCCTGGGCAACAAATAGCCTATTATTTGTGGCATTTAAGAAATACTGTTCATTACTCACACACCCTAGTAGTAAACACTCCATACTTTTGTAGCACTCTTGTTCCATATAATAAATGCAATCCAACTGCCCCAGATAGTGCTCCCAGCCACCATTCTTTTGCACTCTTACATAATATCCTCCTTCATATGAACACCTAAATCACTCTGCTCTCTAAAGCCAGGTGATTGAGGTACAACATGTTGCTTTGTGGTGAGGGTATGCAATAAGATGATGTATAAGGTGGGGCAAAGTGACAAAATTATGCCTTAGGGTGAGGACCAGCATTTATTCCTGGGTGTCGGGCAGTGTGCCTGTGGATTGTGTTAGTGACTGCATCCCTTGAGAGTGCAGCATGGGGTGTGATTGTGAGAGCATCACAGTACTGAAGAGCAGAGCAGCTTGGGTGTTCATGTAAGAGAGCAGCAGTTTGTGACAATGAAATGGATCTGTTCACAAGGGAGCAGTAGAGATTCGAATGTGATGTTTATGTGTGTAAGCAGGGAAGTGGGCAAATAAATCTATTGTTACAAAACATTATTTAACTTTATCAACATTTAGCAGGGTAATTAAGCCAACATTTTCCTCTTCCCTTGTACATAATAGCTCAACTCTACATGATAAAAGCATGTTTACTTAATCTATTGAACACTGGAAGACTTTATCTTATTGGTGTCCACCACATTCACTGTTGTGTGTTCTGTATCTGCAAGGAAAGTGGAAAACCTCTTAAGAAACATGCTCAAAACAAAGTGACAGTCTCATTCCAGACATCCTGCAGAAAATAATAAAAATGTATTGTACTAGGCTGGCTTGCTGGTGCAACAGTAGGTTAACACTCACAGTACAATGACCCAGTTCGGGAAAGAGCTTTGGATATTAGGGATTATCTGGGGAGGATGACTGAGAGAAGGACTGAGTATCCTAGAGAATTCTATCCTCTGAGTAGGAGGGCAGCAATTTTGGATAATATACTGCCACTTAGGTGACAACAGAGGGTGCTGCAAGTAGAGATGTTCAAGGAAGGAGGGTACAGGTTGACTCCAGAAGAGTTTATGGCAAGGCACAGCAAGCACTGCATGGAGTCCTCTCTCCCTGTGTCCAAGTAAGTGAAAGATACAAAGGTGGAAAACCCTAGAATGTAAGCAAATGATGCTCGCAAACTGTGTCCTCACTTTCTTCCCCAGTGCCCAAATTTATTCTAATGGGGTATTCTCCTCTACCTTCCCTTTATTCCCAGGTACTAGACAAAGATGCCCTTTGTACCCTTTGTTTAACCTGTATTTAGAACCCTCTTTTGAAACTCAAGGCCAATCAGAAGTTGGAGTTAATGCTCTCCACCTAAGTGGACAATATTTTATTACATGCAACGTTTTCTAAGTCAGCTTTCCTGTCACTTCAGCCACTATCCAAGAATTCAGTGCCCTTTCAATTATAGGTTTAATTTAGATGAAAGCATTGTTATGCTTTTATAATTTGCAGTCATCAAATTGGATATCCATGCCTTCAGCTTGTCTTGGTCCCCTAATCAGATTAAGTACTAAGGTATCCTTCTTTCAAGTAGTGTGTCTCAACTCAGGAAGCTTAATTTAGACAATTTGGTAACCACTTTGCAACAAGATCTGCAGCAGTGGCACTTTTTGCTTTTGACCCTTTGGATAGAAAAAACATTGTTAAAATGAATATTTTACCTCATATTTTCTACCCCATCAATATGCTTAATATCTGGCTTTCCCAATCTTGGTTTAAAAACAATGCATGGTTTAATCTCAGAGTTCATCTGGTCCAGCAAGTCTCCCAGGCATACTTGTAATAATTTGGTGGCCCCTAAAGTTTGGAGACCCTAGGTTACCCACTTTGTCCTGTACTACTTGGCTAGCACATCAGTAAATATCTAAGTGGTCTTGCCTGCAACCAGAGAAGGACACCCTGCCTACTCCTCTATTTGACTGTCTTTAGAGAAAAACAGATAGTCAAGGTGGGCTTGTCTCCTGGGGCCCTGCTATACACTTCTCCTAAAGATTTGCCTGTGGGCCTTCATAACTCTATAATTGGTCTGTAACTTCAGATTCATTCACAGTTGTGTACAGGTTTGAGGTATAATTGGGTGCAGGATATCTTTTAACCTGATTTCAGAATCACAATTTAAAAATTCAAGAGAAGGTCCTTATAGAAGCATGGTTACCACAACTTGGGAATGTTAGAGTATGTGATTTGCTCAATGAGTGTAGGTTGCTATCCTTGGGGAAATTTGGGGTCTTTTCCAGTTGGACAAGAAGTTACTTTTCAAGATCTGTCAACTTTGTCATGTCATTCAACAAGATTTGGGACTACCTTTGGTGACATAAATTTATCAGAGTTCCTGCAAACATTACAGGTCCAGGTTTTCCATCACATTTGGTTTCCAAATTGTATTCTGTCTGATTTCTTACACTTTCCTGGAATCTGATGGTGTCTTCCAGTATTGGAACTTTCAAGTTACCACAGAATACCTTTGCTGGTGCAAGGTATGGAAGGAATTATTTATTTATTGAGATCTTGGATTAACACCTTTGAGCAGAAAGCTCTTACATAGGTTCCACATCAAGTATGACACTAACAAGAATACAGATATGTTCCACAGATACAGATACAGCAAGAAACAATTGAAAACTGTCTCCAGACATAAATTCTAGCAATAGTTACACAATCTAAGTACATTACAGGGTGCAGAGTCAAAACAAAGGCTAACGTTTCACTAGGTAACAGTAACATAACATGAGGACACTTGTTTAAAAGGAGAGTTGTACAACTAACAACATAAGCAGATAACTGGATTGTGCCTGAGTCAAAGAAAGAAGGAAGATCTTGTACCAGTGAGAGGGACAAGAGAGGAGAAAAGTGTGGGAGGAGAAGGCAAGCAGAGGTGAGGGGTAGGAATGGGATAGATAGGAGAAAGGGAAGAATAGCTATATAGTCAAAGTGGGATAAAGCGGGAGGAGGAGGAGAGTAGGGAGGACAAGGTGGTGTAGATAGCTTGGTGATGATGAAGCTGTATTATGGTGGTAGGAAGGAAAGAAGTATGGAATGATGGCGGTGCAAAAGGAAGAGAGGTGGAGGAGGGAGGTAGTAGGAAAATAAATAATTTAGGCAGGGGTAGAAAGCCCATGAAAGTGTTAACTGACCGGAGGCCTAAGAAATGGACAGGAAGTGTAACATTTTACTAATCATAAATATCACAGAGATTGGCAAATGGTAGGTGCAAGGTAAAGACAAATTGGTGGCAGCAGTCACAGGTTGCCAATGAGACTGGATGCTGCTGGAGTCTTTTCTTAAAGGAGACAGCAAAATAGCACTAGTTATGTCAGGATGCAGAGAGCTGTACCACTGCAGATCTCTGTATGTGAATACATTGTCCAAAGGCTGTGTGGCACCATGGGATTCTGAAATCCTGTTTGCCAGAGTTTCTGATACTGCATGGGTTATGTGCAGGGAAGAAGGGCCATTATGCCAAGGGTAGCAGTCCCAAGGTTACTTTTTGCTAGCAGGCACGATTTGTATTTTAGCCTTCTGTCAACTTGTAACCAGCTAACCTGGGCATAAATATCACAGGTGTGTGACAAGTGTGTGGCACCAGTAAGAAGGCAGCATGCTTTCTGTAAGGCCATTTTGATATGTCAGAGGGCAGTGTCCATATCGCACCATAAATAACAATACCATATTCCGTGAGAGAGACCACAGGACTGTGGATGGCTGTGTTTAGTGCTTCTGTGGCGAGATTATGTTTGTTCCTGTATAGAACTCCTAAATGCTGGTTAATAGCCTTGGCTGTTCAGTTGATGTGCTAGTTGAAAGACAGGGTAGAGTCAATAGTTATACCCTGTACTTGAAATGGTGAACCAGTTCAAGAGGAGTCAATGTCATTAATGATGGTAAGTGGGAAGGTTTTGTGCCTGCTATGGGAGGTCAAAACAACATTGTCTTATTCTTGTTATAATTAAGGATGAGCTTATTATCCCCAAACCACTTCTCTGCAGATGTAAAGGATTGCTGAAGTTGGTCCTGTAGAAGGTGAGGGTCCATGTTGCTGATAAAAAGTACAGTGTCATCATCATATTGAAGTATGTGGTCGCAGCAACTCCTGCAAGTGAATTGAGGAAGATGCTAAAAGCAATGGACCTAAGATAGATCCTTGCAGAACTCCAGAGCATACAGGCCTACTATCAGACATGGCATTACCAATTTTTACCTGTGTTCGGCTGCTTAAGTAGTTAGAGAACCAGCTTGCTGTGTCAGAGGAAAGACCAATGGAGAAGAGTTGTCTGATGAGGAGTTTGCAGTTGACAGTGTCAAAGGCCTTAGTAAGGTCTGTGAAAGTTGCCCCTATGAAGAGCTTTTGTTCCAGACAGTTACTGATAAAGCCTGTAAACTCCAGGAGCTTAGTGATGGTACTATGTCCATACCTGAACCCATACTGTTGGGGACACTGGAGTTAGTAGTTATCCAGATACTCTATGGGTTGGTCGGCCATGATGTGCTTCTGGGCCTTAGAGATCGGGAAGAATAGAGATTGTGTGGTAATTTTCCTGCAATGTCGGTCACAACTCTTGTGCACCAAGGTGACCACTGCTGATTTCAAAGATGTGGAAATTGTGACTTGGAGAGTGACAGGTTGATTATTTTGGTAAGAGGTGTGAGGATTTCCTCAGGTAAGGGCAACAAACTATAAGGCCAAGAGTCCCACTGAATCTAGCTTTCCCAGTACCTTCTTAAGATAATGTCTGGCTTCATTTATAGACACTGCTTTGAAATAAAATGGTGAGGGAGGTCTCGGGTAGGTTCTGGAGTGCAGTGTTCATACCTGAGGGGTAACCACAAAGTAGACAGGGAGAACATTGCTAAGGTCTGTAAATGATTTGTTGAAAGTGTTTGCAATGGCTTTTGGGTCCACAGTAGGGTGCCATCGATATTCAGCATGTTCAGTTTAGTTTTGGGGTCTTTACCAATAATGTCATGGATGTTCTTCCACAATGTCCTGCTATTGTTCCATGAGGTGGAAAGGACTTCTTTGAAATACTGACTTTTAGCAGAGCGGATAGCATGGGTACACTCATTTCTCACTGCTTTGTACCTCTGTGAGGTTAGCTTGTGTCCCCAGCTCCTGAGAGATGTGCCAGAGGTGATCCTTGTGTTTTAGTAGATCAAGAAGAGCAGGGGTAATCCAGGGATTATGGGTTCCCTTGATCTTTGTAGTTTTGAAGGGGCATGCTTATCACAGGTTGCATTAAAGAGATTGATAAGGAGCTCCAATGCAGTGTCAACGTTGCTGGCTGTATATACATTAGACCAATCAGTAATCATCAGGACAGCTTTCAATAGCTTGAGGTGTCCCGGAGTGAGACCGGCTAGTGACAGTTCTGGCAGGAGGCTTACGGTAGTTATTGGACCAGTAAAACTTGACAGGGAGTGATCACTAATACAGTCATGTAGTATAGAGGTGCCCTTGATATTGTCTGGTTGGTTAGATCGCATCCAGTCCAGTAAGGTATTCGTCCCAGTTTGTAGTTTCTTCTGGTTGGGGCTTCAACAAGCTGGCAAGGTGGATAGCAGATAATGCATCCTTGGCATAAGTGGCATGAGGGAGAGCCAGTTTATGTTAAAATCTCCAAGTATTAGAAATTCTGGTGAAAGCTCATCCCTCTTAAGGCACTTATGAGAGGATGCAAAGCCAGGTTTAGTGTGCCTTGGAGGGATGTAAACAGAAAGTACAGTGAGTGTTTTGTTGTGTTCACTGAGAAGCAACAATAGCCAACATTTGAATTAAATCACCACAACGAGGGTGGGGATACCCAGACCCTGCAAAGTGTCATTACGTAAATCACACATCCACCACCATGCTGAGCAAGGCAATCACACCTAAATACTGTGTGGCCGAAGTAGGATTGCTGCATCAGGGACATTAGGAGTGAGCCAGATTTCTACTACCGAGTGAGTCTGGATTGTGTCTGGCTGTCCATACTTGTAGTCTGTCAAGTTTTGGAAGAAGGCTGCAATTGTTTAGTAGCGCCACTGTTAGACCACCAATATTTCTTGGTGAGTGGTTTGAGCAGTAGCGAGGACCAGGATTAGGATATATATTGCCCAAGAGCAATAAGAGCAGCACTATTAGTCTTTTCAGGTATTACTTAGTTTTTGGAGTGGGTGTGTAACCTGTGATTAGCGTGGCATCATGTGGAGGTCCCCGTAAAGGAGATTTGACATAAGATTGCCAAGGCATCATGACAGTGTTGATGACAGAGCCAAGACCCATTGGCATAGAGTGAACACCCATTAGCTTATGTGTGGAGGAGGTCATATTAAGGGGAGGATATGGTACTGTAAGTATCGGTCAAGGCACTGGTTGCTCCCGAAGGGCAGGTAGGCACATGCCTGCAATTATGAGTCCTGAGGTGTGAACAGGGCCAATATGGTGGTTCCACAAGGTATGAGAATAGTTGGGTAAAACATTTTGACTGGTGTAACAGGGAAGGAGAGAGGAGGATAGGATGACAGTTCCTTTGAGGTAGCTTCCTGCTAACTAAGGCCCTTAGAGACAGAGTACATGTAAAGCTGATTTAAAATTAAAATGCTGATGGTAAATTATATCCCAAGAAATGATGAACTGTTGAGATCCAGCATCACATAATGTGTTAAAATTCCTGAAAGCTGATAAACTGTGACCTGAGCATATGCAAGATGTGAAATCCTTTTGTCTGTATGTCTCCTTTGATTTTCAAAGTTCTCAGAGACAAGTACAGTTCCTTTAGGAGCAGGTCAGATGAAAATGTTAATTCAGTCACAGGTCCCAGCATCACCAAGTTTGTAAGACTTATTTTCCCTTGGGATGGCTTCCAAACAGTTGAATTAAAATAAAAAAGCTGGTGATACCTGAAGGAAACGATGAACTGCTGAGGTCCATTGTCACAGAATGTGCTGAAATTCCTAAAGGTGATAAACTGCAGCCTGAGCATATGCAAACTGTGAAATCCTTTTGTCTGTATGTTTCCTTTGTTCTTAAAAGTCCACAGGTACAGCTGCTTAGCAGTAGGTCAGATGAAAATGTTGATTCAGTTGCAGGACCCAGCATCACCAAGTTTGTCAGACTAGTTGCAAGACTTATGTTTCCTTGGGATGGCTTCCAAACAGTTGATTTAAAATAAAAATGCTGATACCTGGTGGTGATGTTTTGCAGAAATTCAGTCCAGGAGACTTTCTGAATGTTTTATGCAAGAATGGCATAGGTACTCCAAGCAGAAAATGTGTAAATTCACAAAAACTAACCTACAGACACAGACAAGCACAAACAGCCACCACACAACCCCAGGAGGTGGAGACTCAAGATAAGTTATGAAACACCCAATTTCAAATTCTGCACAACCTGTATTTTACTACCACCAAATTAGATAGAATTGGTAGACTTCAGTCCTCTATATGTAAGTGATGTGGGAAAGCTGAGGGGTTGCTTTTCCATATCTTAAGGCATGTTCTAAAGTGGACCCACTGTGGAACTCAGTTAGGGATAAGGCGATCCCTTCTTGGAATTACTAAAGGAATAATGCCCGACAGGGTGGGTGTTATGCTGAGATAACATCCTGCCTTGGGTGGTTGGGCCTGAGGCCACCCTCCGAGGGCATCCAACACTCGAGAAGGGATGTTATCCCAGCATAACACCCACCCTGGAGGGCATTATTCCTATTATACAATGGCTTGTTGATATAGATGGAATAAAACTATTTTTAAAGAATGTTTGTGTGTACAAATATTTTTGTTTCTTAAGAGAAGATGCAAACACTCCTAATACAAGCAATGCTAATGCAGCTAATGTAGCTCAAAAAGATCAGCAGGGAAGTATGCCAGAATAACATCCCTGCTGTGATGGCTAACTGACCAATCAGAAGCCAGGATTCTTTCTTGCCATTGTATAATGATGATTTCACTCCTGACATCTGCAAAGTAGGTGACTAGCAGAACTGAGGTGACAGGCGTCAATATTTTATGGATCTGATCTCTCTGTCAGTTAAATGACTGGTGCTCTGTCATTGGATTGATACCACTTCTCTGTTGTATCATGATTGGTTGCAGGAAGTTTTATTCAATATTTGGGTGGAATCGATGATTGCCAGTTTACATAACTGGCTTCCATCTTTAATAAGAAATGGTGCAAGTTGGATACTCTATACACTGCATAAACTGTAAGGGTGTGGCTCCTAACTGGGGCTGGCCTCTGTTTCTTGTAATGGTATGCATTCTGCACAGCAACACTTCTATAGTGACACATATCAATGTCAACAACATCGACATTTCACAGTAGAAGTCTGCCAGGGACTTTGCAACATTCCCCATCCTGCACCTCCCGAACCAACTCTGACTCAGAGTTGGAATCT
Source organism: Neoceratodus forsteri (assembly GCA_016271365.2). NCBI lineage: Eukaryota > Metazoa > Chordata > Ceratodontiformes > Ceratodontidae > Neoceratodus > Neoceratodus forsteri. The sequence continues at coordinate 1,236,419,158 of CM057453.1, read as the reverse complement.
AATAGCATGGGAGGTGCAGGGGCAGAGCTCTCCACATGGGCAGTTCGGAAGCAACGCCCCCAAAAAAAAAACAATGACCAACATGCACGACTGCCTGTCAACTGCAAATCGTGGTTGACATGGAGTCTGTCGCTGTGATGCTGGTCAACAACATAGTTGTCAAACTGGCATCATAGATCCCTTGCAACAGTAGAGGATGGAGTCTAAGTGTAGTCTTAACCTTCTTTTGGCTTTCTTGTGTAGTACCACTCTGTCAGGGGAGGGAGGGAGGGCGATGGGGAGGGGTGGGGTTGTGGGGTTGTTTGTTTGTTAATGTTGTATTGTGGTATTTTATTGTATTTTTATTCAATATATTTTAATAAAATATATTAAATAAAAAAATCTGTCCTCATTAACTGAACCCTCCCCACTAGGCTCCCACCAGACTCACATACTTTGAAGACCAGCAGCAGGGTTTACCTACACCCTTCTGACTGAATGAACTATTGTAAGTGAGACTCTTGTGGATGCCTTGAAGACTGGGTAAGCATGGAGAAAGAATAAATGGAGCTGGGAGATAACTGGGCAGAGACAGCAACACCAGTGATGGTAATAATAATAAAAGTAAAGCACTGATCTTAATAGCGGTGTGTTCGCATTTCATCGATTTAAGTGCTCTATAATGTAAATAAATATGCATTACTATGTTAACAGACAGAATCCCCAAAACCATCAAGATCTGACTTTATGCAGAAGTAACTGTGCTCCTCTGCAAGAGATAATGCTTTTGTCTGTGTGGGCAGACTGAGTGTGGACTTTGGCATCAGATGCTTTCTGGCACACGGATGTGGTTGTTGTTATCAGAGGCATGAGACCAGCATTTACTTGCTTCCCAAGTCTTCATCCACTTTTCCTGATTAGAGATCCCTGCAAGTGCTACAACCTGAGGCAGAGACCTGCTAACTGCAAGTAATCACCCATTCCATAAGTGCCAGAAAGCAGTCACAATAGGAAATCCTGCTGCAACAGGGCTGTCTGGCTCTCCAACCATCCTCCTAGAGTTTAAGCACCCTGTTCCCATTCCATGCCCCAGACATGATGCCCTGTACCATAGTAGCCCAGTGAAGGCATCAGTATCAAGCTATGGGCCCTCGGCTCTGACATGTGCAGAGTCCTTGTTTCACTTTTCAAGAAGAGTTACTATAGGAAATAACCCTCAGTTTAAAAAACAAAAATAGCTATACAGTGCACATAGGCACACTTAGCACTATTCAACAATATGTTTCGTTTACATGCCTACAAAATCACCAAATGTATTCATACATGAGGTCAGCAACCTGCAGTGCATTCTATATCTTGGGGACATGCAGGAGGGAGCAGGCTGTGAATTTAGGTCAGGATGACCAAAGTCTTTTAGTAAAACCAAATGCATTTAATAAGGCACATTTGCTGCTCAAACTGAATTAGAGCCTTTACTGACTACAGCTCTCTTAAAAGGCACCAGTATTACCGAGGCACTAAAAATGAGTGAAAAAGTTCACAGTGTCCCTTTAACAAAATCAACCCCATACCTAGATTCTTCTTACTCACCCAAGTGTCACTTCATTTTATCCCAAAAGGTTAAATATCATATATTATTTTACTTTACAAATATGTAAAATGCTGAAGGTTGACTCATCTCTTCATAGTTTCATTGTTAATGTGTTTACTGATTTGTGCTACAGCAGTGCAAACTGCATCAAAACTAAACAAAAACAGTGAGAGGTTGGCATCCAGCATTGTTTGCATTCTTAAGCAGAAATAAATACAATTTCTATCCTTTTGGACTATTATGGAGTGGAAATTGGATGGGTAGTAAGGAGCTAAGCACAAGGTGAGATTTGTTTACTTAATAAGAAAGGCTGCTTTTTATGTGTGGCGTGGGTTAACAAGGAAATCAATAAATTAAAAAATCATATTCAGTACTGTCTCAGACACAGTAATGTACTGGTAATCATATATAGATGATGCTGTTTTTCCATCTCAGGGATCTTTTTTAATTGCTCTGTTTATGTCCTTACTACTCCAACAAATGGCCCCTAATCTGCCTTGCTTCCATCCAACCACATCCAGGGATATCTCTACCTTTTACTTAAGTTACTGCATGATCCTCTTCCCTAACATGATGCTTGACAGTTCAGCCTTCCATGATAGGATGTGGCCCTCATGCCGCAAAACCACCCGGTTGATCATCCAGTCATCACAGTTGGGGCCAAAGTATGCTTGCTACCATTCCAAATGCACTAAGGTTATTTTCTGTGTTCTGGTCCTCAACTCCTGTAGGCTCTGACATGCTAGGGTTGCCAAGTACACATCACTGTTTGGTGCCCACAGAGCCAGCCAGTATCCTCCCTCCCACTGTTCCTCTTCTGCAATCACACCCATGGCCACTCAGGTGTCAGTATTGTAGTGAAAACAGTAGCCCTCCTGTGTAATGGAGAAAACCATCTAGTGGGAAGCTCAGTCCTCATTCCAAGTCATCCACCTATGCCTGTGGCTTGTTACCAATTCTAGGTCGATGGCACCAGGAGCTGCAATGCTGCCAATGTACTGATTGTCTGGCCTCAGTCATTGGGTTCTAATGCAACCTATGGCCTTGCAAGCTTCACTCTTGAGGCCTAGATTGTAGTTAGAACTCCTCAATGAAAATATCTGTGTTGTGTATGGTTACCTTATCCTATTCTACATTTGTGATACCTAACAATAGACTATATCCTTCCATGCACTGGGATCAGTTGAAGCAAAATAAATGGCCAGATATTTCTAGATGTTATAGTCATACTTCTAAAGAGATTTTCCTAGTGGCCCTACAGTGCTACTGCAGGAGGCAGGGAATTTCTCTAGGGATATCACAGAAATTTCAGGAAATAGCTGACCATGATAATTACTGCAACTGTAGGGTGAGTAAATGTGGAAAATGCCATATTCAGTTCTACTTCATTTCAAACCCTTTGCCTTCAGTTTGACTTCAACACTTTGGCAAGACACTTTGAGTCCTTAGTATTGGGGTTTAGCAGGCAACAAATAGGGGTGACTGGCATTGCTTTGCTATATCTCACCCACTCCAGTCAATACCAGCCTCTTCAAACCTTCCTGCTCTTTCAATCAAATTTATAAAAACATCTATCACAGTGTCAAAAATTTTATTTTTAATGAAGACATTCTAGGAAAGGAGGAGGATGTGGGAATGGCTAGGGTTTGTAAAGGGAGGTCATAAGAAAACCTGGGAAGAGATTAAAACTTATTTTATTAAACTGGCCAAATGGTTCCTGAAGTAGCCCTAAAGTTTGACTGTACAAAATCAAAAGTAAAAGTGCCAAATTTCACCACATTCACTAAATCCAAATTTGGCATTGACTCATCCCTGGAGTGAGGGGAGTTCTGCCAGCATGACTCCACCCACTGCAGAGAAATTCAGTTTTCCACTTGCTTTCAACATCTGGTAGCTAAACCATATATTTAGAGGTAATTGATGACTACTTGATTTATCCCAACTGTGTCTACCAGTGACCAATCACTGTCACACACACTGACCTTGCCATACACATGACCTTTCTTCTGGTGACCAGGTCACCTCAACTCAACCAGCCATGCACACCACAATTCAACTGGGGATTAGAGATGTGGTGAAGTTTTACTTCACTGGTGAAGTTCAACAAAATTGTGAAATTCATCTTAGTGAAAGTCTTCATAAATTGCCAATTACACCGCTTTGACACTTCACAATGCATTTTACCAGGAAGTCACAGTTTCTCAAAAAAGTAAGAAAACTTCATGGCAAAGTTGCAACTTTGTTGCCAAACTTACATGACTTCACCTGGAAAAGTGCCACTTCACTGCCCAGAACTTTGTGAGGGTCAGCACTTCACACTTTGCAGACTTGGCAAATGTTGCAAATTGATTCACAAGTGATGCATGCCGACTTTACACATTTCTACTGGGGCTGTAACCTGCCAACTCACAAATGCATGCACCATATTTTGACAGGCGTGCCCAATGAAAGTGGACTGAATTAAAAAAAACAAAATTCAAGTCTGTTAGCACATACTGCTCATGGCACCAGAACCTTGGATTTGGGAACAAGCTTGGGATACATGGGCCAGCAAAGGGAGGAGAATTTAGCATTGTGGTGGACACTCTTCCTCATTGTCAAGAGAGGACAGTACACTCTGCTGCACTACCCTTCATGGGTATGTGTGGTACACCCTGGAGCCACTTTGGGGTCTGCAGAGAAGCTGAGTGTTGATGGCATCAGCACAAACAGTGTGCACATGTCACACAGCTGTTTGCCTGAGGCATACCTGTGGGATGGGAAGAAATAAATGAAAATGTCTTGTTCATTGCAGGATGAGGCTGCCTCCTCCTGCAAGCCCCACACTACCATGTGAGGCACTCTCCTCACAGTGCCTGAAATCTGAAGGGTCTGGGGGACCCTGAGAGCTCTGCTATGTGGAAGAAGCCATGGGTTCCAGGAAGATGGGATAAGTACCTAGAAAAGGCAGGTTATGAGGTTGGTGGGGTTGAAAGAAAGGGCAAGTCAGTGAGATGAGACATAAACTTAAAACAAGTAATAAATCAATTTGGCATACAACCAGTTTTGTGAGGGTACTATCTTTTAAAATATGTCACCACACAGCCTGTTCTTACATATCAATGGCTGCTTCACTCTTTTATTTAATCTCAGTTCCAAACTGAGTAAATTTACAGTATATCATAAGGTGACATATATTGTAAAAATGTTATCTTTCAGTTCCTTTAGCTCTTTCCCATTGTGCAGTGTTGACCACTGCATGGGTATCTAATAGGTTTGAAGTTCTCCATAACTGTTTCAAAGAACAGCGAAAGGGCTCCCATTGTAGAACTGTTTACTCTTTGCACATATGTCTTATCAGCTATTGAGCATGCAGTGTCAAATATTAAGACATTCAAAAGTCATGGCACTTTTAAGTTCCCATTATAAGTCAATAGGAAAATTTATACATATATTTTGCGAACAAAGAATGGGGTTCTGGCCATCTCATCTCACCTGGCGATCAAATAATTTTCAGCCTCACAGTTCAAGAATCTTTGTCTTGAGGATTTTTCAAAGTATTTGATCGCGAGGTCCTCCATCTTGTTTTTAGTTTTCCGATCGGAATAACACAAATATCTTGACTCAGGGTCACTTCTGAGGTAAAACTTGGATGGGTTTTACTCAGGGATCCCGATCCATCGAAACCATGGCTTTGGTTCCATCCAAATTGGTCTAAAAATAGACTTTTTAGCTTTTAAATCTTCATTCGTGGCTCACTAATGATCTTTGATCGCATGCTTGCAAATTCTTTGATTGCAAAAATCTTTGATCGCAATCATGGATCACAGTGCCTCTTTCCATTAGTGCTCATAAAACACACAGTCAGCGGCTGGCCATGGAGGTGAGAGGTGGGCTGTGCCAGTCGCCAGCTGGGGAAGGGTGGGGAGGTGCTTGGTGGGCTGGCATGGTTGGTTGGGGGCGGGGGTGCTGAGTGGGCTGGCATGGCTGGGTGGGGGTGGGGAGCCACTAGACCACCAGGACATTTAAAATGCAAGTGTATTTAATTAAGATGGGGGACTGCTAGACTACCAGGGATGTTAATAATAATAACAATAATGAAGTACAGATTGGGAGGGTGGCAACTAGACTACCAGGGATATTTGTAAAATATATAAAAAACACACATGGGGGACAACTAGACTACCAGGGATAGAAAATAAACATACTGGGGGGCCACTAGACTACCAGGGATAGAAGCATGGTTATGTACATTACCATGATGGGGAGAGGCCACTAGACTACCAGGGATAAGGAAAATAACTATTTCTGTATTCAGATGGGGAAGCTTGGCCCTGAGCAAAACCCACCCTTAAATAAGGTAATAGGACACCCTGGGCTACAAAATAGAATTTTAAATCTGGCCATCTGTCCCTTGCTCTTTGTTAGTGAGCGAGCAATTTCTTTGACGTGACCCTGCAAATTCTTTGATCGCGAGATTCTTTGATTGTGATCATGCAACACGATTGAGGGACGAGATGGCCAGATAAAATTAATTTTCTCAGCTCAGGGGTGTCCTAGGAAGACAAATGAGGGTGGGTTTTACTCAGGGTACTTCTTCTGATGAACCATGGTGGTGGTTTACCATAATTATGTGAAGTTTGTGAATTACACCACTTTTAATATTTTGGTTGTGACCCTGCAAATTCTTTGTGAGATTCTTTGATCGCAATCGTGCATTGTGGCGAGGATGAGATAGCTCAATTTAAAATCAATGTTATTACCCCAGGGGTGTCCTAGGAAGTCAAATGAGGGTGGGGTTTACTCAGGGGATTCATTCTGTCGAACCATGGTGGTGGTTTACCACAGATCCTTCAATTTTTGATTTATAAGGTTTTAAATCTTTGTTCATGAGCCTGCAAATTCTTTGATTGCGAAGCCTACAAATTCTTTGATCGTGAGATTCTTGGATTGCCATCTTTGATCGCAAGGGAGGGACAAGATGGCCAGATTTTTATAATGGGATAGATAGGAAATGTTAGTAATCTTTGATATTGAATATCTTGGAAATGGTTTGGTCTTTTCACTTCAAATTTGGAGGGAAGAAAGGCAACATCCCACAGATCTGCCTTTTGGTGCTTTGGTCAAAAATAGTACAGGGCGGCAAAGTTACAGCAGTACAAATTTGGCACTTTTCTCTATATAGGATAACATTATGGCATCCGCCGCATTACAGGAATTCTTTGCTGCTCTGCTGCAAAATAACGATTTAGTCATTTGGGCTGAAATTTGGAGAAGAAAGACATCATCCCACAGATGTGCCTTTTGGTTGTTTGGTGAAAAATATTACAGCGCAGCACAGTGATGGCACTCCGAAGTTGGCGCTTTTTGCCATAGGATAACATTATGGCATCCGTCGCATCTTTCAGGCCTGTATCTAGGGAGCGGTGTGAGATCGGGCTTTCATCTAAAATGCTTAGCCCCAAAATGGGGGCTAAGTACAAAACTATCCAGGAAAGTCATAATTCATAAAAATTTTACTTTTTTCTACATCCATGGTTCCTGAAATATAAGCAATTTAGTATTCCAAGTCCTAATTTTCTGCTCCGAGGTCAATTATTATGCATGCATTCTTTGTTTTCACTGTGTTTTTCAACATACTTTTTGGGAAATGAAGAGTGTTCCTTCCATTACTGTGCTAGTTAGCTTTTCCAGTTGCGCTTCTGTTAATGTTAGCATCACGTTCCATCTACCCAGCGTGTGCGTTATGATTTGCGTTTCCGTTTGCACTTGTGTTTCCATTTTGTTTGATGTTATTTGTTGCTGTTACTGTTACCGCTTGCATTTGCAATTGAATTACCATGCCTGAGAGCATTATGGTTTGCATTTTCGTATGTGCTTGCATTTCTGTTTCTATTGGCTTTATTGTTGCTGTTACTGTTACCACTTACGTTTATAATTGGGGTACCATGACAATGTGTGTGACGGATTGCATTTCAAAGCGATGCTTGCATTTCTTTTCTGTTGGCTTTATTGTTGCTGTTACCGTTACCATTTGCATTTACAATTGCAGTACCGTAAGCGTATGTGTTACCAGTTGAGTTCTGTCGCACTTCTGTTTGTGTCTCCATTTATGTCACTGTTTGCTTGCATCACTTTGTGCTTGCATTTTTATTACTGTATGCATTGCCATTTACATTTACATCACCATGTGTGTAACCCTTTGTATTGCGTTTGCGTTGCACTTACTGTTACTATAGTCACACAAAAGCACATGGTGGGGCCCCATGCTCCCTCCAACTTGCAACTTTCTACTTTTCTATTCTTTCTTAAAAGTATGGAAATTCTATGCAAAAAACTTCGTTAATGCATCAGTTAGGGTTATTCTACTGTGACAAAAGTGAGGAAATTCAACATTAGGGTTCCCACCCTTGCACCCCACCCTGCTCATAGCAACAGGCATCGGGGTGTGTGTTGGGGTCGTTGGTCTAACTCTCACCCCATTCTCCTACACTGCACCATCTCAGCTTGTTTATACATGGGATGGGGTGAGAGTTAGGACTGATGACTAGCACACACCCGATGCCTGTTGCTGTGGTATACCCCTGTTTGGTGACACTATTACTGTGAAAATTTTGATGCCGACATCATGACAGAAACCAGTATGTGCTGTACTGTACCCCTATAGGGGTCTTCAGCCCCCACGCTGGTAGCACTGTGCAAAAATGGTGACCACTTGTGCACGTGCTACCATCGTCTGATATTCAAACTGATAATGTGATCAGTTCAGATCATGCTATCTGTTTCAATATCATGCCAGAGCTGGCTGACCCTATTTATTTTTGCACAGTACACCTTTTTGTACTCACAGCTGGCTGGCTCTGAATGTGGGGGCCTATATATTTTATAATACCTTCAATATTGAAGCTGTTAGTTTTAGTCACATACTTACAAAACTTTCAACTGCCACATTTATTGCAGCCCTTAGGTAACAATAGGGGCCATGCAGTAGGGGAGGATATGCTAAGCATCAATGATTGCAACAGCATATCCTTATAATTAGTTCATCTTTAGTAGGCCATACAGGGTGGGGTAGGTTTCCCTCCAAAGGTGTAGAGTCCATCAGGAGTATTTCAGTTCTTCAAGATGATTTAATGGTTATTGTGTTGTTACAGTAAGAGAAACACAGTTTCAAAGTTAGATACAGTATAGCATTACATTAACATTGTGCAACACAGTCTATTCTCTTTCCTGTGTTTTGTATCGAGTCACTTCTACCTTATGCTGCAGCCCGCTCTCGAGACTGTACCACAACATCATTGTTTTAACCTTTCTTTGTCCTACCAGCCAATTCATCAGAACATCTATTAAACATTGTTTCCTTACTACAAATTTTTTAAGCGTAAGATTTAAGTAGTAAGTATCTAAACAAACAAAAAAAATTTACCCAGTACTATGCTTGTAGTTACTTTATTCTAGAAACAAACACATGGCATACCTGATCCAGTGCAAATGTAAACTTTTAATAAAATTCTGAGTACTGTTACTTACATGGCTAAGGTTTCTGCAACAGTTTCATTGATGGGGCACAGGGATTTGCAATAGCATGTCTCATCTTTCAGCAGATATTATTTTCCATGTACCAACAGCAGCCAAAAGAGGCATATGGCAGTTTATTAACAGAACTGATTTCATGCCTGTAGTCCTACAGTGTTCCTTCATTTTGAGAGAGTTCGTTGTTTATGTAAAAGTAATCTGGCTTTAAGTTTGAGTTGAAATATGTTACTTGAGAAAGACTAGGTAGAATTACTGAGCTACAGTATAAACAAACACAGTTTTGTCTACTGCCACTGTTAATGTATACCCACTATGTAAAATCTTAAGTGACTGCTCTGCAGTGTATCTACAGGACAAAGAGCAACTCCGTCTCAAAGCCAGAATACTTTTACTTGGAAAACATGTATTACAAAAACATAGTAGCACTGCAGGATCTACAAGCATGAATCAGGTATGGCTGAAGAACTACAGTATTCTTATTTTTGGCCTCATGTTTATACAGGCAGAACAGTAGCTACAGTCATAGTACAGGGCCTATTTTTATTACAATTATTATTTTTTTTGTTTAGATTCTGAAATGGCCCAATTTCATCCTTCAGGCATAATACAGTGGAAAAAACAGACAATGAATATGCCATTTGTTTTCAACAATACCTTATGAAAAATGTGTGGAAAACTGATCTGTACATGTACAGCCAAAGGATTTTATTTTCTTTATAACCTAAAAAAAAAAAAGTTAAATGCATTTTAAAGTGGCACCTCTGGGATAGGTTCTGAATCAATCTGAAAGTTTCTGATGTCTAAGTGGCCTGGGTTCCAGTCCCAGCTAGGGCATTTATTTCATTTTCACTTCTGCCTGCTTGTATTCCATATACAGTACATGCAAGTCACACCTCAAGAATAAAACATTTCAGGCTTCATGTCTTTTGTTGTTGTTTTTGTTTAGCTATTGGACTACATAAAGGTAATGTTCATGTTTTGACCTGCTCTAAATTTAAAACAACATGTTCTGAATGTTATCACATTTTCAGTGTTTGGAGGTGCTGTCATGAAAGGTATACAAGCCACTTGTCATGGCGTAGGTAAAAATGGACAGGTTATAAGTCACTGAAAATAATGAGTATCACTACTATAATACTCTGTGTCCATTCTTTTTCTTAACTTCCTTAATATCTACAGTTTGCTTACTAATTTCATTCTAGATAACTGCTGAAGGAGACATATGGTAGACACATAAGCCAGGATATTCAAAGGGTTGAACCTGGAGCAACAGAGTTGCACGGTGGAATCCTCCATTGCACCCGACTGGATATTGAGGTGCAGCACAAATCCCGATGTGCTGGGGTGCAATGTAATTGTATGCAGCGCAGATGCAGGGGCTTGCTCATGCATGTGTGCACATCAGATATTCAGCCCAGGATGTGTGGCACATATGCCAGCACACCCCTGCATTATGTGCTAGGGGGACTCAAAGTTGAGCCTGTAAAACAGTGGAACAACTCCTGGCCACCCACAGGTGGACTGCTGTATTGCAGGGCACAACACAGCAGCCATCAGCTGTGGGTGGCTGCCCACCACCCACCAGAGCACCATCATGAAGCACCCACATAACCCTGGTAGTTTAGTGGTATCCCCACCATCCCGTATCCCTGATGGGGTGGTTACAGTAGATTCATTTAAGCCCTGGTAGTCTAGTGGTACCCTTCCTCCTGTGTCCCTGATCAGTGGCAAATGTAGATTTAATTCAGGCCTGGTAGTCTAGTGGTACCTCCTCCTCCCATGTCCCCAGTCAGTGGTAAATGCAGATTTAATTCAGCCATGGTACTCTAGTGGTACCCCTCCTCCCATTGCCATGATCACAGTGAATGGCACCATAAAAGCTACTTTCCTAGTGATCCAGTGGCATCCCATACTCCTCCCACCCACACAGACCCCATGCCCACCCTGTGATCCCCGTCGCCGGCGGGTGGCTGCAACCCACCTGCACACTGCCTGGCTGCCCACTGCATGACAGGTACAGTATGGAATGTAAGCCCATTGGTCCACACTGTGGCCCAATGGGCCTAGTGCCATACTGTACCTGTCATTCATCAGGCAGCTGGGCAGTGTGCAGGTGGTTGCAGCCACCCGCTGATGATGGGGGGAGCGGGTGGGCATGGGGTTCTGTGGGTGGGAGGGGTGGGGTGCCACTGGATCACCAGAGAAGTGTTTATGGTGCCATACCATGATCATGGTAATGGGAGGGAGGGGCATCACTGACTACCAGGGCTGTATTAACTCTACTATTACAGCTGATCGGGGACACAGGAGGGAGGTACCACTAGACTACCAGGGCTTAACTATATCTACATTTACCACTGATTGGGGACACAGGAGGGAGGTCCACTAGACTACCAGAGAAGTGTTGTACCACAGTTTCACCATGACGTGGCTATGGGGCTGGTGGATGCCCCAGGACCTGCACTGTGCACAGGTAATTCTGTGCAGGATGCCAGGCGCACTTCACCAAGCTGCCCTGTGCAAGGCATGCAAATGGGGCCATAATGACATGCAAATGGTCCCAGTTGCACCTTGCATATATTATGGCCTCATTTGCATGTCCTCTGCTGAATATCGCAGGGTGATGTGCCCAGCACAACTGCGCTTGTGCTGGCGCATCCCTGTGCTCTCTATCTGCGGCTTGCTCTGGTGCAGTGCCACTGAATCATGCACAGTATGTGCACTGACCTTGCCATATTTAATGGTGCTGTGCTATGGCGCATCACCATTGAATATCACCTGCTCCTGGCCTCAAGCAGCCCAGTTGTGCTGGGCCCTGACTTGCGCCACTGCACAGCGTAGTCTGAATATCTGGGCCATAGATTCTAACATTATTTTTCAATTTCAACCTGCTTTTAATTCAACCATTTAATTTTACTCACCCCCAGCCTAAAAAGCACTCTTTTATGTTCTTTTCTTAACTAAAACATGGTCAAATTGACATTAGAGTACAATATGTCATTTGATACTCTGCCCCTACATAGTAAACCTGAATCTTCTTTTATGCTGTGCATTACTGTGATAGAATGAAACACAATTTCATCTCCTAAAGTTTCTAATAAAATGAGTGAAACAGAAAAAAATAAGTATTTAATTTGAGATGCAGTCCTAAAACAGTGACAGAAGCCATCAGTTTCAGTATATTCCCCAAAGAAATCATGGGCATCGGATATACTCACTGTACCTTCCACAGACGGAAGGTCCAAGAGAGTTCTGAGATTGATTGACTCGGTATACTGGAAGCTGATTACTGTTTCCATCAGAAAAGCAGTGTCACAACTGAAAGATCCAGTCCTGTAGGCTCAGGGATGTGCTGGCTGTTACACAGGTAATCAAACTATGAAATAGTTACGGCTCAGAGGTCAACAAAACCAGAACTTTTTCAAAGAACAAGAAACCCTGAGGTGCTGTCAACTATGTTTGACATCCTTTCAGGTAATTTTAGTTCAGTATAATACAGCATGTCTCACACTGGTCCTGTGTTAAAGAGACATCATTTATTATATATACTGAACAGATTTGTCAAGTTTCCTCTTGCTTTAGAAACCTGAAATACAGGGGCTACTATTTATTTTCTTTCATGTATGAATAATTTATTGCTATGGACAGACCAAGTACAGTAGATGTCTTAATGAAGCTATGTACCCAAGCATGTTAAGTCAATAGCTTTTCAGTATTTTGTGACTGTAGTCTATTTCTTCAGTAATGTCAAAGGTTCTAGAATAGTGTTTTTATGATGACACATATTATGATTATAAATCTAATCATGAGAATCCCATCTTCAGACTGACTACAACCTATTGTATGTGGCTACCACATGTGTTCCATATGTGCCTAGATATTATGTGAAGCAAAGTGCATGCACAAGGAATTGGGTGAGATGTCAGGTTTTCAATAAATTCTGAAATGAAAATGACTTAGCTGGTGTCATTATAGTAGTAGAGCACTCTGGCATCTCCCAGTGTATATGGCTCATGTGTACATTTACTATGATTCCTCAGTGGTAGTCAATACAATGGGGCTGTATGACTTAAGGTACATCTATGAAACATATCTCAAATACACACAATAGAGCAAAGATCTACTGAATATCACTGCAGGCAGAAACTACAGTACAAGCGGGCAAGTTCAACAGTCACTATGCACAGAAATATCCCACAGAAAGCATTAAAACAAGAGGGCATACACTACAATTAACACATACCAAATTCACAACAAATAAACAAGCCTATTTCTTCTCACAGAAATTATTAGTCCATGGAATAAACTTCCAACTGAGATTGTAATAAGTAACTCCAAACTAATCTATAAAAATAGACTTGATTTTTGTTACCAAATAGGCTGAATTATTCGAGTGAATGACAGATTCTTTCACAGGTGCTTGCCTTTTGCCTCTTTCCCCAACCTAGTGAAAACCTAATGAAAAGCCATGGGCAATTAGTGTTCTTTAATGAATGAGGGAGAATCCAGCCAGTGATACTGGGATTATCAAATACAAAATGTAATGGGATTAGCTGGGGCAGCTGCAGAGATGAGATGCTAGCTGCACATTTAAGCAGACTCAATAGACCTTGAGGCCTGTTTCTGCTGGCAATTGTGTATGTTCATATGTTCCATAAAGAACCATTAAAATGTGCAGACTGGACCTCAGATTAATGAAAGTTTCATTTAGGGCCTTTGAGTCACTACTGAATTTTCTACTGTATATTTTTTTTTTTTTATTGGCAGTATTACCTCTTATTGTATGATATCACAGGCTCATCCCATTTCAATGGAATCAAATATTTTACCACAGATTCATATGAATGATAGAATCAAAACATTCAGAGAATAATCATAATACTTCAAATATCTGGATAACTAGTTATCTTGATTCTGATTAGGTAAAGTACCTGTGGCCTATGTATAAATATCAAACTAGTATTTATTTACTATTTATATAGTTTTTATTGACCAGGTTAGCACATTGACAATTAATGAATATTTTCAGGTACAACCCAGAAGGTTACAATAGGATAATAGAAACAGATGAATTATAGTACGTAAGATAAAAAAGGAAAAACAAAGAGGTAATATAAAGAAGCAAAATCAAGACACAAAATGTAAGTCTGTTCAGTAAGAGGAAGCAACATAAAATGTTTTATAGTATTATCACAAGACTTGAGACAAAATCAAAATGCACATAGGACGAGGGCGCAGCATGAAAAAAACAGGGGAAATACTTAGCCCACAGCCATTAGATTAAGGGAAAAGCCAATCACCCCAGGAAAAAAGCAAGCAAAGGAATCTTAAGTAATTCCATAAAGTTCTTTTAAAGATGTGGTAAGAGGAGAAACCCCAAACTGATAGCAGGAGGGAGTGACAGATCCTAGGAGCACATTCAGTAAAAGGCTTGCTCTCCAATATCAGTGTGCATTTTGGGACAGCAAGTAGGGGCATGCCACTGGATCTTAAGGGGTAACTGAGGTTTGCAGCAGTTAACTTCTCAGCCAGGATGGGGGAGGTTGCACTTCAGAGTACCTTTTCTACAAAACACCCCAGGGCAAAAGCATGACTGTTGTGAGGGGATCACATACAAGTTTTTCTTAGAACTCACAATTGTGTGTGAGAAGGTCTGCTGAGAGGGCAAAACAACATATATTATTATGCACTTAAACCCATTTGGACAAGAGGAACTTATTAACAGTGGTGTAGATAAGAAGTCCCTAATTGGGGAAGGTAGGAGCACTCCTTAGCAAGGACCAGATGTGCAGAGGGGTGAGATAGTGCTTGGCCCTTAAACCATACCTGCCTTACTGTTCACAATCCTATACACATTAGAGAGGTGCAGGAGAGACCAGATTGGGCACGAGGGTGACTCCATGGTACTTGAAAGAATGGGCAGTGGTCAGGGGCAAACCATTGGTACTGGACACAGCCAGAGGCTCAGGTCATGAACTGATTTTTTGGCCAAGAACCAAAAGCATAACGTGAGTTTTTTGAGTGAGGACCAACTTGTTAGCAGATAGCGAGGACTTGATTTGGTGGAAGTCCTCGTTCAGTTTTGAATTGATTATCTTGACATCTGGGAAGCAAGACAAGAGCACTAGATCATCTGCATACAGGGTAGAACTACAATGGACAGGTATACAAGGAAGTCATCAATAAACAGCGTAAAAAGAATGGGCCCCAGGATTGAACCTTGGGGAGACCAACTGAGTCAGGGGCCATTAAAGAAGTATAGGTTCAATTCCTAGCAAAGCTACATTATTTCATTCTCTTTTCAATTTGGAAATATAATCAAAACTGAGAAAATTTTATAATTTTAAATTAGAAATGCAGTAACATTTACTTAGCTTTGTTTCCTTTAACTGTGTGCCTTCTTTGTCTGAAATGGAAAGGAATCTCTGATACATTCATATAACATCCTAGCCCTGTCTTTGGTTAGCAGCAGACACTAACAATAAGAATTTGGCTGTCCAGATTTCTAGGGTAGAGAAGTCACAGTAACAGGGAACATTTGTCACTGTGGATGTTTTACTTAACTCCAGATATCTCTATTGGTCACTCTATTTCTGCAAAGAGACTATCAAAATATTTATACCATGTACCTCAGACACCGACCAATCAGACGGGCAGGTGGCACCTTACCTGCATTGATTATCTACCGATAATCACCGCAAAGGTGCCAGCCAGCCAATGATGTTCAAAAAAGCAATCTGACAGCAAAATCACGGAACTCTGTCCGCCATTTTGTTTCCCCACAAAACGGAGGCTATAAAACAGCAGCTCCATACATCAGGGAAAGTAAGCAAAACACTGACTGCTCTACAACTGAGTCGCTTATTTAAGCATTATAGCAAGTGCTATTTTTTTTAAAATAAAAAAACAGTACTTAGTATATCTAATAAACCACTTAGGATCTAGGTTATCGGATTTACCACTGCTGAGTGCGGATTTACCCACTTGGCTGCGCCTCGTAGGTCAAACCACTCCAGCCGTGGGTAACTCCGATAACCCACACACCTCAGGCTTATTGCTTAAATTTTAAGCAGTCAATCCAGCATTACAAGTTCATTTACTCTGTGAACATCTTTAGTTTCCTAACCTCTCATTGCATGACTGAACACCCAGCTGTGATAATGGGGTTGCCACACAGTGGGTGCGGTCCAAAAAGACTAGGGACACTCGAAATTGCACAATTCCTTCTACCCTTACATGGTCATATACAAGGTCAGGATAAATGAATGCTTTAGTACTGAACTGTCCCACAGACATACATTAAGAACACTCACACTGCTCTATGCTCCATACGTAACCAAAAAAAAAGACAAATTATAACCCTTAATCCAGGGTAGTCCCCACCACCTTGGACCAATGTACCAATGCTTTGCATAGTTTCCATTATAATATGAAGTCCCTAAAAACTTATGTACAGTATTTTCTCAAACCATGTAGAGGGATATTGAATGGTAAACAGCTGACATAGCAGAAAGATTGGCTACTATAACCATTCTTAGTGCTTCAATCTTCTCACCATGGACATACTGAAGACATTCCATCTGTTGCATTCTTCTCAGTGATCCTTCAACAAGGGTGTCAGTTTATAGACTTATAGACAGTATGTTGACTAGGTTGGCCTCCACCTAGATTCACAGGCAATCCCTGCTGGTGACCACTTCAAGTTCTTCTCCAAGAAATGACACTAAGTCACATTGCGCATGGAGATGTGTGAAATTAGAAAATTTTGTTCCGCTAAATGTTTTGCGACATTCGAGTTGTAATATATTTTTAATGAGTGCCGAAATATTAATTCTGCAGTGAAATGTGAAATTTCACCACGAGATGTGAAATTTTGCCTGCAAGATGGCAACATTCAGGAGAAATTTGTTGAAATTGAGAATTGAGCAGTGAAATTTTGTATTTTGCAGTGAATTTTCACAATTTTGCATCCGGCGAAAAATTTTGTGGAATAGTAGAATTTTGCTAAATGTTTGGGTGGCAAAATTGCCAATTCTGTGGCATTTCACCAGTGAAATTGAATTTCTACAACATCTCTAATTGTGCACTAAGGGGAGAAACTAGGTTTTAATTGATTAACCCAGAATCCAAAGAGCATTTCAAATGCTGTACCATGAACATTTGAAAGAGTTCAGGAATGGAGATACTAGGATCTGAGATTGGCACTAGAAAATCATCATATACAAACTTATTGGGTACACTGTCTCCCAAGAAGTACCATGTACAGAAGGAAGGACTGGTAAGCCATCCCAAAGGGTCTATGGTTAAAACAAAAGCTGCAACTGGCAACACAATGAGGGAGGAGGAAGGGAGATTGTGAGTACATCTCACACTAGTCAGAGGGAGAAGTGGACCAAAAACCAGAGCAGCAGGGGAGAAATAGTGGGGAGTAGTATGGAGGGAGTAACATTGGGATTAGCCGAGGATCAGTGGCAATTAAAAGAGTGAGTACTGAAGTCACAGGGTATTTTAGTAATAGGAAAAGAGGAGCATAGAAAATAGTAACAGAGAGAGTGCTCCAAATGCTCCAACTTTGAGGAAGCAAAGGAGAAAGCAGCTTGACCAGCAGAGTATTTTGCAAGGGGAAGAATGAGAGAGCAGGTATCAGACCTGTGAAGGGAGTAGGAGGTGGAAGGAGGGGAGGAGGAGGAGGAAGAAAAGGTAGGGGAGGAGGGACCCAGCCAGAATTTGGAGTCAAAGGAGGCACAATGAGCAAAGCACCCTACATCAAGGGAGGACAAGCAGAGAGGAATACAAGGAACAATAGTGGTTTCCGGGAAGAAATCAAGGGCAAAGTGGCAGAAGGAGTGAAAGAGGGATCCAACCTGACAAAGGTAGACTTTGGAGTAGTGATGCAGGCAATGTCATCATAACTGAAAATAGGTAGAATCATCTGTGGTTACCTTTCTATGAGCAGGAAGTGTGATACTTGCTTCGGCTCCTGTGAAGAGCCCTAAGTATAGGGTGCAGCATCTTGTGGATGGCATCCATATAAGTGGGAGAAGTTCAGATGACAATCTAACCATACCCTGAGAATTTAAATGAGACATCCTCAATCACAACACTGTCAGAGGTCTGGAATGAGGGAGAGAGCTTGACAAGTCTCTACCTAGTGCCAAAGGTGATGAAGAACATATTCTTGGCATTGAGGACCAGCTTGTTTACTCAAAATCAGTGCTAGATGTTTTGGAAATCCAGTTCAAGATGAGCCATGAGGTTACAGGCACAGGAACCAGAGGCATAGAGAACCATGTTGTCTGCATATATGTGAATGGATGCAAAGGAGCAGGTGAGAGGAAAGATCATTTAGTAAAATGGAGAACAGAATGGGCCAAGGATGGATCCCTGTGGGTTGCTAGAGCAAATAGGGGAGAGAAAATGGTGTCACTAATATGGAGAGCATGAGTCCTACCTCCAGGCATGAACAAAACCATTCAACACAGGAAGTGGAGGAGGTGAGCCTAGTAACTTTTAGGTTGCCCAGGAGGATGGGATGGGCAACAGTGTCAAAGGCTTTGGCCACGTTGGCAAAGATGGTGGTAGTGACTGGCCCCTGGTCCATGCCAGAAAAGATTAAATCAGTGGGCTTAAGGAGGAGGTGGTAGATGGGATTTTGAAGCCAGACTGGATGGAAATGAAGAAGAAGGAGTCATCAAGAAGAAAGGAAAGCTGGGAAAGGATCAGGTGTTCCTGAAGTTTCACCAGGTAAGAAAGGATGGAGAAGGAATAACAGTTGCCAGGAAGGAGGGTCTCCCCTTTGGAACGGTGATGACAGTGGCCTACTTCCACAGCTCAGGGCAAGTGACAAGAAGTGACTGGAATGGGATTGATAGAAGATTGCAATGGCCAGGGTAAAAGAGAGACAGGAGTTTTGGGTGAAGACCATCATGTCTCCCTCCTTTGTTTGAGTTAAGAGTAAAAGGCCCTTGAACACTGCAGAGGAGTGGTAGGAAAGAAGGAGAAGGAGGGGTGAGAGGGGTGGGTCGGGGCAGAAGACAGGCATGTTGGGAGGTGGAGAGAAGGACATAGGGCACAAGTTGTGAACAAAAGAGCTGAAAGATGAGGTAACTGCAGCACAATCAGAGATGGGGACTCACCCACCTTGTGGACATGGTGAAGGGTCTGGGAGGATGGGGAGAAGAGGGTATGGATGACCTTTCAGAACATTAAGGAGTACTTAAGGTTGCTCTGGAGCATGGATGCAAAGTAGTCAGCCTTCACAAGCCTAGCAGCTCTGGTACAGGTGTTATGAAAAGACTTATTTTACAAGGCCACATGGAGAACCAGTGGACTTAGGGTCCGCATGCAGTGTCACATGCACAATGACAGCCAGTAACTCGGTCATGATCCATGGGAGTGTGACCATCAGACTTGAGTTTACCTCTGGGGCATGGTGAGCCCATGCTGACAGAAATTTGTAATTAAATAACTTGGAGATGCATTAATATTTCTTGCTGTTAGCATGGGGAACCAGTCAGTTGCCATCAGGTTAGCAAGTAATGAGGATAGGTCAAGAGATTGGAACAATGTAAGCTGGATGAATTTAGGGGCAGCTTTGTGGCAGTAGATTTTACACATGTAGTAGACCATATGATGGTAACTGAGAGTGTCAGGAGGGTACAAGTATCCACAATGTTGTGGGGTGGGAGGAGAAGATCCAATCCAGAAGGGAGTGGTTTGGGGTTCTGGGGTTGAGTCTGGTGGGATCTGAGATCAGCTAGGAAAGCTATAGCAATTTTATGTTTTGGCATAATTTATTTAAATTATTTAATTTTTATTTACCAGGCAGGTGCACTAGATAAAACAGATGCCTATTTTCAGGCACAACCCAGGAGATTACGTCACAGGAGGTAATCACAACAGTATACAAATAGCAACAGAACAGGGTGCAACATATATTACTAGGCAGTTTATGCTGGAAGCATGAGAGATGATTGAAGATGAAGTCACCTAGTATGAGCAGCACACTGACAGCAATAGAAAGTATGATATGAGTAGTAAAGAAATGATGCTAACTACCAGCAGGCACAATAAATTAGCATTACATTAATGGACCAATAACTGACACATAACTGAAGCATGAAAATGACACTAAAATGCAGCAGGCAGAGTAATTTGCAGTAAATTATCTATGGCATGGAAAATGGCACTAATGTGTAGCAGACAAAATAATAGCAGTAAAGTAGAAGTCTGGTTGTCTAACCAAGGCCACAACAGGAAGGTAGCATTACCCAGCAGCAGGCAGTATGATATGAGGATGTGTATGTCAAGGACATCTACATTAGGTCCTTAAGAACTGCAGATGATCCCTATTTGAGATAAGTTCTTACCATTAACATAACTCATCTGCTTGCCAGATCCTTTTTGCAACCCTCCTCTTATGAGGGAAGACTTCTCTCACTTGTGTACACACTATGGGTTCAGTGCCACCCATTCCCTGTTTAGTTTTCCTGTTTCTTACTCCAAGAGCTGTGTATCCTGAAGCAGAGCCCATCCATGTGTAGGCAATGTAGGTGTGTCAGAACTGTTTTATACCTTATGGTCTTATTAAGTCCTTTTGTATTTCAGTACAGAATGTTTACATCAAGGCCTGTTATTTTAGTATAGATGATTTACTGTGGGTATGAAGAGGCTACCTGTGGTTACAAAGAAAAGAGGAGTTGCTCCAACACACCTTATAGACCTCTAATATAAAATTGAATAGTGGTGAAACAGTCACTGTGTGAAGGATCCCAGCCTTGACCATGAACATATAACTGAGCCATATAATGTCTATTGCTGTGCAGAATTTATGGTCAGCTACGGCCACAGGGGTGGCCCTTCTGGTCTGTGATCTCCTAGTAGCAGATAAGAAAGCCAGTGAAAAAAAACAGAAATATTAATCTATAGAGAGTAAACCAAATATTCAACCCCACCTTAACAATCAGTGATGGACATCCCAAAGAATAATCCCTGTGAGGTCCCTGTAGATCACCAGTGTGGAAGAGATTTCATAATATACCATTCACTTCCATGCTATGGGATTACATCCACTATTCTACAGGGGAAAGATCAAGTCCTTCCAGAAGTAGCAAATAATGGGTTTGAAAAAGACCAACACCCAACTGACCCACCTACCCAAAAGCTAACTAGTCAGAACCATTGAACCAAGATCTAGCAAAACATGCCAAGCCAAAGTGGCCATGCAGTATTCAGTGGCCAACTGCCCCCAAAAAAAAAGATTACCATACCAAGGAGGTAGTATAGCTCAGTGGTTTAAGGCTCTGAGCTGCAAATCTGGAGACCTGGTTTGAACTCACAGCTCCCATCATGCACTGTGTGACCCTCGAGCTAGTCATTTAACTTCCCTGTGCTCCCAGGTTGCACCTGTAAACAAGTTTTCAGCTTAGTGTGTCTCACCTGGTTAAACAATTGGAAAACAAAGAGAGAAATGGAAAAGTAGTGGCGACTAGCCTAGTAACTGGTGCAGCCAGAAGCTACATATATGGACTGTTAAACTGATGTCACTTATCACTGAATCCTTTAGCTCCTATAATGACCAAGTATTGATTTAATGAAATAACCAAAGACCAACAGTGCCCCACAAGGGATCCTAATGCAATACTAAACAGTACCCGAACCTAGCACTACATGGGCAAGTACCCATGGAACCTTTCTTCTCTTTCTTGTACTGCTCTGTAGGGAAAAAAGAACTCTTGCTGCAACAATCAACAGAGATGTGAACTCAAACCACTGAGTGACTGGGTACCACAGGGTGCCTGCCAGATCCCAGTCATACCATAGTACTATGACTCATAGACCACAGCAATACTTTAGCATCTAGTGCTTAATTGTACTGTGTGTTGCCCTAGTGCCACCCTTGTTCTTTTCCTTCTCAGTATTTATTACAAAAGTTGTACTAATGTTATTTCTGCTTTTCTGGATAGCATAACATTATTTCAATATTTTAGCCATATGATGCTAGCCAAATACTACCCTGTGGTATTTGCTGTTGATTTATACCTGCTCACCCACTTTTTAGCTGCAACCCTAAGTCTTACATTCCTGTTTTCCATCCTGCCATAGTGAGTTTTACTGACCATACCATCTCAGCCACAGATGACAGTAAACTCACATGAGCAGTTTTTGTGCATCTGATAACAGCATTTGATTTCTTCATCCAAAATCGTCTAATAACTAAACTACCAAATTTTGGTATATCCCTTAAGGCCACTTCCAGGATTGGTAATTTTCTTTTAGGTAGATCCTAAAATATTTTACTTTAAATGTACTCTGCTACTCAGCTTATAAAGTACAGGCTACCACAATGATCCTCAATTCGGCAACAGCTGTAGCACTCTCTCTCACACTCAAGATATCATCATTTTCCATAGCTCAAGTCACTAACCAATCTCCTCCACAACATGAAGAATGAATTTTCCCTCATCCAAACTTGGTTACTGAGAAACAAACAAATACTCAATGCCAAAAACTAACTCCGTGCTATTTGGCTGTAACTCTTCAAATAGTCCTCTCCCTAAATCTTGACTACTCTAATGTCCAGACTGTGAGCAGGTACACAACTCTGAAAACTGTACCTAGGAGATAAACTTGACTAGAAATGCTGTGAAGTTTTACTTGCCAGCAAAGTTCTGAAATCTGCCTTCATGAATAACTTAGTGAATTGCCCACTTCACTACTTTCTTACCACTTTGCTATGGTTCTCCTGGGAAGTAGCACTGTTTCAGGTGACATTAAGCAAAATCAAGCAAAGCCATGGTGAAGTTACAACTTCACCAACAAATTTGTGTGACTTTGCCTAAAACAAGTGCCCTCACACACCACAAACCTTGTGAAGTCGTCACTTCACCTTGTGAATGTGAATGTGGTGAACTTCACAAATTAATCATGAAGTAAAGTTTGCAAACTTTACACATCTCTGCAATCCTACGGATCAGTTTGTCACCTGCTCTACCATGCGATCAATACTGCTAGCAGGAACAGTGCAGTCAGTAAGAGTGAGAGGGTGCAAAACTGCAAAGGGTGTATGCACAGTAGTGCACCTCTTTCTTTCCCAGGAAGTGAATAAGACCTCTGCTGAGAGGAGGGGCTGAGTGAGCACCTGCCATGGCTCAACGGGATGAGCCACAGGCAGCAGAGAGGCAGTGCATCTGTGGACCGGATTCAATTCCTGTCCCAGAGGCAGATTTATTTTTAAATCTTTCACACTTTGTACAATTTTCAGTACCCCCAAGGAGTTGGTTATTTGTTGGGGGTTCGGGGCACAGGGGGTGCAGTGGTTGGAGCCCCCACAAGACATACATTAATTCAATTGGCAATATACTGCACTGTACTGGCAGCACGGTATATCATCATGCTTGTAATGTCTGGCAGACATTATGACCTTGTGCCCTTTGCACTTGACCCTCCTTCTCCAACTCAGACTACATTGATTCACTGAGTGAAAATTTCAACGAAAATCAGGTTAACAATGCAGACTGAAAACTTCACCTGAACTTTGACTCACTAGTATGGAAAGCACTATGCTGCCTGTACTGGATTATGCCTCTCCTATTTACTTGCAACCAACTGCAAAAATGTCTCTTGGCTAAACACAATTTATAACAGCTGTATGCAATTTACTTAGTGCCCCTTTAGAACCCACCACTGTGATCTTTACGTAACCTTGACTGGCTTTCATTACAAATGCACAGAGACCTTGCCCTCTGCTTCATGATTGATAAGTCACTATACACCCTAACCTCTCTGCTGTCAAGGTTCCTGAGGCACAAAACAATTCCATATAACCTGTGATTCTCTGAACAGCTTCTGGGTAAGTTCTAACATGGGCAAATAGGTTTTCTCCTCTGCTGACCAGTCCCTATGGAATATCCTTTCAGTGAGAGTTAGAACTGCCACCTACCACCTCCTGTTTAAATCACAGCTTCTGAGTTACCTACTGAGTGAAACTTACTCCGAGCAGCCTAAGATACCAGTTACTGGCTTGTCAGTTTATGTGCCGTGTTACCACCACTTGTACTCACTATGCTATATTATCAGAAATATTGCATTAAAACAAATTCTTCAACTCACAATTTTGTGCCACATTATTAAAAATGTATTTAAAGGTTTGCTTTGTTTATCTGTACTATCTGTTAATCTTGAAAATGTACTTTCAGGCTTGTTTACAACCATGTATCTCGTATCTCTAGACTACTGTTTGATTACATAGGCCCAGTTCATTCCTGAAAATGCTCCTTTGGACCAGTATATTTGCTAGTCAACAAATAAATGAATACATACAAACACTAATGAATACATGAAGAAAGAAATATAGAAATATGGCAGAATTTGTGCCAATGAGCTAAGAATGCAATTATCCCTTCACCAACAGGCCATGTAATCTCCTAAGCATCTCAGAGGAAAGGGAGACAAGGAAAGAAACCCAATGGACAGAAGGATAATGGGAATGCATGGTGTGTGGGCAGAAAGTTTAAAAGCCATTTGCTATCAAGGTTAACTGACAAGCCACAGAGGGTCTTAACTCTCATCCCTCCCCAAACAAACTGTCTGGCAGTGTAGCCTAGAGGTTACAATAACAAGCTGTGATTTAGCTTGGTACATCCAGCAGACATGAATTTGATCCTCACACCCTACTTGCACATGTATGACTCCTGAGCAAGTCACTTAACCTCCTCAGTGCCCCAGTTACCCCTGAAAACAGGCACTTGTCTAATGGCCTACCTAGTTACCAAGGAATATTTTTTTTAAAAGCTGCCACCATATCACTGCCACCATAGGAGAAGAAGCAGGGTGTGTCCTTCATGGTATACCATATCTTCTGTAAATGTGTTTAAAAGTAGTAGTGTAAATGCACTCAGCATTCCTGACAATGGTGCAAATTATCACAATGGATTTTGAATCATGTACACAATGAGAAGGTAAAGTCTTGCTCTTTACTATCAGGAAATTGAATTTAAGGACCTGTCCCATTCAGCAGGAACCAATTTTCAATGTTTAAATGTTGGTCTGGATTTTCAAATGGTTTAGATTGCTGCAAGGCCTGAGTGCATTGATTATACTGTGCATGGGGTTTGTGGTGGTCTAATGGAATTTTCTAGCCTGTACAGCAATTGCTACAAGTTAGACCAAACTTTTTGTCTAGCTTTTGCAATCCTAGGGCCTTTTATTAAAAACCTTGCACCAGACATTTAGTGTAAGGTGCTGTAAATCATGAAAAATGGTGGCAACTGCACTCAGGATTGTAAAATTGGGTGGAGTTGTGGGAAGGGGTTTGGTGCATTACCAGAACTATGTCATGGTGCAAGGCTTGGCACAAGTCCCACCATTCTTTAAAAAATATGGCTCATTATGCTTAATAGATAAGCCTCAGAAATGTAAGCTGCTGTAAATGCATGAAATTTGCACAGTTCCAAGTATGTATTTCAAACATATTAAGTTGCTTAAAGGGTAACATTTGAATACTAATTTTGAACACTTGAATGACAGTGCTTTCAAAAGAAACTAAAAATCATTGTCTAAACAAATTTATAATGTTTCAGTTTGTAGATTCAGAACTGTCATAATAACAAAGAGGACTAAAATGTTGGAATTAATCAATGCCCTGTATTTAAAAATATGTTTACTATAGCCATTGTTATTTTACATCGTAAAAATAAGCATTGCACTTTATAGAGCTGTATGTTGAGACTGCTATTACTTGTACAGTCAGAATGAGAAGCTTTCTGGCCTTGATGGCTATGAAAAATCCATGTATTATGTATTACCATAGAGGGCACAACAGATACTGATGTGTATTTAAATAATTTTTAGGAATCATAATTGAGATACAGACAGGACTAGTGGTAGTATTTAAAATGATTAGACAATTATAAATAATTATTTACAGACACTTTATGTAATGATTTTTTTTAATTGTAAAGAATGTGGAACTTATTTAAATATTTTACATCTTTAAAAGCGATTTAGTTAAGATTTATATCATATGCAAATTCCCAGTGAAAAACAGAAATATTAGCAACTTGTATATTAAGCTCTTATACCCTAGTTAGATCTTTTATGTTGATTACAGAAAATTATAAGACATTTATAATTTATATAAATTTATAAAATTTACAATTATTTTTAACTGTTTATAGAACTGAGCAGCAGTTCCTTGAAGAAGTGTTTTAAATAACATATAGATTTAGTCTAGTTGCCTTATTGGTCCTTGTAAGAACAAATCCAGAAGCAAATGGTTTGATACCTTTTACTGGACTTACATGGATGTTACAAAAGAACAAAGTGCCTAAGCTTCGGACCAACCAAGTCCTTTCTTGGAAGCTTATGGCAATTATTTAGAAAATCACATACTATAAACACCCAGATAGTACATAAAAACAGAAATAATTCTCATTGGTTTAAAAACTCATTTAAACCATAACTGAAGTATAAATCAAAGGAATCAGATTTCACCAGTTTACTTTAGCTGAGAAGCCTTCAAAGGGCAAATGTCACCAGAATAAAATAAAACCCTTCAGGCAGAAAGCTCCACTAACATAAATTTGGAATGTCTTGGTGTCTTATGTAAATACAGTTTTAAAGAAAGATTGTCCTTTGGATTCAGTATTCACTTAAGTACATGTTAAAATGTGATATTATTGTGTGTTAAAAACATATAACAGAAATGTTATATTTATGGCATTAAGAGGATTTAAAGTAAAGTTTACCTATTGTGAGCTACTGATTCACAAATTTATAAAGTATTAAACCTATCTGGAGACGTATCCCCAACTATACACTCAGTGAGTTACTCTATACCATAAACTTTAAGACCTTCAGTGCTGTAACAAGATTTTACACAAGATAATACCAATCATCAGTGTAAGTGCCAAATTAAAAAAAAAAACTGTCACGGACCCTCAAGTAAATGAGATCATGCGTCCTGATATGTTCAGAGGTCAGTAATGTGTCAGTATATAATCAGACTACTATATGTACAGAAGCAGTCAAAGGAATCTGAATAAAAACACAATGGAATGCAACCTTCCACCTTCCCCGAGAAGATAACTAGTTAGGAGAAAGTATATATTCACTATGTATGTGAGCCAAGAGTCCTAACAAACCATCAATTACACCAGTCACTACAATATTTCTACATGGAACTTAACCTGTCGAGGACCCCCAAGTAAATGAGATCATGCATCCTAATATATTGGAGTTCAAAATGTGACAGTATATAATCAAAATGTAACAATATATAATCAAACTACTACATGTACAGTAACTGTCTAAGGAATCTGAATAAAAATCCAATGGAATTAACACTCCGGGAAGATAACTAGTTAGAAGGAAGAAAATATTCACTATGCATGTGAACTAAGAGTCCTAGCACACGGTAACACCATTTTGTTATGTACCTGAATATAAGCATACCTCATTATAACCACAACCTCCACACCCACACCACATAACTCTCAACCCTAAAAACTACTTATCTGCTACACACACACACACACACACACAGTTCTCTCACTCAAGCTTGCATACAGCAAAACCATCATTTTGATAACCAGTTAAAGGGAATCTATAAATATTAAAACAAAAACAAAGACATGCTGAAGTCCTATTATATGTCCATCCTTTGAAGTAAAGGTCTGTGTAAGTTTAAGTAGGACAATGTGACATAAACCCCAAATCAATGTTCTTGCCATCTCCAATGATACTGAGACATAAAATAAGCCTGAACTCAGAAGCACGTCCTCTGTTGTGTACTTTTGAAATGTCCTTTTAAGACCATTACTGACATATCTAAGATTGAGTAGTGTCAAGTCTGAGAGAAGTGTTGCCCCACTCATTTTTCAGTCATCTTCATATTAATAGTATGTCTGTGTGAGTTCACTCTAGTGTGGAGTGGTTGCCTTTGTCTCTCCCAGATACCCTGTGTGAGGACATCTCTTGCATTGAATGAAATAAACAACATTCCTTGATGTACATTTATAAGTCCCTGTATCCTGAATTGTCTATTTTGTGATGTAACTACACAATCCAAAGTGGAAATGAGCTCACAAGTCTTACATCTGAGTTGATTGCAGAGTCATGTA
The DNA here is from genome assembly GCA_016271365.2 of Neoceratodus forsteri. Taxonomy (NCBI): domain Eukaryota; kingdom Metazoa; phylum Chordata; order Ceratodontiformes; family Ceratodontidae; genus Neoceratodus; species Neoceratodus forsteri. The sequence continues at coordinate 1,236,390,952 of CM057453.1, read as the reverse complement.
CCATTTAATGTTATGGTATTCTGTTCTGGTCCAAGTTTACTTCCTAATAATCTGGTTGGCTAAATTAGGTGGTTGTTTAAAAGATAGTAGTGGTAGTTCTTGAGAAATACAATTTAGGGTTTCATACTCACTAAATATTGGGTGGAGGTCCTTAATAATCTTACATAGAAGTTCAATGTCAAGATGATACATGACTACTTAGAGTATTCTGTTGGTAATGATCCTTTCCTTATACTGAAGTAGTTGTTTTCTTGGTACCTGTGTTGCATGTTCTACTGCTCTGCCAATTTCTCTGGAAGAGTGTCCTGTTCAAAAAGGTGTTTTCAACTTAGACAAATGTGTATCTCTGTCTTCCTCATTTGAACAGATACGGTGATACAAAGTGCTTGATCATGCAAGATAGATTTTTTTGTGGCTTGGGTGATTACTATTCTGTGTAAGTAAATCTGTCTGTCTGTTGGCTTACTATAAATACATGTATGTAAGGTTCTAGCCTTGATGGTGACAATGCTGTCCAGAAAAGTAACTCTGGTGGCAGAATATTCCAGGGAAAGCTTTATGGTTGGGTGAAGGTTATTAAGTTCCTGAAGAAAATCCTTATGTGTCAGTGCCTTCTGTCCAAATTATAAACAAATCATCAATGTAATGGAAATAAGTGAGTGATATGTGTATGCAGTGCCTTAAAAGTCCTCCAAATTCACCATAAAGAGATTGGCATACTGTGGAGCCATCTTGGTGCCCATTGCTGTTCCCATAGTCTCAACATAATTTTTACCATTGAAGCTGAAGTTGTTATGTGTCAGAATGAATACAGTAAATTTCCCCACCACTTCAGGTTCTATGTTTTGTCCAATCCTTTCTCATGTAGGTATTTAAGGTAGTCTGACATGTCGTTTGTGTGCAGTGATTGTAGTGATTGATGTAAATGATGGTGTATTAGTACCCTGGCTCACATACATAGTGAATATGTACTTTCTTCTAACTAGTTATCTTCCTGGGTGGGAGGGTTTAATTCCATTGTGTTTTTATTCAGATTCCTTAGACTGTTAGTGTATATATAGTAGTTTGATTATATAAGGTCACATTATTGATCTCTGAACATACAGTATTAGGATGCATGATGTCATTTACTAGGGGTCCTTGACAGGTTAAATTCCATTGGGTAAATATTTTAGTGAGTGGTGTAAATGATGGTGTGTTAGGACTCTTAGCTCTCATACATAGTGAATATATACTTCCTTCTAACTAGTTATCTTCCATCGGGAGGGTTGGGTTCCATTGTGTTTTTATTCAGATTCCTTAGACTGCTTCTGTACATATAGTAGTTTATGTGCTGACACATTATTGAACTCTGAACATATCAGGATACATGGTCTCATTTACCAGGGGTCCTTGACATTTTTTTATTTGGCATTTATACTGACAATTGATATTATCTTGTATAAATCCTGTTACAGCACTGAAGGTCTTAAGGTTTATGGAATATAGAAACTAGTAGAGTGTATAGTTGGGAATGTGCCTCCAGATAGGTTTATACAGTAAAATGTTTGAATCAGTTGCTCACTCTAGGTAAACTTTACTTTAAACCCTCTTAATGTCATGTATAGAAAATGTTAAATAGTTTTCTTTGTTTGTTTTTAACATACAATAATAACACTTTAACATCTACTTAAGTGAGTATTGAATCCAAAGGTCTTGCTTTCATTAAACTGATTCACATAACACACTGAAACATTCAGAATTTATGTTAGTGAGTTTTCTTCTTGAAGGTTTCTTATCTTATTCTGGTGACATTTGACCTTGGAAGGCTTCTCAGCTAAAAGTAAACTGGTGAAATCTGGTTCCTTTGATTTAAACTTTAGTTATGGTTTAAACGAGTATTTTAAACAAATGAAAATTAGTTCTGTTTTTTTTTTATGTATGATCTGGGTGTTACTAGTATGTGATTTTCTAATTAACTGCCATAAACTTTAGAGGAAGGACTTGGTTGGTCTGAAAACTTAGGCACTTTGTTATTTTTGTAACATCTATGTTGGTCCAATAAAAGGTATCAATTCATTTTCTTCTGGATCTGTTCAAATAACATGAAACCCAGGACTGAGTTATGATATATAAGCTGCATAAAATAGAAAATAAAAAGTAAATCAGTGTAATAATTCAAACGCCATCAACATTACAGTCAGTGCAAGAGTATTTGCTTATAGCTTACCTTGATGCCCTGTATAGTGGACAAATGTCATCAGCTATGGATCAGCTGAGCACTCTAAGGAGGTGTTGATAACTGTTCACTGCTTCTGTCTCACACTTCATTTGACCTTATTTTACCAGGTGGGAGTTTCTGGTTACAGTGTGAGGCTTTGCAGTCTCTGTCATTCATTTTTGCTTAGTAACCATGCCTCCAAAGCATAGCACATTTAGTCTTAGCAGAAAAGTTGAAATGCTGAATGGAATTAGGAGTTTACCTAAAATTCATTTACAGGATATGGCAATTCATTTTGTGTGCCAAGATCCACTTTCTCTCATCAGCTATATAACAAGGAGAAGTTTATATCTGCCTGACATGGAACCAGAAACCTGAAAGGGAGCACAAACAAGAGGATAGAGTCTGACATAAAGAGATGCTTCTCTGTAATCTAATGCAAGGTGCAGAGACGACTTGATAAGCAACCCCCTTATAGAGAAGGCATCTTAGCTTGCTCATGCCTGTGGTAAAACTGATTTTACCCCTTCCTTGGCTGGTTGTACAGGTGGAAGGTATGAAACAGCATTGACTACAAAGCAGACCATGGAGAATAACAGAATGTGAATTCACCCAGTGTGGCATAGTGGCTCACAGAGGTGCTTCCTGGTGTGAATGCTGTTTACAGGCCTCAAAACATTTTTAATTGTGATTAAACTTTTTTCTTTTTTTTTTCCTGGTGTGTTGGGTCAGGAATGTTCACTTTTAAGACAAAGACTCCTCTTGGTGCTAAGAAGGTGAAAGAGTGTTTGAGTATGCTGTGGTGCTGCAACATGTCTAGAACAGAGAAATGGATCTACCTGTTGTTGGTAAATCAGCTCAGCCATGATGCTTCAGGGGTGAGACACTTACAGGTTATTAGTCGCTCAAACAGATCTGCTTGGATACATGTGACCTTTTCATGGATGGGGTAAGCTTGTAGGATATGGAGCTGAGGAGGAGAACAATAGCCCTTTTAGATAACTTCTCAGGCTACTCATAGGATTCAGAGCTGAGAAAAGTCTGGCTAGTGTTTCTTTCCCCAAGTGAGAAAAAGTCTGGCTAGTGTTTCTTTCCCCAAGCACTACTTGCCTGATACAACCTTTAGAATCAGGCCTAATTTATGACCTCAAATGTTGGCATGTGAAAACAATGAAAGCAAGAATCCTAGAGTTACTGGATGGCTGTCACAATCTCTCAGCCACTGACTGTGCTCTGAAATTGAAGAAGCAGACAACAGTTTCTCCATCCTGTCGAGCATGTCAGAAGCCACCACAAACTTTAACTCTGACACTGAGGACACTGAAGACAGAACAGAGAACAAGCACAGTGAGCCCCATACAACCCCTTGTGAAATATGTGAGACACTTCTGACACTATGGTGAGTGATGGGTGCAGCAAAGGACATCACTTCAGATTGGTCCATCATTAATACCAGAGAAACCAACACCCTTGCTAATTATTCACATATCCACCCACTGTCCATAACTTTCAAGTATTTCTGGCTGTCTTTTCAGCTGATTTCTTTGATATTCTGTCTTAGAAAGAGTGCTCAGTGCTCATGCTGTGATGATTATGCTGCTGTCTCTTATGAAGAAATATCTTGCATGGTTCTGTATACTAATGCTTTGGGAAGAGGTCAGAAGGTACTGCTGGAAGAAATTGGCAAAATGGCAGAAAAAGGGAGGTTCTGCTAGTGTGGACATTAACCTGCAGCATGTAGATTGGTGCCTCCCAGCTGCAGCTTCAGCTAGAAGCAGGGACATTCTGGTCTCCTGCAGGGACATTCCTCAGGCAACCAGTCAGGGGACCCACTTATGAGGGACAATATTGGACTTGGTACTCACTAACAGGGACAGTGTTGAAGGCATCAAGGTGGGAGGCCATCTGGGAACCAGTGATCACTGTGCAGTATGGCTCAATTTAAGGACAGTTGCAGAATCAAACCACCTACAGGCGAGGGTGCTGGACTTCAGGAGGGCAGATTTTATAAAGGTGAATGTATGCCTCAGGGAGGACCAGGTAAGGGGATGACTTGGGTGGGGTTGATGAACAATGGGCAAAGCTAAAGGAGACAGAGTAAAGACAATACACCTCTGCTTCAAGCACATGAGGTAAAGCAACAGGAAAACAATGCCACTATGTTTCTCAAAAGAGATGACAGAAAAGGTAAAGGCTAAAAGGGCTGCATTCAGAAGGTATAAGGAGATGCAGAGGTTGGAGGATAGGGAGGTGTATAAGAGGAAACAGAAGGAAGCAGGGAAAACAGTATGGATCACAGAAGCACAGAATGAATACAGAATAGCCAGGCAGTAACAAAAAGGATAAGACATTTTTAGGTATGTAAGTGAAAAGAGAAGTCCACGGGAAGGATTGTAAGGCTGAAAAGGAAAGGAAAGAGGGAATTGCAGACCAGTAAAAGGCAGACATCTTGAACAAATACTTCTGCTTAGTGTTCTCAGTGAAAGGAAAGGGAGGGACCACTAAAGAGTAACAGGAGCTTTGAAGGGAGGAGGTGAACACTAGTCCTTTTTCAGAGGAGTGAGTCCTGAAGGACTTGCTAGTCCTGAAAGTGAACAAATAATGGGGCCCAACGGTTGCACCTAACAGTGTTGAGGTAGCTCAGGAGGTACTGGTTGCACCTCTGACAGTCCTGTTTAACATATCTCTGGAAACTGGTGTGGATCCAGAGGATGATAGATGTAGTCCTTCTTTACAAAAATGGTAAAGGGAGAAGGCTGGCAATTATAGGCCAGTGAGCTTGATGTCAGTGGTGGAAAGTTAATGGAAACACTGCTGAAAGAAAGGATTGTGAAATATTTTTAAATACAATGGGTTACAAAACCTGAGACAGCATGGATCCATGGGGGTTCAGCATGACTTCAGTAGTGGGTAAAAGTAAATCGTTAATGAAGGAAAGGGTTGTGGAATAACTTGAGCAAGTAGATTACAGGATCTGAGGCAACATGGTTTCACAGAGGGTAGGTCTTGCCAGACAAACCTGACCAAGTTATTTGACTGGGTGACCAGGGATGTGGATCAGGCAGAAGCAGTAGATGTGGCCTACTTCAATTTCAGTAAGGCCTTGATACCATTCCAGACAGAAGACTGGTGAGCAAGTGAGGTAGTCTAGGATTGGTTTCAAAAGTAGTAAAATGGGTAAGAAGTTGGTTAAGCAATGAGAGTCAGAGGGTGGTGGAAAATGGAGTCCACTATGGAGAAGGCAAGGTGACCAGCGGGGTGCTTCAGGGTCAGTACTATGCCTTGTCCTCATCAATGTCTTTATTAGCAACATTGCAGAAGGGCTGGAAGGAAAGTATGCCTGTTCTTAGAAGACACAAAAATATGCAACAGAGTGGACACACTTGGGAGGAGGGTTGATGGAAAGAATAAGGGTGATCTGAAAATCTGGAAGAATGGTCAGGGAATAGCAACTGGATTTCAAGGCAAAAGTGCAAAATCATGCACTTGGGACACAGAAACCCAAGGGCAACATACCAACTACATGGGGAGGTTTTAGCAACTACAAAACAGGAAAGAGACCTGGGTAATCATTTCTGATGATCTTAAGGTAGCCAAGTAGTGTGACAAGGCAGTGGAGAACTCTAGCAGGGTGCTTGGGTGCACAGGGAGGGGCAACACCAGCAGAAAGAGGGGTAAGTACAATCCTTGAATAAATCATTGGTAAGACCTCACCTTGTATACTGTGTCCAGTTCTGGAGGCCCCACCTCTGAAAGAACATAGCTAGGATGGAGGCAGTACAAAGGAAGGATAACAAAATGGTGCTGGGCCTGCATCAAAAACCCTTCAAAAAGACTCAAGGAACTAAATATGTACTCTCTAGAGTAACTTAGGGAAAGGGGGGGTGAGAGAAATGTTTAAATGTCTCACAGGGATTAATAAGGTACAGGAAGAATGCATTTACCATAGAAGATGATGCTTAAGGACAAGGGGTCATGCTATGAAACTGGGGCAGGAGGCTCAGAGGAGATATGAGGAAATACTTCTACACAGAGAGGGTGGTGTACACCTGGAACAGTCTCCCAGCTCCTAGCAGAGGTTGTGGATGCTAAAATGGTAACAGGATTCAAGCATGCATGGGACCGACATGAGAGGATCTTAAAAGTTTCTCGGGGGAGAAGACCAGAGATTGAGTAGGGTCTGCAGTGGCACAGTAGGTAGGGAATATTGGCAGACTAGGTGGGCCAAGAGGTCCCTGTCTGCTGACAATGTCTATGTTATGTTTCTATGACTGATCTTTTTCTTGTTTGCATTGAATAAGGGTCTGTTTTACCTTTTACCCATTGTACAATCATGTCTTTCAGTCTTTCTTCAGAATGAACAATCATTGCCTGTGTTCCCTTTGTAATGACGTATATTGTAGCCCAAGATGAGTCACTCTGTTATACTGATGTCACAGTTGCTTGTGAAATAAATTGGATTACATGTTATTGTTGAATTCCTGCAGGATCCTGCAATATTCAGTGGTGCCTAGTGTCATGCTTCTTCTTTTCTAGTCATGTCAATCAACATCTTCAGGCATGGACTAGCAAGAGTGGACAGAGGCATCACAGCTAATTGTTCAATTGATATGTGTTTCGATCATTATGTCTAGTCATTAGTCAGGCATTGTGACAATAGTGTCACAACATGACTAGACTAGAAGGAACATGATACGGAGCATCATTGGATCAATACTAGAAACTGTGCTAACTGCACTTCATCCTGGTGGGCTGTACTTCATGTTATGTTTCCTGGCTTTATCACAGGACTTTATTCATTTACTGTATGTTACCCCATTCTTCTGTAACTTCTACATGTCCTTGGACAATCACAGAGGCCTTATTGAGATCCAAGATACCAGTAGTGGTAGTCCTCTAAATTAAATTCATCAGTTCCACATCCTGTTTTCCTGTACATGCCAGTCTATAACTTTTATAATAGTTTATATAATATAAATGACAGAAAAGGTAAAGGCTAAAACAGCTGCATTCAGGCTGCATATATAATATATATTTATGTTATATAACTATAACAGTTTATATAATAAAAGGCTTTTGTGGATTGATGTTGTTATCAACTGTTGTTTTATATGTATATTTTGATTTTACGATTCATTTGTACAGTGCCTTGGCATTTGAAAGGCGCTAAATAAATAAAGTTTTATTATTATTATTATTATTATTATAACCATCTCTCTAAATTGTCTTTTTGCCTCTTGTTTCCCAGCATTAGTTTCTGTAGGTCCCTACCTTCCTCACACACTTTTCAAATCATTTCAGTCTCCTACTTAGCATGCAAAAAATTCCTCCACCCATCTGTTCCTCCATGTCTTTTCTGAAGTGATTGTATTTTCTATCTTTGTATTCCAGCATACTTACAATTTATGAGAACTGCACATATTGTGAGCATGTGTACTGTAAATATATTTTCTCTACATTACTGTACCTGCCTTCTGTCTTGTAGACTTCTATAACTCTGGCCTAAATTGAAATGGTGCAGTTCATATGTAAAATTTCTGGGATGAAGTACTCATCAATTCTGTACATGTACTACAAATAAGCTTTTTGGCTAATGGCTAATTGTTATCAATAATTTGCATGTTTACTATAGTGGACAGTTTGACATGCCTCAGTCCTACATTTTGTAGAAGTTCTGTGTAATATGCTTTTATGTTGTTTTCATCTATAGCAATGTGAGTAGTATAGTTGCAACAATGCTGGTTTAAAAGGTATTCTACAGTAACATAGAAAATCTTTGTGATTCATTCAGGCAGGACCTATAGCAAATGACATTGCTTATCCAGTTTTAAATAGATGAGACAAATTCATTTCCAAATTTTCTTTTTAATATTATTGCGTAATGGTTTAAAATCTGTGCAGTGTTTCAAAGTTGTATATATAGCCCCACATTGCACATCTAAGAAGGATGTTTCTCAGTCACATGTACTATGGTGTTTCGTCTTTCCTGGACAGGATTTAAATAAGTATGCCTGTCTGAGAGGAGTAAGAAAATATTTTTGGATAGTTTAATATTTATTCTTAGTCCTATTTCTAGATCTGTATATTACCTTATTTTTAGTGCTGTGTCTGGTATGTGCATATATCCCACTTGCCTTCAACATTTAAGTAACTGCTTTTGATATTAAGTATGGTACCTGACCATGGGTAGATGGTCGGGTTTTGAAACTTGAAGATTTTATGCAATGTATTTATTCACAGGTATGTTTGGGCACTTTGTTGGTGCAATCCACCTGTTTTTCAACAACCACAGAGTATATGCACCATGATGTAACCAAGCACCACTATGCTGATGAAGCTTGGGGTTCCTGAGTGAAATGTTAGTCCTTTCTCCATGCCATTATCAGTTGTAGCCACCATGGTATCATGTGTACATTATGGCTGTGATGTTAATAGTTATGCACACTTATGGTTGAAATAAAAACTGCAGGTTTTTATGAATGACTATTGTTGCGCCTCTTTTATCCCTGCTGCCGGCTGCTTTTTGTTTATGCACTTTTTATTTCAGCTGTTTGTTTATACTGAGTACCATTGCTGAATCCTTGTGCTTGCCCTCTTTGTGTTTGTTTTGATTGCATCCCTAGAACCATAAGCACTAGAAATTTTAAAAATTATATAAATGAGAAATCTTGACTTTTGAACTTACTTTCTGTTAATTTCAGCAGGATGAAATCCTGGTTAAGTGTAATCTCTTTAATTGTAAGTGCAACCACTAGTAATACAGCCTCTCCTCCAGAGTCTGAAGAGCGTTCAGTTAATGGTAAACTCAATAAAGTGAGAAGTACTCATGACTGTATTTAACAGATGATGCAGTCCGGAAGAATGGCGACACTTCAACTTCTTTTTGGCAATGTTTAGCTTTGCCTTTAAAGTCCATGAATTAGTAATGTGACTAAAGTAATTTGCTTATTACATGTATTAAATTCAGCACTGTGTTCCTTAAAACAGGCAGACCTTTTCTGCACTCTTGTATCAGGTTTATTCATTAGCTTTTGTGCATTTTGTTGCTCCCCTTGGCTGCTGAAATGTTCTGCACTGTGGAGGTTTAAATAACAGTGATGTATGACATCAACTAAGTGAAGCTGGTTAGCTAAGAATTCCTCTGTTTTTTCCTTATAAGGAGGGTGCCAGAAAAATCCACATGGACCTATGGCATTCTGCACTTTGATAACAAATATTAATATATAGTAATATATATTTATCTTTGATATTTTAGTTTAGATAGGTTAACATTCACCAAATTCCATATTTCAATCCTGTCTGGAACACTAAAGTGTCACTATGCTCTTTTAATGTTTTAATATTTTATTTTATTTCTTTAATTTAAGTTTTAAGGCCCCAATTTGTTCCCATTTTCTCCCAGCCCCTGTCCAGCCATGCATGTATGCATGTGTGCGGAGAACACCATATGCCAGGATACTAGGACACCTCTCCCATTACTTGCCACCCCTCCTGCCTATGCTGACCATCGGACATCCACCCAATGGCAATGTAACTATGGGGGTGACAGCCTCCCAGGATAGAAGAGCTGTCTTTGGCTGTTCAATCCTGCTCCCTCCTTCCCCATGCTGGGTCTCTGAAGATCTGAGTAGATTCCTGAACCCAGGTTGCCAGCATGATGTGTGGGAAGGCATCCAGCTCATCAACCCTCTGTGCCACTTGGACAGTCTATATTTTAATATTTTAAAATAAAACGTTATTTCTTTGAATTTCTTTTTTCTTTAATATTCTATATGGCTGTATGTGGCAAAAAATCTGAATGATTTCTAGCTGTTTGCCTGTAGCTCGCTGAAAGGATCAATGTTTAATAGCAAGTTTTAGTAACATATTTCCAGATACAATACTTGTTTACTTGTTACTTTGAGCTGTCATTTTAAATCCTGATCCTTAATCCTTGTAATCTCTTTTCATCCCCAAATCTGATTCTCTTTGACTTCATATCCCATATACTAGTCCTGCTACTCACATTCAACTCCAGACCAAACCCAATGCCAATTTGTTGTCAATCCAAGACCTAAACTACATCCTATGCTCTTCAGATACTTCCAGCATACTTTCTTCCATGTATAAAGGGATTAGCAAATATTCTGTATGGGACCTAGATTTCAGGTCTTACCAGGAATTAATATGGTACAGGTTAATACAGCAGCCAACTGTAGCAGGTGCTCAACATGCTGGAGCAATTTTAAATAACGTAACAGAGCAGTAACTTAACCTGATATCCTAGAATCATATTACTCAGTAGCATCACACAATCCTGACAGAGTATAATACTGGAAGTAAATTTAAATAGAAATATAAATATAAATAGGGTACAACTCATGTCCAAGTGCTCTCGTGCTCCTGTTTTCCTTCTTCCCAATCCTCCCAGCTGCTCAGTAGGTTCAATGAGCGAGTCAAATTATGGTTCAATATAAACCTCAAAATTCCAGAATTAATTCTATTTGGAGACTATTTGGATTAACTTGGGGAAGAGAAAATAAATGATCATTATTGCTGCCCCATGTTTATGTGGAATGAAAACATATAGAGAATAAATACTACTAGTGAGCCCCCTGAAGGTAGCATTACCTGAAAGCTGTTAATTATTTTGAAGACACACATGGTGTCTCTATGGTATGAGCGAGGGGTCACAAACTGATCTTTTAAATAAGAGATAGATGCATTTTCTGTCAGTAAGTACATGACAGAAGCAACAGGAAACCAATTGGATGCTGCAAGTCCTTAAACATGTTGGAGAAGGTGTACAAAATGGGCACCTTATGTTGACCCTTGAAAAGGGCCTCATTGTGGTTATTCCAGTCCCTGTAGCATGCACAAACAATCAGATTTCCTATGCCTCAACCCTATATCAGCTGTGGCAAGAGATTGGGTATTTCTTCAGGATGTACTTTCTGCAAGAGGTTGCTGTCTTGTGATGATCATATCATGAATGTTAACATATCTTGGATGTTAACTGGAGTGCAGTTGCAGCAGCCGCTTCTAAGAGTGGGGTTATTCTAGATGCCCTACAGGGGCATGCCTTAGACAACTAGTATTGGAACCCACTCGAGAGGGAGCAATCTTAGACCTGGTCCTCTCAAATGGAGATGGAGAGAGGATCACACATGTAGAAGTGGGTAGCCATCTGAGAACTAGCAACCATCGAACAGTATGGTTCACAATAAACACAACAATAGAGTCAAGCCATACAAGGCAAAGTACTGGACTTCAGGAGGACTGACTTTGCCAAAATGGGTGAGTGCCTAAGGAATACACTAGCAAACGAGCAGGAAGGAGGGGTTGAAGAACAATGGGAATAATAAAACTGCCATCACAGAGGTAACAAGCCTTTGTGTGAAGCAAATAAACAAAACAAAATGATGTAAGAAACCACTATGATTTTCAAAGGAGGTGGCAGTGAAGGTTCAAGAGAAAAGAAAGCATTCAGAAAGTACAAGGAATCACAGAAGGAGCAGGACAGAGAATTGTGTCAGTTAAAGCAAAAGGAAGCGGGAAGGCAGTCAGAACAGCAAAGGCGAACTGAGGAAAAGATAGCCAGCTCAGTTAAGAGGGGATAAAACCTTTTTAGGTACATCAGGGAGTGAAGGAAGACTAAGGGAGGGATAGTGAGGCTAATAAAGGGGAAGGGTATGGGCAGAGGTGACTGAAAAGGCAGAGATACTAAACAAATATTTTGCTCAGTATTTACAAATGAAGAGGGAGGTACCTAAAACAAACAATAGAAACACTCTGGATACAGAAGTTGATACCAGCCCATTTACAGAAGAAAGGGTTCTGAAAGAACTCTTAAAACTGAAGGTGGACAAAGCAATGGGGCCTGATGGGATTCATCCCAGAATTCTAAAAGAACTAAGGGTGAAATAGTGACACCACTGACTACCATCTTTAACAAATCATGGGAGGATGGGATAGTACCTGAGGACTGGAGGAGGCAGGTGTGATTCCCCTTCACAAAAGTGGGAGCAGGGCAGAAGTGAGAAACTACAGACCTGTTAGTTTAACCTCAGTGATAGGAAAAAGATGGAATCACTTCTGAAGGAAAGAACTGTCAGTACCTAGAGGTTAGAGGCACAGGACCCAAGGCAGCATGGATTCACAGTGGGAAGGTTATGACAGATGAATATAATGGATTTCTTTGACTGGGTGACCAAAGTAGTAGATCAGGGAGGGCTGTGGACATGGTCTACCTAGACTTTAACAAGGCATTTGACTCAGTCCCACACAAAGATTAATATACAAGTTAGCCAGCCTGGAGTGGGTCCCAAGATGATAGCCTGGGTAAAGGAATTGGCTGGAGAATAGGACACAGAGGTAATAGTAAATGGAGTACACTCTGAAGAAAGGGGGTTACTAGTGGGGTACTGCAGAGTTCAGTATTAGGACCAGTCCTCTTCAATGTCTTTAGTAGGACATTGCAGAGGGACTGGAAGGAAAAGTTTGTCTCTTTGCAGATGACACAAAATCTGCAACAGAGTTGATACACAAGGTGGGGTGGAAAGGATGAGAAGGGACTTGGCAAGGTTATAGGAATGGTCAAATGTATGACAGCTTAGATATAATGCTAAGAAGTGCAAGGTAATGCACCTGAAACAAAAACCAGGGAAGAAGTACACAATGGGGTGAGATACTACAGCAACAAAAATGGAAAGGGACCTGAGGTAGTCATATCAGATGACTTAAGGTGGGCAAGCAATGTGAGAGGGCAGTAAGGAGGGCTGGGAGGATACTGGGATGCATAGGAGGCATCACCAGTAGAAAACAGGAAGTTGTTATCCCTCTGTACAGACAGCTGGTGAGACCCCATCTAGAGTACTGTGTGCAGTTCTGGAGACCCAATCTCCGCAAGGACATAGACAAGATGGAAGCTGTCCAGAAGGGGCAACTAAAATGGTGCAGGGTCTGCACCGGAAGACATATGAAGAGAGACTAAGGGAGCTTAATATGTATAGCCTCGAGAAAGGAGGAGAGGACATGATAGAAACTTTCAAGTACCTCAAGGGAATCAAAAAGTCCAAGAACTAGCATCTTTCAAAAACAGAGGTGTAAGAACAATGGGGCACAATTTGAAGATGGGGGGTGGCTCAGAGGTAATGTAAGGAAGTATTTTCTCACAGAGGGTTGTGGATGCATGGAATGGCCTTCTGGGAGGTTGTGGAGTCAAAAACAGTGGTTGAATTCAAGCATGCATGGGACAGCCATAAGGCAATTCTAGGGGTGGGGGTAGAAGAAGTAGGCTGCTGGTTAACTAGGATCTGCAGCTTATCCATTAGGTAGGAAATGGGCAGACTGGGTGGGCCAAGAGGTCCTTATCTGCCGTCAAATTCTATGTTTCTATGTTTCTATGGATGTCCCTTTTGGCACAGGAAGAAATAAGCCATTCCACAATAAGATAGCTATAGCACCTCCTTCATCTACCTAACACTAGTTAAAAGGAGTATTCTATAGGTGAGAGGCATGCATATGTGAACATCAAGCCTGGATCCAGCATCAGGGTATCTAGTGTTATGCCAGTGTGCTTCATATGTGTGCCTGTGTTTCAGTTGTTGCTTGATCCTGGGCATCCACATGTCCACTAGCCATGGCACTACAGTCTGGGCCATAGCCCAATCTGTGAATGTAGATGGCTTTGATTGTGCTACCAGGTGTATCAGGAGTCAGATGCCCAAAAGCCATTAAATGGTTGAAACAAATCAACAGATTGAGGGATTCACTGCTACAGTGGGGTAGAAGGAGATACCTTTGACTTCTTGGAAGATGGTGATGGGGCTGGGAGATTGCTCCACCATTAAGGGAAGGGGGTGGAATTGTGTAATCAAAATAGCACACTAGGCGAAGCTTGTTTCCAGGTGTGACCTGGGAAGCACGAGGAAGTTAAGTGACTTGCTCAGGGTCCCACAGTATGGATGTGAGGGCTGTGAGATTCAAACCCAGGACTCCAGATTTGCAGCTCAGAGCCTTAAACCACTGCACTATGTTGCCTTCTCTGATAAGATGGTAGGGTTGCCAGAGGAGAATAAAGAGTGAACTTAATAAAGTGAATGGGCCTGTTTCTCAAAAACATCCAGACAGACGCATGTAACGTGGCAAAGGAATGACACAAGGTGTGGCTTGTGCCGAGAATAGCACCAGTAGCAATTCTTAAACACAGACTACAGCACCCACAGGCTGTGTGCACCAAAGGTCTTGCGCTGTTCTTGCTGCACAAAGGGGTGCAGCATGGTGCAAGGAGCCATGCACCTGGGCAATGCCACAACATGTCCTTTTCTGGCATTCACAAAGGTGTGTGGTGCTGACAGAAACATGCACCTGCTAGACCAGCCATTTGGCTGGGGGCTTGATTCTCAAGAGGCTGTGCAAGCTGCACCAGCTCTAGCTTATGCCAATTGCTGGTGTGCCAGGAACCCTGCACCCAATTCTCTATCAGGTAGGGTCCTTTGGCAAAGTCCCATGGCTTGTGGCAACTGTGGCCATGCACCAAAGAGACGTGCACCTGGAAGGTTTGCTGCAAGTTGGGGTGATCAGATGGCACTCATGGTAGGTGAGAACCAAGGGTGGGTTTATGAAAAACACCCCCAGACAGTACCTGCAACTCATAATATATATATATATATATATATATGCAGATCAAATATACAGCAGTCCTCGTGATCTAGTGGACCCTGCTCCTATCCCTGATCTGCTTGTATAATATAACACATTACTTTTCCTGGTGGTCTAGTAAGACCCCACCCACCTACCCCATCAGGTAGTGCCCACCACCCCTCTCGCTAATCCCATCCCCCAAGCCAGCAGCCAGCACAGCACTCTACTCTCCACCAAGGTTGGCTACTAACTATGCTGTCAATGAGCTTGAACTGTAACAGCTGATTGCACAGTACACGCTCATTGACAGCTCAGTTGGTGACCAACTGTTGTGGAGAGCAGAGGGCTGTGCTGGTCACTGGCTTTGGGATGGGAGTGGAGTGGAGGGATGGACCTATTGTTGTGGGTGGGAGGTCCACTAGACACCAGAGAAAGTTATGTGTTATATTATTTGGGCAGATCGATAGGGGGGGGTCCACTAGAGCATTAAGGAAAGATATATGTTTTATTAAGGTGGTGATTGGGGATAGGAAGTGGTCTGATAGATCACCAGGGAATGATATATGTTTATATCAAGGGATTCTCAACATACACATGGGGGGGATGGCATAAAATCTCTACACTTGCAGAGGACACCCTTCTAAGTACAGTTTGACCAGCCCTGGCTGGTGTAAGCATACTTAGATGCATGTCCTCAGAGAGGGTTCAGAGAATCCTAAATTATGGGAAGTGGAACCTTTCATCTGCCACAAGTCCCCTAGCACCATGCCACAGCTCAGTTTGTGTTACAAGGACAGCACAAGAGCTCATTTACGCAGGCTGCATTTGTGAATTGCTCTTGGTGCATCTTTTGGCACTAGCTGCACATTGCTCAATTCCTTTGGTGCAAGCCCTTGCATCATTCAGGGAGGCTTATAAAATTGGGCCCAGCATTTACCAAACTCGTGAAAGTCCCACAGCTGTGGGAAAAGTCTAGCCAAGTGGGTTGCTGCTTGCAGATCTGCAGGCTTCCTGCAGTTGCAGGTATTCACAGTGATGGGCAAGATTACAACCAGCTCCACAATTTATGGTAGCTTGCAGGTGATGTTTCCAGGAAAGCCCACAGTGGTGGAAAATGATACTGCTGTGGACCAGCCATAATATCTTCCACAACTGCTGCAGCTGTGAATCACAATCTCCTCAGCTTCAGGGATTTTGGTCCACAATTGGAGTGGTGATGTTGGGCTCAGTCCCAAACAGTTTGTGAATCCAGTCCAGGGCTGATCTAATGGTCCATACACCACCTACAGACCCCTTTCTGTGTGGGTGGGTGGGTCAGTTGGTGGGTACATGTGCCACTACCAACCAGCGTCCCCCACATATTACCATATTTAAAATAATAATAGGGTATAGTGATACACTCCCAAAAGAAGCTTAGTACCTCTTCAATATGGTTCAGTTAATATTCAATGTGGTAATAAGTTGCAGTAATAACATTAGCTAACTGTTGTGTAGCTAAAATATTGGTTCTCTGAAAAGTTAAACAATTAAAACTTATGAAATAAACTCGGTCTCAAGTCATGACCTTCGCGTGATCGCTTTAAAAGAGTGCTACTCAAGCATGCTGAAGCTTGTGGCAAACCTGCCAGCTGTGCCATCTGTTTGCACACAGCTGCAGTTACCATAAGTTGTTGTACTTTGCCACCAGGACCCTATCCAATGGAGAATCGGTGCAGGGTCTTGCACACATTGACGCAAGCCACCCTCACTGCAGCTTGTGTCATTTAAAGGTCCTTTGAAAATCAAGCCCAATGTGTTCAATATGCTATAACCCTTTGGAGCTGCTGCCTGATGAGTCTACAAAGGAAAACAGCAAAAGTGAAAAAAAAAAACTCCTGTCCTAAGTACTCAAGCACAACACACAACTCACAGATGTTTAGACATGCATTTAAACAATGCTGGGTGCTGAAGAAAAAACACTTTATTGCTGGATCAAGTGTATTTGGATGACACTGCCTCCTGCCCGCACTGCAGTGAACCCAAATAAAACCCTTACACCCACCAGTATATGGAAACAGTATTTATTTTATCCTAAAAACACTACAAAATACAAACCCCAAAGTGCTTTTGTGCTGCCTTAGCTTCTTATGTCAACCAAATTAAACTTGTTTTCCATTCTCTTCCCATACTTTAACCCAAAGTCAAATAAACAATCAGAACAATTCAGAGGTGGCAGCTTGAGATTAACTATGCTGATCACATACAGTAATAGTATTGTAATATAGTTATTTAGGACAGAAGGGATCTTGGTCCATCATGGCAGCCCTGCTTTGTAACCAGTTATGAATATGTATGTTGTGCAAACGTGTACTAATCTAAAAATGCGGTAGCACATCAATATAGAGAACCAAACTGAGTGACTCAGAAATGAGTGCTTCAATTTGGTCACTTTGAGGATCAGCATTGAGGTGAATAGTAATGGGAAGGAATAGCGAGGGAGGATGAGAAAAATGGTGAGGGAGGAATAGCGATGGAAGGGAGAAAGTGGGAGGGAATAATGACGGAAGGGGAAGGAAGAGGATGGGCTAAATAGGGACATGGAGTATGATGCCATTGAGCTACCCACCTAGTGTAGCAAGTAAGGACACCATCTGCAGTGAGGTGGTCCTGGGTTCAGGACTGCATACAGTTACTTTTTTGCAAGTGTTTGTTTTAAAGTTGTTGCCATCATCAGTTCCTCTTCTTTCTCCAGCGTTTACCCCCACCCTTTGGAGATGATTATGTAAGTTTGGGTATGCCCCGCATTAAATAGTATTTTACATGTGCGCCAGGTTGGTGTTCAGCATTTACTGTGATGTGCCAAATTGGTTTTGACAGGGTGTACTCTCTGTTTTGCAAGTCGAGAAAAATATTTGCTGTTATGACATGGAACCAAAATACCCTCCCCATTAGCCAGTGTATATACAGTGATTTCCTTGGTAAGTAGAAATGGGTCCAGCCTTATCTGAAGGTCTGTGCTATCTTCATGTCCACTGTCTATTTTGGCAGACTATTGCAAGGTTTACCACTCTCTGGGAGAAAGTGCTTCATAATTTTACTCAAAATTTCCTTTTACAAACTTCTGGGTGTGTCAACATGTCTTATTGTAGGATACAAGATCAACATTTTATCTATTCAGTCTTGTTGACACCGTCGTTGAGCAGAAAACAGCTTACTGTGTGTCCCATCATAACCTCCTTTCTTCAATTTCAACATGTTAAAGAAGGCAGGAAATGATTTCTGATTTGCTGCTGTTTATAGTGCCCATTTGCAGAAATAATATCTATAAGCCAAAATCATCCATGTGCATCAGTACCTGAATAAAAATGAATGTGAAAACTGTATTTTGCATTGTTTTGTCTTTATGAGCAGTATTCTGTTTCAGTTTTCTCCATAGAATAAATGATACAGATGTTTAACTATGTCATGATTTGTATACAGTACTCTCAGCTTGGTTCCAATAGAACAGTAATTCAAGCTTAGCATTCTGTACACAAACTGTGACATAGTGAAAATGCCAAATTACTGGTTCCACGAAGAGAACTGAGCAGAATATTGTTTAGCAAAAGAAAACAATTGAAAATACAGTTTTTCAAATCAGTGTTTATTCAGATACAGTTAAATATGACTCATTTGGAGGTAAGTCATTCATTTTATGACTTCAGTGGGTGGAGCCTGCAGCTGTCTTCTGACTGCCTTAAAAATTACCCCGGATCCATCTGAAAAACAAATTTGGTGCTGCAGCATGATTATTCTGCAAGACCAAAACACTCTGCTCACCCTCCCCACTCAGTGGGTGCACTACATTTGTTGCTGTCACCCACTGTGCTCAAGATGGCTGACAACGCTCAGTGCACATGTGCAAGCAGTGGCACATGCCTGACTTCACTTCTGCAGTTACAGTGAACTCACGCATGCTCACTGAGTTCATGGTGGAACAGTCCGCTGTGGTCAAGATGGCGCCAGAGCTCAGTCAACATGGTGACTTCACTACAACTGCAGAAGTAAAGTTTCTAACATGCAACTGCTCTTGCATGTATACTGAGCTCCAGCTGCCATCTTGGGCATGAGGGACTGTTCCACCATGAGATCGACAAGCATGGATGCAGCCATGTCAGCTCTGGCCAGACTTTGTTGTTACTAGGAACACTGCTAACTCTTGTGAGTTAGGCCAGATTTCTCTCTCCTTTAAGGGCCACCAGCCTATGACAGTTTGCAAGCATATTTACATAAGGGTGTTACTTGAGGTGTTTTAGATATCAAAATGACACCTTTCATATTAATCTGGTTGCATATTTTCAGTTTAAGGTATGAATTTTCATTTCAAGCAATCATAAGCTATATTCACTGGTATTCTTTGAAAGTTTCAAAGCATTGTAAACCAGGGCTGGCTCTGGTTGAGGGTGATTTTTTTGTTGTTGTATTTTATAAGTAGTTCACTCATTCTTACTTGGGTCCCTGTCTCAACTGCAACAGAATATTTGTATTTCCTGAATAGTACAAAAACTCAAGTTTATTTATGATTCATATCAGTTATGAAGACAGTAAGGGTCAGCTTTCTTCAACAATAAATTGAACGTGCATTCTTCATGGGATGAAGACTGTTGAGCAGACATTGTCAGCATGATATTGCCCGATAAATATTAGGGTGTTAGACTATAGCAAATGTGGAAGGAACTTAGAGGTTACAGTCAAATCTTTAGTGATGAACCCTTGAAGAATGGTCAGGGGTTGGCAGTTGAAATTCAATGCAAAGAAGTGCAAGATAATGCATATGGGGCACAAAAACCCTGGCACAATATATCAGTTGGGGTGAGGATACAGCATTCACCAAGCAGGAAAGGGATATTGAGGTTATCATCTCTGATGACCTCAAGGTAGGAAACAGTGTGACAAGGCAGCAGGTAAAGCAAATAGGATGCTGGGATGTATAGGCAGGGGCATCACCAGCAGGAAAAGGAGGTCATAATTTCGCTATACAAGACACTAGTGAAGCCCACCTGGAGTACAGTGTACAGTTCTGGAGACCATACCTACGTAAGGACATAGACAGGGTAGAGAAGGTTCAGAGGAGGGAAACAAAGATGGTGCATGGATTGCATCACAAGTCCTATGAAGACAGGTTGAAGGAACTGAACATGTACTCCCTGGAGGAGAGGAGGAGAGAGGATATGATAGAGACATACAAGTATCTTACAGGAGGAACAGGGTGCAGGAATACACTATTTTTAAGCGAAAAAGATGTTCCAGGACTAGAGGGCATGGGATGAAGTTGGAGGGAGGACGATTCAGAGGAAACATGAGGAAGAATTTCTTCACAGAACAGGTGGTGGACAAGTGGAACACCCTGCCAGAGGAAGTGGTGGGGGCTGAAACAATCACAGGATTTAAGAATGCATGGGATAGACATAAAGGAATTCTGGAGGTCAGGGTAAGGGCAACAGACTTCTAGGAAAACATAAACTGAACTTACAAGCTCAAATGGGCGGACTGGGTGGGCCATAGGCCCTTATCTGCCGACACTGTCTATGTATCTATGTATCTATGTATCTATGAACATGTTAAATACTCCCACAATATTCAAACATAGTTTTGTATTCTCATTGGTCTACTCAACAAAACTGTCCTGGATCAAATGCTAATTAACACTGTAGACTAGCTGCACTATACCTGACCTTTGGTTTTAAAAGAACATTTGACATAGTGATACCATTAGTCCCCAGTTTTGCTAAAGTAAGATATTCTTTAAAGGAATGTTAATAAATACATTAAAGGCAGCCTGCCTCTTCCTATTAAAGCAATAGACTTCATAGGTTTATTCAACCCCAGTCTGTCTTTACCAGTACACTTTCATAAACCTCCTTCTCAGACCTAGGGCAGTAGACCTGAGACTCAGTATAAGATATTCAAAGATAGAAATGGAGTACTGTCTGTGTTATGCACAAGGGTATAGGATTGAGAAATCAATCTGAACTTATTATTTTACAATATCTCTGTGTTAGAAAGGATATTAGAATAAGATATAATATTCTCTTTGCACAGTTTATTTTTATCAGTTGTAAAATAGCATCAGTGTAACCTACATCATAACAGCTAGAATAACTGAATTGCAAATATTATATGACAGCAGCTATATTCTAATCAGCTCTCCTTTTTCTAGCAGTGTTGTTTTAAATTCTCCTCAACTAGCCGACCTGGTCCCAGGGTCCATAAGTTGAAAGTATTGCCAGTGCTTTGACAGTAAGAAAATAGAGTTGAATTTCAGTTTAGTTTGTCATACTACAGCTATATCAAAAAATAAATAATACTTCCTCAGATAGTTCAGGTATGTCAAATTTATATACAGTACACCAGCTGTAATAAATGCCCTGCAAGTTATAATACAAGTTTATTTCAGGGAATCATCCTTCTGAAATACGGCTTCTCCAAATGTGTAAGTAGATTTCTACAAAAAGTAACAAACTAGGGGCCAGATATTCAAAGCATTGCACCTGGTGCAAAGCCATAACACTGGAATAGCACTGGATTAGTACCAGGCTGGAATATTCAGAAGCCTTAATAGTGCGGCACTGTGTAATAGCTCCGGCTAAAAGTAAATGTATGCAGGGGTGGGAGTTAGAGGAGTGGTCAGGAATGCCAGCTGCATGGCATATTGAAACATATTGAAACACTGCGCTACAAGCATTAGCCCAACCTGTAGCCTGGCGCTAAAACCACTGATGAAAAGTTAGGCGGTAATCACGGCGGTGCCACCCAGCACAATATCTGACCCCTGTGGCAGTGGAATGTACAGTTGTCCCTGGTAGTCTAGTGGTCCCCCACCCGAGCACAATCCCTGACCTCCAGTAGCCCCAAATATCACAGATATCCGTGGTGTGCTAGTGGTCTCCCCATCCACGATCCCGACCCCAGTATCCCGAATATCACAGATATCCCTGGTGTGCTAGCAGTTCCCCACCCCCAGGCACAATTCCTGACCCCGGTAGCCCCAAATATCACAGTAATACCTGGCAGTCTAGTGGTCCCCAACCTGGAAGTACACCACCCGTCATCCCATTACACAGAATATGTATGGCGCAAGCGACGGCTCAGCCATCTGCTCATCAATACAGCCTGCTGCCAACTGCTGACATGCATGAGCACTACTTGATGTAGTGCCCATGCATACTGCAATCGGTGGGCAGCCATGGTGGTGAGAGGAGGGCCAAGATGGTCGCCAGCTCTGTACTTATTCTGTGTACGGGATGATAGGTGGCGCACTCCGGGTGGGACCACTAGACTACCAGGTATTACCGTGATATTCAGGACTACCGGGGTCGGGGATTGTGCTGGGGGGTGAAGGACCACTAGCACACCAGGGACATCTGTGACATTGGGGCTACCAAGGGGTCAGGGATCATGCGGGGGCTGTCATATCTCAACGCTTTGTCACTGAAATGGGGGACATGGACATATCTGGACACTTGAACTGAGGATGACAAGGGACACAGATCCTCAGAATGAGGGACTTGTCCTCAAACATGGAGATACAAGGCAGAACACTGTGTCAATCATAGTGTTCACTGGTCATAAATATAGTTTGGATCTAGTAGGTTAGACTGTTAAGTGTGTCTGACGTACAGTCTGATATCACAACACATTCACTGTGTGGGCAGCACCTTTCCATGAGGATGGATGACGAACAGAGCAGTGCTAAGGTGCCAAATGAGGGCTGATCCTCATACTGAGGGAAACTTGTGAGGTATGGGGCTGTCCTCCAGGGCATGTATGGATGTAGATCTGTATATGTATATATATATATATATATATATATATATATATATATATATATACATACATATATATATATATATATATATATAAATATACTATATATATATATATATATATATATATATATATATATATATATATATATAGCTATATTGCTCTGTAGTCCATTCTGACCAACAGGGATGCTGTGGACATGTCTTGGCCTGCAGCATCCAGCCTGTACTGCCATTCTGACCAAAAGGTGGAGCTGTGTGCACCATGCAGTAGTACTGGGCAAACTGCATGGTAATGTATACTAAGCAGCACATAATGAGATGCAACTGTCCCTGTTTACTCACGGATTACTAAGGTAGGCTCATTTTAATGTCACTTTTGCATATGGCAATGTTTAGTGTCGAGAACATGTTTGCACTGGGCAAACAGCTTAGCTCCACGCTAAACCCATGCTAACATGTTAGCGCAGGCGCTAATGGTTCGGGTACTTTATAAAGTTTTCACATTGTAAATTCTCATGCACTGCTGCCTGCAGCTGTACTGGGTCCAGGTATTTGCTGGCACACACATTGGCCACATAGTGCACCTCTACCTAGATTCATGTTGCTGTGCACTGTGTTGCTGTTGTGGTTTGCACTTCTGGTTGCTATATTCAGAGCTGTCTTACTCCAGGGTTAAGTTTGCCTTGCACTCCCTGCCCAGTTTGCCCGATCTCATTCCCATGCTATATTCAGAAGCTCTTTCCTGGGCTATTCCTTTTGAATATAGCTTGCATTTTACTCCAGGCTAAGTTTGCCCACTGGGCAGTGCTAATTGGCAGGGCAGAGTTTTTAATATCTGGCCCTAGTCATTTTATTCATGTGTAGAATAATTTCTTAATAGTTCTTAGTTGTGATAGTGTAACACATTGGTATTGCAGGTTATAATAACTGAAAATTAGTTGCCACTTGGAAGAAACCCAGCCTTGCAAAAGTACTACATTCTTTTATGGAATGTTAAAGAATAAATACAGTACATTAAATGCAATCTGTCTCTTCCTATTAAAGAATATGGAGACTTGCATTGATCCTCCTAGCCATCTTTTCTTTTCTTTTCTTTTATTTAGTTTATTAATTATTTGAAGACACCTTTGAGCCAAGGCACTTTTACAAAGGTTCCACGTTGGGAAACAATACAGAACATAGTGAGGACAATAACAAGTACAGTAGTTTCAAGCCGCCATAGGCTTTATCGGGTACACTAAAACTTTCATATGGAATTACTGTATATGTGCAATGATTCACAGTATGTATGTTAAGTTACAGTAATTTGTGTATATAATTCAAGAACATATGTACAATAAAAAAAACACAGCTGTAATATGGCTCACTAGAATAAATTAGAAGCTGCTAGGAGAAATGGTAGATACATGTAGAGGAAGCTATGGGGCAAGAATGTAGATAATAGTGGGGAAATAAAAAGGAGTAGACAGGAGAAAGTAGGGGTTAAGATGGGAGGGACTTGGGGAAATTAGAGGAAGGAGAGTAAGTTTAGTTAGGAAAAACTTTCACGGAGGCCATTGTGACAAGGTGCTGATGCAGGTAACACTTGAAAGTGTCCAGGGTAGTGTAATTGGTAACAGCAGGTGGAAGCGAGTTGTACCAGGATGAGGCTCTGTATGTAAAGCTGTGTTGTCCTTGGGTCATGCAGCAGTGTGGAACAGAAAAAGTAAGACATTCTGAGCTCCTGATTAGGCGGGGCTGCAGCTGAGGGCCAGTATGGACCAAATCCTTGAGGGTAGGAGATATAAGGTAATCTTTTTGCTAGCATACAGGTCTGGTACTTGAGTCTGCTGGGCAGTTGGCACCAGTTTTGCTTGTAGATGTCACAGGTATGTGAGAGGCATGGAGCAGAGGTCAGTAGATGACATGCTTTGTTAAAGGCAATGGCTATTAGTCAAAGTGCGTTGTCAGTGGCAGAGCCATAGATCACAAGCCCATAGTTGATTATTGATATAACAAAGCTCTGAATGGTAATGCTTAGGGCTTCATTGGTGAGGCAGCTCCTATGTCTAAGAGAAGTCCTATGTGGGTGTTTATGATCTTGGCAATGCTCTCAATGTGTTCAGAGTAAGCAAGGTGCTGTCGAGGCTAACCCCAGGTATTTAAACAGTTGAACATGTTCGAACAACGTCCCTTCACTGTTTGTGATAGATAGACATTTGTTTTTATATTTGTTATGGATGCCATGAAACATCATTGTTTTAGTTTTTTGTGATTTAGTATGAGTTTTGAGATTTAAACCATGTCTCCACTTGCATAAAGCTTGTTTGCAGTTGCAGTTGTAGGAGGGAGGGATCAGGGTGGGAGGTGAAAATAACTGCATTGTCTGCATATAACAGGAGTCTATTAGAGCATGAAGCAGAGGACTGTTCAGAAAAATATTGAAAAGCAAGGGACCCAAGATGGACCCTTGGGGAACTCAGAGTGAATCGGATGGGAGGGTGAGAGGGACTCACCAACTCTGACCTGTTGGATTAGGTCGCTAAGGTAGCTTTGGAACCAACGTGTAGCGTCATCTGAGAGGCCAAGGCAAGATAATTGTTCCAATAACATGGAGTGGTTGACAGTGTTGAACACTTTTGTCAAATCGATGAAGGTGGTGCCGACAAGATGTTCCTGATCCAGAGCATTATGGATGTAAGTGGCGAATTCAAGAGAGCTATGGTGGTACCATGTCTTTTCAAAAACCATGCTGCTCTTGACATTGCAGGTTGTGGTTAGCCAGGTAGTCTGTAAGTTGAATGGCAACTATGCTCTCCAGTGTTTTTCGAGAGGGGAAGAATGGAGATGGGTCCATAGTTAGAGGATAGGGTCTTATCCCACTTTTGTGAATTAGCATCACAACAGCAGATTTCCATATTTGGGGAACTGATAAAGCATTAGGGATCGATTGAGGATTTTGGTGAGTGGGGTCAGGACTTCGTCAATGGTGAGGGCAAAGAGTTTCAGGTCTGGGGTAGCCACTGAACCTGGACCTTCCAAGCACTTTAAGCAGTTGTTTTTAGCTAGGACCTCCAAGATAGTTGTAAAGTAGAAAGAAGGATGGCCTGTGTTAGTCTTGCTTTTCCAAGCCTGGAGAGTCTGGTAGGGTGTCAAAGAAGGTTGGAGGAAGCACATGGCTAAGATGGTGAATGCAGCATTGAAAGCGTTAGCCATGGTGACCTGATACAGAGTGAGGCAGCCATTTATGTTGAGCATAGAGGGTGGTACTTTGATGATATGCCCTGTAACTTCAGAAAGATTTGCCCAAAACTACTTCCAGTCTTTCCATGAGTTAGCGAGTGTGCTCCTGTAGTATCTTGCCTTTTAGTTTGGAATTGCTCTAGTACAGGCATTTCTTGCTGTTTTGTAAGCCTGGGTATCAGCCTGGGTTCCAGTCTAGTTGGCCAGATGCCAAAGATGATCCTGGGGCCTCAATTGTTCCAGAAGTTCAGAGTTAATCCAAAGGTTGTTGATGCCTTTAATCTTGCGTTTTTGAACAGGGTATGTACATCACAGGCACTGTTAAAGCTGTGGATAAAATAATCAAGAGCAGTGTCAATGTTGGAGGCTGTGTCTATCAGAGACCAATCATGGTCTCGTAGGAGGGTTTTAGAGACCCAAGATGACCAGGAATATGTATCCTGCTGTTAACAGTTTTGGGAGGAGGCTTAGTGTATTTGTTCGACCAGGAGCAAAGGATTAGGGAGTGTTCACTTAAATTGTTGGAGAGTACTACTGTTTTCGTGATGTGATCCGGTGGTTCATAAGAACCCAGTCCAGAAGGGTGGTAGTACCTGTTCTGTAGTTCACCGTTGTGAGTGATTGGACCATTTACAAGAAGTTAGCAGCAGTCAGTGCATCCTTATATTTGTTCGCACTGGGAGGACCAGTTCACATTGAAGACAACTAGCAGGATTGTTTCTGCTTTTGATTTGTACGGAGTCTAGTATGGGTTTAGCCTTTGGTTGGTTAGCTTGGGGATATAGATTGATGCCACTGTCAGGTTTTTGTTTTGTGCTCCAAGCAGTATCTTCATGGCAAGGACCTGGATGTCATTCTCAGGAGAGCACACTGAAACCATAACCCTTAAGAGATTCTTTTAGGTAAAGGCATAGCCTTCACCTCTCTTGAACAGCCTGTCTTGCATGAAGACTGTATACCCTGGGATTGATATTGCTGAGTCTGGGATCTTTGGGAAAGCTATGTCTCAATTGTGGGCAGAATATCAGGGTTGTGATGTGCTGCCCAGGCTGTAAGGGAGTTGCGTTTATTGAGTCAAGGCTTTGTCAAAATTGCTGGCAGAGTCAATAGGTGACCAATCACTATGGAGGATGTAACAGTGGAACTGCCCTAACAGACCTTTCCTTAGGTACCACTGATAAGATGGTTTGACTGGCAGTTTGGGAGCTTGATTAGTCCAATGAGATAGAACAGGTTAGTGGTCACTAAGTGAGTCTGATAGGACCACTATATCTGAGAATCTGTCAGGATGGTTTGTTAGGATCAAGATGATAAGAGTGCTATTACGTCCTATAGCTGATCTTAGTAGGTGTGAACACCAGTTGGGTTAGGTCTGTGGTTGCTACTGCATCCTTAAAGGGGCTGCATTAGGTGCCAGTCAGTTGATATTAAAGACCCCAGGTACAACTACCTCAGAGAGATTGGGCAGGTTAGAGATGTATTTAATTATCAAACTGAACCCTTTAGATGTGTCCCCTGAGGGCAGTGTCAGTGGCTCAGTAGGTAGCACACCGCCTCTGAGGCCGGGAGATCAGAGGGCTGTGGGTTCAGTTCCCACATCTGGCACTTGGTTAATATCCCAGTACTGACACTGTAATGCAGCATGAGAGGGTGCTTCATTTCTGAGGTGCCGCTCGATGAGACGTTAAACCGAGGTCCCATCTGCCTGGATTGGTGGTAGTTCAGGTGGATGTTAAAGATCCCATGGCACTTATCGAAAAGAGTAGGGAATTTCCCGGTGTCCTGGCCAAATTTCCTCATTCACTAAAAATACCACCAACAGCTTAATCTGGTTCAAGGTCAGTTGGCATTCATCTGTATCCCCTCCCCTGGTCGTGCCTGAAAATAGGCAGGATTTGTCTAGTGCACTTACCGGTCAACAAAAGCTAAATAAATAAAATAAATTGAGGAGGCTACAGATGTTGATACTTGCCAAGGAAAGTGTCCCAGCCTTGACTTGTTCTTTGGCACTAACTTGTGGGGAGGCCAGGGTTACGTGTACATTTCCTGACATAAGTAGTAACAGCAGTATTAGATGTTTTATGAAGGTCAGCTTTGGTTGTTGGATAGATAACCCTTAGAGACAAGTACATTAAAAGTTGATTTCAATTGAAAATGTTGATACCTGGTGGTTAAGTCAAAAGCCAAAAGAAATGATCTACTGCTGAGGTCCAGATTCACAGAATGTGTTAAAATTCCTGAAGGTGATGAAGGGTTTTAAACTGTGCCTGCGCATATGCAGGATGTGAAATCCTTTTGTTTGTATGCTTCCTTTGTCATTCAAAGAGGTTGTTGAAAGCCCACACACAGATCCTTTAGGAGAAGGTCAGACAACAATGTGGATTCAAGCAAGACCCAGAGTCATTGAGTTTGTCAGACTTGGTTGATTGACTTATGTTTTGCTTGGGATAGATTCAAAAAGTTGCTTTTAAAATGAAAATGCAGATACCTGGTGATGATGTTTTGCAGAAATCCAGTCCAGGAGACTATCACGATTGTAGTGAGCAAGAATGGTGCAGTTACTCCAAGCAGAAAACCATGTAAATCCACAAAAACTAAGCTACAGATACAGACAAAACACAAGCAGCCACCACACAGATGTAATTTTGGGTAAAATCTTTTAAACTGGTGGTTAAACTATGTTGTTTTTCCATCTTTACAAATCATTTAGTTAACATAATTCATATTTTTAATTTACATACTGGCATTAAGTATCACTTCTTAACTCTATGATGTACTATAGTTTATGTCCCTTTCAATAATAGAATTATAGGACTCAGATGCATTGTGACAACAATGAAAGAACTTAACAAAGATGTAAACTACATCATACAGTTCTAAAGTGGTTTCTACTATCAGTGCATGAATTAGACCCCCTATTGAAGTTACTAAAGGCTCAATGAAAACCAAACAATAGCATTATATTATCCAGTATTTGAAACAGCTTATGCAGACCCAGCCGATGACAGGGGAAGAGAGCTGGGTGGGCTGAGTCCTGTATGGATGGGGATGGGGTGCCACTGGATCACCAGGGTAATGTGCTATTCAACTTTATGGATGATTGAGGTTACGGTGGGTGGGGTACCACTAGATTACCAGGAAATAGTATTCAGATTTACGGATGATCAGAGGTAAGGGAGGGAGGATACCACTAGACTACCAGGAATCTAGTAATAATATTAATACAGTGATCGGTGGTGCGGGATGAGGAGAACCACTGGACCACCAGGATGGGACAATGTTTTTATATGTTGATCTGAGTTACGGGCAGGGATGGGGACCACTGGACCACCAGAGATGGGAAACTGAAATGTATACAGTGATCAGGGTCATGGCCAGGGAGTGGGAACCACAGGACTACCAGGATGGTGCAGAGATGCATGTTGTGCAGGATGCCAGGCACATTTAAGCTGACCAGCCCTGCACTGCTTACGGCTCACAAATGGGGCCGTGTGACATGCAAATGGCCCCATTTGTGCCTTTACATGCATAATGGCCCCATTTGCATATCCAGGTCTGAATATCTGGAAATTGCACCCAGCGCAGTTCAGTTGCACTGGCACATTCCCATTCCAGGTCTGTCTCAGGATGTGCTAGTGCGTTGTATTTGTCATTGTATTCTTGGATATATTCAGAAGAGATGTGCCATGGCACACTTTCTTTGAATATATCCTTTGTTGCTCCAGCACAACTCAGTTATGCTGGCAACCACTTGCACCATTGCCAGGTGCAATTTTGAATATCGGGCCCATAGTGTTGGATTGTACCCAAAAAGGTGTCATGGAGTTTGATAACCAGTGGAAATCCGATTGGCAGTCATCAGTTCCAATACCCCTTGACTTGGCTTGACATGGATATTGACATATGAGGAGAGATTAAAGACTTCAATATGTATGCACTGGAAGAGAGTGGAAAGGAAAGATATGATAGAAACCTTCAAGTATCTTAAGGGCATAAGTACAGTGTAAGTGGGCAACATCTTTCATTATAGGAGGTGTACAAGAATGAGGGCATGATATGAGATTGGAAGTGGCAGGATAAAGGAGAATGTGAGGACGTTTTCTTCACAGAAAGGGTAATAGATGCATGGAATAGCCTACCCTAGGAGTAGTGGAGCTAGCATATTGGTTGGATTCAAACATGCATGGGATAGGCACAATGGAACCCCAGAGTGGTAGGAAAGGCTAAAGCCAATGATGAAGTAAGGTCAGTGACCACTGATGCAGACAGGAATAAGGTCAGACTGGGTGGGCCTAGTGGTCCTTATCTGCCATCAAATACTTTGTTACTGTGTTACTTTGTGTTGAGAGGCAGAGTACCCCTGCCAGCAGGCAGAGTTAGGTGTTAGGTCCTTGGAAAACAACCATGTAGTTTGCCCAGTAATGATTCACAATGGGTTATAAGCAATCAGTGTGCTCTGCCGACATAGAGGATATGGCTCTTGGCTTGAACAGTGCCAGTATGTCCATCCACTGCCTCATCCAACCAAGTTAAACCTACAATTGGGAGGGGAGGTGTACACAAATCATCTAGGCAGGTCATTAGCACCAGTCCACAGCCTGCTGATAAGTAGTATTGTCCTAGATGGTGAAAAAGTTCTAGTGCAGTTGACAGACTGAGTTGCAATGACACCAGAAAATCCACATCACCACCCCTCCAGACAGTCCTATTATAGCAGACCATGGTGGAGCAGAAGCAATTGAAAGTTCAGGACATGCAACAGCACATGTCTGGAGCCTGCCCAAGGAAAGAAAGGCCAAGCATGACTTAATCTTCACTGTGGGTAAGTTATGTAGAGGCTGAAGTGACCCCAGGTTCAAAGATTTATTAGTTGTACCATTTTTCAGGATTTGGGTAGAGCAGTTTATGTGCATTTTGTGAATTCAGCACTGGGAAAGATATGTGGGAGCATGTCTAGAGTAACTCTCCATCAGCCCAGTGAAAGCAATGACTGTAGCCTACCCTAGCCATTCCTATTACCATCACAAAATAAATAAATAAATAAATAAAGCTGCTGCATATATGGATGTGCAACAAATAGGCAGTAATAATGGCAGAAGGTTGCAGCACATGTGTGGGGGCTGGTGTGGTAACAGGAGAAGATGGCTTGGTGGGGGACCTAAACACAGAAAAAGAAAACATTACTTAGAGAGCCAACCACTCAGCCAGGCTTTTTGTAAGGGAAGAATTAGGTCTTCCGTTCATTAGGAACAGGAGCAGGAGGCAACTGTGGGTATGCCTGTGGCAACATAGTCAGTGTAGTTGCTCTGTCTGTTCATGACCTGTTGTCCAGTACTACAGCAGGCAGGGCAGCCCCGTTCCCCACATGCAGATCTATGGAAGGAGGTGTCTTTCTGGTGCTGAGCAGATCTCAGCGTGTTGAATCTGTTGGCATTGGGCAATGGAGCATCCGTAGCTGGGCTGCTGGAGGAGCATGGGCAGGGTAAACCTCTTTGTCTGCTTCATGATCTGTTTGATTATCCTGTTGAGACCAGCTTGACTTCAGCCTTGTATCTCTTTCAACCCTGGCACTGATGTTGCTGTATTCACTGAGAATCATCATCCTGGGGTGGGGTGGTGGGTCACCTTGGGCACTGGGTTCACCAACAGTGTTCATTGCCCTGGGCTGGGATCATCTCAGAGCCACATCAAAGAGGAAGCAGAAAGCTTATAGTTCATCCACTGTTACATAGAAACATAGAATTTGATGGCAGATAAGGACTGCTTGGCCCACCTAGTCTGCCCATTTCATGTTGTGTGATAGAGTCCTCAACCACCTCTGGTGAATCAGATTGGTAGGCACTCGATTTACTATGATGTGCAGCTGGGCTGGATATCATAGTGCTATCTTGCACCAATGTAATGTAGTTTCTATTAAACACCTGCATAGGCTCTGTTCTTCTAGGAGATTTTGATAAAAATCCCTGATAAAACAACAGCTGGTACCCTTCAAGCTCAGGGTCCCTTCTCCCTTGCCAGCCTGAGAACAATTTATTTGACAGGGTGTCTGAGTAGTTTTAACAGAATGGACCACAGATGATCTCCAGGTTTAGGTCGAGGACAAGTGACTGTGAAGCTTGGACCTATTACTGTGCTCAATTTTACTTGTAATGTACTGTATCTTGCCTCATTGTGTTTTAACTTTTAATTTTAATTTTACACAATATCCTGTAATCAAATTTTTGTTTTATATTTGTAATTTCTGTATGCTATTTTACTACTGTACTACAGTATGTTATGTGTATTTCTGTGCATTCAATTTAATGATCCTTTGTTACAGAAAACTGCCATATTCTCTGGAATTTGTTGGTGTTCTTTATTATTAAATCCAATTGTAGAAATGACTCTCACTGGGAATTGAACCCAGCACCTCAGCAATCCGTGCTTTAGCTCTTAACCAACTAAGCTATTAAGAGTTCAGCCAATTAAGGCCCTGAGTTTGCCATGTGAATCACACATACATTTCCTTTCTGGTGTTGCAATGAGCAACCAGGAAGTCTTTACAGTCTCAAATAACTCCTCCTCTATCTCTCCCAAGTGCAGTACATGTCACTGCAAGGCAAATTTAGAAATCCAATTGTAGAAATAGAAAGGAAAAGTGTGACTCTCACTGGGATCTTTATTATTAAAGGCATACATCTCCACCTCTCAGAATTACAACCATAGCACTGGCCTTCCAAATTCAGAACAAGTTCCCAGAATATGTAGCACTTTCTTATTTTATAGAATAATATGTCAGAGAACAGCGGGCCCTATATGTTCAGTGTTAATGATTGTTTCTATCAAATTAGTTCAATGTTTTAATAGTTGCTGCATTCAGAAATTCAGTAAGCTTTAGCATTATGAGGAATATCAGTACACTGCCACAGAGAAAGGGTAAATGTGAGTGTAAAAATCATAGCACTATGCGAAATTCATAGCAGTGGAGAGGTATGATTAAAGGTATTAATCCTTTGCCAATGTTGTGGTCCGGTTTCTGTTGTACACTACGTTGTTCTGTATTGACATAATTCCTATTACTGCTCTTTATGTCGGTCAATGCTTACTCAGATTATTATTTTCAGATCATTATGTCAGCTCAGATCAAATCAGCTTTTATTATCATGGTGGATTTATGGCCAAAAAAACAACAAAACAAACCATTTTATTACTTACTTTAAGTTATGGTGCAAGCATAAACACAAAAGCATTCATCTGGTAGAACAATTATTAATGTGGGCATAGTTTTGTTTTTCAAGCAGCAGTGCAATGAAAAATGTTTTCAAAAAGCTAGTTTCAGCTACAGTTAAGAAAATATTAGTATACCTGTCAAATATACTTGTCTAGGCACCTCGTATGCTGTGCACCATTAATCTTTTTTATTTTTTTATCCTAAAATTTGCCAGGCCTACAATGCTATTTCTAGGCAAAATGTGGTTCCCATCTTTTTTCTTGAAAAAAATTATTTAAAATATTTATAAAATACTCAACTTTTGGTGGAATTAGAAAATTGTACCCCAAATAAAGCAGGAAAATGCCTGGAATCTTTTATAGTGAAAAAGGGTAAGGTCAATTTAATTGCCCAATTCCGTGCACTGCTGCTTTAAGTTGAAAAAGGCTTATTATCTGGGAATATGTACCTGAGAACTGTGCCTGCTGTCCTTTTTGGTGCAATGACTAGGACAAATCCATCTTCATAGACAAAACTGAAAGAGTAAACATTTGTTTATTTGAACATCAGGGCTCAGATATTCAAAGCATTGCACCGGGCCTACAGTGCTTGTACCAATGCTGCACATGTAGTTGTGTTGGAGTCCCATATTGAAAGGTATCACTGCATGTGCTGTTAGTACCAAGCACAGTAGTCCATCAATAATGTATGCAGCACCCAAAGCTGGGCGTGGTAGGTTGTATAACATCCATAGTGCAATATTGAACAGAATAGTGCAGTGAAAATGGGTTTACGCAGGTCAAATAGCACTGCACCAATACCACCAATAAAAAGGCCATCATAAGCCAGGTCAAACCCTAGAGGTGGAAGAAGAACCTATAGGCCACACACCAAGATGGCTCACATGGCAGCAAACATTGTGTACCTAATGCAGCAGATCACAGAGGACGAGAAGAGGACCAATAGTCACCCTGGGCCCAGGTGTAGGCCATGGAGGACCTATACTGCAAGCAGACAGTACCTTCCACAAGTCACATTTGAAGTCCTCAGTGATGACCAGATTGTGGGCTGGTACAGGCTCAACCAACCCATGATCAAGCAGCTGTGTGAACTGCTGCATGACTGGCTCAGACAGACACCTTGTACAGCCATACAATGTCTCTAGAGCTCAGGGTGATGGCTGCACTGTGCTTCCTGGCAATCAAACATTCCAGATGCCAGTGTGGGACACCACCAGTATCTCTGAGTTAACCACCTCGTGGCTGTTGGATCAGTGCCTGGATGCCCTGCTGGCCCATGCTGGAGAGTTCAACATATTGCCTAGCATGCCTGCCAAGCAAACAGCAACCCTGCAGCAGTTCTAGCAGGTTTCACACCTACCAGCTGTACTCAGTGTCATTGACTGCATCCAGTTTGTGATTTGGGCACCCACCAGTGATGGAGTGCAGACCTATGTCAACAGGAGGGGGTACCATTCCATCAATTGCCAGGTGGTGTGTGATGCAACAGGATGCACCATCAATGTCCTGGCATGGTATGATGGTAGTGCCACAATGTCTTCATCTGGTGCAACTCCTTCTGTGCCAGAGGTTTGAAAGTGGCAACATCCCTAGTGGCCATCTCATCTGTGAGTATACTCCCAAAGGCCTCCTCCCTCCCCATGTTGCAGGTGATGACATTAAGCAGTGCCATTTATCAACTCAGGGATAGTGCATATCACCTGCATCCTTTGCACCTCACACCTTTCCTACAATGCACATCTGTTGCAGAGGACAGGTACAATGCAGCACACAGCCCAACTGCAACATAATCAAGTGTGTCTTTGGAATGGTCACAGTGAAGTTCCACTGCCTTGGTCTTTCCAGTGGTGCCCTACAGTACATCCCTCAGAAGGTATGTGCCATATTGATTGTCTGTTGTATACTACACAACATGGCACTCAACCATGGGATATGTATGCCAACTCAGGATGAACAACGTGCAGCAGATTCAGAACCAGAGGACATGGGGATACAGGAGCATCTTCACAGACATGACCACAGGATGGCCAGGAGGGCCCAGGAGACCAGAACTCACCTCATAACAGACCAATGTGGACACAGAAAGTGAGTACAGACCACACAGGAGACTGTTAATGTGTGTAGTCAATGTATTATCACATAACAATATTTGTGCATACATAGAAGCAATCCGGTCAGGGTATTATCAAAACGGGGTGGGGGTAACAGAAAACAATCCAACCAGGATGGAAGGGAGGTTGCAATCAGGTGCACACACTATTCAATCCATTGTAGAGGAGTCCTGCAGAGGTGTCAACATAAATACATGCCAGACAGGTAGGGGTCCAAAGGTGGGGGTTGATGAAATACAGGTCATCCAGCAGCAGTGTAGCAAATGTGGTGCACACAGCCACAGTCCACTTGGGGAGGGTGTAAACATAGATACATGCCAGCTAGTTGTGGAGGGTCAAAAGAAGGGTTGTGCTGTAAGACGGGCCATGAAGGTAGGGGAAATAGGAATGGTATATACCACAGGGACAAGAGGTTGTGACATATGGATAATGGGTAGAATAAGGGGCACATGTTGGCATGGGTTGGTGATTCACTCCACATGTGCATCCCCTACCACCACCCCAGGTATGGACAGTATGTGAGCATTGTACCCAGTATGCATGGAAGGTCATCATCCATGATATGGAGGATAAGCATGTGGATGGTGTTAACCACCCGAGTCACAGCTCTGCAGGGTACAGACTCTGGAAGGCAGGCCATGTCCTGATGTGTGAGGTGTCCTTGGTATTCTAGGAGTCTCAGGTGTGCTAGGCATTCTCATTCCTACACTGTGTGGTGTGGGTGTATGCTAAGTTATCCACTGTGAGTGGACACTTCTCCACTGGACAGACCAGAGCTATGGTCATGCCCTCAGTGTCTGCCACCATGGCAGAAACCTCCAGCACAGTGGAACCCAGGCAGTCCATGCTGGAGGTCATGTCCTGGTGCCATAGTTCCATGCTGGAGGATAGATGGCACAGGTTACTTAGGGGCTGCCATGTGCTTCACATAACCATGCCTCTGTCCATTCCTCAGCATGCCACATGCAGACATGCAGCATGGAGTGGAAGTATGTCAGTTCCTGCTGTGCAACTCTCTACCTCTATGGTTTACCGCAGCAGCTGCCAGTTATCAACCACATCCCGATGTCACAGGGAGCTGTCCATCAGGAAAGGTTCAGGCTGCACCCTTAGCCATTGTAGACCCATGGCTGCACAGCAGTCAGTGTTAAGGTCCATTGCGGAGTGCTGCAGTCTGGCTGTGGCTAACCTTGTGTTGTGGGCATGGGGCAGCAGGCTGATGCCATGCCAGAAGATGGATTCTGGGAGGCACAGCGTAGCTGGTCTCTATGATATTGGGGGGCACTAGAGCTATGGCTATGCCAGAAGTGGAGTAGGAGGGCACAGCAGTGGCTGTGCCAGGGACTGTTGGGGCTGCACCGCTGCAAACACAGTGCCATGTGGGGACAGCGGTTCAGTCCTATTGTTATGGGGCTGACAGGAGGGACAAACCCTCCTTGTTGTGCTCAGGCCTCTGTTGTCCCCAGATCTAATGTATGTCTCATCATCTTCATCCTCTGTATCCTCTACTCTGGTGTCCATCAGCAGGGAGCATATGGATGGACAGCAGGGCAGCTACTGAAGAGATGGGCCTGGGGTGTTCTCCATTATGTCTGGTATGAGCTGTGAGGAGAGGAGAGGAGGAGAGGAGAGGAGAGGAGAGAGGAGAGGAGGAGAGGAGGAGAGAGGAGTGAGTTGAGTTGAGTTGAGTTGAGTTGAGTTGAGTTGAGTTGAGTTATATAGCAATGTATTGTACATATCTGTGTGCTGGTCAAGGTAGCATGTGTGCCTTGTGTGATGACAAAACACAATGCTGTATGTGTGATGCACCATCTATACCCCCATGGCCATGCATACCACAC
Source organism: Neoceratodus forsteri (assembly GCA_016271365.2). Classification (NCBI taxonomy): domain Eukaryota; kingdom Metazoa; phylum Chordata; order Ceratodontiformes; family Ceratodontidae; genus Neoceratodus; species Neoceratodus forsteri. The sequence continues at coordinate 1,236,353,958 of CM057453.1, read as the reverse complement.
ACCCTACAGTGATGAGCACACACCCCAATGCCAGGAGAACACACCCCAGCATCAGTGGCCACACTCCCAGCACCAGTGAACATGAACCCCAGCACCAGTGAGCACACACCTAAGCACCTGTGAGCACACATCACAGCACCAGTGAGCACACATCCCCAGACCAGGGATCACACATGCCAGCACCAGTGGGCAAATGCATGATAATACATGGGACACAGTACTGGAGTTCCTCACAGATGGTTACACAGAGAGACATGGAAATAGTAGATTCCTGCACAGACACACACACACACACACACACACACACACAATATATATATATATATATATATATATATATATATATATATATTATAGTGTGCAGTCACGCCACTATAGTTAGGTTCAGCAATCACTTACATACTAAAGTCAAAAGTTTGGCTGTTAATAACTTTAGACCCATTCAACAGATTTGCCTGAAATTTGGTATGTGCTGTGGGACATGGTAGGTCTGTTGATGTGCCAAATTGTGTTTAGTAGGACTTTCGGTCTTTGCACATTAAGCGCTGAAAAATGCAAAATTATCCATTTTGGAGGCACCGTTTGGGATTCTGGATGTGGTCCTGCACGGCCATTGTGTGGAGTGCTGCTCTCTGAGATGGCTTGTTTGAAAGAGTTTGGTAGCCGAACATGCCACTTTTCATTTGGTGAAAAATATTAAGGCATTCAAAGTTATGCCATTGTTAAGTTCCCATTATAAGTCAATGGTAAAATTTATATGTATGTTTTGCGAACAAAGAATATGGTTCTGGCCATCTCATCCTGCCTGGCGATCAAAGAATTTGCAGTCTCACGGTTCAAGAATCTTTGTCCCCGAGGATTTTCAAAATTCTTTGATCACTGAGGTCCACCATCTTGTTTTCAGTTGTCCGATTGAAAACACAAATATCTTGGCTCGGGTCACTTCTGAAGTAAAAACTTGGATGGGTTTTATTCAGGGGCCCTGATCTAGCGAGCCATGCCTTTGGCTGCATCAAATTGGTCAAAAATAAAGTTCTTAATGTTTAAAGGTCTTGAATCATGGCTCACTAACAATCTTTGATTGCGAGCCTGCAAATTCTTCAATCGCGAGATTCTTTGATAGCAATCGTGCATCGCAAGGGAGGGACAGAGATGGCCAGATTTTAAATACATATTTTGCAGCCCAGAGGTGCCCTAGCCAGTTAACTGAGCTTGGGTTTTGTCAGGGACTTTGTTCTGCCCCATCATAGTAAAAACATAAGTTTTTATATCCCTGTAGTCTAGTGCCCTCCCATCATGATATCATATATAATGATGATTGTATCCCTGGTCATCTAGCTGCCCCCAATCTGTATTAAATAAAATATTGTTTGTTTTTTATCCCTGGTAGTCTAGTGGTCCCCCAAATGTGCATTGCCTCTATATTTGTTGTTTATCTCCTGGTGGTCAAGTGCCCCCTGATCTGTATATAATTATTCTTCTTCATATCCTGGTAGTCTAGCAGCTCCCCATTAGAATGGAATCTATAAGCAGTTGCTCTTTCCTGGTAGTCTAGTGGTCACCACCCCCACCCAGCCGTGCCAACCCACCCAGCACCCCACAACCTTCCCCAGCTGGCAACTGGCACAGCTCACCTCTCACCTCCATGGCCAGCCACCGACTGTGGTTTATGAGCACTATAATGGAAGAGGTGCTCAGAAATAATTCAAACACCTTCCATTAGCGCTCATAAAAGGTGTGGGGGTGCTGGGTGGGTTGGCATGGCTGGGTGGGGAGGCCACCAGACTACCAGGAAAGGGCAACTGCTTATGGATTTCATTATAATGGGGGCACCACTAGACTACCAGGGATATAATGAATAATAATTTGTATACAGATCGGGAGGACCACTAGACCACCAGGGAGATAAACAACAAATATAGAGGCAAGACACATTTGGAGGGGCACTAGACTACCAGGATAAAAAATACATTCAGTACAGATTGGGAGCACTAGATGACCAGGGATACAATGATCGTATATATCTTATCATGATGGGGGCAATGAGACTACCAGGGATATAAAAACTTATACTTCTTTATTCAGATGGGCAGAATGAGGTGAGCAAAACAAGCCCTCAGTTAACTATTCAGGCCACCCCTGGGCTTGAAAATGAGTTTTAAAATCTGGCTATCTCATCCTAACTCTTTAGTCATGACCCTGTAAATTCTTTGATTGCGATCATGCATCACGAGGGAGGGACGAGATGGCCAGATTAAAAATCAATTATCTCAGTCTAGGGTGTGCTAGGAAGACAAATGAGGGTGGGTTTTACTCAGGGACTTCATTCTGATGAACCATGGTGGTAGTTTGCTACAATTCTGTTATTTTTTAATTTGGAGACTTTTTATTCTTTGATCGTGACCATGCAAATTCTTTGATCGTGAGCCTGCAAATTCTTTGATGGTGAGATTCTTTGATTGCGATTGTGCATCGTGAGAGAGGGACAAGATAGCCCAATTTAAAATCAATTTTCTCAGCCCAAGGGTGTCCTAGGAGTCAAATTAGAGTGGGTTTTACTCAGGGCTTCATTCTGTCGAACCATGGTGGTGGTTTAATGCAATTCCTTCAATTTTTTTATTTATAAGGTTTTAATTCTTTGTTCACGAGCCAGCAAATTCTTTGATCGTGAGATTCTTTGATTGCCATCTTTGATAGTGAGGGCAGGGCAAGATGACCAGATTTTTATAATGGAATAGATAGAGAAATTTTACTAATCTTTGACATTGAATATCTTGGAAAAGGTTTGGTCTTTTTACTTCAGATTTGAGAGAGAAAGGCAACATCACACAGATGTGGCTTTTGGTGGTTTAGTCAAAAATATAACAGGGTGGCAAACTTACAGTGCTATGAAGTTGATGCTTTTCCCCATAGGTTAACATTATGGCATCTGCTGCATTACAGAAATTCTTTGCCGCCCTGCTGCAAAATAACGGTTTGGTCTTTTGGGCTGAAATAGAGGAAGGAAGTCAACATCCACAGATGTGCCTTTAGGTGGTTTGGTGAAAAATATTACAGGGCTCAAACTGAAGGCATTCCACAGTTGACACTTTTTCCTCATAGGATAACATTATGGTGTCCGTTGCATCTTTCAGGGTCCATATCTCAGAAGCGGTGCAAGATATGGACTTTACTCACAAAATGCTTAGCCCCTAATTGGGGCTAAGTACAAAACAACCAGGAAACTCATAATTCATATGAAATTAAAAAAAAATTTCTGTCGTACTGTTCCTGAGATATAAGCAATTTAGTATTCCAAGTCCTAACTTTGTGCTCCGATTTCCATTATTATGCATACATTCTTTGTTTTCACTGTGTTTTCAATGCAGTTTTTGGGAAAAGAGAGTGTGCCCTTTCATTGTTGTGCCACTTAATGTTTCAGTTGCATTTCTGTTACAGTTTGTGTCACCATTCCGTCTATGCCACCATGTGTGTTACGGTTTGCATTTTGTTTGTGCTTGTGTTTCTGTTTCATTTGGCGTTACTGTTGCTGTTACTGTTACCATTTGTATTTGCAATTGCGGTACTGTGCCTGTGCCGTTATGGTTTGCATTCCATTTGTGCTATGCGTTAGTTCAAGTTCATGTTCAGGTTTATTGCAGGAAAGACTGCATTTGCATTAGTGATTGAGTTTCTGTTTCCTTTGGCTTTATTGTTGCTGTTATCATTACCATTTGCATTTACAATTGCGGTACCATGACCGTGTGTGTAACAGTTTGAGTTTCTGTGCGTGCTTGTGTTTGCATTGCATTTCTCTTTTCTTTGGTGTTATTGTTGCTGTTACCATTACCATTTGCATTTACAACTGCGGTTCCATGACTGTGCATCTTATGGTTTGTGTTTTCTGACACGCTTACATTTCTGTTTACTTTGCCGTTATTGTTGCTGTAATCGTTAACATTTTGTTTACAATTGCGGTACCATGACCATGCACGAACGGGTTTGTGTTTCTGTATGCACTGCGCTAATGTTTCTATTTCTGTTTCCTTTGGTGTTATTCTTGCCTTTACTGTTACCATTTGCATTTACAATTGTGGTACCATGTCCGTGCACATTATGGTTTGCATTTCCGTGCGCTTGCGTTTACATTTACGTTCTGTCTCCTTTGGAGTTATTGTTGCTGTCACCATTACATTTGCATTTCCAATTGCAGTACCATGAACATGCACGTTACCAGTTGTGTTTCATACAAAATTCTGTTTGTGTCTCCATTTCCATCACTGTTCACTTTGGCATCATTTTGGCTTGCATTTCTATTTCCATTTGTGTTACCATTTATGTTTACAGCACCATGTGTGTAACCATTCATGCTTGTGTTTGCATTGCACTTACTGTTACTATGTCACACAAAATCAAGTGGTGGGCCCAGCGCTCCCACCAACTTGCACAATGTTTTACTTTTCTATTCTTTCTTAAAAAGTAAGGCAATTCTATGCAAAAACTTTGTTAATGCATCAGTTAGGGTTCTTCTACAGTGAAAAAGTGAGGAACTTCAATTTTAGGGCTCCACCCTTGCACCCCACCCCAGCCTGCCCCCCACCAACAGACATCGGGGTGTCGTTGGAGTCATTGGCTAACTCTCACCCCATTCTCCTGCACTGCACCACCTCAGCTTGTTTACACATGGGATGGCATGAGAGTTAGGGCCAATGACCCCAACACATCCTGATGCCTGTTGGTGGGGGCAGGCTGAAGGTGGTGTGGGTGTGGGAACCCTAAAATCGAATTTCCTCACTTTTTCACTGTAGAAGAACCCTAACTGATGCATTAATGAAGAGTTCTTAGAATACACATATATATATATATATATATATATATATATACATATAAATATATGTGTGTGTGTATATATATATATATATATATACACATATATATATACAGTATATAGGTATATATATATATATATATATATATATATAAAACAGATAAAATAGTAGCTCAGTAGTTCCACTATAGTTAGGGTTGAGTGCAAACTTGTATGTTAAATCTGAGATTTTGAACCTCAATAATGCTGTATCTGTTATATGGGTTTGCACAAAATGTGACATGCATAATCTATAAGGGTAGGTCTATTGACTTGCCAAATTTCGTTTGAATCGGTTTGTGGTTTCTGAGATACTGAGTGTCATAAAATCCTAAATTTACCATTTTGTTTTACATTCTTTGTCCACCTGTATCTCAGAAATGGTTTTAGGTTTTAGTCTGAAATTTTCAGGGCAGAACGCCTTTGGGTCACAGATGTGCCTTTTGAAGGTTTGGTGAAAATATTAATCTGTTCAAAAGTTATACAATTTTACATTTTGCCATTGTTTCCTACGGAAAGATTTATATGTCAGGCACAAAGTTAGAACTTTCACACAATAGAAGTACTTTGCAAAAGTACAGTACCACCTTCTTTTACATAAGATGGTGGTAGTTTGTACCCACAGAGCTGCTCCCATTCTCACCACTGACCCTAAATGGGTATGCTGTGGAGGCCGCTGTGACTGTGATCTTTCTCTTTTGTCCTCATTTCAAACTTGGCTCATTTTTGTTGGATCACCAGCTTGCTCCTGGGGCTAATGCATAAAGGGTCCTGCCTTGCTCAATCACACAATTTCTGTGTGAATCTATGAGCTTATTATTTTAGTTATCACAGATGTCTTGAGTGCAGGACTTGTAATTTACTTTAATCCATTTACAAATCTTAAAAATGAATTACTGGACTTCTGTCTGGAGCCGCTGATTAAATTAATTTTCAGCTTGGAGGTAGCTGCACTGATATCTAAAAGCTACTCCACTTGCAATTCAGAGCTAAAATAATTCTTTAGGCTGAAATCTGTATCAGTCTGCCAGGCTGCCAGTTAAGACACTATAAGTGCTGCCTGGCTGATCCCGCAGTCACAATGCGACTGCTCCTACCTGCCCAATACCCCCCACCCTTAGTTGGTGTTAAATATATATTGTATCTTCTTGTGAGACTGGAAGGTTAGCAAGCAATGTGAGAAAGCAGTAGGAGGGCTGGGGAATACTGGGATATATAGGAGAGGCATCACCAGCAGAAAACAGGAAGTTGTTATCCTTGTGGAGACAGTTGGTGAGACCCCATCTGGAGTACTGCATCCAGTTCTGGAGAGCCCATCTGTGCAAGGACATAGACAGGATGGAGACAATCCAGAGGAGGGCAACTAAAATGGTGCAGGGTCTGCAAGAGAAGCCATACAAGGAGAGAATAAAGGAGCTTAATATGTATGCCCTTGAGGAAAGGACGGAGAGGGGACATGATAGAAACTTTTAAGTACCTCAGTGGAAACCACAAAGTCCAAGAGAGTAGCATCTTTCAGAAAAAGAGATGTGCAAGAACAAGGGGACACAATTTGAAGATGGGGAGGTGGCTCAGGGGCAATGTGAGGAATTATTTTTCACAGAGTTGGGTGCATGTAACAGCCTTCCTGAGGAGGTTGTGGGGTCTGAAGCTGTGGGAGAATTCAAAAATGCATGGGACAGACATAAGGCAATTTTTGTGGGGACAGGAAGAAATAGGCTATTGGTTAAATAGCATCTGCAGCTCATCAGTACATAGGAAAATGAGCAGACTAGGTGGGCCAAGCGGTCCTTATCTGCCATCAAAGTCTATGTTTCTATGTTTCTAATGATTGGCCCTTGTTATTAATTACACTCTCTTTACTTAAATTGGATGTCTGCTCAGAGCTTTCCACTACATTATCTATAAGTGTGTCTCCCTGTTCTAGTCCATAATGTGGGTCAAATAAGTTACTACCGACTTAGGTGCAATAGCATCTCTCCCTTTTTTTGAGTTTTGTTTTGGAACAAGTACCATTCCTCCCCTTCAGCAACCTGTAACTCTATATGGCTTTGGTCTCCTGAGAGTTGTTTTCATTTTCTCTCTTTATTTGTAACCAATGTTAGTCCTACACAGCCTATGTTATAAATATCTGTTTTCAAAAGGTTGTCATTGTTTTACACAAAAGCGTTCCTGTTTTCTTATCACTGTCTGCATTGCAAATCTTTATTTGAACTGCTTGACTTCCTCCTCTAGTTTTCTTAAGTATCTACACCTTTTACATATATATTTTGGTACACTCCCCATTAGAGTACATTTCACCGACCTTGCACTCCATCCAAATAACTTTGTCTGCCACTTCTTCCATTTCCTAGTCCCTGTACTTCTGGTTAGTATAACTATTACTTAGCTTTTATTGTGCTCCATCTCCAGCTTCACTGGCTGACATGACAAACACAGCTAAGCTGCTTGCCTTAGCTGTGTCATCTTTGCTGGGCTCGCTGACACTGGGCTCGACAACACTCACCAGCAGGTGAAGGTACAGTAGTAACCACAGACATGGTCAGATATTTCCAGATATTTTGCAGACTTTCTAAATAGTTACTCTCTGCCCCTAGTGTGGAAATGCAGAAAGCAGGAGATTTCTCTAGAACTATCATAGAAATTTCAACATATCTGACCATGTCTATGGCTGTGACTGTGTATAGTATGAAGGCTGGAAGTAGCATTTCACCCACTTCTGGTCCCTCACTACAACCAATGTCCTTTTCAATAAAATCTGCCTTTGTACTGCCCTTAAAGGACAACCAAACAGCTCCTGGACCCCAACTGTTTAAATAACCACCAGAATATGCTGCCTGAAAACCCTGGTAGAAACAGACTCTCTTATTGGTGTCTCACAATAAATAGTCCCCACAGACTTCACTTCATTCTTCTGAGATTTTAAAATGCTAAAACTTACATGGAATACCTCCCAGTCAAAATACTGGACTGGTACTGAAACATGCAGAGCTATTCTGCTCACTGCTCTAAAATAAGGGGTCAGACTCAGGTGCTCCACATTTTGTAGTGCCAAGACTGGAAGTAGCATTCCACCCATTTCTGGTCCCTCACTACAATCAGCTCCTTTTCCAATACAATCTGCCATCATACTTCCCATAAAGGAAAACCAAATGGATCCTGAACCCCAACTATTTAAATAAAACTAGAAAATACTGCCCGAAAACCCTGGTAGAAATGGACACTCTTATTGGTGTACTACAATAAATTGTCCCTACAGGATTTCCCTCAGTTCATCTGAGATTTTAACATGCTAAAACTTGCAAGGAATACCTCCCAGTCAAAATACTGGACTGGTACTGAAATGAGCAGTACTATTCAACTCGCTGCTCTAAAAACATGTTATTATGCATAGCCCACTTAAACAATATGTATATTTTATTTGTTTTACCAATATTTTGACTTTGGGTAATCAATCATCTCATGTAATAAGGTTGTGACTGAAAACTGGCCGTTTGCCACTGGCAAAGTTATCCAGCCCTTTGATAAATAAACAAAACAGAAATGAATAAATGAGAGTTCTCAGCAGCTCTAAATTATCTCTTAAACCCCTGGGACAGTAGTAATTAAAAGTAATATAAATGTAATCCTGAAGGAAGATTATTAACTAGTTTTAGAGTACTTCCAAACTGTAAGACTGTGAACCCTGAAATAAAGCATTTTTTTAAGAAGGTCAGTGTATCCCAGAAGGGAAAAAAGAGTAACAAGGAAAAGAAAAGCAGAAAAATAAAAATTTGAAAGGAATAAAATGGTCCCAAGAGGTGGGAAATTTAAGAATGTTCCTCGACAGCATGTGTCAGATTTTATAATGCTTAAACCAAAGCCTAGATATTTAAGCATAGTAGTTTCAAAAATTGAAGCAAACAAGTATCACACATTAGCTAAAGAGGAGGAAGACAACTACACAGATAGGGAACATGTTTAACAAACAAGAGAGACAAAGCTGCACAAAAGTCAACTCAAGAACAATTATTTATTGATGAAGTCAGTAGTGTTGAGCAAGTGATCACAATGCATAGTGAGAGAAGTATGAACCATTTGATTTAGGGTGGTAGGTCCTGAAGTGAGTTCAGGTGTGTCTGGATATGGATAAAGGTTTCTCATTAGATGATCTAACACCATTAAGGACTTTGATGACTCATTTAATTCTATGTGTAGCACTCATATTGCTTAAAGTTCTCATAAGCAGATTTCATATTAAATCAATCTGAAAACAAATAATCAAAAGTAAGGAAAACAGTATCAGATGTAATGTATGCTGTGATAATCAAGAAATACTCAGAAGTCTTAAAATAGATGAATCTCATTATTATCAAAATGTTAGACTTGAGATGGGAAATTGATAAAATAGGGGTTCCAACTTAATAAGATTCAAAACAAACTCAGAAAACAATAGATACTGTGGTGCCTGCCAGGATGCAATGCAGTAATTCTGAAGTCATGCAGTATTTCATGACATGTCACTTATTAAAAGTTACTGCACTGCGTTGTGGCTGTCTCTGCTGTACCTTAATGTCATTTTTAGAAACTCAGTTGTTTTTAATCCAAATCAAGAACATTTAGGGATGCTACAGTACAACTCAAATAGTGTTTGATTGTAAAAAAAAGTAGGATGATTTATAGACAAATACTAATGGAAATGATGACTATAACACATGGACAAATATAGTACAGGGTAGTGTATATACTGTAGGTCAACTGTAAAACTGGAAGGTTAATGACATAACATTTAATCACCTGGATGAATGTGGTAGATAAAAACACCTCCTAGAGATAAACACCTAGAAAGCATTCCTCCAAATAATGCAGTTGCTAAGCTTTTTATGGTTTAGATTTGTAATTTTCCAAAAGAAGTAAAGAAGTGAAATTTCCTTAAAAGCTTCTACTTCACAATTTTGAGAATTGTTGTTAGTTTACAGTTTATCAGCAAGTGAGGTTGCTTCACTATATTATATAGTTTTCAGACAGGGCTAAATATACGGTAGGATGAATTGGTATTGTATTTAGAGCCAGTGATATCAGAAGGAAGGTACTGTATTAAATGCAGAAGCAGCAGGGACATTTTAATTTCCATATTTGACAAAGTAGGCAGGGCAATACAGAATATGAACAACTATGGGATAGCTCAGGGTCACAGGTTAAAACTAAAACACTCAAATAGCATAGCATTTTATTTCCAGTAGAAAAGGAAAACCTGTGCAGGAATTTGGCAGAAAACCTCAACATTAAAAAATCCACCATACAGGAAATGTTAGGGAAGGCACACCCCAAAACACTTAGTAACAGGAAAAATCAGAAATGGAAACAATAATGGGGCTGTTAGACATTTGTTTTTATAATACTTTGAGCAATAATTTTACATCCTATTGTAATGAATGCATAACAATTGACAGAAAGAAAACAATAACCATTCTTTTGTGACTAATTAAATTGTTCAGGACTCAATACTAACAATCTGCAAAACAATCTGACTAATAATAAATATTTAGACAGTAAAACAAAATACAAACATTTATTTTCTAAAATATAGCAATGTTTTGGGAACAGGATAGATGACCCAAATTATTATAACATTAACTGTAAAATACTTTTGACATATTGTAATCAAGCTACATGAAGCCTGGCTAAACAAATTAGAAAGGTTAAAAAAGAGGAATACTGGCTTCTATTGGGATATGCACTGAGAGAAAGTATTGCTTGATATTGAAGCCTGTTGGTCAGGAGCATGGGGTGCGTGACAAAGAAGAGAGAAAATGTGAATTGCTTGCTATAGAGTGAGGCTTCTTGGATTTATACCCTTGATATGCTAACTTAAAAAGGATTAAATAATTAATTGCTTTTATGAGCTTTTGTATGACTACCAAGATTATGAGGCAATTATTTCTATCTAAATATTTGATATACTGATTCAAATTTATGGGAGTATTGTACCCACTGCAAAAGTTCTGTATTTGTGTTTTTTATCTCAGTTGTATTCATGTATAAATGATTATTGGTTGTACTCTACATAGTTTTATATTTTCTTGCATTTATATAAGCATTTTCACTTTTTGATTATTTAAAGCACTTCATACTTGCCACTTGGGGTAACTAAGTTGCCACTGCTTGGTGATGTGCACATAGTTTAAAGGTATTACAATACTGTATGATAAACTCAAAGCAAACATATGCATATGTGTGCATATAAATACATACATACTGTTTTAATTTGTTATACTATCAAAAATACATTTTATGTATTTATTTTACTTTTAATGTTTTATGGACTCTAATAAAAACTGTATATGTGTATGCAAGTATAATTTTCCTGTGATTTCTACAATAAATGTATGATAAACACATAGTTTTAATATCATAGAGATATATATTCTGAGATATATTTGTATATAGCTAAAGTAAGTTTGGCCTGATATACAGCTGGAAAATATGTGGAATATACGTGTTATTTATCTTAGTATCCTTTCAAAATCATGTCCTGCAAAGAAGGGTGGTGAAAACTGCACTGTCTGAACTACAAAAGAAGGAAAAGTAATGGATACAAAATAGTGAGTGCATGTGATTGCAAAATAGTAAGTTGATTTAACCATGTGTCTTCTGAATTGTGTAAGAGAAAAATAGCAAAGGAAAAAGTAAAAAGTTAGCAAGTTATAGGAGTTTCTTTAGTTTGTTGTGGAAAAATATATAGTGTGCAGCCCATGAGTTGTTTAGTTAATTGTCCGAGAACTGTATACTTTCCTAAGTAAGTTATCAAAATGTTTTGTTGCTGTAATTAATTATAAGAATATTGTCAGCTCACCCATCTGTCCAATCAGTGCTGCTAAATAAGCCAGAAGACTTCATGTAGGTAATGGAATGTATACTTTGGACCCTATTGTGGAAATGTCTTTAAGTTTATTTCCAGTAAAAGGGTAAACAGTTCCTGGTTGACAATTGTTGCCTCAACAGAAGAGGAAGAGTGACTTTGGAAAAGGCTTACTGAAATGTATTGAATAGGATAAATCAAAATGTCTTGAAAGCTGCCACACCTGCGGAGTTCTATAACCAAAGCGTGTAAGGTGTTATAAACCATGTTTCTGACATTGGAGCTATTTCTGCAAGACAGGTTTTGTCAAATATTAAGGAACGAGCTGTCAATACACAAGAAACACCACATCAGATTGTTGTCAATGCAACAGGAAAAGTATCCTCTTTGGTCAATGGGAAGCTGCCTTCTCTGAATCAGATGAATCCAAAACTGTTCAGAGAGCTCAACAAGCAGCAAGTCATCCTCCAATTCACCCAGCTTCCTGTATTGATATTGAAATACTGCAGGAATATAGAGCCACAGAATGAGGAGAACAATTTCTTTTCTATGACAGTGGTAGCAGAGGTGACTGATTTCTTATTTCCTCAACATGTAGAAATCTTCAGTACATGGAAAACTGCAAGCATTGATATGCTGACAGAACCTTGAAAGCAATGCCACCTCTGTTTTCTCAGGTTTATACAATACATGGTGTTCAGCACAGTTTGATCATCCTAAGAGTGCTTATATTGATGTACCATGGGTCATCCAGTTGATATGCCTATGTGTTTACTGAGCTTAAGAACTTGAACCTCAGCTCTGTTCGGAATCAGTTATGATTGACTACAAGCAAGTTGCTATAAGGGAATTCACTACCATTTTTCTGGAGCTGAAACCTGAGGTTGTTTTTCCACTTATTTCAATGCATTTGGCAGAAAATTCATAAGGTACCTGATATTCTTGAATGATACACAGCCAATGAAGAATCTGCACTGCATGTGAACCTTCTTTCAGCTCTAGCCTGCAACCCCACAGCTGATGTTAATGCAGTCTTTGAGGCTATGAGCTATCATCCAGTGAGTTAAATATTCTGAGTCTGAGATTTCAAAATCACATCCACCAATCACATTACCTCTTTTTAATTGACTAATTGATAAGTTGTATACAGACAGTTAGAAAATCAGGAATTCTATTCAAAATTAACATTTGATTCCACGGCAAAAATTAAACAAGTTAATGAGAGCTATCTGCTAGAATTGTTTGAAAGTGGACAGATAAATACAGACAAACTGTTATTTTAGACAGTTTCTGGAATGCAAATGTCTGTGCTACTATACCCTTTTACTCTTTAAGGGAAAGGAAGGTGTTTCAATGTTAAATAGCAGAGCAGTCCATGATGCAAAAAGTATTCCTAAAAGGAATGTTTCTATTAGCACTCTAATAAAAAGAATAGCCCCAAACTAGTGTTACTTTGCTAATTCTTTTTCTTTTATTCTTTCTTTTTCAAGGCAGCATAAAACACTTTATAATCTTGTGACACATGCATGTGTGTTTCAACTAGATTCTATAAAGTCGTGGCAAAGAAAAAAGTCATTGTACCAGTTATACACATTTGTCATGTGTGGAGTTTTAGCTGCTCCTTTCCATGGCTTAGTTGCCTATTTCTTTAGAGTCAGTCCCATTGCATGTGCAGGCACCTTTTCCATTGTTTCTGTCATCAATTTACAGGTTGCCCTTGCATTGAATAAATCAGGGTTTGCTGCTGCATGGACCCATTGGCACTTCTGTGGACTCCTGGCTCTGGGAGTCCAGCAGCGAAGTTGTCATGTGCTGCTACACTGTGTGCTGCTGCTTCCACTGTTCAGAGTTCTGGGGCAGCGTGTACTGTGTACTACATTTCAGAGTCTACTGGCTCCATCATCAGAGCTATGCTATTTATCTGTACAAAATCAAACAAAGCTTGCCCTTTGCACACTTCCCAAAGTACATAACAATCTGACAGAGCCACCCAGATGCCCTATAGCGTCAGGCATTGGGTGGTTGACTGGACCACTCTCAAGATTTGTAGGTAGCTTTCTCAGCCCATTAGTACCTGGCATCAGAAGTCATTTAAAGGACACTAGCCACATGTTAACCATTGTTGAAGACATGCAGCTAGAACAGGATTGACTACTTGTTGCATTAACTGCGGATTCCTCTACATGAACATCCCTAGGGAAGGGGTGTTAGATGCAATTGAACAATTTTTACTATAATTCACTGCTTTAACCCAGAATAAGATTAGGCAAGTCAAGGCAAATTTTATTTATATAGTGCCCTATCCAGGGGCTCAGAGTGCTAAAAATAACAGTAAAATGCAATAACAGCACCTCAAAATACGTTATCAAATTGAATGATTATATAAAATAAGGTAGTCATATTATAGAAGTGCCTTAAGGTAATACAATTGATTAAGCCAGTATAAGCAAACAACTTTTCAATAAATTAATTAAAAAGGCAATGTGATTGGTAGATGTCATTTGAAATCTCAAACTGAGAATATTTAACTCACTGGTGATAGCTCACACTAGCTCTGATGAAGCCCTAACATAGGGTGAAACGTAAGCCAAGCAGTGCAGCTGCACTGACTGTACTTGTCTGTATTTACCTCTGTCAGTACTATGGAATAAACCTCAAATACCTGAAAAGTAACAATAAGGTTTGGACTCAGTGGTTTAAAGTGAATGGTGAGTGAATTGTCCTCTAAATAACTAATACAAATTAACTGACTAAGCTGCACCACCATCTGTGTGCTCTCCTTGTGCTCTATTTCTCCATTACCTACTTTGAAAATACTTGGGTTGAGTGTCTAACTGCTTGTGGAGCACACCATCAGTACTTATTTACCACTGAGTTCTGAAGCTGTCACAGAGCTGCAAAATCTGGCCTCCAAGGACAATTAATTTCATAGACAGCTGGCACAAGAGTTTCAATAGCTTACACTGAGCCAATCAGCCCATGATTTGGAAATTTATTGATCAAATCAGGGCAGAACAGGAGCTGAATGAAGTGAAGATTGAGCAATATATTCCTGGTCAGGAGCGACCTACCTCAAAGAAGAGGTACAAAGACACTGCTAAGAGGATTATGGTGATGGTTGTAGAATATCCCAGCTGAACTCCTTATGAAATAACCTATAATTTCCAACTTCAAATTTGATTTTGATACTTGGTTTTGCAATAAAAGTGGATTTCCTGGGTTTAATTTTTTATTTTGTTTTGGGTACAGAACTTGTAGAATATGTGATTGTGTTTGTGTGTGTCTTCTGCAACATTGTTTCTTTGATGTGATTTTTCTTGTTCTATATTTTATATGGAGGCAGTTCTTCTTTTCAGATTCTTCACAGCACTGTTATTGATCACACTTTGTTTTCACGGTCTTGACATGGAACCATTTATCCCCATTATAAACAGAATAATAGATGGGTTCTGGTATATTACAAGGTAGTAATTCCATCAAGAGGTTCTGGGGACACAGAGAACCTCAGAGAGCAAAGCTTGAGAGGGTTTCATGTCCCAGAACCTCGAGATGGAATACTACCTTGTTATGCCAGAACCTATTTGTTATTTTTTTAATATATGGATATGAGGTGAATTGAGTCACCTCCATTTAAACAGTGGAGTCAGTGGGTCCATGTGAGTGCTGGCAGGGTTCCCCAGTGCTGTGTGGATGACCAGTGCTGTGAGCTTCATTTACCTCTGCTTTTTTAACTGTTTGTCGGCAGCGGTATCAGGCGAGCAGAGGAGCTCAAAAATTTTTCAAAAGTGAAGAAAAACAGTTGTAGCAGCTGTTGACCATTCACTCACTAAGCGAGCGAGCAAGCCGCCATGTTTTTCTACTCGTTGTGCCTGCCCACAGAACAAAAGCAGCCAATCAGAGGGCACACTTTTAAAATGTGGGGATACACTTGCTCATGCGCTCTTCAGCTTTCTTGATAATACTATCAATCGGGTGCCGAACTATACTATTACGGCACCGAACGATAGTATTATCACTTACTTAATAGTAGTATTATCACCCAGGAGTGATGGTATTACAAGGATTTTTTGTATGCTTTTCAACCATATTGTTTTCACAATCCATATATTAAATACTGATAATAAATTTTAAATATATATTTTATTTAGCAAATGGATAGATTTTATAGTTAATAAAATAAACATGGTTGGTATATATTTTACATACTGTATATCTTTAGAATATATGTAGGCTTCATTTTGTGACTATATTTGAGTACATTATTTGTACATACCTTACTATAGTAAAATATGCATCTTATTTCCATGGAAGATACAGTATGTGCAGAATATAGTTACAATCTATGTTCTTTATGTTTGTTAATTTATTTTTGTAAGTGCTTACTTTTGCACTGTATACATTTGCTTAGTAAAGGAATTCACCCTACCTAAAAGTAAAAGAAAAAGGAGTGGTAGGAATACCAACCTGAGCCTTTTAACCAATTGGCTGAGAGGTAAGTCCTCTGTGTAAGTATAAATGTGTAAACTGTATGTATGTATGTATGACTTAATGGTACATTATTAAATGATAATTTCAGTAGCATTATTAAATGATAATTTCAGTAGCATTATTAAATGATAATTTCAGTAGAGGTAGCAAATGGTTACCAACAAGATGAATTCCAAATATGCAGATAAAGATATGTTGCATCCTAATTATGTTATTTTCTTTCTGTTGTGGTATTTTAAGATGTGGTTGCAGTGCATACACAGTATTTACAAAATATTTTAGCTATATGACCACTACACAAAAGTATTTCTCCCTCTCTCTCTCTCTATATAGATATATATATATATATATATATATATATATATATATATATATATATATATATCTATTAGAGACGGTCTTCACCCTTGAGTCAGCAGTTCATTGCTAAACTGAAAATGTTGCACTTCTATAACTTTGCAACTCTCCAATAGATTTGCAAGAAATTTGGAATATTCCTTCCTGTGGGGAAGGTCTCTTGATACAACAGGTTACATTCTGGTCAGAAGTGCAGTTTCAGAATTACAGAGGGTAAAAAAAATATGTTTTCACTCATTGACTTTCCTAGGATTTTCTTTGAACTTACCTACAGCCCAGATGTTTTTGTTTATTTTTGGTCTGAAATTTTCAAGGCAGAAAGGGCTTCCTCACAGATGTGCCTTTTGCTACTCTGGTGAAAAAATAAGCAAATTTTAAGTTTAAAATTTGAAAAAATAATTTCTGAGCATGATCAGGAAGCACTAAAATATAGCTGTATGAAACGAAAGTGGAATCCTGCTTTGTATGAGAACATTCCTCTTTCATATGGCCACCATCTTGTTTTCAGTTTTGCCTGAATAATTCAAATTTGGAACCCCAAAATGATGATATGGGGATGAACTAACACATGTAGCTTGCTTATTGGGAACTCTTAGGTGCATTCTGCACTTTGTTGCTTGAAAAAATGCCCTTAAAATGTGTTTTTATTTAATATTGAAATTCTTCTTTCATATTGGTGTAATACAAAGTAGGTTCTTACTTCATATGATGAGATAATAATGAGCTTTATTTAATTAAGTGCCTTTCAAATTTGCCAAGGCGCTTTACAAAATTAATAAACACAATGACATAAAAATCAATATAAAAATAGTCAATAAAATCCAGTGTTCAGCATAATTAACTGGAAAAGGCTTGGTGCCATAAATAAGTTTTAGTGCCTGTGTAAAGCCCCTGTGGTCGCACACTCCCAGAGCTGACAGGGTAGAGAATTCCAAGGGCTGGGGCCGTGTACATAAATGCATGGGCCCTTGGAATCTCTAGCAACCCCTCATCATCCAAGCAGAGTTATCACTTGGGGCAATAAGGAGATAGAGGCTCTTTCAGATAGTCCAGGCCAAGTTCATGTAGGGCTTTATATGTCAGTAATCCAACTTTGAAGGTGATCCACCACTAAATCGGCAGCCAGTGCAGTTCACACAGCACCAGTGTGATGTCACATGACCGGGAAGTCCCTGTCAACAACTGGGCTGCAGCGTTCTGCACCAGCTGCAGGTGGTGGATATCAACCTCAGTAGCTGTAAGTAAAGAGGTTGCAATAATTGAGGCATGAGGTCACAAGGCATGGATCAGCATAGGAAGGTCACCAGAAGGAACAAGGTGCTTGATCCTAGCAATGTTCCTCAGATGGTAGAAGGAGGACTTGATGATTGCAGAGTCAACCCATCATCAAGCATCACCCCTCGGTCCCACACTGATTCAGAGGTAAGGAGCTGGTAGCCTCCCAGAAAAACCCTGTAGGCTGACCAGCCCCTACCCCATTATCCGGTGACTCAGATCACAACCATCACCTCAGTCTTTCCTGAGTTCAACTTTAGCCAGCTGGAATTCATCCAATCCTGGATTTCAGTGAGACAGTTATTAAAAACCAAGAGTGCACTATCCTGGTCAGGTGCGAAAGACAGGTAGAGCTGGGTATCATAAGCATAGAAGCGAAACTTCAGCCCAGACCATCTTACAATGTCTCTGCGGGGCAACATGTACACTGCAAACAACATGGAGGACAGCAATGAACCCTGAGGAACCCCACATGACAGAGTGAGAGGGTCGGAGGAAGAAATCCCCACCACCCTCTGACTTCTGCCAATGAGGAAAGATTTATACCCCCTGAGGACCGTATCAGTCAGTCCACAGATGAATCTCAGACACTCAAGCAGCACCCCATGGTCCATGGTGTCAAAGGCTAAAGTGAGATCAAGGAGCACCAGAATGGAATGGCTTTTCTGATCTCTCACCATCAGGAGATCATTGAGCACACAAACCAGCGCAGTCTCAGTACTGTGCCTCTTTCAAAACTGGACTGGAGAGGTTTGTAGATGTTATGGATGGTCAGGTGGTTCTCCAGCTGTACAGCCCCTACTTTCTCAAACACCTTACCCACAAGGGGAGGTTCAAGATAGGTCTGTAGTTACCACCGCCTCCTTCAGGGAGCTAGGAAACTCACCTGAGTCAAGGGAGCACCAGACTATCTGTGCCAGGATGGGGCCAATGATGCCACAACAACCCATCATCAGGGAAGTTGGGCTCAGATCCAAACTACAGCATGTAGGGTGCATACCTGACCAATCCCCATGACATCCATGAACTCCAGCTGGTCAAAGGTACTCCAGGAAAAATGAGGACAGTGACGAGCACTGATCAGCAGCATCCCCACAGGGTGTGATGATCGGATCTCTGCCCTGATGTTGGCCACCTTATCTGCAAAGAATCGAGCAAGCTCATCGCCTCCAACTGCAAAAAGGCTCCTCGAGACTGCAGACAGGCTGGGTTGCACAGCCTGTCTACAGTTCTAAAGAGCTGGGCCAGTCGGTTCTGAGTGGCAGCAATCTCCCCAGACAGGAATTCTGCCTTCTTACAGGCAATTGTTGGTTGGTAGACTTGATAATGTTCTAACAATCTAAGATGGTCAGCCTGCAGGGTGGATTTCCCCAACAACACTCTAACCTTTCTCTAGTTGCCTCAACTTCTTCAAGGTTCCATAAAACCAGGGGACCGAGGGGAAGGAAGAGGGACAAACATGGACAGGAGCTATAGAATCCAGGGCTGTGGTAATGACCTTGTACAGGTCAGAACCAAAGCCTCCAGGTTCCTGCTTGCCACTGGAAATTCCGATAGGTCAAATACCATCACTAGGCCTTCAGGGCTCACATCCCGTAAAGGGCAGTATCTGACCATTGCCACAGAGGTAGGCCTATGAAGGGGGAGCAAAATTGAATCCCACTGTGTAGTGATCGGACCACCTGACAGATTCCACCCCCAAATCGGAGGCTTGATTCCCAGGAGAAAACCAGGTCAAAGGCATGACTGTGTTTATGAGTAGCAGAAGTAACAATCTGTGTTAGGCCCAGTGATGTTATTGACTGGAGAAAGTGTTGTTCAAATTGTGAGAGTTCGTTATTGACCCAGGCGTTGAAGTCACCCAGGACCATCAGCCTGGGGACTCAAATTCCATCTTGATGATGAAGTCAGCTACTTCCTGGAAGAATCGCTTCTCATTGCTGGGTGGATGGGTGATGAGGGCTATCCTACAGCCTACACCTGCTACTACGGTACACTGAATGACTCGGCCTCCTCACCTGGTACACTTGTGAGGCCCAATTCAGTCTTAAAGCAGACCACAACCCCCTGCAGTCCAGTCTAGAGTGGTGTATCACTGAGTACCCAGCCAGAATAGCAGCCCCCAATATGGGTCCAGGATACGATGTAAAATCCTACTTGGTGAGCTGAAAATACCAAATATGTTTAAAATAAATATTTCTGCCAACATTAGGGTGCCCAATCCCCATGTTGGCACTAGATTCCCCTCCCACCAGTGTGGGACACTGGAGCCACTCCCAGTGTCCCCAACAGAAGAAAACTGTCCAGTACATTTCAGACAAAGGGTGCCCAATCCTTGTGTTGGAGAGTAGCCTTCTCCCAAAGGCGGGACACTAGGGTGCCCCTCCCAGTGACCCCAGTTACATCATACCCCCACCACCACCAGTACTGTGGGACACTGGGAGCCCACTCCTGTGTCCTGAATTTTCTGTTTATATAAAGTATACCTGAAAAAAAAAACAGTCCCCGCCGTCTTTTTATTTATTTTTTAAAACCTATAAAAAGAAAACAGTCCCTCATCGTCTTTTTATTTAAAAAAAACCTGTAAAAAAAATGGTCCCTCACTGTCTCCACCATCCCCTCTTGACCTTCCCACTGGAGCAACCCACCACACCACACTCCCTTTTGCTGTATGCTTACCAATGGTGTTCGTCTTCTGTCATCTTCTGTGGACTGGGACACGTCTACACTCTTCAAAGCCAACCGTGAACTGTAGAATCAAGGTAAGTGCCCTATAATGGCTGTCAATTGCATTTTGAAGTTATACACATATACATAGATACATATACATAGATAGTGGGCCTATGGCCACTGAGTCTACCATTTGAGCTCATAAGATCACTTTAAGTTTTTCTAGAAGTCTGTTGCCACTTACCCTGATCTCCAGGATTCCCTTATGTCAATCCTGTGCAATCTTAAATCCGTGATTGTTTCAGCCCCAGCACTTCCTCAGGCAGGGTGTTCTACTTCTCCACCACCCTTTCTGTGAAGAAATTCTTCCTTACATTTCCTCTGAATTGCCCACCCTCCAACTTTATCCCATGCCTCTAGTTCTGGAACATCTTTTCACTGGGAAATAGTGTTTTCAATCTCCTGCTTCTCCCATAAGGTATTTGGTATCTGTTGATATTAGCATGGATAAAATAGCGTGGTAAAAAGAGTGCTACCTTAATAGCATGTTACATGAGTGTGTAGCATAAATGGTCATGCAGCTTAAATAGCGCTGAGTTAATGGTAAACCAGAGTTTCAGAGTAACATACTGTAGATGGTCATGCAGTTTAAATCCCTCCTAGTGCTGTTTAAATTGGAATTTGGAATAATTAGTCAGTAACGAGATTTAGGTTTATCTTGATTACCTGCATCGTGTTAGTGTTGCAGTCCCTCCTATTGCTGTTTAAATTGGCGCTTAATTATATTTCTGGTATGGGAGAATTAGTGAGTAGCGAGATTCAGGTGTGCTATGAGGATTGCCATTTATCTTAATTACCTGCATTGTAGCAGTACTGTTAATGTTGCGATTGTGTTTGGCAGCATGAAGTCCGTTACATCACAAGTCAGAAGAAGGTGAACTTGCGTTGTGGCGGGTTTATGTATCACAGAGAATGAATTTGTGGTGACAAGTCATACTGGAAATGCTTGCAGTATGCAGCTGGACACTGTGCTGTTAGGTACACATCATTGGAGATATAATTGTTAAAAGTATGGGTGAACACAACCATGTGCCAGACCCTGTTACTGTCATGCAGAAAAAGCGATTGCTCAGATGAAATTCAAAGCTGCTTCCACCACTGAAACCACCCACCAGATCGTTGTTGCTGGCCTTTCTCAACTCCCTCCTGAAGTGCAGCGCAGCTTCCAGCTGTGCCTTTGCTGAAAAGAACTGTTAGTAGCACACGGTGAGTGGCGAGTCAGCCACCACCTGAACCCTTAGACGCTATGTCTCTTGTACTTCCATCCGAGTACTGTGTTACGAAAATGGGGAAAAGTTCTTGGTTTTTGATTCTGGACCTGTCAGAGATCATTTTCTTATATTCTCCACTGCACGAGATCTGGAAACGCTGAAGTAATGCAAGCATTTATTGCTGATGGAACATTTAAAGCTGCTCATCCATTTTAGTCAGCTGTACACTACACACACTATACAACTGTGCAATGTTATCCCTCTGGTGTATGTGCTCATGACTAGTCGTAGTGCATCTACTTACAATAAGGTATTAACTGAGATAAATGCAATGTGTTCTTCACTCCGACCAGAAAGTGTGCTGATTGACTTTGAGCAGGCTGCTATTAAATCTTTTAGGCAGTGTTCCCTGAAGCACAACTGCGTGGCTGTTTTTCATCTTTGCCAATCAGTATGGTCAAAGTGCAGCAGCATAATGAAATTTGCAATCACTATATGTCCGACCCTGTATTTGTCCTCCACATTAGATGTTTGCCAGCACTGGCTTATGTCCCCACAGCTGATACTGTCTCACCATTTGAAGACTTGATGTCTCAAGAGTTTTTACTAGTAACCCAGACATACTTGTCCCTCAGTTAGACTATTACGAGGACACTTGGCTGAGCAGACCACTTGGCAGAGGAGGGTGGTGGAGAACAATGTTCTAATTGATCTGTGGAACTGCTATGATTCTGTGCAATTGGAACTGCCAAGAACAACCAATGCGGTGGAAGCATGGCACCGTAAATTCAATCACTTTGTTGCTGCCCACCAGCCATCAATCTGGCGATTTATTGATTTGATTAAATGTGAGCAGAAGTACAATACTGCCAGCTTGAGCAATTAGTAGCAGGTTCTGTATTGCAGGCTCAAAAAAAAAATACAAGGACACCACCAAGCGTATTGAGAGGGTAGTGTCACAGTATAGACAAAGGTCGATGCATGAATACCTTAAGTGGATAGCATACAACTTTCAATTACAAGCCTAGATTATTATGTTACTTTGATTTGTGTTTTAAAAGTGTAGTCCCTGAAATGCGGCATACATACAGCCATGATTTTAATAGTTATATATATGTATATATTTTAACTCATTTTATTCATTGCCGTCTTTTTAGCATTATTTGTATTAATACAGCCAGAATTTTAACAGTTGCCTTCTTTATTTAGCATTAAAATAAAGTCAGGATCTTTAACAAAGTGATGGTGTCCATGTTGCTGTTGCATTTGGTGGGTCCTAAAAGTATGGCTAGATGGTGTGTGTTCGTTGTTGACTCTCCATGCTACTATATCGTGGTGCTTAATTGTAAGTGCGCTCATAAACTGCTGTGGCATTTTTAGCAGCCTTTATTGTATGCACCTAATCATCAGCGCTATTTGCACACTAACCCAAGGTATTTGCATCTCTATTTTTATCCTCTATCTCCCTCTCTTCATCCAGAGAGTACATATTCAAGTCCTTCAGCCTGTCCTCATAGGACGTGTGATGCAATCCCTGTACCACCTTTGTGGTCCTCCTCTGAACCTTCTCCACCCTGTCTATTTCCTTACATAGGTAAGGTCTCCAGAACTGGAAACTATTCCAGGTGGGGCCTCACTAGTGTCATGTATAGTGGAATTATGACCTCCCTTTTTCCTGCTGGTGATGCCTCTGCCTATGCATCCCAGCATCCTATTCTTTCTCTTCCACCTTGTTACACAGTTTCCCTACATTGAGGTCATCAGAGATGATAACTCAAGGTCTCTTTCCTTCTTGGTGCATGCTATGCCCTCATCCCACAAACTGATATGTTGTTCCAGGGTTTTGTGCCCCATATGCATTATTTTGTACTTTTTGCATTCAGTTTCAACTGCCAAACCCTTGACCATTCATCAAGCTTCTGCAGGTCCTCCTCATTCTGTCTACACCATCTGGCATGTCTACTCTGTTACAGAGCTTTGTGTCATCATCAAAAGATGAAATTCTGCCTCCTAGGTCCTGTACAATGTCACTGATGAAGATGTTGAATAATGACTGATCCCAGCACTGATTCCATGGCACCCCACTGGTCACACTTCTGTCTGTGGGTGACAGTCATTTATCATCACCCTCATGTCCTGACACCAAGCTGATTACCTACCCACTGCACTACTGTCCTGCCCACTTCCATATCCCCCAGTTTGTTTAACAGCCTTCTATGCAGCACAGTGTCAAAGGTCTTCCTGAGTCCAGATAGGCCATGTCCACTGCCATCCCCTGATTCACTTCCCTTGTCACCCAGTTGAAAAATTCAATGAGGTTGGTCTGGCATGACCTCTCCCATGGTGAAACCATGCTGCCTTGGTCCTGTAGTCTATTGGGTCTATTGGCAACAAGATGTTCCACCAATCTCTACTTCAGTAGTGCATCCACGATCTTCCCTGCTACTGAGGTCAGGCTGACTGGTCAGTAGTTCCTGCTTCCTCTTTGTTCCTGCTTTTGTATAAGAGATTACATCCACTGTCCTTCAGTGTTTGGGTACCTCCCTGTTTCCAGTGATTGTCTAAACAGGATTGCCAGGGTTCAGCCACCACCTGTCTTAGTTCCTTTAGGAACCTGAGGTGCACCCATCCATTTATAGCTTTAACAACTCTGATTCCTTCCAATTCCTTTAGGACCCTTTTTTCCATGTAAAGGGACTTGTCCCATTCCATGCCCTTCACCCCTTGTATTCCTTCAGGCCCGTTAACTTCCCCTTCCTCAGTAAAGACTGAGCAGAAATATCTGTTGAATATGTTATCTTTACTGTTGTCATCCTCCACATTGCCCCTGTCCTCCCCTTCAATCTCACTTTTCCTCCCTTCACCTTCTTTTTCACTTATGTACCTGTAAAGGTTTTCCCCTCTGGCCACTGATTTTGTGATGTGCTCTTCTGTCTGAGCTTTCGCTTCCCTCCCTGCCTCCGTTAGCTTCTCCTGGTACTTCTCCTTATCCCCTTCAGTGTATGTCTTTTGTATTGCCTGAGTGCAATCTTTTGGCTTTCACTTTCTCTGCTACCTCCTTGGAAAACCATAATGGCCTCCTCTTCTTTTCTCCTTGCTAACCTGCTTAATGCCTAATTGTGTTGCTCTTGTAATCCCTGTTTAAAATATTGCCCACTGTTCCTCCACTCCTGATTCCCTCCCATTTCTATTAGTGCCTCTTTCAAGCATGTCCCATTTTCCCAAAATCTGCCTCCTAAAATCCAGGATATGTGTTTTGTGTGGCTTGGTTCTGCTCCTTCTGTGATTTCAAACAACAGTGACCAGTGGTCACTGTTCCCAAATGCTCCCCACTGTTAATCCTATCACAGTGTCCCCATTTGTGAGCATGTGGTCAGTATTGCCTTCTGCTGAGCTAGTTCTATGACCAGTTGCTTAGGAAGGCACTCTGAAGGAGTCCAGGATAAATCTGCTCATAGTTGATGCTGCTGCTGGGAGGCTCCAGTCCATGCCTGGAATATTGAAGTCTCCAGCCAGCACCACCTCCCTTATCTGCCATCCTTTTGATGGCTAGCATTAACTAGCTACCTGTCTCTTCCTTCTGGGCTGGTGGTCGTAGACCACCCTTGTCTTGGATGGCATGCACATAATTGTGTGGTACATTTCAATGTTTGCCCATTATGTTGATAGCCATTTTTCAGTATTCTTTCACCAAATTTTCAACATGGTCTTCTTGGGACCCACCTCATGAACACTGTGACTGTCATTTTGTTAATCAGGCCCGTAGGTGATTTTTATAGTTCTTGTGTCAATAAGCGCTTTCGGGACCGGTAACAAAATGACGATGTCAATGTTCATGAGGTAGTCTCAAAATCCATGTTAACAATTTGGTACAAAAATACAAAAAAAATGATCGAGTTATGCACAGTCGTTGAAATATTTCTACACATTTGTACCTTCGCAATTTTTAATATTTTACTCCAAATTTTCAACATTCCCAATCTTTCACACCATCTCTTGAACAGTACAGCTGTCATTTTCATATCCTGCCCAAATTTGTTTTCACAGCTGTGGTGCAGAATACTTACGGTCGCTGTGTGAAATCACCTTTTGGGACCAATGAATGAAAAGACAGTGCCACTGTTCATGAGGTGAGGTTCTAAAAAGGCCATGTTGAAAATTTGGTTAAAATACATAGAAATGCCCAAGTTACATTTGTCTGTTGACAGCATGTGCATAACTGTGGTACTTTTCAATATCTGACCTCAAATTTTCAACATAGCCATATTTCACACCACCTCATAAATAATACAGCTGTCATTTTCACATCCTGCCCAAAATGTGTTTTCAGCACCTGTGGCACAAAACAGCATTGCAGTTGTGCATAATTACATTTGCCTTGCATTTCACAATTTCCTGTACTGGGGTACATGAGGTGAGGTAATAAGATGGCTATGCTGACACTGTTGTTCAGCACATGTAAGTGAAGGCCCAGAGGGGCACTGCAATTACACACCTACATACTTATGTGCATCTATGGAAGGACTGGAGTGCAGGGTCCAAAGGACCCTGTGCTCCACAGTAAAATAAGAATACTATTATACTATCTCAAAAGTAATGAAATTAAGTGCAAAAACTCTGTTAATGCATCAATTAGGGTTTATTTACAGTGACAAAAGTATGGAAAGTTGGTGTTAGGGTTTCTAACCCACAACCCCACCCTACCTCCACCCTCCACATAACAATAGGTGTTGGGGTGTGCCTTGGGGACATCAGCTAACTCTCACCCCATTCTCCTATACTGTACCATCTCAGCTTCCTTATACATGGAATGGGCTGATAATTGGGGCCAATGACCCCAAGGCACACCCTGATGCCTGTTGGTACATGGAGGTGTGGGGTGGGTGGGATAAGGTTGGAAACCCAATTACCAATTCCATACTTTTGTCTCTATTATGGAACCCTAACTGATGCATTAATGGAGGTGTGTGTGTGTGTGTGTGTGTGTGTGTTGTGTATATATATATATATATATATGGCAAAAACTCCATTTAATGCATCAGTTAGGGTTGTTCCATAGCAACAAAAGTGAGAAATTTAGTGTTAGGGTTGCCACCCTTGCACTCCACATCCACCCAACCCCACCAACAAGCATCAGGGCATGCATTGGGATCATCAGCCCTATCACCCCATTCCTTGTGTAAATAAACTGAGGTGGTGCAGTATAGGAGAATGGGGTGAGAGTTAGGAGCGACAACTAGCACTTACCCCAATGCCTGTTGGTGGGGGTGAATGAGCATGAGGTTCAATGGGTGGCAACCCTAACACTGAATTGCCCTGCTTTTTGTCATTGTGGAACAACCCTAACTGATGCATTAAACAGAGTTTTTTGCCATGAATTCTCTTCTTTTGAGAATGTGCACTATAAATAGTGAATGGAATGTGGTGGTGGGAGCACGGGGCCCAAATTTTTGTCACTTTGCTGAACAAAACTGTATGACTGACTGAAATGTAAATTGGTAAATGAAGACATGTACCATACCACAACATGTATAACAAATGTTATCTGAATCTGTTCAACAGTTGCGCAGTGTCACGCTGGGAAAACTGCACAAGACTGCCGAAAATAACATATTTGCCACTTAGCTACACAAGAATCATATATCTGACGGAACCTAAAATTGTTAAAGAAGACATATACCATAGCATAAGGTGTGTCCAGTACATCTTTCAATGGTCGACAGCGCCATGAGCTAACAATGTAACATGCACAATTCAGCAACTGTAGAGCGCCAGTCACCCAAAAATTGTCACAGTCGAAGATGTATTATAAGTCTTTGTACATTCTAAATGACAGGCAAATCAGAAACACAGTTTAGGGAGAGTCACGTGATGCCAGCTCTGTGAAAGCAGTCTGATCCTTCACCTCCAGCCTCCTATCGGCATTAAAGTTAAATTTTTCCTAATATTGGAGGATCTAGTGACTTTATTTGGATTCAGCAGGTTTCATACGTTATTTGGATATCTTTGGTGGAGGAATTGGGCGTATGGAGATCGAAATGAAGGAGCACGCCCGACACACGCCTGTCTCTCAGGCTAAAGCCCAGCCGAAAAAAGCAAGAGTCTGAGCGGAGGTGAAGGCCCTGAAAATGACAGCCCCTCCAGAAAATGAGCCCTGACCCTTGCGCAGTTTCTGGCTGAGTTAAGCCCTTCCGTGCAGAGTTATGCACTGTGACCGAAGAGTTGAAGCGGTCACACTGGCCTTGGAAGATCTGTCACGGCTCACAGGGGATACAGAAGCGAAGGTCTCCTCACTGGAGAAAAGATTCTTAAAGCAGGAACCAGAGATAACTAATTTGAGACACAAGATATCCAGGATGGAGGCGAGATCGAAGACCTAGAGGGTCGGAGCGGAGAATAACGTGGTTGTTATTGGCTTACTGGGCGTGAGGAGGAGCCGACCGATTCAATTTGCCCAGAGTTTTTCAAGGATTTGGTAGGCCCAGCGCCCTTCAGTGAAAAGTTCATAATTGAGCGGGCTCATCAGGCGTTACGTCTGGTTCCAGCATCGGGTGCTCCCGCTCGTGTTTATAGTCCGTTTCTTGAACTATCAGAATGTCAATTCGCGATTATGAAGGCCAAGGAGATCAGGGAACTGAAGTGGAAGGGAGCCCCATTAGGATCACCAAGATCTACCCGTGGCAGTGAGACAGAGGAGGGAGATACACCCAATCATTTCAAATTGATCCCGGCTGGCATAGGTTTAAGGTACTCTATCCGGCGAAACTACAGGTGCTGCTGGCGGTCAATGGTCTACTTTGAAGACGCACCTGCAGCCAGTAAAGGTTTGGTGACTGCCCTCCCGGAGCTCTTCAAATACCCTTGGGTCTCTGCAGGGGTGAGAGCCTGCCCGTATTTGGTTCCTGTTTGTTCACCTTATAAGGATGTCTGATCTCTCGTTGACAGGGATCAGTGAATCTGACTGGGTTGCTGTTATTTTTACGTTTTGTCTGAAGAGGATGTGAGGTGACTGCTGTATAAGGGCCCTGGACTTAAGCAGCGCAAAAGTTTCTCCTCGCTAGTTGGGGACGTGAGTTTGAACCCCGAAGGTATTCAGCGGGTGCATAAAGGGCCTCTGGTGGTTAAGTCAAGTACCTCTCTAATGTGGGGGTCCCTATGTAGCAGTGCAGTGAACTCAGACCGGTGCTGGTTACGTGGAGGGTGAACCGGCTTTTCCTTGGCTGCAGCTTGCATTTGTTTGGTGGTGGCCTTCATGGAGAGGTTCGAGGGCTTCTTATGCCTACCTTGGATGATGGATGCTTTCTGGTCTCATCTGGATGGCTGTTGTTACGGGTGTATCTCATCGAAAGGAAGGCCTGGAAGTGTTCATCTGGGTCCTGGACAATTTAAGCCTCCGTTGTCGTTTTAGGTGATGGTCTGAGGAATTAAAATCGGGGGATGATCCAGGATATGAGTTTTTGGGACCTGGAGTTACCTGAATGGATATCATTTTGGAAATGGACATTGGCAGTGTTCCATGTGGAGTATATACACCTTATGGAGCCACAGACTATTTCTGTTGAAACCCTTACAGATAAGAGCCTTTTTCTTTCATTCTCCCCTTTTTTCCTGCTTTTATAGATAGTGTGAAGTTACTATAAGAATTGTGGAGGTTGCATACCGCTCAATTGATTGTTCTTCTGCTTTTGGGGATATATTGTATGTATTGGGGGTGGGGACCGGGGACTTAACTTTGAGATGGGGTTTTTGGAATAAATACTTGGCTTATGCCGTGTTTGGAAGGTTGTGGAGAATATAGGCTTTAAGGAAGTTGCAGTTAGAATGGGTTAAGAAGTTGATGATGTTGCCGAGGGGGACTGGAGGAAGGGTTAGCTAACAGAGCGATGGATGTCATGGACCAAAGTGTCTTTGGGAGGAGGGGTGCTGGGAGGGGGTGTCGGGGAAGTTCTTGGTTGTGTTAATTATAGATGTATGTAGTTGGATTGTAATTGGGGTTATTTGAGGGGCTAGACGGGGAGGGGTATTAGCATGGGGTTAGAGAAGATAGGTTTGGGAAGATCTGCTCACCCAATAGGCTGTCCCGATAGGCTGTCTGGTGTAGCCGAGAAGGTAATTAGAAGGTGGTGTGAGGTTCCTGGAATATGGGTAGCCCTTTTGGGTTTTGTCGTGGAGCGTCAAGAGTCAGGCAAAAATAAAGAGATATAAAATATTAAAACATTTACAGTTATCAAAGGGTCAGATAATTTGTTTACAAAGCACTTGATTGATAAAGAGTTGAATACACTTAGATGTCAGTTTGTTGGTCAAATATTTGGGGCTGGATTTAGTACAGCGGGTAGAGGGGTAGCTCTCTTAATCCATAGGAATGTGGCGTTTGCGTGTGAGAAGGAACTCGTGGATCCTGAAGGCGCTATATAATAATTGTGAGGGCTTTTAAACCAAACAAGAATAGTGCTGGGAAGTATTTATGGGCCCAACGCAGACTCTCCTGGGTTTTGTGGATTTATTAAATATCTTAAGTCAGTTTCATCAGCTTCCGATAGTGCTGGGTGGGGACTGGAACTTGCCGTTCACTCCAGATCTGGATAAGGATGGTAAGCGAGTTAAGGGTCTATCGCCTGCTCAGAGAGCTATTAGGGATTTGGTTGATAATTTGGGATTATGTGACCCATGGAGGGTCTTGAACCCTTCAGGTAGGAATATACATTTTATCAGAGGTTCATAAGTCCAGATCTAGGATAGATTATTTTTAGTGAGTAGAGGGTTGTTGTCAGGACTGGTGAATTGTAATATTGTACCTGGATTTTTCGGATCATTCCATGGTCCTTTGCTCCCTCAATTTGACTGCTAATACTCCCAGACAGACTATTTGGAAGTTGAATAACCAAATACTATGTTCCGTAGAAACTAGGGAGTATGTTGGACGTCGGATTGAACAGTATGAGATGGAGAATAGTCATTTAATTATTAGGGAGATTTATGGTGGTGTGCTCTAAAGTGTGTGTTAAGGGGAGTTCATTAAATTGGCAGCGGGAAGAAAGAAGAAGAGGGAGGAAAGGGTTAGATATTTGTTGTCACGAATTAGGGATATAGAGAAGGATCTGTCAAAGAAACGCCAGAGGAGAATAGGGAGCTACTAATCAAGCTGCGTCATGAGTATGAGGATCCTGGGAGACAGGGCAGAATATGCGATTCTGAAAACCAAGGCCGGTATCTGAACCAGGGAGAGAAATCAGGTAGGCTTTTAGCTATGAGGTTAAGGGCAGTGGAGGCATCTAGAATAGTTCAGAGTATCACGTCTAGTGTTGATGGGACAGTTAAATCATCACCCATGGAAATTGTCAGGAATTTGAAGATTACTATAAGGCTTTATACAGCCCAATGACCCCTAGGCCCAGTAGGCAAGAAGTAGAGGACTTTTATCTGCCTGTAATCTCCCCAGGTATCAGAAGGTCAAGGAGGGAGCTTTTAGTTCCCATCTCTGAGGCGGAGATTCTGGAGGCAATTAAAATGCTTCCCAATGATAGGGCTCCCGGCTCGACGGGTTTACACCTAATTTTTGCAAAAGTTTTGTGACTTTGTTATGTCCTGGGTTAAAAGATTATTTCAGAGTATTTTGACCCTGGACAAGGTAGATAGTTATTTATTCGAAGACTTGATAGTGCTTATTCGAAAGAAGGGAAGGAGTTAGATAAAGTTACTAGTTATAGACCTATTTCCCTGATTAACTACGACATCAAGATTTTGGCGAAGATTTTAGCCTCTAGGTTGTCCAGGGTCATGCCCAAGCTAATTCATCACGACCAGGTGGGGTTTATGAAGGGCACACTGGCATCGGACAACCTCGTAAACTGTCTCATGTCTTCTCCGTCTCCAAAGACTGTAAATTCCCATGTGTGTTGATGTCAGTGGATGCGGAGAAGGCATTTGACAGAGTGGACTGGAAGTTTTAGCCATTACCATGGAAAAATTTTGTCTTCCGCCCAGTTTATCAAATATGTGTTAAGCTTTGTACAGGGATCCAAAGGCCAAAATATACTGCAATGGGGTATTTTCTGCAAGTTTTTGCTTAATTCTGGTACCAGGCAGGGTTGCCCCTGTCACCTCTTTTATTTAATTTGTATCTGAGCCTCTCCTCACCAGAGTGAGACTAGACTCCAGGATCATGGAGTATTAGAGTCGGGTCACATGAGCTCAAAGTCTCAGCATATCGGATGACATCTTGTTGCATGTTGCTCAGCCAAATAGCTCAATCCGAGCGGTGCTGGAAATTATGGGAGGGTATAGCAGACTGTCTAACTACAGGATTAATGTGGGAAAACCCAAATTTTTCCGCTGAATATGAGAGTGCATAGGTCGGAGGTGTTGGAAA
Organism: Neoceratodus forsteri; assembly: GCA_016271365.2. Lineage (NCBI taxonomy): Eukaryota > Metazoa > Chordata > Ceratodontiformes > Ceratodontidae > Neoceratodus > Neoceratodus forsteri. The sequence continues at coordinate 1,236,321,838 of CM057453.1, read as the reverse complement.
TGGGTATGCAGTGGACACCGCATATGCTGAAGTACCTGGGTATTTATCTGGCCAGATCAGAACAGAAATTAGTCAATCTAAATCTGAATGCCATTAGGAACATTATTAAGCAGGATCTGCAGAGGTGGAGCGGATTGCGCTATCGCTCTGGGGCCGGATTACGCATAGTTAAAATGAATATCCTGCCTAGGATTTTCTATCCACTCAATATGCTTAATGCTTTCTACCCCTAAGCTGGTTTAGTGAACTGCACTTGTTAATCTCTGACTTTATCTGGAGAGGAAAAGGCCCTCAGGGCTATAGTAAGCTGGCGGCCCCAGGGAGAAAGCGGGTCTGAGACTTCCACATTTTGGACTATATTACTGGGCAAGTAGTCTGTGTAAATACTTGAGATGGGTGGTTCCTGACAGCAAACTTGACTCTTTGCCTTATGTTCCCTCATGGGTTAGACTAGAGATAGAAGTGATCAGGGAGGCAGGAGTGGACCCGGTTGCGTTGCTCTATTCCACTCTAGGAGACTGCCCCTAGGCTGATTACCAATCCAATAGTAAAATTTTTGCGTATACATAGGCAGATTTGCAGTAAGCTTGGTTATGTCCGGACAGGGACAAGCATCAACCAGTATGCCAAAATCTGAATCTGAAGATTGGGGAAAATGATTTTGGGTAGATGGATTCCCCAGCTGGAAGGACTGCGAATCAAGGACTTAATGGAAAATAGTCGCGTACTCCCAGTTAGGGATCCTGGCAAAGTACAATATAGATGTTAAGAAGGTCTTTAAATTATACCAAGTTACTCATTTATTGATGCAAGTGGGGTCCAATCTCGGGATGGGTGTGTGGATGGGAAGTGGTTTGAGTCATTAGCGCAAGTTGTGTAGGAACCGCACGCAATCTCTAGAGTATATAAGAAACTTCTCTACCAAGTCCTGGTCGATTTAGACCACAAACCTAGATATTGGATTAATTGTTTGGGGAGCAAGGCGGGATTGGGAAGCTGTCTGGAGGCAGATGCACAGGTATATTAGACAGGACAGGCTGAGGGTGATGCAGTTTCACTTCTTGAATAACTTATTCTGGACCCCTTCCAAGCTATTTAAGGTGGGTAATAGGTCGGACCAAAATTGTTTTCGGTGTCGTCAGGCAGTGGGAGATTTGTATCACATTTTTGGGATTGCCCACTGATAAAGCAGGTGTGGATGCAGATTAAGCAGAGGGCAGACCCACTGTTGGGTATTGATCAGTATTTTACCCTGATATATGTCTGATAGGGATTACTCTGGCATCATGTTTGGGGCGTAGATTTTACATGGCCCTGATGATCTCATGATCTCATGTTCTCATGATCTCATGTTCTCTTAAAAGGTAGTTTTGCGACACTGGATGACTGACTCACCAGTCACGTATCTGAAATGGCTGCAGGAGATGTTGTTTAATTTAAACATGGAGAAATTGGGTGCGGGAAGGGACAACAGGCTTCAATATATGAAAAGATTTGGTGCGCTTCAAGCCTATACCTTCTCCAGGCGTAGCCAGAATGAATCAAGCAGGAGGGGGATAATGGTGGGTAAGCAGGTCTTCCTTAAGGGTATGATGTAGTGAGGGGTGGGTTAGTTCAGGGAGGGGCGGCTTTGTTATCGTGGAGGCTGGGGGAGAAATTTGGTGACTTGAATTGATTTGTTAATTGATATGATAGAACAAAATGTGTTTGCTTGTTCCTATGTGCAGTGTATCTGATATGAGATTTGGTCACAATAAAATTTTGAATTTCAAAAAAAAAAGAAACACAGTTTAGAAGTTATTGAGCGTAATGAAGCAAATTTTCATTCATTAGAAAGTATAATTCCACACCTGTTAATGTTTTACACAGCAAATCACTGCAAGGCACCTTCAGTACCACTAGGGCTACCTACACTACAAATTTCAAGCCAGTAGCACCATGCAGAACACTATGCTCAAAATGTTAAGTGGGTCATGCAGTAGCTCTTCTGAGAACAATTTCTCCAACATGTAAACATCATCAATCACATCCCCAGGACATCCACTCAACATCCTCCAAATTTTATGTGAAAAGACCAAACCATTCCAAAGATATTGACATTTTATGTTTCTGTACCTTTAAGAAGTCTCACACCACAAAACAGCAGACATTGTGGCTGAAAATAAGCTAAAATGGCAGACCTGGCACCTGAAAACTCTGTAACTGTGAGGGTGGCCAACCTCAAATGGCAATAACTCTGGAGCAGAACAACATTTTTCACCAAACAAAACTGGCATGTTCCTTGAACACAGGGCTTTCTAAGTGGCAAGTTTCAGATCAATCAGCCATACACTGGCTGCACTATGAAACTGCACAAGAATGCCTCAAATAACATTTTGCCACCTACTACACATGAACCATTTATCCGATGGAACCAAAATTGTTAAAGAAGACATGTACCATAGCACACCATGTGTCCAGAATTGTGTGTACAGTTGTTCAGTGGTTGCACAGCACCATGAGCAAACAACATAACATGCACAATTCAGCAAACATAAGTGCCAGTGTCCCAAAATTGTTACAGTTAAAGATGTATTATAAACCTTTGTACATTCCAAATGCCAGGCAAATCGAAACACAGTTCAGAAGTTATTGAAGCATAATGGACCAAATTTTCATTCATCGGAGTGGTATAATTCTGCACCTGTTAATGTTTTACACAGCAAACCTTTACAAAGCACCTCCATACCACTAGGGCTACCTTCGCTATAAATTTCAAGCCAGTAGCACAATGCAGAACACTATCATAAAATGTTAACTGTGTCATGCAGTATCTCTGCAGTGAATAATTTCTCCAACATGTAAACAGCATTATTCACATCCTCAGGACATCCACTCATCACCCTCAAAATTTCATGTGAAAAGACCAAACCATTCCAGTGATATTTAATTTTACATTTCTGCTCCTTTAAGAAGTCTCATACCACAAAATGGCCGAAATCATGGCTGAAAATGTGCTAAAATGGCAGATCTGGTGGCCAAAAATCAGTAACTGTGAAGTGGGGCAACTTCACATGGCAATAACTCTGGAATGGAACAACTTTTTCACCAAACAAAAACTGGCATGTTCCTTGAACAATGGTCTTTCTACGTGCCAAGCTTCAGACCAACCAACCACGCACTGGCTGCACTATGCATCACAGAATACAGTGCAGAAAAATAGCAAAACATAATGTTTTGCACTGCACTGCACTATGCAAATGCAAAACACAAACAGTAACATTAATGAAAATGGTGATGGAAACAGTGAGGTAAAAGAAAATAGTAATGCTAACGGTAATGCAAATGCAAGCGCAAATGGTAACACACACAGTGATGCAAATGGCAACGGTAATGCAAATGGTAAGAGAAACACAAGTGCAAATGTAAATGAAAACAGAAATGGTAACGCAAATGCTAATGGCAACAGAAACACAAACGATAACTGAAAACAGTAACGGAAGCTCTAACAGTAATGAAAATGGTAATGAAAATGCAAACACTAACACAAACAGAAATTAAATGGTAATGGCAATGGTGATGCAGAAGGAAACAGTAATGCACTCAACAACAGAAATTCTACCAAAAGCAAAATACTAAGGCCAAGAGAAATGCAAATGGTAATGAGCTACATAAGCGGTAATGGTAATGCAATTGGAAATGCAAATGGTTACGGTAATACCAGCGATGATGCCAAAGAAAACAGTAATGCAAACAGAAATGCAAAATGCAAGCATGAGCATCAAACACAAATATGGTAATGCACACAGTCACGGTAACACAATTGAAACACAAATGCTTACAGTAACACCAACGATGATGCCAAAGAAAACACAAACGAAACGCAGAAAGCAAGCGGTACGCAAAACACAATTAGTAATGCACACACAGATCAAAAATAAACATAAACAAAAACAATAGCGGAAATGCAAAGGGTAACAGTAACACAAATGCAAGTGCAACAACATAAAGGGTAGCGTGCACGCTGACATAAATGGAAACGCTTAACACAAACAGTTATGGAAACACAAGTGGAAATGCTAATGGTAACAGTAACGCAAATGCACACCCTTTTGTTTCCCAAAAGGTGCATTCAGAAACACAGTGAACAAAGAATGTATGCATAATAATGGCCTCGGAGCAGAAAATTAGCACTTGGAATACTAAATTGCTTATATCACAGTAACAGCATGACAGAAAAAAATTTAAAACCTCATATTATTTATGAATTTCTAAGCTAGTTTTACGCTTAGCCCCTAACGGGAACTAAGCATTCTTCTGACAAAAAGTCCATATCTCGAAGTGTTTTTGAGATACAGACTCGAGCAAGCGGGCGGCTGTAATGTTAGCCTATGGGAATAAATGTAAACTTCTGAGTGCCGTTACTTTGCAGCCCTCTAATATTTTGTTACCAAGTCACCAAACGGCACATCTGTGGGATCTTGGCTGTCTTCCTCTAAATTTCATCCCAAAGACAAACCATTCTTTTGCAGCAGGGTGGCAAGATTCCTATTGTTTTGTGTAGTGTACTTAAAAGTACTTTTTGCAAATCACGACACTTTTGCAAATGAAATCATGAAAGTGTCGCATATGTGAAAGTACTTTAACACAACTTTACAAAAATTTAAAAACATGTTTCTAGGATGTTTTACCCCCAAAAAAGACATGGCTAGCATAATCAGGGCTTGACTAGGTGAACACAACAAGAATTGTATCCCTAGATGGTCCCAAATTTAAAAGACAAGCATTTCTATGACCACCAACTGAAAACAAGATGGTCGATTTGTGTCACTACAAGGGTCATTTGTAAGTAAAAGTGCATGTGAGCACTTTCGCATATTTTAACTTTCCGTTGACTATAATGAGAAAATTATTTTTGAATAACTTTTGAACCGTTTAATATTTTTCACATCTTCAAAGAGACATTGGGGATCCGGCTGCATATTCCCTGAAGGTTTTGGACTGGTCTCACACACCATGAGACCTGTAGACGCTAAGCAAGGAATGTGCAAAATGCGTAATTTGTGCATTTTCGGTGCTCTGTAGCTCCATAACCGTACATCCAACCATAACGAATCTTGGCAGGTCCAGAGATCTATGGTATAAGACTAAGGATGTCAAATTTCAGGTACATCTGTCATATAGTGGCAAAGTTATTAAGCTGCAAAATTTCAGATTTAACCTTAAATGGGGTATTCAACCCTAACTATTGTGTGTCACTATATTTTATGTGTATATATATATATATATATATATATATATTAGAGCAAAAAACTCCATGTAATGCAGTAGTTAGGGTTGTTCCACAGTGACAAAAAGCAAGGAAATTGAGTGTTGGGGTTAAGCCCTTGCCCCCCTGCCCCACAACCCGGCATCGGGTACGTTGGGTTGCCGACCTAACTTTCCTAAGTATTTTTCTGACAAAGTCCGTATCTCACACCGTTTCCGAGATACGTGCCCTGAAAACGCAGTGACGCCGTAATGTTATCCTATGGGAAAAAAGAGAAGTTGAGTGCCATAACTTTGGCTCCCTGTAATATTTTTCACCAAAGCACTAAAAGGCACATCTGTGGGATGTTGGATTTCTTCCTCCAAATTTCAGCCAAAAGACCAAACCTTTATTTTGCAGCAGGGCGGCAAAGGATTCCTATAATGCAGCGGACACCATAATGTTATCCTATGGAAAAACCATCAACTTTGGAGTGCCGTAACTTTGCCACACTGTGATATTTTTCACGAAACACTGTATTCCCTCAAATTTCAGCCCAAAGACCAAACCATTCTTTGCAGTAGGGTGGCAAAAGAATTGCTGTCATTTCCCATAGATAGAAAAAGTACTGTCAACTTGCAAAAGTTACTAAATTCATGTGATAGTGTCACAAATGCGAAAGTACTTTGCTAAAGTACTTTTCCCAGAATTTGAAAACATATTTATAGGGTGTTTTACCCAAAATAAAGACATGCCTAGCATCCTCAGGGTCCAACTAGGTGAATAAAAAATAATTAGGTTGCTAGAGGGTCCCAAATTTAAATGACATGCATTTTTCTGATGACCAACTAAAAACAAGATGGCAGATTTGCGATAGTAAAAGGGCCATTTGCAAAAGTAAAACTGCATTTCAGACACTGTCAAACTTTTAACTTTCCCTATGACTTATAATGAAATTGTTTTTGAATAATTTTGAACCGTTTAATATTTTTTCACGAAATTTTCAAAGGCACATCAGGGACCCTGGCGCATGTTTCCTGAAGATTTCAGACCGGTCGCACAAACCATGCGACCTGTAGAGAACGAGCAAAGAATTCCAAAAAGCGTAAATGTGCATGCAGATCACACTAAAAACTCCACAGCCGTATATCCAAACAGTACAAAAGTTGGCAGATCCCAAGATGTATGCTTATTGATTGTGTATTCCAAATTTCAGTCAAATCTTTTGAAAGGTTGCAAAGTTATTAAGGTGCAAAATTTTAGGTTTAACATGTAAATGGCTCCTCAACCCCAACTGTAGTAGCACTACCATGCTACCATAATACATATACACACACACACACATATATAAGTATATATATATATATATATATATATATATATATATATATATAGATATATTATGGTAGACGGTAGTGCTACCATAGTTAGAGTTGAGTAGCACTGTTAAGGTTAAAGGTGAAATTTTGCACCTTAATTACTTTGTCACTGTTCAACGGATTTGCCTGGAATTTGGCAGGCACAGTGGGGAGCACCATTGATCTTGGGAATCTGCCAACTTTCAGACGGTCTGATATAATGGCCGCGGAGTTTTAAGCAACATTCAGGTGCACAATTTTTTTTGTGAATTCTTTGCTCGTACTTACAGGTCACACGCTTTGTGCGACCAGTCAAAAATGTCAGGGAACATGTGGCTGGGGTCCCTGATGTGCCTTTAAGATTTCATGAAAAATATTGAACGTTCAAAAGTTATTCAAAAACAGTTCCCATTATAAGTCAATGGGAAAAGTAAAAGTTCAACACTCGCAAATGCAGTTTTTAGTGTCGCAAATAGCCCTAGTAGTGTCGCAAATCCGCATCTTGTTTTCAGTCACCGGTCACAGAAATGCATGGCATTTAAAATTGGGACCATCTAGGGACACAATTTTTGTGTGTTTACCTATTCGAGCCCAGAGGATGCTAGCCATATCTTTATTTTGGGTTAAACACCCAGAAATAAGTTTTCAAATTTCTGGAAAAAGTAGTGTTGCAAAGTAATTGTCGCACCTGCGACACTTTTGCAGATTTTTGTGAAAGCTTACAAATTGCCACACAACTTTTCTAGGCTATGGCAAATGACAGGAATTCTTTGTCGCCCTGCTGCAAAAGAATGATTTGGTCTTTGGCTTGAAATTTAGAGGGAAGGCAGCCAACATCTCACAGATGTGCCTTTTCATGGTTTGGTGAAAAATATTGCATGGATGTAAGTTATGATACTCTGAAGTTGATGCTTTTCCCATAGACTAACATGGTGGCATATGCCGCTGCTTTGGGGCTTGTATCTCGGAAATGGTGCGAGATACAGAACTTTGTCACAAGCATGAGTAGCCTTATGGGCTATGTATGTAGTGAAAGCCTAGCCAGGAATGTCATGAATCATGTGAAATTTGAATTTTGTTTCCTACGTCATACGGTTAATGAGATATTAGCATTTTAGTATTACAACTGCTCGCTTTTCAGCTCCAAGGCACATTATTATGCGGACATTCCTTGTTTTCACTGTCTTTCTCAATGGAGCTTTTGGGAAAATACGTTGTGTGCTCCACTTACTGTTACACTAGTCTTTACACTTGTGTTTCAATGCCAGTTGCCATAGCGTTCCGTGTAAGCCACTGTGTCGTTACCCTTTGCCTTTACGTTTGTGTTTGCATTTGCATTACTGTTTTCTTTGGTGTTATTGCTGCTGTTACCATTACCATTTGCATTTACAATTGCAGTACTGTCACCATGCATTACGGTTTGCGTTCCGTACGCTCTTGCTTTTCGTTTCCGTTTCTGTTTCCTTTCCGTTACTGTTGCTGTTACAGTTATCATTTGCATCTACAATAGTGGTACTGTGACCTTGTGCATTATGGTTTGCATTTCCATACGTGCTTGTGTTTGCCTTTCCATTTCTGTTTCCTTTGGTGTTCTTTTTGCTGTTACCATTACCATTTGCATTTTGCAATTGTGGTACCGTCACTGTCGCGGCGTTACGCTTTGAGTTTCCGTACGTGCTTGCATTTGTGTTTCTGTTTCTATTCCCTTTGGCATTAGTGTTGCTGTAACAGTTAGCATTTTCATTTACAATAGCAGTACCGTGACAATGCACATTACCAGTTGCGTTTCATACAGCCTTCCGTCCGTTGCATCACTGGCAGCTTTAGGCGTCGCTTGCGCTTGTTTTCTTTTAACATTTGCTTTACCATTTACGTTTGTGTCACCATGTGTATAACCATTACCACTTGTGTTTGTGTTGCAGTTACTGTTACTATGTCACCAGACATCATGTGGTGGGAGCATGGGGCCTGGAAGCACCGTGCTCCAACCACAACATTCCATTCACTATTTATAGTCCTCATTCTCAAAAGAACAGAAATTCATGACAAAAACTCAGTTTAATGCATCAGTTAAGGTTGTTCCACAGAGACAAAGCGAGAAATTCGGTGTTGGGATGAAGCCCCCTTGCACCCAGTCCAACCCCACACCAGCATCAGGGTGTGCGTTGGGGTCTTTGGTCTAACTCTCACCCCATTCTCCTATACCTCAACTTGTTTACACATGTGATGAGGTGAGTTAGAACCAACGGCCCCAATGCACACCCCAATGCTGGTGTGGGGTTGGGCTGGGTGCAAGGGGGCTTGCAACCCAACACCAAATTTCCACGCTTTTATCACTGTGGAACAACCCAGCTGATGCAGTAAATGGAGTTTTTGCCATGAATATATATATATATATATATATATATATATATATATATATACACACACATGTTTATCTATCTATCTATATATATATATATATATATATCTACATACACACATATATATATATATATATATATATATAAATATATATATATATATATGTAATCCGTGCTACCACAGTTAGGGTTGAGGAGCCATTTACATGTTAAACCTAAAATTTTGCACCTTAATAACTTTGCAAACCATTAAACAGTTTTGCCTAAAATTTAGAATACGTGATCAAGATACACACACCTTGGGATCTGCCAAGATTCATACCAGTTGGATATATGGCTGCGGAGTTATTAAGCATGATCTGTACATGCATTTACACTTCTTTGGAATTCTACGGTTGACACACCACAGGTCACCACGGTTTGTGCGACTGGTCTGAAATCTTCAGGGAACGTGCAGCCAGGGGTCCCCGATGTGCCTTTTGAAGATTTCATGAAAAATATTAAACGGTTCAAAGTTATTCAAAAGCAAGTTCCATTAAAAGCCAATGGGAAAAGTTAACAGAAAATTGACAGTGTCATAAATGCAGTTTTTACTTTTGAAAATGGCCCCTTTACTGTCGAATCCGCCATTTTGTTTTCAGTTGGTGATCATAAAATCTTGGCATTTAAATTTGGGACCCTCTAGTAACCTAATTATTTTTGTATTCACCTAGTCGGACCCTGAGGATGCTAGCCATGTCTTTATTTTGGGGTAAAACAGCCCAGAAATATGTTTTTCACATATCTGGAAAAAGTACTTTTGAAAGTACTTTTAGCACTCTGCGACACTGTGGAATGACTTTGCAAAAGCTTTCCAAATTGCAACGGTACTTTTCTTGGCTGTGGTGAAAGACAGTAATTCTTTGGCACCGGCTGCAAAAGAAAGGTTTGGAGTTTTGGCTGAAATTTGGAGGGAACCAGCTGACATCCCACAGATGTGCCTTTCAGTGTTTTGTTGAAAAAAATATTACACAGCGGCAAGATATGGTACTCCAAGGTTGACACAGTTTCATTCGTCAGATCTACGGTTGCAGAGCTTCAGAGAACCAAAAAACACATAAATTACAGGTTTTGTGCATTTTGTTGCTTGTGCCTATAGCCGCATTTTGCACTGTTGATCTGAAAACTTCAGGGAACATGCAGCCGGGGTCCTGATGTGCCTTTAAGATTTCATAGAAAAAATACTAAACGGTTCTGAAGTTATTCAAAAACACCAAATCCCATTATAGTCAATGGAAAAAGTTAAAATATATGAAAGTGACACAAATGCAATTTTAGTGTCACAAATGACCCTTTTACTTTCGTAATTCAGCTATTTGTCTTTCAGTTGGTGGTCAGAGAAATGCTTGGCATTTAAATTTGGCCCTCTAGGGATACAATTCTTGTTGTGTTCACCTGGTGAGCCCTGAGGATGCTCCCCATGACTTTTCTGAGGTAAAACACTCTAGAAATATGTTTTTATTTTTTTTAAAAGTAGTGTTGCAAAGTACTTTCACATATGTAACACTTTTGTGATTTTTCTTGAAAGTGTCGTGATTTGTGAAAGTACTTTGCGACCTATACTTAAACAATAGGAAATCTTTGCCACCCTGCTGCAAAACAGGTTTGGTATTTTGGGCTGAAATTTGCAGGAAAAAGGCAACTACACACAAATGTGCCTTTTGGTGGACTGGTGCCAAAATATAATAGGGCTGCAAATTACGGCACTCTGAGTTGAAATTTTTCCCATAGGATGACATTACTGCATTCGCCATGACATTCGGTCCCGTATCTTGAAAATGGTTCGAGGCTAATTTTCATTGCAATATTCTTAGCCCCCATGAGCAAAACTAGCCTGGAAAGTCGTAAATAATATGAGATTTTAATTTCTTTTCTATGTTGTATCGGTTCCTGAGATATAAGCAATTTAGTATTCTCATGACTCATTTTTCTGGTCCGAGGCCATTATTGTACTCTTTGTATTCACTATGCTTCTCAATGCACCTTTTGGGACACAAAGCATTGCGTTTGCATTACTTTTACCGTTAGCATTTGTGTTCACGTTTCCACTTGCCTTCTATTACAGTTTGTGTTAGCATTTCATTTTGCATCATCGTGTGCATTACCATTTGCGTTTTTATTCGCGTTTCAGTTCGTTACTGTTTCCTTTGGCATCACCATTGCCATTACCATTAGTGTTAGCATTTGCCTTTGCATTTCCATTTGCATTACTGTTACCGTTGGTGTTTTAGATTACCATTTGCATTACTATTTGCGTTGCGTTTCGTTACTATTAGCGTTTGCATTTGTGCTTGCATTTATGTTGTTGCTTGCATTACTGTTTTCTTGTGCCTCACAATTGCTGTTACAGTTTGCATTTGCATTTCGTTTGTATTATCATTACCATTTGCATTTCCATTATCATTTAGGTTACCATTACTGTTTGCATTTATATTTACTTATATTTCCATTACCATTTGCATAATCATTTCCTTTAGCTTGTGCGTTAAGCGTTACTTTTACCATTAGCATTTGCAGTTCAAATTTCTGCTTGCATTTCCGTTACAGTTTGCATTAGTGTTTCATTTTCATCACCATGTGCATTACCATTTGGTTTCATTTGATTTGCATTTCCATTTGCATTACTGTTTCCTTTGGCATCACCATTGCCGTTACCGTTTACCATTGTATTTGCATTTTTGTCACCATTAGCATTTGTGTTTGTGCTTGCATTTACATTGTTGCTTGCATTACCTGTTTCCTTGTGCCTCATTGTTGTCATTACCGCTTGCATTTGCGTTTCTATTACCATTACCATTTGCATTTCCATTACCGTTTGCATTACCATTACTGTTTGCATTTATGTTTGCACTTCCGTTTCCGTTAACATTGCGTATCGTTTCATTTGCATCATGTGCATTACCATTTGCATTACCATTATCATTGCTGTTTCCTTTTGAGTCACCATTGGCATTACCATTTGTGTTTGCTTTATCAATACCACTTGCGATTCGGTACCATTTCCATTAGCAATTTCCTTTACATCAGCGTGCATTTAACATTTGCATTTCTATTTGCACTTGCATTTGCGTTTTTGTTTTGCGTTACTGTTACCATTTTAGTTTTGTTGCCATTTGCATTATCATCTGTGTTTGTGCTCATGTTTGCACTTGCATTTCCGTTAACATTTACATTACCATTTTCATTTGCTTTTGTGCTTGCATTTCGTTACTGATTGCATTACTGTTTCCTTTCCGTCACCGTTGGCATTACCGGTTCTGCTTGTGTTTGCATTACTGTTACCATTTCCATTTTCATTACCGTTTGTGTTACCATTTGCATGTGCATTTTCCTTACCATCACTGTTCTCATTACTGTTATCCTTACCATTAGCATTAGCGTTACTGTTAGTGTTAACGTTCCTTTAGGATTACCATTACCGTTGCTGTTACTGTTACTGTTAGCATTACTGTTACTGTAAGGTTATTACACAAAATAGGGAACATGGTGGGAGTGTGGAGCCCAAGAGCCCCACGATCCCACCATACATACCATTATATTTATAGTGCACATTCTCAAAAATGGAAATTCAAGGCAAAATCACCGTTTAATACTTCAGTTAGGGTTGTTCCACAGTGACAAAGTGAGGACATTCAGTGTTAGGTTGCCACCCCTACCATCCCACCCTCACCAACAGCCATCAGAGTGTGCATTGGTGCAGTTGTGTCTAACTCTCACCCCATTCTCATACTGCACCACCTCAGCTTCTTTACACATGAAATAGGGTGAGAGTTAGGCCAATGACCCCAATGCACACCCCAATGGCTGTTAGTGGGTGGGTGGGGGATGATAGTGGCACCCTAACACCAAATTTCCTCGCTTGTCACTGTGGAACAACCCTAACTGACGCATTAAATGGAGTTTTTTGCCATAAAAATATATATATACACACACGTACATATACACATATAATATATATATATATATATATATATATATATATATATATACACACACATATATTGTGATAGTACGGTAGTGCTATCATAGTTGAGGTTGAGTAGCACTTTTAAGGTTAAAGGGTCAAATTTTGCACCTTAATAACTTTGCCACTGTTCAACAGATGTGCCTGAAATTTGGTATGGACGATTGGGCATGGTAGATCTTGGGATCTGCCAAGTTTTGTACTAGTCAGATATATGGCTGAGGAGTTATTAAGTGACATGCGTGCACACAATTACTTTTTGCACATTCTTTGCTCACTCCTACAAGTCACACAGTTTTGTGCAGCTGGTCTAAAAACTTCGGGAACATATGACTGGGGTCCCCAATATGTCTTTTGAAGATTTCATGAAAAATATCACGGTTCAAAAGTTATTAAAAATACAATTTTCCCATTATAGTCAATGGGAAGAGTTAACAAAAGTTCAACAGTATCTCAAATGCAGTTTTAGTGTTGCACATGACCCTGTAGTGTCGTGAGTTAGCCACTTTTTTCAGTTAGTGGTCACAGATATGCTTGGCATTGAAATTGGGGACCCTCTAGGGACACAATTATTTTGTGTTCACCTAGTCGGACCCTAAGGATGCTAGCTGTCTTTTTGAGGGGTTAAACACCTCAGAAATGTTTTGAAAGTTTTGGAACAAGTAGTGTCTTAAGTAATTGTCGCACTCACAACACTTTCATGATTTCATTTGTGAAAGTGTTGTGATTTCTGTTACTATTTTGCAACACTATGCCCAAAATAACAGGAATTTTTGCCACCCTGCTACAAAACAATGGTTTGGTCTTTTGGGCTGAAATTTGGAGGAAGAAAGCCGACATCCCACAGATTTTGGTGGTTTGGTGACAAAATATTGCACAGATGGAAAGTTACAGTGTTCAAGTTGACTCTTTTTCTCATAGACTAACATTGCGGGTCTACACTTTTTCTTCCGGGGCCCGTATCTGCGGAAGCAGTGTGAGATACAGACTTTTGTTGGAAAATGCTTAGCCCCTAAGTGAGGCTAAGTGCAAAACTATTCAGGAAAGTAATAATTATATAAAATTTAAATTTTTGTCTACATCATACGGTTCCTGAGATATAATCAATTTAGTATTCCAACTTCTCATTTTCTGGTCAAAGCCCATTATTATGCATACTTTCTTTGTACTCAGAGGCCCAGATATTCAAACTGTGCCACAAAGTAGCACAATAGCAGGAGCAGTAGCAAGTCCAGTGCACCATGTGCAACACATGCGATATTCAAACACTACGCGGGCCAAGATAAGGCCATGACACACAACTGAATATCAAGGCCAACTGCACCATGGCGCAACTAGGGATGCACAGTGGTGCAGGTCTGATGTGCAATAGCACAACCAGGGATGCACAGGGACAGGATGCAGGGGTCCATCACCCATGGAAGATATGGGCAGAGAAGCACACAGCAGAACAGACACTGCCCCCATACCCCATGAACTGCACAACCTGAGAGAACTGGAAGAACCACTGGCCCATGGACACCAGCAACAATCCCACAGCCAGGGCATGGTGCCCCAGCACCCCAGGCAAGCTGTGACTGGCACATGAGGAGGTCCAGCAACCCGTGCCACACCATCCCACCAATGAAGAGCACACTCTGCACCACGATCCCCAGACAACCTGCCCAGGAGCAATGCCCAGCAGTGCAGGACACCCCATGCATGCCACCACCCCCACTGTGACAATGCAACCCTGAGCACCATGGAGCCATGCAAGGCAGCCTCACTGTGAGCACTCTGCAGTGGGCAGCAGCAGACACTGATGCAACAACTGCATACACAAGCGCCGCCCTGCATGTCCCCCCATGGTACAGCTGATAGACCGACAAGGCCGGGCACATGAGGTACCCCACATGCGACAAGGCCTGCCCTGGACCCCACCACCAGCAGTACAGCACCCTGCACACCCTCCCAAGGACACACCCTGTCCCAGCATTGGCCACAACAGCCAGCACAGATACCAACAGTGGTGCATAGGAGCATGTGCCACACAGGATGCAACACAGTGCATGGACAAACACCCACCCATACCCAAGGGCACACCAACACAGGGACACAGAAGCGGGTCAACAAACCCACTGGCATGTGGCCATGGCAGCCATGTACCATGGCCAGCACCACTCCATGCCACAGGTGTACCAGCCACCCTGCGCGTGCACCATGAAGCTGTACGCCACCAGCATGTGGCCAGAGCACAAGTGACAGACAGTGGAGCACATCCCCTGCAACAGACACAAGTGACAGCATGGAGGGGGACAACAACAGAGGAAGCCACAGTGCTACTGAGGCAGACATGCACCATGTCGGTGACAGGAGGCAACCTGGCATTGTGCCAGGTACAGTGGTTGTCCAGCATGGACAGCCACCACTGACATGCCAGCAGATCGTGCAGATCACAGACATGCAAGGGTGTCAGCTGCACAGGCCATGGACGGTCTGACAGGGGTGCCATGGACACAGTGCATGCACCATGGACCACTGCCCACAGGCATCCAGTGCACAGGGAACAACACACAAACCACAGACAGTGACTGATTTCTGCGCCCACGCCATGAGGCGGTTCATTTCGAACACACACACACACACACTGCGCCCATGCCTGCACCACCCCAACGCAATGCACACCACTGCAGATGAGCACCTGTAGCCCACTGCAAATCAGAGACCACCACAGTAAGCATAACAAAACAAATGTATTATATATAGGTGAAACAAACTATTTACAATTATGTACAAAAATGGGGAAGGGCCAAATACCAGGTGGTGGCGGGTAGGGCAGGGGTGAACAAATGGGAGCAGGAATAAGGGTGTGAGGGTGGGTCCAGGGGTAGGGTGATTCTGGGGGCATGGAGGGCCGCCTAGCACCTGCCCTGCTGTCCCTCCTGTGGCACCTCCTCATCCTCCGCCTCCTGATTCCATGCTGCTCCATGCACTGGAGTATCTCCAGTGAAGCCCATCCGAACTGCAGGAGCTCCTGCATGGCCCTCTCAATGGCCATCATCCACCATCCACCTAGGAAAGGGAGCAGAGTCAATATGTGTGAATGTCTATCACCCTGCAGCCCACCCATTGTGCATGGCATACAGTCGTGGTCCATGCCCTGTAATGGTGAGCTACCACCCACAGTGATCGTGTCCACAAGACCTGCCTACCCAGGTGCACACAGCCATGTGGAGCACTGCACACACCACCCTAAGTCCTGCACAGCACCATCAGGCTGTACAGTGACATGGCTTATGCGGTGTGAGAAGGCAGGGCACAGCCACATACCGGTGCATGCATGGACCACCAGTAACACACCCACATGCAGTGCCACAGGACAGTGCTGAGTGTACCGTGTGGCGTGCACATCAGTGGTGTCAATGGATGGTGGCCATGCCCAGCCACCTACCCACAACACAGCATACACAGAATATCCTGGAAGTAAGGCACTCACCTGCATCTGCATGATCCGGCGCTGATGCTGGATGGGCCAGCAGCCCGTGCCTGTTGCCGTGCACCCACTTGCTCTTGGCATGCCTGTGCCTTTTGGGCTCATTGTCTCTCCTTAGGGCCTAGGGTGCAAATAGAGGAGAACATCAGTACAAACCAGTAGCAAAGGCACCCCGGTGTGTGCGAGCCTGCACAGCCCAGCCATGCTACAACCCCACCACCACCACCACCACCCACAATAGATGGCCCCCCATGTGGTGGACACATGCCCACAGTGATACCCAAATGGGTGCTACCAGTGTATGGATGGAGAACCTACCTGGACGTGGCACTGCACCTCACCTGATGCATGCCTGTAGATGGACAAGCCTGTCTGGGTCCCTCCACCAGAGGTCCCCATAGCAGTGGCGACACTGCTCGGATGTTCGGGCAATCCGGTGGCCTCCTCTAGTGCCTCTGCCACCTCTTCCCAAACAGCACTCCTTGCCCTGTCTAAGGGTCATCCCTAAACAGGGCCCCAGCATGGAGCTCTACAATGGCAACCAAATTGGCCAGCTCCAGAGGGCTCCATAAAGCTGCTCTCCTCCTAGCCATGACTGCTGCAGGTAGGATCACAAATGGCATTCTGTAGTGCACTTTACTGCAGATGCTGCGCGGCACAGTGTTGCCATTCCCCATCACGCTGTCACTGAACAGCACGAGGGGTCACCCATGAGGACGCATGGCACCTGGGGCAAAGGTCAACCACAGGGTCAAGGGTCTGTCGAAGCGGACCGCCACAGCATGATTGGGACTCCTGCATGTAGCTCAGTCGGATGTCTGTGTGAGATGCCGCAGTGGCCTACTGCACTGTAGCACCATGGCACCTAAAGCGCTCCAGGGCATGAGAGCCATACATGTGAACAGCTCACTAGTTCCACTGGCACAGTGGTGGTCATGCCCTGCACTGCCTCCAGCACTCAACACGTCAGCAGCATGGCGGGCGTCGGTGTCAGCACCCCAGTCATGCGCCGTGCGGTGCCTCTGCACACATCACAGAGCTGCACCTTTGCCTGAGCACGCTCAACACAATTGTGCAAGGTGCAAGGCTCATATTCAGCCAGCAGATGCAAATCAGCTCATCAGCAATTCCATGGCACAGCTACTGCATTAGCATCCACTTAAAGTTGCACCTCACCTCATTTCCATGCCTTGCACTATATAAATGCAACATGAGGCTGCAGAGGCCATAGTTTGGTATTGCAGTCTATTGTGGTGGATTGCATGCTGTTTGGAAGTGTGGACTGTGGTGTGTGGGAGAGGCATGGAACTACACAATGGTAACACCTGTCATTCCCACAGGCTCTATAATGACTGAATATGAGGAAGAGGAGGAACAGGGATGTTGGAGAAAGAGGAGGCCCAACTTCACCAGGCAGAATCAGATGCCCTGTTCAAGGCAAACCTCGACAAGGAACCGCTGCTCAGCGAAAGCGCGGAACACCACAGGCCTGAGCTGCAGCATGGGGTGAGGTTGCGCATGCCATGAACCAGCATGGCAGCCACCAGCAGTCTGTGTAGGAATGTAAAAAGAAGGTTGGCACAGACAAGAGGAGAATTAAGGACAAGGTGGCTGCCATCAGGGCAGCACGTGCTCAACCGCTGGTGGACAGCTGGATGTGCCATGCCTGATGCCACAGGAGGATCAGATGTCTGGCAGCATGCTATGTTGTGCCATAGAGGGCATTCTGGTGGTGGCTTCCAGACGGGTGGCAGCCCATCACTGCATGGTAGGTCCTGTGCTGTCACTGTGTGGGAGGTGGGAAATGCCTCAGGGTAGGGCAGAGACATTAATGCTACTGTGTTCCATTACAGCTCCTGAGCATCTACAAGGGTCAGCGGTGGTGGGTTTATCCACCATGGGCGAGACCTGGACATGGAGGTGCCCATCCACCTCCACAGATGTCCAAGAGTCAGGACCACCGCATACCTGCCTGTCTGTCTGGACTGAAGATGGTGGTGCCAGTGCGGGACGTGGCCTGCCTGTGTCCCAGCATGACAGCGTGCCACAGACTCCAGCATGCTGGGACACAGACTGGTGCTGCATAAGGCACCGTTGATGATGCATCACACATACCAAACAGTGATACATGTGGGGCGCAGGATGGTCCCAGCCCGGGAATGGCACGGGCTTAGCAGTGTCTTGGTGCCACCGTGGAGGCATGCATGACATCACAGTCCCTGCCTGTACCTGTATGCCCCAGTGGGGCAGCACTGGTGTGTGTGGCCAGGCTGGTGCTGGCTGGCCGCTGCGGTGGCAATGGTGGGCCCTGGTGACCACTGGCCAGAGGGGCAGTGCTAGCAGTCAGCCAATGGTGATGGGGGACAGTGTCAGGTGGTGGCATCAATTGCACTGCGTGTGGATGTGCCCAGCATGGCTCTGGTGTGCAGAGCCCATCTTCAAGGGTGTTGCCTGGCACGGCCACTAACACCATGAGGGACAGCATGCCGATCAGGCAGATGATCTCTTTGATGAGCACAGCTGCATACTCCAGGATTCAGTGGATCAGCAGTTGTGGCTTGTGATGGCAGTGGATGCACTCAGTGTGGTTCTGCGCCAGGCAGAGGGTGGCACAGCAGGGACCACGGTCTGCTCCTGGTAAAGATGGCCCGGCAGAGGAGGATGTGACTGCTGCCATTGACAGGCAGACACGTGCCATCACTGCTTTCATGGCCACTGTGGGCACCAGTTCATTGCCCATGTGCCACAGACACGCGCAGTGTCATGTCACCCCCATTCCTGGCATTGTGCGACACCTTCCATGTCGACACCGGGTTCAGCTGTGGGCATACCGAGCACACCTAGCGTGGACATGTTCGTGAGCTGCAGACCCCTGCATGAACACAGCCGTGTCCCACAGCATCACCCCTGGGGACCATCGGTGCCATCCCATGAGGCCAACGGTCAGCCTTGCACAGCTGGCAGGTCTCGGCGGGGCCACCCACACATCCATGGTGGCCATGGCACTGTGCTGTGTGACTGACCTGTCTCCCACCATGGCCACTTTCTGCCGCTGCCCTGTGTGCAGTGTGTTGTGCACCGTATGACGCATGGTGGGGTACCAGTCCTGCACACACACTGTCCACGTGTACACCTCCCCGGCTGCTGGTCACTGTGGTGTGGCATGATGATGCCTGTGTTGCGCTGTCTGCCAGTGTGCAATTGTGCCAGCATCTGAGACATGCACAGCGATGGCCACTGGGCATGGTCGTGTGTGGACCTGTGTGTGGCTAGGGTTGCAGTCGGGTTGGCATGCTTCTACCCCTTGTGCATGTCTTGTGGTGTGTGTGTGTGTGTGTGTGTGTGTGTGTGAGCACGTGTCGTGTTGTGCCTGCCCATCCCTGGCGCAGTGTGCGGCTCCACGCTCAGACCTATTCACTTGCCGCCATCCACCCCTGGGGTTCGTCCTTGCCTGTCTGTGGGTTGTGCCTAGCCATTGGTGGTTGCACATGGCTCCATGACCTACCTGTGTTGTCTGAAGTGCTCCTCTGTGATGGTGTCCTGGTGCAGTTGTGCCATCCAGATCAGGTGGGGTCCCTTCACCCAGGGGCAGCTGCCCATCATCGTCTGGACTGGTGTCCTCATTGTCCCCATTGCTGTCCCCTCTTCGACCTCTATGGCTATCCACAGTCATTGGCCATGTTATGCAGGATGCAACAGGCCAGAAATAGCCTGCAGGGCCTTCAAGGGCTGTACTGTGAGGCACCGCCAGACATGTCCAGGCACCGGAGCGTGACTTCAGCATCCTGAACACCTGCTCGATGACATTACCGATGGTGGCATGTGCCTCATTGTACCGTTGCTGTGATGGGGTTGCAGGGTGCCGGTATGGTGTGAGCAGCCAGGGACAGAGTGGGTAGCCATTGTCACCTGTGTATAGAGGTATCCATGGCACCTCTGGTATGCCTCCACCCACATCTGCCCATGTCATCCTGCGTGATGTGCATACTCACCCACTAGGTGGCCAGTGGGGATGTCCTCACTCTCGAACCTGTGACACAGTGCAGACTGGTGCCAGATGAAGGCATCATGTGCTCCCCATGGTGCGTGGCACAGGCACTGGTTATGCCCCCTGGCATCGCACACCATCCGACAGTTGATGCTGGAAACCCTTCCGATTAATGTATGCAACACCATCCAGGCCAGGTGGCATGTGGATGGCCACATAGGTGCAGTCAATGGCCCCGAGCACGCCAGGCATACATGCTACCTTGTGGAACTGTTGTATGTGTGCTGTGTGCTCTGCTTGTGTGCTGGGAAACAGATGTACTCTGCAGCAAGTGGCAGCAGTGCATTGAGGAATTGTGTGAGTAGGCGTGACACGGTTGACTGGGTTATGCCTGCTGTGTCTCCTGTTGGTCTCTGGAAGGTGCCCGTGGCAAGCAGGCACATGACAGTTGTCATCTTTGTCTCCACTGACAGAGCATGGCTCCGTCGTGTGGGTGCCTGCATCTCATCACTGCACAGCTCACAGAGCCACCTCAGGATCCCCGGTTCAGGCAGTACCAGCCCACAATCTCTGTGTCGGTGTACTGCTCGAGAAGGTGATGTGGGCTCGGTACTGCCTGTTGAGGGCATACCGCGGCGGGCCTTCCACGGCCACGCCCCCGCTGCCTGCCTTCTCACACCCCTCATTATCGCCTCCATCTGGATGGTGGCACTGCCCATGTCCCTGGCTGGTGTTCCCCGGCAGATGTTATCCCGTTCCCCGCTGTCCTCTGTGATGCTCCCCTTCACCAGGTACACCTCCGGCCTTGGCTGTCCTGCCTACTGCCACTGCCCTCATTACACTGCAGCACTACCCTGTCCGTCCTGCACGGTGACTCAGACTCCCCACTCCTGTCCTGTTCCTGTGTGGTCACAGGTGTGCCAGTCCTGCTCCTTCACTGTCCCACTCACTGCTGCCCTGTTTGTTTTAGCTGCCATCTCGCTCTCACCTCTGGCTTCCCTGTAGAGTTCTTGCACCTCTCTCTTGTTCCTTTTTATTTTGGATCATTTCTGCTATAGCTAACTTCCACTAGCTCCCTATTGCATGGCACATGCTGTTGGTCTCCTTTTCTGCATTTATTTATGGTTCCTCCCGTATGGTTGCGCATGCATTCATTACCAAATGCGCTCTTGTGCATTGCAGCTTGAGCAGCGCAGCTGCCTCCACTGAATATTGCTAATGATGCATTTTGTACTTGTGCTGGCATCTCTGTTGCCCATGGCACATCCTGTGGAATATCAGGGTCACTGTGTCTCTCTATGCAGCTGTTGGGGAAAACAAGGGTGTGTGCTCCAGTTACTGTTACATGTAGCATTTCACTTGTGTTTCCATACCTGTTTGTGTTAAGCGTTCCATATGCGCCACCATATCGTTATCCTTTGCATTTCTGTTTGCGCTTGTGTTTACGTTACTCTTACTATTTGTGTCTACAGTACTGTTTCTGTTTGTGTTTCACTTTGCGTCACCGTGTGCATTACCATTTGTGTTTGTGACCACTCTTCCATTTGTGTTTGCATTTGTCTTTTGTTTTGCGTCATCGTTGTTGTTACTGTTACCATTTGCATTTCAATTGCGTTCCGTCGTGTTACAGTGTGCATTTTCATACACCCTTGCGTTTGTGTTTCTGTTTCCTATAGCGTTATCATTGCTATTACCATTATCATTGCATTTTCCAATTGCGATACCATGACCGTCGTGTTACAGTTTGAGTTTCCATATCGCTTGCATTTGCATTTGTGTTTCTGTTTCCTTGGCGTTATTGTTGCTGTTACCGTTACCATTAGCGTTTACAATATGGTACCGTGACTGTCATGATACAGTTTTATTTCGTACACTTGCATTTCCATTTCTGTTTCCTTTGGTGTTATTGTTGGTGTTACCATTACCATTGCGCTTACAATTGCGGTACCATAACTGTGCGAAAGCGGTTTGTGTTTCTGTATGTGCTTGCATTGCATTTTCATTTCTGTTTCCTTTGGCATTATTTTAGCTGTTACCATTACTATTTATGCTTCCAATTGCGGTATCATGACCATCTGCGTTATGGTTTACGTTCCATATGCGCTTGCATTTGCCTTTCCATTTCTGTTTCCTTTGGCATTATTTTGCTGTTAATGTTACCATTTGCATTTGCAATTGCAGAACTGTGACCATGCATTATGCTTTGTGTTTCTGTAGGTGCTTGCATTTGTCTTTCGGTTCTGTTCCTTTGGTGTTATTATTGCTGTAATAGTTAACATTTGCATTTACAATAGCGATACCATGACTGTCGTGTTATCAGTTGTGTTTCCGTATGCATGCGTCTCTGTATGCTTCACTGTTCGCTTTGGCATCACTTTGTGCTTGCGTTTCTATTAACGTTTGTATTATCATTTACGTTTGCGTCACCATGTGCATAACCATTAGAGCTTGCATTTGCATTGCAGTTACAGTTACTATGTCACAAGACATCATGTGGTGGAGACATGGAGCCCAAAGAATGCCTTCCTGTGATCTATTCACTATTTATAGTCCTCATTCTCAAAGAAGGAAATTCATGGCAAAAAAACTCCATTTAATGCATCAGTTAGGGTTGTTCCACAGTGACAAAGTGAGAAATTCGGTGTTAGGGTTGAAAGCCCCCATGTACCCCAGCCCACCCCAACCGGCATTCGGGTGTGCGTTGGGTCGTGGTCCTAACTCTCACCCATTCTCCTATACCTCAGCTTGTTTACACATGTGATGAGGTGAGAGTTAGGGCCGATGACCCTGATGCCAGTTGAGGGGCTCAGTGGGGTGCAAGGGGATTTCAACCCAACACCAAATTCTTCACTTTTGTCACTGTGGAACAACCCTAACTGATGCATTAAATTGAGTTTTTGCCATGATATATATATATATATATACACATAAATATAAAGGGCAATGGAATTAGAACAGCCCAGTGACTGAAAAGAAAAAGCTTGGGGATAAGAAAGAGGCCCTGTGAGGGTGAGGCAAGGGGATGTGCAATAACATGGTGTTTTCTGCTTACAGCACTGAGAGATCGTGTCCCTAGGAAGATGAAGATGACAAAGAGGATGCTTACCAGGCTATAGTGGACCTTGCATATAAGGCAAATTAGTTATGAGATCTTACTGAAGGGGAACTGAAAGGATGAGGGAAAAGCATACAGCAGAGAGGGGTAGGGAGGCAGAGCAACAAAACAAACCCTACCAGGCCAATTATCCCAGCCTGCCTCAGCCTGTGGCCCTGTGCCTCCTCTCCCTGTGCCCACTCCTGCTCCAGTATCCACACCCAAACTGGTTCCGTTTCCTTTGCCTGACCCAGTTACTCTGCTGCCACAGGGTCCCATAGACAAGCAGCACCACCCACCTCAAGCAGGACCTTTCAGCCCAGATGACAAAGCACCCCAAAGACCGGTGGCCCAGTGGGGCTGGGAGCCCAACCCCCAGCTGAAAACATGTAATGAGGGCCACACGGTGGGTGGGAGCATCAAAGAGTATGTGGAACAGATGATTGGGTCCATGGGGAGACAGGCTTGGTCAGTTTGAGAAGGCACTAGCAGAGATTAGAAAGGAAAAGGGGCTGAGGCAGGCTTGAATGGCAAAGCAGGGGCACAAGAAGGAATGGGAACAAGGGAGATAGGGGTGCCAGGGATGAGGATTGGGGATTGAAGGGTGAGTATGTGAACATCTTTGCCCTAGTTAGCAAAGATGCCATTTCTCAATATGATGAGAAAGAAAGCATTGAGAAGAAAGATATGGCAATGGCAGTGGTTCTTTTAGGAAAAAGGAGAAGGAAAAACACAAAAGGAAAAGCTGGAACTCGTGGTTGGTGGGTTTTACAACCTACATGGCAATAGTAGTGGAAAAGAAGATGGAATTAGCCATACTGTTGCTCACATATTTTCTGATCATCATGAAGGCATACAAGATGGGGAGGAATAACTGGCTACAATATGACAAACAGTTTCGCCAATGGATGGCCACATTTGGGATGTCAAATGGGATACCAAACAGTCTAATTTGTGGTTTGATTGTATAATGAGGTCAGGCAACAGTGAGGAGGACAGGGAAAAGAAGATGATGCTGGCACAGAAATGCTGCTGGGGCTACAACAGGGTGTTTTGTTCTTGAGCGCAATGTTATTTCTGCCACACATGTTCCAAATGTGGGGACACAACTGGTGTCCAACTTCAGAAGTACTTGGGTCCACCAGGGGACTGGAATCAATGGGACCAACTAGGGCAACCAGCCCTTTTGGGATGACCAGTAAGGTTTTGGGGTCAGCCCTGGGGGTCGCAGAGGGGCGGGGTTTGCAGGAGTGAGGGGTACCAGCAATGAGGAAGATACTATTAGGATGAGCAGCTGATTGATCATGAGTTCCAGGTGGCATGAACACCCCATTAATTTGAAGGCATTGGAAGATGGGCTGAAAGGGTACCCAGTAGAGATGGAGAAGTGGACCTAATTCACTCCATGAAGTGGAAAGTGGAGTGAAAGCAAATTCGCTGAGTGCTCCATAGCATAAGCGGAGTACTTCATGCTATTAATGGAGTATCGCCCGGTCCATTGAAAACAATGACTTGTGTTACTCCACCTTCCCAAACCACTAATCCACTAATTCTTAAGGTGAAGTAGAATGAAAACAATGTACTTTGCCTTACTTCACCTTATTTTAAGCTTCAAAGTTGAATTTTGCAGTGATTCATGGGATTTCAGATCATGATTGATCAGATTGCTCTGCACAGCCTCAGTTTGGGGTAGTGTGTGTAGGAAGCTGTAGGAGACAATCTGATCTAGGCGCTCTGTGATTCAAACCTTGTAAAGCTGTTAAAAAGCCTTTTGAGTCATTTTTTTTTGCTGAAACTTTAGTTCATCGATTATGAAACCCTCCTGTGCTCATATCATCGGCGTTTATTGTTTGTGTGTGTATTTTGAATGTTAATGTACAACATTCTGTCTGTGTACTGAGAGACAGTGGAAGTGTGCTTTGGGGAGGGGTGTATCTGTGGTGTAGGTAGATTAACTTGGAGAAAAAGACAGTGGTTTCTGTTTTGGTGATATTTTCTTGTATAACTGTGTTAATGTACACACAGTAATATTTTCAATAATTCTTGCCTTTTTTGCTGATTGTTGTGGTGCAGCAGTGCATATTTTTCGTTTGTTTAAAATATGTGGTTATATTACTGAAGTTTTCAATTTGCTATGCATTACTTAGTGTGTGTGTGAGTATGTTTGTGATGCGTGTCATCAAATCAGACACCTTTTATTATGCAACATAATTTCAGCAATGTGAACCTGCTATCCACTGCAGCTGTGTAATTTTTGTACTTCTTTGTGGTATCTTTACTGGTACTCATACTAGTGACTGACTTTTACGCAGCAGTGCAGTACACTGTCTCCCCCTCCGTGGCCCGCCCCTACCGGCGAAGATATTCTTTTCAGATTTGAATTTCTGATGGTGAGCACTGGTTAGGTGTTGTGCCTTTGCATCTGCATCTCTTCAGTGTGCAACGCAATCTTAATCTGTCTGTACATTTGCATCTCTTTAGGGCCCAATTTCCATCTCTAACTTAAGTCACAGTTGTTTCTTTGGCTTCCTTCAGAGTACTGGACAGGTGTGGTGCATAATTCAGCACAAACATTGTACTCATTAATATTTTTTTAAGTCAGTACCATCATCAGAGTCACTCATGATACAAATCACGTTCTTCATCATCACGGTCACAAATGCAGTCACAAATTATGATTTACGATCACGTCACGAATCACAACAGAAATTTTTTACTAGTTACTTTGATGTATTGTAAGCCTGTTTTGCAGTAGCTCTGCATGCTTCACTACCACTGTTGTACTCATTAATGAGTGTTTTTTAAGTCAGAGTTTTGTACACACCTCATTGGGGCCGGTGAAGTACAGCAATAGGCATTTGCTTTTCTTTATCATCACGGTCACAAATCATGATTCTGATTACATCACGAATCACAACATTAATATTTTACTAGTTACTTGGATGTATTGTAAGCCTGTTTTGTAGTATCTCTCAGGCTTCACCACCCACCATTGTACTCATTAATAAGTGTTTTTAAGTCAGGAGTTGGACAGTGTCTGCAGTACATACACAGACTGGCAGAAAACTGCATCCATGCGGTTAAGCGCAGTATCTTCCACTGCTCAGAATACATACAAAAGCCAACAAAAAATAGGGCATAATTATATACAAGGTTTGGGGATGGTGGAGAATACATTTTATAACACAGCAAGGAAGGTGTG
The DNA here is from genome assembly GCA_016271365.2 of Neoceratodus forsteri. Classification (NCBI taxonomy): domain Eukaryota; kingdom Metazoa; phylum Chordata; order Ceratodontiformes; family Ceratodontidae; genus Neoceratodus; species Neoceratodus forsteri. The sequence continues at coordinate 1,236,295,131 of CM057453.1, read as the reverse complement.
GGGGCACATGGTGTGAGGAAAAAAAAAACTAATGTGGGATCCCATGGTGATCTAGCAGCAGTTCCAGCATGGACATCATTTGCAACTGATGTCCCTCTATGTAAGAAAAATAAAATTTACAGAAAGAACAAATTAAGTAAAAAGAGCACAGACAGAAAAGACAAAAAATGTAGCTTTTAAAAAGCTGTTGGGTCTAAATCAAACGAAATCTCCTCCTCGTTCTGATCTCAAAGTATCAGCAGTCACAAAACATACTCCTCTCTCTCCGTCTGCAGGAGAAAGTAAAAGTGTCTGCTTATGATTCACTTTCTTCCTGCCTAGCTAAGAGCATGTGACTTATAGTACTGTAAGCCATGCGATGTGTGGGAACTGCCAAATCTGAAACACCAAGTGGATCACTTAGAATCATAATGAGGCGTGAAGTCCATTAAAAACAATGACTTCACCTTACTTAGCATTGTGATTCCACCTTAGCATGATAGTGGTAATGACAAGGCGGAGTGAGCACTTTGCATTGCCCACTCGGCATAGCTGAGTGGCAACACAAGGTGACCACTTCATGTTCACTTCGCCATGGAATTTAAATTCACTGCATCTTAAGTACCGGACATAAAGGCAGCCTGTACCTTGGCCAACGGATTCTGGGTGGGGGGGTTAACTTATTATTCCAGGGACAGCGAAAGGGACCAAGGCCAGTAATCTACATTCAATAAGGGAAAAGAGGAAATATTACTCACAAAATCCAAAAGAAAACAGCGCAGTGAGGGTTAAGGGGCATTTCAGGCCAAGAAGCAGCCTGGAGAGTTTCGGTCATTCATCATTTATCATTCCCAGTGGAGGGTCGGTTAATGATTATGTAACTGAGGAGGACTGCAAGATGTCTTCGTCACACTGGAGGAAGCGTGCAGGTGATTAGGGTGACCAAGGGGCGTGGCTTGCCAAGACAGCTATTGAGGCAGCATTTAGGCTGCTATCAGTGTGTCCGAGGACTAGGAGTTACTTGATTTTCATGTGGACAAGCAGTACTATTTTGACAAAGCCATGCCCATGGGTTGTTCTATCACCTGTGCCACATTCGAAATGTTTAGCACCTGGTTTGCAATGGACCTTTCAATAATGATACAGTTTCAGGGCAGTGATACCCTACTTACACAATTTTTGCTAATTGGTCAGGGTAGGAAGGAGACAAAATGTATGCTGGGTTGCTTCCAGGAATTCTGTCAGGAAGTAGGTGACCCTCTAGCCCCCAAAACCAAGGGCCCATGTTGCAGGATCAAATTTTGGGGATAGACAGACACAGAGGTGGAGGTATTCCACCTACCAGCCACAAAAATTGAGACACTGCGGCAGCTGCTCCAGGATATTAAGGGGTGCAGGAGGGTACAGTTAAGGCAGGCCCAGCAGTTGGTGGGACACCTCAATTTGGCCTGCAGGGCAGGTGGCACAGGATGTATGTGTATACGGCACCTAGCATGGGCAACCAGGCGCACATTGAGGCCCCACCATTGAGTGGATATTTCAAAGGCACACATGACAACATGGGATATGGGAGCAGTTCCTTAGAGATTTCAATGGGAAAACATTCTGGCAGGATGAGTGGGTTTTAATACTGATTTGGAATTGTACACGGACACTGATGGGGGCCTGGGGATGGGGGCCTATTTTAGGGAAAGTAGTGTGTTCACAGGCATTGCCTGCAGAATGGAAACCTGGGTATCCCAAGGGACATTACATTTTGGAAATTTTCCTATCTGAGTTTGCACACTGCTGTTGGGGAAGAGCTGAGGAACTAAAAGTCAAATTTTGGTGTGATAACGGGGGCAATGGTTGAGGTGCTAAATAGAAAGGGGGCATCAGAGTGTGACAAAGGGTGTTAAAGACAACTGGTACTTCAGGGTTTATGGCTTAACCTCTCTCTTTTAGAGTGAAGCCTATAGATGGGGTTCAGAATATGATACTGACAGTCTCTCCATCTGCAGTTGGATAGGTTCAGAGCCATCGCCCTGAAAGCAGAGGCAAAAGAGACACCAGTGCCAGTGGACATTTGGGAGATTGGCTGGAGGGAGCCTAGTTGTTGTTCTATAACTCTTGGTCACCCAGAACATTAAAGGCCTATGAAGGGTCATGGAAAGCATTTCAGGCCTTCAGAGAGGGTCAAGGCTTAGGAGGTAAGTGGAATGGTTTCCAAGGACCAAGTAGGCAGGTTTGTGGTGGATGGGTGGAAAAGAGACATGGCACAGGAACTATGAGGGTGCACCTAACAGCAATTAGTATGGTTTGCAGCATAAAGAGGTGGCAAGAACCCTGTGAGGGTATGCTAGTAAGGATGATGATGCAGAGGTGGATATGGTTTAAGGGAGGGCTATAGATAAGAGAAGGCCAGTATCTAAAACCATTTAGGAGTGGATTATGGGGATATGCAGGTCAGAATATGAGGGCACACTGTTTACAGCCATCTTTGCAGACATGTTCCTTGGAGCATTTTGGGTAAGTGAGGTGGTAGGACGGGGTCAAAAGAAGTGATGAAGGTGCTGCAATGGGAAGAGATAAATTATGGTATACCTGATGAGGTCCAAGATGGATCAGGAGGATAGGGTCTAGAGTAGTTTTAAGACAGAATGAGAATCAGGCCATTTGCCTGGTGCAAGTTCTGTGTGTATACACATCAGGGCAATCCACCAAGAAGGGGCCACTATTTGTGCATATGGATGGAAAACTAATGGACAGGAGTCCAGGTGCTGGTCCTGATGAAGAAGAGAATGGGATTTATCGGAGGAGCCAGGTGTTTCTCCACACAGCGTTCAGAATTGGGGCAGCCTCAGTAGCTGTAGAAAAGGGAAGTCTGAGGTGGAGATAAAGGAGGTGGGGTGGTGGGCCTCAACTTGTTAAAGAGGTATGTGAGAAGAATTAAATAACTCAATAACTAACACTGTCTCTTTTTCTTTTGCAGGAACAGCGGTACAGTGGGGGTTAGAAAGATGGGTTTTGGGAAGGGGCAGAGATGGAATGGGCATCCTAGGCAAAAAGGAGGTGGGGGTAGGTTTTGTGCAGGAGAATAATACATAGTCCTGTCTCATCATTATGTTGTTTGATTAAACAGGTAACAGGAGGCAGCAGTAGATTTGGATCTGTGGGCAGTCCTTCATATTTTCGGCCAAGAGGAGAGGGCAAAGAGTGGGGATGGCTGAGCCAGGACCTGAGGAAGTGTGGGATAACATGGAAAGGAGTCAGAGGGATGAACTGGAACCGTCTTTTACCAACCCTGTGGGAGATGAGAGATGATCAGCCAGAGCCGGACATGATAATTATCCATCTCGGAAGGAATGATTTGGGACCAGGACCTGGCTCAACATATTGTACTGTATTAAAGGGACATTATGAAAATATTGGAATGGTAGCCAGGGTCACTTTGGTTTAGTCGAGCATGGTTCCCAGGTGAAACTGGTGGAATGCCCACAGCCACAAGGCATAGAAACATTGAAACATAGACTTTGACGGCAGATAAGGACCACTCGTCCCACCCAGTCTGCCCATTTCATACCTATTGGATAAGCTGCAGATTCTAGTTAACCAACAGCTTACTTCCTGCAACCCCCATTATAATTGCCTTATGTCTGTCCCATGCATGTTTGAATTCCCCACTGTTTTAGAACCACAACCTCTCCAGGAAGGTGGTTCCATGCATCCACCATTGTCTCTGTGAAAAGAATTCCCTCACATTACCCCTGAGTTGTCCCCTCTATCTTTAAATTGTGCCCCTTGTTCTTGCAATCTCTTTTCTGAAAGATGCCACCCTCCTGGATTTTGTTGATTCCCTTGAGGTACTTGAAAGTTTCTATCATGTCCCCCATCCTCCTTTCATCAAGGTATACATATTAAGCTCTCTCAGTATCTCTTCATATGGTTTCTGATGCAGACCCTGCACCATTTTAGTTGCCCTCCTCTGGACTGCTTCCATCCTGTCTATGTCCTTGCATAGATGGGGTCTCCACAACTGCGAGGTACTCAGATGGGGTCTCACCAACTGTCTGTACAGAGGGATAACCACTTCCTTTTTCTACTTGTGATGCCCCTCAATATGCATCCAGTATCCCCCAACTCTCCTTACTGACTTTTCACATTGCTTACCCACCTTTAGGTCATCTGATATGATTACCCAAGTCCCTTTCCATTATTCTTGTTGTTAGTACCTTCCTTGCCATTGTGTACTCTTCTCCTGGGTTTTGTTTCCCAGGTGCATTACTTGCACTTCTTTGCATTGAATCTAAGTTGCCATACATCTGACCATTCCTCCAACTTTGCCAAGTCACTTCTCATCCTTTCTACCCCCACTGTGTATCAACTCTGTCACAGATCTTTGTGTCAGTTGCAAAGAGGCATACCTTTCCTTCCAGACCCTCTGCAATGTCACCTATAAAGATGTTAAAGAGGACTGGACCCAGTACTGAGCCCTGAGGTACTCCACTAGTAACCCCCTTTCTTTGGAAAGAGTTCCATTCACTATCACCTTCTGTGTCCTGTTGTGCAGCCAGTTTGCTACCACGCTAAAACCCTGGGACCCACTCCCAGGTTGACTAACTTGATTATTAATCTTTTGCAGCACTGTGTCAAATGCCTTGTAAAGTCTAGGTAGCCATATCCACAGCCCCTCCCTGGTTTATTACTTTGGTCACCCAGTCAAAGAATCAATTAGATTTGTCTGACATTGACCTTCCCACTGTGAGTCCATGGTGCTTTGGGTCTGTGCCCGCTGACCTCTAGGTACTCAACAATTCTTTCTTTCAAGAGTGACTGCATCATTTTCCCTACCACTGAGGTCAAACTAACAGGTCTGTAGTTTCCTGCTTCTGCCTTGCTCCACTTTTTGTGAAGAGAGATCACATCTACCTCCTCCAGTCCTCAGGTACCACCCATCCTTTTCATTTCATTTCATTCTTTATTTTATAAGGAGCTTTTCTTATAACCAGCGCCTTTACAGTATATAAAACAATAAATAGAAAAAATTAAAACTAACATAAATCATTAAAAGTTATACTAAAAGATATGTCTTCAAAGCTCCTTTAAAGCTTTGGACAGTTTAGACAATTCGCACCTGACGGTGAGAATTCCACAGGGTTGGGGCCATAAAAGCTAAATGATCTTGCCCTGAAGTTTTTAAATGGACCCTGGGAATCTCTAGCAATCCCTCATCAGTGGACGGAGAGAGTGGGAGGACAGTAGGGACAAAGGACTCTTTCAGGTAAGTAGGTCCCTGATCATGTAGGGCTTTATAGGTCAGCAGACCGACCTTGAAGGTGATTCGCCAGAAAACTGGCAGCCAGTGCAGTCCCGAGCACAGGCATTATATGACTGGACCTAGAAGATCCAGTTAACAACCTGGCTGCCGCATTCTGCACTAGCTGCAGACGGCAGTTCAACCCCGGTAGCCCAGGTAAAGGCCATTGCAATAGTCAAGGCGGGAGAGTAGCGAATGCATGGATCGGCGTTGGAAGATCCTCTGGAGGAACCAGGTGCTTCATCCAGCGATATTCCTCAGGTGATAAAGGAAGTTTTGACTACAGCTGACACCTGGGATTTAAAAGTCAGATGGTCATCAAATACTACACCCAGATTCGCACCTTGTCTGAGGTCATCAGCTGACGCCCCCAAGCCATAAGCCTGAGGCAGATCCAGCTAACAAACCCACCTCTCCGACCCTTGTCCATGACCAACACCTCAGTTTTTTCAGGGTTTAACCACAGCCAACTCCATTCATCCAGTTTTGGATCTCAGCAAGGCAGTTATTAAATACCGAAAAGGCAGCATCCTGGCCGGGCACAAAGACATATACAGCTGGTATCATCTGCATAGCAATGAGAAACCCAAACCGTATCGTCTAATCCTCCCATGATTTGTCCGTATCATCATCCTCCCATGATTTGTTAAAAGTATGGTCAGTGGTGTCACTGGGTCCCCCATAGTTCTTTTTAGGATTCTGGGATGAATCCCATCAGGCCCCATGCTTTGTCCACCTTGAGTTTAGGAGTTCTTTCAGCATTCTTTCTTCTGTAAATGGACTGGTGTCAAACCCCTACCCAGAGTGCTTCTATTGTTTGGTTTAGGTAACTCCTCTTCTTCTTTGTGAATACTGAGTAAAAGTATTCATTCAGTATCTCTGCCTTTTCACTGTCTCCTCTGCCCACTTCCCTCTCCTTTATTAATCTTCACTATCCCTCCCTTAGCCTTTCAATGCTCCCTAATGTACCTATAAAAGTGTCAGTGGCTCAGTAGGTAGCACACTCGCCTCTGAGGCCGGGAGATCTGAGGGCTGTGGGTTCAGTTCCCCATCTGGCACTTGGGTTAATGTCCAGTACTGACACTGTAGTGCAGCATGGAGAGGGTGCTGCACTTCTGAGGTGCCATCTTTCAGATGAAACATTAAACCGAGGTCCCATCTGCCTGGATTGGTGGTAGTTCAGGTGAATGTTAAAGATCCCATGGCACTTATCGAAAAGAGTAAAGGGAATTTCCCGATGTCCTTGCCAAATTTCCCTCATTCACTAAAAATATCACCAACAGCTTAATCTGGTTGAAGGTCAGTTGGCATTCATCTGTATCCCCTCCCGGGTCTTGCCTGAAAATAGGCAGAATTTGTCTAGTGCACTTACCGGTCAACAAAAACGAAATAAATAAAATAAATAAAAGTTTATCCCCCTTCTTAACTGAGTTGGCTATCTTTTCCTCGATTTGGGCCTTTGCTATTCTGACTACCTTCCCCACTTCTTTCTGCTTTAATTGATACAGTTCCCTATCGTGCTCCTTCTGTGATTCCTTATACTTTTTGAATGCTGCCTTTTCTCCTTAACCTTCCCTGTCACCTCTTTTGAGAACCATAGTGGTTTTTACTCCATTTGTTTTCTTTATTTGTTTCACAAAAGGCTTGTTGCCTCCATCATGGCAGTTTGATTTTTCTCCATTGTTCTTCACCCTCCTTCCTGCCCATTTGTTAATGCATTCCTTAGGCACTCACCCATTTGCCAAAGTCAGCCCTTCTAAAGTCCAATATCCTTGATTTTGTATGGCTTGTCTCCATGGTTGTGATTACTGTGAACCACACTGTGTGGTGGTCAGTTGCTCTCAGATGGCTACTGACTTCTAAATCTGTGATCCTCTCTCCATTTGAGGTACCAGATCTAATATTGCTCCTCTGAGTGGGTTCCAACAATAGCTGTATAAGGCATGCCACCTGTAGGGCATCGAGAATGACCCTGCTCTTGGATGTGGCAGTAGTACATGTTGTCCAGTTAACATCTGGCATATTCAGGTTACCCATCAACAGCATCTCCCTTTTCAGCCATTTTGAGAATATCCTCTATCATTATCTTGTCCATTTCCTACCCTTGAGATGGGGGTCTGTATACAACCCTGTGCGGATTGTGATGACATTTCCTGTCTCAAGGTAACCCACAGTGCCTCTTGTCCTCCCCTTTACTTTTTAGTTCTGTAACTTTGATCCCTTCCCTTATGTAGAAACTACTCCACCTCCTGTTTACCCTCCCTGCTCCTTCTGTAGATTGTGTACCCTGGGTATGTTGACATCCCAGTCATGGTTCTCTGTGTACCATGTCTCTGTGACTGCCACAGTATCCAAGTGTTCCTCTTCCATCAGGGCTACTAGCTCAGGAAGGCCATCGATAAGGCACAGGCGTGCATGAACCACAGAGCTGGGGCCTTGTTTAGACAGATGGGTGGCAGAGTCATACATAGGGGATTGAGGAACATGAGGTTGAGCTTTCAAGGGGATGGGTGCACCTTTTGTATGGGGACATATCTATTCAATTCCAAGATAGCTGACTGTATTGAAGCATGGAGGCAAGAGAAGAATGTCTAGAACATAAGGAAGGCCTGCCATCCTGTGCAAGCTGGAGAGCAAGCTAGTGGGAAAAATGAAGTATGGGGGAGGGAAAAGGAGGAGGGAGGGACAGAGCAGACCTACAATGCTGCACAGATTAGATGACCTGAAGAAGGGTGCTATTTGAAAATATGTAAATGATAATAACAATTGAAAATTTTGATTAAATTGATTGCCAATATGAGCACCCAAAAGTACAGCATCTGAGTGGTTTGTTGGAGGAAAATCTGGGAACAATGTGGTTTGCCTGTTTAAAGGCAGACTTGTTTGTTCCCAGGGCTCCATTCAACAAAAGGGGTGCTCGGGAAGAAGGATGGGGCTGGGGAAAGGGGCTTTGGAAGAATAAAAGGCAGCTGGTTTTAGGAGATATAAGGGGCCAGGTGACCTCACAGAAGGGGTGGGGCTTCTGGAAGTTGTGTTGATTCTGATTGGATGGAAAGGAGGAGAGAGAGAGAGAGCCTCAGGGGCACTTAAGGCAAGGTCAAATGGGTCAAGAGCTCAATAATTTTGCTCCTTTTAGATTCTTCCTCAGCCTATGCTACAGATGAAAAGGGATGAGAGAATGGGGTCCCTGCACCAAAGGTGGATGGTGGTCTGGGAGGGCCATGGTTATTGGGTGACCAGATGAAGGTGGATGTCTGGTCTAGGAAGAGCATATCGGATGAAAAGGTGAGGGGGATGGAGGATGGGGGAGGGGAAAAGAGGGAGGGGAGGGCAGGTGGACCTACAAGGCCACACAGATAGGATGACCTGAAGAAGGGTTCTATTGTACACTGGCACCCTGAGAAGAAAGGAAGAATGAGAAGAGACCCCCATGATGTACATCTGGGCAGGAAGGAGATAATGGAAAAAGATGGAGGCTAAAATGTGTATGTGTTGTATCTATAAAAGGGAATGAGTAAAAACAGTGGGAAAGAAATGATGATGAGATGTATAATAAACTGAAACAATATGTGATAACAGATTTTGAAAATATGTAAATGATAATAACAATTGAAAATTGTGAATAAATTGATTGCCAGTATGGGCTCCCAAATGTACAGCATCTGATTGGTTTGTTGGAGGGAAATCCGAGAACAATATACTACGATATAATATAATTTGATACTGCATATGAGAAGTTAATATAATTTGATATAGAAACATAGAACATAAAATTGTCATCAGAAGATGGCCAATTGGCCTATGCAGTCTGCCCTGTGCCATACCTAATCACCATGATTGAACCACTTCAGGTCACTCCTTTTCCTTACCCCTTTTCTCTCCTGTGGTAAACCCTTCTAAATGCATGAGTCTATCCCAACCCTGATTAACTCTAACCATTGTTTTTGAACAGACCACCTCATTGGGCAATCTGTTCCATTTTTCCACCTTGCTCTCCGAAAAATGTTACCCCCCACCACCACCACCACCAATCACTTTCCATGTGTTGCAATATGTTTGTGTTTACACTGGAGGTGAACAGCCCATTGCTGACAACTTTATTAATCCCTTGCAGAAACTTAATTGTCCCCACTACCTACTGGCCTTAACTTAAGTACCTTTTCATGTCCAAGGCCACCGCTTTATAGCAATTACATTAATGAAATTCTGTTTTCAACACTTGAAATTCCAGGAACTGGTGATTGTAAATCTAATGTCTGGATTTTACTGAGATTCTATTGCCATTCTTGTAATATGTATATAAATAATCTGAATAAAAGAAGACTTAATATACAGAGCATTAAATTAAGCAAATTGTGAATAGTCCAGGAAACAATGTTAAGAAAAATAGAAGTTGTGTAAATTTACTAATCTGGTATAAAATGCCAAATTCTGGAAAATTCTTTGTTTCTACTGATGTGCAGACAGTCAACATTTTGGAAATTTACTGGGTTTTCCAGTAAACACCGAAACCAATGGCCTTGTTGACAGTATGGCATGTAATTTTGCATTTGGTGGCTGTTCTCCATGATCTCCACTCTGTATTTGTTTTTGTTTTTCTGGTGTGGATTTCAGAACTTCATGCAGTACCCTAGGTGTAGACTTACCAGAGATCTGCACAGGGGCAGTATTGCCATCGCACACCTACTGTCTATTCATTGCTAAATCATTTGCATAATTCTGTTTGTCTTGCCCACTGCCTTATTGCATTAACCAGTGTTTCATGTTTGTCAGATATGATAACCCAAGCCCTTTCCTCCCGTATCTGTTCTTTTCTCACACCACCCTTCCAGTATTCCATTCTCAGTTTCTTTGATCCCATAACATTTCACTTCATTGAACATAACATAACCTGCCATAGCTTGGACCCCTCAACCTCCCCCAAATCCTTTGTCAATATCTTTATGCTCTTGTCCTCTACATAAGATTTTGTGTCATCCACAAAAAATCGTATCTTGCCCTGTAGTGTTCACCAATATCACAAATAAAATAGCACCAACCACAATGCATTCCATACCTTGCAGTATTACTGAAAAATGCTGCAGTATATTTGCAGAGAACAGTGTAATTCAATGGCAATTAAGCCTTTTGTCCTATAGTATTTTGTGACATTACATTTACTGCAAGGTAATGCATTGCATCCTGGCCGGTATCCACTGTATGTTTAACAATACTAGTCCTAGAACTGAGCCCTGCTTTCCCTGCTAATGATCTCCCTTTCCTCTGAGAATTCCCAGCCAGCACCACCCTCTGAGTCCTCTCTTCTAGACAATTTCTAACCCATTTTACTGGTGTCTACCCTACTCAATGCCCATACCCATACCCAGGCCTACCAGTTTTTATCCAGTCTGACATGTGGAATGCAATGAAATGTCTTACCTATATCCAGGTACAGTATGCCCACAGTCTGGCACTTATCAATGCCCTAATACAAACATACGAACATACAAAATTTGCCAGCAGATAAAGGCCTAGTGGTCTATCAAGTCTGCTCTAATGTGCAGCTAGCACCCTTATTCTGCAACTGCCCCTCCCTTCCACCCTTCCCCTTCATTAAACCTCCCCTTGTCCTGTCTCATCCCCTTTGAAGCATTCCACTGTTCTACTGTGTAACACTTCTGCAGGTAATGCATTCCACCCAGCCATCATCCTTTCTGTAAAAAGTGTATCCTCATCTCCCTCCTGAACCTTCCTCCTCCAGTCTCATATCATGGCCCCTAGTGTCCCTCCCTCCCTTACTTTGAACGGTCCCTCTGTACCTGTCTTGTTTATTCCTTTCATGTATTTAAAGGTTTCAGTCATGTCCCCCTGTCCCTGTAATCACACAATCAAAACTGTCCATTAGGTTCATCTGGCAAGATCTCCCATGAACTTGTGCTGTTACTTTCCTGTACCCCATTTAACACAAGAACTCAACAAACCTTTTCTTAATCTATCCTTCCAATAATATGCCAACTATTGAGGTCAGACCTGTTGGTAATTTTCTAAATTATCCCTGCTTCTGCTGTTGTGTATCGGCACCATGTTATCCACCTTCCAATCATTTGGTACCTCTCCTGTTTCCTGCAAACAGTTGAAGAGGTTTGACAGTGGTGCTGCTAGCAGTTGTGCAATTTCTTTTAGTACCTTGGGTGCAGACCATCTGGACCAGGAATTTCTCCACTTCTAATGACCTCAGACCTTTGCTAATCCTATCTATCTCTATACTGTAGCTCCAATATCCATGTCAACCCCTCACTTCCTGGGCTTTATCCTACATTGTCAAAATGGTCCCTTTTCACTGACCTTAAAGACTAAACAGAAACACTTATTCAGTATGTCCGCTTTGCCCTTATCACTGACCTCCCATGCCTCCCACTTTATTTGACCTGAAAATCCAGTCCTTGGTCTTCTGTTTCTTCCTAATATAGTGAAAGAAAGCCTTGTCCTCCTCTCTAGCACACTATTAATTTTAATTGTAACCATTCTATTCACCTGGCCCATCTATCTGTTCGTTTCCTTTACTTTATATAAATAAACCTCGATGTCCACATTTGATTGGCTGGCATTATGGCATTTGAACCCCCCTCCATCATTGGGTCAGCAACCCTATTTTGTGTATCAAATAGGCTTTCTTCATAAGTCACTCCAAAATTTAGGGCACTCACCAGCAAAATAGAGACATTGACTCCAACCTCTTTAATGAAGTTTGAGTTCATTTTATTAAGTAAACAAATAAATGACTGCACCACAGAGTGCGTATACCCACTTTTGTGGTGCAGTCTTTCATTTGTTTACTTAATAAAATAAATTGAAACAATAAAGAGATGGAAGGCTACTTCTCTACTTTGCTAGGGAGTGCCAAATTTGGAATGTCTTATGTGATGTTTTTCGTGAGCACCACCACCCCAGTGTGCACTTTTTGGACTTGTGTTAGGCTTTCTTCTTTCTCTGTGTTTCCACCTTCCTTATGAAAAGGCTAGTCACCACTACAATTCCTTCCTGTATAATACTCCACCACTGTCTTCCCATCATCTCCTTTCACCCATTGTAGTCTGCCTCTGAATTTTTCCCTCATCCTACCAACATCCTCCTCCTGAAGTCCAGTAGTCTGGCCTTGGAGTTTGTATGATTGATCTACAGCATTATGCCAAACCATACTAACCTGTAATTATTGTTCTAAGAGTTTCATTTACAGTAATCTCTCTGACAGTCTCCTTGTTGGTAAGGACCAGGTATAGGATCACTCATCACTTGTTGATTCACTAATGTACTGCAAAGGAAGCCATCCTGAATTGCTTCTACCAGTTTCTGGCTCCTGGTGCTTGATATTCCAATCAGTGTCTGACATGTTGGTGTTGTCCTTCACCAGCACTACCTCTCCCAATTGTGCAGCTCTCACAATGTCTTTCCTAGTACCCTGTCTTAAAGGGGCATGGGAATCCTAGACAGACATACATTTAGATTGGAAAATTTGGAGGATAGTGTTAATGTAGTCAGCTGTAGGAATGGAGGGCCAATCAGTTGAATGAGCAGAATGTGCATGGAGAGCAGACAAGTATACTGATTTGAAGGAGAAAATGTAGATGTTGTTATGGGACATTTTGGTCAGTGAATCTTACCATGCAGTGGACCATACAATGGTTACTAAGGGCATCAGGTAGGGTGCCAACACCTACACGATCACACAAAGATAATTGGATTTTTTTCTTTCTTTTTGTTAACCAGGTAGGTTCACTAGACAATTAAGTGCCTTTTTCAGGCACAACCTGGGAGGTTACAAGGGTCAGGGTTAGCCAAAAAAAGTACAAATACAGTACAGGTATAGTACATGGATACACAGATTACATAACATTTGTATGGATAAATAGGATATTCAAAGATTATAAGATGGTGAGATATTGGTCGAACACTTGTCCCAATAGGGTAGATCTAAAGAATTAGCATTGCTATTTGCAGTAATCTTTCAGGAATCTGTCCAGGTAGATGTAGTACCAGAGAACTGGAAAGTGGATAATGTGATCCCTTTTATGGCTGTGGGTGGAGCCTACAGCCATATCGCTTAGCTTGGAAAGGAGTTTCGTGGAACACATTTTTTAGTAGTGTTCAATGTATCCTTCCATAACACTGCAAATCCCTAAGACAGGAAAAAATACTCCCTTCTTTCTGTTTGGAATTATGGACACAGAACTCAAAGCTGCTTTCCTATGAGAGCACATGTCACACTTTCCAAACAAATCTAAATATCTTTAAAATTATTCAAGGTGTGCAAAAACAACTAGTGTGAAAGCTGTTCAGGATAAAAAGACCTTTCACATCAGGGTAGTCACTAATCTGAATTCATTATATTTTAAAAATATGATCTTCCAAACAAACTCATTTTTTTCTCTCAGAGTGAACACAATAGGAGTCATGGCAAACAAAATGTAAATATCTCAGAAAGTATACAAGTTACCAATATACAAACAACATAAAAGTTATTCAAAACAAAATGATCGTTCACATGAGGGTAGTCACTAATCTGAATTATTAGATTTTTTAAATATAGCCATCTGAAAGGTGAAAATTGTGAAGCAAAATGAAAATTCAGATAATCAGATGGCCATAGTTTAAAAATATAATTAATGCAGCATAAAATAAGCTCATTTGAAAGGTTGTTTTGTCCCGAGCAACGTCTATAGGATGGTTTATGTAATGTATACTTTAGAGATATTTACATTTGTTTGCCATAACTCTATTAAACTTATAACAGCCTCATTTCTGTAAAGACACTACCCACTTTAAGTGCAATGAGACCAGACCATCTTGCTATGCCTAATTTAACAGTAGATCATCATGACTTACTAGTACTTCAATGGAATTCTTTAGTGCTTACCAGTTTGAAACAAAATGATCTGCTTATTGGGATCACATTGGATATTTTCAGGGTGGGATCATGTTAAATCTTTTCAGAACAAAAGCAGCAGATTAATTTTAGTAATTATTAGCCAGCAATATCCTATGGGATCTATACGTGAAGCTGACAATGACCAGATAGAAGGAAGAAGGAAGACAGAGATGAAAACTATGGCTATGTGTAAAACTTGCAAGCATCTATGCTGCAACACTGATTTTTTCATTTATTATGTCCTCTTTGGCAACTTCTGTTATTAAATGCATTCAATGTATAGTCTACTAAATCTTGACCTTGGGATAACTCTTGAATGACTCCTAAATAAGTTTTAAGCCATTCCCTTTATGGGAGGTCAAGATCTGTACAGGAGTTCAAGTGTTATTTTTCATATTTTTTACAATATATTTCGACAGTAAAAGTGTGGAAAATAGAAAAGTATGTACAACTAATCTCCTATGCATTTTCAACTCATAGAAGTTAATATTTATGCAAAATAAACCCAACATTTATACAGTTTTGTTCAAAAGTTATTTTATTCTAAATATTATTGGACTGTTGAGTGTTATTTTTCATGTTTTTACAAATTTTCAAAGTAAAAGTGTAGAGAAATATAAAAGTGTGTACAACTAATCCCCTATGCATTTTTAACTCAGAGAGAAGTTAATATTTGTGCAAAATCAAACCCAAAGTGTATACAGTTTTTGTTCTAAGGTAATTTTATTCTAAATCTTATTGTACTATTGACACACTGAGCAAAGAAATGTTTAAATAAAACAAATTAAATACTCCAGGATTGGGAGGTCATTAAAACTGCAAAAGGTCAAATTATGAAACCCTAAATGAACTCATTAAGACCATTCTTCTTAGTGTGTAATTATAAGAACTACCTCATGAATCACTCTCAACAAGTTAGGATTGATAATGTCCTATCTGACAGTAGACCCAGTCACTCCTGTGTGCCCCAGGACTCCATTCCGGGCCCCATTTTATTCAGTTTGTTTCTAAACAGGCTCCCGCTCACCAATAGCTATCCAATTCTGCTCTATGCAGATGATGCAGTCCTTTATACAAGTGACCCTGATCCTTTACCTTGGAACACAAGCTACAAGACAGCTTTATTACAGCTGAAAGATGGTTCAGAGAACAAAACTCATTATGAATAAAAAAAAAAACAAGACCTTGCTGTTTTCCAGTCCCCAGAATAAGCATCATTCACACACCCTCAATATAACAAATGAGTTTGGAACTGCATTGTAACTCATCCAGCATTTTGGATATTTGGGTCACTCTAGACAGCATGATGTCATATTCCTACCACATTGAAAATGTTGCAAATGCTGTCAACATCTGCATTGGCTTGCTTCATAGACATAAAAGTCTTACCCTGGAGGCCCTAAACCTCTATCCAGAGTACAGTGGTCTCTTTTGTTGACTACAGCATAGTAGTCGTGGCTCAGCTACAGACACAGCCCTCCACAATATAAATGTCACTCTAAATAAAGCCTGTCAACTGTTAACTGGCTCCACATGACTCACACATACGTATGACCTATATGATCAGGCTAACTGGCTCCAGTTCACAGATTGGCTCAGGTTCCAAACGCTCCTCCTGGCCAAGAAAGTGTGTCTAGGCCTCAAGCCACTGGGCATCCAGAAGCTCCGCACTCCTATGAAAACAGCCATTCCACCAGAAGCTCAGATAGCATGGCCTTTAAAATTCCTAGGTGTCACACCTCCTTTGGTTAAAGAGCTTTTGCCCACTGTGCTTCCAAATGGATTAATAATCTTCTTCCTGCCATCGCTCTATAACAGTATTAGGCTCCTTCAAAGTGAGCTCTGAAAACATCTCAGTGCTAATGCCAGCTGTGACTGCTTCCTTAGCCCTTCAATTGCTATTTTACTTCATGCCTAGGCAGCACTCCCCTTGTGACCACATGGCCCTTAGTGTCCTGCACTTCTTGTTTTCTCCTGTCCTGTGTCTTACTCCTTCTTCTATCAAACTCCCTCTTACACCACCCCTCTTTTCTCCTACAATCTTCTCCATCTGCCTTCAGCCCAACCCTGAAAAATGCTTCAACAAGGCCTTCCTGGACTGATGTTTCTACTTCCTCAGTGGGTGTGGCTGCCCTGGGCTGCTATAATCCCTGTACAATGTCTTCCAGCCTGACAATACAGACTGTTGCAGTACTCTCTTTCTGCCTTTCAGGCACTCCAGTTTGAGCTGTCCTCTCCCTTAAACTGCCTTAACCCTCTCAGATACTATTTGTGCTTATAATAGCCTGTTGACTTAGTCCACTGTCTTTGTCATCATGTTTATATTTAGATTTATATATAAACTCCTATTTGTTATTAGTCTGCACTTACAGTTCTACTGTATATCTATAGGTCTTTTTTTTAAATCACTAATAATGTAATTTGACGTGGAAGCTATGTAATGAGCTTGTTCTCAAAGGTGTTAATCCATGATCACAATAAATAAATAAAATAAATAATGAATTAAAGCCATTTGAATATAGACCTACAATTATACAACCATTGTGACACATATTTCTAGGATCAGAGGAATGGTGCAAGTCTGCCAAAATCCTGGTGATTTCACTGCTTCAATGTTTCAGTGTGCATGAATCAAACCAAAAAACCCCACAATTTCATCTAAAAAAACAATTATATATTATTATATTTGATTTAACCTGAAAATACAAAATAGCAATAAGGAAATAAAGCAATCAAGATGAGATTTCAGAGTTCTCCAACCACACATTGAAGCCGAGCCATAATAAAGGTTTCTATCCTCTTCAAAGCAATTGTATTTTATTTTGTTATATTTAATATTCTGTATCTAAGTAGACACTAGAAAAAAAAGTTTATTGGGTGTTTGAAAACAGGCAAATGCAGGAGGAAGTCAAAAGACAGTATTGGTTGTTGGGGCTAGTAACAAGTAAAGGAGCTAACTTGACCACTCCAACGGGGCCACCCACTGACACTACTGACCGCTGGTGGGTACTGGTAGCAGAGGAGGAGCTGGACAAGTGCTGCAAGCAGTCAGTGTAAGAGAAGGAGGAGGGGATGGCAGGCTACCTGTTATAGTCCAGCTCTTGTTTTAAATCCCTGGTGGTACCAGAGTGGATGCAGCAATCATCTGTGCAGTAGCCCTCCATCTTTAGGAATTAAGGGACTCCATTTAGCAGTCCTGTTGTATTCAAGCAGGCTTGAGTTCCATTACAGCAACAGGTCCGATTAGAGCCCAAGACCCCAACTCTGCTACTTGTACAGGACTGACTGCTTGAGAGTGAGGGATCCTCGTTGCTTGCAAAGGAAGTGGGAGGTTGCGGTTGATGTTCATTTGTGTGCCAAGGGGCTGGCTGGGCTGGGAGGACTGCCTTTAAGTGTACGCACTGCATGTGCCTGAACTGTTGTGGATTGCGAGGGCATAGGCGGGGAGTGGCCAGGTGTTCAAGCCCCCCCAGAAATTACCTCAGAAAATTTCAGATACCTGTATTTTATTATCGAGTTGGCTCAGGCTCAGCTGCTAAAAAACTCAGTGTCTCAGCTGTCTCCATAGTGGTTGGAGCTAGCTGCAACACAATGTGCATGCGTGGGACCATTGATGGCCAGGGAGATGGAGACATCATCAACAGAGAAAGAGCAGGAGAAGCCTGGTGAGATAGACCAGTGAGTGTGCTGCTGTGCTGTGTCATCTGTACAGCACTGAGCAAGTTGTGGTGCCCTGTCGACTGTCGTGGTTGTAGAGTGGGACTGTGTGCTGCTCTTTTCTAGCCTCAGTTGAACTGTGGGAGAACTTGACTTTGGTCTACTAGAGAAAGAACTGACCCATCCAGTGCCAAGCTGTGAGTAATGCACGGTGCATCTTCTGACTGTGCTGGATGCTGGCTGGACTGGTGGTGTGGTCTGAAGGGAAGTCAGGAGAGGTCGAGGAAAATCTGCTGTGGCCTAATGGCCTGTAGTCCTGTCTTGGAAGGGGAGCAACTGGTAAGGCAAGCAAACAGGAAGATAATCAGCAGAAAAGTGGTGAGTGGAGAAAAGAATAAAGATTGATTCAGGAGAGGGAACTCCTCTTATTCAGAGAGGTGGTGAGGCATATTGGTACCATCTCCCAGGGCAACCCACCCATTACATCACAGCCCTACCGATATTCTGCCCAACTTGGAGCTCATCATGTGAGTGGGAATAGGTGTGGAAAGGCAGATGCCGGATTGACATATTTGTCTTTGACTGTTGCAGAGTGCTCCCATGTGCAAAGGTGGAATGGGATTAGAGTACTCTCTATATGCAGAGGTGGGATTGTGGTAGAGGAGGAGGAGTGATGCAAATGTGTGGAGTTGCCCCATGTGTAGTAGTGGGATGGATGGGGAGCAATTTTCCCTATGTAGGGGCAGTGGATGAAGGGTGGAGTGATCTTCTTGTACAGAGCTGCTATCAAGTGGGAGGAAAGCTCCCCATGTGTGGAGGTTGAATGGAGGGTGAGGATGCTCCTTATGTGCAGGAGGTGAGATGCAGTGGGAGAAGTGCTGTACATATAGGAGAGGTGGAATGTAGTGGGAGAAGCACTGGAAGGTCAGGGGATGAGTGCTCACAATGTATGAAAGTGGGATGGCGATGGAGCAAGGAGGCATGGGGAGGCGAGGGTAATGGCACCATGCAGTTTAATGAATGGTTGAAAAATGGTGCGGAGCACAGGGTTTGGCTTCATTGGGTACTGGGGTTCCACCTGGAGGGACACCAGCCTATACTGGCAGGATGGTCTGCATCTGTCCAGGAAGGGAACAAGTCTTTGAGCAATCGGTTTAAATGCTTCATTGGCAAGCTTTTAAACTAGTCAATGGGAGGCACTGACAAGCAGCAGAAAATCCCAACCTCTCCCTACAAAACAGGGTACTAAAGGAGAAAAAGACCAAGGTAGAACGGTCAGTGGGGATGTTGCAACAGAAGGTAAGGCCATCAAAAAATGGAGAGCAATGAGTACCAATGCCCGTAGTCTAGGTAACAAGCTTCCTGAATTAGTGGCCTTGATGGAGGAGGAACATCTGGATATCGTGGCAGTCACAGAAACATGGTACACACAAAACCATGACTGGGACATAAACATACCAGGATACACTATCTACAGGAGGGACAGGGAGGGTAAAAGAGGGAGGGTAGTTCTTTACATAAGGGAAGGAATAAAAGCAACAGAACAAAAGGGTAAACAGGGAGGAGAAGAAGCACTGTGGGTAAATTTGGAGACAGGCAATGGCACCACAATCCGCACGGGGTTGTATACAGACCCCTTCTCAGGGGAGGAAGTGGACAAAAATGATAGAAAGTATACTTAGAATGGCAGAAAAAGGGGAGATATTGCTGATGGGTGATCTGAATATGCCAGATGTTAACTGGAGGTGCAGTTGCAGCTGCCATCAAGAGTGCAGTTATTCTAGATGCCCTACAGGGGCATGCTTTAGACAACTAGTACTGGAGCCCACTCGAGAGGGAGCAATATTAGACTTGATACTCTCAAATGGAGATGGAGAGGATCACAGATGTAAAGTGGGTAGCCATCTGGGAACTAGCGACCATCGAACAGTATGGTTCACAATAAACACAGCAATAGAGTCAAGCCATACAAAGACAAAAGTACTGGACTTTGGAGGGCTGACTTGCCAAAATGGGTGAGTGCCTAAGGAATGCACTAGCAAATGGGCGGGAAGGAGGGTGGAAGAACAATGGGAATAATAAAAACTGCCATCACAGAGGTACGAGCCTTTGTGTGAAGCAAATAAACAAAACAAGACGATGTAAGAAACAACTATGGTTCTCAAGAGGACGTGGCAGTGAAGGTTCAAGAGAAAAGAAAGCATTCAGGAAGTACAAGGAATCGCAGCAGGAGCAGGACAGAGAACTGTATCAGTTAAAGCAAAAAGGAGGCTGGGAAGGCAGTCAGAACAGCAAAGGCCCAAACTGAGGAAAAGATAGCCAACTCAGTTAAGAAGGAATAAAACCTTTATAGGTACATCAGGGAGCAAAGGAAGACCAAGGGAGGGATAGTGAGGCTTAATAAAGGGAGGGAGGGTGGGCAGAGGAGAATGTGAAAAGGCAGAATACTAAACAAATATTTTTGCTCAGTATTTACAAAGGAAGAGGGAGGTACATAAAACAAACAGTAGTAACACTCTGGATACAGAAGTTGATACCAGCCCATTTACAGAAGAAAGGGTTCTGAAAGAACTCTTAAAACTGAAGGTGGACAAAGCAATGGGGCCTGATGGGATTCATCCCAGAATTCTAAAAGAACTAAGGGTAGAACTAGTGACACCACTGACTACCCTCTTTAACAAATCATGGGAGGATGGGGTGGTACCCGAGGACTGGAGGAGGGCAGATGTGATTTCCTTCACAAAAGTGGGAGCAAGGCAGAAGCAGGAAACTATAGACCTGTTAGTTTAACCTCAGTGATAGGAAAATGATGGAATCACTTCTAAAGGAAAGATATTGTCGTATCTGGAGGCCAGAAGGCACAGGACCCTAGGCAGCATGGATTCACAGTGGGAAGGTCATGCCAGATGAATCTGATAGATTTCTTTGACTGGGTGACCAAAGTAGTAGATCAGGGAGGGCTGTGGACATGGCCTACCTAGACTTTAGCAAGGCATTTGACACAGTCCCACACAAAAGATTAATATATAAGTTAGCCAGCCTGGGAGTGGGTCCCAAGATGACAGCCTGGGTAAAGAATTGGCTGGAGAATAGGACACAGAGTAATAGTAAATGGAGTCCACTCAGAAGAAAGGAGGGTTACTAGCGAGGTACCGCGAGGTTCAGTATTAGGACCAGTCCTCTTCAATGTCTTTATAGCGACATTGCAGAAGGACTGGAAGGAAAAATATGTCTCTTTGCAGATGACACTAAGATCTGCAACAGAGTTGATGCACAGGGTGGGGTGGAAAGGATGAGAAGGGACTTGGCAAGGTTAGAGGAATGGTCAAATGTATGGCAGCTTAGATTCAATGCTAAGAAGTGCAAGGTAATGCACCTGGGAAACAAAAACCAGGGAAGAGTACACAATGGAGGTGAGATACTAACAACAACAAAATGGAAAGGGACCTGGGGTAGTCATATCAGATGACCTAAAGGTGGGCAAGCAATGTGAGAAGGCAGCAAGGAGGGCTGGGGATACTGGGATGCATAGGAGAGGCATCACCAATAGAAAACAGGAAGTTATTATCCCTCTGTACAGACAGCTGGTGAGACCCCATCTGGAGTACTGTGTGCAGTTCTGGAGACCCAATCTCCGCAAAGACATAGACAGGATGGAAGCTGTCCAGAGGAGGGCAACTAAAATGGTGCAGGGTCTGCACGGAGGACATATGAAGAGAGACTTAAGGAGCTTAATATGTATAGCCTCAAGGAAAGGAGGAGAGGGGGACATGATAGAAACTTTCAAGTACCTCAAGGGAATCAACAAAGTCAAGAGGTAGCATCTTTCAAAAAGAGGTGTGCAAGAACAAGAGGCACAATTTGAAGATAGAGGGGAGCGGCTCAGAGGTAATTTAAGGAAGTATTTTTTCACAGAGAGGTTGTGGATGCATGGAATGGCCTTCCGGAGGAGGTTGTGGAGTCAAAATCAGTGGTGGAATTCAAGCATGCATGGGATAGTCATAAGGCAATTCTGGGGTGGGGGTAGGAAGAAGTAGGCTGCTGGTTAACTAGGATCTGCAGCTTATCCAGTAGGTAGGGGAATGGGCAGACTGGGTGGGCCAAGCGGTCCTTATCTGCCGTCACATTCTATGTTTCTATGTTTCTATACCTTTGTGTGGAGATAGAATGGAGGGAAAGTGCTTTCCATGTTCAAGTTCTAGTTTATTGTGAAGAGATAAAATTCATTGAACAAGATCATTTGCAAGGAGGTTCCATGTACAAGCAATGATAAATACACAGTGTGAGATACAAAAGTAAGGACACATAATATAAATTAAAATAAAGCAATTTTCTTTACATTAGTATCTACAATATGTACAATGTTACATTCAACAAGGATTGAGACCAAATATGATTACATAAGACACTATGTCCACCATGTGGAAGAGGGCTAGAGAAGAATAGCTCCCCATATACAAAGGAAGCATGGAGGGAGGAGTCGCCTATATTCAAATTTGTAATGGTGGGGGAGGAGTGTTTCCCATGTGGAGGGTGGGATGGGGGCAGTCACTTAATGGCTACCATCCTAGACCCCACTCCAGCCACTGTGTGAAACTTTTGGAATGGGCACAGTTTATGATGGGGCAGAGGTGCAATCCACATCTCTTCTCTGGCTGGTGTAAAGTATTGGGTTGTTAGATGGGGGGTGCAAGAGGGCACCAGTCACTCAGGAACACCCACTGTATGCTACCTCTCACTCACCCAGCAGAGTGGGAACAGTTGTGGAGGGGATACAAGATCCATATTTTTATATCTCAGTACCTCAGAGTACTCTCCTTGGGTAGAGCATGTTAAGTAGGAGAGCCTCTGGCCAAGCAGAGTGTTCTGCAGAGTAGAGATGTGCCATAGGGTGAGGAAGTGCCAGTCACCCCAAATCCCCTCCAACCTTCATGCTAGCTCTGGTAGAGCATTAACGGTATGAAGGGCAGATGTGCAACTTGCATCTCTAGCCCTGGCTGCTGCAGAGTGCTACCCTGTGTGGAGGTGGGATTGGGGATGGGGCATCATTATCCCAGATTGCGCTGTCTGGTGCCCACCCAATGCCAGTGCCAGCTTTCATGAAATTCAGATGGGTGAAGATGGAGAGATGTGAACCACATCTGTCATTGGCTCCTGCAGAATGCTCCAAACATGCAGGTGGTGGAATGAAAGGAGAAAATGTTTCACATGTGCAGAAATGCAGAAAGATGTATTGGGTGCCAATGACCTCAGGCCACCCAGTGGATCTGGACTACATCCCCATTTCCACCCAACTAGAACCCACTAGGCTAGATAGAAACAGTTGTGGTGTGGCAAATGTGCAGCTCACATTTCTGTCTCTGGCTGAGGCAGCCAATGAGCAGTGGTGGGATGGTTGTGAGAGGCACCAATCACCAACTTCTGCCAGGCCACAGTTCACTATCTGCCTTGGGCTGCCCACCTGGAGGTTACCTTGTCACTGTGTCAACCTGTGTAGAGTGGGATGGGTGTGAGGGGAAGATGAGTAACCCACATCAGTCTGTTGCTACTGAAGATTGTTCCATATGTGCTGATGTGAGCTGGAGGTGTGAGGGGCAGAAACTACAGGGAGCCCATCCAGTGCCCACCACACTGTGCTAATCAATGTGAAGGGAAGATATGTGACTTACATATTTGTTTCTGGCTCTGTCTGGGTGCTCCTTTTGTGCAGTGGTGGAATAGATGCACCAAGTCTGGTTTCTCACTTCTCTCTCTAACATCTTCTCCCCATGGTGAAAGAAAAACTCTGCAGCATGCTTTCTGTCCTGGTCATGGCACTCTTGTTGCCACTTTCTCTGCCTCTCTGTATGTGCTGTCTGCTGCCACTGAGCTTCAGAAAGACAAACAGAGAGTCAGACTTATAGGAAGGTGCCAGAAGAGTGAGCAGAAATAAAATGGATGGCAACTGAGCTCAGGCACACACTGTACTCCACTTCTCTGTTTGGGAGGGGTTGACACTGTCTTTCATGGTAACAGATTGGACCTGCACATATATGCCCCACTGGAAGCAGCTGTCACTGTTGCTGTGTCTCTCAAGGGGTGGGGGTAGAAGGTGATGGGGAAGGGCGTAAATACTACTAGGGACAGGCCACCCATTTAAATGAATGTTTGCTCAGGTGCGGGTCTTGGAGACACCAGTCATTGTGGTCATGGTCACTACATCACTCTAATTCTACTTACTCACTACATCTCCGCATGTTGCTGTCACTGTTTGGGGCTCGCTCTCTGCTCTTTCACTGAAACAGGTGCAACTCATCAACTCTTTGGATCCTGCACTCTCCTTCAGGGGAGTTGCTGCTGCTTCTCCTTCTCAGTGTCTGTCCTAGCAGCCCATGTCTCCTATCCCCACCATCAAGGGTTAGCTTACAGGTCTGCAGGCAATGCTGCTTCACTTCTCAGCACTATTGCTTATTGGATTGTGCGGGGGGGGGGCACTGAGGCAACATGGACACTAGGAGATCCATGGTGTGGGTCAGTGGGTACCATCACAGAGAGCAATGCTCAGGCTGGACATTGTGGCACACATGAAGCACTGAGAGAGAGGGCTCAGGACAAGAACATGCACTGTCATTTGCATACAGACCCAAGCAAGTTCAACGAGGACATCTGCCTGGGGAAGGATAAATAATATTTATTTGCTCTTTCTGCTAGGACTGTTCACTGCTGACTGTTTACTTCTTATGGCACAGAGAGGGGAATGCAGCGATGGCTGGGTACCTGGACATCTGCAGGATGGGTGGGGAGACAAGCAGTAATACCAGTACAGGCATGAATGAAAGGAATGTAGTGCTCTCATTCCAACACTTTATTTCTTTCAACTAGAGAACGGATTCCAGATGTGAAACTGTGACTAGTGTCACAGTCTGGTTGCATGATCATTGGTCTGCCAGGGACAAGCCCACTGTAGATTGCTGTGCATTAGACTTGTCCATGACACACCTCTGAAATGTCATTCTACCACTAAGATGTTTCTTGCACATGTGCAAGGAAATAAAAACTATAAAGAATTTAGATTAGTGACTACCCTCATTTGAGAGGCATTTTGGTTCTGAACACAAAAAATGTAAAACAATGCACTTGGGGTACTGAACTCCAGGGGCAGAATACACTTGGGTAGAGTGGTATTGACAACATTAAGAAAGCACACATTCCAAAAAAAGCTTTTACATACAGTTGATTACTGATTCAAACCCATAATGACGTTTCTCACTTGAAGCAAAAAGGGGATACAATAATTGACTCCTTGTCTTTCTGTTAAATGGGTCAGTTTCTTTACAGCAAAACAAGGAAAGGCATCATTTCTAAAATGTGCAGATGAGCATGGAGACCACTTTTTCCAGAGCATGCGACCACCAGCAGCTACCACTTCAAGACTGCTACTACCCCATCTCATACAATTAAGTGAAAACCAGAAGTAGTCTACCAGCACTGAGATCAATATGGTTAAGGCACATTTGCCAGAAATTACTGCTAGAAAAGAATGACAAAGTGACTGTGATTCTGAAGCAAGTCCCAGGCCAGATATGAAAGGCTTGCCTGTGGTTAGGTGGCCAAGCAGCCACCACTCCCACTTCCTGAGCTATATAAGCAGTTCCTACAAGCCTCACTGTGAAGCATTTTTTCTTGCAGCTGGAGGCTATGTTGGTTTGTCCTCTGAGCTGGCTGGGGCCTCCCCACCCTGCTGTTTCTGTGTGTCTCTGCTGGACTTTGGTGTTTGTTTTCCTGCTTCTGGTTTGTATCTTTCCTCTGGCTGTGTGCTTCCCTGTGTTTTGTGTTTCTTGTTTTGGGCCTTTCCCTGTTTTCTGTTTTGCTGTGTTTGGTTTTGTCTTTGTTTCTAAGCTCCTAGCATACTGCTACTCTGGCGCTTATACTGCTTGCTGCCTCGCAACTCTCTCAAATTACTTGCACAGCAACTCCTAGCATTCTGCTAGGAGAACTCATGCTAATGCTTTCAGTTACCTACAACTACAGCCACTGCTGCTGACTGTTTACTATAATTACTGTTGTACCTAGTGCCTGTGTTTTATGCTGTGCTCATCACACTCAAACTACTGCAATACAACTGCAATTGCTATCTGTGTGTTTCAGCTCAGCCATAAATGCTTCATGCTGCATACTCAATTCTTTTCACCTGACACAGTTTACTGACCTTAGCTGTGCTGCTCATTGCTGCTCTCATTCTCTTGCAGCTTCATTGCACTGCCTGGCTAAACCTGCTTCAAGCATTGTCTCCTGTTTTATTACACTTAGAGTACAACTCTGAGGTCAGCCAACTAAGCTCCTGCTGAGGCTGTTAATATAGTTTTGTTATTAAAATTGCCTCACTACCGAAAATCCTCAGAGTGTTTGTCACCTTGATTTGGCTATTCCTGTTTGTCTGGCTTGCCCCAATTCAGTGCTGTTTAATTGCTATACCATATGTTATGCAGGTTCTCTTATCACCACTACTGCTTATTAACCTACAGTACATGCAGGTCCACTCTGCTTACACAGCCATTGCTCCTTGCTTACATGAAACCATTGTTTCATGCCTACTATCATCCCCTCTGCTTCAGTCTGGGATTCTGCTGCACTCAATCTGCATTCGACCTTGCAAGGTCTCAGCACTCAATGTTCATTACGATCTCAGAATGCGTGCTCATTCAGCTCACCAGCTTTTCAGCTCTCAATCATTTTCTGGGGCATGCCAGCCATTCTATTCTGGTGCAGGGTTCCTGCAGCTGACAGTCTCAGCTCTGCTTTAGTCCGCATCTCGAGCATGTCCAACTTGGGGTGGGATCATTCTCACCTGGCCCATAGCTGGGAAATGTCCTTGCCCCAGATTTGGCTTTAGCTGACTGCTATGACAGCAGCTCCTGTGTAGAATTTAAGACGTGTGGTGAAGGGTGGTTATGAGGAACTTCTTTGGCTCTAGTGTTCCACTATATAGTGTTTCCCTAGTGAGGCACCTTCACCACATCCTCCCTACAACTGCCTCTGGTTCATCTGGTTTGATTTAGGGTGGGTAGGCCAGGTGAGTGCATCAGCAGTTGTTGCTCTCCTCCTGCGCCTGGATGCACGTATTGTTGCAGAGTTTTATCACAACCTTCCACGGTGTTCCTCTAGAGGGTTGGTGACAGACTTCCTCCAAATTGGAATATTTTCCACCTCCCTTTAATTGAGTTTTCCAAATTGCAGCTGCAGAGCTGTCACTAAATAAATTATCCCAAGCATGGAGGAAGACAACCTACATAGAAACATAGAAACATAGACTTTGATGGCAGATAAGGACCGCTAGGCTCATCTAGTCTGCCCATTTCCCTACCTACAGGATAGGCCGCAGATCCTAGTTAACCAACAGCCTATATCAACCTAGTTCTTGGATCCAAGAGATTTCCTCCTCATAAGGTTTTTCTGTCCTCTGTTGCCTCAGGTCATAACATTTAGTTAGCTTAGTTGTTTCCCCTAGTTTCTTAGGTAGGTTCCGTTTTTGGATGGAGGTGGAGGATGTCCTGCCATTCCCTCTCTCCTTAGAGGATCCCCTACACTCGAAGCTAACCATCAGTATCATGCTACGAGACCTGGGCAGTCATTTCGACAACTGCATCTTACTGCATTATCAAACTGCCTATACTTCTCTACTACTATGTTACAGTTACTACTCCTATGTCACAGTTACTGCTTTCTCATATGCTTCATGTTATCTCCTTTTGGGGATGATACTACATTTTTGGGGGTTCCTAAGGTACCTTTAGCCACTGGAACCGTCCCATTGCACCTTTAGGGGTGGATCACTCTCTGAGGGTTCCTTACTCCGTACCTACAGGGTGGTAATTCCTCTGGAATAGAGAGTGCGAATGGCTAAACCAAACTAACACAGTTGCACAAGCATAACACTATACTGGCTGTGTGAGCCAGTGAAATGAAAGAGCTTGCCTGTAGTTCAGTGGCCAAGCAGCCAGCTACTCACTTCCTGAGCTATATAAGCAGTTCCTCTAAGCCTCACTGTGAAGCATTTTTTCTTTACCCACCATCCTCCCTCCTTCTCCAGTGGCAGCACTCTCTCCTTAGGGGATTCCTAAGGTACCTTTAGCCATGGGAACCATCCCATTGCACCTCTAGGGGTGAAACCCTCTCCGAGGATTCCTTGCCTTCATACTATACAGGGTGGTATTTCTTCTGGAATAGAGAGTGCGAATGGCCAAAACCAAACTAACACAGTTGCACAAACATAACACTACACTGGCATAGGCCAGTGAACTCTAGTTTGTTAATAGACTCCTCCTGAGTCTGATTTGTCTGACTGCATGGGCCAAGTTCCACCGATGTTATGCCATCATCAGATTTGTATAACAGCACCATGGAAGCTTATAACGGACTGCTGTCTGTAGGGGTGGGTGAATTGCGAATTCTGCTTTCACAGAATTTCCACAAAATTTCAGAAATTTTGCAGAGTGCGTAACTTTGCCATTGGCAAAAGTAGGATTTTCTGTGGATTTTCACCAAGTTCTGTGGACTTTTTTGTGAACTGCAGAAAAATGCATATAAACTGCAGAATTTATTCTTTCCACAGTTTAGTGAACTGTCAGTGAATGAGCACCTGCTTGTACAACCATGTGGTAATTCATTGACAATTCAGTGAGCCACTAGTAGTGGAGGAGAGAGGAGTGCTGCACTGGTGGTCTGCTTAGGGCAAGGTGGGAGGGAGTTGGGTGGTGGCACATGATCTGTCATGGTGGTGTTTGTGGGGTCTAATAGCCACCAGGAATTGAGATTATATTTTTTCCAAGGGATCTGGGATGGGAGAGTCCACTAGTCACCAGGAAATACTGGGACAAGAGGGGATTAGTTGGTAGACTGCCGGCTGTTTATTTGTGGACTAAGGAATCCAGGATAGGGAGGAGGTCTGCTAGATATCAGGGAAATAAAATGTTTTGGAGCCATGATTGGTGGGTGGGGGTGGGCACTAGAAACAATGAGAGTCCAAGGAAGGGATTGGAGGTCTTTACTGGGACTCCTGATCAGTGGGAGGTGGATTAATGAGTTAAACTGCAGTTAAAGAAGTCTCAGAAATGACCACTGGCAGTGATCCTTTCTCGGATTTTTTCTGCAGTTCAATAAACTATCCAGTTTTTATATTTTTTCCACAGTTTAAGGTGGAATTTCGTGAAAGTTCAAAAATAATTTCTGAACTTTTGTGGAGCGAAATTCGCAGTTTCACCAAGTCCACCTCGGAAATTAATTTTCGCACATCCTAGCTGTCTGATGTGCTACCACAGTGCTCCGACATAGTTTACAGTGATTCTGTTTATGCAGCCCTTACCCTCCACAGGCCACAGAAACATACCCACTTCTGGCACACTACTTTTCTGTTGTGCAACGCTACAGCACTGATAGCCACTGTACAACATGGTGGCGTTGACTTAAACTGCACATGCATGACTATTGTGCATACATAGTTGTGTCAGCATCACCATGTTGTGCAGGGCTGACTACAGGACAAACTTTACATGTGCAAGTATCACGCATGCACAGTACTATGTAATTGCTGCAGTATTATTTATGCATGACTCCGTGCAGCAAAAGCACTGCATATTTTTCCATGCTCTTGCCATTCCTAAAAGCACTCCACAGCCATATTGGCTCTGATCAGAATTTGTTTCAAGAAGAGAGAGAAGGTCAGACCACAACAACTACAGCATATTCTACCTCATATCAGTGACTGAAAATTTCATAGAAGCCTTACTCAATCAGTCAAATAATTTTATTGTATATAGTTAAAAAGCCTTTATAATTGCAATTGCAATTTTCATGGTACAACTTTCAGAGATACTGTAGGTACATAAAATGACATAAAAGGCAGAGGACAATAAATAATACCACAGTACAAATATGTAAAAGGGACTAATAAATAGCTCAAAGTGATCTTACATATACAAGTACAGTATTTGAGAAACCTTTCTTAAAGGCAGAATAATGCAGCACTTGGTAAAGGCCAAGGTTCTTGCCCCTCTCATCATGGCTATATAATGAGCTGATCATTGCAAACCAATCTGATAATCTTCCTTCAGGGGTGACTAAGAGTTGGACAGTGGCAGGAGCCTAGACATTATCTACTGACTGGACCGCTGTTCTGTCCTTAACAGAAAGCAATGAGAGCATGTTTTAAATTGGTCCATCTGTAAGTGGGGCATTTTAGGCACAACAGGGTGCTTCAGCAGCATTAAAAATGCTTTTAAAAGTTGTTATTATAGTCTGCAAACTGTGCTGAACCAGAAGCAGGAGGAGATTCACTTATGGTTTTGGCCCTAGTTAGAGCACATCCCCAGTGAGTAGCAATGGGTATGGGCAGATGTCATGTCACTGCAGAGGCAAACACATCTGCCAGTGTCAGCAAAGAAAGGAGGTTATATTCCCTACACCTTATAATAGCGGTAGCACTGCACTTATAGCACTTTTCTAACCAATGAAATTATAGATAGTGTATCCTACAGGAGATTTGTTAAACCTGTTATATAAAGAGGGATGTATAGTCCAGTGCACTGAGTACAGGATTTATACAGAGAAGGCAGCAAACACAAACATAGATGATTACTATTGCCTCAAATGTTTAGCATTCAAGCAAATGCAAGAAAAACTAGCATGAGCACAGACTGATCAAATAAAGCCCTAGAGATTAACAAAATTGAAAATTTTGTCAAACACTAGAAAGTGAATCCATCTGCATGAATAGTGAACAACTAACAAACCAGAGAAAAGTGGGGAGACCAAGGAAGGTAGTAGCCCTACAGACATGGGTGAGAAAAGGAAAAAAAGGGAGGGAACAGAAGAGCATATTGATGTAGACTGGCATACAGTTAAGCACAAAAAGTATTCAAAAAGGAAAAGCACAGCAATGCAGGGAGAAAACCATATCACATAAAAATAGATATGGGATACTTGGACATGAAAATAATTACCAAAATATGGAAACTCAAGAGGGCACTGAGTTAAGCATCAACATGGAAAGACAAATAATATTCATATGGGACTCTACAATAAGGCATTGTGGTTCTACCATTTGTGATACAAACAAAATAGAATATTCTCCTCTTTCCAGGGAGATAAGATTCAGGATTCAGAAGAAAGGACCCCAAATATCATAGGTAAGAGTAGGGGAAAAACACTGTCATTATACATATAGAAACAAATAACCTAGGAACTGTCCATGATAAGGACATTCCCTATGAGATTATTGAAATGGGAATATATATAAAAGGGGCAGGGACAGCACTTATTTCTGGCATATTACCAATTCCATGTGCATCAAACAAAAAATAATATGACCTTGGTAGAATTAATACACAGTTAAATAAATGGGGTTGCCAATAAAGGCAACCTGAATTGTCAATGGCATTCCTGAATAAATGGAGGTGGATCAAGGTCATAGAGGAGGGGAGGGGATGTGAAAATAGGCAGGACAGAGGAAGGGGTAGAGCTTGGTGAGGTCAGGAGTGACAGGTAGGTGGAAGAAGGGAAGGCACAGATGATGTTATGACTGACAGTTGCAGGTGAATGATATGTACACCTGTGGGGTTACAGGATTGGCCCAGAGGTGTGGCCTGCAGGGGTCCTTGCCAGCAGTCCATTTGTGTTTACAAGCCAAGGGCTAAGAACTTTCTGCTTATTTCTGCTGAGATTTTTCTTTTTTTCATTTTGTTCTCAGCACAGCATTAGGCAAGTTTCCTGAGCTATTTACACCAATAGGTAAGGTATGGCAACTCTGGGGCCTGGCCAGTTAGGCTCTTAGGGTTGATATTTTTGCTGACTAATTTATGTGCTCCTGGTAATTATTGTTGGTCTAGGAGTTTTCAGTTTGAGGGCTAAAGATCCCTTCTGCTTAGGTTTTAACTATAATTGAGTATTTTTTTGTTGCTCTTAGTTATGGCTTGGTGAGTTTTTGGAATGGATGGCCACATAGGGAGGCCGCTGAGACCCACTTCCCACAATTTATACAGCTGTAAAAAAGTAAAGTAGCATTTGTACCTGGATAAGAATGTCCAGCACAGAATGCTTCCCTTGTGACGGTGTTGTTCCTACAGGCTGATTTTATGGTTTTGCTCAGTTAGTGCGAGAATCTTGCGGCAGCTAGAACTTACAATGCTGGCAAGAGTAATTTGAATTTGCTGTTTTGGCACCTGTAATGTTTTCAGATTGTTTTTGGGGATGGGACCACCAGGTGCTTGAGGCGCTCGAGGTTCGGGATTGGAATGAAGGGGCGCGGATGCCTCTGTCTTTTGGGGGAGTTGCTTGGGGCTAGTGGGGGTTTCTCACATGAAAGGCTGATGTTTAGTCCCAGAAAGGAAGGACCATGCTGACAGGGCCTGGTAGAGCTGTGAAGCTAGTCACCTGGTTGTGCAGGTCGGGAGCTTTCACCATCACCAGCCTCGCGGTTGGGAAGGGAATCCTTGCTGCACTGGGTGGATATCCAAAATCAAAATGCAACCCGGTTGAAGTTGTCATTAGTTGCGAGGAGGTACAGCATGGTAGGCTGGCGAGTTGGGGCCCAGGGTGGCGGCAGCGGGGCTGCATGGCAATGGCATATGACGTCATCTTTATGTCGGCAATGGAGTGGCAAACCAGTCAATGGAGATGGCCCAGACCAGATCAGTAGAGGCGGAGGTACTTTGAGGGGGAATTAGGCAGGAATGCTTGAGTGACTGAAGAGTTTTCTTTTTTTTTTAAAAAGACAAATGTACATGAAAGGGAAGAGGGAGCAATTTGAAAGGGTCCCATACAGGAGGCACATTGGCTTATTATTGGTAGCTTTGCAGGTGACAGGCCCAAAGATGGATTACTAGAGGATACGGTGGTCCAGGACCAGGGTGGGTAGGAACATTACTCATCGGACTGGAGGCGACAGGCCTCGGAGTTGCCTCTAAGGGACACTATGATACAGGTATACAGGTGAGGAGCAGGAATTATGTAATGGGCCAGGAGAGCCATGTGGGGGCTTGAGGGCAAGTCTTAGCAGGTAATGACCTTGGATGTGGGCCAGCAGAGTGCATCCTTGAGGGAGGAGGGTGGGGAGGAGCTAGCTGGGAAGTTCTGGGCAGGTGGCATGTGATACCCTGTGGCCAAGAGGATACAGCAAATGGCAGAGCCATTCAGCTAGCAACTGAGGTGATGAACAGGGCCACTCTGAGTCTGATTTGCAGCACAGGTGAGGCGGTCTGGACTTAGCAGCTGGGGCACTTTTCGGTGGGGGTAGGGCTGTGAGGGCAAAGCCTACAGAGTGAGTACTGCATTGGTGGGGACCAGTCTGGTAGGCCTCAGAGTGGGCTGGTGAGCGGCGGTGATGATGTATGCCATAGCCATTTGGGGGAGGGATCAGGCAACCATGCACAGAGCAGCAATTCTCTTGCGGTGACAGTGAGCCTGGGTGGCAATCGGTAATTCTGGATGGCTTATCAGCATGGCCAAATATGTGTGTGTCATTGGGGGAGGGCAAGAGAGCTAGGGCACATGTGCAATATATAAGATATGGATGTGTGTTGCACCCTTGGGACCCGGGACATGCGGGTGATGAGCACTGGGTACTAGGCTGACAGGTTTATTGTATTCACCAGGCATAAGTTGGTGGTCATATGGATGTCAGGAGCACTCTCTGGACCACCGAGCATGTGTGAAGTGAATGGGAGACAGAGGTGCCTGCATGTTTACTTCCATGTTACAAGGTTATAGATGGCATGACTCTTATGAAAGAAGGGTGAGGGGACAATACTGAACCGACCAGACTATGTTTATCCTCCCCTATTTTCTTGTATAGCATTTCTTTCAAAAATGGCACGCAGAAGCAACCCACACTGGCTTTCCAGTGCGCGGCTCCGATGGAGTGATAGCTCTTATGGGTAAGATTACAGAGCTCATTGAGAGGGCAGAGAAGGAAGAAGAGGAGATGGCAGACAGGAAAGGAAGAAGCCTGCTGGACCTCAGGGCAGGGGGTAGGAGGTAAGCACCTGAGGGAGCCAGCCCCAGCCCCAGAACCAGCCACCCTGCCCAAATCCACATTATAACCATCAGACCCAGACACAGGAGTGAGTAAGGGTGTGGGTGTTCCCTCAGAAGAGGACAGCCTTAAGGATTATATGGCTGGGTTGTTGGACGAGATGGGGACACAGGGCTGGACACAATGGAAAAAATCTTAGATGAGTTTAAGAAGGCTAAGGGGACAAGGGGTTTGTGGGGAGAAGAGTAGGCATGGGGGAAGCTTTATGATGCTTCTCCAGGTTTCCTTAGGGGACCATGTACCGGCCTCCATCAAGGACTAAATATGGAAAGGGAGTATGTTGACATTTTGGCCTATTGGACAAAAGACAGCCAAAAACACAAACAGAAAGAAATGGTAGGAAAATCAGAGATGGCAGTAGCTCTGGCAGTAGTGGGCCACAAAGAGGAGGAAGCTACTTACAAGGGAATAATCTAGACACGTGGTAGAAGTGGTTTTGTGTTATAGGGCCATTTTACTGAAAAGCGGCCATAGTTGGCTATACCGCTGCTGACCTATCTCGACCATCATTAGGGATGCATACAAGGCCCAGAAACGTTATGGATGGTTAGAGTATGATTATGCTTTCCGGCAGTGAATGGCAGCAAGGAGTGACCTGAGGTGGGATTGCACACCTCAGATTTATGGGTCAGAACTTTATCTAGCCAGTCAAAAGTAGTATCAGAGGGAACCAAGAAGACTGTAGTATGGGGTCAAGTCATGCTGGGCATACAACAGAGCTGCATGCTCCTGGCTGATTGAAAGTTTAAGCACATTTGCTCAAAATGTAGCGAGCAGCATCCACTAGTGAAATGCAGGAAACAACAAGTGCTCTGGGTTGACAAGTGGTCAAGAACAGCCCTTTTGAGGGATGCAAGGTGGGGAGGGAGAACAATAATGGATTTGGAGGTGGGGTGGGGGATTGGAAACAGGCGGGTACAATTCAAACTATGGGTGGAATTGAGAACCAAGGGCAGAGGCCCTGAGATGGGGTTTCCCATTGGCCAGGACTTCCATCTGGGCAGAGATGGTGGATGCCTGAACAGTGGGATACCCAGATCAGAAGCTGGGGATGATGCTGAGGGAGGATTTTACAATGGGCTTGTATTAGCTCTTCAAGGGACTAGAAGAAGCGACAGCAAATAACAGGCTTCGGTTCAGGGAGGAAGACATAGTTCACAAGAAAATACTTAAGGTGAAAAATGCAGGTAGGGTGGAGGGCCTTTCACAAGCCTGCCATGTGGTCAATTCTGCATCTCCCCATTGGGCATAGTCCCAAGAAACACCTGATTTCACCGTTTGTCTTACCGAGGGTTCATCCTTGAATGATGGCATAGCCGAGGAACACAGCGCTGTATCCTATGCATCACTGGATTCGGTGGTGCTGCTAATTATGGCCCTGCAAGGGCCTGGTTAACCAAAACAGACATCGAGTTAGCCTTTAGGCTGCTGCAGTATGTCCCAAGGACTGAGATTTGCTGGGGTTCCAGTTCAATGGGATTTATTTTGGTAAGCCCATGCCCGTGGGGTGCTCAGTGGTGTGCTCCATATTTGAGGCTTTTAGTACTTGGGTACAGTGGGTGTTTGAGCACAGGTATGGGCACAGAAGGATGGTACACTACCTTTATGATTTCTTGTTGATCGGGAAACTAAGAGGGAGGAGCAGGGGATGTTGCAGGATTTTCAGCTTATGTGTGAGACAATCAGAATCCCTTTAGTGGAAGAAAAGCGGAAGGGCCATCAAGGGTGTTGGAATTTTGGGGATCGAAATAGACACAGTGGGTAAATATATCAGGTTGCCCCAGGGCAAGTGCTGTGGCAAAGGAACTACTGGGACAGGTGTTGGGAAAAAGTGGGTTCTGTTGGTGTTAGTACAACAATTACTTGGGCATCTGAATTTTGCCTGTAAGGCAATCAGTCAGAGCAGGGTTTTTATGCTGCAGTTGGGGCATGTCATAGGGAAGCCTAGGATGCCGCATCACTGGATGGACATTACCAAAGGGGTGAGGAAGATCTGGCTGTATGGGTCACTTTTCTAGCATATTACAATGGGGTTACTTTTGGCAGGATGAAGGGGTGGACAGTGATGCCCTCCAGTTATATAGGGATGCGTCAGGGCTTTGGGCATGGGAGCATATTATGGGGGCAGAAGGATCTCTGAGACTTGGCCAGGCAGTTAGCAGGGCCAGGGGCTTGCTAAAGGACATCACCTTGTTGGAGACCTTCCCCACTTTTGTAGTTGTAGCTGCAGTGGTTTTGGGCGGGAGTTACAGAACTAAAGGGTTTTGTTTTGGTGTGACAACAAAGGTGTGGTGAAAGTCATTAACAGACAGAAGGGATCCACGGACACAGTAACTTGGGTAATGAGACAGCTGGTGCTGCTGGGGCTACACTTGAACCTCACATTTAGAGCTAGGCATGTGGAAGGGACCAGAATGAAACTGCTCACAGCCTTTCATGTTTACAGTTGGGCAGGTTCAGGAGGCTGGTTCCTTAAGCAGAAGTGGTGAGAACACCAGTGCCAGGACAGCTATGGGAAGTGGATGGCAGGAACCCAAATGTTGTACTGGAACTCATGGTCAGCCAACATTCTGAAAGTCTAGGAATGTGCATGGGAAGCCTTCCAAGGGTTTCAGTCACAGCAGGGCATGATGGTAAGTCTGCCCATCACCGAGGAGTAGGTAATAAGGTTCATGGTGGACAGGTGGGAGAAGGGGGCACATTCAACCATAGCAGTAGAATTAGCCAGTATAGGTTGGTTCTGTAGTACCAGGGATGGCCTGAGCCAACACCAGTAAAAATGTGAAACATATGCTGTTAGGGAGGCAAAAGGGCAGGCACCGCAGACAGACTCCGTAGGCCCATTACACGGACATTTTAACTGCAGTCCTAGGAGCTTTGGGCATCATTTGAAATTCAGCTAATGAAGCCTGCCTTTTCTGGGCGGTCTTTACCCTAATGTGCAAAGGGGCCTTCCTGGTGGGAGAGGTGGTTCCCATGAACAAAGCGGATATTGAGGAGGTCAACAACTGGGTGACATACAATTCACCAGGGAAGGGCTATGCATTTAGTTGCAGCACTTGAAAACCACCCAGATGGGGCGTGGGGTGCAAGTACAGATAAAATGATCAGGTGGGACCAGGCGTGGTTGGTACAGGCCATGGAGAACTACTGGCCATCCGCCCCACAGGTGCAGGCCCTTGATTCTGACATGGAAACAATGAGTTGGTAACTTGTTACCAGGTGGGAGGAGTCCTGAAAAGGCATTGGTATTTAAAGGGCATGACCCAGCACAATTTGCCACCCATTCATTCAGGATCAGTGTGACCTCTACTTTGGCCCAGGATCTGCCTGTTACAAGCATTACATCAGACCCTGAATTGACTGTGTTCTTGTGTTTCCTTGTGTCAGCAGGTGCAAGCAGGAGAAGGACCATGTGGATTTTGGGGCATTCCTACATATACTAGGCAGAGAGAAACATGCAGCATCCAGTCAAGGGGCAGGGAATACATGAAAGGACTTAGAAGCCCTCACATCCACTAGAATGGAGTCTGGGGCATGCATTGGGCCAGTTGCTTCCTTTAGTGAAAGAACTCAGACTTGTTTGGAGAAAACCAGACATCATAGTTATCCACCTTGGGGTAATGACCTAGGAAGGATGCCATGGGGAGTGTTATTGCAAACGTTTAAGGCTGATTGCAAACCATTAAAACTGGTGGCCAGGGGTTGGGGTAGTGTGGCCTGAAATTATATCCCGATGGGTATGGCGATGCATTAAGCATTGGGGCAATCGAGAGGGCCACAAAAGGCTAAACAGGAGGATGGCTCAGGTTATGAGGGAACTAGGAGGAGCTACATCTCACATAAAGGGATAACTTTTGATAAGCCAAATTTGTATGGGGGATGGGGTTCATCTCTCGGATGGGTATAGCTTGTTTTTATTACCATTCTGGCAGTTGGGGTAGCTAGACTGGGGGAGTGGCTAAATAACCCCCACAAGGAGGCCCAAATATCCAACTCAAGCTGGAGGTGGAGACTAGTGGAAAAGTATTCAGGAGAAGGGTGTAGAGGGCTAAAGAGGGGCAGCTGAGGGAGGGTAGTTTACATAGGCCAGGGGCAGTGCACTTGGACATAATTGGAAGGGGGTGGCAGTTATAGAATGGATAGGGGTCGGGTATGTGGCTTCAGACTTAGCCTAAGTAAAGCATAAGGAATATTGGTTGATGGTGGTGGGGTCGAATGATACATCCGGACCCGACAAGGAAGAATGGAAAGTGAAGAACTGGACTGGTTGCGGAACTTCAATGCAAGACTGAATTGGAAAAGTTCATGGACAATAACTCAAAACAAACTGTTATGTTTGATGAAAT
The DNA here is from genome assembly GCA_016271365.2 of Neoceratodus forsteri. Classification (NCBI taxonomy): domain Eukaryota; kingdom Metazoa; phylum Chordata; order Ceratodontiformes; family Ceratodontidae; genus Neoceratodus; species Neoceratodus forsteri. The sequence goes on along the minus strand of CM057453.1, from coordinate 1,236,256,879 downwards.
ATGATTACATTACTGCAATATATTTTAAGTGGTGTGAATAAATCAAATTGCCTGTCGTGTACCCAAAACCTGGCTGGACATTGAATCATTTCAGAAGGGTGGTCAGAAGACAGTTGGTGTAACAAAGGGAGTAGGGTATTTATAGATGCACTGAGAGAATTTGAAAATGAGAAACATTGATATAGTAAAGATGGCTTGCACCTGAACAAAACAGGGGTAGGTAAATTGGGAAACATCATAAAAGAATATATCAACAGGGTACATTACATGAGTAAGGATGGGGTGACCCATCTAAAAGCCCTCAAGAACGAAACAGAATGTACACAAAACAGTACAACATACCACGGTGAAAAATGCCATAAAATGTTAGCTATGTATTCCTGGAGTCTGAATAACAGGACTGAAACATTAGCAACCACCTAAAGATCAAGATAATACTAATAACTGACACATGGTGGATACCCAATGATGATTGGGGAAAGAATATCAGTGGTTACCAACTGCTTAGGATGGACAGGAAAGAAAAAGAGGAAGTGGAGTAGTAATATTTATGTCCACTGACGTCACTGCTATAAACATTTCTGAAAAAATAGAAGTACAAGACAATGAATTAGAGACAATTTGGTTGAAGGTGGAAACCCCGAAGGTAAACATATAATTTTAGGTCTATGTTACAGACCTCCAAACTAAAACATGGCAGTTTTGCAACTTTAGCAATGTAGATTGGTCAAAAAACACAGCTAACATGTTTTTAACAACATGTTCTGAAACAAACTTTGTGCAACATGTACATAGTCCCACACGGGAGAAAAACATTAGATTTAGTTTTAGCCACTGCAACTATAAAGATAACTAATTGCTCAGTAAACCAACCACTTGATAAGAGTGATCATTTATGTATGATTTTGGTATTCAGAATACATATAAAAGCTTAAAAGGATGCAGAGAGACCGGCCAGGTGGCTCTGAGGGCTGAGAGCACTGGCGCCTTACCTCACACTCACATGACCACCCATGTTCAGGAGACGAGCATGGGCCGCCAGGAGTTAGCAGGGTTGGAGATGGGTAGAGCATCTGATGGCCTGCTCTCCATCTTCGAGGAGGGAGATTGGCTGCTGGTGCATGCCTGATCCTGATGGAGCTGGGGCTCAGCGACAAGAAGCAGCTACTACAGGGGAGGCAGTGAACAGCAGATGCTTGATGGGGCTGTGATCGAGGATATGCAACCCTGTCACAGGCATCTTTGCATGCCGCACATGACCACTAGGGCAGAGAAAACCAGGGAAAAATAGCTCACAGAGGGATGGCAAGGAACTAACAGGCCCCACACCTGGCTAGCCATGGCGTGACACACAGATCTGGTTTCAGGGGGAAGGGCCCCTCTGCTGACTCCGCCCGGGGGTAATTCCTGGGAGCTGGCACTGGATGGTAGATGCCAGGGTGATGGGGCTGGGGCTCCCCAGATTGAGAGGGCTGAGGAGCAGAGAAGTATAAAGACCATAAAAGAAAAGAATGCAGAGAAAAGTATGGTGCAGTCCCATTTATCTGACCCCCATTTATCCGGATATCTCTTTCTAACAAACTTCTGTTTTGTTGCCTTGACAACACCTGACAACATCTCCTAAAGCCATTTAAGCAATTCTTTTTTTTTTTGCAGCTTAGCGGTTCACTGAATGGAATGGTACGAAGGATTGATTACAACCCTAACTGCACCTTACCTGTGTCTGCTGTTATGTCTGGTGTGAAAAGAAAACGGACTGTCTTGTCCCTGCAGCATAAGCTGCATATCCTGGAGAGACTGCAGAATGGTGAGAGAGCAGTTTCACTTGCTGCTGAATATGGTGTGGGGAAATCCACAATCCATGACATCAATAATGAATAATTATCTTTGCTGGACATTATCAAGTCAATCACACTTAAAATGTGCTCTATATGGCTGGGAAGCATGGGATAATGTCTGTGCTGACACCATATCCAGAGCCGGTGAAAATCTGGCACCACAGCTATAGAGGAGACTGAATCCACGGAGACAGTCTGGGAGAAATTTTGGCTGAGACTGTAGAAGAGAATGCAGAAGCACTGAATACAGCCATCGCACAGCTGTGTGATTCCATGAACATCATCCTGACCACTGAAGAGATTATTCAGTGGGAACACTAAGATGAGAAAGAGGATGGTCTAAAGTACCTCAACGAGGAATCTATACTGAAACATGTCTGCCCCAGTGAGGCTGAAATCTCAGAAGCCAAAAGCGGTGAAGATGAAGAAACCAATGAACCTCCGAGCATTCCAAATCACTTGGAAGCAGTATTGCACTTTGCTAAGTGCATTCTGTAACAGGGCCAAAGTGACAGTGATCCAGTGCAACTGATGTTGCCAGAAACACAGAGCTACAGCATGCAAGCGTATAGGGCAATGCAGCAAAGCAGCGAGAGATTATTTTGGAGCTGCTAAGTGACAAGCTGCTATGCTGCAAATACAGTACTATTACAGTAAACAGGGTTCAACAAATTGGATAGCCCGATGTCCCAGACTGTCAGATTTTAACGGGAAAGCATTTTTAAGTCCCAACTAGCTCACGGATAAGTACTGCCAGAGCTTAAAAAATACCTTGGGTGCTGTTCTCTTATTTTGCCAGCAGGGTGCGCCAAGTCCAAGTCGCTAACAACAGTCCATCATGTGACCTACTAGAGTGCTGGGCAGGTGAACAGGTGCTTCGCCCGATGTGTAGGGAGGCGAGCCTAGTGGCAGAAGAGCCACTAGAGAATCCATGAGCTACAGGGAGGAGCTGAGTAGCAGCGAGTAATTGGCAGGTCATACAGCAAATGGTATGATCTACCAATACAGAGGACAATGAACCCTATTGGCTGTGGCAGTGAAGTTGGGGTTTGGCTGTTCTCTGTCCTTGGTGCACTAAAGGCACTTGCGGTCTGACTCATAGAAAGAGAATGTACTGCGTAGTGAAGCAAATTGCTGAATTTAGCTATGGACAACTTGCTGGGCAGCATTTGATTTGCAGCACTTATTGGGGAGAAAGAAATAATTATCAAATAATTATAAGTGGAAACAACAGTCAGAGAGGTGTTGGTGATTGCATGGTAGTGAGCAGCAGGCAAAGGCAGGGGAAGGGTGGGAGGTGGCCCCAGCAGGGACTCGGTACTGTACCAGATGCCACGAGGAGACCTTGTGATCACTGGTGTGCTCTGCTGCATGTGCCATTGTGATCCTAAAAGAACAGATAAAGCAACGTAAAATTTAATAACAGTTTGTGCGGAGAGGGAAGGTAGATCAGTGATCATTGAGAACTGACGCCCGTGAGACTGTACTGCAGGCAGAAGACCTATGTGGAAATCAATAATTCTGAATCTATAGCACTTGTGTGCATAAATACCAACCATAAACAGAATAATAGATAAAATACAAGCCTGGGTAAAAAAGTTGAAAATTAAGAAAAAAGAAAACTAGCTGAAGAGTGACTAGTAGTAGTGTGCAAATGACTTACTGACTGAGAGGTAGAAGGACAGAGGGTTGGGGTTTTGTTGTGTGACCACTGCCTCAAAAAGTGAAGGAAGAAAAGTGAGCAAAATAAAAATAAATAGGCTAACTGCATTTGGTGCATTGTACCTTTCTTGGCTAGTAGCCTACTCCTGAGGAAAAAATAAAAGTACCAGTATCAGCAGCAGACAAGACCTGACCAGACAGACTAATCTCTAACTACCAGTACTGAGGGTGAAAGGAGGAGAAGTCAGAGGATTGGGGGCTTTTTGCCACAGCACTCTGGAAAAAAAATAGTAAGTAAACTGAATTGAGCAAAATAAAAAGGCAGAGAAAGTGTATGGTTTAGTGCATTGAGCATTCATACATTGTGCCTAAGACAAACAAAATAAGGAATATATTATTAGCCTAGTACTAGTAGTACCTACAAGATCAGACCACCAGTTTGTCTCAGACCAGTAGAGGACTAGTACTACATGGCTAGTTAAAAATATTACATGATGTCAGAGGAGCTGTTTAGGGCTGTTGGGAGTGTGGAAAAAGGGTGAAAAAGGGTTGATTAATTTGTTGTCTGCCCTATCTATCCACGGTCTAGTCCACTCCTGTGGCGAACACAAATAAAAACTAAAAAGAAACAAAGGGGAAAAAGATTGTAAAGAAAATGAAAAGCCTAGCTGTCTTGAGTGTGGGGTGGCTGCTGGGAGCAGTGGGAAAGAAAGGAGTAAAGCTTCAAGCAGGGGTGTGTGGTAGGACCTGCTCACCCAGTGTCCTGTGGCTGGCTGGCTTGTGTGTAACATATAAAACAAGCATTTGTCAATGCCGAATGTTGTCTCACTGGCATTGGCATTGGTAGTGCAGGAGTTAGAGGCCATAATATGAATGGCAGTGGAGTATTGAAGTGGCGTAACCCCACCCCACCCTGCAGAGATGGACAGGTATTCGGTGTGGCTTTGGGTCATCAGCTATAATGCTCATGGCATTTTACCTCACCCCACCCTGTGACACTGACAAGTGCCGTGGTGTGCTCTGGGGTCTTTGGGCATTATACTTACCCCCATTCCATAAGGAAATACACTGAGGTGGGTGCAGTATAGGAGAATGGGGTGAACTTTGTAGCTGAACACTCCGTGGCACACCACAATGTCTGTCAATGGCTGCAGGGTGGGGATGGTGAATAGGAGCATTACAGCCACGATCCCATGTCACACCCCTGACGCCTGTCAGTCTGTACAGGGTGGGGTGTTACAGTTGGAAACTCTAATGCCATAGGTGTGTGTTGGTATTTTCACTCCAAATTTTCAACATGGGCTTTTTGTAACCCCACCTCATGAAGAGTGGCACTATCAGTTTTCCACAGTGGCTATGCCATTTAGTGACACAGGTCCAAAAACACATTTTAGGCAGTATGTAAAAATTACAACTGTATTGTTCATGAGGAGGTGTAAAAATGGCAACGTTGAAAATCTGGAGTGAAAATATGAAAACTGACAAGTCATAAGCATTCATAGAAACCATGCAACACACATCCGTAACAATTATTTTGGGATTTTTAACCACATTTTCAACATAGGCATTTTGGGACCTCACCTCATGAACAGTGGCACTTGATTTTGTTAATTTTTCCCTAAAGTTGATTTCTCACGCGACCACGCCATTATGCGCCACAGGTGTAAAAACACATTTTGGGTAGGATATCAAAAATGACAGCTGTACTGTTCATAAGGAGGTGTGAAAAAATGCCAGTGTTGAAAATCTGACATGAAAGTTTTGCAAATATGTGAAGTTACAAGGGTGCGTGGGAACTGCACAATGCACGCTTGTAACACAGTCATTTTATAGATGTTTGTCACCAAATTTTCAACATAAGCATTTTAGAACCTCTGTTCATGAACAGTGTCACCGTCATTTCCTCAAACTGTCGAAAATGGATTTTCACCCAGAGCCATATTCTCGCCAGACATAAAAAACACATTTCGGCCAGAATATGTAAAATGATAGCTGTACTATTCATAAGGAGGTGTGGAAAATGCCAATTTTGAAAATCTGGAGGAAAATATTACAATACATGAAGTTCGTGATGCATGGAAACTGCACAATGCATGCTCGTAAAACAACATTTTTATTTAGTACAAATGTATAACATAGGCTTTTTGAGAGCCCCTTCTGAACAGTGGCACTGTCATTTCGTTAATCAGTCCCAAAGGTGATTCCATGCAGTGACTGCAAAATCACCTTTAGGACCGAAATAATGCCATGACAGTGACAAAATTCATGAGGAGGGTTGCCAATAACCCCATGTTGAAAATTTGGTGTCAGAATTCCCAAAAATACCCGAGATATGCACCAGAATTGAAAAAGCCCTGTTTATGCCATTATAGAGCTTACGGCATTTCTTCAGTTAGCGGTTGGCTTGAAGATTGCAGGCGTGTTCCCGGTCCACGAAGATCATCTACCCAGACTCTGGAGGTAAGTATGGGGTGAGGAGGGGTGGGGAGGCAGGGGCACAGAGTGTGGGTGTGGGTTGGGGAGGGGCAGGGAAGCCGATGGACCGTTTCTGTTTTACAGGTAAAAAGGGAACATCTGGGATTTCTTTTCAGGGACATTTGGCACACTGGGATGGGCTCCCAGCATGCCACCTAATTATTTTAGAGGCCGTAGCTGATGGGGATTGGGCACCCCATCAGCACCTCTGAAGGGGGGGACAAGAGTTGAGGGGTATTGGGCACCCGTCTCGGTACACAACAGATGGGGAGACATTATGCAGATGGGAAGTGGGCTCCCCTGCTGGCAACATAACCAGGGAATGGGGGACTGTAGCATATGGGGATTTGGACCCCATTGACAAAGAAAGACTGTTGGGGGCGCATTATGCTGAGGGGTATTGGGCACCTCGGCACACACTGGGGTCATTATGCTGATGGGAGTAGGCTCCCCTGTCAGCAAATGAACTGGGTCAGGGCATGTGACAGGGGTTGGGCACCCCTGATGTCGGACAGCGACAGTCAGTGCCACCATGCTTATGTTGGGAGGTGTGTTATTGTGCTGCTGCAATGAAAGCTTGCTTCTCATTGCAGTGGACCTTTCTTAGATCTGGTTGCCACATTCCTTATTGCTGGTGTGGTGTCTTCATGCTGCCTTATTGGGGAAGAGGGCCGCACCTGCGATGTGTGCCCTGCATTGGCGCGCACAGTGACACGCACCTCCAAATCTGCTACTACTGCAATATGTTGACTGATGCGCGTACACGAACCAACCAAAATTAAGAAAGAAGTTTTTACAAAAAAAAGATTTTAAAGAACGTAGCAGAAGCCTAACTAAACTAACTACTGTGTGTAAAGGCAAAGTATGAACTAAAAACCAGAACTGACCCTCTTAACAGTAAAGCAGTAAAGAGGAGGAAATTAAAATAAAATAAAGTCCCTGACTCTAGTCAAGTAATCAAGTGTCAGTGAGTGGTGTGACTATCGGGTGTGTCAGGTGGTTGAGGGACAGTCATTCACTGTGGTGGGACACTGGGACACAGGGACAGGGCTGGGGAGTGTGTGACTGGCTGACACTGGACAAAGTGCATTCTCAGTGTGAAAACAGTAACCAAAGAAAAAGTAAGCAGTGAAGCATCTAAGCACTGAGCATCAAAGCAAGCAACTACATTGTCCTGGTCCTAATACTTAGCAAAGCTGCTATTGCTATTTCCTACAATTCTTCAAGGCCTTCCTAACTGACTGAGACTCCCTCCTAGGTTTACACTACTTAGTTATGCCACAGTCTGTAAGACTTTAGCATCTGACATCTGTCTATCTCAGTGCTCTCCTGGCTCCCACTGTCTACCACATGTGGAAAAAGACACAGCACACAGTAACTTTAATAGAATAACATTTTATTAACATCATCACAAAAAAGTAAGCAGAAATCACAAGATCAGAGCCAGACATAAGACATTCAATATGCAGAAGAGTAAGCAACAAACACTATTATCCCTCTGGTCAGCAGCAGCAGAAGCACCATCCTCAGGTTCTTCTAATACACAAACTACTTCTTCCACAGAATCAGATGAAAGTAATAAATAGTCTGCAGCAAGTGCATCTGCATATGTTGTACTTGAATGAATAGCTGATTTAAGCAGTGAGGCCTTAGCTAAGCCTGTAGCCCCTATATCACTGCCAAAGAAATGCAGTTTGGTTCCTGATGAGGTGGTGGTGGTGGTGGTGCATGAGAAAAAGTAAAGACAAAAATATGACCAAGAGAAGAAGGCCAGGCTGTTTCAGCTTCATTGGTTGACCACTTACAAATGGTTGAGATACAATGGAAAAAAAGTTGATATACTGTACAGTGTGCGAAAAGTATCCCTATTGCAACACCAGTCTTTTCAAAAAAAAAAATGTGTTTGCACAGGCTCAACAATTTTAGAATTGAGTCACTACGTACTACGAAAAATCCAATCTGCATATGCTATGCCAGAACCAACATATTCTGGAAAGTGGCCAGCAGCATGTAGTTCAGTGTGATATCCATGAATCACCTCTTTATCGAGCTTTTACACAGCTGGAAGAGGCCACAAGGGTGAAAATAAGATGCCTGTTTAACACAGCATTCTCCACTGCAAAAAATCTGCTCCCATTTTCTGACATGGATTGGTTATGTGAATTGCAAGATAACAATGGAATTCAGCTGGTATGAATTATACCAATGATTAACGAGCCAGGGACTTTTGCAGAGCTATATCTGCTGTTCTATCAAGACCAGATGCAGACTCTTAAAATGCTAAATATGTTACAGTTCTTGATGACGATAGCACTGGTGCAGCTATAATTGAATGGGAAAATGTCTTCCTGCATTTTGTAAATCCTAACACAAAAGATATATGTACATACTTGATCCAGGCTGTGCCTTGGAATTCTCACATGCTGAGGGTGTCTTTATTGTAATAAGAACTGCATTAGATTCACTACATCTTCCTATCACTGACCTGTCGAATGTGAGCAATCCAGGGCCACTTCTGATTTCAGCCAATTTAGATGGGGCAAGTGTAATGCTGGGTGAAAGGGGAACCATCACAAATTTATGGGAACACTGTCCTCACATCATTGCCATGCACTGAGTAGCACTTAAGTTGGAGCTGGCAGTTCTGGATGTAATTAAACAAACCCTTCATATCAAAGCTTGAAAATAGTCTAAAGGGCATATTTAAATTCTACCATTATAGTCCCCCAAAATTAGAGAGCTACAAGAAATTGCACATGTGATAGATACTGATCTGGCACACTTCAGTGCAATTAAACAGGTGAGATGGCTGCCCAGCAGATCACGCTCAATACAGAACAGTTTCAGATGAACCCACCTATAGCTGCTCAGCATTTGGAATAAAGTGCAGCTGGTGCTGATGGGTCAAAAGCAAAGGTGCTAAGAGAGGTATAGTCTATACACTTTCTCAAATTTCTTTATATTCTGCAAGATTTTTGCCTGTACTAAAAATATGTCACTGCAGTTTCAGAGAGATGACTTAATAATTCGTGAAGTACCACATCTCATACATACCTGCCTTTTCAGCTAATGGAACTGAAATCTAAACCAGGAAATACATAACAGTTTCCTGGATCATTACAAACCTCAGGACAGATGCATGGACATTGTAATTTCAAAGAAAGGAGTTGAGAAGACTGTTCTCTTTACATTTAGAGGCAACTGCCTGAAATAAATTTTGGGACAGATACACAACTGCATACTTTAGTAGATGCAGCAATAGTTTACATTGGTGCAAGTTTTCAAAATGTTTCAGAGGTGCCTCTGAAATGGTTCACATGTCTGAACTGTAAACAGTTTGATCTACCTAGGAACAACTTGTGGAGACTGGGACCAATGAAGTGGCTAATTTAGCAGCATACTTTTATTTTTTCACAGAAGACCAGCAGGAAAATATTAGGTCAGAATATGCTGCATTTAGTGCACTGCTGAAATCTGCAGTTGGCAAACCCTATCTGCAGGTTTTTACAAGATTGTTGAAAGAAAAAATGCCCCAGATTGCTCACAATCTAGAGTTAGTGGAAATACGCCTGGCAATGAATGTGTCAACTGCAAAGTGTGAATGAGTGTTCTTCACTCAAAACCTGATAAAAACATAAATAAGGACACATCTGGCAGATGATACACTACAGTCGCTTCTTCAAATAGCAGTAGAGGGTCCTGAACTACGTGTCTTTGATCCAGATCCAGCAATAAACCATTGGCTGCTGTCTGGTCCAGGCAGTCAACATGTTTATGGGCATGCTGCTGCTGGTACAACTGATGATGTGTCTCCTGCTAGTACTTCTGTTGCTCCATCATCATCCTGTCCTAGCACCACTACCACCAGTACACTTGATGTTGGTGACAGTTCTGAATCTGAGTCCTCATTATCTTTGCCCTAATTGTTCTCTGTTTCATTCAGACATGTGTGGGACTGGACTGGAGTCCACTCTGACTGGCACCACTTGACTCAGACTTTAAATCACTCAACCCTGTAATACAAAACAAGTCATGATGTACATCTTCATTTTATTGTTTTATGTAGCCTCTGCTACATCTGATAGTTTAATAATACAATGCCACAACCACTTTCTTTGTCACTGCATAATGTTTTATAAGTTCCCTTTAAATATGGCCTTTTATCCATTGGACTACCACTCACAACAGTGGGACTACCGGTTTTGGACAGGTCAGTTGTCCTGCACTACCATGTAAATTTGAAGTTTGTCAATCCTGACACTAAGCACTAAAAAGTAAAAAGCCCTAACAAGCACTAAGAGCACACAGCAGATGAAATAAAATTTAAAAATACAGTATCACCTTAGCACCTACCTTCACCAATCCCAACTAAAAGGACCAGCAGAATCCTGAGAACTGAACTCCCATTTATCCGAACTAATAATTTGTCACCCAAGTGGGTCGGATAAATGGGAGTGCACTTATTTATATCATACTGCAGGCCATCAGGTTATAAATGATACCATTTAATGATGTGAACTGAGATTCGCTTCTCAAAAACAAAACAGTACAAGAAAATTGGGATTCAATTAAAATTATTATTGTAATAGCTAGTAGCAAATATATTAAACAAATAAAAATAATGGAAAAGGTATAAAACCAAAATGGTTGAATAAGAACACAATAAAACTTATCCAAAAGAAAAATAACTTTGATGAAAAACACAAAAAAATAACACATTTTATACCTGCCAACAATTCAAAATAACTCAAAGAAAATACAACAGTGCAGTAAATTAGGCAAATAGAAACTTAGAAATCAAACTAGCAGCACATGCAGATAAAGTCAACAGCAAGATGTTTTACAGCTATATGAATTCATTAAAAAGCAAGGTAATAAATTAACAAAATCAGTGAAAACAACAGTGAACTCGAGAACTAGGGGTAATAGCTAATACTTTTAATAAATATTTATGTCATTTTTTTCAAAACTAAACAATATTTCAGTGCTAATAACACAGCCAGTCTACTAGTATTGAAATAAAGGAAACAGACACAACACAAAAATAAACATACTTAAGCAATACAGTGCACCTGGCCTAGATGGCATAACACCAAAAATGCTAAAATGGCGAAAAACAGTATAGCACTACCACTAAAACTAGTGTATGAAAAATCCTTAAGAGGCAGGATTTTGCCAAGGGGCTGGAGGATGGCAAAGGTTACCAAGGTCCACAAAAAGGTGACAAAAGTTGCAAACTATCACTATATAAGCTTGACATTTTAGCTGGAAAATTATAGAATGTATTATTAAGGACATGTTATTAAACTATATCGCTATCTCTGATGGGTATGGCTGTTAGCACCATGGGTTTTACTACGGATATTCAGGCATCACAAATCTCATTTGTTTTATGAGACAATTAGTCAAATATTGGATATAGGTTTTGCTGTTGTCATATTACTAGATTTCTGTTAAGTCTTCAGCACAGTTCCCACTGGTTGTGGTACAGAAACTGGTTAAACAATACATGCACATAACAGTCAAATGGATAGAAAATTGGCTGTCAGACTATACACAGGTGGTATCAGCAAGCGGATACTTATCTGAAGAGGGCAGAGCAACAAGTAGGGTGCTGCTATGATCAATACTTGGTGCTATTATATTTCAAATGTTAATTTCTGATATAAATAAAAACATTTTCAACTAGGTGACAAAACACATGGACAATAAAAATGCTTGGGGGACTTACAGAAGATATTCTTAGCATACAAACTGATTTAGATGACTTAACAAAATGGTCCTATTAATGGTATGACCTTTAACATCGAGAAGTGCTGTGTGAAACATTTAGGAGAAAAACAGACAAACATCAATATACTCGTGTAACTCAGCTCTGAACTTTCAAGTACCTCAAGGGAATCAACAAAGTCCAAGAGGTAGCATCTTTCAGAAAAGAGATGTGCAAGAACAAGGGGCACAATTTGAAGATAGGGGGATGGCTCAGGGTAATGTGAGGAAGTATTTTTCACAGAGAGGGTTGTGGATGCATGGAACAGCCTCCCTGAGGAGGTCGTGGAGTCAAGAACAGTGGGGAATTCAAGAATGCATGGGACAGACGTAAGGCAGTCCTAGTAGGGAGTAGGAGGAAGTAAGCTGTTGGTTAACTAGGATCTGCAGCTTATCTGTTAGGTAGGAAAATGGGCAGACTAGGTGGGCCAAGCAGTCGTTATCTGCCGTCAGATTCTATGTTTCTATGAATGTAAGCAACAAAGAAAAAGGCTTGGGGATTTTAATTGACAATACCATGGAATTTAAGTATCATTCTACCACAGTTATTTCAAAAGCAAAACAGGTGTTAGGTACCATAAAAGAAATATAAAAAGTCATAAGTCAGAGATCATTATGCCACTGTATCAATCCTAAATAAGACCTTTACTTGATCATGGAAGCCAGCTATTGTGTCCATATCAAAGGAGAAAGTGCCATAGTGGAAAGGGTGCAACAAAATAATTATAGATATCAAGATCTAACATATATGAAAAGGTTGGAGACTTTGGGGACATTTTCAAAGGAGATGTGCTGGCACATCTCAAGAAATGCTCTGCAGCATGATATTGAAGGAGTAGGGATGTGCTGCACAAATCCAGATGTGTTGCAACACAACTATAATGTACTGGCGTATCTGGAGGGGTGTTCCCATGAATCTGCCGTGCATCTCTATACTCAATCTAAATGGGCAGCGCATGTGTGGCACATCTCAAAGATGCACCCCCAGAGATAGGCATAAAGGAGGTGTCCTATGTGCAAGCCACCCACAGGCAGCCAAGATAACAGCAGGAGGCAAACAATGGATGGGTCAGCATTCCTCATGGTGGAGGTAATGAGGGGTGTGAGGAGACAGGCAGAACAGCAACATGACCATGGAAGGGCCAGTAGGTGGTATGCCCAACAGAGACAGTACTGTGTCCATGTCACCTATGAACAGCTGACCAACACCGAGATTGTGAGCCAGTACCAACTCAATAGGGATATTCTGAGACAGCTCTGTGAGCTGTGCCATGATGAACTGCAGGCACCCACCAGAAAGAGTCATACAATGTCAGTGAAGACTAAGGTGAGAGCAGCAATGTGCTTGCTTACCACGGCACCATCCAGATACCAGTGGGTGACACCACTGGGATCATACATTCTGCTCCTCACACACTTCCTCCCACTCTGTTGCCACATGCAGTAGAGTTTATCAATTCCTAGCACACAGGCAGACCTGACACCAACCATGCAGCAATTCCACAGGGTGGTACACATGCCAGGCATGATGGGGTCACTGACTGCACCCATGTGGTCATCAGGGCACCATCTGACCTGGACGGTGTGGCATACATGAACCAGAAGGGATACCATTTCATCAACTACCAGGTGGTGCAGTGCCACAGGGTGCATCACCTATGTCTGCACCATGCACCCTGGGAATACACATGACGTCTTCATCTGGCACCAGTTGGCATTGTGCCTCCTGTTCAAGGGTGGGGACATCCTCAATGGCCACCTAGTGGATGATTTGGGCAGGAACCCATGGTCACAGGTATCCGTGATATTACGCAGATAAAATAGCACGGTAAAAAGAGCGCTACCTTAATAGCTTGTTACATATGAGCGCGTAGCATAAATGGTCGTGTAGCTTAAATAGCGCTGAGTTAATGGTAAACCTGAGTTTCAAGTAACATTTATGGTCGCAGTTTAAATCCCTCCTAGTGCTGTTTAAATTTGAATTTGTAATTAGTCAGTAACGAGATTCAGGTTTATCTTGATTACCTGCATCGTGTTAGTGTTGCAGTCCCTCCTATTGCTGTTTAAATTGACTCTTAATTTTATTTCTGGTATGGGAGATTAGTGAGTAGCGTGATTCAGGTGTGCTATGAGGATTGCCATTTATCTTAATTACCTGCATATTAGCAGCAGTACTGTTAGTGCTGCGATTGTGTTTGCAGCATGGAAGTCTGTTACATCACAAGTCAGAAAGAAGGTGAACTTGCATTGTGGCATTATTTTATGTATCACAAAGAACAAATTTGTGGTGACAAGTCGTACTGGAAATGCTTGCAGTATGCAACTGGACACTGTGCTGCTAGGTACACATCATTGGCGATATAATTGTTAAAAAGTATAGGTGAACATAACCATGTGCCAGACCTTGTTACTGTCATGCAGAAAGAAGTGATTGCTCAGATGAAATTCAAAGCTGCTTCCACCACTGAAACCACCCACCAGATCGTTGTTGCTGGCCTTACTCAACTCCCTCCTGAAGTTGCAGAGCAGCTTCCAGCTGTGCCTTTGCTGAAAAGAACTGTTCGTAGTACACGGCGAGTAACGAGTCGGCCACCACCTGAACCCTTAGACTCTATGTCTCTTGTACTTCTATCCGAGTACTGTGTTACCAAAAAGGGAAAAGTTCTTGGTTTTCGATTCTGGATCTGTCAGCGATCGTTTTCTTATATTCTCCACTGCGACATCTGGAAACTCTGAAGCAATGTAAGCATTTGTTGCTGATGAAACATTTAAAAGCTGCCCATCTATTTTTAGTCAGCTGTACGCTATACACCTATCAAATTGTGCAATGTTATCCCCGGAGTATGTGCCCATGACTAGTCGCAGTGCATCTACTTACAATAAGGTATTAACTGAGATAAATGCAATGTGTTCTCCCTCCGACCAGAAAGTGTGCTGATTGACTTTGAGCAGGCTGCTGTTAAATCTTTTAGGCAGTGTTTCCCTGAAGCACACCTGTGTGGCTGTTTTTCATCTTTGCCAATCAGTATGGTGAAAAGTACAGCAGCAGCATAATGAAATTTGCAATCGCTATATGTCCTACCCTGTATTTGCCCTCCACATTAGATGTTTGCCAGCATTAGCTTATGTCCCTACAGCTGATACTGTCTCAGCGTTTGAAGACTTGATGTCTCAAGAGTTTTTACTAGTAACTCAGACATACTTGTCCTCAGTTAGACTATTACGAGGACACTTGGCTGAGTAGACCACTTGGCAGAGGAGGCGGTGGAGAACAATGTTCACAATTGATCTGTGGAACTGCTATAATTCTGTGCAATTGGAACTGCCAAGAACAATCAATGCGGTGGAAGCATGGCACCGTAAATTCTATCACTTTGTTGGTGCCCACCACCCATCAATCTGGTGATTTATTGATTTTATTAAATGTGAGCAGAAGTACAATACTGCCAGGCTTGAGCAATTGGTAGCAGGTTCTGTCATTGCAGGCTCAAAAAAAAAAATACAAGGACACCGTAAGCGTATTGAGAGGGTAGCGTCACAGTATGGACAAAGGTCGATGTATGAATACCTTAAGGGATAGCATACAACTTTCAATTACAAGCCTAGAGTATTATGGTACTTTGATTTGTGTTTTAAAAAGTGTAGTCCCTGAAATATGGCATTACATACAGCCATGATTTTAATAGTTATATATATGTGTATATTTTAACTCATTTTATTCATTGCCATCTTTTTTAGCATTATTTGTATTAAATACAGCCAGGATTTTAATAGTTAATGTAAAAGAATATATTTTACTCCGTTTTACTCAATTTTATTCATTGCCTTCATTGCCTTCTTTTTTTAGCATTAAAATAAAGTCAGAATCTTTAACAAAGTGATGGTGTCCATGTTGCTTTTGTATTCGTGGGTCCTAAAAGTATGGCTAGATGGTGAGTGTGTTTGTTGTTGACTCTCCATGCTACTATATCATGCGCTTAATTGTAAGTGTGCTCATAAACTGCTGTAGCATTTTTAACATGCCTTTATTATCACGCTAATCGTGCGCTATTTCTACTAACCCACATGCCCATACCATAGCTCCGTGGCATGACACATAGCTTGTGGTAGTGCGGGGTGGGGTGGGAGAAGAGTGACATGGACAGTGCAATGGTAAACAGCCATGTAGAACCATGAAGCCTAGGGTTCTGCTGGACTGGGAGACACAGATACAGAGACAGTGGTGTGTAAGGCCCCAGGGCGAGAAGGGTAGGGGTTCTGCACAGCAGGCACATGTAGCAGTGTGGGAAGCAAAAGCTGCCCCAAACAATACCATTGTTCTGAACATGGACTAGCACAATGGCCGGACAGGACAGTGGCACAGTGTCCACAAGCAGGAATGGAGCCTGCAGAATGGGGAGAGGTTGGCCCAGCCATGCCTGGCCATGCTACAAGCAGGATGGAAATATGGAATTACATAATGGTGGTATAGGAGCTGCACAGGTGGGTAGGTGTAAATGGTATCCAGGTGGACAGGCAGTGGCAACACAGACAGGCAAGGGGTGGTGGTGGTTGTGTCAGGCCATGCGCACACCTGAGTGAAACTAACACGTGTTTCTGTCCTCCCAGGTGACAGTGCATGCCCCTCTGGCCACTGCTGCTTACCCCACATGACAGCCCAGTAGTAAGGTCGAGGAAAAGTGACAATGAGGAACACACCGCAACACACAACATCATTGAGCATCTGTTCGTAATGCTGAAATGCATTTCAGATGCCTTGAAAGGTCGAGTGGTGCCCTACAATACACCCGTGAAAAGGTTTGTGGCATATTCCTGGCCTGTTGCATGCTACTAGCAACCGTGAGACCATGGAATACTTGTCCAGGCACAGAAGGGTGACAGTACAGATGAGGATGAACCCCAGGGTGGGGTGTGCAACCAACACTGGAGAGGGACCCAATATTGGCCGCATGGGCATGGTGGCATAGGGACACCATTGTGGAGGAGCACTTTGGCAACTGGAGGTGAGTAACCCAGGAGGAACCAACTGGGCAGCCATTCACACACACACACACACACATGCACACACACTGGCTAAGGGTGGGGGACACACACAAACGCAGGTAGGCAGACACTGCACAGCAGCTGCAGAGTGCGCTGTGGCAGGCACACAACCATGCACAGGCATCCAGAACAGTGCCACCAAGGACAGGAGGGACACAGTGTCAAAGCAGAGACTGGCATGGATCAGAGGGTGTCTGCTGGCACATGCATAGAACACAGTGCTGCACTCATAACACCATGCCACACAGCACAACACCATTGCCCCCACACATGACCATTGCCTCATACAGACAGCAAAGGCAGATCGACACCTGAGCACCCAGGTGCCACAGCACATGGCCCTGGTAACTGCCAGTCTGGTGTGTGGTCAGCAATGGCAGCAGGGTGCCGTGACATGCCAACTGCACTCATTAGGACTCAGTGTGAGCCAGTATGGCTGCCGCGCATGGGCAGCCACACCTTGGCTGGTTGGAAGCCACAGGCAGGTCACCAGCCATGAGGGTGAGACTCAACCATGGAGAGGTTGATTCAAGAGACTGTTACTGGGTGTTCATGGGTGTCACAGTCCCAAAGTCCAGATGGGATTTGGGGTGTTGGGGATGATGTTGGCCGGAAATGGTGTCAGCATCAATGGGGCCACCTGATGCCATGCCTTGGGGCTGCTCATGGTACTGTGCAGGGTGTGGAAGAAACTTCTGTGACCATGAGATGCCATGGAAGCAAATTCCACCACAATGGCCTATGCAATCCTGTACAGTGCCGTGGTCATGGTCACCAGCAGTCGGCTTAACTTGCCAAGCAGCTGCACGTGTCACATAGCTCCATGCTCATCCATGTGCCCCACCTGTGCCCACTGTCAATGTAGCTCCTCTCTGAGCACCGCCAGGCCTTCCATGGTGTCCCGCAGGAGCTGGGTGTGCTCATCAAGCCTGTCAGGGGTGATGCATTGGGGATGGGCACTGATGAGCAGGGGTGGTCCTGGCCTGCTGTGCCACATCCCTTGTCTGGGAACGCCACAAAGGAGGCCACTGTTTGACAGGGACTGTTCCCAGGTATGCACAGCGGCGCCCTGCGGAGGCTGGACATGGTCCTCTGCCACCCGTTTTAGCACCACAGCACCCTGCTGGACAGTGCTGGCAGTCCCAGGCCCCACAACAGTGCTGCATTTCCTGCCACTCCCAGCCACTGCAGCAGCTGGCAGTGGGGAGACACACTGGGAGGCATCTGTGCAGGCACAGGATCAACCATGCTGCCTCTTGCTGCCCGTGTGTGTACTAAGCCAGTGGTAGGGTGGGTACCACCGGTGTGTCCCCTATCTGTGTAGCATTATCATAATCATCCTCCTCCTCCGAGTCCGGTACAAAGCACGGCGATGTCATCCTCCAACAGAAGAACAGACAAGGGTCATCATCAGCCAACCCCAGTAGGTTCAACAGCATGCATGCTGAACCACGGTCTTTAGCATTGACCTTGGCCTCAGAGGTAGTTGATGGTATGGCCCCATCCTCTGCCAGCGCCACGGGCATCGGACTGTGAAGCATCCCTGAAGCATAACAGATTTGAAAGGCAGAAATGAAAGCATGGTGAGTGACACATGGCTGTAATGCAGGTAGGCAGCTAGACTTGGGGTGTGTGCATGTGAACCACCGTTGCTCCTCTGTCCCCACAAGGCCTGGGACTACCATTGAGGCTTATGCAGCACAAGCACAATGGCGGTGTGAGGCATGCATGTGTGCTGGAGTGCACACACTCCTGGCAGCTGCGACAGAGGGCCAAATGGACTGGCTGTGGCCAGGGCATTGCCCCCTGCCCTGCCACAGACACTGCCACCCCACTGTGGACCACCTGATTACTGTAGCTGGATGGTGCACGGTCCCATGTGGATGATTGGGTGGCACCGCACATGACATAGAGGCCCCCATGGGAATGCAAAGCCACCTATGTCTGTATTGTTGGGCCACCCTACCCTGGATCCTGCGGCATGCCACCAGTCATGCACAATGGCACATAGGGCAGCTGGGCCCATGGATAAGGCTGTGCACTGCCAGCAGCCCTGCATGGTGCTCTCTGGATATGATTCTGGCCCTTGTGTGGCATACCAGGTACACCTGTTGCTGGCACATGCTGCCCCCACAGGGGTGACACATGCATACTCACAGTGTTGCGATGGGCTAGCTCGGTCAGGAACCCCCGGCACACCCTCCACAGATGCCCGGCTCATGGAGGAGACAATCAGCTCCTCACCAGGTGTGAGGATGGATGCAGTAGAGGCTTCCACCAGTCTGCCTCACGGAGGCCTGTATGGTGACCAGTTTCTCCTTGGCCTCCACTTGACACTGGTCATCTGCTTCATGCATTCCTGGGGAGTGCTGTTGTACCTCCATGGGCATTGACATACACAGCCACCTCCTCCAAACCTTTCAACCTCTCCTGCCGGGTGTGTGTCTTGACCATAAGCAGCATTCTGTCCACAGAAAGCAGCACTCTCAGTTGAGGGTGCTGGAAAATTTAAATAGTCCAAAGAATGAAGAACCAGCACTCCAGGCCAGCTTATTCAGTAGTGAACAAGTATTTTAATGTGAAATATCACAGTACTTACAACAAATATTGCAATTAAATAAGCTTCAAGACTTCAGAATCAGATTTCAGGTTTAAAGCTCAAATTGACACACAAACATACATCTTGCCCCTGTGCTTCAGGGTATCCTACCACTTCTGTAGGAGGTGTGAGCTATCTGTGAGCAGTGCCCCTTGAAGTAGGCCTCACACCAGGGCACGCTGGTCATCATTTATGAAATTAGACTCCACCTCTTTTGCGGCTCTTCCTCAGCATCAGGCATCCTGTTACCTGTGGACAAGAATGGGACATGCATGAGCACAAGTCCACCATGATCTGGAGCTGAGCAAAGTCACACAAAATTCAGGGCAAAGAGGCTGTAGCAAGGGGAATGTAAACAAACTTACAATCCAGGCTACAGTTCCTGTCAGTTACCTGTGGTGTAGGGTGTTGCTTTAATGGCCCATCTAATGCAAATGAGGTGTGGGACAGCCTGTAATGAGATGCTAATCAGTTGACTTAGGCCTCGATTGGGTAATGAGGTGATTAGCATATCTTGGCTGAATACTGCAGATTTACTCCAGGCCTGTCTCATTTCGGGCAGTGCATCTGAAATGCACTGTGCATCTCTACATGGAACATTTCCCGCTCATTCATGAAATGCGTACCTAGTTGACATGCACAGTGGACCATGTCTGATCTTATTTGCTGTGTATCGCACAGACATGCCCATGTGGTTGGCTGCAAGTGTGGCACTTTTCACCCTCAACAAGATGGCACATGCGTGCGGATATGCGGGCGGGTCACTGAGCCGCGACCCCATTGTCCAGCCTGCCTGTTGCAACTGCACATACATGGTGCTGGGTAAGTGGTGTCAATGGTGCATCCCTATTGCACATATGTGAGTTGTGAGGTGGAGTGAAAAGCGGGCCGATCATGCAACAGGTGCAGCACAGCCAGACATTGTGCAGACTGCCTCAGGGAGCACTTGGACACCTCAGCTTCCTGACAAACGTGGAGATGGTACTTGCAACCGAGGACATGTCCAGGGCACTGAACTGGATCAAAGTAGAGATGGGCAATCTGGTGGCACTTGCTGCCCCTGGAGGGTATTTCTTTGGGGAGGAGCTGCAGAAGGCACAGGCCGGGTTTGGGTCTATGTGGTAGCCCAGCCGGAGCACCAGACTGCCATCCCAGAACAGGGGACAATGTCACCACCATTATGGGCACTTCAGGCGATGGGATCCAGAGCATCTCAGAAGACTGTGTGACCAGGCCCATAACGGGGCGGTGCCCCACCAGTTGCATATGTGCTGTGTGCATGCTTTCTTCACCTGCTCTTGGGGGTTTGTGGGTGTGTGGCAGGTGCGTGTGTCCCTGCTCACATGGTCACCATAGATCTGGTTGCAGTGCCAAGTTATTGCTGCCATGCATGCCATGGGTTGCCCTGTGTGGACTGGTGGTCCACTGTGCTGTTGCCATGGCACTATGCCCACATTGTTGCCATTTAGCTGGGCACACATCGTGCTGTGCCATGTTGCACGTGTCACTGTAATGGGGTATATCTGCCAGCATGCTGCTCATGATGCTGTTCCATTGTGTTTCCCTTGCAGGTTGGGAGGAGCGTCAGCAGGCCAGGGCAGGGGCTGAGAGGAGGTCCTGAGCCACTGGAGGAGGCACACCAGCACATGCCCAATGCCCTTGGCAGTAAGTGCTCTGTATGAGCTGCCTCTTTGTGTACATGAGTTTTGGGGTGGGCATTGCCTGCTTCTTATGCATGTCCATGTGGTGGCAGTTACACACATGGATCATTGTGTCTGTAGCATGTGGTAGTCCAACTGTGCCCATGACACCTATGTGTTTGACCCTGTTGCCATGTCTGGTCCTGGCTGGGAGTTCCCCACGGTGCTCACATGGGGTTGCCTCAGGGCCTGCTTCGTTGGTGCACAACAGTGGCAGTCCCTTGGCGACATACTCTACCTGTTCACTGTGCCACTTCCCATTCACTGTGTGGCTCTGTTTCCGGCATGTTATAGAAACATAGAAACATAGTATCTGATGGCAGATAAGGACTGCTTGGCCCACCTAGTCTGCCCATTTTCCTACCTAATGGATAAGCCGCAGATCCTAGTTAACCAACAGCCTACCTCCTCCTACCCCCACTAGAATTGCCTTATGTCTGTACCATGCATTCTTGAACTTCCCCACTGTTTTTGACTCTATGACCTCCTCAGGAAGGCCGTTTCATGCATCTATAACCCTGTCTGTGAAGAAATACTTCTCACATTACCTCTGAGCCATCTCCTTCTATTTTCAAATTGTGACCCTTGTTCTTACACATCTCTTTTCTGAAAGATGCTACCCTCTTGGACTTTGTTGATTCCTTGAGGTATTTGACAGTTTCTATCATGTCCCCTCTCCTCCTTTCCTCAAGGCTGTACATCTTAAGCTCCTTTAGCCTTTCTTCATATGTTTTCTGGTGCAGACCCTACACCATTTTGGTTGTCCTCCTCTGGACAGCCTCCACCCTGTCTATGTCTTTGCAGAGATGGGGTCTCCAGAACTTCACACAGTACTCAGATGTGGTTTTACCAACTGTCTGTACAGAGGACCAAAAACTTCCTGTTTTCTACTGGTGATGCCTCCCTATGCATCCCAGTATCCCCACAGCCCTCCTTATTGCCTTCTCACATTGCGGACCCACCTCTAGGTCATCTGATATGACTACCCCAGGTCCCATTCCATTTTGTTGTTTTCAGTATCTTAACCCCATTGTGTACTCTTTCCTGGGTTTTTTTTTCAGGTGCATTTCTTTGCACTTCTTTGCGTTGAATCTAAGCTGCCATAAATTTGACCATTCCTCTAACCTTGCCAATTCCCTTTTCATCCTTTCACCCCACCTTGCATATCCATCCTGTTGCAGATCTTTGTGTCATCTGCAAAGAGACATACTTTCCTTCCAGTCCCTTTGCAATGTCACTTATAAAGACATTAATAAGAACCGGCCCAGTACTGAACCCTGCAGTACCCGCTAGTAACTCCCCTTTCTTCACTGTGGACTCCATTTACTATTACCCTCTGTGTCCTGTTGTCCAGCCAGTGTTTTACCCAGGGCTACCACCCTGGGACCCACCCCAGGCTGGCTAATTGGTTTATTAATCTTTGTGTGGACTGTGTCAAATGCCTTGCTAAAGTCTAGGTTGGCCATGTCCACAGCCCTCCCTGGTCCACTACTTTGGTCACTCAGTCAAAGAAATCAATTAGATTTGTCTGACAGACCTTCCAACTGTGAATCCATGCTGCCTTGGGTCCTGTGCCTCACTGGCCTCTAGATACTGTACTCAACAATTCTTTTCTTCAGAAGTGATTCCATAATTTTCCTACCACTGAGGTCAAACTGACAGGTCTGTAATTTCCTGCCTCTGTCTTGCTCCCACTTTTGTGAAGGGGAATCACATCCACCCTCCTCCAGTCCTCAGGTGCCACACCATCCTCCCATGATTTATTAAAAGGGTAGTCAGTGGTGTTGCTAGTTCTTCCTTAGTTCTTTTAGAATTCTGGGGTGAATCATCAGGCCCATTGCTTTATCCACCTTCAGTTTTAAGAGTTCTTTCAGAACCCTTTCTTCTGTGAAAGGACTAATATCTACCCCTATCCAGCGTGCTTCTATTGACTGGATTAGGTATCTCCCCCTATCTTTCCATTGTGAGATACTGAGCAGTATTCATTCAGTATCCTAGCTTTTTCACTGTTTCTCTCTGCCCAACCACTTTCCTCTTTATTCAGCCTCAGTATCCCCGCTTAGTCTTTTTTGCTCCCTACTGTACCTATAAAGATTTGATCCCCTTCTTAACAGAGTTGGCTATCTTTCCTTGGTTTGGGCCTTTGCTATTCTGACTGCCTTCCCCATTTCCTTCTGCTTTAACTGGTACAGTTCTCTGTACTGCTCCTTCTGTGTTTCTTATACTTCCTGAATGCTATCTTTTCTCCCTTACCTTCCCACCACTTCTTTTGAGAACCATAGTTGTTTTTCCTTAGTTTTCATTTGTTTATTTGCTTCACACAAAGGTTTGTTGTCTCTGTGATGGCGGTTTTGATGTTTCCCCATTGTTGTTCCACCCACCTTCTTGCCTGTTTGCTGGTGCTTTTCTGAAGCACTCTCCCATTTGACAAAATTAGCCCTGCTGAAGTCCAGTACCTTCACTTTTGTATGGCTTAACTCTACAGCTAATTTTATTGTGAAACATATTGTTTGGTGGTCACTTGTTCCCAGATGGCTACCCACTTCAAGATCGGAGATCCTCTCTCCGTCTCATTTGAGAGTACCAGGTCCAAGATTGCTCCCTCCTGAGTGGGTTTCAAAACTAGCTGTCTGAGGCATGCCCCTGTAGGGCATCTAGAATGGCCCTGCTCTTGGATGTGACTGAAGCAAAGGTGCTCCAGTTAACATCTGGCATATTCAGGTCCACCATCAGCAATATCTCCCTTTCTCTGCCATCCCAATGATGCCTTCTATCATTTCCTTGTCCCTTTCCTCCCTCTGAGATGGGGATCTGTATACACCCTGTGCAGATTGTGGTGCCATTTCCGGTCTCCAGGGTGACCCACAGTGCCTCCTCTCCTCCCTGTTTACCCTTTAGTTCTCTTGCTTTGATCCCTTCCCTTACATGAGAGCTACTCCTCCTCCTCCTCCTCTTCTTCCCTCCTGTCCCCCTGTAGTTTGTGTACTCTGGTATGTTGACATCCCAGTCATGGTTCTCTGTGTACCATGTTTCTGTGATTACCACGATATCCAGGCATCCCTCATCCATGAAGGCCACCATTCGGGGCTTTTAACCTAGACTATGGGCATTGGTACTCATTACCCTCCATTTGTTATGGCTATATTTCTTTTGCCCCATCCCTGTCCTTACTGCCTTTGTCTTTTCTCCATTTACCCTGCCCTTCTCCCTATTGACTGCTCTGTCTTGCTGTTTACCTCGCCAACTGCCCTGATTTTTTTGGGAGAGGCGCTAGGATTTCCTTCTCCTTTCAGTGCCTCCCACCTTAGCTAGTTTAAATGCTTGCCAATGAAGCATTTAAACCTATCACCTAGGATCCTGGTTCAGCTCCTGGATAGATGCAGACCATCACACCTGTATAGGCCTGTATCCTCCAGGTGGAGCTCAGTCCTCAATGAAGCCAAATCCTTGAGCTTTGCACCAGTTTTTCAACCAGTCATTGAATCCCATGGTGCGGAGTACCTTAGCCTCATCCATGCCAGAGACAGGTAGCACTTCCGAGGAAGTTACCTGTGTGTGCTACTTGTTCATGGCCCTCCCAACTCCATAAACTCCTGTTATACTGCTCTGATCCCATTCTCAGACAGGTCATTTGTCCCTAGGTGGATAATGACATTCAGCTTACTCCCCTTGCAGCTGCTCCCATGATCCTGAGGATTCATTTCCTGTCCTCAAGCCATGGCACCGGGCAGGCACCTTACCTACCTTTCCTCCCTCTCCCGTTCTACCTAACAATTGAGTCCCCACCAGGAGTTGTTTCCCCTCAGGGGGTCCTGTGCCACCCACCTGTGGGTCTCCATTGTGGAGGTTCCCAGCATCCTCCTTGTTCTCCACTGTGCGTGCCTCCATAGAGAAACCATGCTCCACCAGAGTGGTGAATGAATTGTGGAGAGGCATAACTGGAGGGATGCACCTCAGTTCCACCACCCTCACCCTCCCTGAGCCCACCATGCTCCAACCACTCCTCTTTCTTGGCAACCTCTGAGGTAGTGGCGGTGGCCTGGGTTGTCCTTGGGTGAGGGAGCAGGTTTCCCAAATCCCTGCCAGTTCAGCATGGAGATGAATAAACTTCTCCCTCAGACCAGAGAGGTGCCTGCAAATAGGGCAGCAATGCAGTCTCCAGAATGTCTCCTGGAAGACTGCTTCTCCACAACCAGTGCATTGCACTACTCCCCACATGTTTGTGTCCCTTCCTGTTACAAATGCTTTTCTTTTTTTTTTTTGTTCTTGTTTTAGTGTGTGCAAGCTTGTGAGTTTCTCTACCCACTATTCAGTGTGCTGTGCCTTTAAGGATATGAACAGGTGTATGTTGTTAGCAGGTTTGGGGAAGTGATGTCAGAACCCCTGCTATAAGGAAGTTATGCCCTTGGGGCAGGTGGGTGAGGGCAAGGTGGGTTGGAGGAACTTATTCCATCCAGAAACAATCAACTACAACTCTGACCCTCCACCAGGGGAGTGCCTTCCTTCCTTTCAGACACCTATTTCACAGATGTTAAGTAACAGGTATAGTCACAAATGACTGCAAATATCTCCCAGCTACAGTTCCTCCTGTCAAATTAAAGTTAAACTAAGAAAAGTCAACACCAAAAACAGAATCAATACTAGTTGCCCACACAGGTCCAAAAGTAATAATTCAATTCAGTGTAGTCTAGACAATAACCTCCTTGATTTAAGGAAGCTTTGGATGCTTCTCTCTCTCTGTCTCAGCAGCAGTGTTGCCTATGTGTGCTGCACATGGTGGAGTGATGGCCCTCTGCATGGGGCAGACAGCATGAGGCATGCACGTCCAGCCCATTGAGGGGAGGCTGTGCCTGTGTGGGCTGGTGCACTGAGTATGTGTTCTCTGTTTCCCACCATAGGTCATCGGGATGCCAGAGGAGCCCAGCAGAGATGGGGTCATGTGGTGGCGGGTGGCCAGCTGATTTCTTCACAGGATGTCCTCATTGCCACCTTCCAGTACCAGGGGACTATACTGAGGGTTTCCTGAGAGATGCTGGCTGATTTGCAGAGAGGCTACCAATGGAGACAGGGCCAGGCAGACCATCACCAGGGGCACTAGACCTCTGGCATTGTGGACTTAGTTTTGTACATAGCCCCATTTAGACCATCCCATGGTTGGGCCATACTGTACACTGGGTCACTGGTGCTGGGGTGCTCCATCCCTACCCTCCTGTGTGCCATGCCCATTGTGCCTCTTTGTCTCCTGGGTTGGTGGTGTATATGTGGTGACTCGTACTGTGCCCATGGGGCTGGGTCTGTGTCCATTGTGCACTTTGACAGTGTCCTTCTCCACCCCTTTTGCTTTGGGATACTTCCTGTTACTCCACTTTCCCATGCCAGGTTGCTCCTTTTCCTATATTCAGTCCTGCTCAGATGCTCCAGCACATTACTAGGTGTGCAGTGCATTTCAGGATGCACCATGGTATCTTTGGCATTTTCAGCCTGAGATGTGCTGGCTCATCTCACCGTACATCTTTTAAATATTGTAATATTTTGTGGTGGTGCATCTCAGATGCATGGAGCAAGACTTGCACCTCTCCAGGTGCACTTTTGAATATGGGGGCCTTTAAACTTGTACCCACTAGAACTGCATAGAAAAGGGTGACATCCTCTTATTTTGAGATATGGTAAAATATCCATATTTATTTAATTAAATGAATATGATCTTTAAAAGTATTGACTATAAAACCAGAGGGCACTCTAAAAGTTATCCCAATGAGATTCAGAACAAATAAAAGAACATTTTTCTACACTGATGTGACTAATCAACCTTTGGAATAGTCTGTCTTCAGATATAATTATAAGTAGCACAACAACATATATATATATATATATATATATATATATATATATATATATATATATATATATTTATTTATTTATTTAGGGGTGCAGTCAGGCCTCAATAGGGTTCAGTAGACACTTCAATGTTAAACTCAAAATTGTGCACTTAAATAACTTTGTAACCCTTTAACGGATTTGCACAAAATTTGTATGTGCCTTCCTGTGGTATAGATCTCTTGATCTGGCATGTTTTATTCCTGTTGGATGTGCAGTCTCTGAGTTACCCATTGACTTTGCTGGGATTTTTCTTTCAACTTGCCTACAACCCAGAGGGTTTGTTTGGTATGAAATGTTCAGGACAGAAAGGACTACTCCACAAATGTGCCTTTTGCTAGTCTGGTAAAAACAATAAGCCATTTTAAGTTACTGCAATTTAAAAATGTGGAAAAATTGTTTCTGAGCATACTCAGTAGGCACTTCAATATACCTGTATGATACAAAGTTCCTTTTTCATATGGCTGCCATCTTATTTCCTGCTTGCCTGAAATTCAAATTTGGATGCCTCCCAAATGATATTCTGGTGAGGAACCAACACATATAGCTTGCATATTGTGACCCCTTGGTGCATTCTGCATTTTTCCTGTTTGTAAATGCCCTTAAAATGTGTGTTATATAACATTTTAATTTTTGTTCATATTAGCGTTATATGAAGTAGAATCTTGGTTCATATGGTGAGATATGAACTAAGATCCTACTTTGTGAGTCATACGACTTAGGATCTTAGTTTGTGTCTTGTCATACAAACTAAGATCCTACTTCATATGGCTCAGATACAAATATAGAATTTAAATGTGGATATCTCAGCCATTTTTGGTATTTTCTCACCACATTTTCGACTTATGCATTTTGAGACCCCTCCTCATGAACACTGTCACTGTTATTTCATTACTCCATCCCAAAAGTGATTTCACAGTCACTGCATGGAATCACCTTTCAGGACTGATTAACAAAATGGCAATCCCAATGTCCATGAGAGGAGGTCCCAAAAAGCCATGTTGAAAATCTGGTAAAAATCCAAAACCAGCCATGTTACAAGTGTGCATTGTGCATTTCTACACACGCTCATAACTTTGCCAGTTTTAATATTTTCACTCCAGATTTTCAACATTGCCTTTTCTTCATACCGCCTCATGAACAGTACAGTTGTCATTTCTTACATCCTGCCCAAAATGTGTTTTGCACCCTGGCACAGAAATGCGTGTCAGAGTAGATCAACTTTCAGGATGAATTAAGAAAATCACAGTGCCAGGGATTTCCCAAAAAGCCTTGTTGCCATGTTGAAAATTTGGTTAAAAATTCCCCAAAATGACCACGTTACAAGTGTGCATTGTGCAGTTTTATGCGCTTTATAACCACCAATTTTTCATATTTTCCCTCCTGATTTTCAACATTACCCTTTTCCATACCTCCTCATGAACAGTATGCAGCTGTCATTTTCACATTCTGCCCAAAACATGATTTCACACCTGTGGTGCTAGCGGTGCATTTGCTATGCAAACTCAACTTTCAGGACAGGTTAACAAAATAACAGTGACATTGTTCATGAGGTGGGGTCCACAAAATGGCATGTTGAAAATTGGATGAAAAATCCTGAAAATGCCTGAGTTACATGTGTCCGTTAAATTGTTGTGCTTGCAGCACTCGCGCCCGTATCTCGAAAAACAATTAGAGATACGGATTTTTCGCTTCTCCGCAGTTTAAGTGGGACTAAGCACCCATGGAAGTTTCAAAGTCATGATTAAAACTGCAGGGGATCTTTTCCATACAGTAGTCACTACAGTTACTGAGATATTGCCAAATTAACGATACAAAGGTTACTTTTCATGACTATAGGGCTGCAGTATGTCTGTACCTATGGGTAACTGGGAGTGCAGGGCCCAGGGCCTGCACTCCCAGTGCCTCATATCATTATGCAACAATGGGTAGTGTGAGGGAGTGCAGGGCCTGGAGGGCCCGATCTCCCACAACCACATACCAGTTACATTACACTTTCTCAAAAAGAAGGGAAATTCATTGCAAAAAAAAAACCGTGTTAATGCATCAGTTAGGGCTTTTATTAAAACATAAAAAGCCGGGATATTCAATATTGGGTTACCAACCTACCACCCTACCCCACCCCTACCCTCCACACACACCAACAGGTGTCAGGGGTGTGCCTTGGAGTCATTGGGCTAACTCACCCCATTCTCCTTTACTGTACCATCTCATCATGTTTACACATGGAATGGGGTGAGAGTTAGGGCTGATAACTCAATGCACACCCCAACACCTGTTGGTGTGTGGAGGGTGGGGAGGGGGTGGAATGGTAGGGTTGGTAACCCTAACATTGAATTTCACAGCTTTTTTAACTCAGCATTATTGTTTAACATCATACAGCAGCAGTTCATACTGACATTCCTGGTATACATAAAAGAAGGATTTCAAGGTAATACTAAAATATATAGGATCTTGAACTTCATTTCTTTTAAATTTTGTGTTGACCTTCAGTTCATCTCTGCGTAAGTATGTTGCAGTATAAAGAAATAGTCCAAGAAAGAAAATTTATCAATATAGAAATATGTTCAGAAGCTGCTGTTATTAGTCCTATTGCAATTCAAGAAACACCCAGTTATTTGGGGTGAATTATGTAATTTGAGCATATTGCTAGTAGTAGAAAAAAGAAACTTTTAATTATTTAATTTAACACAACTAAACTTAGGACCCAACATGGCCCTGTTATTAGCTCTCGCCTCTACCTCGTTCCCTCTCCTGTTAACAATTTTAATAATCTCATCTCTGTCTTAAAGTTCCTATTGGCAGGACATATCCCTTGTGCCCTAATATTATTTAATGGCATTACCCTCCTTTATCTCTATTCTTGGGTTGGTGTTCCGGTGCCCCTTCCCTCTGCATTCTTCAAAGTTCCCAACCCTCTGCTTGACTTTGTGCTTATCAAATCATAGTCAAGTCTTAATGCCTCCATTGTAAGATATCTCTTGTGTCTTCCTCACCCACTCTTCTAAACTGGAGGTCCAGGCTGAAGCCATTTCACTGTGATGCATTTAGGGCTGTTACAGTCAGTATTAGGAGAACCCACAGATCTCTTCTTTTGGTGTATTGCTGTGGGAACCTCCAAGACCCACTCCTCAAATTCCAGAGGGATCGTATTCCTGTTAAACCCTGGACTGCCCTTGTATTGCCTTCCAGTATTGTTTTAACTGTGGGTATCCCCAGAAAATGTACCAGTGACTACCCCTCTGCCCACATGCTCTCCAACACATGCTGATTTAGTTAAACTATAATGTTGTGTAATAGTGGGGGTATGAAAATTCTAATGAGCACTTTCCAAAAGTATTCACACCATATTGGGGCCAAGGTTGCTTTCCATCTCCACTTCAGTGTATGGGCCCAGTCTGCTGCACTAATATCCTTTTTTCACTTTTCTTGCCCAAGTCTCCTGTGAGTCTCTAAGGATCCACCCCCACTCTGGAGCAACAGCTTATATGCCCCTGACATATATTTCATTGGACCAGCTATTCCCACAATGTTATACAAGAGTGTTTACCATCCTGATAGTGCCCTGGTTAGTTAAGTCAGGTGATCTTCTGATTCTATAAAATGTCTAACCTGAATATATCTAAGAAATTCCATGTTTGGCAAATTAAAGTTCTCTCTAGCTTTCTGGAAAGATATACACTTATCTCTTTCTAAAATTTTATAAATCTTGTATTACCTTGTGTTTCCCATCTGGCATAGTTTAAGTCCAAGGCAGGATGTAAAAATTCAGATTCATACCTGATTAAGGAAAAGGCATCCACTCTTGTGGGTGGGTGTGTCAGTTTTCTCACCTTATTTATGAAACAGAGCCTGTGCTTAATTCACCTGTTTAATTTCTTTATAAGTGACATTGCAGAGGGATGGGAAGAAAAGTATGCCCTTTGCAGATGACACAAAGATCTGCAACAGGGTTAATACACAAGGAGGTGTGGAAAGGATGAGAAGGGACTTGGCAAGGTTGGAGGAATGGTCAGAAGTATGGCAGCTTGGATTCAATGCAAAGAAGTGCAAAATAATGCACCTGGGAAACAAAACCCAGGGAAGATTACACAATGGGGAGGTAGTAACATCAACAAAATGGAAAGAGACCTGGGGGTAATCATATCAGATGACCTTAAGGTTAGAAAGCAATGTGAGAAGCCAGTAGGGAGGACTGGGGGATACTGGGATGTATAGGGAGAGGCATCACCAGCAGAAAACAGGAAGTTGTTATCCCTCTGTACAGACAGTTGGCGAGGCCCCATCTGGAGTACTGAGTCCAGTTCTGGAGACCCCATCTCTGCAAGGACATAGACAGGATGGAGGCAGCCCAGAGGAGGGCAACTAAAATGGTGCAGGGTCTGCAAGAGAAGCCATATGAGGAGAGACTAAAGGAACGTGAATATGTATACCCTTCAGGAAAGGAGGGAGAGGGGGACATGATAAAAACTTTTAAGTACCTCATTGGAATCAACAAAGTCCAAGGGGTAGCATCTTTCAACAAAAGAGGTGTGCAATAACAAAGGGACACAATCTGTAGATGGGGGATGGCTTAGGGGCAATGTGAGGAAGTATTTTTCACAGAGAGGGTGGTGGACTCATGGAACAGTCTTCCTGGGAGGTTGCAGGGTCTACAACTGTAGGAGAATTCAATGCGTGGGACAGACATAAGGCAATTCTTGTGGGTGGGGGTAGGAAGAAATAGGCTGTTGGTTAAGTAGGATCTGCAGCTTATCCAGTAGGTAGGAAATGGCCAGACTAGGTGGGCCAAGCAGTCCTTATCTGCCATCAAAGTCTACATTT
This sequence comes from Neoceratodus forsteri, assembly GCA_016271365.2. NCBI lineage: Eukaryota > Metazoa > Chordata > Ceratodontiformes > Ceratodontidae > Neoceratodus > Neoceratodus forsteri. Next base: position 1,236,225,092 of record CM057453.1, on the reverse strand, counting down.
CTGTTTCTATGTTGTTAGTGATTGTTCTTTTATAATCTATAGGGGTCTCTGTCAGTATCAAAGTGAATAAAGGTCTGTCTCCTAATGCAACATTTTCTATCTGATACCATTGTGAGGAGAGTCTCTGCTTTGAACATGTGAAAGCACAGACACCTGAGCTGCCAGGTAATATAGGTATAGATTCAGACAAATTAAGCCTCCTTCTTCTTTAGTGAGTTGCATTATTTTCCTTGCAACCCTTGGTTTCTTATTGTTCCAAACAAACTTATATACTTATTTTCAAGTTTGCACCAGAATGTAAGAGGACTGTTATGGACAGGCACTGAAACAGGAAGAGAAGATGGGATACAATATTCATCTTTACAACATTTATTCTTCCCACCAAGGAGAGGGGCAATAAATGCCATGTAGCCATATCCCTCAAAGATCTTCCATGATTTACCATAATTGTTGCCAAAAGCTTTGAAGGATCTACCAATACCTGAATTCCCAAATACTAAATTTGATTTCTGGGGCCCACTGAAATGGGAAGCACTGGTCAAATTGCCCAGATGGCTTGCCACTTAGCACCATGGCTTCTGATTTTGACAGGTTAGTTTTATAACCTGAGAGTTCTCCAAATCAATGTAACATCTGCATCAGAGGGGGCAATGAGGTTTCTGGTGAGAAAATAAAAACATGGAATCATCGGTGATAAAGATAGTTTGTGTTCAAGCTCCCCTGCCATTACTCCTTGGATCTCTAGGTTGTTGCTCACCTTTGTGGATAAGGGCTTCAAACTCAGGCAAAGAGAAGAGGGACAGGGCACACCCTGTTGTGTACCATGGATCAGGGGAAAGCACTTTAGCTGATGTCATTCACCCTGATTAATGCCTTAGGTTCTTATACAGTTGGGAAATAACCTTCAAGAATTTGGGCTAAATTGCATTTTTCCATGGATGCTTTTGAAAACTGCCAATTAACCCTGTCAAATGCCTTTTCTGCATCCATGGAGATGAGATGGCTATCTAAAACTACCTCTAAGCTTTCTGGGATGAAATGATGTTAAGGAGTCTCCTGATATTATCTGTAAGAAATCTCCTGAGATAAATTCTGTCTGGTCTTCATGAATTAGTATTGAGATGATCATCTGAAGTCTAGTGGCTAAGAGCCCAGTAAACAGCTTCAGATCTACATCAAATAGAGATGGGGTAGTATGACCCACACTAGAGTGGGTCCTTCCTCTCTTTATGCAGTATTGTGATTTGGGCTAACTACCATGAAATCGGTGGCTCCCTCTTCCATGACCTCTTGACACACTGGCAGGAGGACTGGGAGGAGTATATCCTCAATGTTTTTGTAGAATTCCAGGGTGAAGCCATCTAGGCCAGGGGATTTCCCATTTTCAGCTTTCCTATCTGGTCTTTCAATTCCTATTCACTATGGCCCTCTATCATTTCCATGGACTGTTTGGGAGAGTGTGTAGTGTCAATCCCTCAAAAAGGCTTCCAGCTTTGCCTGATAATTAGGGATCTCCTCTTGATGGTATAGAGTCTCATAATATTTGGCAAATATATTTATGTCCCCTGGTCAACTAGTCTTATATCTTCCATGTGTATTATCTCTCAACTGCAATACCAATCTGCTTGCTTGTTGGGTTCTCAGAGTTGCTGCTAGTAGCTTCCTGTCCTATTTCCATTTCATAGTATTGCTGTCTAACTCACCTATAACTCCCTTCCATCTGGGTAGTAATTTGAGCTGTCATCAGGTTCTTTTCTCTTCTGATAGTTTATTAATCTCCAAGTTTAAAGTGATTTTATGTTGGAATTCCAACTCCTCCAGTTCTAGCTCTAGTTCCCTCATTTTGTATGCCTTTCTTTTTAATTTGGCTGCAAACTTTATTAGCGAGCCTCGTAGCACTGATTTTAGGGCATTCCAGTGAATTGCATGGAATGTGGTCCCTACCAGGTTATTTCTAAATAGTTCTGAATAGTGAACTCCACCATATCTTTGAATTCTGGGTTATTCAATTAACCCACATTCAAATGCCAATGTGAGTTCCTTGCAGAAGGTGCCAAATCAAGGTCAACTTTACAGGGCATGGTCAGAAATTGTGCGTGGACATATCTGGCAACTCGATGTGGCATATGCCCATTCCTCTGGATAAACAGCAGGTCTATTGTAATGTAACAATTATGTTTATCAGAGTAGTGGGTATAGTCCTTCATGTCCATATTAACCCACCACCAGACATCCAACAGCCCCGTGTCCAACTGAATTTATTTAAGGTTGAACCAGCTACCCCTATTTTAGATCCCATAGCTCCTCCATGTCTATCCAATGTCAGGGATAAGATGGAATTAGTATCCACCCAAGATGCAGAGGTGACCATCGAAACCAGTGATGTCGAGCATTATTTTTTGATGAAGCGGAGGCCTTTTTATCTATGTTGGGGACATAGATGTTTATTATACAAAAGATGTCTCTGTATAGGCCATAAGTTTTACAAATCTGCTCTTTGTGTCTAGTTCTGTCTTTTCCACTTGTAACGGACAGTCTTTATGGATTAGGACAGCTGTGCCACTCTGTTGTGGGTGTGCCTGATAAGAAGAGGCATAGACAGATCCCAACCATTTATGGCATAATTTTTGGTGCTCTGAGTCAATGAGAAGGGTCTCTTGTAACATTACAATGTGTACACCCATTTTCCAACTCCTGTAACAGTCTGGCTCACTTTATGGGGTTGTTAAGCCCACGTATATTGTATGTGACTATGTTCAAGTTATCCTCTTGCACTGGGATCCACCTCGCATCCTGTAAACCCATCTTCAGCATGGTTACCTTTCAATTCCAAGCCAGGATGGGGCAGGGGAGGCATGCAGCCAAAGTGAAACTAAGCCAGTCATAACATTTAAACAGTTCATAACAGTAACAACAAACTTTGGGGCATAACACAGTAGATTCTCAAGCTTCCTGCACTAATATTCTTTTGGACCTTCCAAGGTGTCACTATGCCCCATCATGCTTAAGGTGCCCAGCGGTGATGGGATGTACAATTTTGAACCCTGTACCAAGCTGCTCTGGCTTTATCCTTTAGACCAGCACAGCAAATGTGGGTTTGTCAATGCCATGCAGAGCTCACTCATTCCCACCCTCTCCCATCTTCACAAACATTCCTAGTAAAGAGAGCCTGTATGTTGACTGGGTTTGCCAGTCTTTCATTTTAGACAATTTCTTCTTTCAGGGTCTCTTTCTATTCCTGGAGAACCCACTGCTTCTCAACTTTTAAATAATTTCAGGCAGATTGGTCTCACCTGCCTTCTCCTACAACATGCAATAATGTCGCCTGAGATTGGGCCTCATGTTACAAGGCCTGATAGATGCTGCCCCTTGAGATCAAAAAGCCATCTGTTCTGTAACCTGAGGGGACAAAACATCCCATGCCCTAACTCAGATTTTGCAACTTCTCATTTCCCAATTCCTCATTGTCAAATTTACATAAACAGTATTGCTTGTTATATTTTAACAGATATTTAGAGTCTTACAGTTGTAAGTTTAATTGTCCCCCAGTCTCTTGTGCTCAATCCCTGCTTCAGCGGCAGCTCAAAGAAAATGCAGAGAGTCAAAATCTGTACACTTTTGTGAGGACATTCAGGTCTGTGCTAGTTTCTCCATCACCATCTGGTGGCTCAGGCAGTCTCTGGGAAAGGCTATTCTCTCCATTAGCTGTTGCTGATGAAGCATTTACCCTCTGGCCTCATATTGCATTTCTTCCATGCACTTTCATCTGGGCACAGGGACTTGTGCCCGATGTCAAATCCAGTTTCCCCAGTCTGGCATTTCAGTTTCCTGGTTGTTGCCATTACCTATTTTCTTGATCCTTCACTGTTGTGGAGTTGATCAATTCATCCAGAGAGATATCTAAGGAGGTCAGAATTTCCAGGCCTCTGCAGCAGAATCAAATACCTTAGTTCCTTATCTGATGTAATCCCAAGGCAGTCTGAAAAGTCTACTTCTGGCCTTCAGGCCTTTGCTTCTTCAAGCCCTGATAACTGGGAACCAGAGTTTTCTGTGTGCCATAGTTGTTGGGCCATAGTCTGGCTCTAAATATAGTTTGGTGTCCCCAAAGATGATTTCCTTCATGGACCATGCTTTTTCAAAACCATCTCTTTCACATGGTAGTTTAGACAAGCTGCTATTAAAGAGCATGGTCTGGCTTTCAGATCTATCAGTGGTGCTGTTAGGGCACAATGGGCTCTGATGATATTTAGTGGAACTGTTTTGTCTAAGTCTGAAATTTTCTTTAAGAGGCTCTCCTCATATTATACAGTGCTGCCTGTCTTTGTATGCTCTGGGAGACCGTGGATTCTGATATTGACCCGCCTGGATCTATTTTCAGGATCTTCAAATTTTGTTTAAGAGGAACTGTGATCTATCATGGAGTTGCAGAATGGCTCCATTGTGGAGATCAATTGATTCTGAGTATGAGGTGAGCTGTTCCTCCATGCATTGGTTTTGTTGTTCTTGTTGCTGGATTTTCCTCAGCTGTCTCCAGCCTCCTCTTGAATCGTCTCCAGGATTTTATTTAAATGCCATAGCAATCTGCATAATTGTTGGGAGGTAAATGTAAATTTTTCTCATCATCATCATCGGTTCCACTTTTCGAATCGGGGCCCACCATGTCTGGAGGCTTCTCAAGCTGCTGCTCTTGGCCTGTGACCGGGGAGCTAGATGTAATTTCTGTTGTTTAGCGTTTCCACCAGTCACTGATTTAGCTTTATTTTGACTTGACATCAAATTGCACTATCTGACGCTGTTTGCAACAAGTTATAGCTGCCAAATGTAGGTAAAATAACTTTTAGCAGAGGAGCTTGTGGGAGCTGCAAAAGGTGTTACTCCATGTCTCAGTGACGTCACTAGAAGTCAAAATTTCCCAGCTTTTTACACTTTAATGAATACCCTAGCTGATGCATTAACATAGTTTTTTGTAATGACTATATATATATTATAGGGTGCAATGCACTCTATGGTTAGGATTGAGTAGGCACTTCAATGTTAAACTCAAAAGTTTGCACTTTAATAACTTTGCAGCCATTGAACAGACATGCATGACATTTGGCATGTGCTTTACTGTGGTGCAGATCTCTTGATCTGGCAAGTTTCATTCTAGTTGGATGTGCAGTCTCCAAGTTATGGAGAGGTAAAAACATTGCTTTTACCCATTGACTTTGCTGGGATTTTTCTTTGAACTTGCCTACAGCCCAGAGGGTTTGGTTGTTAGGCATGAAATTTGCAGGCTAGAAAGGAAATAACCCATATGTGCTTGTTGCCAGTTTGGTGTAAAACAAATAAGTAGTGTTTAAGTTATTGCAATTTAAAATTTGGAAAACATTTCTGAACATTCTCAGTAGGTACTTCAATATAGCTGTATGACATGAAGTAGGAATCTTACTCCATATGGAGAAATTCCTGCTTTGTTTAGTCACCACCTTGTTTTCAGTTTTCCCCAAAATGTTTTGAAACCTCCCAAAATAATATTCTTGGGAGGAACCAACGTATGTACCTTGCTTATTGGGACCCCTTTGGTGGCATTCTGCCTGAAATAAAGAAAACAGTCCCCAACATCTTTTAGCAAAAAAATAAAACTGAAAGAAAGAAAATGGTTCCTTGTCATCTCCCCACATCCCCTCCCAATCCCGAACCTCCTTCTGTGCACCCACCTCCCACACCCCTTACCCCATACTTAACTCTGGAAGTTGGGCACTGTCATCTTCTGTGGACGGGACACATCTGCACTCTACCAAGCCAGATGAAAACTGAGGAATCAAAGGTAAGCCATTATAATGGCAGTTGGGGAGGGTTCAACTTATGTTGATATTTCAGCAATTTTTGAGATTTTAGCACCAAATTTTCAACATGGGGTTTTAGGATCCCATCTCATGAACAATGTCACTGTCATCTCATTTTCAGTCCCAAAAGGTGATTTCACGGTCACTGTGCAGAATCACCTTTGAGGACTCTTAACAAATGACAGCCCCAGTGTTCTGAGGAGATTCCAAAAGCCCAGGGTTGGAAATCTGGTACAAAAATCCAAAAAACGACCATGTTACATAAGTGAGCGCTAGCAATTTCCTATGTAACGCGTGTAACTTCACCAATTTTTATATTTTGCTGATCCATCTTGGATGCAATGATTTAGGCAACAAAAAGTGGGTAGATTTAGTGGCTGAAGCTAAACTGGACATAGTGTCACTTGTAGAGATGTTGCCTGCCTGTAAGATTGTCTTCTCAGACATTACAGAGTGTATTACCTGGCATGCAGAGCAACACATGTATCTGCTTGACAGAGCTACAAAATGGCTAACATCCATATTTCAGCATTCTTACCCAATCTTGGTATGTACACCATACATCACGTTAAAATTAAGTATTTTAAAGATTGGCTATACTGCACTTACAAGATGGCGTGCACTTCTCAGACACTGGCAATTGTCTCTTCCTGGGGACTTTCGAGCTGGCATCCTCACAGTCTCTGTTGTGCAGTGTGTCATACAATTACTGTGACCTGTATAACCAGATGACTCTTAAGAGGCAGCTATTTCTTGGTCAAAAATAGATTATGCAATACATCTACAGTGACACTCCTCACCAATTGTATCTCAAATTATACATTTTAATGATATTGAAATGAAATTACTTAAATTGTTTAACACAGCACTGTAGACTACTTATGCAAGAGAGAATGTCAGTATGGATTTTTTAAGTTCTTTTATTTTTATGTAACTGTTACTTCACAGGTATATATGGGATGTCTTTGTGTATATGTTTTTGTGTGTGTGGTGGTGGCTGTGAGGATAGAGGACAAGCCAACATTGTATAACATTATATATCAGCGTACTATAATACTTTAAAATACAGTATGTGTGCAGAGTAGTCATACAATAATTTGTGTATCAAAGCATATAGTTCTAGGAGACTGTTATGAAGTAACATTGGCTGTTCCAACATAGTACTGAAAGGAACGTAAAAACAATTAATAGTCCTTTGGAGTCATATGTCTTACAGTTATTTAGTCAGTTTTTCTTTACTTTTTAGACAATGGTTAAACATTGGACTGTTAAAGAGGTGCCTCTGTTGGTCAAGGTGGAGGAGTTAAAGCGGATCTCCACATTATTATGTGGAGCATGAACAAGAAGTTTGAGGAGCCTTGGAAGGCAGTTTCCAAATATCTCCATAAACAGAAAAAGCTAACAAATAAAACACGTGCCTCTACAAATGAAAATGGAAGCTGGTGAGGGAGAGGTTTTATGATCTCAAGACCGGAGGAAGTCCTGCCTGAAGACTTGGGCTGGTACTACCTCACCATTGAACTACAGGAGAGGGCTGGGAAACCACAGGCCAGGGACAGAGTGCTGTTAAACAATTTAAGTAATTTCATTTCAATATCATTAAAATGTATAATTTGAGATACAATTGGTGAGGAGTGTCCGTGTAGATGTATTGCATAATCTATTATGTAAACCATTAATACCAACAGCCACTAATTATGCAGATGACATATCAAGGACATTGTTGTTTGTATTAATTATTAGTTTGTAAGGGGGTAAAGGTAAGGGTAATGGTAATGGGAAATTGATTCACAAGAAAGGCACACTAAGCTGGATTTTGTTTCCAGGTGTGACCTGGGAGCACAAGTAAGTTAAGTAGCTTGCTTAATGTTCTTATACAGTATGCATATGTGTGCTGACATGAGTCAAACATACAGGTCTCCAAGTTTGCAGCACAGATCCTTTAAGCACTACACTATGCTATCTCCTGTTTGTACACATGAAGTATTTCAATGTACAGCAGTAGTATTTCTAACAGTGAAAAGTCTAATTCCTAAGTAACAACTAATGTATGGTACTACAGCGAACCACTGTTAGCTGACTGTTTCCAACATATAAAAGTGCAGTTAACATAACATAACATAACATAACATAACATAACATAACATAACATAACATAACATAACATAACATAACTCTCCACCTGTAGAGCATTCGTGGAAGAATGAAACAAGTTTTCTTTTATTTTTGTGTGCATTTTTTCAAAATGTTACTTGCATATGGCATGTTTGTAATGGTCCAACAGATCAGCGAAACCAGTTAGTAACCAAGCAGAATTCAGTTTGCATCACATTCATTTCATAATACCTATGAAATGCTATGCAGTATGGTGAATATGGATTTGCAGAGAGAGATTTTTCACCTTTTTTTGTTGCTGTTATCTAACCTGTTGTCAAGAAACTCAACAGTTGTATACCTGTAAAGCTAATGTAACACAATCATTAATATGAACTGTACTTTAGTATAGTACTTATGTACAAATCAATAGTGTACATGATAGTTTATGTGATAACATTCTTTTGTGTTACATCTCTTTTGTAGAGCCTGTCAGAAGACTCCTGCAGAAGGCAGAAGCAGTGGCAGTCCATGAAAAGGCTATGGAGGAGGAGGAGGATCAAGACAACCAAGGCATTGTTTTCATGAAAACATATGGTAAGTAAATGTAACAATAGAAAAAAAAATTGTATAAGTAGCTATAGTACCGTATCATGACAAAACTGTACAATCCTGCATACTGTAGAACTATGCAAGCAGCAAGGCAGGACATAGGTACATTGTTGTTGACTAACAGTCCACCACATGAAGCTAAAAGCAATAGGTGTAGGCAAGTGTTTCAATCACCCTGGCATCCTGAGAAGGTGAAACATACAAGTGACATGTATCACCATGTACAAACACTGGATCGCCATGCAGCTGTCACCATGACATAATGGTATAGTGCATGATCCTCAGTACCATATCGGTACCAGCATATAATGATAACAGATGCATGACAGTGCAGTCTTTTCTCCCATTTTAGTATCATAACAGCACAATTACTACCATGTGCTTTCCATAAAGGTAAGTGAACGTGAACAAACAACATTTCAGTAAGCATTATGCCGTGGAGGGAATTGGGATAAGTATCAACTTATTTATGTATGTATGGCAGCACACTGGCATGGATGGCACCACACTACACATGTGTCTGAAGCTGTACAGAGCTTATATTGCCATGCAACTATCACCATAACATGAAATTATAGTGCATGTTCTATGGTTATTATGTTAGGGTAATAGTTTCATGACAGTACAGCACAGTTTTTTCTCCTGTGGTACTGGCATAACAACTAACTTAGTGCTGTTTACCTTCCTATTGATCCATTTTATATAAGCAATAAAACATGGGTGGATGTTAGTAGTGAGATACACAAATACCAAGAGGTCTCTGTGTGTAGGGTTATCTCAGTACTAGCAATACTCAGGCATGTGTTATTGCTTACAAAAAATATTTCATGGTAAACAAAGAGACAACGGCAATACATTTCTCAGTTGTATGTGCTTTTCACACTTTATCTATGTGTATAATGAGTGCTTATTAAGTGTAATTCAAATTAAATTATGATCTTACTTTACTTCATATAATAGACTTTCATTTAACTGTAGGTCCTAAAAGTTCATAAAAGTAAGTGCACCTGAACAAATGTCATTTCAGTAAGCATTATGTCAGGGAAAGGGGTGGGTGGGGGTAAGTGTCAGCAGATTAATGTAGGTATTGCAGCACAGTGGCATATGTAGCAGCATAATGCTCATATGTATCACCATGAACAGAATTTGGCTTGGCATGCAGCTGTCTCCATAACATGAGGACAAAGTGCTTCTTCTTCTGGTCCATATGCTATGGCATCAAGAAAAGTGACAGTTGCATAAGAGTACACACATTTTCCTGTAGTAGTGATATATAACAGCACAATGAGTGCCATCTGTTAAGTCATATAGGTAACTGTACTTAGACAAACCAACTCAAGCCATGTGTATGTTGGGGGCGTGTAATATAGCTGTAGTGCTTAAACAAAAAAGTGTGCACATATCTTTATTTGAAACAAAACATTACAGGTTATTCCAGGTTTCTGCTACCATATGTTAATGTAAACCACAAAGAAGAGCTATAAAATAATCTGTAAGAACAATTTTCATCACAACATTTGCACTTATATATAGAAACTGATAGTATATGTTTATTAGTTACAGAGCTCTGGGAGACTGGCTATGCTGTTCCACACTTACCAGTGAAGCAGGAAAAAGAAGACACTGCTGAAGGTTAATTATGTAATCTGTATTAAAACTACAATGTGTGGCAGCAAAGTGAACATGTCTGTAAACATGTCAAGTCTTTGCACTGCATGTAATTGTCAGTGTGAATGATGCCAGAGCACATGGTCGCAAGTCCATGCACAGTGTCACCATTTCATACGGACAGTTGAATTACAATACAGTCTTTTCTCCAATGGTAGTGCCATGGCAGCACAATTAGCGCCATGTCATTGTCATAAAGGTAAGTACAACTGAACAAACATTTCAGTAAACAATATGCTTGGGGATGGGGATGGGGCACAAGTGTCAGTACTTTCATCTACCTACGCTTAGCACAGTTCTATGTGTGGCTGACAAAGTCCAGATGTCTGTAAACATGTACAGACCTTCCATTACATTTAATTGTCAGCATTAAATGAATGCCAGAGCGCGTGGTCCAAACTCCATGCGCACTGACAACATTTCACAATGGTAGTTGCATTACAATACAGTATTTTCTCCAATCGTAGTGCCATGACAGCACAATTGGCCCCATCTGCTGCCCATAAAGGTAACAGCAACTGAACAAACATTTCAGTAAACAATATGCTTGGGGACGGGGAAGTGTCAGTACTTTCATCTACCTATGCTGGCACAGTACCATGTGTGATGAAAAAGCACATGTCTGTAAACATGTACAGACCTTAAATTCCATGTAACTGACAGCATTAAATGATGCTAGAGCGCATGGTCTGAAGTCAATGTGCACTGTTACAATTTTCATGCTGCCAGTTACATTAAAATACAGTCTTTTCTCCAACAGTAGTGCCATGACAGCACAATTAGCACTATCAGTTGGACATAAAGTTAAGTACAATTGAACAAACATTTCAGCAAACAATATGTCTGTGGATGGTGGGGAGCAAGTTTCAGTACATTCATCTACCAATGACAGCACAGTACCGTATGTGATGGCAAAGAGCACATGCCTGTAAACATGTACAGAGTTTGCATTGCATAAAACAGTCAGCATTAAATGATGCCAGAGCACATGGTCTGAAGTGCACGTGCACTGTCACCATTTTCACAATGCCAGTTACATTAAAACAAGCATTTGCCAATGCCAAATGTTTGCTTGCTGGTATTAGCATTGGGAATGCAGAAGTTAGACAGATGCAGAATAGGAATGGCAGTGAAGTATTGAATTAATGCCAACCCCACCTCCACCCTGCAGAGAGGGACAGGCATTGGGGCATGCTTTTGGTCATCTCCCATAATGTTCATGCCATTTCACCCACTCTATCCTGCAGACACTGACAAGTGTTGAGGTGTGCCTTGAGTGTTCGGCTTTACAGTCACCCCATTCCACAAGAACATATGCTGAAATGGGTGCAGTATAGGAGAATGGGGTGAACTCTGGGACAGAAGAGTCCAAGGCACATCTCGATGCCTGTCACTGGCTGCAGGGTAGGGGGTGGGGGTGAATGGCATGAGCATTACAGTCGGCACTCCAAAGGCATACCCCTGATGCCTGTCAGTCTGTACAGGGTAGGATGTTATAGTTAGAAACTCTAATGCCCTGGGTATTTGTTGGTATTTGCACTACACATTTTCAACATGGCCTTTTGTGACCCACACCTCACGAAAGCATTTGGGACCTCTTCTCATGAACAGTGGCACTGTGAATTTGTTAATGTTCCCAAACTTTGAGTTTCCACAGCGACTATGCCATTCTCGCCAGATGTACGAAAACACGGGTCAGGCAGGATGTGAAGAATGACAGCCTTACCACTCATAGGGGTGTGAAGAGATGGCTGTGTTGAAAATCTGTGTGAAAATATTAAAATGCTCAAACCTCCAAGCGTGCATTGGAACTGCGCAATGCATGCATGTAACACAGTCATGTAGTGGAATTATTTCACCAAATTTTTAACATAGGCATTTTATGACCTCTGCTCATGAACACTGTTACTATGATTTTCTTAATCTGTCCTGAACATTAATTTCTAGCGACCACACTATTCTGTGCCAGATGTGTAAATGCATATTTCAGGCAGGATATCAAAAATGACAGCTGTACTTTTCATAAGGAGGTGAAAAATGCCAATGTTGAAAATCTGGAGTGAAAATATTACAAATGCACAAAATTATGAGGGTGCATGGAAACTGTACAACGACATTCATAGCAGTCATTTCATCTACTTTTGTCACTAAGTTTTCAACAAAGGCATTTTACCACCTCTGCTCATGAACACAGTCACTGTGATTTTCTTAATCTGTGCCAAACACTTATTTCCCACAGCGACCTCGCTATTCTGCACTGGAAGTACAAAACACATTTTGGCCAGGATGTGAAAAATGTGACAGCTGTACTGTTCATAAGGAGGTGGAAAATGGCAATGTTGAAAATCTGGAGTGAAAATATTATAAATTTCGGTTATGAGGGTGCGTGGAAATTGCGCAACACAGGCTTCTAAGACAGGCATTTTATGGACTTTTGTCACCAAATTTTCAACACAGGCATTCAAGGACCTCTGCTCATGAACAATGTCACTGTGATTTTCGTAATGTGTCCTGAACACTAATTTCCCACAGCAACCGGCGCTATTCTGCGCCGGAAGTGAGAAAACACATTTACGCCAGGATGTGAAAATGACAGGTGCACTGTTCATCAGGTCGTCTGAAAAATGCCAATGTTGAAAATCTGGAGTGAAAATATTACAAATTCACGAGGTTACAAGGAGCGTGAAAACTGCACAATGCACCCTCATAAAACAATCATTTCTTTTGGTTTTTTCACCAAATTTGAATCATAGGCTTTTGAGAGCCCACCTCATGAACAGTGACATGGTCATTTAATTAATCAGTTCTGAAAATAATGCCATGACAGTGACTGTATTCATGAGGAGGGTCTAATAACCACATGTTGAAAATTTGTTGGCAAAAGTCCCAAAATGGCCAAGATATCCACATAAGTTGAAAAAAACTATTTATGCCATTATACAGCTTACCGGCATTTCTTCAGTTTGCAGTCAGCTTTGAAGAGTGCAGACATGTTCCCGTCCACGAAGATCATTGAGCTGGGCTCCGTGAGGTAAGTATGAGGTGAGGGATTGTGGGGAGCTGGGGTGCACAGAGGGTGGGTGTGGGTTGGGGGTGGGCATGACAGATCTGAGGGACTATTTTCTTTATTTCAGGGACAAAAATAATAAAAGGATGTCGCAGGAAGGTTTTTTCTTCAGGCTTCATTTGTGCATACTGGGGTGGGCTTCTAGTGTGCTGCCTGCATATTGGGGAAGAGGGGACTTATGCTGATGGGGATTGGGCCCCTGTTGGAAAATAAAGACTGCTTGGGGGACGTGATGCAAGGGGATTGGGCATCCCTCAGCAGATAACAAATGGGGAATATTATGCCGACGGGGAGTGGGCTCCCCATCAGCAAAATTAATTGGGCATTGGCATGCTGACAGGGGACTGGGTATCCCCAGCTTACATGGGACTGTGTGGCAGCAGCACAGAGCCGCCACCATGTTCACAGAAATGTTACTCCAGGCAGGTACTGTCCTGCAATGATAGGTTGCTCCCTCATTGCAGCAGAAGTGATGATGCTGCAATAAAGAGGCAGCCCTCATTGCAGCAGCCAAATCATTTCAAGTTGGTGGCACTTCTGCAGAACCAGTGTCATCAGGACACTGTGCCTGCATTGAGTGCGCACATGAGAAACCCACAAATGCAGTGCTGGCATTGGCCGCCACACTGCTGCACCTCCATAACCTGCTTCTCTCCTAGCTGCCGCATTTGTTTCTTCACATGCATGTAAGCAAACATAATAACTCACCTGAAAATGACGTTTGTTGAAGTTGTTGTGGTCTTGTGTCTGCAGGGCAGGACTACAGACCAGGAAGACTGACTTTGTTCAGATCTGCAGTAATGAACAGTTTCTTTTGTTTTATTTCTTTCTTTAGTTTTAATCAAGTTGAAAAGTACATTACAAACCACATGATATAAAAATAGGGGATGGGAAAAACATAAAAATTAAGAAATTGCGTCCATGATAAACGAACTCTGTTTTTTTGTTATAGAGCTTTTACTCCAGTACTGTCACCTCAACTTACTTCTGAGTGTTATGTTGGCAGCCTCCCAACTTTATTGGCCACCCCACTGTTCAAGCTAGTGGGGATCCACATAATGTGTTGTGGTGGCCTGAGAGTACAGGCAGCTGTCATACAGGCAGCTTGAGAGACCTGATATTTTCTGACTTGTTCCTTTCCCATAATCATGCGATGCAGCTGGGAATTACATTTAGGAGGGATGCGAGGAAGTACTGCTTCACTGAAAGAGTGGTGGATGCCTGGAATAGACTGCCAGCAGAAGTGGTGGAGATGAATAGTGTGGGCTTCAAACATGCATGGAACAAACATAGGACAATATAAGTAGATAGGCAGGAAGGAGGGAGGGTCGCTGGAGACCGGTTATGGTATGCAGAAACAGAGTAGGAAGGAACATCTGAGCAGATTGTGTGGGCTAAGTGGTCTTTTCTGCTGACAGATTCTATATTTGCATGTTAAGTGCTACCATCTGCCTGATCCTGGGCAATGCCCTGTCAGGTCTTCCATGCACGGATGCAGTGACACCCCTGAGGAAGGAAGCCCCACAGCCCACCAAAGGAGTTGCTAAGGCTATGGAACCACAGCACCACCCCTGTTTGGTTGGGTGCACTGTCATGATGGCAATGCAATGCCAGCCTGCTTGGCTACCTGACCTGGCTTCGAGTCAACTCCCAATCCTGGCTCACTGACATGGAAGCACAGCATGCTACCATCTGGTAGGCCATTGGACTGCCTGACAAATTATCTTCTAAAATGAAATCCAGCTACAAAACATCAGGATTACATCATAACAGCTACTAATGCTATTCTAATGGAAACAGAGCATATTTTAACAAAAAAGTTTTACAGATTATGTCTGTTCAAGTGATGTCGTGATTCCTCCATGCTAGCAGTTCACTTCATTTGGGCAAGTTCTCAGTACCAAATTTATTCAGCTAAAAGGCACAGCTGCCTAAAATTTAAGAAGGAGAGTTATGGCAGCCTATCAGTATGGTAGCAATGCTACTGCTCCCACCTCTAGCCTGGGTTCAGGAATGAGCCTGGAGGCACTAGGGGTGGGTGTAAGGAAGGGGCAGATCATTCTAGAGGTGTCCTCCTCCTCCTTCAGGGAAGGAGGAGGCTAACAGACCCACTGCATTACTGCCGCCCAGTGAGCACAGCTGGCAGTACAGGCTGGAGTCTGGCTGAAGAAGGGGAATGCTGCGTGATGGCGCACAAGCATATCTGACATGCGTGTGCATTGCCATCTTCACCCTTGGCATCCCAGAGGTCAGTAGAACAGTGTAAAGAACCCCTGCCATGGCAGAATAAAGACTGCCATCTGTTGGCTCCACCCACTGACTAAAGCCACCTCTGCCACTACACAGAAGTCATGGAGGGCTGGGGAAATGTTGGCAGTCCACTATGGTGGGGAGCATAGTTTCCAAGTAAGGGGTAAGCTCCCAGAGAGGCAGGTGATGTAGCTAGGGGAGGAGGCTGTCAGAAAGGTAAGCTGGGAAAGTTCAAGTGCATATAAAGGAAAAGGAGCATTATGAGTGTCAGGCAAGGAAGAATAATAGTTTTTTAGATAGGATTTAAAAAATGAGGATGTGCTAATTAGATCACCTAATTACTAGGCATGTGAGAAGCACAAAGGTTCTGAGGTTCCCAAAGGTTCTGATAAGCCATGAAAAGTTCTGATAGTTATTAGACCAAGCTTTATCAGAACTTTCAGAACCTCTGAGTCCAAAGTACAGACATTCTTTTTAACCATCAATTTCTACCCTAAGTTTTTATCAATGAAGGGAAGAAAGCTAAATGCAACTTGGAGTAGTACAATAATATATAGAATAATACATGGGAGGTGTGTATAATGAGAATTGTACATATTTGATATGTGGGATGTTACATATACCCTGAGAGTGAAGCTTGATGGTTTAGAAAGACTGAGGGTGTGTGTAAAATTTAAGTTTACACACCTCCCATGTTTTGATTTATATAATTCATGGGTAGTGTTTTCTTGCCTTGAAAACATGATTCAACAATTACAGAAAACAGAATGGCCAGTAGTTCCTGTAGCACTAAGTCAATAGTGTGCACATGCGTGGAGCGAGGGAAACTTGTGTGTGTTTGTGCTTATAACCAGTTGGTTATAACAGTGAATTATAACTGGGTTTCCCATAGAAGAAAATTCCTCCAGTTATTATAAATTTAATGTGCCAGTTCCACTAAGCTGCATCCACAAGAATTCTGTCAACTGGCATTACAATGATGGCATAATGCCAACAGCCGGCATTGTGCCATCAGTGGAAGCAAGTGTTTTTTTTAGGGGGGCACCCCTGCACTGTAGATTATCAAGTTGGAGTTGTTTTGGGGAGGGCAAACTCCCAGAGAAAGCAGTGTTGGGAATCTGCAGACCATCACAGTGAACAGCCGATTCTGTCACTGTGATGGTCTTCGATTGTTTTTCTGTCACTGCGGCAGCGTATACGTAATGTGCCATGTGGCTAGTTAGTACCCCATGTGTAACATCACTGCAAGTTGGACCACATAATATTGATCTGGCTTTCTGGGTCCTGACAACACCCCCAACCTTCCCTCTTGTTCTTTTCACCACCACTAGCAGTTTCTGTTCCAGATGGAGACCATCTAAGGGAGTATATAACGCTCCCAAATCTATGTTTTTAAATGATCAGAAACTTATGGCACACTGAAAAAATTCTGATGACATTCTTTAACA
Organism: Neoceratodus forsteri; assembly: GCA_016271365.2. NCBI lineage: Eukaryota > Metazoa > Chordata > Ceratodontiformes > Ceratodontidae > Neoceratodus > Neoceratodus forsteri. Next base: position 1,236,208,125 of record CM057453.1, on the reverse strand, counting down.
GAAAATTAAACACATTCTGGAAGTTTCAAAACTTTTCTGAACCAGCTTCCCATCTCTGCTAATTATTGTTAAAAGTTCTAAAGATTTGAATTGCAAATGTGGAATTAGTGTATAATTAATTTTGCAGATGTACAGTAATTCCAAGGTGTGAAAGGGGATTAAAAACATGGGCTTAGATTGGAGCCAGTTCTGATAAGAGCAAGAAAAGGTCCACTGGTCTTGAATACATATGCTTCCGTTGTACTGACTCCACTCCAGGTTTTGCTGCTCCTCTCATCTGAAAGCAATACAAAATCAACCAGGTGCCAGCAAACCACACAATGAGTCTGCTTTGAAAGCTGTTGAGAACTGAAACACTTAAAATGATTTAGGACATTTCAACTATATCAACAATGCATCACTCCTTTAAAAGTGCTGCAGCCATTATTAATGACAAGGCACTTTGTGGCTGCTTACCCCCCACCCCAATAAAGTGTTTTTCTTGTTATTTTAACTTGTACTATGTTTTGAGTTATTCTGTAAATTCTGAATCAGGCTGCATAGTTCATTGTAATGTACCTTTGCTTTCTCCTATTGTACTTTGTTTTCAATCTATGGCGTGGAACTTTTGTAAAAGTGCTTGCACTCGAAGGTCTTTCCAAATCACTAAATAAATAAAATATTATGATGATGTGGAGATGGATATCTGGTCAGAAACTGTGTGATGGAGCCAGGGCAAACCTTGCTGTGAACTGTCTGAAAACCAGCAGACAAAAATATTCTGGCCCCATTACCAGCAGAGATGATTAGCTGTACTCTAGGGGCCTTGTCTTCAGAGAAAAGTTTATACGACTCTACGAACAATATATCAGTGTACTACTGAACAGTCAATGGGGCTTATTGTAATGGAGTAGAATTTGACTTTATATTTTATTTTTCATACACACTATGTGTCACAGTGCTTATCAAAGAAGAAATATTTGGGGTTTATCAAAGTGCCCTTCATGCACACGGTATCCCAGAATAATCAGAAAGTGAAGGAAGGAATTTGGGTTTACATAGTGTCTTTCACTACACACTGTATCCCAAAATGCCTTACAATGTAAAGGAAATTAATTTGAGTTTATACAGCACTCTTCATATACACTATATTCCAATGTTCATTACCAAGGGAATGAAAGGAGTTTGGGTTTATACAGTATAGTAGCTTTCATGCATTCTATTCCAACATGCTTTACGAAGAAAAGAAAATAAGTTTGGGTTTATACAATGCCTTTCTCACAAGCTGTATCAAAGGGCTTTACAAAGAAAAGAAAAGATCTGGATTTATATAGTGCCTTTCCCACCCACTGTATGGAAAGGAAATTATTTAACCAGAACAGCACACTAAGCCACAGCTTGTTTCCAGGTGCGACCTGGGAGCTGAGGAAATTAAGTTACTTGCTCAGGGTAATACACACAGTATGCAAATGTGGGCTGATAAGTTCAAACTCAGGTCTCCAGGTTTGTGGCTTAGTGTCCTTAACCACTACACTATACTGCTTCCTGGGAAAAGGCGATACTGTATACCAAAATGCTTGACAAAGCAATGTGCTAGATACTGGTAATGCTGGGTCTGTATGCAGTATACAGATGAGCAGTCATTAGACCCTGTCACACTACACACAAAACACTGCTCTGTAATGTTACAGAGGGGCCAAACCCAACACATAGGGTTTGCGTTTACACCTGTAACGTTACAGGAAATTTCCCGTAACCGTTGTTGAAACCACTTAAGTGCTTTCAACTACGGCTGCATTTAGTGCTGCCTCCATAATGTTACTGGTTGTAGTGTGGATGCATAACCGCGTACTACTAGCTGTCACCCAGTGTAGCATGCACTGCACTGTGGGATAGTGTGCGACTGTAATGGTCCCACGGCACCCACAATGTGGATGGGTTGTGCAGGTTCGGAACTGTTACCAGGTCTGTTCGCTGGCAGTGTGGACACACTGTAATGGTTTCTGTCTGTACCAGTATGGCACCGTTATGGTGCAGTGTGGACAGGGCATAAGTAGGCTAATACCACACATAGCTTTTATATTGGAATTTTGTTACTGAGAGGTGGGAATGCTGCCCATGGGCACTGGTAATACCCTGTTCTTTGAAAATACCTTTAAATCCTACCCTAGAGGCTGGATAACATATGGAATAGCATGTCCAGTAAGTCTGTGGGTGCTTGCACTGTTCAAGCTTTCAAAGTAGGACTAGACAGAATTCTGGGACAGGAGAGTACTGAGTGCTACAACATACAGCTTGAATAGAGGTAGCATCTGGTTAAGTTTCAATGTGTGTCCCTACACAAACTGGGTAGGTCACTGCCATAAGGCAGATGGGTGGGTAAGATGGACTTAAAGTCCTTTTACCTCATCACAATAATACTAATAAAGAGCTGATTGAACTGAAATGCAAATTTATTTTGGAGTGTTGTGCCATGAAGTCCTTCCGCAGAACTCTAATTATTTTCCCAGTGACTGGAATTGTTCTGTTAATTTACTTTGAGAAATGACTCTCATTTAGAAATTTTAAATATAGAGTTGATTGTCATTTTCAGACAATGTCAGCTCTTGACTCTGAATTAAAAAGAGTCTAAATTAGCTAGCAATGGGGAGGGACCATGTCACTTTAAACTCCATGTGGTCCAGTGACCACCACATGGTGTGGTTCAACATGGACTAAATTTTTAAGCCACACACTGCCCCATCCTTATGTACCCCTCCCCCAGGTCGCATGAGGAGATGGACAACTTGTGACTCAGTGTTCCTTCCTGGTGAAACATTTCAATAAATAAATAAATAAACACAAGGGCAAGAGTATTAGATTTCAGGAGGCAGATTTCACTGAAATGGGTAGATGTATACAAGCAGTCCTGGAGAACTGAGATGTAATAGAGGGGTGGAAGAATAATGGGAGAACCTAAAAGGAGCCACTAGTGGCTATAACAAACTAATGAGTTAGTATAGTGGCCAAAGGAAAAGAAGAAGGAAACCACTATGGTTCTACAAAGAGGTGGGAAACAAAGTCAGGGCTAAAAGGCTGAGTTTCAGAAAATATAAGGGGATCCAAAGGGAGGAGGACAGGAAGTGTACTTGACTGTCTTAGGGATCAGTGAAGAAGAAAACCGGGAGGTTATGAGGGCTCAAAGGGAAGGGAGAGTGTTAGGAGGGAATCTGGACAAGGCAGAAATACTGAACAAATGCATCTGCTCAGTATTCACTAAGGAGAGGGAGGTGAAGGACCACAGTTGGGTTGCAGAGGCAATGAGGGAGGTGGACACCAGTCCATTCACAGTAAAGAGAGTTCTGGAAGAACTCAAAAGCTGAGAGGTGGATAAAGCCATGGGCCAGAAGGCATCCACTGGAGATATTAAAGGAGCTGCAAAGGAAACTAGCAGTGCCTCTAGCGGCCCTATTTACAGAGTCACTGAACATGGATGTCATTCCAGAGGACTGGAGGAGGGCACATATAGTCCCACTGCATGAAAGCGGCAGTAGGGAGGAGATGGGGACTACATGCCAGGCAGCCTCACCTCAGTGGTTGAAAAGATCATGGAGACACTGCTGAAAGAAAGAGAGTGGCACATATGGAATCCAGCAGTGATCAGGATCTGAGGTAACATGGATTCACAGCAGGAAGGTCATGTCAAACTAATTTATTAGATTGTTTTGATTGGGTGATCAGGGAACTAAATCGGAGAGGGCAGTAGTCCTCGCCTACCTAGATTTCAGCAAAGCCTTGACACCATCCACATAGAAGGCTGATTAAAAGATGGATAGTCTGGGTATGGGAGACAAGGTGGTGAACTGGGTTAGGAACTGGTTAACAGACAGAAGACAGAGGTGGTGTTAAATGGGGTACAATCTAAGGAGTGGGGAGTGACCAGTGGGGGACCACAGGGATTAGTACTAGGACTAGTCCTGTTCAATGGCTTCATTAGTGACATTGCAGAGTGGCTAGAAGGAAAGGGTCTGCCTGTTTGCAGATGACATCAAGATCTGCAATGGGTGGTTACTCCAGAAGGAGTGCAGAAAATGAAGAGGGACCTGGATAAGCTTGAAAGATGGTTGGAGATGCAGCAACTGAAGTTCAACACAAAGTGCAAAATAATGCACCTGGGTAGAGGGTACCCTGGGAGAGTTACAGGTTGGGAAGGGGGCTGACTGTCACCAAAGAGGAGAGAGAGACCTAGGGTTATCATCTCTGATGACCTTAAGGTATCAAAGCAGTGTACAAAGATGGCAGGAGGGCCAGTGGCATTCTAGGTGCATAGGCAGGGTATCACTAGCAGGAGGCAGGAGGTGGTGATGCCAATGTACAAAACAGTGGTAAGGCCTCATCTGGAGTTACTGTGCAGTTCTGGGGGTCACACCTGTGCAAGGACATAGATAAGGTGGAGACTATCCAGAGAAGGGCAACAAAGATGGTGCAGTGCTTGCACCACAAAACATATGAGGAGAGACTAGGGACCTCAATATGTAGACACTAGAGGAGGCGACAGCGGGGGACATGATTGAAACTTTCAAGTACCTCAAGGGTATAAACAAGGTGCAGGACAGGGACTTTTCCAATGTAGAAAAAGATACAGAGGACACATTACCTCCCCTCTCCTGGATGAAAACACCATAACTATGCATCATAGCATCTCAACAGCTTACCAACTGCACTGTTGCACTACCCTGCCACTTTGAGATTGTCAGATATGATTTCCCCATCGTCCTTCATTGATTATTGATTGTAACACCATCTATACAAAGCCCCTTGGTTTCTCTGCCCAAGGTGCATGACTTTGCCCTTTTGGCTTTGAAACCCAGCTACCCCCTCTAGACTACTCTTCTGGTTCCCCAGGTCCCAGTGCAATCTGTCCACTCTTATGTGTGTCCACCCTATTGCAGATTCCTGTGCCATCTGCAAGACACTCCTCCCTCTGGTTCCACATCAATGTCACTTATGAAGACATTGAAGAGGCAGAACTCAGTATTAATCCCTGTGACATCCCACTGGTCACTCTGCTGTCTTCTGGGTGGCTTCTGTTTACCACTATCCTCTGTCTCCTATCCTTTAACCAGTTTGATACCCAGCTTACTACCTTCTCCATGCAACCCCAGCTACTAAGTTTCTCTAGGTTTCTTTTTATTAACCTGTGTGTCACAGTAACAAAGGCATTACTGAAGTCCAGATAGGCCTTATCCATTGCCTTCATCTGATCTTCCTCCTTAGTCACTTACTCAAAGAAATCTATGAGGGTTTGAAATGAGGCCCTCCCCACACACACCCCTCACCAGTAAAACCATGCAGCTCATTTAACTCCATGTAGTCCATAAGCCCATCCTTCAGCACAGCCTCCATTAATTTCCCAAGCACTGATATTTGCTGAGGTTTTCGCACTCCTACCTACATTGGGGTCCCCACTGAAGGATCCTCACATCCTCTCTTGCCACTATGACAGGTGCCTCACTCCTGGTGGTCTCATCTTTCCAGAGCATCAAAAGAGTTGTGTTAGTGGCTGAGGAATGAGTTCCTGTCCTGTAACTCCCACCCTACTAGAGCCCACCATAGTCCAAGCAGTCTTACTTGGCACCCTCTGTGGCAGAATAGTAGTGAAACAGCATCATCTCTCACAGGGTTCCCATCCTTGCCGAAATGGGTGACCACACATCAACTAGCTCTGCCTCCAGGATATTGCCTCAGTCTATGCCAGTGAGATGGGACCCAGAAAATGGAAAAGTTGTCCATCTTGGCCTGCCATGATGACTGCTAGCTCATCCCATGCCACATGTGCCCCTAGAGCACCACTCCTTCTCCCCAACCCTGCACCTTGCAAACAGACCCCTCCAGGAATGCTACTCCCTTCATTCACCCAAGTAGAGGGCACCCAGTAGGCATAAGCTGAACCTTCCAAGATCTAGAGATACTGCATGGAGCCAGGTGGCAGAAGTGACAGTAAGAGTGAGATCGGTGGGAGGGGGTGCAAGGAGGAACAAAAAAATGACACACAAGAATCCATATATTGATCATAACACATAACACCCCTGTACCAGCCATCAAATGGTTGGATATTAACAAAGTGATAAAAGTTGTCTCCATATACACATATAGTCAAATTTTGACATTATCACATGCACCACTCTCTTCCCCACCATCCTCCCACAAAGTCTGGACTGTCGACAAAATGCTGTGGATTCTGATACACTCACACAGGCAGCTATTGCCCACAGTATTGCCACCTTCCAAACCAGCAGTTCAAGTATAATATAAATGCTGTAGTATGTACATCCTGCAGTACAAAACAAACACCCAACAAACAAGGAGCCTCCATGGCAGGTATTGAGAACAGCACCTCCCATCACCGTCAGAAAGGTATTGGCTATTTAGAAATCCTTGTATACTATGTATCACACACACACACATGCACACACACACATATCTACACATATGCACAAACCGCCTATATCTATACACATGCACATGCATGCACACACACACACAAACATACACAAAACCACCTGCATCTACACACACACACACACACACAATCCCTTTGGCAGTAGTTAAGCATTGCATACATTCCATCTAACAGATAGCAAACTTTCACGCAAAAAAAAAGTTTGCTACAGTATAAGACTGGAAGAAGGCACGGAGGGCAGAAGTTCTGTGTGCCTTACCTCCAGTCATGCCTCCGACCTGGGTTTGGGAGCTAGCTTGGTTGCTGGGGGGATACTGTGCATCCATCAGTGGACAGCTCCTCTGTCTCAGGGTGGGGAGGCATGCTGATTCGGCCTTGACTTCCCTAGGTGGAGATCTGTGGGTGGTGCCGGAAGCAAAGCAACATAAAAGGGAGGGGCAGTTATTTTGTAGCAGTTGTGCACATCCTCACATGCATGCTTACATACCACCACAGCAGGGGACCTAAGAGAAGAAAACTTAAAATTGTCAACACAGACTTCATGAAACCCTGGCTGCTTACATCAATCCCATGTGACCAACTAAACCACCGGTCCAGTTCTGAAGTGACTCACTGGGTGGGTGGAGAATGACCCTTTCCTCCAGGCCCCAACACGGGGTAGGGGAGACAATCTATGGGGGACTTTGGGTTTCTTGGATATGGTTGAAGTCAGTGCTAGGCAGGTGAGGGAGGAACAGGGCTGAGAGCTCACCAGTGTCAACCTCCAAGGCAAAAATGTTATTAAAAATAAATAAAAATGTAGAGCAGCATCTATTACAGTAAACCCAAGTGTAGATAATATAGAGGAAGATCCTTACCTGGGAACTAGGGAGCCAAAGCAAGGAGCCTTGAAGGGTAAAACGTACATTGGACCTGTAGAATACAATATAGGAAAGAAGTCACAAATGATCTGTAGTTCTTATGGATTAAATAGTAAGGACAGGACAAGTTAGATGTAGAGCAATACTTATCTGATAGAGAAGGAGTCAACATCATCTCAGATCTGTTAAAAGAAAAATAGGTTAGTATGCAGAAAATACAGTAGTGACAGCAGAGAACAGATAGATATGAAATGCGTATAGGACAGCATGCACTAAAAAGGGAGTGTTAGATAAAAAGTTACAGTTGGGGCACAGGAAGAAGATAAAGAGTCAGAGAAAGATGGAGAAATAAATAACATTAACAAACACATAGCAAAAGAGACAATAATGTGGTGGGAGGGGCAGCAAAACCATTTTTCATCCCTTAGATGACCTAGTGGCCAGTAAGTAAAATTAGTAGCCCAGGTGGTCAAGTTTGGATTCTTTGGAGATAACGTCCTGCATTTATTAAAATAATTTAACACTGGTGGGGTGGAGGGCTAGTGTTGTCACAGGTATGTGAGGTACTTCTGTAATAACCCTAAGTGGACTACTTTACCGTGTGACCAGTGGCCAATGTATTTAAAATAAAAACAATCTTTTTCCTGTGTCTAGTGGTGGTGGGTTTCTTGGGTCCCAATACATATTTTGTTTGGCACCAGCCAGCACTGATGTGGAGTGTGAGGAGAATGAGCTGGGGCAGCTGCAGCAGTAGCATGATCGAGGCAGCGTTAAAGTGAACATCAGTGGGTCGGTGCACTCTACTTCCAGCCCATATGGAGCTTGGGCTGTGGCCTGCTCCATGCAGGCGGTAGAGTGAGGGACAGCAGCTCATCAGGAGGTGAACGAGGCTAGTGTAGGGTGCCTCCTCCACCTACCTGCTTTAGTGCAGCGTAGTTTTCTGGAGGGCTCTGGAGCAACAGGAACATCAGGAGGCTGTTACACAGCAAGCCGCACTCGTGGCTGTTATAAGAGATATAAAAGTTCATATCCAGGGGCGGTTACCGCAAGGAACTCAGCTGTACTGTGACTTCTTTAACTAGCTTGGGGTGGGGGTGAGTGCTGGTAACTAGTCCTGTGTGGACTTTTGTTGCAGGTCCAGGGATGACTGCTGCTGATCAACTAGCTCTGTGTGGGCTTTTGATGCTGGTCCAGGCAGGGCAAGTACAGCCAATTAAAGCCGAATCAGTGGCTAAGTTTATAGTAGTACACGTTGCCCTCCACTTCTGATTTGGAGAGCCATCAGACAGCTGAGCCACACGGGGCTATACTAGAATAACCCGGTGGCAAATATGATGCATGTGATGGTGGTACTGCGGAAAGACAGTTAAAGCCACATGGTGTCTAAGTTTACAGTGCTTCATTAGCCCTTATTTATCTAAATAATGCATGCACAGGTAAGAACAGGGCTGTTGCTTTAAGTCAGCTCTGAGGAGCTCGGGTGAGCAGTAGTGTGGAGGAGATTGACTAGGAGAGGGACTGATGCAGGAGTGTGTATATCCCAATAGTGGCACTCTGTATAAAGGTGGTACCCATGCTCATCAGGACTTTATTAAAATTTCCCTTTTTCTTGTTTTGGATTTATAAATTTGCACCCCTAAAATACCAATTCAAAGGAGTCTGTTCTGGACCCCTGCCCCCCTTTTAGCATAATGTAATGAGGCAGATTATGGTACACATACAGCAATGGCATAATACAGGTGTGATTCTGGCTAAATCTAATCCATCTCAGCTCCAGAGTCCTATCCTTCTGATTCTCCACATCCCACCATCATTTTCTTTCATGTTACTGATCTATGCACTTATCTGACTTCAACACATGCCAGTTGCTCATGAGAAACATCAAAAATAATGTTCTAAGTCTTAATTTAACAACAAATCCTTTTCAGAGTACCCTTTAAAATAAAATGAAGCCTGCTCCTTTTTAACTGTAATTCAAGGATCCTGGATTCAATGGTAATATTAGTGGGTCCACAAGCGCCCCCCAAAAAAAAACTTACTAGTCACATAAACATTGCATGATCATGATTAAAACAAAATGTAATTTAACTACACACAGTAAAGCCCCTGCAAAGCAAATAAATAAATATGGGTCCTCCACTTTTTGACTAGGGCTTCCTGAAAAGCTGAAGCTATAACACACACACCCATCTGCCCTCCAGCACATGTGCAAAGCTCACCACCAGCATGGTCCAGCCCCCTCACACACACATACACACACCACCCCAGACAAAGCCAGCTCCTCCTCCCCTACACACATAGCAGCACTCCCTCCACACACACACACACACACACACACACACACCCCAGACAAAGCCAGCTCCTCTTCCCTTACTCACATAGCCAGCCTCCCTCCACACACACACACACACACACACACACACACACACACACACGATCATCCCCCAATCCCACATGGCAGCTCCCCTACCCCCAGACACGTACATTTCCATGCACAGACACATACACACACACACACCCCAGACAAAGCCAGCTCCTTCTCCCCTACACACACAGCCAGCACTCCCCTTCACACACACACACACACGATCAGCCCCAACCCCACACAGGAAGCTCCCCTACCCCCAGACACGTACATTTCCATGCACAGACACAGACACACACACACACACACACACACACACACACACACCACCCCAGACAAAGCAGCTCCTCCTCCCTACACACATAGTCAGCACTCCCTCCACACACACACACACACACACACACGATCATCCCCCCAATCCCACACGGCTCCCCCTACCCCCAGACACGTACATTTCCATGCACAGACACACACACACACACACCACCCCAGACAAAGCCAGCTCCTTCTCCCTACACACACAGCCAGCACTCCCCTTCACACACACACCACGATCAGCCCCCAACCCACACAGGCAGCTCCCCATACCCCCAGACACGTACATCTGAGAGTGTGCACACACAATTATTTAATATTTAGTTTTGAGTATTAAAGTCATTAATTGATTTTTTTCCAACATCCTGATATATTGTACATGCAGCTTGACCCTTCACCTCTACCCACGTTAGCTATGTGAAAATGTGGTGTATCTTTTCAAAAATTAGATAGAAGGTGCTGTTTTACTGTACTGTACCTATGCTGTATTTATCATGCAACTCAATCCCTGACTGTGCCACTGTACAGTAGTTTGAAGCCAAACTTGCAAATACAATTTCATTCCTCTTATACAGAAACAGAGCCCCACATGCTGACATGCCTCAACATCATCTGAACTAATTAACTCTGGAATTAACTGAACATTCTTGACTGAAACCCGGACTGAGATGATTACATGATACATAAATAGATAAATGCAATACTTTCAACTCAGAGAATGAACATTACTATGTGAACTCACCTGGAACTCAAGCTAACTCTCTCCTTGTGGTTCCAAAATCTCCGGTCCCCCATCGGGTCCTCTCTTCTGCCCTGTTTCCCTGGTCCTGAGTGAACCCTCAAGAGCCCATCTAAAACCCAGCTATAAATTTTTTTCTAATTGCTGGAGTGAAGGAGAAGTGGAGCAGACTTGTTACTCCAGTCTGCTAGTTTTGTTGCTTGGTCAGCATGTCGCGCTCCCGTCGTGCTCAAACAGACTGGCTTGCAGACCTGCTTGCAGCACTGTTAACCCCCAGCCCTGTAACCCATAATAATCTTAAAGGAGATAGGAAACTAATTTATTAATGTTTTTATCTGTTAAATAGATTGAAATAAACAATAATTGCCTGTGTGTGTGTTTTCTCTATTGGTAATGTTTATTGTGCATTTTTATGCTTGTTGTAATATCTGAAATCACCACTGGCTTTACAGATTGATTTTCAGTATCACATTGAGTGTGTGCACCCATTTGAATTGCTGACATCATTAACTCTGTTTCAATTTGAAGATAACATGTGCTCTGAACTCCTCGGTTTCAAACAGAACCATTACACAAATGTTGATTGACTCCACTAATATAAGTTAAAGTTGCACTGAATCCCAAAAATAATACAATTATTCTTCCACCAGCAGTCGGATTCCGCTCAGTTCAGCCCCTTCCTGACTCCCCGATATTAGTGAATGATAGATGCCCGACGGCAAACTCCCAAAGTAATAAAATTATTCAGGGAGTCAGCTTGGTGCAGTTCAACCCCTTCTGACAGCCCCGATATTAGTGAAGATAGATGCTGACGCAAACTCAAAAAAAAAAAAAAATAATTCAGGGATCAGCTTCAGTTTAGTCCCCTTCCCCATCTGCAGCTGATCATCTTACACATTCGGAGCAGTTGTTAGCGCAGTTCCATTTTCTCCTCGGGTCTCATTCATTTTAGTAGCAAAACTGTATTTTTCGGTGTACTGTCAGTCTACACCATGCCCTATTATTGAGTGTACCCCCCCACGAAGCTTAGCTTACCTCTATAGCCCTATTTGTGTTGCCCAGCAGCACCATCAGTCTTTCTCAGCATCATTTCTTTCCAGCCAACAGCCGACAGCTGCCTGTCTTCACTCCACTGGCCCAACTGAATTGCCTCAGGACCGGAAGCCCAGAAACAGTCAGCAGGTGCCTCGATGCACCTGTTTCATGTTTCTCTTATGGTCCCCTAGTCCATTCTGTCCCCCACAAAATCTGAAATTTTGGGATGGGAAGCAAATCTTTTCTTGGGAGGAGCTGAACTGAACTGAAGCTGATCCTGAATAAATGTTTTTTTTTGGAGTTACGCTGTCAGCATCTATCTTTCACTAATGGGGTGGGGAGGTCAGGAGGGCTGAACTGCACTGAAGCTAATCCCTGAATAATTTTTATTATTTTTGGGAGTTAGCCATTGGGCATCTATCTTTCACTTATTTTTTGGGATCAGGGCAGACTGAATGCAGTGGGAGGGAGCAGGAGGGTTTATTTTCACTTTGGGTGCTGGGATGGGAGCAGGAGGTTTATTTTCACTTGGTGCTGGGACGGGAGCAGGGCAGACAGCACACAGTGGGAGGGTGTGGGAGGTTACCTGCACTCTGGGGTACAGGAGTGGGAGCAGGGCAGACACCACACAGTGGGAGGGTTTACTGGCACTCCTGGTGTCACAATGGAGGAGTAGGGTGAACAGAAAATGTTTTGCGCTGACAAGCAAGCCCTGCAATGACGGTGTGCTCCCTCATTGCAGCAGAATTGCTGATGCTGCAATGATGAGGCAGTTCTTCATTTCAGCCTTCAAATCATTTCAAGTTGGTGTCACTTCTGCAGAACCAGTGTCATCAGGACACTGGGCCTGCATTAGTGCACACCACCAAGCCCACAAATGCAGTGATGGCATTGGCTGCCACACTGCCGCACCTCCACAACCCGTTCTCTCCTAAGCTGCCACATAATGTTTCTTGCGCATGTGTGCCAGCAAACATAAAAACAGTCTTTGCTCCAAGGAAGTGCCATAACATCACAAGTAGCACCATCTCTTGGTCATAAAGGTAAGTACAACTGAACAAACATTTCAGAAAACAATATGTCTGGGAATGGGGGTCAAGTGTCAGTACTTTCATTTACCTATGCCAACACTGTGCTATGTGTGGCTGCAATGTCCACATGTCTGTAAATATGTACAGACCTTGCATTACATGTAATTGTCAGCATAAAATAATGCCAGAGCGCAAGGTCCAAAGTGCATGCACACTGTTACCAGTTCACGCTGGTAGTTGGATTACAATACAGTCTTTTCACCAATCGCGGTGCCATGACAGCACAATTAGCACCATCTGTTGTCCATAAAGACAAGTACAACTGAACAAACATTTCAGTAAACAATATGTCTGGGGATGGGGCGGCAAGTGTCAGTACTTTCATTTACCTATGCTAGTACAGTACTGTGTGTGATGGCAAAGTCGATATGTCTGTAAACATGTACAGACCTTGCATTGCATGTAACTGTCAGTGTTAAATGATGCCAGAGCTAATGGTCTGAAGTCCATTCACACTGTCATCATTTCTCGAAGACAGTTGGATTACATTAGTCTTTCCCCTATTGCAGTGCCATGACAGCACAATTAGCACCATCTGTTGCCCGTAAAGGTAACAGCAACTGAACAAACATTTCAGTAAAAAATATGTCTGGGGATGGGGGTTGCAAGTGTCAGTACTTTTATCTACCTATGCCAGCACAGTACCATGTGAGATGGCAAAGTTTACATGTCTGTAAACATGTACAGACCTTGCAGTGCATATAATTGTCAGTGTTAAATGATGCCAGAGCTAATGGTCTGAAGTCCATTACACTGTCACCATTTTCATCCTGCCAGTTACATTACAATACAGTCTTTCTCTAATAATAGTGCCATGGCAGCACAATTAGCGCCATCTGTTGGCCATGAAGTTAAGTACAAATGAACAAACATTTGTAAACAATATGTCTGTAGATGGTGGGCGGCACATTTCAGTACATTCATCTTCCTATGCCAGCACAGTACCATATGTGATGGCAAAACTATGCCTGTAGACATGTACAGACCTTATTGCATATAATTGTCAGTGTTAAATGATGACAGAGCACATGGTCTGAAGTCCATGTGCATTGTCACCATTTCACAATGCCAGTTACATAGAAAAAAAACAGCCTTTTCTTCAAAGGTAGTGCCATGGCAGCACAAGTAGCACCATCTCTTGGTCATAAAGGCAAGTACAACTAAACAAACATTTCAGTAAACAATATATCTGGGGATGGGGTGGGGCAAGTGTCAGTACTTTCATCTACCTATGCCAGCACTATGCTATGTGTGATGGCAATGTCCACATAGTCTGTAAATATGTATAGACCTTGCATTGCATGTAATTGTCAGGGTAAAATGATGCCAGATCACAAGGTCCAAAGTTCATGCACACTGTTACCGTTTCATGCTGTTAGTTGAATTACAATACAGTCTTTTCACCAACCGTAGTGCGTGAAAGCACAATTAGCACCAACTGTTGTCCATAAAGGTAAGTTCAGCTAAACAAACATTTCAGTAAACAATATCCCTGCAGATGGGGCAGGCAACTGTCAGTACTTTCATCTACCTATGCCAGTACAGTACTATGTGTGGCGGCAAAGTCCACATGTCTGTAAACATTAACAGACCTTCCATTGCATGTAACTGTCAGTGTTAAATGATGCCAGAGCAAATGGTCTGAAGTCAATGTGCATTGCCACCATTTTCACGCTGTCAGTTTTCAATAAAATACAGTCTTTTCTCCAATGGTAGTGCCAAGACAACACAATTAAGCCATCTCTTGGTCATAAAGGTAAGTACAAAAGAACAAACATTTCAGTAAAAATATGTCTGTGGGTGGGGGCAAGTGTCAGTACTTTCATCTACCTATGCCAGTACAGCGCTATATGTGTCTGAAAAGTCCACATGTCTGTAAACATGTACAGACCTTGCACTGAATGTAATTGTCAGCATTAAATGATGCCAGAGAACGTGGTCAAAGTCCATGCACACTTTATCATTTCATGCCGCCAGTTATCAAAATATAGTCTCAACCCTCAGCATCACAGGGACAGCATTTTTATAATTTGGTTTCATTGAATGGGATTTCATTTGTAGGGCCTACTTGAATGGTTCTACATATCATTAAAGGTAACAAGCATATTTGTGATTATACAATGGGCATAGAAATGAAGCACAAATCCTGTAATCTCATTGGCTACCTGGCACACCTCTCCCATTGTAAAAGCTAGAATCACCCCACGGGAGGGTGCCAGCCACCAGTAAGCCACATCAATGGCCCCCCTGAAATCAATGTGACCATCACAAACACAAAACCCGCAAAAACACCGACGATGAGGCAAAACCCCAAAATGCCACGATGTTGCCGTCAGAGTAAACAATATGAAAAATCCTGCAAGTTTCAAAAATGTAATTCAGCTATGAATTAAAAACTCCAAACCACAGGAAATTCATTTTTTTTTTCTGGCTTTCAGGGAAAAAAAAAGAAACATGTTGCTCTTTTCCCGGGCTCACTCTTTCCGTTTCACTTTCAGAACCCTGTTCTTACAGTTTGTCAGCGACACTGTAAAAACATCCCACAACTAAATTACCTCTCTTTGTTTTGCTCCTTTTAAATATGCACTCATGTAGCTTACATTGCTGGACTCTGGACCCTTGGTTTCCTCGAGCTCTGTTTTCCCCAAACTGTAACCATTAAGGGTATCTCCTCTCCCACTTGCTGGCACCACTGCACATGTGCATACCTACCAACAAAGCACTAATTTTCCAACAACAAATTTAATAAAAACTAATAAAACATCTAAACCAACTTATTTTTGTTATTTTTTCACACACAAAATATACAGATGTCCATTGTATAATCATAATATGCCACTTGAGAATGTTGGTGATGCCAGGATTTACCATGCCCTGGGGTATTTTGGCCAATTGGCGTGCCTTTGTGGCCAAAACAACACCCCAGGGCATGATAAATCCTGACATCACCAACACCCTCTCATGGTATATTGCTTAATTAGGTTATGAAGCAAGTTCTTGTTTCACCTTTTCTTTTCCAGAGTCCACCATCAGGCAGTGTCACCACCACTGCAGCTGTATTAACAGGCTCATGCAGGCGATGGATAAAGTTCAAGACACCCTCACTGCGGTGTTACAGATTCAACAAGAAATGCTGGATCTGACTCAACCCTGTAAAGGTACTGTAAATCTTCTGCTTGAGCCAGTCAATACAGCTGCAGAAGAGCACCAGCAAGAAGCTCAGAAGACCACCAGCAAGAAACAACAGATGAAACAGCCAGTGTCAGTCTCCCTGAGGCTTAACAGTGGTCTCCTCCTCCTTCTTAGTTAAAGGGACTCCCTCCCCACCAGCTTCCATTTACTTTTTCAGCTTACTGAGTGAGACAGCCTTTCTTTTCTCCTCCATGACCCCACCACCTCCACCATAGAGGCACCACTTACATTATTTTTTGTGTGTGTCAGTGGTGCCTTTTGATTTTAATTTAACTCAGAAATATGAGTATTTTTTGTTCATTTAAATTTAGATACTTTCATTTTTTATGAAAGTAAGTAAAAGTACTTATATTTTGTATAGTTTTTTAATGTCTCGAAAAAGAGAATTTTATTTTGTTATTTTTTTATTTGTTATACTTTGTTTTAAAACAGTAAATTTTATATCACAGCTTCATCAAATAAAGAGTCATGTCCTTACTATTGATAGCAATATAGAATTACAACCTAATAATATTGTTACAGCTGCATGATAGAAAAATAATTTATGTCATTGCTGCGATATAACAACAAAATCACCTGGATCTGTTGGTCATAAAGGTAACTACATATGGTAGCACAGTACAATGTGTGCTGCATCCTGACAGTTGCATTACAATAGTCTTTTCTCCAATTGTAGTGTCATGATAGCACAATTAGTGCCATATGTTGGTCATAAAGGTAAATTCAACTGAAGAAACACTTCAGTAAACAATATGTCTGGGGATGGGGAGGCACGTGTCAGTAGTTTCATCTACCAATGCCAGCACAGTGTTATGTGTGGTGGCAAAATGCATATGCATATCAACATGTACAGACCTTGCATTGCATGCAACTATCAGTGTGAAATGATGGCAGAGCACATGGTACAAGGACAATGCACTCTGGCATAATTTCACACTATTAGTACGATATATATCTGATTTTTCTCCAATCGTAGTGCCATGATTGCACAATTAATACCATCTGTTGGTCATAAAGGTAACTTCACCTGAACAAATATTTCAGTAAACAATATGTTTGGGGATGGGGAGATGGGCAAGTGTCAGTACTCATCTACCTATGCCAGCACAGTGTAATGTGTGGCAGCAAAGTGCACATGCCTATCAACATGTACAGACCTTGCATTGCATGCAGCTATCAACGTGAAATGATTGCAGAATGCATGGTCCTTTGAACCATGCACTCTAGCATCATTTCACACTGTCGAATTGCATTACAATACAGTCTTTTCTCCATTGGTAGTACCATAACACTACAATTTTAGTAACATTTTAGTGACCAATATCTCAGAAGATGGAGGGTGTCAGTAGTTTCATCTACCGATGGTACTAATCTCTCTGTGGCAGTGCATGCTCCTCTGAGCCCTGTACTCCCAGTACTGCATAATGAAGGTCCCTATGCTCCTATTACTGCATTATGGTACTCATATGTGCTAGCGCTTGGGGCCCTCTGGGGCCTGTGCTCCCATCTGCCCATAAATGTCAAGACACAGCACAGTCCTACAGATATTCTAAGTAACCCTTGTGATAAAATGGAGCAATATCTCAATACCCATAGTAAAATTGGCAAAATTCCACCACAGTTATAATCATCGCCTGGCAACCTGCATATGTGCTTAGTATACTGTATCTAAAGGTGCATATCATTCATATTGTAATTGTCTTAGATTTTCATGTGGGAGTGCAGAACCCTCCAGGTCCTGTGCTCCATCATTATAAGTGTAGACACATTCTAATGAACCAGGAGGCAGTATAGCACAGTGGTTTAAGGCTCTGAGCTGCAAATCTGGTGACATCCAGCAGACCAGACCTGGGTTTGAATCCCACAGCTTCCACTTGCATACTGTGTGACCCTGGAGCAAGTCACTTAACTTCCTGTGCTCCCAGGTTGCACCTGTAAAAAGCTTTCAGCCTAGTGTGCTACTCCTGGTAAAACAACTAAATACATAAAAATCTCTCAGCTTCCTATTGGGCGCTGGGCCCTCTGGACACTGTGTTCCCAGTACTTCATAATGGAGGCCCTGCACTCCCATTATTACATTATGGTATTCATATGTGGGAGTGCAGAGCCCTCTGGACCCTGCACTCTCATCTACCCATAAGTATAGAGATGTAATACAGGAATAGAGATGTTCCAAGTAACCCTTGTGCTACAAATGTGGTAATATCACAGTAACCATTGGAACTTTGGAAAACATTTCAATGTAGTTGTAATCATGATCTGGCAACCTGAATGCATGCTTAGTGCTAAGCTGATATTAGCAAAAATCTGTATCTCAAACTGTTTTCGAGATATAGGAGCGAAAGGTACCGCACATGCCACAATGTTATCCTATGAGAAATTTCAAAACTTTGGAATGTTGTAACTATGGAACCAATGTACATTTTTCACCAAACCAGAAAAGGCACATCTGTGTTGGAAGCCCTTCCTACCCTGCAAAGTTCAGCCCAAATGTCCTAACTGTTTATTTGCAGTGAAGTGACAAAGAAACTGCACATTTTGTGTAGGGGTGTCAGAAATTTGTGACAGCTTTGCAAAAATCAAGCACAAATTTGCAGAAATCATGCTTTCGAAGTGTAGCAAATTGTGAAACTTTTGCAAACTTAGTGTCACAAACCTCAACAGTACAAATGGACAAATTCTGAAAAACACATTTCCAACCATGATTTTTAAAACTAATGTCTGAATCATGTTCCTTGGGCCCCAATTAGGTAAACACAACTATTGGTGTTTACCAAGAGGCAATACTTTTGAATTATAACATTTATTCCCATCTCTAACTGAAAACAAGATGGAGCAGCACAACAGTACTGGACCCTTTTGCGATAGTAAAGATGCTTTTGCAGAAGCATAGCAGTACTGTTGCACGGCACCTATATTTTTTCCCCATAGGCTATAATGTGAAAATGTTATCTTTAATAACTTTTGAACAGATTAATATTTTTCACCAATCCTTCAAAGGACACATCAGTAACTCCAGACCCCATATGCCCTGAAAATTTCAGACTAGACCCCAAACCATTTTGACCATAGCTCCGAGCAAAGAGTTTGCACAAAATCGGTAAATTCCACATTCTTTGGCACTCCACAGCTCTGTAATCAGAACACCCACTGGAACAAAACTTGCCATACCAGAGATCTATGGTTCCAGAAGGCACAACAAAATGTCAGGCAAATCAGTCAACTGGTTGTAAAGTTATTAAAGTGCAAAATTTGGGCTTTAACATAGAAGTGGCTAGGCAACCCTAACTATACCTGCACTACAGTGCGGGTATAATATATATAAAATAAGGTACTATTATACTATCTCAAAAGAAGGAAATTCATTGCAAAAAACTTCATTAATGCATCAGTTACAGTTTCTATTATAGCGACAAAAGTCTGGAAATTTGGTGATGAAGTTACCAACCCTACCACCAACCCACCCCACCCACCATCCACACACCAACAAGCATCAGGGTGAGATGGTACAGTGGAGGATATTGGGATGAGAGTTAAGCCTGGCGAACCCAAGGTACACCTCGATGCCTGTTGGTGTGTGGAAGGTGGGGGTGTGGGAGGTGGAGTGGTAGGATTGGTGACCCTAATACTGAATTTATAGACCTTTGTCACTGTAATAGAAACCTAACTGATGCATTAATGGAGTTTTTGCAATGCATTCCCTTCTTTTGAGATAGTATAATGGTATTCTTATTTTACTGTGGGTCCACCCCAATAAATATGCATATGTATGTTGGTTTGAAGCACAGGGCCCAAGTGTCAAAGAACAGTGATCAAATTGTCAGTGTATCCATTTTATTACCCCATCTCATGTGTAGAGACACTGTGAAAAGCAAGGCAAAGCATAATTATGTGCAACTGCAATGCCAATCTGCACCACAGGTGTAACATACATTTTGGGCAGGATGTATAAAATGTCAACTGTACTGTTCATGAGGTGGTGTGAAGAAATGGCTATGTTGAAAATTTGGCATCAAAAGATTGAAAAGTAGCAAAGTTATGCCGTGCATAGAATAAATTCAACGACGTACTTAACTCAGGAGTTTTTAGGAATTTTGTCATAAAAATTTTCAGCATGGCCTTTTGTTGACCTCACCTCATGAACAGTGGCACTGTCATTTCATTAATCAGCCCTGAATGGTGATTTTACACAGCATATGCACCATTCTGCACCACAGTAGCAAAATCACATTTTGGGCAGGATGTTAAAAATGACAGCTGTATTGTTCATGAGGTGGTATAAAAATGGCAATGTTGAAAATTTGGAGTAAAATATAAAAAATTGGCAAAGTTATGAGCATGTGTAGAAATATTTCAATGAACACACGTAACTGAGGTGGTTTGTGGTATTTTGCACCACATTTTCAACATGGGCTTTGGACCCCTCACCTCATAAACACTGGCACTGTCATTTGTTGTCGGTTCGAAAGGTGATTCCGTTGCAGTAACCAAGAAATCACCTTGGACCGAGTAACAAATGACAGTGCTAGAGTTCATGAGGTGGGTCCCCAAAAGCCTATGCTGAAAATTTGCTATAAAAATAAAACAAATAGCAGAGATAGCAACATAAGTTCAAAACACCATTGACAGCCATTATACAGCACTTACCTTGATTATTCAGGTTGCAGTTCAGCTTTGAAGAGTGCAGATGTGTCCCTGTCTAGAGAAGATCACAGCCACCAACCTCTGGAAGTAAGTATGGAGTGGGGGGGGTGCGAGGAGGGTGGATGCACACAGGGAGGGTGGGGATGGGGAGGGAGACAACAGGGACATTGAGGGACCATTTTCTTTTTACAGGTTTAAAAAAGAGCGGAGAAGATTGTTTTTTTTTTAACAGGGGAAAAAGTAACTATATTGAGAACAGGGGTGGGCTCCCTAGTGTCCCACATACATGGGGGTATAATACATAACTGGGGACACTGGGAGTGGGCTACCCAGTGTCCCCAAACTGTGGGGGAGGTAGTGGCAACATGGGGATTGGGCACCCCAAATGTTGTAAGAAAAAAGGAATTTACAACACATTTTGGCACACTGGGAGTGGTCTTCCCAGTGTACCACAGTGGCTGGGTGGTGGGGGTATGATTTCTTCTGCTGACACATTGATTGGGCACCCAATGTTGGCAGAAGCATTTTAAAGAAAAGAAAATATTTTGGGACACTGGGAGTGGGCTACACAGAATGTCCCACTCTGGCGGGAGAGGCCGACATGGGAATGGGCACCCCAGTGTTGGCAGAAACAATTTTATTAAATAATTCATGCCTCTGTCCCTTAGATACTGTAAAAGCTGGTCCACCAGTGAAGCGGTTGGATTTCTGCGTGCAACATAGCAACCGGGTTGGGGAGCGACCTCGGTCGATGGAAAACTTGACGAAGGAGATAACTTGAGCATCCCACTACTGCTCTTGTCTCCAGGGAGGGAGGGAGGCTGCAACCCGGTGTTGGGTGACCACTGGTGGAGGCCAGAGGTAGGGCAAAACGTTGGAGTTCACTGTTGGGCGGTGCATGACAGACATCAGCTAATGCCTTGGCGTCCAGATGTCACGCATCTCAGAAACCAGGAAATGCAACTCACTGGCTGCGGATGATGGCTGTCTGTCCCTGAATGCCTCAGTGCCTTCCTGGGGCCTTCTTCTCTGCGGCAGCATCCCCAGGCTCTAAGAAGAATGTGTGGGGCCAACCCTCTCCCCCGTGACTTCCCCTTGAAGGAGGGGACCCGCCCGGTGAAGGGATATGCTGGGATATCCTGGGGATCGGCTGCACTACGAGGGAGTTAGAGGAGGGATGGGTTAGGACAGTGGGGCTAGCGGGAGACTTGTGAAGCCTGAAGGAGTAGGGGCCAGCGAGCATGAGGAGGCGGAAAAAGAATAAACAAAACAAAACAAAAAAGATACTGTAAAAGGAGAAAACTCATTTATTAGGTAAACACCAACAGGTGTTTACCTAAACATGGGCCGAGGAACAGGATTATAATGTTATTGTGGCCCAAAAGTGGCCAGAAAAGGATTTGGGAGTTTTAACCAGTGTCAGTGGGTTTTCCCATTGAGGTAGTCCTGCAACTTGTGACAATTTTTGTGAAACATTGCTGTTAGTTCCATGAAAATTGCAGCCCTGTTTCTTAAAATTTACACAATTTGCAGCACTACAAATGGCAAAATACCCAAAACATATTTCTGTTCATTATTTGACAAAAGTAATGCCAGGATCATGTTCCTCAGGCCCCGATTAGGTAAACACAACTGTTGGAGTTTACCAAGGGGCAGTATTATTGCATGACAGTGTTTTGCAGTCACTAAATGAAAACGAGATGACAGCAACATGAAGATACAAAACCCATTTGCAAGAGTAAAAGGGGCTTTCGTGAAAGTGTTCGTGCTGCACCTATATTTTTCCATAGGCTATAATGGGAAATGTAAAAGTTTGATAACTTTGAACAGATTAATATTTTTCACCAAATCTTCAAAAGCCTCATCAGTGACCCATTCCACATAAACCCTAAAATTTCAGACCAGAACCACAAACTGTTCAGGCTTTAGGGACGAGCAAAGAATTTGCCAAAAAGTGAGGATTTCTTTACAGTTTTGGCACTCTGCAGCTCCACAACTGCAGATCTGACTGGAACAAAACTTGCCAAATCCAGAGAGCTATGTTACCAGACTGTACATGGAAAATGTCAAGCAAATCAGATGAATGGTTGTAAAGTTATTATAGTGCAAAATTGAGGTTTAACATTAATCTGCCTACTCACCCTAACTATACTACCAAGTAGGTATATATACATATATATATATATTAAAGGCAAAAACTCCATTTAATGCATTAGTTAGGGTTGTTCCACAGTGACAAAATTGATGAAATTTGCTGTTGAGGTTGAAAACCCTAATTCCAAATTCACCCCAGCACCACACACACACACACACACACATTCAAGTATGGGGAGGACCAGGTCAACACAACCAATGACAGACATCCAGCAGCAGGTGACAGAAATAACAAACAATTGTCTAAATGTACTACGAGACATCCCCACCCACCTGACCAGGTACTGCATGCTCAGTGGAGATCAACAGCAAAACTGAGGCCATGTACACCAAACGTACACATCCCTGATTGCAGCTGCACACAACGTACCACACTTAGTAGTTGCATGGCCTTACCTACTGATGCCCCACACCACACCACAACTGGTACTATGCCGTTATTCAATATAAATGCTGAAGGTGCATGATGACAGTTGTAGAAAGGTTTTAACACTAGTGAGTATACATTAATTAAGAGAAGCACATAAATTAACTACAAGACACTAGCATGCTCAAGATAAAAGCAGTGATACATTTAGTAGGTGATTTACATAATAGTACATTTACTGCAATGGTTTACTCAACATAGAGAGGCTGATGTAAACGTATTGAAAAGCATTGCCTGTTCAACGCTGTGAAATTGTACTGCCAGTATCACATGCATTCTTACTGATGAAGGTGTACTGCTGATGTACATACATAGACCTTCAGTGTGTTTCAATACTAAAGATGCAGTAAGTATTCTTTGTAAGAAACATTGTAATTGCATGGATCAGGCCAAGCAACTTCTAAATATCATAGCACTACTGAGCCAACAATGATGTACCTGTATCGGAGATGTATATAGGATAGATTTTCCTGTAGGCACTTACTAAGTATGTTGTACCTGATAAAGACAATCTCATTGCATCTGTGATGACTAACTTATTCAAATAGTAATACATTTACTATTGTTGCAATGAGTGATCAATGCCACTTATGGACACAGTGTGATTTTTTTAACAGTTGTTTCATACTCAGGCTGTATGCCTACTGTTTGGGTTTGCCACACTTCTGTCACTGATGCTATCAAAGTGATAACTATGCTAATTGTGGTACAACAGGAATCAAGTAGGTATGGTGTGAGATATAAACAGAATGTCTTTTAGTATTGATTTAACTCACAATGGGGTAAGTGTACTAGGACAGCAGGGGTTATCCTCTATCACTGACTCTGTCAGTTATAATCACACTAGGGTTTCGATGACTGTAATGATCAAGTTACACTGTTCATCTCTCATGAGTTCATATTCACAGCCATTCTCCAGTAACTAGACAGTGTATGGTGTAACTGGGTGGGACACTGTGTTGCAAGCTGCTGCAGTGCCTAGCAGAGGGAGAGTATCTACTCATAAAGACAATTAAGCAATAAGGCATGACCAACAGTTATGTTAAATGGTCTGTTAATCACCCTGTGAGGGGTTTAATGTTGAATGAGGCATAGCCGAGTGCCACACGTCGCTAGACAGTGATAAACTGACCATTAACATAATACCAGGAGTGGCTTATTGCTATCATAATAAAACTGTTTTTAAACAACATTAAAACATGTTCATCACATGGTTAGGCTCTACATGTATGTTAATAAAAACTAAACATAAGGCTGTTACAATGTTTACAGTCAATTAGAAAGCTGCATTTCTCAAACCCTTGTTATAATCAGAGATTTTATACCTGTACAACTCCTTGGTTTTGCTGAACTCTATTGCTCAGGTGGCCCACCACAAGTGGTGTGGTCTGGTGTGGGACATCGGTAGGTAAAGGCCATGCAACTACTAAGTGTGGTACGTTGTGCAGCTGCAATCAGGGATATGTACGTTTGGTGTACATGGCCTCCGTTTTGCTGTTGATCTCCACTGAGCATGCAGTACCTGGTCAGGTGGGTGGGATGTCTGTAGTACATTTAGACAATTGTTTGTTATTTCTGTCACCTGCTGCTGGATGTCTGTCATTGGTTGTGTTGACTTGGTCATCCCCACACTTGAATGTATGTGTGCTGTGTGTGTGTGGTGCTGGGGGGTTGAATTTGGAGTTAGGGTTTCAACCCTAACAGCGAATTCCTCACTTTTGTCGCTGTGGAACAACCCTAACTAATGCATTAAACGGAGTTTTTGACTCTAATTTCCCTTCTTTTGAGAATAATGGGCCCTGCGCTCCCGCCACATGATGTCTTGTGGCATAGTAACAGAAGCAGCAACGCAAACAGAAATGCTAACAGTGGCACACATGGTAACACAAGCACGAATGAGAACAGAAAGGGTAACGCACACTGTGGCATAGACGGAACGGTGTGCCACGTGATGTCTTGTCACATAGTAACATGCTGCCTGTAAATGGAAATGTCAATGGGCATGGTGATGCAAAGTGAAACAGAAAGAGAAACAATGCAGGTACACACAAATGGCAAAAAGTAACAAGCACAGCGCAAAATGAAAATGCAAAGGATGACGCACATGGTGGCAGTGACGCAACGGTAAGTGAACGGGTATCGGAACCGCAAGCAGAAAGGGCAACAGTAACAGTAATGTAAGAGCACAGGCTGTTTTTCCCAAAACCTGCATAGAGAAAGACAGTGAGTACAAATAATGTATGCATAATAATGAGTATCGGCGCAGAAAATGAGATCTTGGAATACTAAATACATTATATCTCAGGAACCGTCTGACGATGAAAAAATGTAAAAGTCATATTATTTACATGTCCTGGCTAATTTGTATCTTAGCCCATGTTAGGGGCTAAGAATTTTCTGATGAAAGTCAGTATCTGTACCGTTTCGAGAATCACGGGCCTGAAAAAGGTGCGGCGACGCGTAATGTTATCCTATGGGAAAAACGTCAAGTTTGGAGTGCCGTAACTTTGCTGCCGTGTGATATTTTTTCACCAAACTACTGAAAGGCACATCTGTGGGCTGTTGGCTGTCTTCCCCAAATTTCAGGAAAAAAGACCAAACCGTTATTTTGCAGCAGGGTGCCAAAGGATTTCTGTAATGCCTCGGGCGCCGTAATGTTAGCCTATAGGAAAAACTGTCAACTTTGAGTGCCGTAACTTTCGCAGTGTAATATTTTCAATACAACACTGAAAGGCACATCTGTGAGATGTTGGCTCCGTTCCTCCAAATTTCAGCCCAAAACTCCCAACGGTTCTTTTGCAGCGCAGTGCTAAAGAATCACTGTCACTGTCCCACAGATGGAAAACTACTGTCGCAATTTGCAGCTTGAAAAAAGTTCATTTACTTTGTGAGCGAAAGTAAATTTGTGAAAGTGCTTTTCCAGAAATTTGAAAAACATATTTCTGGGTGTTTTACCACAAAATAAAGGCATGGCAAGCATCCTCAGGGTCCGACTAGGTGAATACAAAAAGAATTGGGTTGTTAGGGGTCCCAAATTTAAATGCCAACCATTTTCTGATCACCAACTGAAAACAAAATGGCCGATTTGCAAGTAACAGGCCATTGCAGAAAGTAAAAATGCATTGCGAAAGTGTTGAATTTTTAACTTTTCCCATTGACTTATAATGGGAAACTGTTTTTGAATAACTTTTGAACCGTTTAATATTTTGTCACGAAATCTTCAAAAGGTACATTGGGGACCCTGGCTGCATGTTCCTGAAGATTTTGGACCAGTCGGCATAAACCATTACAACCTGTAGGCACAACCATAGAATTACAGAAAAAGCGTGCTAAGCACAGATCATGATTAATAACTCTGCAGCCGTATATCTGACCACTACAAAACTTGGCAGATCCCAAGGCCTATGGTTCTTGATCATGTATTCCAAATTTAGCCAAATCTGTCAAATGGTTGCAAAGTTATTAAGGTGCAAAGTTTTGGGGTTTAACATAGAAATGGCTCCTAAACCCTAACTATGGTAGCACTACCATGCTACCATAATATATATATATATATATATATAGTCATTAAAAAGTTCCATTAATGCATCAGTTAGGGTTCCTAGTACAGCAACAAAAGTATGAAAATTTGGCATTAGGGTTCCCAACCCTACCACCCCACCCCACACACACACCAAGAGGCATCGGGGTGTGCCTTGGTCATCGGCCTAACTCTCACCCCATTCCACATTTAAGGAGAGCTGAGATGGTACAGTATAGGAGAATGGGGGGTGAGAATCAAGATGATGACTCAAAGCGCACCCGATGCTTTTGGTGTGTGGAGGGTGGGTTGGTAGCTGCTGGGGAACCCCAACACTGAATTTCCATACTTTTGTCACTTACTAGGAACCCTAACTGATGCATTAATGAAGTGTTTTCAATGAATTCCTCTTTTGAGGTAGAATAATAGTATCCTTATTTTACTGTGGGAGTGCAGGGTCCTTCACACCTTGTGCTTCAAAACCGTCCATAGATGCACATATGTATGTAGGAGTGGATGTCAAACAACAGTGACCAAATTGTCAGCATAGCCATCATATACCCACCCCATGTACCCCGTGCAGAGAAATTGTAAAAAGCATGGCAAAACATAATTATCTTAAGTGGAAATGCCATTCTGTGCCACAGGTGCAAAAACACATTTCAGGCAGGATGTGAAATGACAGCTGTACTGTTTATGACGTGGGGTGAAAAATGGCTATTTTGAAAATTTTGGGTCAAAAGATTGAAAAGTAGCAAAGTTATGTGCATGCATAGAATAAAGTCAATGGACACACATAACTTGGGCATTTTTAGGAATTTTGTCACCAAAATTTCAACATGTCCTTCTGGGGACCCCTCCTCATGAACAGTGGCACTAATATTTTGTTAACCAGTCCTAAAATGTGATTTCATGCAGCATATGTGCCATTCTGCACCACAGGAGCAAAACACATTTTGACAGGATGTGAAAACGACAGCCATACTGTTTACTTGAAAATTTGAAGTGAAAATATGAAAATTGCCAAAGTTACATGCATGCATAGAAGAATGTCAATGCCTGTGTGTAGTTCAGGCATTTATTTGGAATTTGACATTTCAACATGAACTTTTAGGATCCCATGTCATGAACACTGGGACTGTCATTTCATTAATTGGTGCCAAAAGGTGATTCTAGGCAGTGACTGCAGCATCACCTTTCAGAACAAGTAATGAAATGACAGTGCCAGTATTCATAAGATGGTGTCCCAAAAGCCCATGTTGAAACTTTGGTGCACCTATACCTAGAAATGACTGGGATATCAACATAAGTTCAAATCGCCATCCTGGCCACTGACAGATTTGGCCCTTTTAAAACTAAACTTAGCCAGCACCTCCTCTCGCTGAACTGTTTCAACTGCCCATAATTTTCCCCATACACACTGTCTCCACTGTTTTCTTACTTCTCACCTATCCCTCTTCCCTCACCCACTCACCATCCCACTTGCCTTTTCTGACTGCCATTGTATTCTTCTATCTCCCTGATGCACTTTTCTGACCACTGATGGCACTCGATTGTAAACATAATCTTTATGTACTTGAATTGTATTTTTATGCCATCTCTGTTAGTGGTTAAGCCTTTCCTATGCACTCTATCTTGGCTCCTCAATCTATGTTTTATCGTCATGTCATTTTGTATCACTGTATTGCTGTAACTCAATATTATTACCCGTGTATACCTGTACAGCATCCTGTATTCTATGTATGATGTGGAACCTCTGTAAAAGACCTCTGGCTCAGAAGTATATCTGATATTTCAAATAAAAATAAATAAATAAATAATAAAAACACCATTGACAGCCATTATATGCACTTACCTCAATTCTTCAGTTTGCAGCTCAGCTTTGAAGAGTGCAGATGGGTTGAAATATTATCCCAAGAAGCAGGGAACTACTTACAGGCTATCAGTGTCTTCAGCTCCCAGAAAACATTAGTAAACATTAGAGAACATACTGTATCTGGACTTGAAAGTACTTGATCCTGTAGCTTCGACAAGCTTCTAGGTAAAGCTACCTAACTGCGCAATTAAGGTGGTTTCCTAACTTTCTTGGGGGCAGGACATGAGGGCTATGGTGATGGACACTACTCAAGTGGAGAAGTGTACTCAGTGGTGTTTCTGAGGGATCAATGCTGTGGCCACATCTCTTCAACACTTCCATCGATGATCTGGAAGCAGGAGTCTTTAACAGGCTGCTTACATTCACTGATGACACTAAGCTGGTGGACTGCCTTGAGGATGGGGCAAACTCAAGGAAGACATGAACAAGCTTGGTAATTGGTCAGACTCTTGGATCCTCATATCTAATGTATCCAAATGCAAAGTGTTGCACTTTGGGAAGAAAAAAATAAAGGGAGTCCTTATACATTGTGTGGAGCTGTTCTTGCTACAGTGGAGAAATGGGACTTGCGAGATGAAAATGGCGATGGGAAAAAGCATGACAAGCAGTGTGCAGTCACTGTCTGGAGGATTAGTAGGTTACTGGGGAAGCATTAAAGTGGGTGGGGGAACAAGTAGGACAGATAATGTTATCCTTCCTCTTTACAAGGCCGGCTTGGCCTACAGACAAAGAATGGAAACACTTGTTTATCTTCTTAGTGCAGGATAATATCCTTTACTTATATTGCAAAGGCAAATAGAGTATATTGACATAATACTCTCTTTATTGTTGCTGCTGCAGCAGAAGCGACTAGACCAGCATTCTCCCAGAGAATCACTTACATGATCTTCCTCAGCGGGCTTATCAGGCACTCCTAGATTACATCATACAGTTCTGGGCTCCTCAATACAAAAGGACATTGAATCAGTTGAAAGGGTACAGCATGAGGCCACCAAAATGACCCATAGGTCATTTAAGTTGAGCATACCCTAAAACTCAGAGGAGGTAAATTTGGAGGTAATTTTAGAAAACACCTAAAGCACAGTCTATCATCAGAGACAGTGTACAAAAGATAGTACAAGCCTTTATAGTAAGCCTGGGAAAATTTCTGTTTACTGTGGGAATCACTGGATACTCTGGATAAAATAGTAGGTACTGTAGGCAGGGAACCCCTTTAAGTTAGTACATATTTGCTCAGCATACTAACTGTACTCATACCTACTTATAAATCAGGGGAAGATACAATGAATCTACAGTCATTTATGGCATTAAATGAATATGTTCTTATCTGTTAAAAGAATATTATCCACAAAATGAGGATGCCATTATTTGCAGCCCATTTGAATTTATTTTAGGGTAGTTTGTTTCAGACTGGTTGATTAATAAACAAATCAGGAGCACTTGAAAACTAACAAGCTCCTTATATGATCATCAATAATGTGCAATTTTAATATATAACACACTGGAATGGTTGTCTATTTGCTTATACAAGATTAAGATAATGGAAATTCAGGAAATTGCAATCTTACATTACAAAATTCAATTTCCTTTCTAAAAATGCTACCACATCTATACTCTCACTCTTCATTTCAGTGTATCTTCCATTTAAAATGCAGTATTTGTAACAGAATGCCTAAATTGTTTCTAGTTCAAACAAAGTAGTGATAAATCATTCAGATGCTTTCTCTGAAGTAGCACATATGTTCCCAGGGCTCCTGCAAACAGGCTTCAAAACAATGCTTTGAATTAAGAGTAGTTGTTCATCACAGACGTTTAAAAGATGCATTTCAATACATGTACATAATTACAGTAGCAAGAAGAGCTGCTATTTGTTCTCTTTTGAGTTATATGTGACTGATATAAATAAGTTGAATCTTTTAAGTCAGATTTGTAAAGTTTCTTTGGTAATAAATAATAATGGGTAGAAGTGATGGTGAGGCTATCACCACCAAAAGAAAGAAGTGGTGTTGCCTTGGTTTAGATCACTGGTAAGACCCCACCTTGAGTATTACATCCAGTTCTGAAGATGATAGGCCCGATTTTCAAAGGCTGATGCAGGGCTTTGGTCAAGCCTGCGTCAACCTTGATGTTTAGTGCAACTACGCTAAACTCCTTTGATGCAACTGCACCCAATTTTAGTACATTGGATGCAGTTGTGAAACTTTCCACAATTTATGGCAGTTTGCACCAGATATTTGACGCAAGCCCCATAAAAAGGGTCCCCAAATGGCATACGTTAGATCAGGGTGGACCTGGTTTAACTTGCAGCATTTGGCACACAGGACAAAAAATCATGATCTTCATCAAGTGAATGCTGCAAGCCCCTGCACCGTATGTTCAGCACACCAGCGGCTTGAGGCATTCAGAAGTCATTTGAAAATTGGACCACATCTCCAGAAGGACATAGAGTGAGGTTGGTCCAGAGGATGGCAACTAAAGGTCCAGGTTCTGCATCAAAAGCCCTATGAGGGAGACCAAAGGACCCCAGTATGTAAACCCTGGAACAGAGGTGGGGGATATGATAGAGGACTTTAAATACTTCTATGGTACTAAATAAGGTACAGGAGGAAGTAGTTTTCAGAAGAAAAGGTGCTCAAGAACAAGGGGACATGTATGAAGTTGCAGGGGTTAGCTCAGGAGAGATGTGAAGAAGTACTTCTTTACAGCAGAACAAGTAGTGGATTCCTTGAACAGCCTTCCAGTGGAGGTGGTGGGGAAAAACAGTGGTAAGGATCAAGAATGAATGGGATAAGCAAAAGAGTATCATAGTGGAAAGGAAGAGGGAGGAAAAAGCTGTAGATCAGGCATGGTCTGCGGTAATATTGTAGATAGGGAGAAATGGGGAGACTGGATGGGCCAAGCGGTCCTTATCTGCTGCCTAATTCTGTTTAACATTATACAATGCAGTTTGATAAATCATAGATAATCACAATGGGGCCTATGCATGGATGGGAGGAAGTATCGCGGAGGCATTATCCCACCTGTGGAGCTTTGCACCTGCAGGCAGGTGCGCACAGGCCATATAGCCAATGGCCACCACCTGTCCATGTCGCCACCCCCTGGCATGCAGGACTGAGCAGGGCAGATGAGGGTAGAGATTGGACTCAGACAGGCACCCAACAGGAAGTCCGTCCGGGAACCAGAGTGGATCCCTTACGTGGGAGGGTGGGGGTTCAGGTGCGTGAACAGCACTCACATTCCAGCAGCCCCAGTGACCAGCATGCCTCTCATTGGCCCACACAGCAATGCCTGCCACACTGATGCCCCCAACAGCACTGCCAACTGTCACAATCCATACAGTGAAGCCCACCCTCCCATGACATGAGGCACCAGTCCCAGGAAGTACAAGACAACCCCATACATGCAGAGGTGCCCAGTGAACCCTGACCTGGTGCCAGCCCTGGTTGCCAATGGTCCCCCACTCATCTGCTGCACCGGCAACCCCACCCAATGCCCTGTATCTTCCTGCGGTGTCACAGTCAAAGATGGCTAACAGCACAGTACTCCAAACACCTACATGGCCACTGTCTATCTGACCTGTTTGGGTGTGCAGTGGCTCAATACCCTGTGTCGTCAGATGACCAGTGGCCATGGAGGTGTGTGGAGGTCTGTACCGCTGGCGTCTCTGACCACGGCACCAGTAGGATGATACAGGGTATCAATTGGGCAGGGTTACCAGTGACTTGGATGGGTTGGGGACCACTGGTGAATGGAGATTGGTACCAGGTTGGGGTACACAGGCATTTCTGTTCCATGGGAGTTGACCTGTGCTGCCCAGGACAGGAGACCACATGGGGGTGGCTGTGCGGGAGAGAGAGAGCAGGTGAAGCCATGTGTTGGGTGAGGGGGATGCTGCTCCATACTGGAGTGTAATGCCAACCATGTGTGGGGAGGTGGGCTGCATGGGCACCACAGTGCAGCACTGGGATGGGTGGTACTGCATCGGGGGACAGGGCAACACTGTGTGTGAAGGGGTGGTAGCCTCAGGGGAACAGAGTTCTGGGCAGTCCTGCGATGTGTGCGGTGTCCCACCTGCTGCCAGAATGTTCCTGTGGCCTGTATGCTGTGGGGAAGGGCACATAGAAGACTTATGGCAGAGTTCACCCTAGCATAATGGGTGCCCACCTAAGTGCCCCAGTCTGCAGCACTACACAACTTAATGCATAGTGCGTAGTGCTGGCATGCCTCCTGCCTGCCACCAGTGCATTGGTGTCCATGGAGCCAGGGGATTGGGTGTGTAGGGGCAGTGCACCCTAGTTCATGTATCCCGTGTGGGGTTGCAATGGGCATGGGTGACTACTTGCGTGGATCTGCAGTGCATAGGCACTCCACACATTCATGCATAGGTCCCAATATTTTCTAATGCATTTCCACAAATCAAAACACAAAAATAGGTTGTGAGTTCTCCATAACATTTTATTTTTGTTTTATAATTTATTACTAAAGGATGAGATACAGCTTTTCATTTTCCATTGGGGGTCCCACTTCTGACATATGGTATAGACAGGAGAATTGCTGATAATGCCATGGCTGTTTATTCTGAGATGAATAGCATGCTCACAGTGTTCTGCTTACTTCTACAACATTAAGTATCAACTTTCCTAGACTGTTACTATTTTTGTTTATTTTATTTATTTTTATTTATTTAAGTCTTGGAATTACAGTACCTTTGAGCCAGAGACTCATTTATGAAGGTTCCATGTCAAAAGTTTATGGAACAAATGGATAATACAATGGCATGCAATAATTTATAAAACGTCATACAACAATTCAAGTCAAGTGATACAGAGAGTACTGAGTCACATTTATACATCATTATAAATTAACACTAACAGATTTCCAGTCATGTTACAGAGTCAGTTACAACAAGGGCTCTTACAGATAAGTTGCAGGAGCGTTAAAAGCAGTTGGGTAGATAGGGGTGCTGTCAGTAAAGTGACATTGTCAATAACATCAAGCTCTAAATGCATGTGCATCAGGAGCAGACCATGTAGGAAGTAATGTTGGTGGCCAGAGCTAGCAACAAGTATGCCAGCACAGAGAGGGCCAAGGCAGACAATAATGTCTTTGTCACATAAATTAGCTTAGGCTAATGGTGGAAAACTGAGTGGTGTTGGGGTAGGGGAGTAGAAAAGTTCAGGTGGGGAGGTAAGAAGAAAGTAGTGGAGAAAAGGGGAGTAGCAGGGAGGATAGAGAGGTGAAGAGAGAGGAAGGGGTGGAGGCAGGGTGGAAGTGGTGCTTGTGGGCAATGGGCAGGTTGACTCAACAGAGTACTATGAGCAATCACAGCTACTAAGTGCGGAAGTTCTGCCTGAGGTGAGTTTGAAAGGGCCTGACTTGTGTTCAGACAGAATATGGGTGGGTAGGCCATTTAGCCAGGTAGGCGCCCTGAACATGAATGCACATTGCCCTTGACCTGTCTGGCAGAAAGGGACTTGAAAACCTTAATAGTGCTCCTCATGTTCCAAGGGTTTGAGGCATGTAGGAGGAGTTTTGTGTATAAGGAGGAAGAGACCGAAAGTAATTTTTTGCCATCAGGAAGGATTAGCATGATCATACAGATCACAGGTGTGGGTATATCTGTCCACCACAGCAACCAGTCGGAAAAGATTTATTAAGAGCTATTTTGATTCTACTAAGGGCAGTGTCAGTTGGACCCATAGATATCTAGCCCATAATCTATTATTGAAGAGACAGAACTTGTTACAGCCAGATGGAGGGCATCAGGGATCATGCAATACATGTGTTTGTAAAGAGTCCAATTCTGGAGTTAACTGCCTTACAGACCAGGCTTATGTGTTCATGGTAGGAGAGGGAGCTGTCAAGGTTTATGCCCAGATATTTAAAGTTATTGAACTGTTCAAGTGGTGTACTGTGGCTTTTGAGGATGGACAATTGGCCTAAGCTGGTTCCCTCCTGAGTACAAACATAGCCCTTACCTGCTCAAGCTCCCTGCCTAAGCACCTCCAAGTGTTCTAGAACTTAACTGTTGTTATAATAATGTACTCCCTTAATATATTGTGTCTTACCATTCTATATATTGTGCCTATACCATTTATTTATTGAGTAATCGGAATTACAACCTTTGAGCTAAAAGCTCATTTACAAAGGATAAATCGTCATAAAGGGAGGAGAATACATGAGTTTGGGAGTAAATAGCTGCTAAACAGGCATTGTCAAAAACACCATAATGTGATCAGTAGCAATCAATAATATTGGTAATAGCAACACAACATAGGTAATAAAGGCAAAAGCAACATATAACCAGAGCAAGGGTACAGGGTACATGGGGATACAGTACACCCAGCAGTGCAGACAATAAAATGCATAAGTCAAGTTAGGCACTAGTCGGATAAAATCAGAAGTTGAAGCTATACAGGAGCTTGCAAGGAGGAACAGCGATGTAGCTGAACATCATTTCTGATACCTAAATTGGTTACTAGGCTACATCCGGGAGTAAGCACAGCTGTGGTAAACAGTCAGGTTAGTGGGAAGTCATCAGGAATAGGTAGCAGAAGAGGAATCGGGGAACAGAGGTTAGGCTCATGGGTAGGGAGGGTATGGAATAGGGAGGTGAGGGCTAACAGGGAGTAGGTGAGGGAGTAGGGGGTGCATGTTTGGTAAGCCATATATTACTCTCTTGTTAATGTTTGTAAAATACGTTTACTGTAATCATGTTCATCTACTGTGCTTGCTTTCTACCCAAGTCACACCTGAAATGAACCTCAGCTCAGTGTGCCTTTCCAGTCACCAATTTTAAATAAATACTAAATAAATAATTGAATTGATTTGTGTTTGTTATGGGGATTGGCGAATATCATAACCTTGTTTTTAATAGTTGAGAACAAGTTTATGGAGCCCAAACCAGGATTCTGCTTCAGTGAAACTACACTGGAGGATGTTTTAAGAAAGCGAGGATCAGGATGACTTGCAAAAATAACTGTATTATCTGCTTAAAGGAGGAGATTGCCTGTACAGACTTAGGGAGGGCATTGAGGAAAAGGCTCAAAGAAGTGGGCAGACAATTGGCATTGAGGGACTCCAGAAAGTACAGGACAGCTGTCTGAGAGTGTGTCACAGATTTTTACACACTGGGACCTGCCTCCCAGATAACTGAAGAACCAGGATGTGGTTTCATATGAGCGACAAATGTCAGACAGTGCAGTGAGTAAGAGGGCATGGTTGACAGTATTGAAGGCCTTCATTAAACCTATATAAACTGAGCCTGTGAGGTGACCATGATCAGCTTTGTGTGTAATTCGGACAACTCAAGAAGGTCAGAGAAAGTGCAATGCCCTTCCTGAAGCCATGCTGTTGATGGCATTGCAGAGTGTATTTGGACAAGTACTCAGTAAGTTGGTCTGCTGCAATCTTCTCCAGAGCTTTAGACAGGGAAGGAAGATAGATATACAAACATACAAACATACAAATGTGCCAGCTGAAACAGACCACCCAGTCTATCTAAGCCTGCTCGAGTGTGCAGCCAACACCTCTAGTTTGCAGGTGCCCCACCCCCTCCCTTTGTCATCCCACTGCCACCCTCCACCTCTCCCACCTCACTCTCCCTGTTCCCTGTCCCATGCCCTTTGAAGCTGTTCACAGAATTACATGATACCACCCATTGTGGTAGGGTGTTCCATTTGCTATCACCCTCTCTGTGAAATAGTGTCTCCTCATTTCCTTCCTAAATCTTCCCCCTCTATTCTTAGCCCATGCACCCTGGTGACCCTCCCCTCCTTAACTTAAAGACCTCATCTACCCCATCCTTATTGATTCCCTCAGATACTTGAATGTCTCTATCATGTCCCCCATCCCTTCTATCCTCCAGGGTCTACATATTCAGGTCTCCCAGTCTGCTGTCAAAGTCTCTCCCTCCATTCCACATATCATCTTTGTTGCCCTCCTCTGCACCCTCCAGTAGCCTAATATCACGCTTTTAGTATGGCCTCAAAACTGCACACAACACTCTAAGTGTGGCCTTACTAGTGACCTGTAGAGGGCAAGATCACCTTTCTTTGCCTGGACAAAACTGCCCTTACTATGCACCCTGAAATCTGTTCACTTTTGCAGCCACTCTCCTGCACTGGGCCCTATTATCATTACCCCTAGGTCCTTCTCCTCCTCAGTGATCCCCAGCTTAACCTCCCAGCCAGTATTCTCTCCTTGGGTTCTTCACCCCAAGAGCATAACCTTGCACTTCTTTGCATTGAATCCCAGCTGCCACCTCTCTGACCACTCCTCTAGCTTGCGTAGAGTCCTCCTGCAGCTGCTTCCATCCTCCTCTCCATCCACCACTGCTTTGATTTTGGTGTCATCAGTGAACAGACTTTCCTTGCTCACCACCCCATGTGCAATGTTTGATTTGAAGAGCCCAAACAATATTGGCCCCAACCAAAGCCCTGTGGCACCTACTCATCACTGGCCTTGGAGCTGAGAGCTCCCCTCTCACCACCACCCATTTCAGTCTGTCACTCAGCCAGCTTGTAATCCAGTTAATCATTTTGCCCCTACCCCTACACTAGTTAGCTTCTCCCCAAGCCACCCATGAGGAATGGAATCAAAGGGCTTGCTGAAGTCCAAGTAAAGAACATCCACCGTATGACCCTTATCCAGCTCTCCTGTAACC
This sequence comes from Neoceratodus forsteri, assembly GCA_016271365.2. Taxonomy (NCBI): domain Eukaryota; kingdom Metazoa; phylum Chordata; order Ceratodontiformes; family Ceratodontidae; genus Neoceratodus; species Neoceratodus forsteri. The sequence continues at coordinate 1,236,170,821 of CM057453.1, read as the reverse complement.
TAGTCATAATATTGTATGAGGTTGGCTTGACAAGACTTCCTGAAACAAACCCATACTGCCTCACATCCTGGAGGCCATTGTCCTCAGGTGCAACACCAGTCTCTCCTTTAGTATCGTTTCCATTTGTTTTGCACACTATGGAGATGAGACTTACCAGATGATAATTACCGAGTTCATCCCTTGGCCCTCTTTTGTAATGGTACTACATGTGCCATCCTCCAGTCCAGTGGCAAACACCCTGACTCCAGTGAGGTGCTGTACAGGTCTGCCAGTGGCTCCGCCCAACACCTCCGCCATCTCCTCAGCACCCTGGGGTGGATACCATCTGGCCCTGGTGCCTTGTCTACCTTCAGTGCCCTCAGTCCCTCTGGGACCCTACTTGCCTCAATTCATGGGTGGTAATTATCAATGGAGGCCCTGTCACCACTTTTATGTAGAGGGGTCACCACAGCTGCCTTCCAATGTGTGCAGAATTGGCCAAGACAGAGGGACAAGTTTATCAGCTTGGTGAGGTGGGGATAAGACAGCATCAAGAGTGAGGTAAAGTAGTTTCAGGTTCAGTGTGTCACTGCTGCAATCAGTCTTCCTAGCACTCACTGAAGATATTTTTGGCTTCTTTGTGTGACTACTCTGAAATAGAAAGTGGGGGTTGTTGAGGAATCTGCCGTGAGTGCCTGGTGACTGGGGTGGAGGGTCAGAGAAAAAGTCAGGGGGAGGATCCCTCAGATCAGTAAAGGCAGAGTTGAAAGTATTAGCAATAAGCTGAGGATCTTTGGTGGTGGTACCATTAACATTTAACATGGCTGGGGTGATTTGTTGGATTTACCTGTAAGCTCTTTAATGTTTTCCCAAAACTTCCTGGTATTTCCTCATGAAGAAGATAGGATTCTTTTAAGTGGGCAACTTTGGCAAGCCAAACTTTGCAAGTGCAGGTGTTTCATTTTGTAATGCTGCCAGCCAGTTGGGCTTCCCGTGGCCAAGCTTTCTGCCAGATGTGCTCCCTTGTGAACATGAGCTTAAGGAGGTAGGAGTGATCCATAGATTACTGATGCCCTTGACTTTCTGTTTGTGAAAGGGTGCAAACATGTCACAGACCTTATTAAAGGTGGTAATAAAATGAGTCAAAGCTTGGTCAAAATTGCTGGCAAAGTCAATAGGTGACCAATCACTATGGAGGAGGTAACAGTGGAACTGCCCTAACAGACCTTTCCTTAGGTACCACTGATAAGATGGTTTGACAGGCAGTTTGGGAGCCTGATTAGTCCAATGAGATAGAACAGGTTAGTGGTCACTAAGTGAGTCTGATAGGACCACTATATCTGAGAATCTGTCAGGATGGTTTGTTAGAATCAAGATGATAAGAGTGCTATTACCGGTCCTATAGCTGATCTTAGTGGGTGTGAACACCAGTTGGTTAGGTCTGTGGTTGCTACTGCAACCTTAAAGGGGCTGCATTAGGTGCCAGTCAGTTGATATTAAAGACCCCAGGTACAACTACCTCAGAGAGATTGGGCAGGTTAGAAATGTATTCAATTATCAAACTGAACCCTTTAGATGTGTCCCGCTGAGGGGCAGTGTCAGTGGCTCAGTAGGTTGCACACTCCTCTGAGGCCAGGAAATCAGAGGGCTGTGGGTTCAGTTACCACATCTGGCACTTGAGTTAATATCCCAATACTGACACTGTAGTGCAGCATGAGAGGGTGCTGCACTTCTGAGGTGCCGTCTTTCAGATGAGGCGTTAAACTGAAGTCCAATCTGCCTGGATTGGTGGTAGTTCAGGTGGATGTAAAAGATCCCATGGCACTTATCACAAGAGTAGGGAATTTCCTGGTGTCCTGGCCAAATTTCCCTCATTCACTAAAAAGTACCACCAACAGTTTCATCTGGTTCAAGGTCAGTTGGCATTCATCTGTATCCCCTCCTCCGGGTCATGCCTGAAAATAGGCAGGATTTGTCTAGTACACTTACCGGTCAACAAAATGTAATAAATAAATAAAATAAATAAATATACAGAGAGAATTGTGAGTGACTCACTTTTGATCCCTACTGCCATTTTGACAACTAGTGCCTGAGCTATGTTCTCAGGGATTACTTGGGGAGGGCAAGTCCCTGCAGTGTGTTGGATGGGTGTATGGCACACCCACCTACCTCTTTTACTCAGTCTGTCCACACAGAAAGTGTTTATCCCTGCAGGGTGAATGCAGTGTCAGGTGTTTTGGGGAGAGCCAAGTTTCAACAATGACAAGTATATCTGGATAATGTTGATTGACCCAGATTTGGAGGAGTTCAATTTTGTGCAGGAGGCTATAGATGTTAACTGAAGCAAACTTATATCCACCCATGCTGCTGATGGTGACATGGGGCCCGTGGACCAGGCCCCAGTCTGGGATGTATGTTACCAGATAGTAACAACAGTATAAGGCCATTTTGTATCAGGGTGTACCTAGTACTTTTAAATTAGCTTTAGCCCTCCAGGTTGAGGGCCTCTGTAGTATAAAGTTTAAATACATTTGTACTTATAACATTAATATATTTAGTTTTTACATTGTATATTTTTTAGTATGTATCAGGAAATGGATATGTTTGGTAGTAACTTTATAATGACCAGCATTTTAGATTTCACAACATATAACATTTAAGTGACTTATAATAATACTTAACAGGATGGTGTGCACTTATTAGGATGGTATTTACCTGTTAAGAACGGTGGGTAACAAAGAGAATGTTGTGCAACACAGTTTATAAATAACATGTTTTAAGCTTCACAGTTTATAAATAACCTGTTTTTGGAGAAAAGGTACAGTACAGCCTAAAATAGACTTGTTATTAGTTTTATAATTGGTTTATACTGGGGTGCTGGCTTTTTAAGATAACAGTTTTATATACAAGCACTGCATGTGAACTGAATCAATGGCACCAAACTTAAAGCGAGAATACATGTATTGATGTTGATGTAAAACTTGCAAAATAAAATAAACCTATGAAAACATTTATTTGGTATGGCTAAATTATTTAAAGATAAAAACACAACTCAGCTATCTTTTACCTTACAACTGGTTCCATGACTCGGATGTCTAAAGACAGTCTATATGGTTGCTGATGACATCAAACAAACTGAGAAGGAAGCCACTGCGAGGAATGCCTACCATACTTAAACTAATTACTCTTGTACAGAGGAGGTCTAAAGACACATAAAAAGCTGAGGCAAAGTCACACGTGATTTGCCAGTGAACCTACTGACGTAAGTATAAATTCCATATTACATAAATGTTTAAAACAAACCTTCAATAAGGTTCATATAGCACTCTAAAGAGCAAAAAAGCGTACTAATGTTTAATTAAACAATATACAGACCATAATAAAAAAATAATTCAAATAAAACCAAGTTAGCTAACATATGTCAAATGTAAGTACAGTATCAGTTAAAATAAGTGCTAGGAAGTGTCAGTTAAAAAAGTGTTAAAAAAATGATGCTCATTACTTAAATATAGCCAAATATGTCACAGAGGCTAAAGTTAGTAAATATAAATTAAGTGTGGCACAAAAAAAGTTTGTAAATTAAAAATTAAGCTAAGTACAAACACTTATGTAATACATGTGTTCTCTGTACTTACTTAAAAAACTGCAAAAAACATTACTGTATTCAGTAATAAATGTAATCAGCTTCATTACCTATAATGATGCGGAGTAAAGTTTAAGATACTCTGGTTTATTTTATGTTTCATCCCATAACATGTTCTGGTTTTAAATGTTGGCTCATTGTCTGCAAACTGCAGTTGCAGATGTAATGCAGCATTAAAAGGGGCATATAAATGGGATGGCTCCCTTAGACAATTACAAAAAAATAAAAATTAAATCATGCTAATCAAGAGCACACCTAGAACCTCTCATATAAAAAACAGTCCTTGTATACATTACAAGCAAAGGCACAGCTGCAGTGCAAAATCTCCTTAAAGTTAAGGCAAAATACCTACCTCATTTTATCTACTTAAGTGTTCAATTAAGCAAAAGCTGTCAAAACAATAATAAAAATATGGCAATTTTCACCTTGTTAAAATTGATGACCTTTTCAACACAACTTGTCCTCCATATTTAATCTAAGTTAAGCACATTATTTTGCCAACATTTTCAGGTCCTACTGTACTTTAAGCTGTACAAATAAACTTTTTCACTCTGACATAAAATGTAATTTACTGTCTAAACATAAAACAGTTATCAAGATTTATTTAAATCTCACATGTCAACTAACTTAAAAAGTTTTTCTATACTTTGTTTCTTGTGACATCTTTCATGGCTCTTAAACAGATACTAATGATGTCACCTGCCCTCATTAGTCCTATCACATTTTGTAATACAGGTACATGCCACTAATCAAGTGATCAATGCAGTCCTGTTACAAAAGTAATCAAAACGTTATGTCCTGTGGGATATTTTTATCATGTATTAACACCTGTAAAAAACATATAAAAATATATAAAACATTTGTTAGCTGTACATTAGGCTATACAGGCTACCAAACATATTGTGGGGTTTAATACAATTATCCTGCAAACATCTCACACTCTGGTAAAATTTCTACTTAAAAAATTTAAAAGGTGTGTCTTCACAACAATTAGTTAAATGGGCTTTAGCTCTACAAAAAAATCACTGTAAAAATGCACCTCACCTATGTTAGTTAAAATAATGGCATAAAAAGGTGCATAATTATAAAACTATAATAAAAATTAATTTTAAACCCATATTTGCTGTAACACCAAATACTAAATCAAAAATGTTTATGTAAATGGCTCTTGCTTTTAAAAATGGACATTTCCATACAAAATATGTCATATAAACACCAAGTACTAATCAAAAATATTATTACGATGCCCATCATCATTTTCTGCCCCTAAAACAAAATTGAAGGCAGTCTGCAAAGCTATTATGGCTTACCCTCAGGAGGCTATTAATATCTTCTCAAACTGTGCTTTTGTTGTCAATTCCTTGATTAAATTTTCATCCTATTTAGCCAAAGAAAATGCAGACAGCATCAGGGGAACCTGTCGCATTTGCTCCCATATTACAACATATGAAACATAAAAGCTCAAACACCTTTAAAAATAGCATTCTATAAAGTAAAAGCTCACCAAAAAATCCAAAAAATATCCATAAGTTAAATTAGAACTTATTAAACAACCTAGCTCAAGTTGTAGCCAAACAAACAAACTTATGGGTAGACCCTCTAAAAGGTGACTCTACACAATTGTAAAAATAAAGACATTTAACCAAAATCATATTAAATAAATAGCAACCGTCTCACAAGTCCCAAGTTTAAGGCATATCCAGATACAGACACTTAAACAGTGGGTTGTCAAAACCAGTAAAAGACACTGGGCAGTGTGCAGCCAAACACGTTACTATATAAAGAAAAAATGGTAGTATAAAAACAACAACCTAAATTTAAAAAGTAAATACCACTCACTTCATTTAAAAAGATATTATCATAGATAAGCATCAAATTAGGGGTCATTGTGGACTCCACAAAACATGAAAAATGTTGGCACATAAATATTGGTGTCCAAAAATAAATGTCAAACAATGCCTAGAGACTTGTCTCATCTGTGCACAGATGAATCCTTCAATATCTGATAAAAGGGTTCCATTAGGATGTATTCCCTGGTGGACGGTCCTTGGTCAGCTTACACATTAATTATGTGGGGCCCTTGCCTATTGCAAAAGGGGTCAACATTTACTAGTCATTGTTAACATATTTATTTATGTCAGGAGTTACCAGGGTTAGTAAGGTACTGCTTAGTATAAGTACAGGTGTTCTCATGTTAAGTTTTCCCAAAATTCTTAAAAGTAATAAAAACTCACTTTATACTTTTATGTTTCATATTTGTTGTAATAGTGGAGCAAAAAAAAAAACAAGACTTGTTACAAACAAAATTAAAGGACATATTACCATATTCATTAAATACAATTGCGTTAAATTATTCTCATGGTTCAAAGCGTAACATGTGGCATTTCCTATATAATAGAACTAAAATACATACTGTAAAATTAACACAATTTTTACAGTATTACCATTAAAAATGTATATCCATTGTTAAAATATGTGTGTGTCTTTCAAAGGCACATTGGCCAAAAATAGCCTGTAATGTTAACTAACAACATAACATAATTTAGGGCATAAAATATAGTGTATCAAAAACAAGGTATATCAGGGCAAATGTTTTTGCCCCGTCAAATAATAGTATTTTGATGTAAATATATATCCTCTATATTATCCATACAAATTAAAATATTATAATATTTTGCTACATTTGCCTTTCCACGGTTACCATCTCATGTAAAAGCCAGGCCTTAATAGTAATATAACAACACTATAATAATAATAATAATAATTAAATCAATACCATAATAAACACAAAATGTGGTAATTTCAAATTCCTGTAAAAAGCATCACCAGGCTTCTGCCGTAAAAAAAAAAAATGTGGGGCTGGTTAGGCTCAAAATTAAAATTACTAATGGTATTAATTCTATAATTTTAAAAGGTCATATTCATTCTTTAAAAAAATTAAAAATAGGTCTACTAAACCATTATCAGCTACTATAAAATTAGTGGCTGATAATAAAAATATATTAGTTTGCATTTAAAAGCCTTACACAATTTTCAACTTTATTGCTAAAATAGTAAGGCTTTTAAATAACTCATTTTATAATATGTCTAAAAAGCTATATAAAACTGGCTTTGCTCTCAATTAGCTGCTAAAGCATATGCTTATTTAGTCAATAAATTAAATAAAATTAAAACAAATAGGTTACCTATCAAAATAGGTAAAACCAATGTAACTAAATTATTAGATCATCCCACTATATTCCTACCACTCTTAGCTATAATAGAAGTATAAAATTCACCAAATCAATATGCACATGTGCTGCCACACATAATTCCCATACTAGTAATAATACCTATATGTTTTGTACCATCAAAATGGTGTGGCAAATCAGTAATTTAAAAGTATTACTACATGACCAAATCATAAAACTCCAAATACCAGGTGACACTATTGTCCCAGTACACAATAAATATGTTGTTTTACCTAAGCAAACAATGTAGTACAACAATATAAAACCTTAGTATGTAAAAAAAAGACATCAACTACCCCATGGTTTCCTAATCAATAAAATTTACCCTAACATCTGCAAATAAATACTGCCAAGCTATAAAATAAAACCAATCATCATTGTGTGTAATCATAAGTCAACCTTAAAATGTATAAAAATATAGTAACAAAACTCAGTAGGTTACAAACTGGACCCTCAAAACCATTCTGCTATAGCCAAACAAATGTTACCCATATCAATGGTTCCAGTATAGTTAAATTTACTCACTAATTTGGCAATTCCCACCCTCATTTCAAATTATCCAAAATTGTTAAACTGACACTTATGCCTTGTTGTACTGTCAGCAAACAAAAAAAACTTATTTTCTCACAAAAGTTCTCTACAAAAAAAGAAAAACAGTCTTCATATATCCCTATTATATACTGGTGGGATTAGGGCTCAGCTATCTTAAGTACTAATCCAACCCTAATAGTTTAGTATATGGTATTACAGTAATTTGTTTACTTATTATTATGCAAGTGTTATTGTACCAAAAATAAGACATAATTTAACAAATACAAATGTAACAATGGCAACATCTCGTAATCTCCAAGAATAAAAAGTCACAAAAGGGAACTGTAGCATAAAGTTTAAATACATTTGTATTTGTAACATTAATATATTTAGTTTTCACCTTGTATATCATTTCCCAGTATGTAGCAGAAAATGGATATGTTTGGTAGTAACCTCATAATGACACAGCATTTTTAGATTTCACAACATATAACATCCAAATGTCCTCTAATAATACTAACAGGATGGTGTGCCCTTATTAGGATGGCATTTACCTGTTAAATTGTGGGTAACAAAGAGAATGTTGTGCAAGCGGTTTATAAATAACATGGGCCCACTTCTAGAAAGCATACACCAATGCACAACTCAGATGCTAGGGAATGTCAAATCAAAAATCGTCAAGCATATGCCAAATGCTATTCTACACTTTGCAAGATGCACATTGGCACAACGCAGTACGCCAATGACGTACTTACGCTGCAGTTGCGATAAACCCACAGGTACACAAATGTGTAACTGAACATACACCAAGGAAAAAGCAGAGAAGCGCCAGGGTGAGATTCTAGAAGCAGCAGTGTCACAGCATACACCAAGACCAGGCGGCACAACATAAACCAGGTAGGAGCAGGTGTAACATACACAGCAAAGCAAGGAGCAGGGCCAGACAGGCCAGCCACACAGCAACACACATGTGAGATAGGAAGACAGTGACCAAGAAAGGCAGGCGCTTAGGGCAGTGTAGCACAGGGTACAAAGGGGGCACAGAGGCCACAGGCACAATGCAGAGATGAAGGCACCACCAGGCACAATACCCCTGCCGCAGCCACTTTACATAAGAAACAGTGCAACCACAACAGGGACACAGCACCAGGTGGCACAGACCGGTGGACAGTCGGTGGTGAGACACACCAATGTCCATGCCAGTGGTGCCACCAGCAGGGAACAATGGCACCCTGAGGAGGAAAGGCACAGCACAGGAACCGTGCCACCACACAGCTGGGAGGTACAATATGAGGAGGCATGGACACCAAAGCATGCAAGGTGGCCTGCAGCACTGAACCACCTTGCAGAAGCAGCCCATGGACAGTGGTCTGTGCTGGGGAGCACACAAATGGCACACCAACCTGATACACTGGGAGGGAACACTGGGGACAGCAGGCACCAACACCAGTGTGCACTCCTGTGCATAGTGACAGACACACACTCACACACAGCCAGGCACACCAATAATGGACACAGACACAGTGTAAATGGCAAACAATTTAATGTGCAGAACAGAGACAGGGATAAAGGGTAACAATGGGAGGGAAGGGGAACACCAACAGGCAAGAGCAACACAGTGCAACAGTACAGGAATAACAAACACAAACAGCCACCCACAACCACCCCAACCACCAACCCGCTCCCACGCACACCCCAACACCAGCCTAACAACAGACCCACACACAAACCAACTGCAACAGTCAAACCCACCCCCAAACAAACAGCAGTACCCAAAACAACCCCAATGCACTTCCAGAACAGTTGAACAGACACACAGAAACACCCACCCCTATATGCAATCCCACCCCACAGTAATCCCAGCACATGTGTGGCTGTTGCACACGTGGCCGCTAAGAGCACCTGAGTTCCTCCAGAAGGATGGCCACAGATCCCTGAAGGCAGCCAATGTCCTGGGCGATGGCCGATACAATCACCACCAGCCATTCCCTATCAGGGCCCGATCCTGCACATGTCCTGTGGTGGCTCCCACATCTGCCATGGGTACAGTCTCCACCTGCTGCAGAATGTGCATGTCCTCTCCCTGCTGCATATCAGCCTTCCCAGCATCAGGGACAGTGGGGCAAGGCACTGATATCTGTCGGGTCTGCCATGCCTTTCTCTGCCGTGATGTTGTCCCCTGTGTCCCTGGTAATTGGAACAGCGGATGGTGTTGTTTCTCTGGCAGCATCACTGCACAGTCATTTGGCCCAATGTAACTGGGCCAACTGCTCCTGAAGGCAAACAATGGTGGCGTCCTCCTGGAACATCTTGTGCCCCTAATGGCACCTGGACGGTGTCAGATGCAGCTGCGGAGGAGGCGGTGGAGGAAGAGGTGGTGGAGGAAGAGGTTGGTGGCAGCACCCTGGTCTTCCATTGCCTGTGTTGTGTGTACAACCTGCATGCTTCTGCATCAGCTGCCTTGACATCCACCATCGCCTGCAGCAGGGCCCTCTGTCGCTGCTGCAGTCAGCTCCGTACACCTGTAGGGATGTAAAGGATACAGTCAGTGTGCCTGGACCAGACAGGATGCACACACAATGAGGCAAGCAAATGTAAGGGCACAGCACAGGACACACAGTGGCAGCCGGCCAAAGCCACGGCCCAAGGGTGACATGGAATGTACATACCTGACCTCCACTGACATGCCTCCTGCCTGAGGCTGGTTAGGCATCCCTGCTGATTGGCGCGCGATGCCCCAGTGGAACCTGTGGGGTGATGACAGGTGAGTGTGTTGGAGGCACCACGCGCCAAGGCCACCATGCTGGCACTGCAGCAGCAGACGCAGCTGCAGGAATACATACAACACTGGTGTCCTGGCTGGACTGTATCTCTGCATCCCTGTGGCTGCCCATGCCGATCATCCACTGCAGTACACTGGGCTCCTGTGTGCAAGGTCCTGCCAGCAGTGTGACACCTGGTGGATGGTACGCCTAATCCCCATAGCTGCAGCCATGCAGGCAGAGATGGCTGTCCAGGCCCATTAACAGCCATTTGCACCACTCCTGTGGCACCTGGGTGGCAACAGCGTCCAGCCCTACTGCTGCACACAGTTCACTAGCTGCGCCATCTCATGGGGCATGAAGTTGGGGCTCGTCTGCTAGGCTGAGAGTAGTGCCTGATGACATAATGGGCAGGCTATTGTGTTGCACCTGTAACTGGGGAAGGAATGGCACAAGCATAACTACAGATGTGCACCATGGCCATGCACATCACCCACCCACCATGCACTACACTGGACACCGGCTGTGGGACATGGGCTGGTGCTGGGCCAGAGCCGCAGCCATAGCCCCTACCCCATGGCATCCCATGGCAATGACATGCCCAGTGAGATGTGTGTATGTGCCATTCTGTGCCATGCAGTGGCTGGGCACACAGGCTGCACACAGCGACCACAGTGCACTGCCACGGCACCCATCCCTGCAGTGGCATGGTATGACCGTGCACAGTGTGGGCATGGGATGCCACATGGAACCCTACCACATGGCCACACAAGCACCCCCATGAGGGGTGCATGTAGCACCCAGCAGGTGGACAGGGGCTGACACAATGATGTCCATGGGCACCGGCATGGGAAGGACAATAACATACCTGTGCTGTGCACTGTGTTGTCTGAAGCGGGTGTCACTGGCTGGGCTGAAGCACTCCTGGATGGGGAAGAGCAGGGCAACATAAGCCTGTGGCATGGTTGGGGACCCTGGAGGAGCTGTGGCGCAGCAGTGTGTACCTACCTGGACCTGTGCGGTGGCACTTTAACCTACACAGGGACAGAGAGCAACATTGTCAGGTACACAGTGCTGGACAGGCAGTGGGAATGTGTATGATGAACAATGCTGAATACTCACGGAGTCCCATAGATATCTGCCCTAGAGCTATGGAGGAATGGACATGTGTTAGTATATGGCGGGCATGTCGCTGTGGCCAGCAGGCCCAGGGTGCCACAACCACCCATGCCAGCACCATGACCTCTCCCCAAAACCATGACAGTACCCAACCCCGATTGCCCCCACCGCACATGTACGACCGCTGTCAGATGTCCTGTCAACAGCCCACAGTGGTCATACATCTGGCTCCCAACCTCAACAGGTGGTATAGCAACAGCCAGCAGTGGCCTGCAGGATGTCAGACTACATAACAGAGTGCTGAGGCACTGTGTACAATGTATTGACACAGGCACACCACATGGCTGTACACAATCATCAGCAGTGCGACGCCTGTCTACACCCCCTGTACATGTCCACTGCAGTACACCACTGGTCTATGCCCTCAGCAGGGTGGCCCCTGCCTGTAATAGGTGAGTAGCATTGCACCCATCCTGGCCCACATACACTGTAAACACTCCATAGCACCTGCCTCACTGTGATAGGCAGCCAAACCAGCCCTACAATGCCTATAGCAAAGTCCCTTGTACAGTCAGTAAAGTCTCAAGGTAGCACTTACTAGCCACAATGTTAATACCCTGGAACATTGTTGTATGTTGCAGTACCCACAAGCAGGCCTTGGGATCCACAGTGAGACAGTCACTGTCCAACCCTTGAGATACATACGGCACAGTGGCATGCATGCCTGTCCCAGCCCTCCTGCCAGCAATATGGGTTGTAGGAGGCGGGGGCCTGCATTGGCCCAGTACTCACCAGTCTGATGGGTATCTGTCTCTGACCTGGGCTGGTTGTCCCCTTAGATAGGCAGCTTCCACAATCACAAAGTGTGCCTCCTTCCACTGTCTACCGTTTCATGGTGCCTGAGCCTCTCGCTCCATGATCGATGCGTGCTCCACGGCGTTTTCACATGGAGTGCAGCTCGCACATCGTGGATACGCATATGCAGCCTGCGAGACAACAGTCACAAGCGGATATCCGTTGTGCGGCATGGGGATTGTGATGACCATGGCTGTGACATGCATACTGTTACACAACTGGAGTCGCTGTGTCAGGCTGCACAGTCGAGGCCTTGATGTGGTATGTGGGAGGGGCCCTGGTAGGCTGTTGCCCACAGGCCGTGGCATTCATATGGCAATGTCTCGTGGCTGTTGGCACACCTACCCACCATTGTACCGTAACTCCCTAGCACTGCATTGACACAATGATGATACAGCATTGGTACAGGGAGAAAACATGATTTATTGGTGGCAGTGTGCATTACAGACATGTGCATTGCCCGTACCGGTTCAACCCATCACGCATGCCCCACAGTCACCCATGCATACAGTCTTGCATATTCACACACACACCATCCTGTGCCTGCACAGTGCCCCCCACGGACATGTGCCCCTGCCAGCATATGGCCCCACACACCCATTGCATCCCCACTCACCTGTTCCCCTACTGCACAGGTTACCTGGGTGACTCACAGCCATCTGCCACGTGCACACTGTCTTTGCACTGACCCTCTGGTGCTGGGCTGTGGGGAACCCTGCCACTCAGGCAGGCTGGGTGTGCCCTGGTGGACTACACCAGTCATCACACCCTGTGGGCCTCTGTGTGCCCCCACAGGTGGACTGATATGCCTCGCCCATGCAGACCTATATGCCTGTGGGTCATGTGTGGTGGTGGCTGTGTCGGGCTGCACGGTGTGTACCCCATCCCATGCTGATTGCTTCAGGACCTGTGTGGCCTGCAGGATACCCTCCTTGGTGTGCTTGCCCCCTGTGCATGCCCTGTGACTGAGCATGTACCTGTGGGACTGTGTGTGGTGCTCACCCTAGCCTGTGGCTGTGTGCTGGCATGTCTGTGTGCTCACACATGTCACACCCTGGTGCTGTTCAGTGCCAGGGTCAGTGTGGTGGCACCTGGCTATGTGTGTGACAACGGCGGCGTGACTGGTGGGTGGGTGGATACAGACACCTGTGCGGGGTGGGGTGGGGTTACCACTGGCTCCTGTGGCTGTGTCTGGGTGCTGGACTGGCGGTGCCTGGGGGTGCTGCTAGCTGGGCCAGGCCTGCAGGTGCTACAACAGCAGCAGTGCACACGCTGGTCTGCATGGCCATGGCCATGGCTGTATCTTGGTGCTACTGGTGTGCCAGCTTATTCTCCAGGCCAGTGCTGAGATGGTCCATGATGACCATCTGGCATTCAGCACAGTGCTGGATGCCCTGTATAGCATCCTCAGGCCAGCCATGCATACCACTGTGTCCCTTGTGAATGTCTGCAGGGGTGGCGGTGATGCTGGTGGCCCAAGCTCCATGCCAGTGTGGTGCTCCTGGATGGGCTGTTGTATGTTTGCAAGCTCCTGCCTACAGTCCCCTGGCCAGCCAGCACCGACTGGCAGTACTCCCGATGAAGGCTGGTGGGGTCTGCTGGACCTGCAGCACCCGGACGACCTCTTCTGACTTGTCCTCCAGTCCACGGTCGCTCATTGGGCTGAGCATCCCTATGCCCATGGCTCCATCCATCAGCTGTTCTTGGTCCATCGCCTCTTGTTCACCCAGGGCATCTGCACCACCTCTACAGATGTGGTGGTACTGCTGTTAGCATCCTCGGCAGTCCCTGCTGTTCCTGCAGTGGTCCAGCTGCATCACCCTCACTGCTGTCTGCCGATCTTCAGACATGGGGCTGTTCCCATCCCTACTGCTGTCAGGCTCAGCCATCGCCTGCGTGTTACTGCCACAGGTGCTGGTGGCAGGGCTGCCTCCAGTGTCCATTGGACTGCTGTCATCAGGCGGCACCATGCCGGTGGCGGGGCCATGCCAGCTCCTTCCAGGCCCTGCTCCTGCTCTCCACCCTCCGGCTCCATTGGAGCCACCTGTCCAACTGCCACTGCACCTGTTGGATGGAGGCATGTTAGTGTGTCCTGCTTCTTGGCGTGCCCTCACCTGCCTGAACTGTGTTTCCCTCCCAGGTCCGCATTGGCATGGTGCTCTGGAATTGCACCCAACCCACCTGTGCTGCCCTACCTACTGTTAGCCTCCACTTTTCCTGTCTCCTGCACCACTGGCATTGACCCCCCACCATTGCTGCCCTTGTTGTGCTGTTCAGCCTGGTATGGTGACTCCTGCTGTCCCACGGTCACCCCAGTTATGCTCACTATTAGCAGTCGCACCATGCACATGCATGGCCATGGGGCCCACTGTGTGGTGGGGCATGCACCCCTGGGTGCCATGCCAGCCTTGAATTGGTCCTGCAGCCTTCACCTGCAGTCAGCAGGCACTGGGATGGTGACCCATGCCACATCCCTACTGTCTAGAACAGGCATGTGCACAGCCACCCCTTCCATGCACACAGTGCGGGTGCATAACATCCCTGGCACTGCACAGCCCATCCCTCAGCATGCCCCCCACAACAGTTCACAGTGCAGGTCTGTGCAACACCCAGTGCAGCCCAGCCATCCCCTCAGCATGACCTACCCCTTCCAGATACGTGACCTTGTGCCAGCCCTCCACTGTTCCTATGGGTTGTTCCTTTGCATGGCTGCACATGTCGACTGCACATATGCCTGTCCCTGTCATGCACCTCCCCATTGTCTGGTTCCTGGACCACGCTGTGTCCAGCTGTGGCCATGAGGCAGTCCGTGACATGCCTCACTACTGTTGCCGGCATACCGATGCCCCCACCCCCATCTATGCCGTTGGCTAGTGTGCTGTTGCCCTGTCTGGCCCATCCCATATTGCTGGTTGTCCCTACCTGTCGCCGTCCGCAGTCTGAATGTGTCCAGCTCTGTGACAGCGATGCTGCTGACTCAGATGTGCTGCTATCCATCTCTCAATGGGACTGGTGGCTCCTGCTAGGTGGGTCCACCCCTCTGCCATGTGCACTGCACCTATTTTGTGCCAGCTTGCTCTTGACCAGGCGCTTGAGGTCATTTAATTTTTTCTGAAGGTCCTCACTGTCCTGCACTGGGCGGCAATGGCATTGACTCTGCATGCCACATTGTCCCAGGCCCTTCCTTTTCTCTCTCTTTTTGCATCACCTCCATGGCCCATGAGGAGTGCATGGTGGCGATCTATCTGCTCCACCAGGGTGTTCACCTCCTCATGGCCAAAGATCCTTTTCCGCCTTTGATGTTCTGCTGCAACTTGTGCCATTGCTGTGGCATATCTGCTGGTGTATGTTGGGTTACAACTGCATGTTGCACACTTTTATATGGTGTGTCTTGTGTGTCTCGACTTACAGAGTTGTGTTTGGCGTGATTCTTGCGTGTTCTAAAATCACACATATCTCGCATGTCGCAGTTGCTGATACCTATCTGTATGTAACTACGTTTCTTGCATCTAGCATATTTCTCTTTCTAGAATTGGTCCCATGTTTTCAAGCTACACAGTCTATAAATAACCTGTTTTTGGAGAAAAGGTAGATCACAGCCTAAAATAGACTTGTTATTAGTTTTATAACTGGTTTTACTAGGGTGTTGGCTTTTCAAGATAACAGTTTTATATATAAGCACTGCATGTGAACTGAATGAACAGCACCAAACTTAAAAGCAAGAATACATGTATTGAAGTTGATGTAAAACTTGCAAAAGAAATAAACCAAAGAAAACATTAATTTGGTGTGCTTAAATTATTTAAAGATAAAAAACACAATGCAGCCATCTTTTTACATTACAGCCTCCTAAAGAAGTTGGGAGTGGAAGGGAGGAGAGGTGTGTCACTAGCAGTAGTGAAGGGTAGATTAAATGGTGATTAGTGTGCATGTTCAGCAAGGAGGAGTGGTCCGAAAATAGGGACTGTGCTTAGTGTCCCAGTGGCTAGGAAGAAGGACTCTGTTGGTGGCAGAAAGGGGCAAGTGTGGGCTCAAGACTTACTAGTGTTGAGGTAGGCCAGCATAAGCAGTTCTAGCAGCAGGACTAGATTGGACTGGGGTCCAATTATGGTTAGTTACTGGGAGATACTTGAGGATTTGGGGCAGGGGTAATTGTTGGTAGAGGCAGGGATAATGGTGAATGAAAGAAAGATTAGTGTGACAATTAGAGACTTCAATGTGCCAGGACTGATAGCGAAGTGGTTAGGGTTCTTGACCTCAATGTAGAGAGTCAGAGGTTCAAGACCTGGGTGAGGAGAGAAGGAAACAAAGGGGTATTCTAACAGATTGAGGGAAAGATAGGAGACTAAAAATAAGAATTAGAGGAATGAAAGAGAGAGAGTAGGAGGTTGTAAAGATAATGAAAGTTTGCTAGGTGGGAATTGCTCAAGACTGACCCCTATTGGTCAACAAATATAACCTGCAAATAGGAACTGAGGAGCAACACTGAGGTCACATGGTCTGTCATGTGACCACAATGAACTTATAAAGCATAGCAGCAGCGAGGCCACATTGCTGGTCCCGTGACCACAATGACCTACTAAGGGGTGGACAGGGCAATGGATGCACAGCATTGATGGGCTAACACATGTCACACTTCAAGCTGCCCCAAGGAGGAGTGTACTTTTCTGGCTAATATCTGCTAGTCAGGGAGTGCTCGTCTGCTCCTCTGTGTGTGAAGATGTCCTTTTGAATCAAACTGCAGAATATAAAGGAACAACAGACCCTAAAGTGAAGATTTGAGGTAAGAAATGTTAAGTTTGAAATAAAGAGTGCTGGGGGTCTATATAGAGCAATATACAGTATCATACTGCATTAAGCGTGTCATTAAAACAATACCAAGCTGGTGTTACAGTACATATAAAACAGATTTATTAGATTCAAAGAGCAAACACTAGACTAAAAATGGATAACTACAACTATCACCTGCTCCTTCATGAATACACATCATAGTAAAGAACTGAAATTGTTTACAAGCTCTTTTAATAATATTTGTAAATATTTCCATGGACATAACTAGAAATAAGGTGATCTAATTCACAGTGTATGGAAAGCACAAAGCAGTTATAATTACTGGTGACCCCCTTTATCGACCTGATTTCAGATATGCTTCAAAGCCTATAATAACCTGAAATCGGGTTATTACGGCATTTGAGTAGCTCTGAGTCACTGCTCACTTACACTGTCCTTTACATTTCTTCGACACAGCAGCGTTCCGATTGGTGTTCGCTTTGATCAATACATGCCCCAAATCCTCAAAAGAAGTGCTTTGTATAAAAAAATTGTAACTTGCTGGTGCTCAGCTAATTTTCTCTAAGTTTTGAAAAACAGAAGCTGCCGAGTGTAGACTGAGGAGAGTGAGTCACTGGCGGCTTCGAAGCTGAGATTCAAGCGTGAATGAACATTGCCTATAGCAACATCTGCTCATGCTTGAATCTCGCCTTCTGAAGCTGCCGAGCCATCGCTTCTCAGTCTACACTGGCCGGCTTCGTTTTCAAAATTGAGATAACAATTAGCTTGAGCACCCACAGGTAACAATTTTTTTATACAAGGCACTTCTTTCTTTGTGGATTTGGGGCATGTCATTTATAAAACGAACACCACTGGGCTATTCTCTCTCTCCACCTAAGTTCTTCTACACACAAAGTCCATGCACCAGTAATTATATAAAATAAAAGATATGGAAATGTGTGTATGAATATTTTTCCACCTTGGTGTGTGATGACTACATAAACCTCTCGAGCTTCGCTCTCGGGGTTTATGGGTCATCACACACCTCAGGTGTGAAAAAATATTATAACACACTTCCACATCCATTATTCTCTATATAATAATATCAACTTGGTAGATATATATTTTAAAATAGTACAATAGTGAAGATCCTTCAGGAGGTTATTTAAAACAAATGTGATATATCAATGCCACCCGTTCTTATTGTGCATTCAGAACATTGCAGGAACAAAAAATGTTTCAGAACTGAGAACTCATAGCAAAACCTATGCATTGATGACTGGCATACTATCTTCTTGTGCAAAGAATGATATGTTTAATCCTATGCAATACATACATATAGAATATATGTATGTCAGTCTGTAACAAGATCTTTTTTATATGTCCGTGGTGTGTGATACTACATAAACCATGAGAGTGAAGATGCAGTGGTTTATTAAAGTATCACACACCAAGGGATATATAAAACTTGAGCAAACACTGATGTCCACTACTTTATATTTTATAATAGACATCCTGTGAAGGGAGATCCTTGAAGTAGTCAAAATGTGTCTGTGAGCAGCTCCCCAATGCCTGGCAAAGACAGGTAGGATGAGACTGGAAGAGGGTAGGGAAAATGGTAGGGGTAGGTTAGGAGAAAAGGTATGATGGAAGAGTGGCTTGGAAGGAGGACCAAAGAAGCTATATAAACAGCAAGGACTCTGAAACCCAGCTCTTTTAAGTTTGCTTGAGCACACAGTGCACAGAAACATTTTGAGAGATTAGAGTATTGCAGAGGTATGGTAGTGTTTTGCCAATCTGGCAAATGCTTTCAGGAGTGTCCCTTGGCCACCAATCAACAGGAAAGCTGCCAATGAAAACAGCTTCAGAGTGAGCCACTGAAGCAATCTGCCACTACAATCACAGACAGTTTCGTCATTGCAGCGGCAGATCTCTTCCCTCCCCTTCCTGGCAACCAGTAACATTCCAGCCATGCACATTACAGTGCAGTAATGCACATGGCTGGACTTATGAACAACTCATTTGCTCAGTGTGCCTTTCCCAGTGAAATAAAATATGAGCCGTGTGGCCTTGCATAATTGGCAGCTGCTGCACCCACCACACCTCCCCAAAGCCAACTTTGGGATGCCCCAATCCCGTGTCAGCATACCCCCTCAAGTTATCTTTTGCCAGCAACAAAGTGCCCAATCCCCATGTTGGCATGCCCCTCACTATTGTGGCACACAGTGAGCCCAACCCAGTGTGCCAAAGTAAATATTATGCTTTTTCATCACGGGATGCTCCTCCCCTGGTATGGATACCCCCTTTTTCCAGCAGACTTCGGGTGCCCAATCACTGGGTTAGCATTGATCTCACCCTCCACTAGTCTGGCACACTGGAGCCCACCCCAGTGTGCTGAAGTCTATTTTCATAATATTACACCTGTAAAGAAGAACACTGTCTGTCATTGAGTTTTTTACCTGTAAAAAACAGCTCTCTTTTGTCCCAGCAGTCCCTCCCATCCTGACCCTCCAACTGCACACCCCACCTCCCCACACCCCCTATCCCATACTTACCTCTGGAGGTCCAGTGCTGCAGTCTTTTGTGGACCAGGAACATGTCTGCACTCTTCAAAAGCCGACTGCAAACTGAAGAAAATCATGATAAGCCCTGTAACAGAAGTCAATGGGGCGGGGGTTAAACTTAGGTTGATATCTCAGCCATTTTTGGAGTTTGTCCCCAAATTTTCAACATAGGGTTCTTGGAACACCATCTCATGACCACTGACATTGTCATTTCATTTCTCAGTCCCAAAAGGTGATTTTGAAGTTGTTATGTGGAATCACCTTTCAGGGCCGATTAATGAAATGACAGTGCTCTGTTCATGAGTGGGGTCCCAAAAAGCCTGTTGAAGGATGGTGAAAAAATCAAAAAATTACTGCATTACAAGTGTGCATTGTGCAGTTTGTACGCAACGCTCATAACTTTGCCAGTTTTTAATATTTTCACTCAAATTTCCAACATTGACATTTTGTCACACTCCTTATGAACAGTACAGCTGTCATTTTTTGCATCCTGCCTGAAACATGTTTTCTCACCTGTGGCACAGAATGGCGCAGTCGCTGTGTGAAATCAACTTTTGGACAGCTTAATGAAATCACAGTGCCACTGTTCATGAGGGAGGTCCCAAAAAGGCCATGTTGAAAATTTGGTGAACAATTCAAAACAAGCATTTATCAATGCCGAATGTTGCTTGCTTCTATGTGCTGTTTAGGTATTTGGAAGTCATTGGAGTGTAAATATTGAAAATTTGCGAACTTACGAGCTTGCGTAGGAACTGCATAGCACGTCATAAACCAGTCATTTTTAGGTTTTGTTCACCAAATTTTCAACATAGCCATTTTAAGACCTCTGGTCATGAACAGTGTCACTGTGATTTTGTTAATGTGTCCCATACATTGAGTTTGCACACCGACTGTGCCATTATGCGCTACATGGGGAAACAGCTTTGGGCAGGATGTGAAAATGACAGCTGTACTGCTCATAAGGAGGTGTGGTAAAATGGGCAATGCTGAAAATCTGGAGTGGAAATATTGAAAATTCGCAAACCTACAAGCGCAGCGTGGAACTGTGCAACGACACTCGTAAAACAGTCATTTTAGGAATTCTTTCACCAAATTTTCAACATTGCCATTTTAAGATCTCTGCTCATGAACAGTGACACTGTGATTTTCTTAATGTGTCCCATACACTGAGTTGCCTAGTGACTGCGCCATTATGCGCTACATGGCAGAAACACATTTTGGGTGAGATGTGAAAAATGACAGCTGTACTGCTCATAAGAAGGTGTGGAAAAATGGCAATGTTGAAAATCTGGAGTGGAAATATTGAAAATTGCAAACCTATTAGCGTGCGTGAGGAACTGCGCAATGCACGCTTGTAAAACAGTCATTTTGGGAATTCTTTCACCAAATTTTCAACATAGCCATTTAAGACCTCTGCTCATGAACAGTGTCACTGTGATTTTCTTAATTTGTCCATACATTGATTTCGCACACAGACTGCACCATTCTGCGCTACATGGGTGGAAACACATTTTGGGTGAGATGTGAAAAATGACAGCTGTACTACTCATAAGAAGGTGTGGTAAAATGGCAATGCTGAAAATATGGAGTGAAAATATTGAAATTTCGCAAACTTACGAGCCTGCGAGGAACTGCTAATGCCGCTAATAAAACAGTCATTTTTGGAATTTTGGCACCAAATTTTCAACATGGGGTTTAGCCCCTTCTCATGAATGATGTCGCTGTCATGGTGGTATTCAGGCCCGAAGGTGATTTCACAGTCACTGCGCGGTCACTGCGTGGAAATCACCGTAGCCCAATAACGCCAAGACAGTGACATTATCTATGAGAAGGGGTCCCAAAACCCATGTTGAAAATCTGGTAAAAAATTCTAAAATGGCTGAGATATGCAATAAAGTTGAAACCCCTATCTAGCCCATTATACAGCTTACCAGCATTTCCTCAGTTCGCGGTCGGCTTTGAAGAGTGCAGGCGTGTTCCAGTCCACGAAGATCCCAGCGCCGGAGTCCAGAGGTAAGTATGGGTGGGGGTGTGGGAGGCTGGCGCGCAGGGTGGGTGCGGGTTGTGGGAGGGGGGGTCGGAGATGCACCGTGGGACCGTTTTGTCTTACAGGTAAAAAAAAAGATCGCTGGGACCATTTGCCACGCTGGGGTGGGCTCCCAGCGTGGCACAAGGATGTTGGGAGGGGCGCTCAGCCAATGGGGATTGGGCACCCTGTCGGGTAAGGATTGATTGCCACGCTGGGGTGGGCCCCAGCGCAGGCACCAACTACTGGAGGGGAGACGACGAGCTCAGCCGACGGGATTGGGCATTCTGGCCAGCTATACAGTGTGTGGGGGCACGCGACGCTGCGGGGTGGGGAGGTGCACGTGGAGAAGCTTCTTATCGCTGCTCACCTGCCGTAGCTCCCCTTTCAACAGAGTGCACTGCATTTTGGAGCATGTCATAGACAGCTCCAAAATGCATTGGCTTACAGGGCCGTGGCCTGCCAGCACACTGCCTGAATTGGAGGAGGTGACACACCTCCGAAATCTCCAATGATGGCACTATGTTTCTTGCACATGCGTGCAAGCAACATAAAAATGACTGCATTATGAGCTGCATCACCCAATTTCTATGCATGTTTGTAACTCGCCACTTTTTCATATTTTCACTACAGATTTTCAACATTACCATTTTTTACACCTTCTCATGAACAGCACAGATGTCATTTTCATCCTGCCAAAAAGCCTTTTCACAGCTGTTGTGCCAAATGGCTCAATCACTGTGTGAAATCACCTTTGGAATTGAGTAATGAAATAATAGTGCCATTGTTCATGTGGTGGGGTCTAAAAAGCTCATGTTGAAAATTTGGAGCAAAATACCAACAAACACCAAGGGTGTTAGGGTTTCCAACTGTAACACCCCACCCTGTACAGACTGACAGACATCGGAGGTGTGGCTTGGGTCATCAGTCATGTCTCATGCCATTCCACCCCCACTTTACAGCCACTGACAGGCATCAAGGTGTGCTTGGGGTCTTTGGCTTTTGTTCTCATAGAATGGAGTGAGCATAAGGGCTGAAGACCCCAAGGCACACCCATGACACCTGCCAGTGTCTGCAGTATGGGGTGAGGTGGAATGGCATGAACTTAACCAACAACACAAAGGCACACCCAATGCCTGTCAGTTTCTGCAGGGTGGGAGTGGGGTTAGCGTTACTTCAATACTTCACTGCCATTCCTATTATGCAAATCTCTAACTCATGCAGTACCAATGTCAATATCAGCAAGCAAACATTTGGCATTGATGAATGCTAGTTTCCTTCCCTCTGGGCATAATTGTTTGCAAGAAAGGCAGCAGATGTAGGCAGAATTGATAAGCCTCAATTTAATTGATTAACTGATTGCTGTGTAAAGGGCGAGGCTATAACAATAGCATGGGTTGTAGCAAAGCGGTAGTACAGAAACAAGGATTAGAAGAAATTGTTTAAAAAGTGCAGTGGTGTCAAATTCTGTGTAGCTAGCCATTATTTCATTATGTGCTATGATGTCTGTGGGTGAACAGGACTGCATAACTAAGAGTCAGTGGCAGATTGGAATAGCTGATAACAGTCTACCAGTGCCAGCACAGGGGCAAACTGAAGCAGCCAGTGAGTACAGGCCACCCTCTCCCATAAGCAGCTATGAGAGCAAGTGAGAGTGGCAGTGTGGTGGGGCATGCATTGAGCAGGCTGATAGTGGTTTTGGCTGGGCTACATCATGAGGTGATGGAGTGCTGCAGGTGATGTATAGGAGGTTAAAGAGGAAAGAAATGTGGCAATGCAAAGTGGCAGCTGGTGAGCTGAGGGCCCTCCACCCACTGGGGTATGGCTGGCTGTTGAACTTAGTTGTGGTCTCTATTGGTGGAGGCCTCCCAGAGAGCAACCAGAGTATAGTAGCCGGTGTGCCAAGCGGGAGGAAAGCTGGGTGAGAAAATAAAAAATAAAAATAAAAGGCAGAAAGCTTTAAGAGGAAAAGGAGTTGGGAACCAATGTCTCACAGGCATTGCTGGAAACTATGCAGGCATGGTCATGGTCACGCATGCATGGAGTGGGCATGCAGGGGTGATTTTCTGGGAGCCCAAGTCAGCAGCAATGAGGCAGATAGCCCCAGGCAGGACAGCAGTGGGGTATAATTGGGCTGGAGTCCTTGTTAGCCTCAGAAAACTGATCAAACTGGCAGGTGGAGGGCCATCAAGTAGGGTATGGCAGTTGCCATGTAGTAGCCTGCTGGTGCATGTACATCAAACAGATGTCATCTTAGGCATGGTGGCCATCATGCACTAAGTTCATAGTAGGATTATGCTAGGATGTAAATGAACAGAGAAGGTGTGAGCCATGAATAACTCTCGCCCTAATCATATTCATACCACTTAAGTTCAATTTTTTTTTTCAGTCTTTGGTAACTGGGTAAGTATATAATATGTTGGTCTAGTCTCTTCTTAAATTGAGTTTTGTCTTTGGGTTATTAGACTTCCAAAGGTAATGAGTTTCATAAGTTCGCAATATGTTGTGTAAAAGTTCAGTGTTTTTGTTATGTTAGGTTTTGTTCCAACTAGCTCCATAGAGTGACCAAGATTAGAGATGTGAAGTGTTAATTCACAAGTGAAGTGAAGATCAAGTCACCAAATTTGTCTCAGCTGATCATTTTGCAAAGTTTTCTATTTAATAGGAAATTCACCATTGATAACTTCACCTAGCACCTTTGCCTGTAACTTCTTCTGGGGTACAAAAGGCAAAGTTGGGTCAAAATGACTTTCCCCACTACTCCGTTTGAGTTTTTAGGCATACCTCAGTCAAATGTTATCACATTTGTCTAATTATTAGTATGGATGTAGATTGTGTATTTAGCACCATGGTCAAATTAGGAGGTGATTTTGGGGTGTTGTACACACACAATTAATTTTCAGGGGTATTGTGTTACTTTTGTAGTACACATTGAGACCCTTGTTTGGATGAATAAGTATCACTTAACTCCAAAGACTGGTGGAGTTATGGCTTGTTAAAGTGCAGTATTATCCATGGGACATTAGGGTTAGGGTTAGAGTGGTCGCTTGCAACCTATGCAATAAACATGTCCCTGGGGCAAGCAAAAGACCCAAAAGGGCACTGGGGCCTGAGGACCCATCTCATGGCAAATCACCAGACAAGTAGGAGGAAAAGCATAAGGAAGTGGGGAATGGGTGTGGTGGAGGTGGTGATCCATCCATGCTAGCAGCAGTTCATGGAGGGCATAAAGGAAGTGTCATTGTAGTGTGGCAGGCACACCCTGTAGAAGAAGCAGTACCCTCTGTTGAAGTTCAAGCTCCTCATGAACTAACATCACTATGCACTCTCACCTGCTGCAGAAATGTTCCTGTACTTGCTGTAGTTTATACACTGCATTTTCACCCTACCACTGCTCCTTGTACACCCATTTCACTACAGCTTGATATGTCACCACTGCATTCTTTTTGATTACTTACTTTAACCATGGATGCTACAGCGATTTACCTCGATTGTCCATGACTTTTGCTATTTCCTCAAAGTGTACCAACTCCTTGTACTAAATTGGCTTACTTTCAAGTTGTGGTTCTATATATTGTAATGTACTTAGCGTTTTCTCCCTTTACCACTTCTCCAGGTTGCACCTGGAAACAAGCTCTGACTCAATGTGCTTTTCCCGGTTACTAAATTTTTAACAAATATATCACCAGTAGCACCCACATTGCCAACACTTTTTCTTTTTTTTTTTTATACACAAACAATACAAAACAGGGATTTCAGGGACTAAGGAAACAATGCAAGACACACAACTCAGGTAATAATAATGATGTTACTGTATACAAAAAACCCCACTAACTTCACTCAATAAACAAAAATAAAATCACTATAGTCAAAGTACAGTGACAAAAATAATTCAGTAAAATATACCTAACTGTTCTTCAGAATTAAAACTACAAATGAAAAAACAGGATAAAAAACATCCATGAAAACATTGACTACAACAGCAGTAGTAATGCTAAGAAATAATAGGCTGCCTAACCTGCCTTTTTACAGCTGCATTGCTTTGAGAAAGGACTCCTGCATAAAGTATCTCCAAACAACATGATAGAGTTTAAAAATAGAGTCCTCTACTGAAGCCTCATTACTACACTGCCTGTGTTTGTATGGGATCTGGAGAGCACTATTTTTCCTCTGATCATGTTCCCTCCTACAAGGCATCAAAGGAGGCAGGATGTTGTCTAGGGGCATGACCAGGACACCTGGATGGACAGGTTTGGGAAGGAGGGCAGAAGGTGCCACCCACTAGGGGCAGGCAGGTGTTCCCAGGGTGGAGGGAACTTGCATCGAGGGATAGAAAGGAGATATCTCATCATTTCTACCTTTCCTCAGTTGCAGGAACAGCCTCAGAGGGAACATCAAGGTTTTTTCAAAGAAGATACCTTAAGCAGCAGCAGAAAGTAGATCTTGTGAATCCTGGAACATTTTGGTTATACTGTTTTGCTTTTAAACTTCAGCTGGCGTAACAGGATGAAGGATTCTTCCTGTACTGCACCTGCCATCATAATGTGATATAAAATAAGTCTGGTTTTCACTGTAACCAATTTAATGTTCTCCTTTCAATAATGTTGTACTAAATTATCACCTTACTTTGACATTTATGAATTTCTGTATTATCTGAACTTCTTATCCTAAAATGGTGTCTTTATAATACAGAAAAATGTTGTATTCAAATTATAAAACGAGAAAGAACCAATCTGCTCTACATTTTAAATGCAGTTTTCCAAAACTGTAACTATGAAAAGAAAGAAAAACTCTTTTCACTTCAGTTAGGCATCCAATGTCAAAATGAATATTTTATCATATTACCATATATCATAGTATGATCAACTACTTTAGGCATCAATGTCAAAATGAATATTGTTAGCATTTTGCCATATATTAGAAACATGGAAACATAAATTTGACGGCAGATAAGGACCGCTTGGCCCCACCAGTCTGCCCATTTCCCTACCTACTGGATAAGCTGCAGATCTAGTTAACCAGCAGCCTACTTCTTCTACCCCACCCCCAGAACTGCCTTATGACTATCCATGCATGCTTGAATTCCACCACTGATTTGACTCACAACTTCCTCGGAGGCCGTTCCATGCATCCACAACCCTCTCTGTGAAAAATACTTCCTTAAATTACCTCTGAGCCACCCCCATCTTCAAATTGTGCCCTCTTGTTCTTGCACACCTCTTTTTTTGAAGATGCTACCCTCTTGGACTTTGTTGATTCCCTTGAGGTACTTGAAAGTTTCTATCATGTCCCCCTCCCTCCCTTCCTCGAGGCTATACATATTAAGCTCCTTAAGTCTCTCTTCATATGCAGACCCTGCACCATTTTAGATGCCCTCCTCTGGACAGCTTCCATCCTGTCTATGTCTTTTGGAGATTGGGTCTCCAGAACTGCACACAGTACTCCAGATGGGGTCTCACCAGCTGTCTGTACAGAGGGATAATAACTTCCTGTTTTCTACTGGTGATGCCTCTCCCTATGCATCCCAGTATCCCCAACCCTCCTTGCTGCCCCTCACATTGCTTGCCCATCTTTAGGTCATCTGATATGACTACCCCAGATCCCTTTCCATTTTTGTTGTTGTTGATATCTCACCCCCATTGTGTACTCTTCCCTGGGTTTTTGTTTCCCAGGCGCATTACCTTACACTTCTTAGCATTGAATCTAAGCTGCCATACATTTGACCATTCCTCTAACCTTGCCAAGTCCTTCTCATCCTTTCCCCCCACTCTGTGCATCAACTCTGTTGCAGATCTTAGTGTCATCTGCAAAGAGACATACTTTCCTTCCAGTCCTTCTGCAATGTACGCTTATAAAGACATTGAAGAGGACCGATCCTAATACTGAACCCTGCAGTACCCCACTAGTAATCCTCCTTTCTTCTGAGTGGACTCCATTTACTATTACTCTCTGTGTCCTATTCTCCAGCCAATTCTTTACCCAGGATGTCATCTTGGGACCCACTCCCAGGCTGGCTAACTTGTATATTAATCTTTGTGGGACTGTGTCAAATGCCTTGCTAAAGTCTAAGTAGGCCATGTCCACAGCCCCTCCCTGATCTACTACTTTGGTCACCCAGTCAAAGAAATCTATCAGATTCGTCTGGCATGACCTTCCCACTGTGAATCCATGCTGCCTAGGGTCCTGTGCCCCTCTGGCCTCTAGATACTCGACAATTCTTTCCTTTAGAAGTGATTCCATCATTTCCCTATCACTGAGGTTAAACTAACAGGTCTATAGTTTCCTGCTTCTGCCTTGCTCCCACTTTTGTGAAAGGAATCACATCTGCCCTCCTCCAGTCCTCGGGTACCACCCATCCTCCCATGATTTGTTAAAGGGTAGTCAGTGGTGTCACTAGTTCTACCCTTAGTTCTTTAGAATTCTGGGATGAATCCCATCAGGCCCCATTGCTTTGTCCACCTTCAGTTTTAAGGTTCTTTCAGAACCCTTTCTTCTGTAAATGGGCGTGTATCAACTTCTGTATCCAGAGTGTTACTACTGTTTGTTTTATGTACCTCCCCTCTTCCTTTGTAAATACTGAGCAAAATATTTGTTTAGTATCTCTGCCTTTTCACAGTCTCCCTCTGCCACCCTCCCTCCCTTTATTAAGCCTCACTATCCCTCCTTGGTCTTCCTTCGCTCCCTGGTGGTGTACCTATAAAGGTTTATCCCCTTCTTAATTGGTTGGCTATCTTTTCCTCGGTTTGGGCCTTTGCTGTTCTGACTGCCTTCCCAGCCTCCTTTTGCTTTAACTGATACAGTTCTCTATCCTGCTCCTTCTCGATTCCTTGTACTTCCTGAATGCTTTCTTTTCTCTTGAACCTTCCTGCCACTTCCTTTGAGAACCATAGTGGTTTCTTACATTGTCTTGTTTTGTTTATTGCTTCACACAAAGGCTCGTTACCTCTGTGATGGCAGTTTTATTATTCCCCATTGTTCTTCCACCCTCCTTCCTGCCCATTTGCTAGTGCATTCCTTAGGCACTTACCCATTTTGGCAAAGTCAGCCCTCTAAAAGTCCAGTACTTTTGTCTTTGTATGGCTTGACTCTATTGCTGTGTTTATTGTGAACCATACTGTTCGATGGTCAGCTAGTTCCCAGATGGCCACCCTTCTACATCTGTAATCCTCTCTCCATCTCCATTTGAGAGAATCAAGTTTAATATTGCTCCCTCTCGAGTGGGCTCCAGTACTAGTTGTCTAAGGCATGCCCCCTGTAGGGCATCTAGAATAACTGCACTCTTTGAAGTGGCAGCTGCAACTGCACTCAGTTAACATCTGGCATATTCAGCCTACCATCAGCAATATCTCCCTTTTCTGCCATTCTAAGTATACTTTCTATCATTTCCTGTCCATTTCCTCCCCTGAGAGGAAGTCTGTCTCTAACCCTGTGCGTATTGTGGTGCCATTGCCTGTCTCCAAATTTACCCACAGTGCTTCTTCTCCTCCCTGTTTACCCTTTTGTTCTGTTGCTTTATTCCTTCCCTTATATAAAGAACTACTCCTCCTCCTCTTTTACCCTCCTGTCCCTCCTGTGGACAGTGTGTCCTGGTATGTTTATGTCCCAGTCATGGTTTTATGTGTACCATGTTTCTGTGACTGCCACGATATCAGATGTTCCTCCTCCATCAAGGCCACTAATTCAGGAAGCTTGTTACCCAGACTACGGGCATTAGTACTCATTGCTCTCCATTTTTGATGGCTTTACCTTCTGTTGCAGCATCCCCCACTGGCCGTTCTACCTCAGTCTTTTCTCATTTAGTACCCTTTTTTGTAGGGAGGCTGGGATTTTCCTGCTGCTTGTCAGTGCCTCCCCTTTGACTAGTTTAAAAGCTTGCCAATGAAGCATTTAAACCGATTGCTAAAAAGACTTGTTCCCTTCCTGGACAGATGCAGACCATACTGTAGTATAGGCTGGTGTTCCTCAGGTGGAACCCCAGTCTAATGAAGCCAAACCCTGTGCTCCACACCATTTTTCAACCATTCATTAAACTGCATGGTGCCAATTACCCTCGCCTCCCCCATGTAATTATTGATAATCAACTACTGACAGCAAGGTGTAGCACTGGCAGTCGGTGTATAAAATTAGCACTGTGCTTCATGCCACATGAAATAGGGGGTACAAAATGCTGAAATAAACAAAAAATCTAACAACAGTGATGGTTTTCTCAAACAACAGTAAAAGCACAGTTACTGACACAAACAGTATCATTTATTTGCAGGGGCCATTATAAATGCCAGCATGAAAAGCAAATGAAAAATTATACCTATATTACTTCAGTTATGAAATATATATATATATATAAGAGAGAGAGAACAACTGACATATTGATTTGACTAGAAAGCATTATTACTTAAAAGATCATTTTTTGCAGAAATCAAAAACTGATCGGAACAGATGTATTTGCAAAAACATCAAGCCCTGTTTGTAATGCTATTTAGTTCCCTGTTCCAGTACACATACATATACTTTGCATACACACACATATATATATATATATATATATATATATATATAAAATTATTAACCACTCCTAAGGTGTGCAGTCATGCTCTGATATACGCATGTTGTTATGCCTGAGGGCTACAGGCTGAGTGTATTAACCACCCGCGGTTTGTATATCAGGCTTGACTACATAAATGGGTTATCTACTATAAAATCTCAAAATTGTTTTAGAGGGGTTAAAGTACAGGTGTGTGGTTGTGCTCTGATATACTCATGGTCATGTGATATGCTTCAACCAACCAGCAGAGATAATTTTCCTACCAATTTTTTATATATTCTATGCAAAAAAACTGTGTTAATGCATCTTTTAGGGGTTAAAACACAAAAAGTCAGGAAAATGAGAACTTTAGGGTTGCCCCTACCCCCTCTGATATTTCCCCCCATCCTCCTGAGATTGGAAGATGCGGGGTATGTCATTGGGGTTGTAGGCCTAAATGTCACCCCATTCCATGTGATCATGTTCACATGCCACAGTAAAGAAGAATGAGGTGACATTTAGGCCCCTCCGTGGTACCTTGCATCTGTCAATCTTGGGAGGATGAGAATTACAAGAGTGAGTGTGAGGTTTAATTCTGACTTTTGTGTTTTAACCTAAATGAGGCATTAACACAGTTTTGCATAGACTTTCCTTACTTTTAAGAAAGCATAGAAAAGCACAAAGTCACACAAGTTGGTGGAGCAGGGGTCCAAACCACCAACTTACAAATTTCTGCCTAACATAACAGTACAAGTACTGAATATTATATGTATTGGTGAGAATATTGATGGGAGCGTGGGTCCTTTGTGTCCCACACTCCCACCAGCTTGAAACAAAGCAAAGTTTCATTCATTGAGTGGCATAATTCCACACCTGTTAATATTTCACACACATAACCACTGAAAATTTCCTCCATGGCAGTAAGGTTAGCTGCCTTATAAATGTCATAATTCACATGTAAAGGGACTTCACCAATAGGAATAGTAATTAAGAAAAATAAGATTGGCTTCCAAATAGTTATACAGTATGTTCCTTTTTATGATTTTAATATGGAAGAAGGACAAGCGGTCCTTATCTGAACTCAGTATCTTTGATTCTGCTTCATGTAGTGTCCTGGCTTGCAGTTTCTAGCACTCTAGTTAATCCACAGTACACTTCATTATACCTATAATTGTCTCTAGTAAAGACTCCTCAAGTTCACAATTACGTAATATCAAATGGCTCTTCCACTTCCCATCACTGCTATCGAACTGAAGTTAGCCACTATACACATCCCACACCATCAACCATTAGACACTATTCAGAAAAATTAAACATTCCTCTTTTAAAATTATATATTCAACTCATCAGCAGCAAAGCAGAAATGCAAAAACAGACTCCCCAAAAAAATTCAGTAAGTAAATATAAAAATCAGAAAATTAAAATGCGTATGAGGAAGACTCAAATAGTAGGGAACCCTGCTGCCACATCTGCCCTATAGTTAATCATGCCATGAGCAAAGGTAGTTACAGGTACTTGTGAAAAAAAATAGTCATATGGCACGCTTGAATATAGGGAGCCTTGCTGCCTCATTTGCCTAATTAAATGTGGCTCACCAATTTTGCTGTGTCAGTGTGTAACTACTGTAGCTGGTGGGGCAGAATTGACAGAAGTTGCAGAGGAGATGCAAAAATAAATTGAACAGTACCTGTAAAAGGGGTTAGAGGACATCACAGAGGGAGAGTGGGAGGAAAATCTAAATAACACAGTGCTGGGAAAGGGTTTGGGTGGGGTCGACAGCAAGCAGAGGGAGGGAGTGGGAGGATACTTTACATAGAAGAGGTGCTGGGACTGTGAGCAGCTGGGGAAGAGAGTAGGAGAGGTGCTGGGTCTGGTGCCAGAACAATTTGTGTGTGTGTGAGACACCAATAAGAATTATCAAACAAATTATTACACAAATACATTTAATTAGTTTATTCATTTGTAGCTGAAAATCTCAGCTTTGGTACTTTCTGTCACATTCATTTAAAGAGGACAAGAAATGATTAGCAAGACATTCATGTGCTTGTTGACTCTGTTATGTAGAATATGTGTCTCAGTTCATTTTAAATAATAAAGCTATAAAACAAAAAAAGTTTTTGTCATTTTCTGAATGGGGAAAAGAAAATGGATGCTTGTGTGTCTCATCAGATTCGGTTTTCTTTTGAGTCTGCTTTTCTGAGCGTGCCTGTTAGTTCTGTGACATTATTGCTTTTGTGCTGGTCTCACCAGAACAAGCCCTTGCCATGCCCATCACTAATTATCAAATCTTGTCAGTCAGTGGTGGCTGTCATTGTGCCTAAGGTCTGTGTCTTTTTACTGTAAAATGCACTTCAAAGGTTTTATCGTGTCTTAAACTAATATTAATATATTGCTATTTATACATCACTCTCTGCCCTCTCCTCCCTTCACCCAGAGTCACACTATCAGTCTTGACAATGCTGAAAAGGCATTAGTTTTGAGGATGTGTAAGTGATAGATGTGAAGTGCAGGCAGGGTAGATCTGAAACTTATGTTCGATTGTGCCCACATTGTGCTTCTCCCACCTCCTCCCACCCCACCCTACCAGTCTTGAGAGAGTCAGGAAGATGGCGCAGCATTTGCAGAACATGTTAACATGGTGAAAACCTGGCAGTGACACTACCACGTATTTGCCTTTACTGCCCTAATGTGGTAGCAGTTGTACTGTGTCATCACTGCATGCTGCATATCTAGAGTGAAAGGGTGAAAGTCAGACTTGAATCACTGTATGTCTATCTCCAGCATATGCAGAGATGATAGTGGGAAATGGATTGAAAGGAGACTCCTGTGACAGACATACACACACACACAATGTCCCTTGGTCCACTGACAATGTTTACTTAGTCCACTGATAATGTTTTGGTGATTGGGACCACAAGAAAACTTCGAATCATACAGAGAGCAAGAGTCACAGAATGTTGGTATACTGGATGGAAATGTTCATCTTACAAGAAGTTTTGGTTTTAGTTATCTGTTGTCCACTGTCAATATGTTTTGCTCTTTCTCTCTCTCTTTCTTGATTTTGCAGTTCACAATTTGTGTTTGTCCATCCAAAGGCCTTGTACACATAGCACATGAGATTCACATAGATAATGGACTTCTACATATAGACCAGGTGGGGATGGTGGCACTTGCTGTTCTTCACACACAAATATTGGTGAATACTGAATGTCCCTCCAATGTCTTACATCCATTTCCCTCTGACCCCAGATGTGGTGCTGGTGATCTGGCAACAGGGCATAAAACCTATACAGAGAGGACAGACAATGGTTACACTGTAATGGAATGACATTTTCAGAGCCAAGCCAATCTTCCCGACATGTACAGTACACAGGAATCTAATTGTATGTCCTGTTAAAATAGAGGACACAATTCTGTTTCACTGTGCAATGATAGTTAATTTAATTTTTAATCACAATTCTGGCTTGCTCAGTAGTGTTGAGTGGTAGTGGAATATTATCAGCATCCTACTGACTCTGGGGCATGATAGATTTCAGGATAGGAGGTAAGCAGGGATTAATTTATATTTAGAATATAAATATAATTTAAAATAGAACATAAATATAATTTTCTTCAGTCATAAATATCTCAGACAATATATACTTATTCATATGAAACCCATTGTCAGAATGGATATCTCAGACAACTTGTGCCATTACAAGTTGAATTGATCAAGATAAGTAAAAAAGTACAGTTATGTTAATAAGCACAGCTGGTAGCTTGAATGGTTAGTTATTAGCATATGATGTAAAGGGTCCTGGGTTTGATCCCACTGAGGGGATGGCAAAGCTTTTCTTTCTCCAGTTTTTTATTATCATTTTTATATGATAAAATAATAAATCTACCATTTCTACACATATTTACCAGGTAGACTATAACTACTACTCTAACACTGTTTTCAGGTTATGTTGTGCCAATCTGTGTGAAAATGTGGCATCCCCATGAACAGGCACTTATGGACCAGTATGGCAGAGTGTGCAAACATTATACGAAAATGACAGCATGCATTACATCACAAGGAGATCAATTAAAACAAAAGATCAAAGTAATCCACTAAGGATTGTTCAAAGTGTTAAAAAGAGGAGCAAACAGAAGTATATCTTCTTTCTGGACATGACATTCAGTTAGATTCCTTTGTACTGTACTATGTCATGAAAATAGGATTGACACTAAAACTGACATTTCATTGCAGTTTGTCACCATTATCTGTCATTCTCTGTTTGTAAGTGTTGTGTCCTGACATGTGAGACAGTCTGTTTTCTTTTTCTTTTTCCAGTTTTTAAAATATGAGTCTACTACTGGTCTCCTCCTTCCACCCGCACCCCACCAACACCCTTGGCACCCTTTTCCTATCGTCATACCCAAAAGGATAAAACTCATACAATGATAGGCCAGTAACTCCCCCATCCAATCACTACCCACTCAGTTAATCACCATTCCAGATTGCCCATCAGACAGAAATTAATTAGTCACTGTAGAAAGTGTCCCACCACTATCTTCAATTGACAACCTGATCTCGAAAATGTCTTCTTCATTTTCCTTGTATGTATCAATTTACTGCTTGTCTCACCCCAAACCACCACTCACCACCATGGTAGTCTAGTGGCCCTCCCACAGCCTACTCAGTTAACCCCCCCAGAACTGCCAGTCAGCAAGCAGCACAGCCCTCCTCTCACCTCCCATGGCTGCTGACTAACTGAACTGTGAATGAGTTACACTCATTCATAGCTCAAATAGTGAACGGCTGAGGGGGAATGAAAGGAAGAACTGTGCTGCTCATCGACAATCAGTTCTCAGGAGGGGTTACCTAAGTTGGTGGTGAGTGGGGAGGTCAACTAGATTGCCATGGACTGTGTTTTTTCTGTATGGGTATGGCATTGAAAAAGTGATGGTGGTGAGTGGGGATTGGGGTGGAGACAAGTAGTAAATTCACACATATAAAAACCTTATCAAGATCTGGTTGGAGATCAGGTACAGGGTGTGTACATGCTCTACATGGCTAGATAAATACTGTTGATGGGTGATTGGGAGCAGGTGGGACACTGCGCATGGGAAATAAACAAATAACTATCAGGTGGGCTTATTGGGAACAGGAATAGGACACTATTGTATGGAAACAAAAGTTTAATTACATTTTTATGGTATGCAATCGGGGTAAAAAAATCAATATGGACTTCAAAACATGCTGACAAGTTTATGGATTAGTTCAGTTACAGGCAACTATGGAGACAAAATGAAAATAGTAAAGATTAAAAAGAAAAAACTGTTATGGACTACATAACATGTTTACGTATAGGAAAGTTTACAGACCAAACAAAAATACTACATATTACAAAAAAATACACACATACTATAGCTACCACTGTATGTTTGGTTTAGTTACTGATAAAAACTGAGAAATGTTTTTGTCCCTTTATCTTCAGCCGGAGTCGTGGCCGCTAACAATCTCTGACCATGAGGCTACAAAATAATCAGAAGCGACTGCGGCGAAGATTTTGCAGGCTGGTGGCTGAAGATTGTTAGCGAACCCTGATCAAAGTAGAAAAATGTAAAAGGCTATTTTTGACAAAACTAAAATAAACCAGAGGCATGGGTTGATAAAGGGAAGTCCTCTGATCTAAACCCATCCTCAATTATTCTGAATCGCCTGTAGGGTTAAATATTACCTTTTTCCAACCCCAAACTGAAAACAAGATGGTGGCCATCGTGATCAATAAATTTCTCATGATCAAAGATTCTTTGATCACGAGCCTCAAATTCTTTGATCGTGATGGCCAAAACCATTCTTCTTTGCAAAATAACCATATGAATTTTCCATAGACTTATAATGGGAGCTAAAAGTTTAATAACTTTTGAATGGATTACTATTTTTCACCAAACAAAAAGTGGCATGTTCCTTGACTGAAGCTCTTTCCGTTTTCCAAGTTTCAGATCAGTAGACCACACAATGGCTGCTCAGTGCCATGGACAAAATCTGAAAAACTCCCTACAGAACTGGTGAAAAGTGCATTTTCAGCATGTTGGTGTGCAGAAACCATAAGTCTGACAAAACAACAACTTGGAAAATAAAGAGATCTACCATGCCCCACCATGCATACCAAATTTCATGCAAATCCATTTAATGGGTCCAACATTACTAATGTGCAAAAAAACTCAGTTTAATGCATCAGTTAGAGTTGTTCCACAACAACACAAGTGAGAAATTCAGTGTCAGGTTTGAAAGTCCCCTTGCATCCCCAGCCATCCCCAACCAGCATCAGGGTATGCATTGGGTTGTTAGCCTAACTCTCACCCCATCACATGTAAACAAGCTGATGTATAGGAGAATGGGGTGAGAGTTGGGACCAACAACTCAATACACACCCAATGCCGGTTGGTGGAGGCGAGCTGAGTGGCTGCATGGGGGCTCTCAACCCTAACACCAAATTCTCGCTTTTGCTGCTGTGGAACAATCCTAACTGATGCATTAAATGAATTTTTGCCATGAATTTCCTTCTTTGAGAAGAATGACTATTAATAGTGAAGAGAATGAGTGGTGGGAGCGCAGGCCCTTCAGACACCGCACTCCCACCATGTGATGTTTTGTAACATAGTAACGGTAACTGCAATGCAAATGCTAACACTAACGGTTATGCACATGGAGATGCATTTGTAAATGGTAAGGCAAATGTTAATAGAAATGCAAGCGTAAAGTGACACCAAAGTGAATAGTGAAGAAAACGGAGATGCAAGCTGTACAGAAATGCAACTGGTAACACGCACAGTCATAGTACCGCTAGTGAAAATGCAAATGTTAACTGTTACAGCAACAATAATGCCAAAGGATCAGAAATGGAAAGGCAAATGCAAGCATGTATGAAATACAAAGCCTAATGCACACAGTCATGGTACCACAATTGGAAACACAAATGGTAATGGTAACAGCAACGATAATGCCAAAGGAAACAGAAACATAAATGCAAATGCAAGAGCATATGGAAATGCAAACCATAATGCGCGTAGCACAGGAACACAACTGGAAATGCAAATGGCAATGGTAACAACAATGATGATACAAAATGAAAGACAAAGCATAAATGCAAAAACAAACAGAAGGGCTGCATAAACACAAATGGTAATGTGCGTTGACACAAAGTGAAACACAAACAGAAACAGTACTGTAGACACAAATGGTAAGAATAACATAAATGCAAGCACAAACAGAAGCGCAAAGGATAATGCACACGGTGGCATACACAGGAATGCTAATGCAAATGGGCACGGAAACACAAGTGGAAATGCTTATGTAACAATAACTGGAGCACACACTGGTTTCCCCAATAGCTGTACAGAGAAACACAGTGAGTACAAATAATGTATGCATAATAATGGGGTTCGGAGCAGAAAATGAGGAGTTGGAATACTAAATTGCTTAGCTCTCAGGAACTGTACGATGTAGAAAAA
This sequence comes from Neoceratodus forsteri, assembly GCA_016271365.2. NCBI lineage: Eukaryota > Metazoa > Chordata > Ceratodontiformes > Ceratodontidae > Neoceratodus > Neoceratodus forsteri. The sequence goes on along the minus strand of CM057453.1, from coordinate 1,236,133,339 downwards.
AAATTAAAATTTTGCATGAATTATGACTTTCCTGGCTAGTTTATACTTAGCCCCAACTAGGGGCTAAGTATTTTCAACAAAAGTCTGTATCTTGCACCGTTTCCAAGATACACGCCCCAAAAAGCACAGCAGATGCCGCAATGTTTGTCTATGGGAAAAGCGTCAGCTTCAGAGCACTATCCTTTCTATTGCGTAATAGTTTGTCACCAAGCCACCAAAAGTCACATCTGTGGATGTTGGCTTTCTTCCTCAAATTGCAGCCCAAAGACCAAACCATTGTTTTGCAGCAGGGTGGCAAAGAATTCTATTATTTTGATCATAGTGTTGAAAAATAGTTTACTCAAATCACAACACTTTCACAAATGAAATCACGAAAGTGTCGTGAAAGCAACACTACTTTGCAACACTACTTTTTCAAAAATTTCAAAAACATATTTCTGGGGTGTTTAACCTCCCCAAAAGACATAGCTAGCACCCTCAGGGTCCGACTAGGTGAACATAAAAATATGTGTCCCTAGAAGGTCCCAAATTTAAATACCAAGCATTTCTGTGACCACTAACTGAAAATAAATGGCTGATTCATGATACTACAGGGTCCTTTGCAACACTACAAACTGCATTTGAGACACTGTTGAACTTTTTGTTAACTTTTCCTATTGACTATAATGGGAAAATTGTTTTGAATAACTTTTGAGCCGTTCAATATTTTTCATGAAATCTTCAAAAGGCACATTGGGGACCCTGGTCACACATGCCATGACATTTTCAGACCAGTTCTTTCAAACTGTGTGACCTGTAGGTGCAAGCAAAGAATGTGCAGAAACTGTAATTGTGTGCACTGATGTTGCTTAATAATTCTGCAGCCATATATCTACTGATACAAACATTACCAGATCCCAAGGTCTATGGTTATGCCCCATGTCTGCCAAATTTCAGGCAAATCTCTTCAATTGTGGCAAAGTTATTAAGGTGCAAAACTTCACCATTTAACCTTAAAAGGCTGCTCAACCCTAACTATGGTAGCACTACCATGCTACCATAATATATTTATATATAATACTACTAGTTCTGCTGGCTTTTCACATGTTCATATGTAGGTACTGTGCTAACTTAATCCAGCAGAAATACAGAACACCAGTTGCAGTAAAAAAATAATTGGCATGTTGCCATCTTGCAAAATTGCAAACTATGTTTTGTTCCAAAAAATTTCAGATTACAAAATGCATGGAGATGTTTCAGATTGGTCAAAGGAAAGTCCCAAGTAAGGCAAAAAGTAGATTTCCATCCTTACTGTGAACATTTTAAGTGTTGGCAGGCTACCCATGTAAAAATAACTATTTATTGCATGCAACATGTATTCTGAAATTCTTCAGTTACAAAATAGAGAAATAAATAATAAAAAATAAATCTAACAAGGATGATGTTTTCCCAAGTTAAATTAATCAGCAGAGTTCAGCACACAAACATTATCACATTTTGCAGGGCCATGGTAAATGCCAGTATGAAATCCCAGAGATCTGAGTTTAAATTCCACTGCCTCACTTGCATACTGTGTGTCCCTGAGCAAGTCATTTAACATTTGTTTGCCTCATAAGATGAGTGTGTGTGTGTGTGTGTGTGTGTACACATGTTTGTGTGTGTTGTGTCAGTGTGTGTGTAGGGGTTGGGGCATGACTTGCAAACACTAAAGTAACAGATGTCAAATTAAAGAATTTATTTATTTTCAAGGAAAGACACACTAAGCTGAAAGCTTGTTTACAGATGTGACCTGGGAGCACAAGGAAGTTAAGTGACTTCCTCATGGTCACTACAGTATGCAAGTGGGACTGTGGGATTCAAACCAAGGTCTCAGGTTTGCATCTCAGAGCCTTAAACAACTACACTATATTGCCTCCAATAATGTAATAATATATGTTGTACACCAACAAGGTGAAAAAGCCTGCATGTAAAAGGAAAGGGAAATTGTTTAACCAGGAAAGGCACAGTATACTGAAGCATTTTTCCAGGTGTGACCCAGGAGCACAAAGAAGTTAAATGACTTGCTTAGGGTGACACAACATTTAAGTGGTGGCTGGGATTCAAACCCATGTCTCCAGATTTGCAACTCAGTGTCTTAAACCACTTTGCTATACTGATCAATGAGTGCTCATTTTATTTTATTTTTACAAATGCCAGGAACACTTACTTATAACTTGCTCGGCAGGATTACATGCTTATTGCCATATGGATGTTAAAATGTGCACTTCAGCACTGTGCTTCCAGTGGACACATGTTCTTCATATATTGTCAGTTCAGATCTGCTTCTGGTGGGCAAAATGACTGACATCAATGCAAAAATGAAAAATTCAAAAACAGATAATTGGATTTCTTTTCTTTTCTAAAGGGACATTCTACAGAATCTATTGGACACATATATGCCTAGAGTACCATTAATAAAAAATGAAAGAAAGCCAGGGAAAACTGACAGTGCCCCTTTAATATGTGTCATATTAGTTACAAATGTATAAAATACAGAATGGAAGCAATATTTAAGACTGCTTATGTACAGTAATGCTTTCTTCGAACACTGCAAGGATATAACTTGCAATGTTGCAAAATAGGCTGTGGCCTAGTATATGGATAGAGACATTAATTTTCTAATATCTTGAGAGATATAAACAGAAAATGTAATGGAAGCAATGCACTATCTATATGTCTGTATTAGGTTCTGTCCATATTTTGTAATGGTGTTGGTTTACACTATTGTTGGTGTTATGTTTTCCTTGTTTAAATTTTGTTGAGTGAACCGTTTCCACTTTTAGCAGCAAACACCTATTTCTTATGTGTTTCTTTAGTTGTTGCTACAGTCTCCACAGCATCATTATTTAGAAGCACAATAAAGACAAGCTGATGTATCCAGGTGAAATGTAACAAAACGTAATAGTTACAGACAGTGCAGGATGTATTGCATGTTAGTTCTGTATTGTTTTCTTCCATTATGGTGTAGTGATATAAACTGCAGGAAACTGGATCTTTGCTTCTGAAGAGTTAATGGGATCCTGTTGTTTTCTCCCTGAAGTCATAAGGGCCTGCTTGTGACATTACAGTTACTCCCTTGGCAACAGACCATGATGTTTCAACAGAGGATTATGATGGGAGGTGGGAGTAGGTATAAAGCCAAATGAACTATGTGGTATAAAGATCATGTATGCATGCAAATGTATCAGGAATAAAGAATGTTGAGGATAAATCTAAATAATATGTATATGGAATGGAAGCTGAAATTAACATAAATATTACTGAATGTATTTCAACATTTTTCTTTGAAAAGTATGCAACTATGTAATATTGAATCTCTGAATATAAGGATTAGAGTTATGGTTTGCATCATTTCCTATCTGTTCCTCTCTTTATGTCTCCACTTATGTTTTCCCTATTGCTCTCTACACATCAGCATTATTTACTAAAGGCAGCATAATTTATCCACCATCTGCTATGTTGCACCCAAAATGAGCACATACAAGTTTCTGAGTACATTAATGTAAGCTAGTTACAGTGGTACTCAATTCATGGAATGATATTTGCAGTGAAGGCTGGACTGAAGTACAGCAAAACATCAAAATATGCCCATCTTAAGAGAACGAAAAGACATGTAATATTAATACAAAGTGAAGGGAGAAATAGCACAATAAAAGCTGAAAATTGCATGGGCAGGTATTTAGGGGCACTTAAGTGATTGTGATGTGCAGCTATATGTGGTTGAGTAAGTATTTTAAAATGTATGAATTAAACAGCTTGACATCAGGATTTAAATATCTTTATTACAGACACTGTTATCTGTGATAAACTGTGTAGAAAAATGATACAGTGTTTATGTGTGTCAATATGTTTGTAAGTGTAACAAATTAGCAACACACATAATGGAAAGTTCTGTGTCTGACTACTACTGTATTTCAGTAGCAACAAACCACAATTGTATTCAATTGTTATTTATGTTTGTACCCTTGCAATGACTGTGTTCTTCCACTACTACTTTTGTAACATTCTGATGTGGAATCTTTAAAAATGAGTTGTTAGCTCAAAGGTTGTAATCTGAGACTTGAATCAATAAATAAGCAAATAAAAAGAAAGTATATGTCAAGCTCACTTTACATAGAAACATAGAATTTGACAGCAGATAAGGACCACTTGGCCCACCCAATCTGTCCATTTCCCTACCTAATGGATAAGCTGCAGATCCTAGCTAACCAATAGCCTGCTTCTTCCAACCTCCACACCTAGAATTGCCTTATGTCTGTCCCATGCATTCTTGAATTCCACCACTGATTTTGACTCCACAACCTCCTCAGGAAGGCTGTTCCATGCAACCATGACCCTCTCCATGAAAAAATACTTCCTCACATTACCTGTGAGCCGTCCCACCTCTGAGCTTCAAATTGTGCTTTGTTCTTGCACACCTCTTTTTCTGAAAGATGCTACCCTCTTGGACTTTGTTGATTCCCTTGAGGTATTTGAAAGTTTCTATGATGCCCCTCCTCCTCTCCTCAAGGCTATACATATCAAGATCCTTAGAGTCTCTCTTGATATGTCTTCTGGTGCAGACCCTGCACCATTTAGTTACCCTCCTCTGGACAGCCTCCATCCTGTCTATGTCTTTGCGGAGACTGGGTCTCCAGAACTGCACGCAGTACTCCAGATGGGGTCTCACCAGCTGTCTGTAGAGAGGGATAACAACTTCTTGTTTTCTACTGGTGATGCCTCTCCTAGGCATCCCAGTATCCCACCAGCCCTACTTACTGCCCTCTCACATTGCTTGCTCACCTTTAGGTCATCTAATATGACTACCCCAGGTCCCTTTCCATTTTGTTGTTGTTAGTATATCACCCCCATTGTGTACTCTTCCACTGGGTTTCTGTTTCCCAGGTGCATTACTTTGCACTTCTTAGCATTGAATCTAAGCTGCCATATATTTGATCATTCCTCCAACTTTGCAAAGTCCTTCTCATCCTTTCCACCCCACCCTGTCTATCAACTTTGTTGCAGATCTTTGTGTCATCTGCAAAAAACATACTTTTCCTTCCAGTCCCTGTGCAATGTTACTTATAAAGACATTAAAGAGGACCGGTTCTAGTACTGAACCTCATGGTACCTCACTAGTAAGCCTTCCTTCTTCAGAGTGGACTCCATTTACTATTACTCTCTGTGTCCTGTTCTCCAGCCAATGTTTTACCCAGGCTACCATCATGGGACCCATTCCCAGGCTGGCCAACTTGTATATTAATCTTTGTGTGTGACTGTGTCAAATGCCTTGCTAAAGTCTAGGTAGGCCATGTCTACAGCCCCTCCTGATCTACTACTTAGTCACCCAGTCAAATAAATCTATTAGATTCATCTGACATGACCTTCCCACTGTGAATCCATGCTGTCTTGGGTCCTGTGCACCTCTGGCCTCTAGGTACTCAACAATTCTTTCCTTTGATTCCATCATTTTCCCAATCACCGACGTTAAACTAACAGGTCTATAGTTTCCTGCTTTTGCCCAGTTCCCACTTTTGAAGTGGAATCACATCTGCCCTCCTCCAGTCTTCAGGTACCACCCCATCCTCCCACGATCTATTCAGAGGGTAGTCAGTGGTGTCACTAGTTCTACCCTTAGTTTTCTTAGAATTCTGGGATGAATCCCATCAGGGTCCATTGCGTTTTCCACCTTCAGTTTTAAGAGTTCCTTCAGAACCTTTCTTCTGCAAAAGGGCTAGTATCAACCCCATATCCAGCGTGTTTCTATTGTTTGTTTTAGGTACCTCCCTCTTCATTTGTGAATACTGAGCAAAAGTATTTGTTTAGTATCTCTGCCTTTTCACAGTCTGCTCACTCTACCTCCCTTTATTAAGCCTCACTATCTCCCTTGGTCTTCCTTGCTCCCTGTTGTACCTATAAAGGTTTTATCCCCATTCTTAACCTGAGTTGACAATCTTTTCCTCGGTTTGGGCCTTTGCTGTTCTGACTGCTTTTCCTGCTTCCTTTGCTTTAACTGATACAATTTCTCTCCTGCTCCTTCTGTGATTCCTTGTACTTCCTGAATGCTCTCTTTTCTCCCTAGCCTTCCTGCCATCTTCTTTGAGAGCCATAGTGGTTTCTTACATCTTTTTGTTTGTTTATTTGCTTCACACAAAGACTTGTTGCCTCTGTGATGGCAGTTTGATTATTCCCCATTGTTCTTCCATCCCTACTTCCTGCCCATTTGCTAATGCATTCCTTAGGCACTCACCCATTTTGGCAAAGTCCACCCTCCTGAAGTCCATTATCTTTGCCTTTGTATGGCTTGACTGTATTGCTGTGTTTATTTTGAACCATATTGTTCGATGGTCACTTGTTCCCAGATGGCTACCACTTCTAAATCTGTGACCCTCTCGCCATCTCCATTTGAAAGTAGCATGTCTAAGATTGCTCCCTCTTGAGTAGGTTCTGATGCTAGTTGTCTAAGACACGCCCCATAGGGCATCTAAAATGACCCCACTCTTAGAAGTGGCTGCTGCAAATGCATCCAGTTAACATCTAGCATATTCAGATCCCCATTAGCATATCTCTCCTTTTTACCATTCTAATGATACTTTCTATCTTTTCCTTGCCCATTTCTTCCCTCTGAGATGAGGGTCTTTATACAACCCTTGTGTGGTTTGTGGTGCCATTGCCTGTCTCCAAATTGACCCACAGTGCTTCCTCTCCTCCATGCTTACCCTTTCGTTCTGTTGCTTTGATGCCATCCCTTATGTAGAGAGCTACTCCACCTCCTCTTTTACCCTCCTGTCCCTGCTTTAGATGGTGTATCTTGGTATGTTTACATCCCAGTCATGGTTCTGTGTACCATGTTTCTGTGACTGCCGATATCCAGATGTTCCTCCTCCATCAAGTCCACTAATTCAGGAAGTTTGCTACCCAGACTATGGGCATTGGTACTCATTGCTCTCCATTTTTTATGGCATTAGCTCTTGTAGTGCCATCCCTGTCCTCACTGACTTTGCTTTCTCCATTTACCCTGTCCTGCTCCCCTACTGACCTTTTTACCTTGGTCTTTACCTCATTTAGTGCCTGGTTTTGTAGGGGAGGCTGGAATCCTCTGCTGCTTATCAGTCCCTCCCTTGACTAGTTTAAAAGCTTGCCAATGAAGCATTTAAACTGACCACCCAGTAGACTTGTTCCTTCCTGGACAGATGAGGACCATCCTGCCAGTATAGGCTGCTATCCCTCCAGGTGGAACCCCAGTCCCCAATGAAGCCAAATCCTGTGCTCTGCACCATTTTTCAACCATTCATTGAATTGCAAGGTGCAAAGTGCCCTGCCTCACCCTTGCCGTAGACAGGCAGCACCTCTGAGAAGGATACTCTGTGTGCTACTTGCCTTAGGCCCCACCCAATTCCTCAAACTCCTCCTGCACTGCTCTAATCTCATGCTGAGCAAGTCATTCATCCCTAGGTGGACATTGACATCCAGTTCAGTCTCCCATGCAGCTGTTCTTGTGATCCTGAGGCTGCAATTCCTGTCCCTCAAGCCATGGTGCCAGGCGGGCACCTTGCTTCAATTTCCCTGCTCCTCAGTTCTGTCCCCCTAATAATTAAGTCCCTAACCAGGAGCTGTTTCCTTTTCCTGTGGTGTCCTCTGTCTCCTTCCTGTGGGGCTCCCTTGTGACAGTTGTCTGCAACCTCCTTTGTCTCCTCTGTGGGTGCATCCATAGGAGAACTATGCTCCTCAGAATGGTGTATGGATTGTGGAGTGGTACAACTGACTGGGTGTGCCTCTGTTCTTCCATCCTCACCTCCTCTGAGCCCACTGTGGTCCAACTGCTGTGCTTTTGTGGCAGTCTCTGAGGTAGTGGTGGTGGCCCTGGTGCTCCCTGGGTGGGGAGGTTCCTACTACTATCCAGTGTGGCCTGAAGATGGGCAGCCTCCTCCCTCAGGGCACAGAGTTGCCTGCAAATAGGGCAGTATCCCAGCCTCCAGAAAGACTCCCAGAAGACTGCTGCCCCACAGCCAGTACATTGCACTACTCCACATGTCTGTCTACCTTTCTGTTTATCCTGTGAAAGTATTTTTTAATTTGTCCATCAGTTATTGTTTTGTATGTGTGTGTTTTATATAATGTGTATACTTATATTGTCAGTGCAGTATTCTGAAAGGATATGACAGTGTTATGCACCTTGCCCTCTTGAGGAATGATGTCAGAACCCTGGTATAAAGGAAATGGTACCAGGGTGGGTGGGGTGAGGGGAAGAGGATTTGGGCCCAAACTGTGCCCTCTTGAAACAATCAGATAGAAACTGTGACCCACCACTATGATGAGTGTTGACCTTCCCATCTGTTTGAGAAATATGTAATATATGTAGGTGTAGCAGTGTTGTAAATGGGTCAGGTGAATAAATAATGATTGATTTAGTGCCTAGAATTTTTTAATATAATCAAGTTTATAAGTGGTAGGTAGGAGACAGTGTTTTGAATGTAGCAGTAGGACAGATTTGTTAGGATAAATATATGCTGTTTTCCAAATAAGAATAATTTGTAAGGGATACATTTGCAAAACAGTGATACAGTATTTATATATTGTTAAAATCAAATCTGCTTTAAGGGTAATCCAGCAGACAATGGTCTAGTGGAATTGAAATGCTAAATATAGCTCTCAGACTATTAGGCAGGATTCACAAAGCAGTTTGGGACTAAGTCCACACCGCAACCAGTGGCACTCCAAAACTGTCATAGCTGCAGCAGTTGCAGAGGTGCTATGCGGGTCCCACTGTCCATAGCAGCCTCCCACAGCTGAGATGTTGTCTCTGGCAACAGCACCTGACTGCTGCTGTAACCCGTGGAGAAAGTTGTATTCTGGCTCCACCTTTGTGAATATCCGCAACTGTGGGTAACCTACGGATTCACAAGTGGTAACCCTTGCACTGAGGTTTTCCCACAGCTATGGGGCCTTCCCGTGTGTTAGTTAATCCTGCACTTAGTCTCCAAGGAGAAGTACTTCACAGTCTCTTCAGGAACTTTTGATCTCAGAAGTGTGAAATGTAAATTGCAAGTGGAAGATATCAAGTAATGACAAACATTGGGTTTCTTTCATGTATCGTTGAAAGAAATAGAAAGCAATCAGTGATGTTGGGGAGGGAAAATGGGAAATTAAAATGTTGATTTCATATGCATTAAAATGTTTACAGTCACAAAGATGATGGAAGATGCACACTGTTATAAACAAATTGAATATATATGTTTCCAGTTGTGAATTTTGTATTAGCAATGAGTGATCTGTATTGTAGGGTTAGAGTTGATTTTTTTTTGATTTTCATTTTGAGATGTAACATACATGTTATGCATAGGAACACTGTGTATGTGTAAAAGTATATCACATTTGTAAAATATGGCAATGCAGCTCTCAGGCTGTTTTACTGAAGAAAAGGTATAGCATTTGGTAACAACTGTCAGTTATGTACATAGTAAAGCAAGGTTTTATGAGTGTATAGTATTGCTTATTATATGAAGTATAGAAAACACAGGAACTCTGTACTCAGCAGTTTTGTAAATAATGCTCCTTTTAAGCAACTCAAGATAAATTAAAAATGGAAGTAATATCATTATAGCACAGTGTGTTATTTATGTATCACAGTAAAACAAATGAGGAGCCCATATTTACAAGACAGAAATCTGCTATGAATTTAAGATCAAGTGGATGGATAATAAATGGTAAGAGATGTTGTTTTCGTGATATAGCATGTTGAAACATGAGTTAAAGTCTGTCTCTGCTATTACTGAAGAAGCAGCTTTACTTAATAATATGGTAGTAAGTCAATGGCAGTTGCATCTTAATTTCATGAAGGTCATATTATTAGGAATATGTAAGATGAAGTCAGGTTTTTATTGGCATTATGATCCTTAAAAATAGAAGCTAGAATGGAGTGGTCCAATAAAGTTTGTAAAGGAATACAGCAGTTTTTATGAAAAACAAATTTGTTGACATAAGTTGTATTGTGTTAGGAAAAATAATTATTTGATAGGTTTGGAACAAAGTAGGGTTTTGTATAATGGATATATGACATATTAAGGTTTACATTCCACAGCCCTTACTTGCATACTGTGTGACCCTGAGCAAGTCTTTAACATTTGTTTCTTTCATGAGGTGTGTGTGTGTGTGTGTGTGTGTTGGGGTGGATCGTGACTAGCAAACACTAAAGTAACATATGGTAAGTTAAATAATGTAGTAATATGTGTTGTACACCAACACGGTGAAAGTTTGCAGTTAAAAGGAAAGGGAAATTGTTTAACCAGGAAAGGCAGAGTAAACTGAACATATGAACATACAAAATTCCCAGCAGATAAAGACCAATCAGTCTATCTAGTCTGCTCAAGTTTGTAACACTTCAGTCCATAAGACTGCAGCTGCCCCATATGCCCCCCATACTGTGCCACTTCCTGTTTGTACCCTCTACCTTGAATCTGTCCCACCCCTCTTGAAGTCCCCAACACTCTGCAGTGATAAGACTTCATCTGAGCAGAGTGCTCCACCCTGCCACCACCCTTTCTGTGAAATAGTGCTCCTAAGTGTTAGTTTCCTAACACCAGTGAAGCTTTTTCCAGGTGTGACCTGGCAGCACAGAGGTTAAGTGACTCACTCAGGATCACTCAGCATGCAAGTGGGACTGTGGGATTCAAACCCAGATCTCAGGTTTGCAACTCAGGGTCTTAAAACACTGTGCTATACTGTTCAACAAGTGATCATTTTTTTCTTTACAAATGCTAGATGCACCTAATTATAACTTGCTGTGCAGGATTACATGTTTGTTGCCATATGGATGTTAAAATGTGCACTTCGCACTGGCGCTCCCAGTGGACATGTGTTCTTGGTATATTCTCAGCTCATATCTGCTTCTGGTGGGCAGGGTGACCAACAGCAATGCAATAATGAAAACTTCCAAAAAAGGGAAATTGATTTATTTTTCTTTCTGAAGGGACATTCTTATAGAATCCTTTGGACAAGTATGTGCCTAGAGACCCACTAATAAAAAATTAAAGAAAACCAAGGGGCAAAGCTGACAGTGCCCCTTTAATATGTTTCTTATTGTTACAAATGTATGAAATGCAGAATAGAAGCAATATTTAAGGCTTTGTTTATGAATTGTATTGCTGTAGAACACTGCAGGCATAAAACTTGCAATGTTGCAAAATAAGTTGTATCCTAGTAATGGATAGAGACATTCATTTTCTAATATCTGTGAGAGATATAATCAGAAAACATAATAGAAGCAATGCACTGTCTATATGTCTGTGTTAGATTCTGTCCACATTTTTGTAATGGTGTTGTTTTACACTATTATTGGTGTTATGTTTTCCTTGCTTACATTTGGGTGAGTGAACCTATTCCACTTTTAGCAGCAAACAATGCTTATTTCTTATGTATTTGTTTAGTTGTTGTTACAGTCTCCACAACATCATTATATAGTAGCACAATCAAGACAAGCTGATGTGTTCAGGTGAAATGTAACAAAACATAATCATTAGAGAGACAGTGCAGGATGTATTGCACATTAGTACAGTATTCTTTTCTCTCAATATGGTGTAGTGATATGAACTGCAGGAAAACAGGATCTTTGCTTCTGGAGTTAATGTTTTCATGTTTGTTTCTCCCTGAAGTCATAAGGGCCTGCTTGTGACATCACAGTTACTCCCATGGCAACAGACCATGATGTTTCAACAGAGGATTATGAGGGGAGGTGGGGAGTAAGGTATAAAGCCAAATTAACTATGTGGTGAATATCTCATGTATGCAAGCAAATGTGTCAGGGATAAAGAATGTTGAGGATAAATCTAAATGATACATATGGAATGAAAGCAGAAAATAACATAGCTATTACTATATGTATTTCAATGTTTTCTTTGGAGATTACGTAGTTATGTAATATTGAATCTCTGAATATAAGGATTAAAGTTATGGTTTGCATCATTTGCTATCTGTTTCTCTTTTGTCTCCACTTATTTTTTTCCCTATTGCTGTCTACAAATTAGCATTATTTATTAAAAGGCAGCATACTTTATCCATCATCTGCTATGTTGCACCCACAATGAGCACATGCATTCTTTGAGTACAGTAATGTATGCTAGTTACAGTGGTAATCAATTCATGGAATGATATTTGCAGTGAAGGTGGGACTGAAGTGCAGCAAAACATCAGAGTATGCCCATCTTAAGAGTAAAGAAAATGACATTATGTAATATTAATGCAAAGTGAAGGAGAAATAGCAGCACAATAAAAGTTGAAAATTGCACGGCAGGTATTTAGGGCACTTAAGTGACTGATTGTGATATGCAGCTGTATATGGTTGAGTAGTATTTTAAAATGTAATAATTAATGGTTTCTGTTTTTTGCCATTAACAAAACCGTGTGTTAAATACCATAACACCTGAGTAGGTGTTATAGCATTCACGCACTCCTTTCCACACCAAAGCACTCGAGACAACTAAATAAACATAGCGCGAGCTTCTAACTGTCCCTAACACCTCAAGCAGTACTGACTAAAAACACTTACTTCTCGGCATTACCTCCATCGCAAATATCCTCCAGCAGCCTCACATCACCTGGAATGTCTGAAAACATGCAGACAATGTTTGGGACCGGCTGCATTTTCCACAGTCCTATAAAATAAATATGTACAACTCCAACCAAAACCTCAAAACAGGAACAGAGTCAGAGTCATCAAGGATTCAGACACTTCTGATCAATGTATTTTCTCATATTCAGTCCCCAAAACATAAATAAATAACGTTTTGTTCTCTAGAGCCTAACTTATGCAGTTAACACTTTACCGCGATCCCTAACTCTCTCCTTTCAACCATAACCTTTCCTCTGCAGGTGAAATGACTACAACAACACAAAATACCCTTCAAACAGGAAATGATACTGAAGAATCTCCACACTCATGGACTTCTAACAGTTGTATTCACTTTATTTTGTTAACAGTTTGAATTATTAAAGTTACTGTTCAACCACAGTTCTGTTTTCCTCACAGAAATAAAAGCGTTCATCTGCAAGTTAAGCCTCCACATCTTTTTGCAAACTCAAAGCTTAACAAAGAAAAAACGGAGCCCTTCAATTATATAAAGTAAAGTATAGGAGAAGTGTGTCAAACTCGATTTAACACACACCCTTGTTGTTGGATGGCATTCATAACCCTCTGGCTTTGCCCTCGGGGCTTATGTGCCATCCAACAACCTCGTGTGTGTTCAATTCGTAATACACTTCTCCTGCTACTTATCCTATATTTAATTAAGCAGCTTGACAGGATAATTCAGATATCTTTATTACAGGCACAGTATATGTGATAAACTGTGAGGAAAACTGATACAGAGTTTATGTGTATCAATATGTTTGTGGGTTTAACAAATCAGCAGCACACATAATAGAAAATTCTGTATCTGACTACTACTTTATTTCAGTAGTTTGCAAACCACAATTGTATTCAATTATTATTTATGTTTGTATACTTTCAATGACTGTGTTCTTCCATTATTACTTTTGTAACATTCTGATGTGGAATCTTTGAAAATATGTTATTAGCTCAAAGGTTGTAATCTGAGACTTGAATAAATAAATAAATAAATAAAAAGGAAATATGTGTCAAGCTCACTTTAGATAATCTAGTGTGTAACAACACTGCAGGGATGAAGTTTCAAAACTTTGTAAGCATTGGTGTTAGTAATGCATTTAGAAATACATTTTTTAAAAATATCTTTACAGTTAAAATGAAGTTTCATGTGAGGGCAAATTGTTTTTGGTGGGATCAAATTATTTTAATCATGGGCATAGTACTTGGTGAACAGAGCCCTTTGATGATAATGTGTATTTTTAAGTTTGAGAAATATGTAATATATGTAGGTGTAGCAGTGTTCTAAATGGAAAAGAGGAATGAATAATGCTTGATTAAGTGCCTAGAATTTTTTTAAATATAATCAAGTTTATAAGTGGCAGGTAGGTAGGGACAGTGTTTTGAATGTAGCTGTAGGACAGATTTGTTAGGATAAATATAAGCTGTCTTGCAAATAGTGAAAAAATGTAAGGGATACATTTGCAAAACAGTAATATTTATATATTGTTAAAATCAAGTCTGTATTAAGGGTGATTCAGCAGAGAATGGTGTAGTGGAATTGAAATGCTAAATACAGCTCTCAGACTATTAGTCTCAAGGAGAAGTACTTCACTGTCTCTTCAGGAACTTTTGATCTCAGAAGTGTGAAATGTAAATGGCAAGTGGAAGTTATCAAGTAATGACAAAACATTGGGTTTTCTTTCATGTATTGTTGGAAGAAATAGAAAGCAATCAGTGATGTTGGGGAGGAAACAGGACATTGTTTTGTATTGGGATAGAAAATTTAAAGTGTTGATTTCACATACGTTAAAATGTTTACAGTCTTAAAGATGATGGAAGATGCACAATGTTACAAACAAGTTGAATATATCTGTTTCCAATTGTGAATTTTCTATTAGCAATCAGTGATCTGTATTGAGGGTTGGAGTTGATTTTTTTCATTTTCATTTTTTAGGTGTAGCATACATGTTATGTATGGGGACATTGTATATGTGTAAAAGTATATCACATTTTAAAAATATGGCAATGCAGCTCTCAGGCTGTTTTACTGAAGAAAAGTATAGCATTTGGTAATAACTGTCAGTTATGTATGCAGTAAAGCAAGGTTTTATGAGTGCTTATTTTATATTGCTTATTATATGAAGCATAGAAACATAAGAACTCTGTACTCTGCAGTTTTGTAAGTAATTCTCCTTTTAAGCAACTCAAGAAAATCAAAATAGAAGTAATACCATTATAGTACAGGGTGTTATATATGTATCACAGTGAAGCAAATGAGGAGCCCATATCTACATTACAGAAATGTGCAATTAATTTAAGATGTTGTTTTCATAATATAACATGTTGGGAAACATGTGTTAAAGTCTGCCTCTGTTATTTCTGAGGAAGCAGCTTTACTTAATAAGATGGTAGTATGTCAATGGCAGTTCCATCTTAATTTTGTGGAGGTCGTGTTATCAGGAATATGTAAGCTGAAGGCAGGCTTTTTGTAAGTAGGACCCTTAATGAATAAGTTGTAATGGAATTGTCCACTAACACATCTGTAAAGTAAAACAGCCATTTTTCAAAAACAAATTTGTTGACATAAGTAGTACTGTGTTAGGAAAACAATGAATTATTTGATAGGTTTGGCACAAAGTAGGGTTTTGTACAATGAATATCTGACCTATTAACGCTGTAGCAAGTACTGAATGTAGGAGGTGACTGGTTGGTGCAGTTTTGAGGAAAGAAAGTCAGAACCAGATCAAAACCGGCATAGAACTGACAGACTGCAGAAAAGTAAGGAAAGGGACTAAACTGGTTAAAGGAAAACAATGAAAAGGAAAAAATTAAGCTGTGCATACTTGCTTTTAAAATGTCATGAAAGGGGCTAATGTGGATATCCTGAAACACAGTAGGAGTGGTAGCTTAGTGTAACACTTCCAGTTCAACAAATTAAAAAAAGAACAGGCAATTGACTGCATTCCCATTCCTGCCCCTCTAGAAACAGTTACATGTCATATTAGTTGTGTTCTTGAGAGGTAAAGCTGTCAGGTAAAACTCATTTCAAGATGGACCTGGGCATAGGTACAAGTCAACAACAGAAAAGAAAAAGATAACATAAAGCAACTACAGGTCAACAACAGAAAAGAAAAAGATAACATAAAGCAACAACAGCATGAACCATATTGCATAACATGCACCATAATATCCATAAAGTTCAGCAGCAGAGAACACCAACATTTGCCTTAGATAAAATGACAGTTTATAAGGCTATAGATTTGCAATAGGATGTAACTCTCTCCTGTATGCCGATGACCTTGTTCTCTTCCACAGTGACAAATCCACGGCCTTATTTCCTCAGTTCTCTCACACAACTATGCTGCTGCCCACAGCTGGTTCTCAAAAAACCTCTTCTTAGTAAATGCCAAAAACTAAATCCATGCTGTTTGATCTAAGCCCTTCCGGCCAAAACTAAAATCCATGCCCCTTATGCATTCTCACCCCAGATGGTACAGCCCTGGAGCATGTCAACACCTAAAAATACTTAGGAGTACTGCTCAACCCTCCTCACCTTCACTGAGCATGCAAATTCCCTTGTCAGAAGGTTTCATCAAAAGTTAGGTGCCGCCTATAGATTCGGGCAATACCTACCTCTGAAGCTAGACTAGCCATTGTCCAGGGTAATCTTCTCCTTATTTTGACTACTGCTCCCCTATTTATGCCAGGATCTCAACTACTGCTATGGCTAAACTCTCCGCTGCCTATAACAGCACCTGCTGCTTTGCTTTATTGGCCCCTGCTCTCCACCTACCACTGTAATCCTCTATAATATTCTTCCATGGCTACCACTGCAAGGTTGCTTTGACCTAGCCCTCTGCTACATGGTGGACAATGTCATCCACACAGCTCCAGAATCCTCTAACTGCCCTTCTGAAAACCCAAACACTCATCCGCAACCTCCACTCAAATGGTATTCCCCTCTAGCTGTTCCTAGGGTATACACCAATATGGGTAGCATAGCTTGGTCTGCAGCTGCCCCTGCAGTGGAACAAACTACCAGCTGAACTCCATTCCATTGACACACCTCCAGTTTCAAGTCCCACCTTAAAGTCTGGTTCCTGGAAAACTCATCCTTCTGATGCTCCCAGGGTTCTCACACCAACCCACACTAGTCAACTCCCCAGCCCAGGGGTTACCCACCTACCCACACTAGTCAACCTCTTTCCTACAACTGTTATATTGCATTTTTCACAGTAATATTTGACTTCCTTGCCTGTAAATGTATACACATTTTTTTACTGAGTATTCTGTGTATTACTTGCTCACTGGATGATGCAGTCTCACATTGTACACTGTGCCTATGATTTGTTTGTTTGTACCAAGTCTTCTCATGTTTGGTATTGAAACTTTGTATTCACTGTTCTCAAATGGACCTATGCATCAGACCTGTATATTGTGTCTACTATTGTTGCTTGTATCAAATCTGTTTCATGTGTATTACTGTTACCTTGTACTCCACTGTCACCCTATGCCATGTGTTATGGCCCAGGTCATGCCTGAAAATGGTCCCTGGGATCAGTGCACTCACCCAGTTATCAAAGTCATAAATAAATAAATAAATAAAATGTTAGAGGTAGGCAGAAATTGAAGCATAATAAGAATGAAACATTGCAAAATGCAGGGTTTGTGTTAAGAGCATATACTGTAAGTGAGTCATTATTGGCACACATTGGCAAGGGGCAGTGAGATGATGGTGATGCAGTAAGCAGTACATCAAGAAGACACATTGGTAAGGGTGGGGCATCGAGGTGATGGTGATACATTCTCTCCAGAGAGAAAGAAGGAGCAAGGAGACAGGAGAAAGGAGGAAGTGGCCGCAGCCCACAGATGTCTAAGGATATTGAAAGGAGAGGACTCCAAGTGGGGTAGGGCTACATTTCAGGAAGACACAGGGATGTAATAGTAGAGGAGGTGGTAGCATGATGGACAGAGCAACAACTCAATGCAAAGGGAGGGTCCATGGATGAAAAATAGTTCAGAAGAGGAGGTCAGTAATCCAGTCATAGTAGTTGTGAGGTTGGAGAGGACATGGCAAGGTTAGGGAGGCAAAGGGAGGCTGTGACAAGGGGGATGAGAGGGCCTCTCAAGTTGGGTTGCTGGTCAGTGGAGGCAACAAAAGCATGAGTAGGAAAAGCATCAGAGTAATAATTTAGGGATTTTATACTTAAGGGTATAAGGTGGGGGATGTGCCAGAAAAGTAACATCTGGGTAGAATGCATGCCAGGCATGACAGCGAGTAGAGTGGGGCAGCATATGGGTAGATATTTGAGGAAGGTGAGGGGAAGCCGCATATTGTGGTGCATCTGGGAACGAATGATCTGGAAGTGAGAAGGATAGAGGAGGTACAAGACAACTTCAGGTAAGTGCAAAACTATGCAGCAAAGAGGAACAATGGTAACCTTCTCAGATGTTCATCAGTGCCAAGGGCCAGTACAAACAGGAAGAGAAGAATCAGTGACTTCAACAAGTGACTCAGGGAATGGTGTGGGACCAAGAGGTATGGATTGTTGGGGTACTGGGTTAGCACATGGGATAACATAAACCTTATGCAGGGATAAGTTTCACCTCAGCAGGGAAGGTACACAGGTGTTGAAACAGAAGCTGGGGATTTAATCAATGAGGGTATCATTTAAACTAGGTGGGGAGACATTGGAGATGGAAATCACAGAAGATGATGTCCTGTGGACCTCCCCACCACAGGGATATATACAACCTTAGGCAAAATAGGGTTGGAGTGAAGGGTAAGGAAGCAGGAAGGATAGTTGCAGTGTGGAGAATGGTTTCACTAAATGCTACTGTAGGTGCCTGGGGAACAAGTTGGCAGAGTTGCATGCATTGATGGCAGAGGGGAGAGGTGGACATAGCTGCCATTACTGAGATGTGGGCAACCAGTACCATGACTGGGACTTAACCATCCCAGGGTACAAACTTTTCCAGAGGGCTAGAGATAAAGGAGATGTGGGGGTTGCAATTTACAAAAGGGAAGGGATCAGATATAATGGTGAGTAAGGGAGGAGGGCAGGTTGGAAGTAATCTGCCTGCGACTACACAGCCATAAAGGGACCAAGATCTGTAAGAGAGTTGTTTATAAACCTCAGACCCAAAAGGAGGGCATTGACAGGAACTGGGGAGTAGATATGGAGGCATAGTGGCAAAGGGAACACAGTGATGGTGGGGACTTTAATTTACTAGGGGTGGATTGGGCATCCCAACAACCAATTGTGCCATGGAGTAGATCCTCCTCGAAGCATTTCAGGATGGCTTTCTTACCTAGAGGGTAATGGAGCCAATGAGGAGGGGAATATACTAGACCTGGTACTGGAAGATGGGGAGCAGGTCATGATGTAAGGATGGAACCTCTGGCAAGCAGTGACCACCGCACAGTGTAGTTTTCAATTAACCTGGTAGGGAAGTAGCTACTACAAAACTAGGGTCTTGTACTTCAAAAGGGCAGACTTTGGCAGGATGAGAAACATACTGGAAAGTCATATGGTAAGCATCTGCCCAGAAATGGAAATGGAATACAAATGGACAGTCATCATGACAGGACTGCTGAAGACACTGAACATGTGTCAAGAGCCAGAGCAAGAAAGCCAGGACTAAGAAACCCAGTTGGTTGAGTAGAGTGGTAGTGGAGAAGGTGAGGGAAAAGAGGAATGCATTTTGGACCAACAAGCAATCCAATAGGGCAAAAGACAAAGAAGAAGAATATGTGAGGAAATCCAGAGGAGTGAGCAGAGTGGTAAGGGCAGCAAAGGGGCTAGGAAACAGAGGTTAGCGGAGGGGTTCAAAGGAGGGGAAAAGGATTTCTTAAGATATAGCAGAGAGAAGAGAAAGAGCAAGGATCAAATTGTTAGGATCAGGAGGGGAAGTGGTGGGTAGAAAAGAGGGCTGAGGAGGCAGAAATACTTAATGAATACTTCTGTTCAGTCTTCACCAAGGAGAGGGATGGGTTCATACCTGAGAGGAAGGGCAAGTTGGGAGAGGTGGAGGAGAAGCAACCAGGGATGGGGAATCATGGTGGAAGGGGTGAGGGAGGGCCCAAGTCCCTGATGGTGGACAAGGCACCTAGACCAGATGGCATCCACCCAAGGGTGCTGAGAGAGTTG
Organism: Neoceratodus forsteri; assembly: GCA_016271365.2. Taxonomy (NCBI): domain Eukaryota; kingdom Metazoa; phylum Chordata; order Ceratodontiformes; family Ceratodontidae; genus Neoceratodus; species Neoceratodus forsteri. Next base: position 1,236,113,590 of record CM057453.1, on the reverse strand, counting down.
GCAGAGGTACTGGCAGGGCTACTGGTGGACCTGTTCAGTACCTCTCAGAACTCAGGATGTGTGACCAGGGACTGGAGGGAAGCACATGTGGTACCTCTCCATAAGAGTGGGCCCAAGGATGAACTGGGAACTACAGACTGGTGAGCCTTACTGCAGCTGTAGGAAAACTGATGGAGACAATCCTCAAGGAAAGGCTGGTGCAATTTCTTGAGGATAACAACCTCCAGGAAAGCAGACAGCACAGGTTTGTCTCAGACAGATCCTACCAGATGAACTTTATTGATTTTTATGATTGGGTTACAAGGGCATTGTACAGGTGGCATGCAGTGGATATCCTCTACCTGGATTTCATCAAGGCGTTGACTCAGTGCCACATGGTAGGCTGACCTGCAAGGTGAAGAGTCTGGGAGCAGGAAAATGGTCAGATGGGTTGAGAACTAGCTGCAGGGTAGACAGCAGAAGGTAGAAGTGGGGGGCATCTGAACCCAGGGCAGTAACAAGTAATGTACCACAGGGCCCGTGCTGGTACTGGTTCTGTTAACATTTTCATAGCCGACATTGCAGTAGGGATTAAGAGTAAGATCAGTTTCTTTGCAGATGACACAAAGATCTGTGCTGAGGTAGATGGAGGGAGCAAACGTACTTCAGGAGGATTTGCAAAACTGAAGGAATGGTCTCACACTTGGCAGCTTGGTCTCAATGCCAAGAAGTGCAAAGGATGCATTGAGGAGGCATGAAACCAGGACACAATTACTGGCTGGTGGGTGTCCCATTGACAAAATCCAAGTATGAGAAGAATCTGAGAGTGTTGGTAACCAGGAGATGAACCACTCTGCTCAGTGCAGGAAGGCAGCAGCGAAGGCAAATAGGATGCTAGGTTGCATAGCAAGGGGATTACTTCCAGGAGTGGGATGTCATCTTGCCCTGTACAGTTCCCTGGTGAGACTGCACCTAGAGTACTGCATGCAATTCCTGGCACCCCTACTTGAAAAGGGACATCAAACTACTGGTGGGGGTACAGCACAGGGCAACAAAGTGATCCTGGTGTTGGGGACAGACCATGAGGAGAGACTGGAGAGCTTAATATGTATACCCTGGAGGAAGAAGGAGAGAGGGGTATGATTGAAACCTTCAAGTACCTGAAGAGTTTGAACAGAGTAGACACCAGGTGCATGTTTAGTCTGAAGGGCAGAAGGAAACCATGGGACACTCTATGAAGTTGGAAGGGGCAGGTTCAAGAGGGAATGGAGGAGGCACTATTTCACAAAATGGTGGTGGCAGGGTGGACACTGTGCTGGAGGAAGCCATATCATTGCAGAGTGTTGGGGCCTTCAAGAGGAGGTTGAACAGATTCAAAGGGAGAGTTCAAACCAGGAGGGGGCACGAGATGGGGAGGGCATATGAGGGAGTTGGGGCCTGCAGTCTAATGGACTGAAATGCTACACACTCAAGCAGACTAGATAGACCGAATGGCCTGTATCTGCTGGCAATTTTGTATGATCCTATGTTCGTATTATAATGTGCAGAAGTTTTCATGGAGAAGTGTGATAGAGCATGTAAAACAATCAGCTCAAAATGAATATCCAGTAATCTTTATTACAGCCATCTAATTGTAATGAAATGTGCTGAAAACTGATACAGTGCTTCAGAGTTTCAATATGTTTTTATTGTTACAGATGTACAAAACACAGAATGGAAACAATGTTTCAAGCTCAGTTTGCATAATGTAGAACACTGCAGGAATAAAATGTTTAATACTGTAAAATAAGGTGTGCCCTAGTAATGGATGGAGACATTAATTTTCTAATATCTATCAGAGATATAACCAGAAAATATAATAGAAGCAATGCACTGTCTATATGTCTGTAGTAGGTTCTGCCCACATTTTTGTAAGGGTGTTAATTGTTTCCCAGTATTATTGGTGTATTTTTTCAGTGTCCAAATGTAACAGAGTGAATATATTCTGGTCTTAGCAGCATCCAGCACTTATTTTGTATGTTGTTTAATTTTCATTTTTTTTGTGGTATCCCTAACATCATTATTTTTAGCACAATAAAGACAAAGGAAGGGTTCAGGAGAAATGTAACAAAACATAATATCTAGACACAGTGCAGCATATTTTGCTCATTAGTGCTGTATTTTCCCATTATTTTCAGTGATATAAATTGCAGGAAATTGGATATTTGTTTCTAAAGAGGTAATAATGGTTGTTTATGACATCACAGTTACTCCCATGGCAACAGACTGTGATGTTTTGGCAGAGATTATGAGTTGAAGTGGAAGTAAGCTATAGAGACAAATGAAATATGAGGTGTAAAGATCATGTATGCATGCAAATGTTTCAGTAATAAATAATGTGCAGGAGAAATCTATAATATATATGAAAAGGAAGCTGAAATTAACTTAATTATTATTTATTTCAAAGTTTTCTTGAAGGGTACTCAGCTCTGTAATATTGAATTTCTGAGTATCAGGATCAGCAGCATTTGCTATCTGTTTCTTTGTATTTGTCTCCACTTATGTTGTTCCCTATTGCTCTCCACACATCAGCATTATTTATCAAAATTTTGCTTTAATTCATTGATCTCTATTTATAATGACCGCCAGGGCTGCAACTTCAGTCTGACTCTCTCATTTGCAGTGTTTGGAACTGTACCATATGCAGCTTCAGGTACATGAAAGAAACAAGTAAGTAGTATGTTAAAGGGACACTGTCAACCCCTTAGGCCTCAAAGTGTCCCTAGTATAAAAAACACATTTTATGATTGCCAACATTCTGTAAAGATTGTTGATGTAGCTGATAGTTTGATTCTGACTCTTATTTTCTTTAAAAAGTAAAAACAGACTGCCCAACATACTGGTGTTATCACACCAAACCAGGTTTGTTTACATTCCCTGATCAACTCAAATGCATCTTTCCTGGACTTGGGAACATCCACAAAACAGTCTAGCCCCTCATAATGCAGTGGTAGTTTAGAGGCTACTGCCTTATTAGTGACTGCAGTGTTTGGGTATGTTTCTAATGCTCAGGAAGTATGCAGTAAGAACAGAACCAAGAATGTAAACAAAACAAGGTTGTTTATAAATACATTGCCATGCATTTCAGTTCTACTAAGCAAGGAGACAGACAAAACAAACAGCAACATCAGTGAATTTTAGAGAGGGTAAGCAATTATAAAATGTGAGTTTCAACTAGAAATAATATGATGAAAAACAGGTTGACAGTGTCCCTTTAAAGTGATTAGCAGCACAGGAGGATTGGGCAAAACAGCGCAGCACTGCGTTCCAATCTCATGCCAGTGCCACCAGCCAAGAGGAGGACAATGTCTTGCACTAAGGGATGCAGTACAGTGTAGTGGGCAATTGTACTGAGTTGAAAATATGGAGACTTGGATTGTCTCATATTAAGTTCCAATTGCAAACATTGTGACCTTAAGCAAGTCACTTAACTTCCTTGTGATTTCAGATTGCAAAGGGAAACAAGATCTGAGGTAGTGTGACAGACCTTTTGAAATGTTCCTCCTCATTTTAATAAGTTATGGACCCTGAAACTTTGTGATACAGGGGACAGAATCAATACATTGATTTACCTTACATGGCAGCAAATATGTTTGAGAAATGGCAGCGTAACTAGGGATGGCAAGCTAGTTATGGTAGGGAAGATTATTTTAATCATGGGCACAGTACTTGGTGCACAGTGAAAGTTGATGATAAAGTAATTTTTAAGTTTGGGAGGTTACAGTTGATGTAAGTGGATGTTGCAAATCTCAGTGCTTAATGAGTAAATATTGTAATGCTTATAATTGTTATCCTTAGGTATGCTTGTTTCTGTGATGGAAACAAAAATACACGTCATGCATGAGAATACTGCCTATCTGGAAAAAGGTTTATGTCTCTGATACTGCTCTCTCTGGCTGTTTGTTTCAGTGCAAGAAAGGTGTGGCATTGGACAATGCCTGTAAGTTATCAAGAGAACAAGCTATCAAGGGATTATAATATGACTTCTTGTATGTGTCATAGAAAATACAACTGCCCTTTATCCAGCAATTTTGTAAATCCTGCCCTTTGTACAATACAAGTAAAGTATAGATAGAAGTAAAACCATTATAACACTGTGAATAAAGGAATAATGCCTAACAGGGTGGATGTTATGCTGGGATAACATTCTGCCTCAAGTGGTTGGGACCGAGACTACCAGCCGAGGACGTCCAACACCCAAGAAGGGTTTTGCATGTAATGAATTGAGAAGTAATGAATTGTTATAAAAGCAGGAATTAGAAGAAACACCCTTTGCACTTTATGATGCAGGTTATTTTTACTGTCAGCTCACAAATGTACCTTTAGAAACATAGAAACATAGAAGTTAATTACAAATAAGGACCACAAGGCCTATCCAGTCTGACCATTTCTTTTCTACCTTATGAATGTGGCATTGGCCTTTGCTCTGTCCATGGAATATCTAGTCATACTCATCTGTATTTCTCCCTTATGCCTATCCCATACCTTTTGAAACCCTGCACTGTATTCATATCCACCACTTCCTGAGGTAGGCCGTCTCTATGCATCCACCACCCTTTCTGTGAAAAGAACTTCCTCACATTACCCCTTAATCAGCCTCCTCTAATCTCATGCTGTGTCCACTTCTCCTGCTATTTTTCTTATATTGAAACATATTAGACTCTTTCACCTTGTTAATGCCCTTAAGGTGTTTGAATGTTTCAATCTTATCACCTTTCTCCCTCTTTTGCTCTAGGGTATACATATTGAGCTCAGTTAATCTGTCCAAATATGTTTTCTGATGCAGTCCCTGCATCATTTTGGTTGTCCTTCTCTGGACTGCCTCAATTTGGTTAATGTCCTTGTGAAGATGTGGCCTCCAGTACTGCATGCAGTACTCAAGATGGGGCCTAACCAGTGTCTCTTGAGGAGGGATTATTACCTCCCTCTTCTGACTTGTTATACCCTAATAATACACCACAACATCCCACCAGCCTTATCTACTGCTTTAGAGGTCTGCTTGATGATTTCAGGTCATCGGTGATGATGACGCCCAAATCTCTTTCTTCCCTGTGACTGCCAGCAACTCCTCCCACCCTATAGATGGCTTCAGGGTTTCTCTTCCCTATGTGCATTATCTTGCACTTCTTTGTGTTAAATCCCATGTGCCACTCTTCTGACCATTTTGCTAGTTTATCTAGATCTCTTCTCATTCTGCCCACCCCATCTGGATCACCTACTCTGTTGTAGATCTTGGTGTCATCTGCAAACAGACAACTTAACCTGCAGCCCATCTGCAATGTCACTGATGAAGATATTGAAGAAGACTGGCCCCAGGACTAAGCCCTGAGGTACCCCACTTGTGACTTGCATCTCTTCTGACTATATCATTTACCACCACTCTCTGTTTTCTGCCCATCAACCAGTTTGCCACCCAGTTGACCAACGTCTGACCCACCCCGAGCCTACCCAGCTTATTAATCATTCTTCTATGTGGAACAGTATCGAAAGCTTTGCTGAAGTCAAGGTAGGTGACATCAACTGCTCCCCTTGGTCCACCACTCTGTTTACCCAGTCAAAGAAATCAATGAGATTAGTTGACAGGACCTTCCTTTGTAAACCCATGCTATATTGGATCCTGTGCTCTATGGATTCCATGTGTTGCACTATCCTTTCCTTAATGGTGGCTCCATAATCTTGCCCACTACTGAGGTAAGGCTGATGGTTCTGTTGTTCCCTGCCTCCTCCCTACTACCACTGTTCTGGAATGGGAACACATGAGCCTTCTCCAGTCTTCTGGGACCTCTCCTGTGCTCAGAGACTCATTAAACAGTTCTGATAATGGTTCTGCTAGTTCCACCCTTAGCTCCTTTAGTACCCTGGGATGTATGCCATCAGGTCCCATTGCCTTATCCACCCTGAGCTTATCGAGCTCTTGTAGGTCCCTTTCTTTGTGAAGGGACTAATGCACACCTCCCTCCCTCCCCACATGTTCATGGTGTTGAGCTGTGGGCCCTGCCTACCTTCTTCAGTAAATAGTGAGCAGAAGTATCTATTTAAGATAAATGCTTTTACATGGTCCTCCTCCTCACATGCTCGTTTATCCCTTTGATCTGAGCAATACCCTCTGGACTTTCTCCTTTCACTTATGCATCTATAGAAAGTCTTGTACCCTTCTTTACTGTTCATGCTAGTGTTTTCTCAGTTTTTGCCTTTGCCTGCCTTACTACATAGATACATAGATATAGACAGTGTCGGCAGATAAGGGCCTATGGCCCACCCAGTCTGCCCATTTGAGCTTGTAAGTTCAGTTTGTTTTCCTAGAAGTCTGTTGCCCCTTACCCTGACCTCCAGAATTCTTTATATCTATCCCATGCATTCTTAAATCCTGGATTGTTTCAGCCCCCACCACTTCCTCTGGCAGGGTGTTCCACTTGTCCACCACCCGTTCTGTGAAGAAATTCTTTCTCATGTTTCCTCTGAATCATCCTCCCTCCAACTTCATCCCATGCCCTCTAGTCCTGGAACATCTTTTTCACTTAAAAATAGTGTTTTCCTGCACCCTGTTCCTCCCTGTAAGATACTTGTATGTCTCTATCATATCCCTGTCTCCCTCCTCTCCTCCAGGGAGTACATGTTCAGTTCCTTCAACCTGTCTTCATAGGACTTGTGATGCAATCCATGCACCATCTTTGTTGCCCTCCTCTGAACCTTCTCTACCCTGTCTATGTCCTTATGTAGGTATGGTCTCCAGAACTGTACACTGTACCAGGTGGGGCCTCACTAGTGTCTTGTATGGCGGATTATGACCTCCCTTTCCTGCTGGTGATGCCCCTGCCTATACATCCAAGCATCCTATTTGCTTTCCTGCTGCCTTATCACACTGTTTCCCTACCTTGAGGTCATCAGAGATGATAACCCCAAGATCCCTTTCCTGCTTGGTGCATGCTATATCCTCACCCCCAACTGATATATTGTGCCAGGGTTTTTGTGCCCCATATGCATTATCTTGCACTTCTTTGCATTGAATCTCAACTGCCAAACCCCTGACCATTCTTCAAGTTTCTGCAGGTCGCTTCTCATTCTGTCTACACCCTCTGGTGTGTCTACTCTGTTACAGAGCTTTGTGTATCAGCGAACAGTGAAATTCTGCCTTCTAGGTCCTGGCAGAATGTCACTGATGAAGATGTTGAATAGGACCGGTCCCAGCACTGATCCCTGTGGTACCCACTGGTCACTCTTCCCTCTGTGGAGTGACAGTCATTTACCACCACCCTCTGTGTCCTGCCACCCAGCCAGTTACCCACCCACCACACTACTGTCCTGCCCACACCCATATTCCCCAGTTTGTGTAATAGTCTTCTATGTGGCACAGTGTCAAAGGCCTTGCTGAAGTCCAGATAGGCCATGTCCACCGCCTCCCCTGATCCACCTCCCTAGTCACCCAGTCAAAAATTCAACGAGGTTGGTCTGACATGACCTCCCCTGGTGAAACCATGCTGCCTTGGGTCCTGTAGTCCATTGACAACCAGATGTTCTACCAATCTCTTTCAGTAGTGCTTCCATGATCTTCCCACTACCGAGGTGAGGCTGACTGGTCTGTAGTTCCTGCTTCCTCTTTGTTCCCACTTTTGTATAAGGGGACTACATCTGCTGTCCTCCAGTCTTTGGGTACCTCCCTGTTTCCAGTGATCGGCTAAACAGGATAGCCAGAGGTTCAGCCACCACCTCTCTTAGTCTTTAAGGACCCTGGGTGCACCCCATCTGGTCCCATTACTTTATCAACTCTTATTACTTCCAGTTCCTTCAGGACCCTTTCTCGTGTAAAGGGACTTGTGTCCATTTCTGCACCATTCTCACCCCTTGTACTCCCTTCAGACCCATTACCCTCCTCTTCCTCAGTAAAGACTGAGCAGAAATACCTGTTCAATATGTCAGCTTTACTGTTGTCATCCTCCACGTGGCCGCCATCCTCCCCTTCAGTCTCACTATCCCTCCCTTTGTCTTTCTTTTTCACTTATGTACCTGTAAAGGTTTTGTCCCTCTACCCACTGATTTTGCAATGTGCTCTTCTGTCTGAGCTTTGGCTTCCTTACTGACCTCCTGCCTCCCTTTGCTTCTCCTGGTACTTCTCCCTATCCCCTTCTGCCTGTGTCTTTTGTATTCCCTGAATGCAATCTTTTTGGCTTTACTTTCTTTGCTTCCTCTTTGGAAAACCATAATGGTCTCTTCCTTTTCCTCTTGCTAACCTGCTTAATGCATAATTCTGTTGTTCTTGTAATTCCCATTTTAAATACTGCCCACTGTTCCTCAACCCTGATTCCTGTCCCATTCCCTTAATGCCTCTTTCAAGTATCTCCCCATTTTCCCAAAGTCTGCCCCTAAAATACAGGATACGTGTTTTTGTGTGGTTTGGTTCTGCTCTTTCTGTGATTTCAAACCACAATGACTGGTGGTCACTGTTTCCCAGGTACTCCGCCACTGTTACCCCATCACACTGTCCCTGTTTGTGAGCACAAGGTCCAGTATTGCCTTCTGCCGAGTTGGTTCCATGACCAGTTGCTTGAGAAGGCACCTGAAGGAGTCCAGGATAAATCTGCTCTAGTTGATGCTGCTGCTGGGATGCTCCAGTCCACGCCTGGAATATTGAAGTCTCCAACCAGTACTACCTCACTCCTTGTCTGCCATCCTTTGGATGGCTAGCATCAGCTCCCTATCTGTTTCTTCCTCCGGCTGGTGGTCTATAGACCACACCTGTGGATGGCTGTCCCCATTTTCTTTCCAGCTTAACCCACAGTATCTCTCCCCATTTTGTTCCTCCTGGATCTCTGTGGCCCTTATGTCATTTTTCACATACAGTGCCACTCCTCTTCCCTTCCTGCCTGCTCTGTCTCTTCTGAATATGTTGAAGTTTGGTATGCATCCCTATCTTCATCCTGCTGCATTCCTTTTATTTCCGGAAGGCCAGGCTTTTGGCTCTGACCTTTTCTGCTACTGTGTTTGAGAACCAAAATGGTTTTTTTCTTCTTTTGCACTTCCTTTTCTCACTAACACACTGGATGTTGCTTCAAGTATTGCATCTTTAATGCTTGCCCACTTTGCCTGTACCCTCACCTGTATTTCTTTTTCCCAGGGCTAGCTTAACTCTGTTGACCATCTTGTCAAAGTCAGCTCATCTGAAGTCCTATATTTTTGCCTTGGAATGGGATTATTTTGTTCTAGTGGTCAAATTGAACCATACAATGTGATGGTCACTGGCACCCAGGTGACCTTCTACCTTTAGATCTGTGATCCTTTCCCTGTTAGTCAGTACTAGATTTAGGATAGCCCTGTATCTTGTGGATTTTTGTACCAGTTGTTTGAGGCCCTCCCGCAGAGAATCCACCATGTGTCTAGTTCTGGTAGATGTCCCTGCTGGTGTTGACCAATCTGTATCTGGCATGTTGAAGTCTCCCATTATCAGAACCTCCCTTTAGCTGTCATGTTTTGTATATCTTCTAACAGTAACATGCATATGTCCTGCCCCTGGTCTGGAGGCCTGTACACAACCCCAGTTCATATGGCTGTCCATTTCCTGTATCCAGGGTGACCCACAGTTCTTCTGGCTCCTTATGTGTATTCTGAATTTCTGTAGCTTTGATATTTTCATTGACATAAAGGGCTACTCCACCCCTACTTTTACACCTCTGTCTCTTCTGAACAGCACATAGCCAGGTACTGAAGTCTCCCAAGTGTGGTTACTGGTAAACCATGTCTCACTAATGGCTACTGTATCCAGTTTAGCTTCAGTCATTATTGCCTGCAGGTCTGGGATCTTGTTTCCCAGTCTGCAGTGTTGATGTACATGATTTTCCATTGGCCAGATTTCAGTGTGTTAGTTGTTGTGTGAGGACCAGCATTTTCCTGTGCATCATATGGGAAGCTGGACTTTTCTTTACCTGTTGATGTACATGAACTACAAACATGCTGAACTCCTGTTTGACCACTAGCTGAGGGGAGGTGTGTTCTTCCCATTCGATGTATGGGTGCTGCACTCCTCTCCCACTGCTAGTTTAAATAGTCTGCTAAGATGTCAAATTGCTGCTCCAATGCACTGACTCCTCCTTAGTCAGATGCAGTCCATCAAATTTAAAGAACTTTCACCCCCAAAACTGTTGCCAGTTCCCTACAAATTTGTGTCCTTTTCTTGGCACCAGCCCTTGAGCCACGTATTTAGCTCCCTATCTCCCCTTCTCTGACCTTCTGTGCATCTGTCCCCTCTCCCAGACTGGTAGAATCTCAGAGAAGGAGATGCCAGATAAAATGGATGATAGTTTGTCACCCAGCCTGGTCAGATGTTCCTTGGTCTCCACAACTGACCAGTTGGTGAGATTGTTAGTCCCTATGTGTACAAGGACGTCAATGTTTTCTCCTGCTTCCTGAACAATTTTAGCAATGCGATGAGTGTCTCTTCATGCTAATGTACCTGGGAGACATCTGACCATTACCCTGGCTGGAGATATGTATCAACTCCTGAATCATGGCATCTCCTATAATCAGAAGATTTTTGGATTTCTTTTTGCTTTTTTGTTTTGGTTCCTGTTTTGGGTGAGTTTTGTTGTGCTAGCTCCTGTGCTGCAGTGTCCTGCTCTGCAGTATCCTCTGTCCTTTGTTTGATTTCAGAGACAGAGGCAGATACCTGTTCATATTTTTATATGGTTTGTGGAGGTGATATGTTGGTGAGCACCGGTGATGGGGCACCAATTTGTCCCTCCTAACCACCTGCCAACCTTCTGGACCAACTACCCTCTGTGGTCAAAGTGCTCTGTTGGATGTTGGGGAATTGGAGGCAGTATTGCAGTGGTCTAAGGCTCTGAGCTGCAAATCTGGTGACATCCAGCAGACCAGACCTGGGTTTGAATCCCACAGCTTCCACTTCATACTGTGTGACCCTGAGCACGTCACTTAACCTCCTTGTGCTCCCAGGTCACTCCTGTAAAAATCTTTCAGCTTAGTGTGTTATACCTGGTTAAACAACTAAATAAAAAAAAAGAAATGGCAGGTGGCTCTTATAATATATTTCCTCTTGAATATGCAATTTGAGGTGAGCAATCTCTGCCCATGCTGCCTGGAGCTGAGCCCTTAGATCTCTAATGGCTCAGCATGTAGACAGTGTCCTAAATCTTGTAAAACTGCCCTTCTGAAAGTGTTCTGCAGTACCTGCAGTTAATGATATCCATTCCAGGTAAGTTGCTGGGTTTATAACCTGGTCAGAGTAATTAGAAGGAAGAAAATGAAAGCAAAAGTTTGATTTGTGTTTTGTTTGTTTGTTTTTGTATAACTTGTTATAACAAGTTAAATTACTAGTGCCCCTGTAAATCAGGCACTGTGTGGATACCTCTGATCCGCCCCTTCCTGCCTTGCTACAGAAAATGTCATGAATGTGCTACCCTATAAAAGGAGTGTATTGTGGAGTGGTTGGGGTTGGGGTGGGTGGCTGGGTCCTTCCTGCCAAAAGAAGAACCATGGACAAAGAAACAAGGAGGTAAGAGCAGAAACAATCAGCCAGCACAAATGCAGTAGCCCTGAAAGCTTATCTTAAATATCGATAAAATTGAAAACCTATAAATCACCACCTATAATAATTTCACAGAAGATATACCCTGTCAGAAACACTTTGCTACAGAGAAAAATAAAGTAGTGACAGAAGATACAGAAGATATACCTTGCAAAAGACAATCTGAATCAGAAGATTACAGCAGTAATCTGTTAGCGCACACCCTGTGATAATGCAGCAGAAGGTATACCCAGCAAAAACAATTTGAATCAGAGAAAATAAAGCAATACAATTTTAGCAACAAACAGTAACAGTCCCTGTGAGTACAAAATAAAAATAACAACACACAGTAAATCTGCTCTAGCCAAAAGAAGCCTTAATCCTTGTTCTTGCTCTGGTAAGGTTTTTGCTCTGTCTTTCAAGCAACCTTGAAGAAAAGTCCTCAGGTGAAGCTAGATGCCTTGGCCAGAAAACCTAGTCTTCCACCTACCTGCCCAAGTGATTTACTGTAGATGCCTGTTGAACATCCCAGTGCATAATAAGTAACTATTATATTGATTATTATTAGTAGGCTCAATTATGTATTTTGTTTGGAAAGAAAAATTGAGGTAGCTAGGGTGTTCAATGTATTTGTAGGATGAAGAAAAGTCCAAGCATGTGAACAGTACGTGGTACACAGTGTTACTTGTTAATATGGAATTTCATCTAATATGGTACCTTTATATTGAAGTAAAGCAGTAGTACATGTTAGGTTTATTGGGTTATCATTCATAATGTGCTCTGGTGGGTTATACAGCTAATCATCTGATTCTGAAAACTCGTCTGTCACAATATCTGAAGATGTCATTGGAAAGAAGAAAATACTGAGTTTATGATTTCAAATTGATTATATTATTTTTATGATTCCAACTGCAAAGACTCTGCCTAGCATGAGATGACAAATATTAGAGCTAGTGAGACCTACAGGAAATTGAGATGATGTTCTGTAAATAAGGCAAGGTTGCAAGTAAATGAAGCATTTCCTATCAGAAAACATTCAGTGCTCTGTAACCCTGAGTAACAGGATGTTATATTAAGTAAGTAAGGTTCATACTAAGATGATAAGTGAGCAAGGAAGCTAGACAGCTTATAAAGGCTAACATGCTAACCAAGTTTAATAATAGGTTAAATGTTTAGGGATAATAAATAATTATCCAATCTAGCTTTAAAAGTTTCTTTATTCTTACTTATTATCACATTTAGTGGCAACTTATTCCAAGGTTTAATCACTCTTATGGTATAGAAATATTTCCTTTTGATGGAATTAAAAGATTTACATGACAAAGGGTAATTAGTATGTTGTAATACATGGAATGGCTCAGTGCATGTCATATTTTAGTTGAACAGGTGAAAGCAGGCTTAGTTTATTTTGTGTGTGCAATGAATAAGGTTTTGTAAGAAGGATTGGTAAGTAAGTTCTAATGCTGAGAGATGCTATACACATGAATATGAATAAAATAAGATATCAAAAATGTGCAGCACATTTTGTAGTGTGCTGCATATGTAGTTTTAGAAATCAGTAATCAGAGGATGCATTTCAATGAATCATATGACTCATATGTTTGATTCATATAGATAATGAATGAGATCCATCTGTGAAACGTGCATTACAACTATAGTGGCATAATGTAAAATCCCCACAAAAAATAAAACTGGAAAAAAAGTGCATGACTGCAAATGACAAATTTTATAGCCTCAAGAAACACTGTGAGTCATATAATATCATTACGTTGGAACAATGTTTAGATTTTAGCAGTAGGAAACTAATAATTCTGTTGAAAAAGGAATAAGAAAATCTTAATATTGTAATACCATGTCTCTTATGTATAGATAAGATCAAATAGCTGAGATAGAAAATCTAAAAACAAGATGGCGGACCTCGCCATCAAAAAATTCTTGGGGACAAAAATTCTTGAACCATGAGGCTGAAATTCTTTGACCTCCAGGTGGGACAAGATGGCCAGAACCCCATTCTTTGTTTGCAAAACATACACATAAATGTTACCAATGACTCATAATGAGAACTTAAAAGTGGCATAACTTTTGAATGCCTTAATATTTTTCACCAAAAGAAAATCGACATGTTCAGCCACCAAAGCTCTTTCTAATGAACCATCTCAGAGAGCAGCACACCACACAACAGCCACTCAGGACCACATACAGAATCCCAAAAGCTGCCTCCAAAATGGATAATTTTGCATTTTTCAGAGTTTTTGTTCACAAAGACTGTAAGTCCAACCAAAAGAAAATGTGGCAAATTAAGAGATATACCATGCCCCACTGCACATACCAAATTTCAGGCAAATCTGTTGAACAGGTCCAAAGTTATTAATGCTCAATATTTTGACTTTAACATAGAAATGACATCTCAAGTTTAAATATAGTGGTGCGACTGCACCACTATTATATATATATATATATATATATATATATATATACACATATATATTTATATAAAATATTCTGTGTTAAGGTTGAAATCCCCTTGGACCCCTGCCCCACACCCCCAACTGGCATTGGGTGTGGTTGGGGTTGCCAGCCCTAACTGTCACCCCATGAGATGTGTGAAGAAGCAGAGGTATAGGAGAATGGGGTGAGAGTTAGGACCGACAACCCAATACGCACCCCAATGCCAGTTGGGGTGTGGGCAGGGGTCCAAGGGGGCTTTCAACCCTAACACCGAATTTCTACTTTTGTCACTGTGGAACAACACTAACTAAGGCATTAAACTAAGTTTTTCCTCTAATTTCCCTTCTTTTGAGAAGGATAATGAGAAATAGTCAATGTAATACGTGGCCGAGGGAGTGCAGGGGCCTCCATACATATTGTCTTGTCACATAGTAACATGGTGCCCATAAGCATAAATGGTAATGCACATGGTGATGCAAGCGAAACAGAAAGATAAACAGTACTGTAGACACAAATGGTTAAAATAATGCACATGCAAGCACAACAGAAAACACGGTAACACACATGGTGCTGTAGATGGGAACAGTAAGTGAAACGTTCTGGAACCGCAAGCAGAAGTGGAAGGGTAACAGTAATGTAAGTGCACATGCTGGTTTTCAACAAAAGCTGCATAGAGAAGACAGTGAGTACAAAGAATGTATGCATAATAATGGGTCTCGGAGCAGAAAATGAGGAGTTGGAAAAATAAATTACTTATATCTCAGGAACTATACGACATAGAAAAAAAATAAAAGTAATATGATTTATGACTTTCCTGACAAGTTTTGCATAGCCCCCATTACAGGGATAAGCATTTTTCTGCCAAAAGTCCATATCTACTTTGTTTCCAAGATAATGGGCCCTGAAATGCTGTAATGTTATCCTATGGGGAAAAAGAGAAGTTCGAGTGCCATAACTTTGGCTCCCTGTAATATTTTTTCACCAAACCACTAAAAGGCACATCTGGGGAGGTTAGCTTTCTCTCTCCAAATTGCAGCTCAAAAGACTAAACCGTTATTTTGTGGCAGGGCAGCAAAGGATTGCTGTAATGTGGCTGACACCGTAATGTTATCCTTTGGGAAAAGTGTCAAATTTGGAGTGCTGTAACTTACAGCCCTGTAATATTTTCAACAAAACACTGAAAGGCACATCTGTGAGATGTTGGCTGCATTCCTCTAAATTTCAGCCCAAAAGACCAAACCGTTCTTCTGCATCAGGGTGGCAAAATTGCTGTCATTTTCCACAGCCTGGAAAAGTACTGTCGAACTTTGCAAAACTTTTGAAATTCATGCGACAGTGTCGCAAATGTGAAAGTACTTTGCGAAAGTACTTTTTCCAGAAATTTGACAAATATATTTCTGGGTGTTTTACCCCAAAATAAAGACATGCCTAGCATCCTCAGGGTCTGACTAGGTGAATAAAAAAGAATTTGGTTGCTAGAGGGTCCCAAATTTAAATGGCAAACATTTTCTGATGACCAGCTGAAAAGAAAATGGCAGATTTGCTACAGTAAATGGGCCATTTGTGAAAGTAAAACTGCATTTGCGACACTGTCAAACCTTTTGTTAACTTTTCCCATTAACTTATAATGGGAAATTGTTTTTGAATAACTTTGAACCGCTTAATATTTTTACTTAAATCTTGATAAGGCACATTGGGGATCCCAGCCGCATGGTCCCTGAAGATTTCAGACTGGTCGCAAAACCGTGTGACCTGTAGAGATGAGCAAAGAATTCTAAAAACATAAACGCATGCATGATCATGCTTAATAACTCCACAGCAGTATATACGAACAGTACAAAAGTTGGCATATCTCAAGATGTATGGTTCTTGATTGTGTATTCCAAATTTTAGGCAAGTCCGTTGAACAGTTGCAAAGTTATTAAGGTGCAAAACTTTAGGTTTAACATATAAATGGCTCCTCAACCCTAACTATGGTAACACTACCATGCTACCATAATATATATATCTCCCAAATGTGAAATACATGAGCAGTTAAGCACTGCATTTAGAATTCTGCTTTCCATTTCAAACAGTATTACAGGTCTGGAATATGACACCTCTGTCTTCCCAATATGCAAATTCAAGTGTTAACAGCATGTCAGGTGTGGTGATTAAAGGCACGTTGTACACATCAATACTTTGCCTAGATGATTATATATATATATATATATATATATATATATATATATATATAAAATAGTGCACGGTAGTGCCACTAGTTAGATTGAGGAGCCATTTACATGTTAAACCCAAAATTTTGCACCTTAATAATTTTGCAACCGTTCAACAGATTTGCCTGACATTTGAATACACGATCAAGACCCAAACACCTTGGGATCTGCCAAGTTTGTACCAGTCGCATATACGGCTGCAGAGTTATTAAGCATGATCTGCATGCGTGTTTACGCTTTCTGGAATTTTACTGTCACACGCACAGGTCGCACAGTTTGCGCCGACTAGTCCAAAATCTTCAGGGAACATGCAGCCAGGGTCCCTGATGTGCCTTTTGAAGATTTTGTGAAAAATATTAAATGGTTCAAAAAGTTATTCAAAACAAGTTCCCATTATAAGTCAATGGGAAAAGTTAAAAGTTTGACAGTGTCACAAATGCAGTTTTTACTTTCGCAATGGCCCTTTTACTGTCGCAAATCTGCCATTTTGTTTTCAGTTAGAGATCAGAAAAATGCTTGGCACATCAATTTGGGACCTCTAGCAACCTAATTCTTTTTGTATTCACCTAGTCGGACCCTGAGGATGCTAGCCATGTCTTTATTTTGGGGTAAAACACCCCAGAGTATGTTTTCACATTTCTGAAAAAGTACTTTCGCAAAGTACTGAACGCACGACGCTGTCGAATGAATTTGCTAAAGCTTTCACAGACTGCGACAGTATTTTTCTAGGCTCTGGGAAAATGACAGCAATTATTTGGCACCCTGCTGCAAAAGAACGGTTTGGTGTTTTGGCCTGAAATTTGAGAGAACACAGCCGACATCTCACAGATGTGATTTTCAGTGTTTTGTTGAAAATATATTACATGGTGGCAAAGTTACGGCACTCCAAATTTGACTCTTTTTCCCATAGGATAACATTACGGGTCCGACACATTACAGGAATCCTTTGGCCCTGCTGTAAAATAACGGTTTGGTCTTTGGGCTGAAATTTGAGAGAACACAACCAACATCCCACAGATGTGCAATTTTGTGGTTTGAAGAAAAATATTACAGGGAGCCAAAGTTGTGGCACTCTGAACTTCTCTTTTTTCCCCATAGGATAACATTACGGCATTCGCCGTGTGTTTCAGGGCCCGTATCTCAGAAACGGTGCAGTAGACATGAACTTTTGTCAGAAAATGCTTAGCCCCTAATTGGGGCTAAGTACAAAATTAGCCAGGAAAGTCATAAATCATATGACTTTTAAATTTTTTCTACATTTTACAGTTCCTGAGATATAAGCAATTTAGTATTCCAACTCTTTATTTTCTGCTCTGAGAACCATTATTATGCATACATTCTTTGTACTCACTGTCTTTCTTTATGCAGCTTTTGGGGAAAACCAGCCTGTGCGCTTACATTACTGTTACCATTACTGTTTTTGCTTGTGGTTCTGTTCCTGCTTCACTTACTGCTCACTTCTACGCCACCATGCAGTACTCCTTTGCATTTCCATTTGTGCTTGCTTTTGCGTTGTTTTTAACATTTCTGTCTACACTACTGTTTCTCTTTCTGTTTCGCTGCATCACCATGTGCATTACTATTTGTGTTTGCGGGCACAATGTTACTATGTGACAAGAAATCATGTGGCAGGGAGCGCAGGGCCCAAAGGGCCCGGCTCTCCCACCGCTGCATTACATATCTACTATTTCTCTATCATTCTCAAAAGAAGGAATTAAGGCAAAATTTCATTTAATGCATTATTTAGGGTTGTTTCACACTGACAAAAGTGAGGAAATTCGATGTTAGGGTTGAAAGGACCTTAACACCCCCTGCCCACACCCCCAACTGGCATTGGGGTGCGCGTAGGGGTTGTCGGTCTTAACTCTCACCCCATTCTCCTACACCTATGCTTTTTACACATGTGATGGGGTGAGAGTTATAGCTGATAACCTTAATGCACCCCCAATTCGGTTGGGGGTGTGGCAGGGGCTAAGGGGTGTTTCAACCCTAACACCTAATTTACTCACTTTTTCGGTGTGAAACAACCCTAACTAATGCATTAAACTGAGTTTTTGCCTCTAATATATATATATATATATATATCTATATATATATATCTATAGGATACATGATGGGCACCAGTGGAATGTGGAATATTTTCACTCCTGCAGAGTGAGCCTGGATATTTCACAGTGTTGAAAGCATGAGTGAAATATACAGTGCTCACGCAGGCAGGAGTGAAATATTTTCATATTCCACGTATGTGTACATCATGTGTCCTATTTATACAATGGGGCCTCACTGTTGCAAATGTACAATTATGCAGCTTGCACGGGGTTAGCGTGGGTTTAGCTTATCTTTGCACAGCTTTGTGCTGGTTAGTTGAGGTTTCAGGGTGTAATAAATGCCATTTAATTTAACTCTGCTGACGCTATTAGGATTTATTTCACTGCAGTAAAATAACATGTTTTATTTCACTGGAATATGTCTTACCCCACTGTGTGTGTGTGTGTATATATATATATGTATATATATATATATATATATATATAAAATGGTGGCACGGTAGTGCTACCATAGTTAGGTAGGGTTGAGTAGCCCTTTTAAGGTTAAAGTGTGAAACTTGCACCTTGATAAGTTTGCAACTGTTCAACAGATTTGCTTGAAATTTGACAGGCCAGGAGGGTTACCATAGATCTTTGGATCTGCCAACTTTCATACTGGTCAGGTATATGGCTGTGGAGTTATTAACAACATTCATGTGCATATTGATGGTTTTGGTGCATTCTTTGCTCGCACCTGCAGTCACATGGTTTGCACGACCAGTCCAAAACTTCAGGGATTGTGCGTCCAGGGTTCCTGATGTGCCTTTTGAAGATTTCATAAACAAATATTAAATGGTTCAAACATTATTCAAAAAACAAGTTTCCATTATAAGTCAAAGGAAAGTTAACAAAAGTTTGGCACTTTTGCAAATGCACTTTTAAGTGTCGCGAATGGCCCTAGTAGTGTCATGACTCAGCCATTTTCTTTTCAGTTACTGATCACAGAAATGCTTGCCATTTAAAATTGGGACCATCTAGGGACATAATTCTTTCTGTGTTTACCTATTCGAGCTCTAAGAATGCTAGCTATGTCTTTATTTTGGGGTTAAACACCCCAGAAATATGTTTTCAAAGTTCTGGAAAAGTAGTGTTGCAAAGTGGTGTTGCACGACCACACTTTTGCAAATTTTGCAAAAGCTTTCACAAATCACGACACTACTTTAACAGACTATGGCTAAAATGACAGGAGTTCTTTGCCACCCTGCTGCAAAATAACGTTTTGGTCTTTTGAGCTGAAATTTGAGGGAAGGCAGTCAACGTCTCTCAGATGTGCCTTTGGTGTTTTGATGACAAAATATTGCATGAATGCCAAGTTACAGTGCTCTGAATTTGACATTTTTTCCCATAGACTAACATGGTGGCATTTCGCTTTTCGTGCTCATGTCTTGGAAACGGTGCGAGATACGGAATTTCGTTGTGACCATAAGTATGCTGTGAAAACCTAGCCAGAGCAGTCATGAATCATGTGAAATTTTAATTTTTTTCTACGCATGGTTGCTGAGATATTAGCATTTTAGTATTACAACTGCTCGTTTTCTGCTCCAAGGTCCATTATTATGCATACATTCTTTGGTTTCACTGTCTTTCTTAATGGAGCTTTTGGCAAAAATAGGTCTGTGCTCCACTTACTGTTACATGTAGGCTTTACACTTACATTTCCATGCCACTTTGCAAGCTGCCAGTGTACGCCACCGTGTGTGTAACCCTTTGCAATTACGTTTGCTTTTGCGTTACTGTTTTCTTTGGCATTATTGTTGCTGTTACCATTACCATTGCATTAATTTGTGGTACCCGTTACTGTGTGCATTACACTTTGCATTTCTGTCGCGCACTTGCATTTACGTTTCTGTTTCCTTTCCCATTACTGTTGCTGTTACAGTTATCATTTGCATTTACAATAGCAGTACCATAACCGTGCACTTACGGTTTGCTTTTCTGTACGCGCATACATTTGCCTTTCCATTTCTGTTTTCTTTGAAATTCCTTTGTTGTTACCATTATCATTAGTATTTGCAATTGCGTAACGTGACCATGCATGTTACACTTCATGCTTTCTGTACCCGCTATGCGTTTGCTTTTCTGTTTCTGTTCCTTTGGTATTATTGTTGCTATAACAGTTAACATTTGCATTCACAGCAGCAGTACCATGACCGTGGCATTACCAGTTGCATTTCTATATGTGTTTGCATCTCCATTTGTGTCTCTGTTCACTTTGGTGTCACTTTGCTTTCATTTCTTTTAACGTCTGCTTTACCATTTATGTTTGTGTCACCATGTGCATAACCGTTAGCACTTGTGTTTGCATTGCAGTAACCATTACTATGTCTTGAGATGATGATGTGGGGAGCGCGGGGTCCGAAGGGCCTGCACTCCCACCACTGCAATCCATTCACTTTTATAGTCCTCACTCTCAAAAGGAAATTCATGGCAAAAAAATCCATTTAATGCATCAGTGACAATAGTGAGGAAGTTATGTTAGGTTGAAAGCCCCCTTGCAACCCCCAGCCCGACCCCCAACCAGCATTGGGGTGTGCATTGGGGTCATTGGTCATAACTCTCACCCCATTCTACTATAATTCAACTTGTTTACACATGTGATGGGGTGAGAGTTAGAGCTGATGACCCCAACACACACCCCAATGCTGGTTGGGTGGAAGGGCTGAGGGTGCAAGGGGGCTTTCAACCCTAACACTGAATTTCCTACTTTTGTCACTGTGGAACAACCCTAACTGATGCATTAGATGGAGTTTTTGCATGATGACTATATATATATATATATATATATATATATATATATATATATATATATATATATTATAGTGGCACTGTAGTGCCACTGTAGTTTGGGTTGAGTACCCATTTAAGATTAAAGTGTGACATTTTGCAGCTTAATAACTTTGCAACTGTACAACAGATTTGCCTGAAATTTGGCAGACATAGAGCATAGCCATAGATATCTGGATCTGCCAAGTTCCGCAGTGGTCAGATATGTGGTTGTGGAACTACAAGGCACCATTCCATGTCACATTTATGCTTTTTGTGCATTCTTTGCTCGCACCTACAGGTCACATGGTTTGTGTGACTGGTCCAAAACCTTCAGGAAACAAGCAGCCATAGTCCCCGATGTGTCTTTTGAAGATTTCATGAAAAATATTAAACGGTTTAAAAGTTATTCAAAAACAAGTTTCCCATTATAGTCAATTGGAAAAGTTAAAATATTCAACAGCATCACAAATGCAGTTTTAGTGTCACAAATGACCCCTGTAGTGTTGTGAGTAAGCCATTTTTTCAGTCACTGGTCACAGAAATGCTGCTATTTAAATTTGGGACCTCTAGGGACACAATTATTTTTGTGCTCACCTAGTCGCTCAGTCTTTTTTGGGGCAGGGTTAATACCCCAGAAATATGTATTTCAAACTTTTGTAAACTGTAGTGTTGAACATTTGACACTTTCGTGATTTTTTTTCGAAAGTATTGTGATTTGAGACACTATGCCGAAATAACAAGATTCTTTGCCACCCTGCTGCAAAAGAATGATTTGTTTTTTGGGCTGACATTTGAAGGAAGAAAGCCAACGTCCCAGAGATGTGCCTTTTGGTGGCTTGGTGACCAACTATTAGAGGGCTGTAAAGTTATGCTACTCTGAAGTTTACAATTATTCCCATAGACTAACATTACGGCATATGCCGTGGCTTTCAGGGCCTGTGATTCTTGCACTAGGGGCTATGGCAAAACTAGCCAGGAAACTCATAAATCATATGAAATTTTAATTTTTTCTACATTGTACGGTTCCTGAGATATAAGCAATTTAGTATTCCAAGTGTTCATTTTCTGCTCCAAGGCCCATTTTTATGCATACATTCTTTGTATTCACTGTATTTTCTATGCAGCTTTTGGAGGAAAAATGTGTGTTTTTTAGTGGTTCAGATAGTGTTTTCACTTGTGTTTACGGTACTGTTTCTGTTAGCGTTACGTGTACACCACCATGTGTGTTACCCTTTGTGTTTTCATTTGAGATTGCATTCGCATTACTGTTACTCTTTGCATTTCCATTACTGCTTTTGTTTGTGTTTCATCTTGCATCTCTGTGCCCCTTTGTGTTTGCGTTTAATGCCCCCGACCAGGTAGTTGATCCTGAGTGCAGAAGCAGAGCCCAACTAAGGCCATGGACATCAAAGGTATACCTTGTAATGCCAGCTGCAAAGTAGTTGGGACACTTAGAGCTTGCATGACTTCAAGCAGGCAATGCTCCCCCCAGGCCAGGTACTGGATCCTGACTACAGAGACACAGCCCAATTAAGCTCATGGACATGATCGGTATATTTGTCTGATGTGAGCTACACCTTCTTTCAACACTGAGTAGTTGCATGCCTTCAGCCAGGCAATGGCTGCCTCCACCCTCCACATGACCAGGTACTGGATCCTGACTGCAGAGACACAGACCAGCTAAGGAGATGAACATCATCAGTATATGTCTCCGATGAGAGCTGCACAGTAGTTTGAGACTGAGGAGTTGCACTGCCTCAACCAGGCATTCCCCCACCAGGTACTGGATCCTGACTGCAGAGCCACAGCCCAAGTAAGGCCATGGACATCATTGGTATGCATCTGTGATGCCAGCTGCACAATAGTTTGGACACTGAGGAGTTGCACAGCCTCAACCAGGCAATGCCCCCAGACCAGGTGTTGATCCTGAGTGCAGAGCCACAGCCCAACAAAGCCCTTAGACATGATCATTATATGTGTCTGGTGCCATCTGCACACTAGTTAGGACATGGAAAACTTGCATGGCCTTAGCCAGGCAAGGCCCCTCCATGAGGTACTGGATCCTGAGTGCAGAGCCACAGCCCAAGTAAGCTCATGGACATGATTGGTATATTTGTCTGATGCTAGCTGCACTAGTTTCGATGTTGAGTAGTTGCATGCCCTCAGACAGGCAATGCCTGCCCTCCTGATCAGGCACTGGATCCTGAGTGCAGAGACATAGACCAACTAAGGCCATGGAGCTCATCATATGTCTCCAATGACAGCTGCACAGTAGTTTGGACACTGAGGACTTGCATGGACTCAGCCAGGCAATGGCCCCTCCCACCCACAAGGTACTGGATCCGAGTGCAGAGCCACAGCCTAATGAAGGCAATGTACATCATCGGTATACATCTCAGGTACCAGCTACACACTAGTTTCAACACTGAGTAGTTGCACGGCCTAAGCCAGGCAATGCCCCCTCACCAGGTACTGGATCCTGAGTGAAGAGCCACAGCCCAAGTAAGCTCATGGACATGATTGGTATACATGTCTGATGCCAGCTGCACTAGTTTTGATGTTGAGTAGTTGCATTCCTCAGACAGGCAATGTCCACACTCCTGACCAGGTACTGGATCCTAAGTGTAGAGACACAGACCAATTAAGGCCATGGATCTCATCAATATACATCTCCAATGACAGCTGCACAGTAGTTTGGACACTGAGAACTTGCATGGACTCAGCCAGGCAAGGCCCCCACCAGGTACTGGATCCTGACTGCAGAGCAACAGCCCAACTAAGATGAGCTGTTGCATGTGCAGTTCTGAACCATAGAAAACTAAAGCCATTGATATGAATGGTAGTGTATGTGATGACAGTTATGCACACTGTGCCGCTCTGCCAAGTTGTGTTAGCTCACACAGGCAATGTCCCTGTGTCCTGTGCATTAGGTTATCAGTTATTCTTCTTGCTGTAATAGATTTGTTTTACCTTCTGACTCAATTAGTATGACACTTTTGGTGTCAGAATCATGGCCTCTACAGCTTCAGCCCGGCTGGTACCACCTCTGCCTGAGTTGGGGAACAGCTAAGTGTTCTGTGCATGAATAATCAAACATTTTTACAGTGCTGTATACATCATCATGGATTTCAAGATATATCGATTTCATTTTTCTAATACTCTGTACAATTGATTTATTTTCATGTCTTTGTTGTTCTGTTACTTTCTGTATTCATGTGTACTACTGTGTATTTTGGCTACATTACTATGCTGAGGTCTCTTCACTGACACTTGACGAAACATAATTCAGAGAAAGATTTACATAGGCAACAACAACAACGAGACAGTCATCGTACTGTTAAAAACTCCCATGTTAAGAGGATGTACAGTGAAGGATCTATTGTTAACTTTTAGTATCACAGATTTGACACAAGTTCAGTGAGAAGTGCTTATTCTGATGCATGCACTTTTTAAAAGGTACAGACTCTACACATATAGTGCGTTATGCATGGTTGTCTGTTGCACAATTTTATTCTATGCAATGGCTGATACTACTACCAACTGTCACTGTACAGCATTCTTATTACTGGTATAGATATTGTGTTGAGTTGTTAATGTCTTCTATACTTACGACGCTGAAGGCGTTCTCAGTTTCAGGCTTCCCAGCTGTTTCTACATTTTGTATGGGTAGTACAAGGGGTGCCATTCTCCAATACCTCCATGTTTCTTCAGTGTGTAGAAATGTTGGCACACCAGTTTCCACTTCCTCTTGCATGTGAGTGCAGTTTTATTTTGATTCTAAAGCAATAACTCAAGTGAGCATTCATGCACCTCTGCATGGCATCCAGTTTTTATTAGTGCTGTGCATTAGTATGTGCTTGGCTTTTTGTTTGTGCCACCTCGACCGAGGCAACACATCTCCTAACTGACCGGATTCTCATTGTCTTTCTTGATCTGTTGAAATAAAAAGTGAGAAAGATAATAATAATTTAGTGTACCTTTATATGTATCATAAGAGGCCGGCTTCATTCACTTTAAACATTTGTTTTCAACTATATGTGGAAACATGTGCTTATAACCATTGTACAGGTCAGATAAAAGTTTATACAGATTATAGCACTCATGGTTCATTACATCAGATAGTCTATGGACTCCTGCACCCCCAATCACTGTGGCAACACAAACTGCATGTGTGTGTGCTATGAGTGTTATGTGTGCAACTTGTCTATTTTTTGACTAAGGTTTTGTGGTTCTTGAAAGAACCATTTGTTTACAGGTACACTGAAACACTCTGATATTTTAGTGCACTGTGAGGATTCCATCTCAAAGGTCTTCCAGGAAAAGCAATTGCCAGCATGTGAGAAGTGCACAGCATCTGGTAGATATAGCCAATCATTACAATACTTTAATTTCAGGGTGACATATGGTGTGCATCCCAGACATGTGCAGATAGCCAGAATCCTGTATGTTTACCTTTTCATGCCCTGTCAAGCAGATACATGTTCTGTTCTGCTTGCCAGACCTTATGCTCTGTAATATCTGAAAATATGATCTTACATGCAGGTAACATACTCATTATAGAAGCAAGGTCCAATTTTGCTTCTGCTACTAAATTACCCATTGTTTGGTGCCTAAATCATTGTCTCTGAGATGAATCAGCAGTATGCCTGGATGAGCTTGAGTGCTCAGTAGTCAGTGCATTGTTGGCATGAGATGCTCCCACCTCATGCCTCCTCTGCCAAACCACTTAACAGAGCAATTTGGAAGCTGCAGGTCTTGACCAAACTGACTTCTCTGTTCATATTCTGAAGCTAGTCATATTATGCTGCTGCCAACAAGCCCACGCAATGCATTTGCTGTTTTCTGCCATTCTAAGCTTTTAAACTGAGAATTGGACAGAGGGCTACCAAAAAAAAAATCAGTGTTTGTCCAGCTGTGTCTAGTCACTACTGAATATGAAAGTGAAATTTCCTCTCTGCTTCCATATTGCTTTGGTGGGCTGTCCCAAAACACAGGAAAAACTAAATAATTGGCTAATGCTGTGTCATGGTTAACCAATACAGTGGATACATACATTACGCCTACACTGAATGGGTGCAGGTCCTGTCAAGCAGAAAGTTGCAAGGTTTCTAGGTGGGAAAATACTTAATTTTGATAGGCTAGTTCGAACAGTCACAAGTAAACAGCTAGCTATTATTGGTTGCCTCTTGTTTTATGATACACATGTTCCTGCTTTCTGCCTCCATTTGCAGCTTTATCTGTGCTAGTAAGTACTCACTGACACTCTGACTTTAAACAGTTATGACTTCTTTGCACAGCATAACAGGTTATATATATATATATGTGTGTATATATATATATATATATATATATATATATATATATATATATATAGAGGCAAAATCTCCATTTAATGCATCAGTTAGGTTGTTCCACAGCGACAAAAGTGAGGAAATTCAGTGTTAGGGTTGAAAACCCCTTGGACCAGCCCACCCCACGGCGGCATTGGGGTGTGCATTGGGGTCATCAGCTCTAACTCTCACCCCATCACATGTGTAAAGCAGCAGAATATAGGAGAATGGGTGAGAGTTAGGACTGAACACCACAATGAACACCCCAATGCGGTTGGGGGTGGGCTAGAGGGTCAAAGGGGGTTTCAACCTAACACCAATTCCTCACTTTTGTCATTGTGGAACAACTCTAACTAATGCATTAAACAGAGTTTTTGCCCTAATTTCCTTTCTTTTGAGAATGATAACAGAAATAGTGAATGTAATGCAGCGGCAGGAGCTCAGTCTGGGACCTTTTTCCGTGACTCCCGCCACATGATGTTTTGTGACATAGTAACAGGAACAGCAATGCAAACAGAGGCACTAACAGTGGTGCACATGGTAATGCAAGCATGAATGAGAACAGAAAGGGTAACACACACGGTGGCATAGATGGGAATGGTCCGCCACGTGATGTCTTGTCACATAGTAACATGGTGCCCACAAGCAGAAACATCAATGGGCATGGTGACACAAAGCGAAACAGAAAGAGAAACAGTACTGTAGACACAAATGGCAAAAATGACAGAAATGCAAGCGCAAATGAAAACGTAAGGATAACGCGACATGGTGGCGTGACATGAACGGTATGTGAAATGGGTAAGGAACCGCAAGGGAAAGGACAACGGTAACAGTAATGTAAGCACACAGGCTGGTTTTCCTCAAAAGCTGCATAGAGAAAGACAGTGAGTACAAAGAATGCATGCATAATAATGGGTCTCGGAGCAGAAAATGAGGAGTTGGAATGCTAAATAGCTTATATCTCAGGAACCGTACCACGTAGAACATTTTTTAAAGTCGTTATCATTTATGAGTTTCCTGGCTAGTTTGTACTTAGCCCAATTAGGGGCTAAGCATTTTTCTGACAAAAGTTTGTGTCTCTCACCGTTTCCAGATACGAGCCCTGAAAGACGCGTGAACACTGTAATGTTATCCTATGGGGAAAAAGAGAAGTTTGGAGTGCCATAACTTTGGCTCCCTGTAATAATTTTTCACCAAACCACTAAAAGGCACATCTGTTGGATGTTGGCTGTCTTCCTCAAATTTCAGCCCAAAAGACCAAGCCGTTATATTGCAACAGGGCCAAAGGTTTGCTGCAATCGTCGGATGCCGTAATGTTATCCTATGGGAAAAAGCGTCAATTTTGGAGTGCCAGAACTTTGCCACCATGTAATATTTTTCAATGTAACACTGAAAGGCACATCTGTGAGATGTTGGCTGCGTTCCTCCAAATTTCACGCCAAAGCACCAAACCGTTCTTTTGCAGCAGGGTGCCAAAGAATTGCTGTCATTTTCCCACAGCCTAGAAAAGTAGTGTTGCAATTTGGGAAAGCTTTTACAAAATTTGCGACACTTTCATGAGTGCGACATTACTTTGCAGAGTATTTTTCCAGAAATTTGAAAAACACATTTCTGGGGTGTTTTATCCCAAAATAAAGACATGGCTAGCATCCTCAGGACCCGACTAGGTGAATACAAAAAGAATTAGGTTGCTAGAGGGTCCCAATTTTAAATGCCAAGCATTTTCTGATCACTAACTGAAAACAAAATGGTGGATTTGCGACAGTAAAGGGCCATTTTCACAGTAAAGTGCATTGTGACACTGTCGAACTTTTGTTAACTTTCCCATTGACTTATAATGGGAAATTGTTTTTGAATAACTTTTGAACCATTCAATATTTTTCATGAAATCTTCAAAAGGCACATTGGGGTCCCCCAGCTGCATGTTCCCTGATGATTTGGACGATCCATAAACCGTGCGACCAGTAGATGCGACCCGTGGAATTCCAGAAAAAGTGTAGCGCATGCACAGATCACGCTTAATAACTCCACAGCCGTGTATCTGACCAGTACATAACTTGGCAAATCCCAAGGCATATGGGTCTTGATCATGTATGCCAAATTTCAGGCAAATCTGTCAAATGGTTGCAATGTTATTAAGGTGCAAAATTTGGGGTTAACACGTAAATGGCTCCTCAACCTAACTTTGGTAGCACTACCGTGCTACCATAATATATCTATATATATATATATATATATATATATATATATATATATATTGCTATGGTCAAATAGAGGAGAAAACATTTTGTTTAATGGTATTTTGTGGTATTACCAGTTTTATAATGCATAGAAAATGTGATGTACTTACACAGAGTAAACCAGTGTCTTGATGTTTTTCTAAGATGGCTGCTATGTCCTTCATCTCCAGTCTTCAGCACTTGTGATTGGTTGCCTGACATCACCTGATCAGTGTTATGTTCCATTGGTGTGAGCATCTGTCACTCAAATACAAACCAGTGTCTGATTGGTCTAGACTTAAATAGGGTGTTTCTTTAATGTGATTATTCAACACTTTTATGCTCACAACACTATTATTTGACACTTTCATGCTGCGACATCATTTTGCGACACTATCATGTATATACAACACTACTATTCGACACTTTTGTGTGCAACACTATTTTGCGACACTACTTTTTGACATTGTCGTGCTGATGACATCACTTTTGCGACACTGCCACGCATTCGACACTACTTTGTGAATATGTCACAAAAATACTTTTGAGAAATATAGTGTGGATAGTGAAACCTTTTAAAAAATCATCTCCTGCCATGTTTTTAGATATTGTGTCCTGTTATAACTCAGGTTCTATTGTGCGACATCTAAAACCATTGCATCTTGTCTTACTAGTTTTGCACTGCAAAAGGATTATGTGTCCAACATTTTCTTAGCAATAGTATCTATTGACGTAATATGACAGATGTACAGTATGTGCGACTATGCAATGTTATTAAATAATGTTTGGCCACCACTAAATATTTGTTTTCTGTATTTCTTATACAGGTGTCTGATACTTAAGAAACATTTCTCCACACTACTGTGAATTTCTAGAGAAGAAAGATGCCTTCTAAGCAGAGATGCAGTTCTATGCAGAGACAAAACAGGTATCATAGTAGCACACTGTTGCTTAAGAATGGTAGAAAACACACATGCTACATTAAGACATAAACTGAATCATCATTCTGCTCAAGGAGTGACTTCACATGATGCACACTCCACAGAAATTGTGACGTACTTGCTCAACTGCAAGCAAAATATGCACAGCTCAGCAACAGTTGCAGAAATCTTCCAGATGAAAGAATAATGTTGCAAAGGCAAGCATGGAAAAACATACTAAGCAACAGCATAAAGGGATGGCTGCTGATGCTCACCTGAGGAAGCAAAAGTATTTTCGATCACTAGCTTGTAAAGCTAAGTTAGATAGACTTATTGCAGCTGTGATGAAACGTGAGCACAAAAACTAAAGACTCATCTGTCTTAGATGAAATTACATCTCAGAGTTCATATATTTGTCAACAGAGCAGTATTTGTTCTTCAACAGTTGTGGTGTTGCTGGGTCGTCTGTCTATCATCTTAGGAGACCACCCCACCACTGAGCTCCTACCGATAGTGCTACCAAACATTACCTATTAACAATGCCTCCTTTAGCTGCACTCACAGGATATCTGTCTAATTCTCAACTTCGCTGTAAATATAAAACCTGTTACTCCCTCCCTCTATCAGCAAACTTATTGTTCTCTTGAAACTGTAAAATACAGCTCTCAGTAACACATTAAATGCAATGTATAGCTGATCTTGATTCTGCAATATTGTATAAATAAAAAACTGTAACCTTTAGCTGCCATAATATGTCTATATGTATTTAGTGTTTATGTTTGCTTTTCTGATGCAGAGCCTTTGTAAATAAATCCCTGACTCAAAGATTGTAATCCTAAAGTCTGTTAAATAAATAAATAAAATAAGTAAATGGCACATGTACTTGAACAGTTCAGAAAAGTTGTGCACAGCATTAAGATGAGGCTACAATGCTATCATGTCTTGAACCAACACAACTTCTGTGATGTTTTCACAGGTAGCTGGCTACACACACAGCACTCAGAGGCATATTTCTGGGAGGAGTCATATTACTCACAGAAAAGAACAGCAAGTTCTGCATTGATGAGTCTGGTAAACTGTGCAATGTGCTGATTGTATGTGATGACATAACAATGGAGTCTGAGGCAACTGTTCAGCCTTGCAAGCATCACTGTCTGACATGGACATGTGATGTGACTTGCAACCGGAGTCAATCATCATTTAACAAAGTCGAGCACTTTATCAATCTGTTTGTCATTACTAATCATAAATACAGACATAAATTGTTTGAGACTATATACCTTTGTGAGATCCATCCACATACTGGACTTATGGGTCATTCACTTGCATGCCTAGATAGTGGTGTTTGTGACAGTGTGTTTCACCACATGTGAATGCTGGCAGTGCATCAATCAGGGATGCAGAACTTTGTGTATAGGGTCTATGAGGTGTGACAAGTCATTGCACAGTATACTCATCTTAATGAGTTAGTAGTCTGGTGACATGCATGGTGCCATGACATCTCTGAAACAGCTGCAACGTGACAACAGTGTCACAGATATTGTGATTGATCAGTCATCAATTGCTGATGGAAATTCTGTCTCTGTCTTAGAAACAGATATTCTCAAGCAGTTTGGGAAATCTATTACCAAATTTGAGTTGGCAAAGACAGAGAAATTTGACTCTGTATATGTGTCATGTGATCGGCTCTGTTCTCAGAAACAAATGGTCACAATTAATCTGGAAACCTTGTCAATGTACAATGACATGTGGTTTGGACTATCAGCATTTCTGCTGTTAGAGTATGACTTCCAGTTAGAGCCAATCATTGTGATGTGCAAGCACTGTTTCTCCAAGGTGAACAATAAGACTCTGCCATCAAGGTCATTGTTGAACAATATGGAGGCACATGTTATGCCTGCTGAGATTGCCACATTGAGTATGTTTGAACAGATTCTTATTCAGACTATGAAACCATTACAAACTATTCTACATCTTAATACAAAACATGGAACATTCAACAAAAGAACTCATTCGTCTCTTATGGTTCCGTTATGTATCTTCCACTTCCTCTGCAGGAAAATGTGGAGGCAATCTCCAGTAAGAACAGTTCAGTGATTCTTGTCAACAGTGTTCCAACAAAGTCAAAGGTCATCTGGCAGGATGTTGTCAATGTAGAGAAGGTGAAGCTTGCTCTTACTTACTTGAAGAGCAACAATCCCTTTTATGCAGACCTTGACATTGATCGTATGAGCAGCATGTGTGATGAACATGATGTATTGGATACCACAAAACCAATGTTTGAGAAGGTCAATGTAGAGACAAATGATAATGTGTATGAACAGTACACAATACTTCCACTGTATGGCAGAGATCCAGTAGGAGATAACATTGATCTGTATCAAATGAAACTGGTGGAACATGCTCCTGTCAGCATTTGGAAGGTGACAGTGGAAGCACGTTGTTTTCTGGATTTATTCCCAATAGGGTCAGGTGGACATCTAAATGATAGAGATGTGCGTGTGCAAGGTGCTGAATACTGTGCCAGTCACGTGCTCAGTAAGGATGGCAAATTCAGATGCAACTTACAGTACTTGTTCTATCTCCTCTGGGAGAGTGAGCTTAGCATACTGTCTGCATCTTGCACATACTAAATGGCTCACAACTCCACTTGATGGGATCACTGCCATTAAGTTTTTGCAGAAATTAAAGCAAAGGATGAAAATGTGCAAGTCAATTTGTCTTCCATACTGCCAAGTCTCGTGGCACCAAAAAACACTAAGTATCGCTGACACTCTGAGGTGATGACTATGCTGAAAGTTTGGTGCAGTGACATGGTTTGTCACACTCAGCTGTGCTGAGTACATCTGGGAGGAGGTGACTGAACTCTTGAAGTGGGAAAATTGAGATGTAGAGGCATTTCATCAATGATTCTCAGAGAAATGCGCTCACTTGACCCAGTCTCTGTGACTAGACATTTTCACAAGTGATTCCATAATATTCTGACTTTCATTTTTCAAAGGACAATCTGCCTCTTGGTATTGTAGAGCATTACTTCTGGAGGATGGAATATCAGGCACAAGATGCTCCTCATATTCATATGTTACTGTGGATCAAGGCGCCCCACATGGCGAACATGAAGCAGCAGAAGTGCTTTCGTTCATTAGCGATACATAACTTGCCACATACCAGACAAGTATGACAGTCCTACACTGTGGAAGTTGGTGCAGAAGTTCCAATGACATATTTGTGCAAAATACTGCCACCGGTAGTGAAGAGCAAATCTGATTGGTACACAAGATGTCGCTTGGATTTCCCAGACATATCTGTCCAAAAGGTCACAATGAACTGTTTTCAGCTATCGACACCACTTGAAGGCAAAATCAACCAAGAGGGTATATGAGCTACCCAGGGATGAGAGTGAGATGTACATAAATGACTACAACCCCACTCTTCTTCTAATGTGGCAAGCAAACATAGATGTTCAGTTTGTGGCTGACAACTCATTGGCTATGGTTAGGTACATCACTTCATACATCACAAACATGAACAGACTAGCTTGAAAGATCTTTGGAAGATATTGCCAGTTCAAGCAAGTCACTTACATCTCAGCTGTGGTCCATGGGATTGAAGACCCTATCACACAGAGAATGTGGTGCTTATGAGGCCGGCAATTGCTTGATCGGTACACATTTGTATGGTAAATCTGATGATGCGCGATTTCTCAGTGTTAACTACAAAGAGATGCAAAATGTGTACTTATTCTCATGCTGAGATTGAGGAACTGGCTCTCAACAGACCTCTTCAAAATGTATATTGAAGAATAACCTCATTGACATGTATTACCCATAGACACAGTGACATGGATGGTATGTGTCTATTTGAGGTGGCTAAATGGTAAGACTACAAGACAGGTGTCTCACCTGATTGCACACGTGGCATTTACAAGGTCAGAGGAGGGATGGCTGTCTCATAAAGAGACATAAGCCTTGACTCATTGCCCACTGCAAATTACATCTAGGCACATCTGAGACCAGAGAGCATTACTACTTTGCCCTGCTATTCTTATTTAAACCCTGGAGGAATGAGTCTGAATTAAAAGGTGATTGTGAAGCATTTCAGGAACAATTCAATCAAAGTTACAACAGATTCAAAACTGAATACTCTGACACATACATACAGAGACTTGACACTGACAAGGAGCAGCTTGAAAAGACACAGAAACAACTTGAAGAGGACACTCTTGTTAGTTCACAGGACAACCTTGATCCAGATGGAGATGATATACTTAGAGTACCTCTGCCTCTGAATGCCCCAGAAGTACTCATGTCGGAAGTGGAGAGTGCTGTGGAACATGGCACACACTGCACTGTTGATCCAGCAGAATTGAAAGAGAGACTCAATCAGCAACAATGTGTGGTGCACTCTGCAGTTACTGATGCTGTCTGGCATGGTATACTACATGAACAGAAGAAATGTGACTGTTTTGACCACAAACCACTACTGATGTTTGTTAATGGCTTGGCAAGTACAGGTAAGAGCTTCCTTATAGAGGCCATTATGGCTGAAATATGGAAACTGACAGGCACATTAATGTCTGTTGCTGTTAGTGCTCCACTGGACTGACTGCATACAACACTGCTGGAGTTACACTACACCATCTCTTCATGTTGCCAGTGGAGCATGGCAAAGCTGGAGAGTATCGTAGCTGTCATTTGAGGTTGCATTTCAGCTTCATTCCATGTTTACTAAATGAAATTACTAATCATTGATGAGATTAGCATGGTCTCTAATTTGATGCTTGCCTGTATACACCTACATCTACAGCAGATTTTGGGCACTGACTATGGAGATGCCTTTGGTGGTAAAAGCATCGTTGTATTTGGGACCTTTACAACTTGCACTAGTTAATGCGGAATATGTCTTGCAACTCTGACTGTCAAGCAGGCTAAGAATACAGTAGGCTGCACTGGTGGTTTTAACCTGTGGGAGTTATTTACCTCTGTCGGGTTGTGTGAGAACATGCAGCAGAGTGGTTATCTGGCTTACAAGGCACAGTTAATGATAATAATAATAATACATTTTATTTAATATAGCGCCTTTCACAAATCAAAGTGCTGCACAATTAGATAAAATCAGAAAATACAATAAATGCTGATAAAATCATCGAAATTCAGGGTAAGCTTTACCCAACAGAAAGGTATTCAGTGCCTGCTTAAAGCACCCACTGTCCTGCACTCCCATAGCTGATGGGGCAGAGGTTCAGAGGGTAGGGCAACAAACCCAAGGTGCGAGCACCAGATAACTTTAGACTAACCCTCAGAATCTCCAGAAAACCCTCATCAGCTGAGTGGAGCCATCACAAGGGTGTAAGGAACCAGGAGCTCTTTCAGATAATCAGGACCCTATTCATGTAGGACTTTGTCAGTTAATAAACCTACCTTAAGGTGCTCCACCACTGAATAAGCAGCCAGTGCATATCGTGCAGCACTGGGGTAATATGAGTTCTCCTAGATACCACAGTCAATAAACGTGCCACAGCATTCTGCACTAGCTGCAAGCAGCAGATATGAACCCTAGGAAACCCTAGGTAAAGGGAGTTACAGTAGTCAAGGCGCCGATGTCACAAATGCGTGGACCAAAACAGGCAGGTCGCTGGATGGAACAAGGTGCTTGATCTTAGCAATGTTCCTAAGATGGCAAAGCCAGCTTGATGACTGCTGACACATAATGTTGAAAGGTCAGACCATCATTAAGCACCACTCCCAGGTCACGCACCCGCTCAGAGGTAAGAATCTGAGCCCCCAGCACTAAACCAGAGGGAGATCAGACCTCAACCCTCTGTTCTATGACCCAGGTCCACACCAAAACCTCAGTCTTTCCTGTGTTCAACTTTAAACCGCTGGAACTCATCCAATCTTGGATTTCTACAAGGCAGCTGTTCAATACCGAGATAGCACTAGCCTGTTCAGGAGCAAAAGATAGGTAGAGCTGGGTATCATCAGCATAAGTGAAACCCTACTGAAGAAAGTTTCTTTACACCGGAGAACCTCCACGAACTACAGGCCTATCTCTAACCTTCCTTTTGTGGGAAAGGTTATTGAGAAAGTGTGGCAACTCAACTGGAAAATCATTTAACCATACATAATTTATATGAACCTCTCCAATCGGGTTTTCATAAGAGGCATAGTACTGAGACTGCTGTGGTTCGGTGCTCAATGATCTTCTGATGGGGAGAGATCGGAGAAACTGCTCCATCTTGGTACTCTTCGATTTGTCATCAGCTTTTGACACTGTGGATCATGAGGTTATGCTCAAGCACTTGAGGTTCATCTGTGGGCTGTCAGAGACAGCTCTCAGATGGTTTACGTCTTTCCTCACCAGTAGAATTCAAAGAGTTGTCTCGGGAATATTTTCTTCTGAGTCTTTCTCTGCCTTGCAGAGTACCTCAGGGCTCAGTGCTGTCTCTCATGTTATTTGCAGTGTACATGCTGCCCTCAGAGATATTGTTTGATGGTATGGGCTGAGGGGTGTCACCACCGCCTCCTTCAGGGAGGTAGGAAACTCATCTGAGTCCAAAGAGCACCGGACAATCTGAGCTAAGACTGGGCAGATGATATCACTACAATCCAAAATCAGGGTAGGGCCCGGTCTAAACTACAGCAAGTGGGACGCATCCCTAGATAAACCTCATAATGTCCATGAACTCCGGCAGATCAAAGGTACTCCAAGAAACTCCAGGCTCTGTGGCCAAGCACCAACCAACAGCATCCCCATAGAGCAAAGCTGATGGCACTCCTGCCTGATGTCGGCCACCTTATTTGCAAAGAAACGAGCGATCTCATCACACTCACTTTGTGAAAAGACTCAACGGAACTGCAGACAAGCTGGGTTGCACAGCCTGTTGACAGTTCAGAAGAGTTGAGCTGGTCAGTTCCGCGCAACAGCCATTTCCCTGGACAGGAATTCTGCCTTCTTATGGGAAATTTATGTTTGATAGAGTTTATAATGCTCTAACAAAATAAGGTGGTCAGCGTCAAAGGCAGTCCTCCGCCAGCAATGCTCTAACCTACACCCCAGCCTCTGCAACTCCCTCAGAGTCCCATAGAACCATGGGGCCCTGGGGCAAAGTGGAAGGGGTGAACTTGAATAGGAGCAATCAGATCGAGAGCTGAAGAAATGTTCCTATTATAGGCCATGACTAACAGCTCAGGATCTGTGCTGGTCTCGCCTACCATTGAGAGGTCAATCACTGCTATCATGTCTTCAGGGATCACATCCTGCAAAGGGCAACAGCTGACCATCTCACAGGGGCTGATCTACCAAGGGGGCCAAAAATTGAACCCAACAGTGCAGTGATCGGACCAACAGACAGGTTCCACCACCAAGTCGGAGGCCTTGATCCCCAGGAGGAAGACCAAATCAAGAGAGTGACCGCCTTTATGAGTAACTTAGGAAACAACCTGTGTGAAGCCCAGTGATGTCATCACCTGCAGGAAGTGGTGTCCAAAAGTGAGGATTTGTCATTGACCCAGGCATTGAAGTCGCCCAGGACCATCAGTCTGGGTGACTAAAATGCCATGTTGGTGGCAAGGTCTGCTACTTCCTGCAGGAACAGCTTCTCATCACCTGGTGGATGGTAGATGAGAGCTATCCTGCACCTCACACCAGTTACCACAGTGCACTCAAATGAGGTGGCCTCCTCAACTGGTACCCCAGTTAGGCCCAATTTGTTCTTGAAACAGACCGCACCCCCTGCAGTCAAATCTCAGGCGAAGTATAACCCAGTACCTGGAGGGGATAGCTGCCTCAAAATTGGGGGCATTCCCATCTAACCAGGTCTAGGTAATGCAAACCAGATCTGCTGTACCAACAAAATCTGCAATAAGAGCAGTTTTGTTCTGAATAGATCTGGTGTTGCATAACAGCACCGAGTTGGATGATGTTGGCGAGTCATCCCAACTACTTGCCCTCCCAAAGAAGAGGTGCCCTTGGGTATGGGGACCAGAACAGAATCACCAAGTTCCAGGCACCATTTCGCTCCAGGGTGTTTCTGGTCCTAACCACCCTGATGGGAGAACACCACTCATTCGAACTCTGCTGTCCGTGAACCCATGCCCACCCTGTCTCCACTCCTGCGAGCAATCTCCAGCACTCGACAGCACTGATAGATATAAGCAGGTGGAGGAGAGAAGAGAATGGGAGGAGGGCATGGAGGGTGGAGGCCGAATAGCACAGGACGGGGGCAAGCAGACACATTCCATCAATTAATTACAACGAACGATGGGGAACACAAAACTTCAATTCCTTAAATCCAAAACAGAGCTGCAAAAGTTAAAATTCCTAAAACCCCAAAACAATTATAAAATTAAACAACAATCCCCACCCAACAAAATAAACATAAAATACTACCCTACTCCCACTATTGGATGATTTCAAACCCAAAATAATAATATTACAATCTCTGACAGGATGTAAAACACAAACACAGGTATAAGTTCACCCTCCCCAGCCCTCTCACAGCCAAGGAAAGGGGAGTTCTAGACACTCTCACTGCAGAGAATGAACAGATTTATCAAACACAAACTAAAATAAACATGACATTAAATAAAGAAAATAAATAAAAATTGAATTTGGACACCCTGGTCCTTTCACCACCGGAGACCACAAAACAAGTAAACTGAAAAAGGTCCAGGAGAGAAGTCATCCAAATGTAGAGAGACCA
Source organism: Neoceratodus forsteri (assembly GCA_016271365.2). Lineage (NCBI taxonomy): Eukaryota > Metazoa > Chordata > Ceratodontiformes > Ceratodontidae > Neoceratodus > Neoceratodus forsteri. Next base: position 1,236,075,370 of record CM057453.1, on the reverse strand, counting down.
CTGAATAAGTCCAGTTCAATGTAGATCCAGCCAATACAATCCAATAATCCAGCACGAATAATAATTCCAAGTACCTCAAGTCAGGAAGGGTCCAACAACAAAAATCCAACAGATAAAGGACTGTAGTCTTTTGGACCCACAGAACTTCCACAAACTAAGGACCCCCAGCCAGAAATTTACTACTGTACCACCATGACACCTGGAACAAGCCAAACAAATAGCCAGTCCCAGGAATCTAGGGACTCTCTAGGATCACCAGCCAGCTTCCTGACTACTGATCTGCCAAGCCCGCGTGAGGCAGCATACTGGTCGAGATCCCCTGCAGAGTTGAGATGATAACAAGAACACTAGTCTCAGTCCTCTCAAAGCACAGTCCAGGGCCTGACACATGCTTCGAAAATCCAAAACACTAGTACTTTCATAGGTTGAATCAATCTTCCATGCATAATGAACCTGGCCCTCACAGCTCTCACAAATTCCAGCTGTTCCTCTGGTGACTATTCCTCTGACAAACACTTCAATAAGACAGTAGGGCAGCCGCCCATGTTGAATCCACCAAATCCTCTAAACTTAGGAGGAAAAACAATCATATAGCTGAAACTTCACCCAGAATATAACAAATATGCCCTGAGACAACAGTGGAATCTTATCCAAAATTTTCTGCTACTAACACTAAAATATCTAGAAATTTCAGTCTGGCACTTTCATAAAAATGGCGGCGTGTCCAGTAGCACCACCGCAAGCAGCAGACCAAAACAAGCCGACTGGGCAGATGAAGCAGAGCTAACGTTCGTCTTACTCCTGGCTTTACCACACCAAGACAACGAATCAAATAAGAAAGAAAAAGTAAAACATAAACAAAAATGTAAAATGTTAAAATGAAGCCAGAGAAATAACTAAATATAACTTCTAACTTCAAGCTTCTAACTTGCAGCTCACAGCATGCCCAGCCTGGTGGCCATCATATAAATAAAATATGTTCGATCAGGCTCGTACAGGTTCTTTGTCACCAGAACATCTTTCAATGTTACATGGTCAAAGAATCACAATGGATACTACATCCATACATACAGCATGCAATGTTTTCAGTGATGTGTACTCCAAGGGCAATGTATTGTGTGTCTTATGCCATGACTTAAGAAATCTGTTGAGTTCAACAATGTTATGTTGCAGAGAGAGAATCAAGAAATTGTCACACTGCATGCTGTTGATACACTTGATGGTATAATTCTGAGTCAGAAGCTGGTAGCAAAGATGACTGAATGACTGTCTGAACTGAAGTTGGATGTTTCACACACAGCTGGCCTGGAAGCTGTTCTTACAGTTTGTAAGAATGCGTGTGTCATGCTAAGGTGTAATCTTGATGTTGAGCATGGCATGGTAAATGGTGCCATGGGTCACATTATCAACTTCATATACAATGTTCAGAAGACATTTATTGAGACACTTGTCCAGTATGACAACATGGAACAGTCAGTGCAGATTGATTGTACCTCTGTTAAGTTCAAGTATTTAAGGATATCTATGTCAACAGGAAACAGTTTCCAATATGTGTTGCATATGCTGTTTCCATTCACAAGTCAAAGGGCTTGAGTTTGGATTCAGCAATGGTTGACATAGACACAGACATTTTCAAAGATGGCATGAGCTATGTCGCACTTTCACGCATCCACAGTCTTTCTGGGTTGTACAACATAACACTCACACCACAGAAGATACGCAGTGACAAACAATGTATTGTGGAGTACAACAGATTACGTACTCTGTACCAGCCACAGATGTCTCTCATTCCACTACCTACGTATGTGGTTGTCTCACATCCCACAGTCACAGCTTCAGCTGGTAACAAGAAAAATTAGCTGCCACTACTGAATCAAAAGTGCATAGTAATAAGAAGGTCTGTATCTCAAATACAGATGCGAATCTGCTGTTACTAAGATGTCATTTGGTATGGCTCTTGTCCCAGTGTTTGAAAACAGTACTAGAGTAAACTGCTATGCTAATTCAGCTATGCAAGCATTTCTCCACATGCCACACTTTGTGCAGGCAATATCAGCTTCACAAGACACTCCCTTATCAATGGCATTGAAGAAAGTTGCCAACATGACTTCTGATCAGTTACACAATGTACAGTAACTGACACGTCTATGGTCTTAGGTCTTAGGTACATATGATGGGTGCAGTACATTTGCTGCTAACATGCAGCAGGATGCCACTGAGTTTATGATGGCCATCATAAACAGTTTGGATGAAGAGGAATTGGAATGCGATAGTACTTCACTGTCTCATATGTTACCAGATATGTATGTCCGTCATGTGGTCATTCAGAGTGAGAAACCACTGAGGACATGCTTTGATTTCTTTGTTTGTGCTTCAGTCTTAAAGTGTCAAGTTCAACAGCTGCTTACCAGTGCAGAAAGTGGTCACCTATGTGTTGGGTGTGCAGGGACATGTACTCAGTCTATACGTCTCAGGACTTCATCTCATTATCTTATGCTTGTATTGCATAGATTTGACTCTAACAAGCTCAGAGTTGACACACCTATCACAGATTTCACACCTGTAGAATTGTATTTAACCAAGCAGTGTTTGACACTCAGGCTGTGATCTACCACTTTGGCCATTCTGTACATTCTGGACATTACACTTCTTTGTTGAGGTACAGAACTGGCTGGGTTGAATGCAGCGACTCCACAAGTACTTTAAACAGAGGCTACTGCGGCGGCTTAAAAATGCATACGTCCTGATATTGAAGAACTGCCACAATCTTCATACATCAGAAGAATAGTCACACAGCATGTGACATAACTTGCTGTCAATTTTGTTACAGAGTGACTTCTGCTACATTAACACTATTATTTTTTATGCAAATCTGCATTCAACATTACACTGTTAGCACATTGCATGGTTTACATGCATATGTTTACTCAATCCGACTTATAAGATAGTTGGTTAATCAGTGACACAGTGAAAATAGTTGCAGTGGTCTTCAATCTGCGCCAACTGTCTTTACAGTCACTAGAGAAACCACACTTAGATGTCTCAGAAAGACTTTGAGATGGCAAAGAGATATGATCATCTGGTCCTCCTGTTCTGTCATTGTCTTTTCTTCTGAGTAACTTGTATGCAGCCATAACAAGTACTACTTGGCACACTTGCCAACTGTGTGCTCTGCTTAGGCACAATACTTGCCATGTGCATGGTAATACTATATATCACATGTCTTTTTAAACACTTGTACTGTGCCATTATATTATTTGGATATTTTATGAGTAAAAGATATCCTGCATTTGTTTGTGCCAGTTCTCTGTTAGCATAATTGCACACTGTTTTCTATCTCATCTGCTGGCCTGTACTTAACAGTAGCATACTCTGATATAGGCATCACTCTGTGACATATTGAGTATTACCAGGTGGCTTGTGTTTTTTTCCCTTTGCGAACTGACTTAATACATCCATATTGCATTGCAACAGTGTACTATGTCTATTTTCTTTCTGTACATCTGTGTTGTATATATGTATATATGATTATTAATAGATTATTTAGTTAAAGTCAGTACTGTTAGCTTTTTAGCAGTTATCTTAATTAACATTTAACTGACTGTATTAAACAATGCTAAATATTTTGCTGTTTTACACTATTTAATTCACAAGTATTTAAACATATTCTTAATATATTAATTAATATTACATAGCTATTTAGTAGAACTTTTCTAGTTTGTAGTGAGTTTATATAGGTATCATTAACAGTAATATAGAGTGTTGTGGTAGATCTTTGTTTATTAACAAGAGGTGTAATTTTCTCAATAAAGATTATTAATTTAATATTCATAGTATTGTATACAACCTTTACTTATTATTAACTTAAAGTTTTTCTTGACAGATACTTCATAAATTCACTATGAATGTTGATTACACATTTGATTTTAGTGATGTATATAGTACTGTTAGCACATGCCATTTAATCTTGGTTTGTGTAAGAAGTAAATTAAATATATGTATACAATTGCGACTATTGTAAATCAGACACTTGCATTGATAACAACTGATTTTATGTTCCTGATAATATTTCTCGATTGCCTCAATTGGGATCGGTGGGAATTTTCCAAATGCATCCATGTATCTATATGTCTTTACATGTATATGTATATGTGTGTGTGTATATATATATATATATATATATATATATATATATATATATATATATACATATGTCTACACATAATATATTTAAATTAACTGTATCTAAATACCGTTAATAAGTATATTTTTAGATAACAGAATGTGTTTCTGCTGCTATTATTTAAACACTTGGCATCTGGTTTTTCGCCCACCCAGGAACATAAACACTATCAGTCACGCAATGACAATAACATCATCACTGTTTGATATAGGATAAGCAGTGAACAAAGACTATCGTGTGAGCTGGGTTCATGTGTTCTATGCTACTGTCACAACTTCCTCGTCAAGTAGCTGTTATACTGTTTTACATGTATTTTAAAGTTTGATGTTATACTTTTTTATTGTTTTGTGAGACTGATTTTGTGTACCAATTTGACTTTTAATTCAACCATTTTAATCAACTATTAATTTGGCAATACATCTTTTTAAGCCTTCTCTAACTGTGTTGTGTCTTTTATTGTATATTAAGTTACAGTGCTGATATCTATACTGGTCTTGGTATATTACTGCATACAAAGAAAGTACAAGAGGTAAATCTGTGCATATTTTCTACTTAGCAGAGTACATGTAGTATTGGTCCATGTGTTGCACATATTACTTTACTATTTCATTTATGTATGAGTTAATTTTCTTGTCTAGTGTAGCACATCAACTATTGTGCATGAATAGCATAAGACAAGTTCATATTATGATAAAGCTGTCTATATCTTGCTCAGAGTCTGGTGCACAAAGGATCCACACTGTCACCAACATATACAATATAGTATAAGATTATGCTTTCACAAAAGACAGGAAATTCATGGCAAAAAACTCCATTTAATGCATCAGTTAGGGTTGTTCCACAGCGACAAAAGCAAGGAAATTCGGTGTTAGGATTGAAAACCCTAACTCCACATTGCCCACCCACCCACCAGCACACACACACACACACACACACACATGCACATGTAAGTAGGGGAAGGACCAAGGCAACACAACCAATCACAGACAACCAGTAGCAGGTGACAGAAATAACATACAACTGTCTAAACGTTCTACAAGACACATCCATCATCATGAGCCACCAACTGGAGCATTTGAGCAGGCATGGGTGTACACAGTATTGTGGATATCTTCACAGGATTACATGGCAGAACAGTAGTACTCTACACAGAATACCAATTATATGCATTATTTGGTTATGCTGGGATAATATTATGAGCTATCAACATAGAAAAAGCATGGATAAAATGATGTGTGATATAATGTGGCCATAGGCACAAAAAAATGACAGCATGGCAAACTTTCAGTAACATGCAGCATCCAAAGTACCACTGCTCAAATCAAGATGGGCATGGTCACATTAACACACATATGTAGTATGAATAACACATTCTGGTCACAAATCTATGAAAACATGCAGTGCTCAATAGTTTTATGACAGCTCTGTCATTTTGATACAATATAGTATGCAGAACGAATATTTGATTATTATACTGCCACATGCAGAAGCACTGACAGCGGTATGAATGCAGCATGATGTTTGCAGCCTATGATAATAGTCATTTTCCTGTAAATATGTGAAATGCTTTGTATGATATGTCAAGCATGGGCCATGATGATATTTAACAGTTTGTGACCTACGGTACCATGTAGCTGCCAAACTGTTCAGGATTAGATTACATTGCAGCAGTACACTGTGGCTCAGATATTCAAACTGCACCAGGCTGTGGCACAAGCTGGGGCGCAGCTCAACTTGGCTGTGCATGGGTGTGGGCTGGGTGATATTCAAGGAGCTGCGCTAGACTCAGCAGCTTTGAATATTGCACCTGGCCACCCCCAGTGTGTATGGCACAGTGGCACTGAGCCAGTGCAAGTGGTCAGAGTGGAGCATGGAGATGTGCTAGCGCAAGTTCCATTCCGCTATGCACAGCAACCATGATATTCAAAACTTGACATGCAAATGGGGACATAATGTATGAGGCACAAATGGGGCCATTTGCATGTCATTATGGCCCCATTTGCATGCAGGTGTGCCAATCCCGACTACTTGCACCTGGCGCCCTGCCAGGCAGCAGCCATCGGGCAACCGATGGTCCCCTGTAGCCAGCAATGTGCTCCACAGCCTGATCGCGGGCATCTGTATAAAAAGATATAAGTTCAATATCCCTGGTGGTGCAGTGGACCACTGTCTGCCTGATCACGGGCATCTGTAAAAGAAAGAATAATTCCAATATCCTGGTGGTCCAGTGGACTGCTATCTGCCCGATCACAGGCATCTGTAAAAGAAGAATAATACCAATATCCCTGGTGGTCAGTGGACTGCTATCTGCTCAATCATGGGCGTTTGTATTACAAATGGCAATATTCTGTCCTGGTGGTCTAGGGTACCCCCTCCCCCACCTGCCCACTGGGCCCCGCCCCCACTCCCCCAGTCAGCTGGTGGGCAGCAACACCCACCTGCCTGCTGCCCCACACTCGCTGACTGACACCATCAGTGGGCTGTATACCCATTGGTTCCAGCGTAGCCAATGGGCATGCAGCTCGTATTGTATTGATATTATTCCAGATATGTGAATGAATCATTCACATATCTGGAATGTGTAGTATGGTATAGATTGCACACCCATTGGCCTCCACTGTGAACCAATGGGTGTACAGTCCTACCAACGGTAAGCAGTTGATGGGCGGCGGGTGGCAGACAGGTGGGTGCTGCAACCCGCCGCTGACCAAGGGGAGAGGGGCAGGGGCCTCAGTGGGTGGTGTGAGGGTACCCAGACCACCAGGGATATAGGAATATTGCTATTTTAATTACAAATGCCTGCGATCAGGGCAGATAGGGGTCCACTGACCACCAGGGATATTGGAATTATTCTTTTCTTTTATAGATGCCCGCAATCGGGCAGATAGTCGTCCACTGGACCACCAGGATATTGGACAAATTACTCTTTTATGACAAATGCCCATGATTGGGCAGCCAGCGGTCCACTGGGCCACCAGGGATACTGGACAGAATTATTTTATTTTATTAAAAATGCCAGCGACAAGGCAGGGGCACCGCCAGGTGCAGCCGGAGTTGGTAGCCACCCATAGGTGGCAGCTGCCGTGTTGCACCCTGCAATGTGGCAGCTCACCTGTGGGTGGCCATCAGTTGTTCTTTATTTTGGATCAACTTTGTGCTGGCACAGGTAGGGGTTGGATGCATGGCTCTGCACATCCTGGGCTGAATATCGGGCTGTGCAGGGTTTGCATAGGCACGCACCTAACTGTGCCTGCATACATTACTGATGCACTCCAGCACATCCGGGTTTGTGCCGCACACTTTTCCTTTTGAATATCGTGCCAAGATAATAGTGGTTAAGATGGCGCAATACTGTTGCACCATGCACAACCCTTTGGAATATCTGGGCCTGTATATAATAGTATGCAGAGACTTTATTTGCTACCGTTAGGATAATATTAAGAGCCATTTACACACATGAAAAGTCAGTGTAAATGTTGTCTGCTGTTATCCATTCATAGGTACAGAAGTGGTAGCATGGTGTGTTTGGTCATCCTTGCTACCAGAAAGGTAGGAATTTGTATAGAAACAGAAACATGTGTTTGTACTGACAAATTCACAGCAAGGCAAATAGAGTGCAGTGATACTATGGAATCCTTTGGGTGACACAGTCCCATATACAGCTGTGCAGGTTCAAATAGTGGAGAAGGAATTTGTAGATAAGACTGTAGTGATCCAATTTTTTCTTATGGCATGGTAAGATAAGTAGATACTTAGACACATGAAACTGTATTACAATGATCTGTAGTACTACACAGTAATAAACACAAACATGTGAACATTGGCCCTTTGAACAGCATGTTAGCAGCAATATATCAAATAGTGGAGAAACACACTTATCTGTTTCAAATGAGAAACTTTCCAGAACTCAGCTTATCATGTAGTGTGACCATGTGACTTTTGGGTCTGACACTCCCACACAGATCTGCAATTGTACAATATAAGATAATGGTGCAGCAGTAATGTGCATAATAGTGTACTGATACATAATTGTCTTATTCTGGGGTAACATCAGGAGCCATTAACAGTCAACAAAGGTCCCTAAAACTACTGCCAGATATTGGTATGTTTTGGAGTGATTATTACCAACACACTGTCATTCAGAAGAGATAAGCAATGTATTAGATATAACAAAATGTTTAATGTGATACAGCAACAACTGATGGCCACTAACCATGCATAGCAGCAATTCACTCAGATGGCAAAAGAACTCCTACACTTGGTGGCCCATGATGATGGATGTGCCTTGCAGTATGTTAAGACAGTTATATGTATTTCTGTCACCTGCTGCTGGTTGTCTGTGATTGCTATGTTGCCTCCCCTACTTACATGTGCGTGTGTGTGTGTGTTTGTGGTGCTGGGGGTGGGGGTGGGAATGAGAGTTAGGGTTTTCAACCCAAACACCGAATTTCCTCACCTTGTCACTGCAGAACAACCCTAACTGATAACTTAAATTGAGTTTTTTGCCATAAAATATATATATATATATATATATATATATATATATATATACATATTTGTAAAATGGGTAGGAAAATCATGTCTGCTGATTGGTTGAAACACATTACATGACCATGTGTATATCAGAGCATGACCACACTCCTGCACTCTCACCCCTCCAAAACAATTTTACCATTTTATAAGATTGATAACCCACTCTAGGGTGTGCAGTCACACTCTGATATATGCACACCTTGGGTGTGGAACACTAGCTCGCGGCCTTGTGCATAACAAATGCACAACAAGGTGTGTGTATTTCAAAGTCTGACTGCACACCTAGAGTGGGTTATCTATTACATATGTGTGTGTGTGTGTATATATATAATATATATATATATATATCTAGAGAGAGAGATGTATAGATATATCTCCACTACTGACAGATATATGTATGTTTGATCCCAGTACAATTTTTTTAATTTAATGGTTCTTACAGAAAAAACTGGTACTTCCATTGGTCTGTGCATGGAGAGGCAAGAGACAGGGACAAGTGCTTTATAGCAGCCATGCGAATGAAGGACTTGCTTGCACAATTAATTTAAAATGATTGAACTTCCAGTTTGGGGAACAGGGATGGTGGCTAAACCTGCAGGTCAGTTGAATTGAAACTTGAGGAAAATGGAGGAAGCAAGGTAGATGACAGTTTTAATACATAGACAGACATTGTACTAATGTGTCAGCTAACCAGAAATACAAGTGTACTGGCTGGTTATGCTATTTTGGTCCACACAAAATTAAAAGTAACAAATAGGAAAGTCAGTGGATGTTTCTCAGTGAGAGATAGGCCATCTGTAGCATGGAGCTGAAATATGTACTGTTGATAGATTGGTTCAGATTTGAGGAACAATTGATCTTTTATATAACGTACTTTTTAATGCTCTGTAAAACAAACTTCTGTGCTTTGTTTGTAATAAGATAGTCAGGAGAACACATCAGGGTAGTAGGTTTTCTTGATTCTGCAATGCTGTGTTTGTTTGTCAAAATGCCTGTTTGCAGTTTTCCTTATTCTGTAATACATTTAGGTTCCGTTATAAGTGTTGAAACCCAATGCTGAACTATGCAGTAGAAGGAGAAATTGTTTAATTTCCATAGCCCAGTCTATCTCCCTTTCTATACAGTAAATGAACCAGAAAGTTTTCTGTATTATTAGAAGTGTTAAGAAAAGTAGAAAAATATTCTGCCTTTTTATCAGTATTAAAACTAGCATTATTTGCATGACTATAACTCTAAATGTAGTACTCATTGTACTGTTTTGCACACAGCAATTTAGTATTATCATACATTGCAAATGTGTAAGATATAACATAGAATACATAGAAAGAGAGCTTGGTGGAACATCTGGTTACCAATGCACTACAGGACCAAGGGCAGCATGGTTTCACTGGGGATGGTCATGTCAGACCAACCTCATCGAATTTTCAACTGGTGACAAGGGAGGTGGATCAGGAGAGGGCAGTGGATGTGACCCTATCTGGACTTCATCAAGGCCTTTGACACTGTGCCACATAGATGGCTATTAAACAAACTAGGGAATATGGGTGGGCAGGACAGTAGTGCGGTGGGTAGGTAACTGGCTTGGTGGCAGGACACAGAGGGTTGTGTTAAATGGCTGTCACTCCACAGAGGGAAGCGTGACCAGTGGGGTACCACAGGGATCAGTGCTGGGAACAGTCCGATTCAACATCTTCATCAGTGACATTGCACAGGACCTAGAAGGCAGAATTTTCCTGTTCGCTGATGACACGAAGTTCTGTAACAGAGCAGACATGCCAGAGGGTGTAGACAGAATGAGAAGGACCTGCAGAAGCTTGAAGAATGGTCAAGGGTTTGGCATTTGAAATTCAATACAAAGAAGTGCAAGATAATGTATATGGGGCACAAAACCCTGGAACTACATATCAGTTGGGTTGAGGATATAGCATGCACCAAGCAAGAAAGGGACCTTGGGGTTATCATCCCTGATGACCTCTAGGTAGGAAACAGTGCAACAAGGCAACAGGTAAAGTAAATTGAATGCTGGGATGCATAGGCAGGGACATCACCAGCAGGAAAAGGAAGGTCATAATTCCACTATACGAGACACTAGTGAGGTCCCACCAGAGTACAGTGTACAGTTCTGGAGACCTTACCTATGGGACATAGACAGGGTAGAGAAGGTTCAGAGGAGTGCAACAAAGATGGCACAGGGATTGCATCGCAAGTCCTATGAGGACAGGCTGAAGGTCTTGAATATGTACTCCCTGGAGAAAAGGAGGGAGAGAGGGATATGATAGAGACATACAAGTATCTTACAGAGAGGAACAGGGTGCAGGAATAAACTATTTTCCAGTGAAAAGATGTTCCAGGACTGAGTCATGGATGAAGCTGGGGGCAATTCAGAGGAAACATAAAGAATTTCTGCACAGGATGGGTGGTGGACAAGTGGAAGGTAGCACGTGAGGAAGGTGACTGAATATGGGTGACCATCAAAATGGCGACCCATATAATGGTGCTTCTTTGTGGGCAACCGTAGAGGGATGGCGACTGCCTACATGGTGATGGTAGGATAGGCAACGGGAAGGAGGGTGGGCGAAAGGATGTGAAGGGATAGGGGACAGGGATGCGAACCATGGGAACCTGCTTCTGCCAAGCCAGCCATGTGGTGTGGTGTGGTGGTAGGGTGCATGGCTCTGACGGAGCCAGTCCTGGGTTGGGACTGGGGCGGGTGTGTAATTTTGTGATCTCGCAGCTGCAGGACTTAGATTTTTTGCAGCTGGAATGTGCTCCTCCCGGACATGCACCCCCTGGAGTTGAGAATCTTTATTTAGGGGTGCAGATGGTGATGACCCCTGTGTAGGGAGGGGTGCGGGTGGGTGCAGCCCCCCATGTTACAATTCCCAGTAGCCTTATTGTGCATCTCACCAAAATTGTTTTCAGCCATATTGCAGGCAGGGATAATAGTGATCGCCTTTGTGCAGTCTCTGTTATCACATAGAACCCAAGTGGAACACTCTGTGAGAGGAAGTAGTGGGGCTGAAACAATCATGGTATTAGAGAATGCATGGGATAGACATAAGGGAATTCTGGAGGTCAGGGGTAAGGGCAACAGACTCTAGGAAAACATAAAGTGAACTTACAAGTTCAAATGGGCAGAATGGGTGTGCCATAGGCCTTTATCTGCTGACAGTGTTTATGTATCTATGTATATTGCAATGTGTAAGTTATAACATTTATTGGGGCTCAGTCTTGGGCTGCACTGTTTAATGAGGTGCACTGCAAGCGAGTGCTCTAGCTATCACCCTACTGGGTGGAACAGTTTCAGTGTTCTCCAGTGTCCGCCTGCACTCCAATCAAGAAGCAGCATAGCTGGGCGTATATAGTAGGAAAGATCCTGTGGCACGGAGAGGAAAAGGCTCCTGGTCCATGCATCTCATACTGTATACCCTGTCTATTACATTTTTAACTATCTTGACTAACCTTTAATATTTCCAGCCAGAAGCAATAGTGTGCCTAATTTACATTGTCCTTTAAAGGCACCTGACTCTTACCATCAATCTGTGTTTCTCTTTTCTCTCTGTCCCTGTCTTTAATCTTTTTATTGGGGATGACAGAGGGTTTTCATATTCTATAACTGTAATACTATTTGAAATGGAATGCAGAATTGTAAATGAAATGCCTAACTGGTTATGTATTTCACATGTGGAAGGACATGTAGATGATTAAAACAACAATGTTCAATTTAGAGCATATATTGCAATGAGTAAGCTATAACAGTTAGTAGGGCTCAGTCTTGGTCTGCCCATTTTAACAAGGTGCACTGCAATTGACTACTCTAGCTGCCACCGTACTGAATGGAACAGTTTCAATGACCTTGAGTGTGCATCTGCACTCCTATCATGAGGCATCTAGTGGTGTACATAGTATGAATGATCCTGTGGGATATATTCACTGAATGACACAGCAGAGGGTAATCTCTCTGTACTAGTCTGTCATTTGACACTCTATGTATCTGTATGTTTTTATAGAAAAAAGCAGCAGTTGTTCTCTGACTAACAGCAGAATTTAATCTTTTCTGTTTCTGTCTCTTTGTCATTCTCTTTCATGACTCTCTCTCTCTCTCTCTTTCTTCTCTCTCTCTCTCTGTTTCTGTCAGGCAGCATACTGTATCTCTGTCTTTCTTCTTCTCTCTGCATTGTCTTACTGAGTACAGGTCTCAGTGTGGAAACTGGGGATTGCAGTATGTACTGTTATGAACATACAAAGAGGCATTTTACTGTTGTGTTTTTAGATGCCTACACAGGATCCTCAGCACTCCTAACGTGTTGTGTTTGACAAATACATACATAGAGTGAGAGAGAGAAGAGCCGAGACATATGTCAAGCACAGAAAGTGTATTTTCTTAAAGATCAGTGTAGGACAATAGTCATAATTTTAATTTTGGGTATCCCATTTGCTGATACCCCTGTATGACATATCTTCTTCTGCTAAACATCCCACCCTACTTCCAAAATGTCTGTTTGCACTTTTCCTTATTCTGTAATGTATTTAGGTTTCCTTATAAGGGTTGAAGCCCAATGCTGAAATATGCAGTAGAAGGAGACTTTTTAAACTTCCCATAGCCCAGTCGATCTCCCTTTTCTGTACAGTAATTGTACCAGAATATATTCTGCATCTGTTGTGGTTCTGACCAGAATTTGTTCTTTCTGGAAGTTGCTGTAGCTAAGCTCCCTCCCCAACAGTACTGTTTCACTACATAATACCGAAAATTAAATTACAACTTTTCACTAACTAAATCACAAAACATTACCTTCAATTTTTGGTGATCTAGATGCACAAGGCACAGAAGACACTTGACGGAATGATTTGTTGGAAATAACTGCCTGTTTTAAATATTTTCCAAATGTTTTTAGGCACAGAGAGACAGGGCACACTTAACACCAACTGTCTCTTCCTCATACTGCACTGAATTCAGCCTACACATTGCAATACAGCTTATTGCAGCACCATGTGACCTCCAGTTCCATGGATCCTTGCAAACTTCTACCTAGAGCCAAAATCTGCAGGCAAAGTTCACAATTAGCCATTAGTGAAGTTCTCTTTTAAGGCAAGGTAGAACTTCACCTTAAAGGAGAATTTAGCTAAGTTGGTAAAATTACCAAGCTTCTCCACAAAGCAAAGTTTTCTAACTTTGCCCAGTTCTAATAATGAGTGTCTAATGCAGTGGGATTAAATTTTGGATTTAATTCACTCATTAGATAAAGATCATGTATGATATTGAACCTTTGTAACAGATCTCCTTGGTTTGTCTAGTACTTAATGATATTAGAGATAGAGGGCCCAATAGTCAAAGTTTTGCCTGGTGGGCAAAGTGATATTATGCTGTTTGCCTGGGGTTTGCAGCCATGTGCAATACTGAAAGGGGACAGGCGCATACACTGAATGGGATAACACTGCAGCAAGGAATTAATGTAGTTGTCATGCAAAGGGAAGGGTAGGAACATGAATGCGGGTTCAGCACAACATTCAGCGAGTTAGCGCTACACAAATGGAATAGCACAGACCACTTTATGCAGTGCAGTTAGTGCCAAGAAAAAGCTAACTTACTCCAGGCATCCTAGCTGCCACTGGGGACACTGCAGCTTAGAACAAAAGCTGATGGTTGAGGGTGCACATCTGCTTCCTGGTATCTAGTGGCAACTCCCACCCGCCAAACTCCATCCCCCTAAAAGCACAGTTATTCCCATGTGTCAAGTGGCAGCCCTAGCCCCATACAGAAATAACAATTTCCTGGTGTCCAGTGGCATCCTGTCACCCTCTGATCCCCATCCATGCAGCAGTAACTGTATTCCTGGTATCCAGTGGCACCCCAACCTCCGATTATCATCCCTGTACATAAATTGTATTTTCCTGGGATCTAGTGGCAAGCCCTACCCTTTGATCCCCATACCTGTTAAGGAATAGGCATTTTCTAGTGTCTGGTGGCACCCGCACCCTCCAATCCTCATCCCAGGTAATGAATAGGTATTCCCTAGTGGCTAGTGGCACCCACACACTCTGATCCCTGTCCCCAGTAATTTGAGGTGTGCAAAAAGACCTTCCACCAGCAGAATTTTTCAAAAGTCAGAATTTCACTTATGCAAAGTTCAGAAATCATTTTAGCAACTTTTGCTAACTTCCGACTTGGAACTGTGGGATTTTGTATTTACTGCAACATTTTATAGTAAATTGTGTAAAACAATTCTGCAGTCCAGATTACCCAGTTTATCTGGAAAGATGGAATAATTTGCAGATTAATCTGTATTTATCTGCCGCCATACTTACTATTGCAGAATTTTGACTCCACATGTCACAGATTATTGCGTATGTCATGGTAAGTAGCAGAATGTTTCCAGAAACCCACAGTTGAAGTGACATTTTCTGCACTTTATATATTTCCGTAAAATAAACACATGAAATTGCTGGCAGAAAAGGCCCATAGATCTATCAAGTCTGCCTGAGTGTGCAGGTCACAGTATACTACTACTACAGCTGCCCTTCCCCACCCACTCCCTTCATTCCCCCTCCTGGTCCTATCCCCATCTTGTTCTTTCCTGTACTGACCTTGCTCCTGACTCTATCCCATCCCGCTTAAAGTCGTCCATTGTCCTCAGGTTGATTATCTCTTCCAGCAGTGTGTTCCATCCAGCCACCACTGTCTCCATGAAGTAGTGCCTCCTCATCTCCCTCCTGAACCTCCCTCTCACCAACTTCAGGCTATGTCCCTTCATGACCCTTCCAGCCTTTAAGCAGAACAGCCCTCTCCATAACTTTTTATGCCCTTTAAGTACTTAAAGGTCTCTATCAAATCCCCTCTCCCTCTATCCTTTCTATCCTCCAGTGAGTACATGTTGAGCTCCCTCAACTGTTGCTCATATGGCATTTCCTAGTCCCATGATCATCTTCATCAACCTACACTGCACCCTCTCTGGCAATTTCACATTCCATGCCATCCCATCCCATTCAACCTCCCATGTGGCACAGAATCAACAGTTTTGCTGAAGTCTAGATACAGGACATCAACATCATGTCCTCATCAACTGCCCTAGTAACCCAATCATATAAATTGATCAGGTTGGTCTATCAAGATCTACCTGAGACAAACCATGCTGTCTCTCATCCTCATATTATGAATGTCCATGGAAAAATAATTCCCTACTTTGTAAACAGTATCCCAATGTGAACCGCACAACTTTCTGTAAACTGAAATATAAAAACCTGCATATTAGCAGGTGGAAATTATACATACCACTTGTTCCTGTTCTGCATGGAGATAGAGAGAGGGGAGAGAGAGAGAGAGAGAGAGAGAGAGAGAGAGAGAGAGAGACTATTAGAGAGAAGCCAAAAGTATTACTTTTGAAGTTTAATTTTGTTTAGAGTCCAGACCACTGAGAGTACTGGGAAAATGCACTTTTTAGTTTCTTTTTTGTTCTGAATCTGTACTGTAACTGATTGTCATTACCTTTGCAGCAGAACCAGGAGCAGCAGGCCACCACCTCCTCTGCCAGCACAGGGCAAAAGTTGGCATCCCTTCTTCCATTAGGAGCTGGTACTGTTGGTCAAGGAGGTGACCAGCCATGTATCCCAACTTTATGGGCCAGAGATGCTGCCTCTAAAACAGAGGGATAAAGTGTGAGCCACCATAAAGGCCACCTGAATGCCAAGGGAGGAGGAGTCATGTCCTGGACTGTGCATAATATGGAAGACAAATGGGATGACCTCCAAAGAAGGGACCCCAAGTTCTTGAGGCACTAGGTAGAGTAGTCACCATTGAGGATGAGGACAGAAAAGAGAAGACTGCAGGAGGAGACCACAGGATCTTTGGCTGGCAAAAGGATGCAGGTGGAGGACAGCATCAGCAGTTAGTATAGTAACTTGATCCTTCAAAGTTATTTTCATCAATCAGTGTTAGAATTACACTTTATGTGGGGGCAAAGCTAGCCAGCCAAGATGGAAGGTGTACAACTAGTCTGCTGCAGTTCCAGCTTTATCCATCCTATTATCTCTGGAATTTCAGCACCTATCTCCTCAGGCTAATTTTTCAGATTTGCATTCTCCACATCGAGCTGAAGTCATAAATCTCTAAAGTGAACAAATCAGACAAGGGATTGCAAATATATTGGACTTTGAAGTTTCCACCTCATTACCACTTCAGGCCTGTAAGTCACTCACAGACCTCTGGGCTGTAGCTGATAAGCATCCCTGCCGACTGAGGATGGCTCACTCCATTAATCCGCAGATCTCCCTTATTCAAACAGTGAAGCAACAACTGGGCAACATTACTTCCATGCTAAATAAAGTATTAATTGATACGGCTGCACTTATTTTCACTACATCTACTACCAAAAGGACGTGAAAAACTAACTTCCAGAGTGGGGGCCACTGAACTACAAGTTAAGCGACAAGATCAGATTCTGCATGACCAATTCCTACAAGTTCGGGACCACCATAGCCAAATTCAGTACCCTAATGGCCAAGCTCAATGACCTTGAAAATCGAGGGAGAAGGAAAAATATCTGGACTGTGGGATTAACAGAGGGCTGAGGGCCCTGATATGATCTCCTTTTACAAAGATCTCTCTCACTTATGCTCAAGTTGGATCATCTGTCTCCCTGGAGCTGGAAAGGGCCCATAGGCCACTAGCACTTAAACCCCAGCCTGAGATTGACCCGCCAATACTGTGCAAATTCTTAAGGTACCGGTTAAAGAACAATACCTGAAAGCTGCATGGGACCTTAGAATGTTATGATGGAAAGGGCTCCTGTTCAGATTTTCCAGGATCACTTATACCATCTGTCCCAGAGATGGAGAGCCTATGGACGGTAAAGCAGACTCTTTATAAACTAAACCTGCCTACTTCTTTAAGACATCCTCACAGCTTCAAGTACTGTATAAAGGAGAATATCTTACCTTTAACTCTCCTGCTGAGGTGGAATTTTCCTAAAGGATATTGGAGGCAATTCTAGGCTGCACCAAGACCAAGCTCCTCAACGCGTGGTGAAACTACTCCGTCCATGGACACTTCTATTCCACCGAGCAGGTCTCCTGGATGCATTTGCACTCCACTCCTGGCGCCAGCTAAAGGTCCATCTGGCAAGTACACCATAAAAGCAGTCAGTGGAAGAAAGCATCCAGTAAATATGGTAGGCCCTTCCCACGGCAGCAGAGAAACTGCTCAAGGAGTTGCAATGAGCTCAACAACTTTCAGGAAGCAACGGCTCCTCCGCTTTCTCTACCCCATAAAGCTGTCTAATTGGTGTGAGCCACTTGAGGATTTGTTGATGGTAGCCCTTGCTTTGCCGAGGCATTGTGAGCCACAAAGATGACATACACCCAGATCAAGCAGAAGCGGTGACCGACTGGGTCCCTCGATAAGAGTGGTCAGCTGAACTGCAGAGCCTCATGAAGGAACAAGTGCCAGGAACCTGCTGATAACCTCTCTCAAGAAGGGTGAAGGACCCAAGCCTAATCATAATTATGGACTGCCAAAGTAAGTGGTGCAGTTGTAATCTCTGGGTCTTCTTCACTTAAACAGCTCTGGGACCGTTTAACTATTGCTGTTAGTGTGTGGTGCCCCTCTCCAACTCGAGGCTCAGCGGCCACTGTGGTATATGAACACTGGGCTTTCCTGCCTTAATCTCAGGGCTGAGTTTTTCCCATCCCTCAGCTAGCCTCAGCTGCACCGCTTGCTCTCTGGTGTTTAATTTTACAAACCAGGACCCGGAGAGTCTGTGCTGGTTTGTTTCTCTGGCTGATCAGTTTTTTGGTTTTGTTCTCAATTGTCTCAATGCATTTTAATTCCCTCCGTTGAGGGGCTGATGTAGTTATTAGTGCCAGGCAGATATTTCTAACCTTGTAGAAGTCACATGCTTGTTTCCTGCCGTTTGGATTTTGTACCCAGACACTGTGTTATTACGTGTGTGGGTGAGGGATTTGTCCCAGCTTTTAGATTTATCAGCCCTATTACAATACTCTGACCCTGCTGGTTTGCTAGTCCCTGACGCTATATCTATATTCTGGGGCTGCTGCCTTGTACATACAAGGTGTCTGGGTAGCTAAGGGATAGCGCCTATGGTTGGCATTGAAACAGGACCGAGGTGGAAGATTTTCAGGCAGATTCCTAACTCAGGGAACAAGCTCATTTATTATTAAGCTGAGGTTTAATTGGTTGTTATAAGGTCTTAGTATGCTACATTTTGTTACAAAGGCAACTGTAGATACATTATGTATGTACACATTTACTGTAGTCTAGTCCCACTCACAGTGCCCCTAGCACCTAACGTCAAGCGAGGTTCATACATGCTTCCAGACTCACCTAGGGTGGTGGTCTAAGGGAGTTAACACAATGAGTCTGTTACAGGAACAATGTCCAAATATAGGCAACCCTATTTACTTTCCAGTACAGGTGCAAACCAATATAGTATAGGAAGGAATTTTACCACAACCCACTTACTACCAATTGCACTCTGGCCTCACCTTTTCCAGTATAACCACGGGCATAGGCCAGCTAGGGTGAATAAGGGTGTCTTTCTTCCAGGATATGGATAGCTAATAACCTCCATACAATGTTCTTGATGGTCAATGTTGCATGTAATATGCTGACCAGCATGTGGGGCTTGGAACCCACACTTTATTCATAACCCCACCCTGGGGAGGCGTGGGCCATTGGGACGTGATGGACTATTCCCTCCTCCCTGGCGGATAATAGACTACAACCCCACAAGATTTTCAGTGAGACCTCTCACCACTCTCTTGGAGTAGTCCAAGTACTTATTCCAATGACCTGCCTTTCAGTTGAGGTTCCCTCTCCACCTTACCTATTTTAACCCTTGGGATGTGATTGCACTCTGGATACATCTGGCCCATTCCAGGGTGGTATATCAACTCTCTTGTTGCTTAATTACCCTATCAGAGATAATAACAGCTGCAAAAATGAGCTCAGGAGTTGCTAGGATGTATGATGGGCAACTTGTGGCCAGGTTTAGAGTTGCTGCACTACTTAATCCAGGTGGGAACCCTTAGCTATATACTGGAGTATCTATGCTAAACTACAACTGTCACTTAGGATAGTGTCAGTGTTTGCCTATAGCTGTTGGCATAAAATGGAATCATCTTAATAATGGCTAATTTTTAGAATATCACAACCACTACTTGGAATCTCAGGGTTTGAACTCTCCCATAAAGAGGAAATCGGTTCTGGCTCGGCTGAAGAAGCTGAGAACCAAGTCGCCTTTTGCAGGAGACTAAATTAAGCTCCAAAGAAGCTTGAAATTGGTGAGGGACTGGGTGGGCACAGAAGTTCACTGTACGACCAAATCAGCTAAGCGGGTGTCTCCATTTTGTTACATAAATCACTGCAATGGCAACCTAAAGAGGTTTATAGAGGGGTTGATGGTAGGTGGATCATCATGAAGGTTTCTTCCCCTCAGGTCCCCTGATTCTGGCAAATATATATGGCCCCAATGAGGACTGTCTAGAATTTTTCCATGCCATCTCTCAAAAACTCATGGATATTTCCTATGACAATCCGGTTTGCTATTAGGAGGGACTTTAATCTGGTTTGGATAGCCTCCTGGATAGATCCAATGCTAGACTGGAGCCCCACTGCAGAGCCCTGCAGGCATTGAAGGACCTTATGTCTTTACACCAGCTGTCTGATGTGTGGCAGTTCTGAATCCCTCAGTAAGGAACTTTACCTTTTTTCTGCTCCACGCCAAATGGCAAGTAGGTTAGATTTCTGGCTCACCTCTCCTAACCTGTCCATGGCTACCTCTGGGGTTGAGATCTCTCAGTCTAAATTTCGATCATGCTCCTGTCTCCTTACCCTCTTACCTGCTATTCGTGCCTCCAAATCATTATTGTGGAGACTCTACCCCTCCTACTGCCTGACAAGGACTTTGCTCAGTGACTGAACAGCCACAGAGGAATTCTTTCAGCACAATCCCTTCTTCTACCTCTGCAGCAGCACAGGGAGGCCTATAAGGCCACCATTAGGGGAGGAAGCATTAGCTTTGCTTTACACAGATGGAAGATGAGGGACAAGAAACTATGTCAATTAGATAACACTTTAAAATGTATGGAGGCTGAATACAAAGTGAAGCCATCATTGCTTCGAGACACCATCAGTTATAGCCATCCTGTCTGCCATAAGAATAAAAATTAACATGCTGGTAAGTAGGAAGGCTGAGCTCCATATTCATAGAGCCCAACACCGATACCAGGCTGAGGGTGAGAGAAAGTTGCTGGCTTATCGACTAAAACAAAGAAGCAGAAAGAACTATCATTAGCCTAAGGGATGGGTCAGGAAGCTCTCCTAAACCTCTCCACAATTAACAATATTATGACTAAGTTTTATAAAACACTTTACTCCTCCCACGGATGCTGGAATGAAAATCCCTATGCTCAATTTATTGAGACGTTACCCTTGACAAATTTTCTGACTTGCAGAAAGATACATTGGCCTAACCCATTACTGAGGAAGAAATCCGCAGAGCCATTACTATGATGGCTCCCCATAAAACCCCTGAGGGATGGTTTTCGGTGGACTTTACAAACTGATTCAGCCTTTGATTATAACCCCTGGTGAACATGCTGAATAAAGCGTATTCGTGTGGGCAACTTCTTCCTATTCTATCTGAGGTCTTAATTACGTGCATTCTGAAAGAGGGTAAAGATCTCTCTCTTCCTGTTAGCTACAGGCCCATTTCATTAATCAATGTGGATGCCAAAATTTTGGCCAAAGTCCTTGTTACCAGATTGGATGAATTTCTTCCAGAGATCATTCATCCATCACAGGTGGGGTTTGTTAAGGGCAGAATCAGTTCAGATCACATTCGGGCCCGTGTATCCTTAATGCAGGTGGCGGCTTCACTTCCACGCGGCAGCAGTTACAATTGATTTGAGAAGGTGTTTGATTTGGTCAGCTGGGATTATTTACATGCAGTTCTGAACACTTTTAACAATGGCCCTTGTTTTCTACATGGATAAAAATACTCTATGCCTGTCCTTCCACCAGAGTTCTTACTAACAATGCCATATCTGATCCGTTTCTCCTGCAAGGGGCACCAGACAAGGCTATCCACTGTCCCCTTTACTTTTGTGCTAGCTATTGAACCTCTTGTGGCTGCCCTAAGGAACCATCCACACATACATGGTATTCAGGTCAAGGACAAATGCTACACCACCAAGCTGTATGCCAATGATTGCCTGATCCTAACCCGAGACCTTCCACACAGCCTTCCATATATCCTGTCTACATTACAAACATTCAGAGAACTCTCTGGCTTACACATTAATGTGGCAAAGTCAGAAATTCTTCCTCTTAATGTCCTCACCTCATCGGTTGGTGTGAGAACTCAGGGATTAGCCTGGGCTAAATCAGAAATAAAGTACTTGGGTATCCGACTTACTGCCAGACTTTCAACCCTATTGGAAATTAATTTAAAACCCCTACTGGCCAAATTTTGAACTGCCACTAACAGATGGGCACATCTGCATCTTTTTTTTGGTAACCAGGTAAGGCGCACTAGGCACAAGTGTCTGTTTTCAGAGGCGACGTGGGAGCACTGGGTGGTTAAGTGACTTGGTGAGAGTCACACAGTATGCAAGTAGAGGTTGTGAGAATCAAACTCTGATCTGGTCTGCTGGATGTACCAAGCTCATTCACACCTCATTCCTCTAACCTCTAGGCTATACTGCCATAGCATCTTTCCATGGCAGGCAAGATCGCTGCTATTAAAATGCTGCTGGCCCCTAGAGTATATCACTTAAAATCCCACTCCCTTCCTCTTACCCCACATATGGAACCAAAAGTTGAATATGCTGATTAGTTCCTTTCTCTGGGGCTCTAACATGGCTCAAATACAGTAGGGCCAAACTGAGAGCTCAAAACCTAAAAGGGGTGGAACTTGCGGATTTTATCAGTACTCCATTGCTTTTATCTAGTAAAATACACTAAAGGTGAAGGTTTCCAACACCCCTACTACCCTCCAGCCTGGATCCAAATAGAAAGATACCTTTTGCAGGGCCCTTCGGTGTCCACTCTTGCACCATATCCCTACCCAAACATCTTAAAGGCTGGCTTTCCATTCAACAGGCTCATTTGGCATGGCAAAACTGGGGCTTATAGCCTCCACTGTCTTGGTTTGGGGATTTACACTCCACTTTGGCAGACTGCCTACGTCTGTATTAGCAACTCCCCATGAACTGGATGGGATGGGCTTCTAAAGGGATAATGAATATTGGGGATCTGGAACACCGGGACACTCCGATATGGACTCATTCCAAGGTTTACAAGTCAGATACGACCTGCCCCATAGTGACTTTTGGAAATACCTTCAAATGAGAAGCCTCTACCAATCTTGGGTTAGGAGAAAATGTACCAGTGTTTCCTGTAAAAATGCAAAACTATTAAATTCCCACAGTTTCCTCATAAGGAATGGTTAATGCATACCAAAGATAGGGCTGGTCTTATACAGAGGTTCCTCAGAGATAGTGCTCCTAACCCCTCTCTGCTGGCCAAGGACAAGTGGGCCACCACACTAGAGACCTCCATTACAAACTCGTAATGGCGACAGTGCTGGCTGAGAACTCACCAGGCCTGCTGCATCCCCACAGCCTCCTTCTACAGAACAAAATATTACATCTCTGGTATCATACACCATCCCAACTAAAATGGATGGGCCTTCTCCCCACTGACTACTGCTGGAGATGTGACGCTCCACAGGCAGATCTGCTCCACATCCTGTGGTCATGTACACCTCTGAAGCCCTATTGGGAGGCAGTAATACAGCACTGCTCTGCCATCCTAATGTCGACCCTCCTGGCAGATCTGAGTCTATGGGTATTGGGCCTAACACCTGAAACTCTTACCCTGCCCAAAGCTTCTATTTTATGGCTCATACAGGCCTCGATAGAATGTAAATGACATATTATACGACGCTGGAGAACTTCAGAGGTCCCTTCCATTTCAGAATGGCTTGTAGCTTTGGAAAGGATGGCCACTTTGACTAGGATATAATGCTATAGGAACCAGTGTCTTCATAAGTTAGCTGAGATATGGGTCCCCTACATGGTGTATATTGACTCCAATATGCAACCGTTGTCCCCCAGACACTTGAAGGATAAACTGAAACCACCCTGACTTCCTAGTAGAAATGGTTGCATGGTTATTAAACACTTATTGGTCCTCTCTATATAGCTATCAAGAACGTTCCATTTCGGATGATTAATTTCTGGTTCCCCCACTGTCGGTTTCTCACCTTATGTGAAGAAGCTCAACCACTCCGGTTTCCATCTATTTGTACAGTGAGTGTGTAAATCTCTATATGTTGTCTCTAAATATTTCCGTTAGCAGGTCAACCAGGTTCATAGTAACCGTTTATAATATGTTTGAATAATCAATGGTATTTCTTGTAGATATGCCGTCCTATACTGCTGACCTGGAGTTTGGCTGTGTGTATTATGTGGTAATGCTGTAAACCACTTTGTTGGCCATTTGGCCTAATGGTTAAAGTTCTGTAATAAGTCTGAAATCTTCCAATAAAAAGACTAACAGCAAAAAAAAAAGAATTACAATTTATGGGTAGGATTCACAAAGCAGATGCGCTGGGTGCAAATTAGATATACTGGCACAAATGAAATGCACCATCCCCAAACAGTGTGAATCACAGAAGGATGTGCCACAAGATGCACTGTGCACATCCCTCTGTGAATACCACTGAAGTGCCATGATGCACAGAAGCACCCTGGACCACACAATACTGAAAAGGAGCAAGTTAGCCAGGGACACAGGAACAACGGGGAGACTGCAGTGGCACAAATTATGTAGGTGAACAGCCTGGCAGGGCCTGGTCAGAGAGCCAAAGGCAGGGGAGTGACCAAAGCAGATGAGGTGCACAGACAGAGCACACACAGTGACACCTGGAAGCACCAGATACACACCTATTGATTTCTCTCTTCCATTGTCCTGGCACACCTGGCTGGACTCTCCATGGACCTATAGTGGGGACACAGATGACAGGTACTAAGTGCCATGATCCGCACCTGCCTTTCCCCAGTCCACCATGCAAGTGTGCAGGAGGTAGCAGCCATCATGGCAATGGCTGACAGCCACCAGGCACACCACACACCAGCAACAGGCTGGCACACAGTGCCGCACTATGACTGTTCAATGGTACTCAGACAGCACAAGACCTATATGTGCATGTAAAGGAAGGCACAGAGGGGCATGCAGCCATGTCCAGGGCCCCGAGTTTTCTGCGATTCCGTGGATGCGGCAAACCGCTGAAATATCCACGAATTTGCCATCACCCATGGAATTCGGCTGCCGAGGAACAAGCGTCCGCTTCATTTGCCGGCAGGGGTGCCCAATCCCCGTCGGCTGAACGCCCCCAAAGTCGTTGTGCCATGCTGGGAGCCACCCCAGCATAGCAAGCGTGCTAATTGGTTTTTTGCCGACGGGGTGCCCAATCCCCGTCGGCTAAAACTGCCAAGTCGTTGTGCCGTGGGCCCACCCTAAGCGTGGCAAGCGTCTCAGTGTTTTTTGCGGCGGGGTGCCCAATCCCCGTCGGCTGAACGCCCCAAAGTCATTGTGCCATGCTGAGGGCCCACCCCAGCATGGCAAGCTGTCCCGCGACGCTTCTTTTTTTTCCCTGTAAAACAAAAACTGTCCCACGCGCGTCTCCCGAACCCCTCCCACATCCAGCACCCACCCACTGTGCACCCAGCCTCCCCACCCCACCCCATACTTACCTCCGGACTCCGGTGCGGCGATCTTCGGTGGACCGGGAACACTCTGCACTCTTCAAAGAGACCACGAACTGAGAAATGCCGGTAAGCTGTATAATGGGCTAATAGGAGGGTTCAACTTTATGCATATCTCAGGCATTTTGGGAATTTTGCCAAATTTTCAACATGGGGTTTTGGGACCCCTTCTCATGAATGATGTCACTGTCATGGCGTTATTCGGGCTCGAAGGGTGATTTCGCACAGTGACTGTGCAGTGACTGCAGAAATCACCGCCGGGACAATACCGCCATGACAGTGACATCATTCATGAAAGGGGCCCAAAACCCCATGTTGAAAATTTGTGCAAAATCCAAAAATCACTGTTTAACGAGCGTGGTGCTATGCAGTTCCTACGCAGGCTCAGAAGTTCATGGAATTTCAATATTTTACTCCAGAGTTTCAACATTGTCATTTCACCACACTGTCTTATAGTGGTACAGCTGTCATTTTCACATCTCACCCAAAATGTGTTTCCACTCTTGTAGCGCCAGAATGGCGTGTCGGTGTCTTGAAATCAATGTACGGGACAAATTAAGAAAATCACAGTGACACTGTTCATGAGCAGAGGTCTTGGAAATGGCTATGTTGAAAATTTGGTGAAAAAATTCCAAAAATGACTGTTTAACGAACGTGCGTTGCGCAGTTCCACACGAGCTCGTAAGTTCGCAAAATTTCAATATTTTCACTCCAGAGTTTCAACATTGCCATTTCACCACACTGTCTTATGAGTAGTACAGCTGTCATTTCCACATCTCACCCAAAATGTGTTTCCATCCTTGTAGCGCAGAATGGCGCAGTCGGTTACTTGAAATCAATGTTCCGGACAGATTAATAAAATCACAGTGATACTGTTCATGAGCAGAGGTCTTAAACTGGCTATGTTGAAAATTTGGTGACAAACACCCATAAAATGACTGTGTTGACGTGCATTGTGTCAGATATGGCAAAAAAACAAAAAGGAAAAAATTAAGGGTAAAAATGTGCCATAAATTGCCATGAGAAATTGGTGTTGAGTGCATGAAGTTCTGCAACAAATGAGAACCCTGCCGCAGAACTTTGCTCCGATGTGCGCAGAAAAATCGGGGCCCTGCCATGTCCCACACAGCATATGCAGATGCCAGCAGGCTGCACAACCATGCAGGCTCCATCTGAACACCAATGGAGCACCACAGTGTGCCAACTATCTGCAGCAGTTGCATGCAAGGTGGATGGACACACAGGAGCCATGTACACTGTTGCGCCTAGCACACTCCACCATGGCCACACCCATGAGTGTGCACAATGTGCGCCACACATATATGCACATGAGGCCGGAAATGGCCTACAGTGGGTACCGCCCCGATGAACACACAGAGGATGCACAAGTAGAACACTCACCTGCACTCTCACAACCTGATCCCTGGCCTCCACCACAGGACCTAGTGAGCCTGGCCTCCACCGCTGCTGTGTCCCTCCATCTGTCTGCTGACTCTGCAAAGGAAACACAAGCAAAGAGCACTGTGAGGTGATAGTAGGTATGTACCACCCTCCCACCTGTGTCCCACAGCAACACTACTGATGCCAGCATGCAGTGATGGATCCACCCCACAGTACCCCAATGAAGGCACCCCAGTCAGCATGCAGTAACACAGCATCCCAGCCCATGCCCACCATGGTTGTGTGCAGATGGACATGTGCCGTGCCAATGTCTGAACCATAATGCGGCCATCACGGTGCCCATACACCTCAATCGTGCACCATGACACACTGCGGCTATACGGTGGCCATATCTGCCTCCACACAGCCCTCAGGGGCATGGCATGATGTGTGTGTGTGTGTGTGTGTGTGTTGCGGTCTGGTGCCTTGCACCAGTGCACACTGCCTGCTCCTTGAAACAAACTCCTGCCTGTGTTGCTGTATGGTGTTGTGACTTACCTGGGCATGGCACTGCACCCCTGCATGCCTGATGATGGAGGCTCTGGAGCTGTCTGGATCCTAGCACTGCAGATTCTTGTAGTGGTGCCTGCACTGCTCCCCATACACTCCACTGCAGTCCTGCACACGGGCACTCCACTTCCCTTGCCCACACTGCTGGGCATGGCTCAATGAGGTCATGGGTCCCAAACAGCTGGCCCTCCAGAGCATAACTAGTTACACAAGGTTCACCAGCTCACCCTCTCCAGTTTGTGGCCCTGGGCCCTGCTCGAGCACATGACATGGATTTTAAATGGTTTTCCTGAGCAGTTGTGCACTGATCAGGCTGCTGATGCAATGCACTCAAGGCATAGAGTGAGGCACACACCTGTTTTCCAGGAATTAAATCAAATTGTATTGGTGCAACAATATTCAAATGCAATCTTCCTCACTCATAGAGTTGTGATCTCCAGCACTTCCCTGCACTTTGACCAAGGTGTGGTCTTCCTAAGAGGGTGGAGTACAATTTCAAAATATCTCCTTAAATAGCCAGTTAATATCAAACTTGAGGGCTCCCCTATGGTTCAATTTTTGTAAAGAAAATCTTTGTTTTTGTTTTAAGTGGCCCTGGAGGATTTAAGCCCAAAATACAGAAATACAAAATTTAATAATACAAATCTGAAAAAAGAAATATCACCAAAGATTAATTTTACCGGGAAAGCTAGATAGTTAAGAGTATGAAAGTTAAAGGGAACTTACAATTTTTTCTGAAACAAGTGCCAGCTGTTTAACCAGGAAATGAGGGGATACATGAGGGTGAAGAACTATAGCTTAAGTGAGGCAGTCACAGCTGTTGAGAGAAAGAAGGTACTGTCTGAGGTTGCTCTAACTTGGAGACAGTTTGTACATCAAGAGGAGATCAGATAGCCAGGTTGGAGCTCTGTAGAGAAAGTTGTTGGCTAGTGTTTAGTATTGGTGTGTTCAGTTCTGTACACAGTTGCACACAACAATATGTCTAGTAATTTTGATAATTTTTATTGTTCACTGCATTTTTCTGTCCATTTATTATACTGAACTGTTAAACTTTCTGTGTGTTACCTTTAGTCTGAGTGCATGCTGTCAAGTCTAACACATTTATTGCACCACCGTAATAGCAGTAGTGTTACTTTCTGAGCTGGTCTGTATTAAGTTTTCCTGCTTCTGTCTAGCTACTGCTGTAAGTATCCCCCAAAACATAGAAACATAGAAACATAGAATTTGATGGCAGATAAGGACCGCTTGGCCCACCCAGTCTGCCCATTTCCCTACCTACTGGATAAGCTGCAGATCCTAGTTAACCAGCAGCCTACTTCTTCCCCCACCCCCCAGAACTGCCTTATGACTATCCCATGCATGCTTGAATTCCACCACTGATTTTGACTCCACAACCTCCTCCGAAGGCGTTCCATGCATCCACAACCTTCTCTGTGAAAAATACTTCTTTAAATTACCTCTGAGCTGCCCCCTCTATCTTCAAATTGTGCCCTCTTGTTCTTGCACCTCTTTTTGAAAGATGCTACCCTCTTGGACTTTGTTGATTCCCTTGAGGTACTTGAAAGTTTCTATCATGTCCCCCTCTCCCTCCTTTCCTCGAGGCTATACATAGTAAGCTCCTTAAGTCTCTCTTCATATGTCTTCTGGTGCAGACCCTGCACCATTTTAGTGCCCTCCTCTGGACAGCTTCCATCCTGTCTATGTCTTTGGAGATTGGGTCTCCAGAACTGCACACAGTACTCAGATGGGGTCTCACCAGCTGTCTGTACAGAGGATAATACTTCCTGTTTAAAAAAGAAGGTATTGTTGTTCCACTTTTGGATGTGTGAAGAGAGTGGTTAGGGTCTTGTTGAGATTGTTGGCTATATCTCTTTATTGCCACTTTTTCCATCTAGAAGTCACTATTGTTGTTTTTGGCTTCCCATCCACCCAAAACAAAAAATATAACCTTGCTGTTAATTTTCTCTTTAGTCTGCTGAAATTGTTGTCACTGTATCACTATTGCGTGTTTCCCCATAGTATCATGACACTTTCTCCCCAGTGCCTATTAGAGTATTTAAACGACGAAAACAGACATAATAAAAACTGTACCTATTGCTGTATTGTTTGCATTGTACTGTCTTGTGAATCTCTTGAATTTGTTACAGCAACCAACCAAATTGGAAAAATCACTTTGTGTGGCTCCTGTCTAAACCATCTGTCACTGTTTCTCTGTCTAACACCGGGTTTATCTCACCTCTACCTCACTGAGACACTCCTGTCTACTGCCACACCTTTCACTCCTGCCCATGGTCCCTGTTTTCTTGTCTGTTTCATGACTTCTAATATGTGAATGTATTGTACTTTTGCACCTTTTCTATCACATACTACTGCCCCTGCCTGATCTTTTTGGTTGCTAGAATCTGATCCAGAGTGTCCTTCACACAAGACTGTTAAATTGCTTAACTATTTTTGTTACCTGACATTAGCCCAATTAAGACTCACTGTAATGTCATGTATTGTCTGTCTCTGCACTGTTATTTATTACATAGCCTACTCTTGTACCTTTTGTCACTTTCACCTCATGTGTTGAGATTTGACAATCTCTATGTAACTGATTTGCACTGTATTTGCCTGAATTTGTGCCACTATATGGCCCAAGTCTTGACTGAAAATGGTCCTTAGGATCAGCACACTTATCCAGTTAACAAAGACATAAATAAATAAAAATAAATAAATAATCGTGGTGCACATGTTTCTTTTCTTGGTAACTGTCCGTGTAATTTAAAAACAATTTATGTGAGAAGGCGGTCATGCAAAGCTGTTTCTGGCTGTTCGCTGCTGCCAAGAAGAATATTGCTTCTGTGCCTCCAAATGGTAGCAGTGAAAGTTGTTGTGATGATGAAGCAGGTTCATCTGGGGCTAGCAATGTTAAGTGTGATCATGAACGTGGTACTATTATGCAGCAGAAGGGAAAGGTAGTAGTTGCTGCAAGTAGAGGTTTCTGTGATTCAGTTTTCTCGGCCTAATCAGTGGCATCAATGCTAGTTGGAGATGCTGGTGGCACTGGTAGTAAAGCTAGTGCTGGCATT
Organism: Neoceratodus forsteri; assembly: GCA_016271365.2. Lineage (NCBI taxonomy): Eukaryota > Metazoa > Chordata > Ceratodontiformes > Ceratodontidae > Neoceratodus > Neoceratodus forsteri. The sequence continues at coordinate 1,236,044,848 of CM057453.1, read as the reverse complement.
GTGGATAACAGCAGGAGTATTGCTACAACCCAGGAAAAGTTATCAGGTGGGAAAAAGGTTGGGGAGTCAGATGACTTGAGGGTAGTTGATGTCCCCTCCCACAGTAGTTGAACATGAGCCTGATCATCACGAGTCAGAGTCTCAAGTTTCCACAGATTCTCATGTTAGGCCATCCAAAGAATCAGATGGTGATGAAAAATTGTGAATGATCAGAGTGAGGCTGATGTTGCAATATCTCAGAGGATAGTATCCAAAGTGAATTTGTGGATGATGATGATGATGATGCTAGCAACCCTATATGGGATCTGACAAAAAGAAAGTTGAGGTGGCTGTGGGAAAACAGTCTGTTTGTAAATCCACTACCTTCCAAAAGGTCTTCGGATGTAGCTGTTTCTGTGGATGACCCTGAGTCATACTAGTAGACTGTGATGGTCAGTCAAAGTCAAAGTTTGCATCACACCAGAAATCATGCATCACACCCCCATTTCGCCCCCAAAAACTGCAGTCCCATATGCAGAGGCAGCAGCACCATGTGAAATGTAGGGCAGCCAAACCCTAGTTTGGGATCTTTTCATACAGCATGAAAAGGAAGAAATATTGGCAATCTGCCAGCTTTGCCAAGTGCGTGTGAGGCATGGGGAAAAGGGAAGCCACCTTGGCACTGGGGCCCAGCATACTCATCTCAAGAGCAAGCACCTGGCACTGTAGACTCGAAACCAAAAGTGGGCTGATGGTGTAATGGGCATTCACCTTCATCAACAATAGTGAGTAAGGTATCCCTTCCCAATTTAGTGTAAGTAGCCATGTAGGTAAAAATTTGAATTTACACTGGAGAATTACTACAGGCATGAGGAGGAGGATGACTTTGAATGTTCCAGTAGCGGTCAGAGTAGCTGTGGTGGTCCATGTAGCCATTCAACTACTGTACATCAAGCACTGTGCTAAAAACATGTAAAGAACATCATTTATTGGATAGTCACCTGTGCACCCACCCACATTAAAGCCAACCATCCATGGCAGTTTGGAGAGCAGAGACATTTGGCATGCCCCAGGCAAAAACCTAAACAATGCAACCTGCATTGCAGAGTCTTATTGAGTGGCACAGTACATTAAATACAGTACCCACCAAATCATGCGGTTGCACATGAATTCAATGCTCCCATAATGGAAATTCTTGCATTTGACTTGTTGCCTTTCTGATTTGTGGAGAATTTGGGATTCCAACGCTTTGTGGCATGCATATGTCCCAAATAGAAGATCCTGTCTAGGACATATTTTGCCACCTGTGCTGTCTCTGAGTTATATTGGACTGTGACAGAGCCAGTAAGACATGACCTTCAGTATTCTGCATCACCTTACATTCACTTAAGTATGGATATGTGGACAAGTGGCAAAATGGTAGTTCTTTATTCTGTATTACCGCATATTGGGTACAGTGACCTGAGGTTGTCTGTGATGGTGGGATGGGAAAGTACTGTAATAAGTCAGACTGTGGTGGTAGTAACCTTCATGGCATTAGACAGCATGCCACACTTGCAATGTGGAGTGTAGCAGGGTCACATACAGGTGAAAACATGCTAGACTCGCTATGGACAGAAATCGATGAGTGGCTGCACCTATGTCCCTAAAGTTGGCTTCGTGGAAGTGATAATGGGTCAAATATTGTTAAATATATTAGCAATGGTGGGCTTGTGAGGTTCCTGCATGGCCTACTGTCTAAATCTTGTAGTATAGGAGTTTCTGCAGTACTCTGACATCAAGCAAATGCTGACTGTTGCGCACATCTGTGCCCACTTTGCATATTCTGGAAAGGCCCTGACCAGCTTAGACAGCTGCAGATCCAAAACAGCTTCTCTCAGCACCTCCTCATGCCTGAAGTTGTAATGAGATGGAACTCCATACTTGACATGGCAGAGCATTTATGCGAGCAGTACAAAGCAATCTTGTGATGCACACTAGCCATGACAGTTCCGAACATCAATGTCTCTGACAACAGAGCAGGGATGACTCATGGATTCAGTAATACTAATTTTGAGGCCATTTGAACATGCCACATAGACAGTGGCGGTGACACTGCATCTGTTAGTCAAGCCATTCCACTATTATGGGTGCAGACATTGTTGAATCTGCAGCCTAGTCTTGATGTGGCTAGAGATAGGTCAAGCCGTGCATTACTCAAACACTTGATTACAATCTTAGACAGCAATAGACACATTGCCACCATTCAGCAATCTCCAGAATTTGGAATAGCCACAATGCTGGACCCACACTACAAACATGGCATTGCATCCATACTGGAGGGCTGGCATGATCAGGTTCAAAATCTCACTTGACTGCTGGTCAGAGTGGTTCATCAGGCACAGATGTCACATGCAAAGTTCTGCAACCCACAGCATAACCAGGCTGAACATAATTCATGCCACAGTGCCTCCAGTAAGGTGGTTGTGCAACAAAGGATGGTGTCACCTGCACAATGGCCCATTAATCCACTTGAAGTGCCTTGTTTCAAACTGAATTTGTGACCAAGAGAAAGGAGTGAACAGGTGGACAACTCATCAGGACTGCAGGCATCAGAGAGCATAGCTGAGACCTATTTGACAGAAAACAGGCATCTGACAATATTGGATGATCATCTGGTGTACTGGAGTGTCAAGGTGAATAAATGGCCTATGCTGACATCAATAGCACTGAAGTACCTGACCTGCCCACCCTCTAGCATAAGTGTGGAGAGGGTATTTAGTTCTGCAGGGGCCATTGTGCATGACCATCATACTACCCTATCACCTACAAATTTTGGCATGCTGACATTTAGCAAACTGAATGAAGGACACATTCCAAGTAGGACAAGCACATCTATGTTTGTACCCAGTCATGATGATGGTGATGGTGCTGATCAGGGTGGAGCAGACCATCCTGGTAGCAGCATCAAATGATGTTCCATTGAGGTTGATGATGCACTCATAGAAAAGAATTTCCAAGAGGGACAACTCCAGCATTGAAAATTATGAGGGCTGCTTCTTCACTTATGAGGATGAGGATGTTGGTGAAAGTGCATAAAAACAATTGACATTAAGTTACATCTTCTGATTTTAAGTTTTATAATGACATGTCAATAGAGTTCACCTGCACCTTCCTCGCTTTGCCACTACAGTTCCCAGAATGTGTGCAGTCATTATTATCTGCAGTCATCTAAATACATGTCACCTAGTAGCCACTGACATCATGCTGACTGATGTGAGATATCCTGCCACTGAAATACATGACACCCCAGACAGCCACCCTGCTTCTTGAGAGAGAGAGAGAGAGAGAGAGAGAGACCTTGTGTCTTTGCTCAATATAAGAACCAAGACAGATCCAAGATGGCAACTTCATGCTGTGAGGCTTGAGGATGAAGCTCTGCAGCAGGGATTGTTACAGGTATACATAAATTTTAACAGGTATACCACTGTTGCCTAGAGCTCTAAGACTACAATCCTTTCCAGTCTACCTTGGGCACCTCATGGTGTCAGAAATACCCGTTCTGTGTTTTCTGCCTCACAGCTGTGGGTGAAGGAGTCCAGGCAGTGGAGGAGCTGACTCCACAATTGGTGTGAGGCAGACACCCCGTGGAGGTTGGTGAAAACCACAGAGGATATTTCTGAAAATTGCTAAAGGCTTTCTCACTATGGACAGATTGTACACTGATTGTGAACCCTGACAGTGTTTACAATGTCTGAAGGAGTTAGGGTCTCAAAACCAAAGTTTGAGTCTGGATGTTCATTACCAGCTTTTAACTATACCACCCATTTTCTACTGGCAAAGTGTGGAAGAAACTTTCAATTCAAGTTTTTCACATTGTATAAAGAAACTATAAAGAAGATACATTTAATGCATAGAAGTGGATGACGGGGATGTTTTGCTAATCGTAAAAGATTTGGGGCCAGTAGTGTTTTGCCTTGATCCTGTCTTAACTATGTGAACTAGGGGTAATTGTATTATTTACACAAACTCCCATAGCAGTCTGATAAAGAGCTGTACACATTTCAGAGTTTTGCCAGAATCAAACATTCTGTAGCATTTTACTTTATTTTATCTTAAGAAAATGCAGTATTAGTATTAAATTGTGTAACTCTGCAACATCAGTATTTTACAAAGCTCTGAAGGTGTTTGGTATCTAACTAATTTAATTAATTATCATTTATTTTTAACTTTGCCCTAACTCATTCCAATTTTAAAACCTGGCTCCCATTACCCTGATTGGCTCTCCCAGGTAATGGTGACATCATTAGTGCACCTGTAAACACTTAACAAATTAAAACAGGCGCGTAACATGAATATAGTCCCAGACAACCAAAGCAGTCAGATACTCACTTCATTCCCAGCAATGATACCAGAAGCATCGAGGGCTCATGGCTCTTGAATGATATCTGCAATTTGTGTCTGAACAACACTAGTGGTACTGTGGCAGTGGCAGTTTGGGGCAATTATGCTTAACTACTCTTTATGTTATGAGCTCTTAAGTAACCTGGACTTGTTTTCTTTACTTAATTCTCAAACAAAACAAACAAGTTCATAGCTAGCTTGAATATGAAGGACTTGATCGGTCACTCAGTCCCACAATGAATCCTAAGTGAATCCCAGTGAGCGATTGGTCAATGGTGGTAAAGAGACTCTGGGTGATGGTGAAATGACAGCCGATGGCTGACGGTTGATAGTCAACTTAGGATCTTCTGATATTTCCGTGACACACATAGCAATCAGAGACAAATATGTACAGTAAGTCCTTAGTAGCCTGGCTACTTTTTTATCATACTGTAATCCCTTAAGTAGTGCTGATAGCGGGAACTCACATCAGGGCATCTTAAGTTTTTCAAGATACTGTCACCAATAATAATAATAGTTGATAATACTTCTGAAATAGATTGAATAGTTGTATATGCACTGGTGCTGCAAATAAAGTAGACTTTTAAAAGGGGATGGCAATCTTAACCCATGTGCATAACCACTTTGGCTGTATTTGGGACCTTAAATTTGTACCCCTAAGATGTATTTATTGTTAGAACCATCTTAGTATTTAAATATCTGTTATCACTGCAGGATTCACCCACTGCATATTGATGGAACTGGAAGGTGTCCGAAGACTTTCTGCCAAATTTGAAAACTCTGGAGACCTGGAAGCTGAATACTGACCTAGTGAAGATCTCTGCTTAAAGGTTATAACAAATCTAAGGCAGCTTGGCTCCCATTTTGTTGACCTGACTTTTAAGCCAAAGAACTCCAGTTAAGCTTCCTTTTCTTGGACTGTGTCACAAAAGTAAAATTGATTTAGTCTGATTTGTTTTTCTCGTTTACACTTGTTATGTGCTTGTTATGTGCATACCATAGAATAGCCTGATTCTGCCCCAAGGGTGTCTGAATGAATGTGATTTGGGTTATTTGACTTTATATTGAACAAGTGAGGACATTCAAAGGGAACTGATAAAACCCATTTGGAAGCCCTCAATTGAAGTAATAATTGGTTAACTAATTAGATAAATTCTATAGAATATATACACTAGAAGTAGGAAAATGGTAGTAGAAAACTCAAATCCCAACCCTTTGAATGTAAAACAAAGAAAAGAATTGCAGTATTTTTATGGGTAAGATAGAGATCATCACATCCACCCCTATGTCACCTCCACCCCTGAAAATGGCAATAAAATTCTGACTTATGCTGATAAGACTAAAGCTAATATTTTGCAGAAGGATGAAACAAAGGATAAAATAAAACTGTTATTAATGCTGGAAATCGTTGTCAAAGATTTAGGAAAAATTTCCCAAGTACAGGTATAAAGCATTACCCAGGAAACATGGGGGAGTTTAAAAGTGATGAAGAGGAAAGTTGTGAAATACTGCCTCTACAGCCCCAGTCACAGTTGCCACATAACTTAGGAGAAAAGAGAGAAACCAAACCTCAAAAAAGGAAAACAGTCAAAACATCTAAAAAGAAAGAAATCACTCAAAGGAGGCTCTTCTACAAAACCAAAAGGACATCACGGATGATTTTTGTAGTAAAATAGGCACCCTCAGGTTTAAATGAGGTCAAACCTGCAGATGCACATGGTATAATTAGTGATAATTCAGACAAAGATACTAAAATCTTCAACAAACCCCAAATAAAGGGAATGAGACCAGATTAGAACTATTTAGTCCATTGGAATTTCCATCTTACTGTACAAACCTATTGTCCAGGTATACAATTAAACACTGGCACACTCAGTGATGTCTAACATTGTACTACTGAAGCATTGAATGACATTAGAAATAAAATGGGCAATTTTACTAATCTAATATGTGCTCAAGTAAATAACATGCAGTCACAAATCACTAATCTTAGACAGCAATTAGACACAAAGGGCGTCTCCTTCTCTATTATAGTTATCTCTGACACTCTGGAAGGAAAGGTCAAAGGTAAAAACAAAAGAAATAGGAAAGTGAAGAAAAGCGACTAGGCAGTCAAAACAAAGAAAGAAAGAAACACAAGACTCAGAGGTACATATCAACTAGAGAAACACCCAGATCCCACTGGAAATACCCATTAGAAATAAGACTGCTGACATAAGTACAGATGCTTCAATACAACAAAAGGTGGGAAATCAGAGAAAGTGAATGATAAAGGAGAAGGTAGCAGATAAAGTAAGGCAAGCCAAAAAGGACAGTAATGAAGAGAAAAAAACAAAAAGTGAAAACTGAAACTAGCATAATTAGTTTATCTGGTCTGGAATCAGTAGTGAAGCTGGAAGGATGTAACATAAAATGTATGAAATAAAGGATACATTAGAGGAATTAATTGAATGGTTGCTCTCTGTGGAAATAGAAATATTGAACCCAAAAGAAAATGTACTTACGTGTATAAGGATGTGAATGAAATTAATAAACCAGTGTATATCTTGGTTATGAATATGGATTTTTCAAAAGAAATATGGTTTAAACAGCAGAGATTAAACCAGCTTGGTCTAGATGTTAAAGCCCTGTTTCTTGGAAAATTGTGTATTGTGAGATAACACCAAACAGAGAACTTGGTGGCTCCATAGATAGGTCAGAGGTTATTGAGAAACTGATAAAGCTAAAATGGAAATTTACAGTTGGGTCTACTATAAATCAACAGCAAGAATACAACTTAGTAATTTTTGGGATAGAAAGATTGCAGACAGAAAATGAAAACAACCTTATGGATCTGGCGATGGTTTTGTTCTCCTGTATTACAGTGGAAAAATTTACAAGAAATTGGTTTGTTAAAATAAAAAGAGACTTACTGTAAAAGAAGGCAAGAGGATTGATATCTGTGCGACAAAGAATATTACAACATTTTAAGAGATAATGCTCACAGATTTGACCAAATTAGAATATTAATAGTGGATTGGGAGAAATGTGGCGAAATAATACAGACAAGACACCAAACTGACTAAGTAAGAAAAATGAAAGCCTGACAGAAAATGCTACATTCAACACAGAATGAAGGGAAGCCAAAGAATATTGCCAGTATACACAATAAGCTACCAGACCTGGAATAGAGAGCATTTGTTAATCAATTTGAAATAATAATGTTCAAAGAAACATGGGCCACTGAAAATATAGACCTAAATGGCTACTAGGTAGTATTTTCCCCAGCCACAAAAATCCATAAAACAGGTACACCAACTGGGGCTCTAGCCACTAATTTAAAAACTGATGCTAACATCAAAATTATGGATATAATGAATATAAAAATTTTTATTTCATTAATACTTAAGTGGAATGGATGGATGTATGTGGTCATTAATGTGTACATACCACCAACCAAGAATAAGGTGAACCTTAGAATTTGGCAAAAATTATCTTTAGAAATAGACAACTCTTTTAAAAAATATCCACAATAATGGCTGGAGACTTCAGCGCCAGGTTGACCAACATGGACAATATGGACATACTGTGCACATAATTGGAAATGGAGATAGCAGGAAAAGAAAGAGTCGGGATAAACAGATTAATTCACAAGGTAAAAATTACAGAAATTGTTAAAAGAAAATGCTCTGATTATCCTGAATGGGAGAATTAATGGAAATTCAGAGAATATGACATACTTTTCTGCAATGGGACAGTGTAATTGATTATGTAATATGTAACCCAAGTAACATGAATAATTTTAAAAACTTAATGATTCAAATGCGACCTGAGAGTGATCATGCCCCATTACAGCTACAGGTAGATTTAGGATTAGTGTGCAATAATGCAACTGAAAATAACATACCACTTGCACATTATCATCAGTGGGAGACACAAACTAAATAGGAAAGAGTGATACCCATATGCTTGTAGACATTATAAAAGCTGGAAGCTGCTGTTACAGGACAAAATAACCTCAGCAAATATTGGCTGCTGTTTTATTAATAGCATTGATATTCTTTATGTTCAGATAACAAACCTAATATACACTGATAGTACTAAGTCAAAGGTAAATTTGGGTAATACTTGGTTTGACACAAAATGTGGGTTGGCTAAAAGGAAACACAGAACTTAGTTAGATGGTCAAAAGGAACCCTTCTAGAAAAACTTTACAACATTAAATAAGGCCAGGAAATATTATGTTAAATTTTAAGAAGAAAAAAAATTCTTATATAACAACTGGAAATTAATGTCTGAAACTATAAAAATAATTATACAAAAGCATTCTGGCTATTGGTGGCTAAGGTGTAAATGTCTTCAACCTTCATTGGCCATACATGTTCCCAAAGAGATCTGAGTTGAACACTTTTCTGCAATTTTTATAAAACTGAAAAAACCTTGATAGAAGTGGCTATGAAAATAATAAATGAGATATGCTCCAATCCAATTAACAGAAGGAGAAGTGGCAGTAGCAATTGATGCTCAGAAAAATAACAACACCCCTAGTCCTGATTACATCCCTGTGGAGGTGCACAAATAGTACAGAGATTTTAGATTCCCTATTAACTAACTTTTTTAAATGTCTACTTACAGCAGAAGAAATTTCCCACCTCTTGGCAAAAAAAATATTATTGTCCAGATACACAAAAAGGCCAGTCTACTCCTTGTCTAACTTTAGGCTAATAAGCCTGCTAGATAAAAGTTCAAAATATTTGCAAAATTATACTGAATAAATTAACCATCTGGATAGAAGAAAATGCATTAATCTCCACATTTCAAGCTGGTTTCAGACAGGGATATTCAACAGTGGATAACTTATATTGTTTCTCACACTTATTAGAGAAATATGTTAAAATTAGGAAAATGAAATTACATGCTTTATTTGTGGAATTCAGGGCCACTTGATTCCATTAATCGGAATATTCTATGGGAAACTTTAATTTTGAAAGGAATTGAGAGGGCCCTGTTAGTCCCAATAGTTTTACTATACGACAATACATTAACTAGTGTGAGATATCATAACACAGGACATCTGACTACACCCTTCAAATTAAATAGAGAGTCAAACAAAGGTGCCTTTTGGCACCATCTCATTTAATCTCTGTATAAACACACTGCTGAAGAAACAAACACCTTGATTCGCCTAAAATAAATAAAATGTCCATTCATGCTTTGGCATATGCAGATGACATAGTTTTATTTTCCTAACAATAGTGAGTCTACAGAAGAAATTAAATTACTTCCATGAGGAATGTGTAGATTAAGAGCTTGAAATAAACTTAAAACAAGAAAACAAAATTCATGACATTTGGTATGAACAAAAAACAAAAACAAAACAAAGGGAACATTTATCTAGGGAAGAACATTTTGAAAGGATGAAAACTATTTATTTCGGAGTAAAATATACTGCCACAATAAGTTGGGCCCAGCATGTTAAAGATTAGCAAATTAAGACAAAACTTATAGCAAAAGTCCTTTTGAGATTCAATGGATCAATATGGAGTAACACTATCCTCACTGCTATAAAAGCTGGAGAAGCTAAAATATTTCAATTATTGTTGTATGAGGCTGAGGTATGGGGACATCTAGGGCAAATCTTATGGAAAAAAAATATTGTATTATTGTAAGGCATTATTAAGGCTTACCCACTTCAACAACCAATACAATGGTAAGGGCTGATCTAGGAATCTACAATCTACCTACAATCACTCAATGTCTTAAGAATCGTGAATTACTGGCTAAGAATTATTAATAACTGTAACAAATTACCAAAACTTTGATGGGAAGAAAATATCCTGGGATGCACAGGGCTTAATGTCCACATGGCTAAAAATAGTTAAAGACACTTCAAGGGAATAAACATGATGCAGAAGCCATATGAAGAAAGACTAAAGGAGCTTAATATGTATACCCTTGAGGAAAGAAGGAGAGGGACATGATAGAAACTTTCAAGTACCTCAAGGAATTAACAAAGTCCAAGAGGTAGCATCTTCCAGAAAAGAGATGTGCAAGAACAAGGGGCACAATTTGAAGATAGAAGGGGATGGCTCAGAGGTAATGTAAGAAGTATTTTTCACTGAGAGGGTTGTGGATGTGTGGAACAGCCTCCCTGAAGAGGTCATGGGGTCAAGAACAGTGGGGACTTCAAGAATGCATGGGACAGGCATAGGGCAGTCTAGTGGGGGTAGGAGGAATTAAGCTGTTGGTTAACTAGGATCTGCAGCTTATCTGTTAGGTAGGAAAATGGGCAGACTAGGTGGGCCAAGCGGTCCTTATCTGCCATCAAATTCTATGTTTCTATGTTTCTATGTTTCTATTTAAGGAAAGACCATAACAACATATTAATATCTATGAAATTCATCAAATTAATAAAAAGAAATTAATAGATAAAGCAAAGAGTGGACATAATGAAAATTAAATATTTAAAAAGTAGTATATGGTTCAAAGAAAAAAATGACCACAAGATAGAAAAATACCTACTGAAGGGCACAAACCCAGAACAAAGAAAACTTATCACCTGGACTAGAATGGAACTGATCACATCTTAAATTTGCATTCTTTAATAGAACATATGAGAAATCAGAAAATGTATGCCCCATGTAATAAAGGATTTGTTGAAACTATCTCTTATATTATTACCATCTGTCCCTTAGACTCTAAAGAAAGAAATGAATATCTTTCAGAATTTTGAAAAAATATGCTTAAGTAAATTATGACCCTGTATTTGTGTTAATATACTAATGCACTTTAAGTGAATTAGGTAGAACTGCAAAGTTCTTGGCATGATGAATCAAACAGAAAAAGTCATTATAATTTAGTAGGATTCTCACAGTGCAATATAATTTACAATAACTTATCTTTCAAGATAGGAACTCCTTAGAGTTATTGGATTGGATTCACAAGGATTGCATCAAGCTGTGACAATGGCTGCTTGCAGCAATGACACCTGCTTCCTGGACTCAGCACCCGATTCAGTATCAGACAGGATCCAGGAGCCTATCCTATGGCTTGCAGCATCCAAACATCAAAGGATGCAGTAATCAAGAATGCCGCAAGTCACAGGATGGGTGGGTGGCAGATGTACCCACATATGGGAGACTGAAAGTGGTACTGCCACCCCTACATGCCCATGGTTCCACCACTAGTAATGTACAAGCCCACCAGCATGGATTATGATCCCCTGACCTCAACAGTACTGCTGTAAAAGCCCTCATGGGCTATAAGAACAACCCCTCCCCAGCCCCAATGCCATTCCCTGCACCCAAACCTGAAATGCCATTGATTGAAACAGTACTAAACTGCCCCACAATGTCCCATAGATCTCTGGTGCTCCAGGTGCCCTCCACCCAATTATTTGCAGCCCACCACCCCTACCCATACCCTGCTGGTGACAGGCACAGCCACCACTCACTACACGTGGGCAGCCACCAATGGATCATTGCATAGAGTATGTACAGTTAATATACACACTCAGAGAATGACAGCAGCTGTCATTCTCGAGCATGTATATTAACTGTCGCCTCTATGCAATGCTCCGATAACGAATGGCTGTGTTGGTAAGTGGTGGGCTCTGCCAGTCACCAGCAGGGTATGGGTGGGGGGTGGTTGGCAGCAACTGTTAGGTGGGTGGGGCCACTGGAGCACCAGGGATCTATGGGACATTGCAGGGACAGTTTAGTACTGTTTCAATGGATGGCATTTCAGGTTTGGGGTGCGGAACATGGCATTGGTGCTGGGGAGGGGTGTTCTGATAGCATATGAGGGCTTTACAGCAGTGCTATTGAGGTCAGGGATGCCATAGCCCACACTGGTAGGCTTGTGCATTACTAGTGGTGGAAGCTTGGGCATGTGGGGGCAGTACCATATGAGACTAGGGGTACAAACATTGGGGAGTGTAACCCATGAAGGCTATCTATTGTGCTGCACTGGCTGTATATTGGAAACCCTGGTGGATGGCAAAGACCACTATGCCACCTTATAGTAGGCATAAGTGTTCTTTGATGGATGTCCACCAGGGGCTCTTCTGAATCTCAGTTTGGGGACTTTGCAGCCACCCTTCCTGAATAGGTGCAACTGCTGCCATAAAACTCACTTACGGTGTGCCACAAGGGGTTTATGGTGCATTGGTCCACTTGGAGCAGGGCCTATAGCATGTCGCAGGCTGCCTTTCTGAATCCCAACATGATGCAACTCATGATGCAAGTGCTACTTGCACCACTTTTGAGATGCAAGTTGCTTTACATCCTGAGTAGCTCATTGTGTATCTGGCCCATTTATTTTCCTTTTTCTTCCATGTGCGGTGCATGTAGGGTTACACCAGCATATACCATACATCCACGCTGAATAGGGATGTGCACATATGCATGGGCACACCCCCTGCATCTGCACAGCAAAAGGCTTACATTGCTCCCCAGCACATTGGGATTTGTGCTGCACTGGGCAGCCTTTTCAATATCCTGCCAGGGCACAATGCTGAGTTGCGCCAGTCATCTCAGTTGTGCCAGGCGCAACCCCTTTGAATATCCCAGCCTATGTCACTATGGCCAAATATAGGCAATAGATTTTCTATTTTTCTTCACAGGTGACTGTCTTAACTTGCAAACAAACAGTTCTAGGACTTTAATGGTACAAACTACTGTAATTGTAGCAACAATGTCACTGCAGTGTGGCCATGTAAATTATTTTATGTACAGATAAGTATCAGTCTCATTTCCTCTTTATTTTCCTTTCTTTTTTTCTTGTTTTCACAGGGTGAAGTATTCAATGGCAGTCAAATACAGGCTAGACAATATCTCTTTTTCTTCACAGATGAGACAGGCATACTTCAGTATGAAAGGAGTCTACAACATGTATTCTTGATCGGGACTGTAAGACACTAGTCCAGTGCGTGTCAGTAATCTTGATTACTTTAATCACAGGTGTTTATTAATAGTTGTGTATCTTAAGCTGGATATAACAAAAGGTAGGAAGAGCACTGTTTGGTAATGAATGGGGTACTAGAATAAACTCTGAATAATTTCTGCTTCATATGTTTGCAGGTAACATCAAGGTGCTGTGGACCTCACGTTATGTTCCAATCTCAAGATGGACAACATTTCATATACAGCGGAAATCTGGAAAAGAAGAAAAAATATTAAGAAATTTGTTTTCCAATGAGCCCCCAAAAATACTTACCTTTCATGGCTTGCAATTGTACTACATGAGAGTCGACAATCAGACACATGTAGAACCCATCTGTGATGGTAGCATGGTTTCATCAATACAGTTGTGAATCTGAGTGATATGACCTGAAATGTGCAAATAAAAGAACAGTAATGAGAAGTGCTTATAAATTACTTGCCCACAACAGTAACCACCCTCACAAAAATGACATTTTATAGTACCACTTTAGATGGCGGCACACATGTGTATATATATATATATATATATATATATATATACAGTATATAGCATGTGAATGTGATCATGGTCAACACATCAGTAAAGGGAAACATTCAATATTTATAATGATGATTCACTGCAAAGGAACAACACGATGGACTGCTTACAACAAAACAACCTGATTCACAACAAATTAAATGGCAATATGTCTCAACAAACATGTCAGTGGCACATACAATAACTTACCACTGGAATGAAAACACGCATTGGGCAGCATGTTTCAGTCAATGCAGCAGAAGACATTTCAAGAACATCAAATTATACTTCAACCTGTGGTCATCTGTGGCTATCATCATTCGGCAACACACTGTGCATCAACACCAGCAGCAGTAGTTGTCACACAAACACCACTGATAGTGAACAGCACATCTTGAAGGTCACATTGAAACTCACTATGTATACTGAAGTTTTCTCAGTTATCTTATCACCACAAAATGGTTCCATTTCATTCCTGTAAAAGTCTATCATGTTTTTGGGACTTCCATGAAATTAAAATAGCAGGACAACAGCAGCAACAGGCATCAGCAAGCACTTTTCTCACTTGGGACACTGATACACAGCTCTAGCTCTCTTTGAAAATTTTAAGCACTGCAGCAAGAAATACTTGTGATGTTTTGAAACACGTTTTCATGTGCCGATTCTTAATTGGGACTCCTCATGAAATTAAAACTGCAAGACAACAGCAGCAATAGGAGTCAGCAAGCAATTTTATCACTAGGGACACTGACACACAGTTCTGGCTCTCTTTGTAAATTTCAAGCAGTGCACCAAGAAATACTTGTGACTGTTCAGTAATCTTTTCATGTGTTTATTCTTAATTGGGGCACTAATACCACATGCTGAATGATGTAGCAAGATAGCAATATAAGCCGGCTAGCTTGACATAAGATAAAATTATTTTGTGGTTTTGATTGTCATTGTAGGTGATTTTAGGGTATTTTGATTTTAGTTGTAGGTGGACTATGATGATTTAACATGGTCAAAAGTATACAAAACATTTAACAACATTACAATTAAAGCAGCAGTGCAAGAATCACGGTAACAATTTTGACCGATACTTTTTATTCTAGTTTAGATTGCCCCTTATCTAATGGATTGTATATGATACCTTTCTTTCCACAATTTAAGTCTGCTTTAGTACTTTTTTCACATCTGAAATAATAACAAGGCGCTCCTTTTAATCTGGTTTGCACCAGGTTTTCATCAGTATTCTCAGCTGTTCTATTCTTGGCTGTGCATCAGTTATTTAAAATCATTTCTGTTGTGATTAAAATGAACTAGCATGCAGCAGGCAGTGCTCCATGATCTTATGGAACAGTAGGTGTTCAAAAACATCTGGTAATAGTGATGAAAACCAGGTCTGAGCAATAGTAAAGGAATGCACCTTTATTATTTCAGAGGTAAAAAAGGACCAAAACAGACTCAAATAAACTGTGGAAAGAAGGATATCATACAAGTCAGTAGATAAGGGCAATCAAAAATAGAATACAGAAGTATAGGTCAAAATTGTCACCAGATTATTGCACTGCTGCTTAATATACAACAGGAAGAAAACATTAATGGGAAAAAATTATATACATATTCGGTATGTAAAAGATTATTAAGTAAAAGAAGGAAAAGTGGAGGACAGGAATTTTTTTAAAACTTTTATAATTTTTTTGGTTTTTTTCATATTTAGTTTTTTCTTTTTTGGGGGTGGGAAGACAGTGAGGTAAAAATAAAGACAGAACACACACTACTGTACATATTAAGACAAATCAAAGAAAATGATATTAAGCTACTAGGCCCAAGGTCAGCTAATCAGCATGTGTAGCATACTAATCATTTGCAATTGCTGAGCCTCCATTCTGTCCGACTGCTGGGAAGGTTGGTTGACAACTTATGCAGGTAGTCGACCTCAGTACAAAGGACGGCCAGGTCTGCCTGTGTGACTGGTATTTCTACTGGGTTGGCTGCAGCTACTGAAACCACCACTTGGTCAGCCCTCTCCCGACTGCTGTGCATTGTATGATGCACAGGCTGTTGCTATACTGCCCCTCTTCCACTGCACCCTCAACTGCAGGGTGGTTCATAATTCCTGCACTTGGCCTCCAACTGGGCATGGTGGCGCACTAAAAGGTGGGTTCTTTTGCCACCCTTGCCCAACTGGCTGCCCTTTGACTGTGATGCTCCAGCATGCTGGAGATGTTGCATTTCACCACACTTGGGTTACCTGGCAGTGTAGTGAAAACAGCCACACTGGCAAGCTACGGGAGGACCAGGCACAGGCAGTGTGGGGACCCCAGATGTTGTAGACTAGTCTGCAGTTATGGAGCAATAAACTGCTGCTGCTGCTGCTGCTGTTCTTGTTCCTTCTGTTTGTGTCCCTGCTGCTGCTGCTTAGCCTGCTGTGGGGGTTGCTAGCCACCATTGCTGCAAGGCTGGCATCACTAATACCAGAAGAAGCAGCTGTTGCTTCTGGTGCCACACTTCCACTGGCAGTGGCAACAACATTTCTTGAGGTCACGGATTCAAAAACATTGCCCCAGTTCAGGTGTACGGTTCGCCCAAGGCCCCCAGACATCCTTGGGCTGCAGGGAACCCACTTGCTCAGCCTCTCTCCATATTTAAAGAAAAATAACTAAAAGTATTACTAGCAAAAGACAGGAAAACAGAGAAACTGAATCAGATAAAAAAAAAGTTGGCTAAGGGATGAACATGGTTTAAAATAAACTTAGGAATCTGGAAAAAAGGATGAAAAGCAGAAAATTATTTATTTTACAAGTTTTGACTAGCACACTGAGCTACACAAATCCTGCTCTAGCAAAAGGAAAGTCAAAGTGAAATTAGTTAACTGACTTCCTGCCTGTTTCCCTTCCTGCCTGCATCATGTGGCTTGCAGAAAGCCAGACATGTGATCTGTGGCCTGCTTCTCACAAACTTTGCCTTCTCACAATATAACCTGATGTTAACATGAAGTTTGGAATCGAAGTCCATTAAAGGTGAATTCGACCTTTGAATGGAAAATTTGCGTAATGCTACATGGATGCAAAGTTGCTCACTTTGCATTATATATGCAGGCACAGTAAAACTTTGCTGCATCTCTACTCATAAGTGACATTGTATGGATAGCAGAGGAATTCATATGCCAAATTCTAAACTCATAAATACAGTATCTGCATGATTGATAGCTGCATACATTTTAGAAATTCTGGTCATTCCTTATTTCATGGTGGTTCTGAGTGCTCTCCACAAAAAGGTTATGCAGTTTACTTGTGTATGCACAATGATGGCATCCTTGTAAGTTTGTTTCATACCGGGTCATAATGTTGTTAAGCTTAGTAATGTATGCGACATTATAGCTAACCAAAATAGCTCTGTCTAACACAGCAAATGGTACAATACTGCATATACTGCTGTACATGGTATTGCACCATTCACACACTCCCAGGAAGAGGATAAGACCTCTGCTGGGAGTGGGTTCTATCGAGCAGCTGCAGTGGATCACTGGACAAAGCCACAGCAGCAGGAACCCAGGCATTGTGCCTGGGACCGGGTTGATTCCCAGTCCCAGAAATTAAATTTTTACAGACTTTGTGTGCTCCCGAGTTGGACCCCCTGGAGTTAAGAATCTTTAGTATGAGAGGTCTGGGGTGCAGTCCCCTAGCAGGGGGGTGGAGGGTGGAGCCTCCCACAGAAAAAGTGTTATGCCACATGGCATAAATCTCTGCTGTATTGGCAGCACGATTTAGCTATGCGGCATAATGTCTGCAACATTATGACCCTGTGACAGTTTGTTTCAGATCCAGGACCCCATTTTCATGTCTTAGCCTCTGGCATTCAATCATTTATTTTAGTTCTTGTCTTCCAATGTTACAGAAACATTTTTATTTGCCTGAACTGTTGCACCTCTATGTTCAGGAGTCACCTTCTTCTGATGCAGACAGTTTAGATTCATGTACTTTTTGAGACTAAGTTGGTTATTGTAGCTTTACTGGAACATTCTTTAAAAATAACAATTTGCAGAAGGCTTTTGTCTTAGCCCTCTTCTTCTGGACATAGAAGGAATTTACTTGCCCCTGGAGAAAGGTGGAGTTCCATATCTTGCACTTAAATCTAGAAGGTACTCATGCACAGTACAGAAAATCACATTTCTAAGAGCCACTTTATGAATGTTGCCTGAGTTGCACTGTAGCAAGCAGTTGGCAATACAGTGTGAGTCTGATATTTCCATGTAACAGGAATGCCACCTTATGCAACGAATCTCAGCTTCCACTACCAATAACAATCAGAACTGCACAGGATCATGTATTTATTGGATCATGAAAACAGGCAGAAATAATCTTCAATGACACTTTCTCAGATTCACATAGTGATCACAATTGCATCTTCTACACATGGATGTTCAGCATTACAAAACCCTCCACTACAGAATGACAAAGTCATTCAGAAAACTGGACCCAGACAAGCTGGTCAAGGAAGTGGGCCAAAACAATTGGGCTTGGCTAGAACTCATTTCAGGTAATGAATTGGTTTTGGTGTTCTTTGCAAAGGAGATAAAAAATAAGTTACAAACTACTCTCATTAAAGTAGGTCAGAGTACATGAAGCAAAATAAATAAACAACCCTTAAGCTTCCAGAAATTTATCACCAAAGGCACAGTGATGGAGCATCTGCAAATCCACCCTCACCAAACATAATTGGGAATATTAGAGTTCCTTTGTAAATAAGAAGTAACTCTCACAAGGAGGGCCAAATCTAGCTACAACTCTAGTCACTGGGGAGATCCACTTTCTCCCGAATACTTATGGACTGAAATTCACTCACTTATGGAATCTAACCAAATACCTCCCATTTCACATCTCCACTAAAACAACACCTTAATGACTGTGTACCTTAAAGCAGCAGTACTGGATAACCAGGAAGTGATTATCAAAATTCTGCTTTTGGCTGGAGGCATGCAGCTATAGTTCAGTTTCCATATCTGTAAATATTTTTTCCAGTGATCTTTATTAGATATTTAAAACTTATTTCAATTGTTGTGGCTCTACAATAAGTATTTCTGGTCCCTAATTTGCAACTAAGCTCCCTTCTCATATCGCATCATGTCTTTTGTTTACTTCCATGGGACCCTGTCCTGCACATTCCCACTGTCCCGATGTAGTACTGTGAGTCATGCACATGAGCGGCTGGCAGCAAAGGATTCCAGTTCAAGATGGCAGATGGGAAAAATTTAAACAAAACAAAGAAAAACAGGACAACTTACAGGGTGATAGTACAGCGGAAACAAGAAGGATTACCAGGTGAGTGCTAAACAGAGCACAGAGAACAAACTGTTGCAAAAGCTTTGATTTTTTTATCTAGTACTGCTGCCTTAAAAAGCAACTGATACCACTTCTGCTGCATTACAGAATTAGAATAAGCATACCGGCAGGAAATCTCATACCAAAAACTAGATTTCTACGTTACCTCATTTTAAAGGTATGAACTGTTTTGTAATCCTGATTTTACTACCTGTTCAAAAAGCCTGTGTCAGTGAAGAGCTAATGATGATGTTATCTGAAGAACTCACAATCTAGTACTCCCTGTCAGCAGACTTATAGTACCTGTGTCTCCAAAGGTCTAAAGATCATGTGTAGTGGTTTTCACAAGTAAAACAGGCAGCACCATTCAATAAACAGTGCTTTAAAAGATGCATGTGTGAAAAACACTTCCGCTGGTGGATTTTAAGTGAAAGTCTGCTTTCACATCCATAAAATTCAGAAATCCATTTCCAAACTCTCATGTAAATTCTGCCAGTCCAAGCCTATACACTTGTTGAAAAAAATGGACAGTGCAGTGCATGTCCAATTGTCCCAAAATTAATAAAATGTATCTTTGGTGGCTAGTGGTCCCTCCCAATCACCCGCCCAACGTGTATTTAAATTCCCCATCCCCATCCCTGTATTGTAATAAAAATTCATAGCAGGTATTCGATCAGAATATATATATATGTATATATTTCTATTTATTTCCTAGTGGTCTATTTGTCCAGTCCCCTGCTATTGTTTGCCGATTGCACCCAAAATAAAAGAATATATATCATTGGTGACTAGGGTTCCTCCACTCACCCCAGCACATGATCACCCGCCCAACAAGTATTGATTGCACCCTTGCATCCCCATCCCCTGTATTTAAAAAAAAAATTATCATAGTAAGTGTTCTGATCAGAATGCATATATATTTTTCTATTTATTCTCCGGTGGTCTAGTGATCCCTCCTCACTGTCAGTTGCCGATTGCACCTGAAATAAAATACAATATATATCACTGGTGGCTTGGGTTCCTCCCTGCACCCCTGCACACAATCACCCACCTGACAAATATTGATAGAACCCCTGCATCCCCATCCCCATCCCCGTATTGTAAAAAGAATTATCATGGTCTCTTGTCTTAACCCCTCCTCCCTATCCCACCCAGCCAGAATATCTATAGCTCTATCTATCTATCTATCTATCTATCTATCTATCTATCTATCTATCTATCTATCTATCATCTATCTACAGTATCTATCTATCTATCTATCTATCTATCTATCTATCTATCTATTTTACATATATATATATATATATATATTTTTTTTTAATGATTCTCTGAGTGGTCTAGTGCTCCCCATCCAGCAGGTAGAGTCCCTCCACTCCCCAGACTGAAATGGAGGGCCTCTGGCTCAGCCCTCCATTCTCCTCCATGGCTGGCAGCCCACTGAAATGTGAATGAATGAATGAATGAGCGCATGCGCATGCGCTCATTCATTCATTCAATTCTCAATAGGCTGCCAGCTGTAGAGACAGAAGAAGCTGTGCAGGTGTTCCACTCTGTTTCAGGGTGGGGGATGGGATGAGACTCTACCTGCTGGATGGGGGGCACTAGACTACCAGGAATTCAATAATAAAAAAATATATATATATATATATATATTCTGACTGGGCAGAACACACTGGGGATAGAGAGGAGATGGGTTAAGACAAGAGACCATAAGAATTTTTTTTTTGCCAATAATTATATTTTATTAAAAGAACATAAACAATGTCACACAAATAATAAAGGTTATACAAACTTCATCAGAAAAGGGTGCACTATAACCAATAAAAATTACCAAAACAATTAAATAAGAGAAAAAATAACCCACCAAACATATCAAACTCCCCAGCCCCCTCCCTCCCGCAGCTATCTGTAGAATTTATTATAATCAAATATTGGGTGGTATGAAGATAAAAGCCATAACCTTAAGGAGAGTCAGAACTTGGAGATGGGAGAAAAGATATAAGTTTCCGACATTGAAGGAAGGAAACCTAGGTTACAACGAATAATGGTACCTGTAAAATACAAAACCAAAAAAGAAAACACAGGCAGAGAATAGAAAGGGAAAGAGAAGAAAAGAAAAGTAAAACACAGAGAACCGTGAGAAGATAATGAAGAAACAGGATGCTCACTATTTTAGTAACCATACCTATCTCTCA
This sequence comes from Neoceratodus forsteri, assembly GCA_016271365.2. Taxonomy (NCBI): domain Eukaryota; kingdom Metazoa; phylum Chordata; order Ceratodontiformes; family Ceratodontidae; genus Neoceratodus; species Neoceratodus forsteri. The sequence continues at coordinate 1,236,023,547 of CM057453.1, read as the reverse complement.
AACATTGACTAAAGCCCTTCCAGTATCTGTCAAATTTATGCAGAGTATTGACAGATGAATACACTGTCCTCTCAGCGTACAAAGCATTTAAGAACTCCTCCACCACTCCTTAAAAGAAGGAGTCCATTCCTCTCGCAGTGGCGCAAAATCACCAATTTAGTTACCAGTGCCACTAGTGCCATCGGACCCTTAGAATGTTGCATGGGATAAAACCGTACATCCCGAAGACACAGATCTCTGGTTTGAAAAATGGTGAAAGGTCGTAAAGGGTCTTAACCCCATTTGACCACCTCCCACAGCTCAGTACTTTTTGGGCAGGACCACAGCTTGTGAAATGTGGTAGCTAAAGAACCATTACAATTCTCACAGGCGGAGAACATTGGTTATTCAAGCGGTGTAGTTTAGCGAGGGACAGATAGATGTTATGTAACAACTTAAACTGAATATGTCTTAATCTATCTTGCTTTGTAAGTGCATAAATGTCAGTCCAGACTTTCTCCCAAACTCTCTCAGGCCAATCCAGGGACATATTGACCTTCCAATAAAAAGGAGCTGGAGATGAGTTAAGATCCGTCTTTATAATAATAAATTGGTAATTTTTGAAACCAATTTGCCTGATAGACAAGAATCAGACAGATTGTTCCATAGGTCCCCAACTTGGTCTGATCTATTACCTTTGCTTAGGGAGGATTGGATACAACTCCTGATTTGAGCCAACCTTAGCATAGACTGGGACTTAACCCCAAACTTTACCGCTAATGATGAAAGCGGAAGCATGGAGTTGCCTACATAGAAGTGAAATCCAGATCTTAGAGGAGGTGTTGGGTAGAATCTATCAACAGATTGGTTACCAATTAAAAATGTGGGTTCTTCAGTAAGGGCTGAGAGAAATCAAACCGTGGGCTGATTTTTAGACTGGCATAAAATTGATGAATAGCCCTGATATCCCACCCTAAGGGATATTCCTAATCTTTCTGGGTACTTTGGCCCAAGGGATATATAGAAGGGATTCTAGGTCTATCTTTAAGTCATTAGCAATGGCCCAGTCTAACTCTAGACCCGTAGAAGGAGTATCAATTTTATTTGTCCACAAAACAGCCCTAGCCACATGGATTGCCAAGTAATATTTAAAAAATCAGGTAATTGTTGGCCACCAATTTATGCTGCCGACAAAGTTTGGAATAGGCTCTGCGTGGAGGTTTATTTTTCCATATAAAATCCGAACAGACTCTGCATAGATTCTTGAAAAAGATTTTGGGAGATATATGTTTAAATTAAGGAGGGATAAAGGATTCTCGCAAGACTACCATTTTAATTGTGTTAATTCTCGCAGAGAAGGATAAAAAGTTTAAGTCCATCTTGCTAGGTCTTCTCTGATGGATTTAAAACAGGTTTTAAATTTAAATGAACTAACTCTTCAAATTTTTGAGATTTGGATACTCAAATATACTAGGGTCTTGGATTGCCACTGGAGACCTAAGGATAAACACCAACCCTTTACAAGAAGAGGTGGACAGAGGATAAAATGTTGTTTTAGCTAAATTTAACTTAAAACCTGAGAACTCACTGAAGGCCTCGATAAGACTTAGGGCTCTGGGAGAGATAAGGTTGTGTCCCGAATGTGTAGCAATAGATGCGTCAGCAAGCGCCGACAGTTTGTGTTCCTGACCGCCAATCTTAATGCCATGAATCTGCTGATTGACCTTGATAGCTCTAATTAGGGTTCTAAATACAAATTAAACAAATAGGGTGACAAAGGACAACCCTGCGAGTTTCCCTCAGTAACTGGAAGGCTACAGAAATTAAGTTATTACACTGAATTCTAGCAGTTGGACACTAGTAGAGGATCTTGATTAGTTGTATAAATTGTTGGGAATACCAAATTTAACTAAGGTTTCAAACATAAAGATCCACTCCACCCGATCGAAGGCCTTTTCTCGTCTAAGGAAATCAGGAAGCTTCCATACTTGGGGCCACAGATGCAGAAATTAAATAAAATAATTTCTGAAATGGTCAGCAATGCGTCCCTCTGAAGCCAGCTTGTTCCGGACTAATCAATTCTCGCCAAACACTCTTAAGTCTAGAAGCCAATATTTTAGCGAAAATTTTTACATCCAGGTTCAGCAGGAAATGGGTCTATAATTCCCACTGAATCTGTAGATTTCCGGTTTGGGTAATAAGATTATTCTGGCTTCGAAAAGTGATTTGTCTTTAACCCGATGTGAAAACCAAAAGTAAAAGTTGATTCAACAATGAACAACTTCAGTTTAAATAACTTGTAAAGAATGGTGTAAGCCCATCGGGCCAGGTGCCTTGTCAACTCTGAGTGAATCAATGGCCGACACTATCTCCTCGTTGGATATAGGGATATTAAACTCAGCCTGGAATCCTGTGACAGGTAGGGAAGTGATATATCAGCCAGAAACATTCGCATTTGGTAAGCACCTGTGGGGAAAGCGGCTGGCTCGAATACAGATCTCTGTAGAAGGTCACAAAATCTGCAGAATTCCTTTAGGGTCAGTAACCAATTCACTTGAGGCAGGGTGCTTTAAGGCCGGCACCCATTTAATTTCAGATTTTGTTTTAACTGCCAGGCCAGCAGTTTCCCAGCTTTACTGCCCTGACCAATGTATAACGCTTTAGATTTAATTGATGAATTAACCACATTCTCCTTAGGGTCCCGATACCATCCTCTCTGTGTGATCAGCTCATGTTCCTGGTCTTCTGATCTCAGACTCTCTCGTATATTCTCTAATTCTTTAATCCTACTTAAATAGTTGGACATCTTCCGGTTATGTTTCACCTTTCTTACAGAAGCTACCCTGATTAACTCCCTCTCCAAACTGCTTTAAGAGCAGCCCATGATTGATTTGTATCAGAAATTGAACCCCAATTGAACATAATCGACTCTTTCAAAAGGTTCAAAATTTACCTAACGTTTGGGCATCCTTAAGTATATTGTTATTTAGGGACCATGAGTAGGATCTCTTAGGGATGAAAGACGAGTCCAGACAATTTTAACTGGAGAGTGGTCCAAAATTACCCTTGGGAGAAACAGTGCTTCTACCTCTGACATACATCGCTGGCTCACCAGGAAATAGTCTAACCTAGAAAAGGTTTTATGAACGGTGAAAAGAAAGTGTAGTCATGAGTTGTGGGATTGAACAATCTCCAAGGGTCTACTAATCCTAAAATGATATACATTCAACCAAAGCATGTTGGGCTGGAGAAAATTGTGATTTTCTACATATTGACCTATCTAGTCTATTGGACTGAACTAGGTTCCAGTCACCTCCTAATATAAGCGGCATCTCCTTAAAGGGAGATAGGATCACCGCCAGATGGGCAAGGAAGGGGACTCTGTGTTAGGACCATAAATTGACCCCAGCACAAGACGCGCCCAAGATTACCAGAACGATAATATATCTGCCATTCTGGTCTGCAATTATGTCCGAGTGTGTAAAAGGGACTCCCCGGGTTATCAAATTGCCACTCGGCTGGATGAGGGAGTAACTCAGCCCAAACACTTGGCCTACCCATTTTTAATTAAAATGAGAGAGGTGATCAGAAAGAACGCGGGTTTCCTGCAAAATGCAATTGCGGATGATAATGAGCTAAATGGTTCAAGATTACGTGTTTTTACAATTATCTTTCCCCCTTTAATGTTCCACGAAAAAAGGTTCAGGCTAGAGACAATTCATCCTGCCGTGCCAATGAAACAGTTTACGGATAGCTGCCCCCACAAAACAATCCCATACAAAGCCCAACCAAACCTGTCCCAGTCCCCCCACCCCCAAAAATATCCCCCAGATAAACATCCAAAAACCACCCCCAGGCCCGAAGCCAACTCCTCTTACACTGGTTCATAGTGCACCATAGAGGCAGGGCACCCCTACTCCCACCACTAAATTCCCAAGTTTTCAAAATAAACATGCAAACCTGCCAGTTTTAATAACATTATGCAAAAATTCAAATATGCGCCGCCCAACAGGAGGCAAGATTCCCTTGTCATTAGCTCAGCTTCCTGGAGCTAAATATTATCAGGGAGGCACTTACTTAATGCCATATAATAAAATGAAGATCCCGCAATTAGTGGCGGCTTTCTCCTTCAGGCCCCTCAAAGAAAAATGGCAAAAGAAGCAGGGCATACACTGAGTAAGGAAGAGCCCCCATAACCAGTAGAGCACCCCAAACTGCTCTAACACCTACGAACTAAATGATGACCAAGTCGTAGCAATCGAAAGCAGTATCCTATAAGAAAGATGGGCACGTATTATAATATGTGTTCCAAACAGAGGAGAGTAGAGAAAGAGTGCCCTATCCTGGCAAAACCCATATAAGCAAAACAAATCCCCATTCTAAATGTTCTCTTAACCACTCAGGGTGAGGAGGTATACCATGTAGAACCTCTCAGCCTCCCACCACATAAACAATTCAATAGTTCTTTGCCCAGTCCTAACAACAATAACACGTCCATATATTTCTGTTAATTAAAAGGCAGAGCATAGGATGAAATATAGTCTTTCAGCTCCCTCTGCTGGATGTAGAGGAAAATGACGAACGTCCTCTGGTCTGAGAAACAGCATTAACTTATAACAGCCAATCATAAAAGAAAATGCCCAAATTATCAGTATTCCAAATATTGAGCAAGCCCCAAAAACAACAGGTTATAACCAAATTAATAAACTTTAGGGCAAAGTAAATATAACTTCTAAAGCTGTCCAATTGAATTTCTCATTGGGCCACAAAGCCCTAAGGGTCAGCACAGTCCACACATTGACTTAGCCTTTAGGAACAGATCAGCATCAACACATGTAAAGAAGTTAAAGCATCATCTGCCGATTACGTAGCGTTTTGTCCCTTCCTTGGTAGTAATCTCCAGTTTAGCTGGGTACATCATCGGTGGTGAATCCCGCCACCCCAAAGCTTCGATGTGATGGGTGAAAGAGGCCTAGCTTGCCTCATTTTCCAAGTCAGGTCGTACTAAGCGAAGCTTCCTACCCTCCCAGTGGAACGAAGATAACTTCCTTATTTCTCTCAGGATGTGCTCCTGTCCAAATAATTTAAGAGCTTAAAATAATGGGTCTTGGAGCTCCGTTGAGGAGTTTATCTCTCAGACACGGTGCCCCTCTCGATTACATATTCCGGCCCATTTGGTGAAGGTCCTGCTGATTTCTTTAACAATTTTTGTAGAAAGAGAAGCATATTGGAGCCTTCCTCACCCTCTAGCAATCCCAATAAAACTAAGTTATTTAGCTGGCTTCTTCCTTCTAGATCATCAGCCGGTCCTCCAACCTCGTTACCATCTTTTGCCTCACTAATTGTAGGCCTCGACTTCTCAACGCCAGCTCAATCCGAGGAAATTCGAGCCTCTGTGTCCGTCACCCGGCGGGCTAGCTGGGTCAGGGCGGTTTGAATTCGCTTACCTCATCGACCAACTTAAATAAAGCTTCTTTAATGACCGAAAGATTGCTGTAGATTTTGCCTGGTGTAACTTCTTCGTCAGCGATCGGCGGTGATGAATCTGGCGCGGCCATTTTGCTTCTAGTTCTTGCTCGTTCGACTGCATTGTAAATCGCCAATCGGTTCCCAGATCGATTCAGGACTTATTCGATTCTTGTTCGCCAGTAGAGATTTTAAAGAAATAGGCTGAAATCTGACATTACGGCAGATTCACTGGTTAGGGCGGAGCCCAAACAGCAGCAGCTACTCCTCCATTGGCGCTAACGCGACCCCCGAGACCATGAGAATTTTACTTACAGTATGGCGGATGGGGATGTGGGGTGCACATACTTGTCAGTTCAATGATCATATGAGGGGAGGAACCCATACCAAGAAGGATATTTTTATTTTTGGCAATTGGTGACAGATGGCCGGGGGATACCACTAGATCAACAGGGAATAAACAAAAAAAAGAATATTGGGATAGTGATAGGGATTTAAATTTATATGGGGCAGGTGATAGTGTGGGGAGGGACTGCTTGCCACTGTATCAACATGAGAGTGATCTGATGGTGGCAGGGACTGCTAGCAGGGGAGGTGGTATTTAGCACTGTGAGGTCAGGCAGAACATGGTGAAATTTCACCCAAAACATGTGAAAATTTTCCTATCTGCCACAGACGGAAGATCAGAATATTCAAAGAAAGTTGCCACATTTCAGGAAAGTTCTACTAAGGTGGAAATGGCAACTTTTGCCTATAGCTACTTTAAAACTATGTGTGTTTAGGTTTTGTAACAAAGCTGACTATAATTTTTGGGATGCCTTTTGTTGAGGTCCTTTATTCCAGGGTTGCTGGATGATGGGTCATAGCACACTATTGTGAGGTTTACAGACTGAATAAGTTTCTGAGGTAGTGAAAGGCTGGGATAACTCACACCTATCATTCAATTGAGGTGATTTCTAAGGAATGCACTTTAAAACAATTATTCCATCTCCTTGTCAATAGGGGTGGGAGAGGCAATGCTGTTTTGAATCCTTATTAGGAGTTTCTAATTTAGCTGGCCCAATGTTTTCTCCCTGTCAGGCTGTTTTGACCTACATTCAGGCTAATCCATGTTTTACTCTAAATTAAAATGATCATTTTACCAGAGCTAATATATCCACTTCTAATAGGAATTAACACACATAAGGTCCTTATTAAAATGTATTGAACAGCAGACACTGACAAACAGCAGTGAAGCTACCAGCATTACAATACTAGCATCAATACAACTTCCTAATAGGCACAGTAGAGTAGCACTCCAAATGGCATCAGCAGCCTGGAGACATGCTGACTGAGCATCCAGCAACCCTGGAGCTACTGAATGTAGTTGAAAACAGTCTGACAGGGAGAACACATTGGGCTGACTAAAATAGACACCCCTAGTAAGGGTTCAAAACAGCATTACCTCTCCCAATCCCATTGACAAGGAGATTGAATAATTGTTGTAAAGTGTCATCCTTAGAAATCACCTCAATTGAATGATAGGAGTGAATGATCTCAGCCTTTCACCACATCAGAAGCTTATTCAGTCTGCAAATGTCACAAAAGTGTGCTATGACCCAGCATCCAGAAATCCTCGATAAAGGGCCACAACAAAAGGCACCCCATAAAATGTATCAGCTTTGTTACACAACGAAACACATAGTTTTTAAAACAATTTTTATTGAATAGTGCTGCATGTTTTATTTGTGAAAACCATTGTACATGATATTTATAACTTTGGGAAAACATGTCGTATAAGCGTGCTGTCAGGTAACACCATACTGTGAGTTCCTGAGATGACATCAACAACAGCTGTTCACTGACACAGGCTTTTTGAACAGGTAGTGAAACCAGGATAACAAAAATAGCTCATAACATTAAAATGAAGTAATGTAGAAATTTATTTTTTGTATGAGATTTACTGGGGTATGCTTATTCTAATTCTGCAATGTAGAACTTTTGGTCAGTGTGGTGTCAGTTGCTCTTTTAATGTTGCAGATGCAATGCACACATTTTACATGCCTTAACCAATCAGTAACCTCTCAGTGCCCAGAGCACACTTAGGATTTCTCTGCACAATCCCTTACCTAGCCCAGTGATCTCCATATATCCAATTTACACTTCAAGGACATCAGCCAAGATGAAGTGCTGAAATTTCTGAAAGGACCTAATATCTCCAAAAGCACTGGATCAATGGTATTGAACAAAGGATATTGAAGTGGAAGCAGACTACCTAGGATCAACTGCTGCAACCTTTTAAACTCCTCAATTGAAACATGGAAAATACCATCCACACAGAAAACAGGAATTATAAACCCCCACAAATTTTGGCTCCCTCTGATCTAAATACCAACTGGCCTATCTCTGTTCTATCACCACTAAACAAACTTCTGGAAAAGTTCATTTATAATCAGCGCATGATGCACCTTTCTGACAACAGAATTCTCTATGAATCACAATTCGGTATTAGACCCAACATTCAACTAGCACTGCTCTGATGAAGCTAATGTATTACCTATCACTGGTACTGGATTACGGCTACATTGCTGGTGCAATCTTCATCAGCATCAACAAGGCATTTAATATTCTCAACCATTAAACTCAGTTCATCAAATGATACCAACTGGGATTATCTCACAATACAATTTCAAGATTTAAGAATTAATTGCCAGAGAGATCAAAGGCTTCAAAATCAATGTTATTACCTTGCATCCTATACCTATCAGCATTGGAGTTCAAATGAGCTTCATTCTAGTGTCTCGTCTTTCAGCCTGTTTATTAATAATCTATCAATGATTTGTAAAGATGCAAAAAGCAATGGGAGGCAGTAGCACAGTGGAGGCAGTATAGCACAGTGGTTTAAGGCTCTGAGCTGCAAATCTGGTAACATCCAGCAGATCAGACCTGGGTTTGAATCCCACAGCTTCTAGTTGCATACTGTGTGACCCTGAGCAAGTCACTTAACTTCCCTGTGCTCCCAGGTTGCTCCTATAAAAGCTTTCAGCAATGTGCTACTCCTGGTTAAATAAATGAAAAAAATAATATACACCCATATTAATATCTCTGGTTCTTCTTTGTAAACTGTAGGGATAAAACATTAATTATGTATTTTATTTCTTCCTGTAACAATCTGCATGGTCCATTTGGTCATGCATCTACTTATTCATCCACATTGTGTTCTCCATTGACATGTGATTTTTTCTTTATCTTATAACAATCACTCTTCTTTGAAAAAGTAACTGATATGTTGTCATAATTCAATGAGCTGTTTGAGGAAGTTGTGCTGTTACTTGGTCATCAGGTGCCTACTAAGTTCTGCTTCCTTCTAACCATCCTGAATTTTTTTCCATCCAGCTTTGATCTACTGTACCTTTCATCTCAAGAACCCTTGCTGGCTGCTCTCAGACCCTTCTTGACTTCTTTGTAGTCTTCCTTGTCCTTCTGAGTTTTGACTTTTATGATATTCCAGTTCATTCGTGTATATATTTTAACTTTAGGGTTTATGCAGTTCATTAAAGCGCTCATCAGAGTTGAATTTTTATAACTCTTTTACTCTATTTGCTTTTGATTGTTCCGTTTGTTTTTGTCATGTGTTTTTGATTATGCGGTGGCTCAACAAAACTAATGAGCAAGTTTATGCAACAATTCCCATGCCTCCCAGTGCATAAATCCTCAAGACCCACTGAGAAAATCTTTATTATTGCTGGCCACAGTGCACCTATTTCTTATTACTATACAGCTCAAGTGGGGTAGTATTATAAGTAATACTGAGTTCAGTAATCAGCTGCCATTCCAGTTTTGTAGCAATACCTCTTATGTCATTTCTTTCAGTTTATGATTCTCTATTATACTAAATACACCACTTAGCCTTTTCCCTCACTTGTGGTATAATCAATGCCTCCAAGAAAGTACTATATTACTGAAGCATGCATGTTTTTGAGAATGCATTCCTTATTCTCCCTGCCTGATGATCTACATGCTTGTTGGGACCTGGCAGATTAAAACGACTCACAAAACATGAAAAGTCTGCACTGAATCATTTAATGCTAACGGAATAAACAAACACAACCCAGGATGAGGGATAAATTGTCTGTGACACATTTTATTGTCAGTTTACTCCAAAAGGTTAAATTGCAGGTGCAAATATCAACAGCAGTAACTAGATGATAAATACCAAATTAACAGATCTGTTGTTAGGTTCAAACGTGTTCAGTGCCCCTCTCATTGTAAATATGATGGTAAATATCTGCCATTGGAATTGATTTGTAATGCAATCAATTGCAGATCCTGACTCAAAGGACCTGCTTTTACTCCTGCCCACCCCTCCCCAGTAGTTTACATACACAAACAAGGATTCAACCAAAGTACCCCCGCCATACTGGCACCTCTCTACTGCAAATCTTAACTTGCTGCTCCAGTGTGTCATGGAGAATCTAGACTTCCATCACTCCCATCCTGGGCTGCCATTCAACCTGACAAGCCCTCTGAGATCCATAGCCAGAAATACTTGCAGTTTCCAGGGGCATAACGGTGAGAACTAAAAATATTCCTCATGGAGTTCATTGTCTGCCTGCTACAAAATGCCAGAGAACTGGTGAAAGCCATATGCTTCTAACAGCTAAAAATAATTGAGCACTGGGCAAATTATTCAAGGTCTTTGTTGGTTATAATATAATGCATATTCTTTGACCAGCTGTTCTTAACATAGCCTAGCAGGTTTCAGAATCTCTTGCAGTGGTTCACTGCTAGCCTCAGGAAGTTTAGAATGGAAGCCAGTCAGTATGTTCTGTTGCTGTGGATTAAAGTAAGAATGCTTAGATGATAGTTTGTTCTTCATTCTCATCAGCAGAGCTTTGGTTTACAGTCCGTAAGTGTTAGCTGTCTATTGGGCTGCAGCACACTAGGCAACAGCCCTCTCATTCATGAGCTCTCAGAGTTCCACAGATGAGTCAGAGGCGTATTACATAATATGACCATGACACTACCCTGAGTTGTTCCAAGAAAGAAACAGAAATTTAGTTAAATACAGCCTTAATCATATTAATGTTCTCCTTAATGCACCATGAAAAATGTTTCTGTTTTTATATATTTAAAACAATAACCTAGCCCAAGAAAAGCATGAGAGCTTGTCTGATCTCTTCAGTGGGATGGAGTTTTCAGCCTGTCTTGGAATTTGTCCCAGAGTCTGTCCTCCTCAAATAAACTCCCCATATCACCAGAACCAATGATTAGCATCTTACACAAACAGAACCAAATGCAGGCCATAATGAGAAATCATTGAGGCAGACATCCACTATCTGCTTTCTACAACCCCTCTTCCATTGATTTTTTTCAGAAATGGGTGGCTACCTCACTGCCCACAGAGTACTAACAAGAGGAGTTAAACATACATAAATATTGGGCTTACCACAACATAACCCAGATAGACCATCTAAGGGTAGCTGGTTCATTCCACTGAGGTGTTAAACAGATGAGGCATACTGATGAGTCCTGATAGGATGAAATACATGTCTATGTCTTCTGTTGGCACCATTGAAACTGTTTGAGAGGCCTTTCGGCATCATGCATTTCTGCTTTAAGTTAAATCAGCATAATATTCTGTGGTGATTTGCATATGCAACCCATGATGCTCTGCATTATGGGGGCATGTGATTTTGTATATATATAAAGGGATACATATCAACATTTTCTTATGATACCAAACTCATGATTGGCAAATTGAATGAAAGAATGCAAGAGACTGTGGGACACAATAACCAGGTTTAAAAAGTGGAAAGCCAAGTTGAGTTTGCAAATTTAACTGACCCTAATTATAACAGTATTGGACCTCATTTGCTGAAACTACATTAGTTGGGCTATATGATCCCATGCATTTTAAAAAGATTGTTTTTATAAAGTATTATTGAATAACTACCATGTGTTGATATTTGTGCATTGTTATTTTGCTATTAATTTCCACAGTTGAGTTTGCAGTTCAATGCAACAAATGTGAATACGTGAAGAAAATGCAAAGAAATTGAAACAACAACAGCTTTTAATCAGCACTCAACCTCATCATCTCCTACATCCCCATGGCTTAGCCATCCAACCTAACAACAGACATCACCACTTCTTAGCACTTCACTACTTAACCTGCAAACTTGTAATTCAAGTTCATAAATCAAGTGGTAGTCTTCATATTAATCCAACAGTTTAACATTGCAAGGTGTGCTGGTGTAAAGGAATTAAACCATGTTTGCAGAAGGCTGCTGCAATGCAGTTTGCATCATTAACCACAAGTTTCTTCAAACCCTTCCTCCACACTCATTAAGTCCTAGAAGCCTGGTAGCTGACCATGCTATCCTTCTCCTAAATGTCAAGTCCCCTACCATACCCAAATAACTACTACAAATTTCTATCCTGTTGCACCTCCATAAACTCCTGTAAAGATAGTCAAATCACATCCATAATCACAATCTCCTCATGGAAGTATAATCCCATTGTCATCCTAATTATTCAATCTGATCTGTGCTGTGAATGGTCACCAGTGATCTAGCATCAGCCCTTGATTCAGGGATCCATGCAGGTGCAAAGTTCATAATCTTGACAAGGATGTGACACTGTGAACCAAGACACCTTCCTGTAAACGTTTAAATATGGGCTTGATACCTTGAAAGTATGTTGGTTTAAGATCATATACAATAAAATTACAGAACTTGAACTGTCAGCATCATTCTTTAAATATTGTTGGAAAAACAGTGTCTGCCTAGTGTTTTACTGAGTATGAAAATCTAACATTTCATTCCAGTTTTAGCCATCTGTTATATATTCTTCTTCAGTAAACACTGCTAGATGCTGAGGCTTGCTGTTCCTGTGTAATCTGCATGTCTCCACCCTGGTGATGTCATTTGTGGTGCTATTCTCTTTCATCTATACAAAAAAAAAACCTGGTAAGTTTGAACTAGACTGTGGTACACACAGTGAAAACACATAAAACAAACAAACATTGCACACACCACCACATATTAATGCTGACACTGCAAATATGTTTTGAAAGTTTTATTATAAGCTACATACATAGAAAAAAATAAAATGCTTACCTGACTTGTTTCTGGTCAGACTTGACCCTTTCTCAAAGACCTTAGAGAAAGGGTCAAGTTTGACTAAAACCATCTGAAAGCATTTTATTCTCTTATTACGTACCTAACATATAATAAAGCTTTTAAAAACATGTTTGTTTGACAGCATTAATGTGGTGACGGGTGCACAACTTTATTTTTTTAACTCTTTAATCTATGAAGAAGCTAGGAGATTGTCACATTGCTGGTTTCTGTAAAGATTTTTCTCTTGCTCTGTGCCTGTTACAGGACACTGAAATACAATCAGCTGTTTGTGGTTTTCATGCTCAACACCAGTAATGCACAAACATAGTTTGCACTGATCATTCTAGCCTGTGCTGAAGTCAGGAGAGTAGCACATTGCTGTGAGGTTTGCAGACCCATATCATTCTGTTGTGGTGAAAGGCATGAGTCCTATTGCCGTGTTAATGACTGCTGTGCTCACTCATACCCGACATTCAATAGAGGTGATTTCTCAGGATGACACTGAAACAATGATCCCATCACCCTGTAAATGGGGTTCAGAGAATAATGCTGTTTTGGAAGCTTATTAAGAATTTCTATACACTATCTAGCCCAGTGTTTTCTCTCTGGCAGGTTATTACTTGAACTAAATTCAGGGTCAGACACTCTGTACTCCACATTAAAATGATCTTTTACCAAGGCTAACACATCCTTCCCTAGTAGGAATTAACACATATAAGGTCCCTATTAAAACCTATTTTAAAGCAGACACTGAGCAACAGCAATGAGTTACCAACACCACAATGCAAGTATCAATACAACCTTTTAACAGGCACAGTACAGTAGCACCCCTAATGGTATCAGCAGCATGGAGGCATACTGACACAGCATCCAGCAACCTTGAAGAAATGGACCACACCAAAAAGGCACTAAAAAGTATGAATTTGTTGACTTTTGTTATAAAAGCTGAAACACACATAGTTTTTATTGCAATGTTTATTAAGTGGTGATGCCTGTTTTAGGTTTGAAAACCATTGCACATGATCTTTAAAGCCAACCTCACCAACAGATCCTAGGTAGTCAAGGTCAATGGAAAGTCTATCTCCCCCATGTTCCCTCTGTCAAAGCTCCATATTAGACCCTATGACCTTCAGTCTCATAGTGAATGATTCTGCCTGCTTATTCCATCTGAAAGACATACCATCAGGATAGTCAAGGGTTGCACCTAAGCGCAACAGTGTTGCACCTGCACGCAACCCGCATTGTGCCCACCTGGAGGATATTGAGAAGGCTGCCTGGCACAGCAAAAACCTCAATGTGCTGCAGCGCTAATGCTAATGTATGCAGTGCAAATGCAGTGGGTGTGCCCATGCATATGCGGCACTTACCAATATTCAGCCCGGGATGTGCGGGCGCACATACTGGCATAACCCTGCATTGCACCACATAGCAGGGCTCAAAGTTGAGCACCAGAAAGATGGCACAACTCCTGGCCACCCACATGTGGGCTGCAGTATTGCAGGGCACAACACAGCAACCCAGCTGTGGGTGGCCACCTGCCCACCAGAACACTGTTGGCAACTTACACATCCCTGGTGAGTCCAGTGCCCTTGAGTCCCTGAACTTGAATACTTATGACAGCCCATCCCTGGTGATAAAGTGGTCCCTCCACCCCAGTACATGAGTAATGTAATAAGACTATCCCTGGTGGTCTAGCAGAACCCCCTGCTCCTAGCCATGATAACAGTAATCTGCCATATGGATTAGCCCTGGTGAGCCAGTGGCACCCCCACTCCTCCCACCCACACCGCACCCCTTACCAGCGGCAGGTGGCTGCAACCCGCCCACACACTGCCCGGCTGCCCACCCGACTGACAGGTACAGTATGGGCTGTATGCCCATTGGTCCCCAGCATGGGCAAATAGGCCTGCAGGGTATACTTTACCAGACAGTCCCAATTATGTGAATGGGCAAGGGGTGTGGTGTGGATGGAGAGGTGAGGCCACTGGATCACCAGAGCTTATCCATACAGCGGATTACTGTGATCATGATTAGGATGGGGTTCCACTAGACCACCAGGGCCGGTCTTTTACATTACTCTGGGACTCGGGTGGAAGGGGACCACCCATCAGGGATGGGCTGTCATTACAGTATTCAGAGATTCAGCAACTCAGGAGGGGGCCACTAGACTACCAGGGCTTGATTTTGGTACATTGCAGTGATTGTGGCATTAAGCGGGTGATGCCCGGGATCCCCACTGCACCGTCATGCTGTGCATGGTGCCAGGTGCAAGTTGCCAGGCTGCCCTGTACAAGGGATGCAAATGGGGCCATAATGACATGCAAATTAACCCATTTGTGCCTTGCACATCTTATAGCCTCATTTGCATGCCCCCTGCTGAATATAGTGGGTGATGCGCCTAGCCCAACTGCTCTTGCACTGGCATATCCCGTGCTCCATCTCTGTGGCTTGCACCAGCACAGTGCCACTGCACCATGCACAGTTTGTGCACCGGCCTTGCCATATTCAGCAGTGCTGCATCACGGCACATCACCATTGAATCTCACCTGGTCCTGGCCCTGAACAGCCCAGTTGCACTGCACCAATGCTTGTGCCACTGACTGGCGCAGTCTGAATATCTGGGTCACAGTATATACATCATTTTGTGGATGACATTTTAATATACTACACATATAAATCCTTCACTGACCTTAGCAAAACACTCCAGACAGCCTTTAAGAGAATACAGAATTGGACGGGCTCAAAAAAATTCCTGCTTTATTAAAAAAAAAAAAAAAAAGGCTATTACTTTCATTGGGGAATTCCACAACAACAACAATACGTACAAATACCACCTCCCAAAGGCCAAACCCTTGATTCAGTAGAGGTCTGTCAGTAGAACACTCAGGCCATGTCTGGAAATGAATGAATAATGAATGAATGAATGCATGACTGAAGGTTATTTTTCCTGAAGGTCATAAGGTTAGTTGAGGGGTAGGATGATAGAGGAGAATGGGCAAAGGCCACCATCCTAAATGACTACTTTGCTCAGTTTTGACTAAGGAGGACATTGGGTCCAAGCCAGACAGTGGCATGAAAGCAGCCACTAAAGGAATCCTGGAAATGAGACAGCCATTTTTACTAGTGAAATGGTTTTATAAGGGCTGGCTGCCCTTAAGGCGATAAGTCCCCAGGGCCAGATGGGTTGCATCTGAGGATACTCAGGAATTAGCAGTGGAGCTGGCTGAACCATGGGTATGTCTGTTCAACAGCTCACTTAGGTCTGGGAAAGTTCCAAGAGGATTGGAAGGTGGCAAATGTACTGCTTCATAAACGGGTGATAAGGAGCAACCAGGAAACTACAGACCTGTCAATCTAACCTCTATAGTAGGGAAGCTGATGGACTCACTGATCAATGAGGATCTCATAGACTATCTGAGAGCAACAGGCTCCATGGTAGTAAACAGCATGGTTTCATGGTAAGAAGATCTTCTCAGACTAACCTGATAGTTTTCTTTGACTGGCTGACAAAGGGAATTAGACAAGGCCATGCTGTGGATCTACTCTACTTTGCCAGTAATAAGGCTTTTGACTCGGTACCTCATAAATGATTGCTCAGGAAGATGGAAGACCTGGGTTCAGCTAAACCCATAGTGAACTGGGTGGGTAACTGGTTCAAGGGAGGCAGCAGAGGGTGGTGGTCCATGGTGTCAAATCAGAGGAGAGAGGTTGTGAGCGAGGTTCCACAGGGATCAGTACTGGGTCGGGTCCTCTTCATCATGTTCATTTGTGACATTAGAGGAGGAATCCAGGGCAGGTTTATGCATCTTCACAGATGACACAAATTTTTGGTAGGGTGGATAGTGATGAGGGAATAAGGAAATTCAGAGACCTACAAAAGCTAGATGGGTGATCAAAGGTATGGCAGTTAAAATTCAATGCTAGAAAGTGCAAGGTAATGCACCAAGGGAAAAAGAACCCCAAAACAGAGTACTGAATGGGAGGAGAGTGATCTAGCACTACTGTTAAGCAACAAGATCTGGGAATTATCATTAGCAACTCACTTAAGCAATTGAATCAGTACAACAATGCCTATAGCAAGGCTAACAGGATGCTGGGATGTATCAGGAGGGGTATTGATAGCAGAAGAAAGGAGACAATACTTCCCTCTACAGATCCCTGGTGAGGCCTCACCTAGAGTACTGTGCACAGTTCTGGAGTCCTCACCTCAGAAAGGATAAGGGTAGGTTGGAGACAGTGTAGTGCAGAGTAACAACTGATTCAGGGTCAGCAGGAAAATCCTATAAGGCGCCTCAAGGCACTAAATATGTACTCACTGGAGACAAGAAGGGAGAGGGAGCTATGATAGAGACCTTCAAGTTCCTTAAGGGAATTAACAAAGTCAACTATGGGGAACTATTTGGCCTGGATACCAATTCGCAGTTACATAGACACAAATGGAAATTAACAGGAAGTAAGTTCAGGAGATGTGAGGAAGTACTACTTTATGGAAAGGGTGGTGGAACCTTGGAACAGTCTGTCAGCTGAAGTGGTGGGTGCAAATCCCATCAGAGTTCAAGCAGGGCTCAGACATAATGAAGGAATTTTGGTAACTGGGGGTGACAGGACCAAGGAGGAGAATAGAGAGAGGATGGGGAGGTTTAGTACCCTGGAGGAACAGTAGGGTCCCAGGATTATATGGAATTTGGGCAGATTGGTTGGACCTCTGGTCTTTCTGCCATCATTGTTTATGTTTCTATGTTTCTATGATTGAGGCTGCAGCCAATCAGGTTTTACTATAGGCAAAGATGTCATTTGTTTATTTATTTATTAATTCATTCATTCATTCATTCCTCATTCATCCAATACTTACCAAACAGAGAAGATGCCTCTTTGCAACGTGGATGTCTTTCTTTTTACAGATATACTGCAGATTATTTTGTGGTTGATTGGGAGGCCGAGGATGTGGGGCTATGGAGGAAAAGAGGAGGAAATTCATTAACGGCAGCAGTCATGTCAAGTGGGGGGTTGTAGGGGGAACTAGAGTTTGACATACAAGTGGGTGGAAGAGTTTTAGTATGATTATGAACAGCAGAACAATTACCGGGCAGCAGTGAATTTTACCAGGGAAGGTGGGATTAACACAGTAGAGGGGTGTTTGGGATGGGGAACATCATTTTCAAGGCTCTTTGTAGTGGGAAGGAATGGTTGCAACAAACTGAGTGGTGAGTGGGAACAAGATTCCTTTATAAAAGATATTTAGAGTTTGTGATGAAAGTTGATGGCCAAGTCAGGAACTCTTGAAGCTTTGCAAAGTGTGAAATTCCTGACTTTGTGCCAACTTTGTATGAAAAATTGAAATACTAAACATTAGCATTAATGCAGTTCATAAACAAAATATACAACTAATCAAAAGGCTTGATTTCTCTGAATAAGCCTCTATAATTAAAGAATTCCCAGGATGGAAACACTGATTGAGAGGACCATTCAAAATATTTATAGTGTATGGTTAAGGCATATTGGCTGCTCTTCTCCAATGTGTACACTGCGCATAAAGATGTGCATGGCTGGAAATGCACAGAACACAGTGCACAACCTAACAAGCAGCATGCACAAACACCACACAGGAGTGCATATCGGAGTACCGAAGAACCTCTGCAGCACCTACTATGCACCTGCAGGTGCATGGCCAAGCAGTGCAGTCCACATTGTCAGCCTATGCACATGCTGCAGCATGTATGCTGAAAGCAGGCGTGCGTGGGTGAATGCTGCTGTAAGTCCCAATGGGGAGATGTAAACAGTTGCATGTGTGGGCAACTGAAGACAAGTGCATGGTGTCTGGCACAGAGGACTTGCCCCAGAGGCCCTATGCATGGTAAAGACACCCCCACACACACACAGCACCCCCCACACACACATGCGATGCACGCAGGGGAGACATGGACACAGTGGGCAACTGTCAAAACTGTTAACTGCCACATGTGGATGCAAGACACAAGTACTCAATGCAATATAAAACCCCATATAACAATATGTACCCATGTAAGTGCCCCCCACAGACCATGTACACACGTGAAAAGCACCCACCCACCCCTACAGGAAAACCACAAGGCAACATACACCCACAAAAAGCAAAGGTAAGCATGTAGAATGCCAGCCACCCACTCAGTGCAACAACACACAAGGCTGAAAACCGCCACAGCATATGTAAACAAACATTATGTCCCCACCAACCCTAATGACTACATCACATGGCAATACCCCCAAAACAAGCATATGTCATCAAGCGTTATGCCCAGCCCAACACACAGAGAACAGTCCTGCACATACAATACACCTCCTGCACTTATTAATATCACAGTGGATGACAAATCGCCCACCAGAACTGAACAGACTTACACAGGAATGTCATAAACAACACCCCACACTCCATCCAGACATGACCACTGGGTGGCCTGTATCTGGCTGTCCCTAGATGGCCTCATCCTCCTCCTCCTCCTCCTCTGAGTCATCAGATGAGCACTCTAGTGTAGAGGCTGAGTAGTCCCACACCTCAAGGAGTACCCTCCACAATGGGCCATGGTACCCTGCAGGGAGAGAACACACACAAGAGCCATGTCAGTCCCAGCATGTGTCCAGAGGCAGCCACACCCATACAAACATGAAGGTTAGCAGAGATACATATAAAAGTTGAGTGGCTCAGTAAACTCAACGGAGCCAATAACAATTGCATGAAATTCAAGAAACAAAGTGATACAGCTGCATGCATCAACAGCAAAACCCCAATGCTAGGATACTTTAAAATGAATAGATTTAATGAAGTGAGATACGAGTAGCACTCACCTGCATTTCTGCATCTATTGCCAGTAAAACTATGTATACCATAAATATCATATTATAAGAGTACATTTAATTTCATATTGGTGCAAAGTGCAGTAGCTTGGTGCAAAATACAGCAATAAATAAAACAAAAACAGGACAATTATATAAAATATATGAAAAGATATAAAGTGCTAGTGCTAATAAATATAATACCGTTGTGAATAATAAATACCACTCACTGTACCATACTGTGGTGTACAGATAACACTAAAACCCTGTATATCATCACTAAAGCACTGAGAATTCATAAGAATGGAATAAAGCTATTAAGTCAACCTACAGATACTTGCTCTTTCACAAAACCTAAATCATAATAGGGCACTATGCATATATATATATATATATATATACATATTCTATGCAAAAATCTTCATTAATGCATCATTTAGGGTTAAAATACAAAAAGTAAGGAAATGAAACATTTAGGGTTGCCCCTCCCCGTGTACCTGCCCATCATCCCAGATTGACAGCTGACTGGGTGTGTCATTGGGGTTGTGAGCCTAAATTTCACCCATTTCATGTGTAATCATATTCACAAGCCACAGTAAAGAAGAATGGTGAGATTTGAGCCTCACAACCCCGATGACACACCCCGTCACCTGTCAATCTCGGATGATGGGCAGGTCCATGGGGGGCGGAGGAGGCAACCCAAATGTTTCATTTCCTTACTTTTTGTGTTTTAGCCATAAATGATGCATTAATGAAGTTTTTGCATAGAAGTTCCTTACTTTTTGAGAAAGAATATAAAAGTAGAAGTCATGCACCAGGAAGCGGCCCTTCGAGCCCCCGCTACTACTAATTGCAAATTTCTGCAGAATTCTGCACCTGTTTTCATTTTAGGCACCTAATGACTGAAAAGTACATCCATGGTAGTAAGGATAGCTACCATATAAATTTGAAGCCAGTACCACAATGCAAAACACTGTCCACAAAATGTAAACTGTGCCATGCAATATCTCTGCAAAAATACACTATCTGACACATAAACACCATAATTGACATCTACAGGACATCCTGTCAACACCCTCCAAATTTCAAGTGAAAAGACCAAACGGTTTCCAAGATATTTAATTTTAAAAATTGTTAAAATTGGGCTATCTGGTTCCTCCAAATCTGGCCATCTAGTCCCTCCTCATGATCAAAGATCACGATCAAAGAATCTTAATCAAAGAATTTGCAGGCTCACAATCAAAGAATAAAAAATGGTGAGAGGCAATTTTACACAAAAAGTAAATGAAATCACAACCATGCCTCGAGAGAACGAAGCCTCTGAGCAAAACCCACCATCATTTGGCTTAATAACCCAATCCCTGAGCTGAGAAAATAGATTTTTTCAACTGCCCATCTAGTCGCGGCACTCGTGATCAAAGATCGCAGTCAAAGAATCTCATGATCAAAGAATTTGCAGGTCATGATCAAAGAGTAAAAATGAAAAATAAATATTTAGGCAAAAATACATGAAACCACAACCATACCTCGATAGAACAAAGTCCCTGAGCAAAACCCACACTCATTTGTCTTAAAACACCCCTGAGATAAGAAAATTGATTTTTCAACTGGCCATCTAGTCACACCCTCGTGATCAAAGATTACATAACGTCCAAAGAATCTCGCGATCAAAGAATTTGCAGGCTTGTGATCAAAGATCGTTAGCAAGACAAAGAATAAAAATGTTCAAAACTTTATTTTTGACAAGTTTGAAAGAAACTACAGCCATGGCTCAATAGAAATGAAGCCACCTAAGTAAAACCCATCCATGTTTTACTTCAGGAGTGACCCTGAGCCGAGATATTTGATTTTTCCAACCATAAAATGAAAACAAGATGGCAGCTGCACGATCAAATAATTCCTTGCAATCAAAGATTCTTTGATCATGAGCCTGCAAATTCTTTGATTGTGAGGAGGGACTAGATGGCCAAAACCCCATTCTTCTTTCACAAAATAACCATATAAAGTTTCCCATTGACTTATAATGGGAACTTACAAGTTTAATAACTTTTGAATGGATTAATATTTGTTCACCAAATAAAAGCGACACGTTCCTTGACCCAAGCTCTTTCAGATGAGCCAAGTCAAAAAGCAGCATGCCACATTCTGACCATGCAGTGCCATGGACAAAATCCCCAAAACTGGTCATAATTGGCGAAAAGTGCATTTTTCAGCGCTTTTGGTGCACAAAATCCATAAGTGTGACCAAAACAAAATTTGGCAGTTCAAGAGATGTACCATGCCCCACATGCATACCAAATTTCATGCAAATCCATTAAATGGGTCCAAAGTTATTAACGTGCAAAATTTTAAGTTTAACTAGAAGTGCCTACTCACCCTATAATAAATATATATATATATATATATATATATATATATATATATATATATATATATATATATACATATACACTGTATTTATATAAAGTACTGATGTCCATATCAAAGCACACATGCATCTTATAGAGTACATATTAGCATAAGAGAAAAATATTTCTAAAAACTTAAACATAATACATACATAAATACATATACTCTCTTACAGTTTATCATGTTGAAATTTTAAGTTTATCATGCTGAGATTTTAAGTTTTTACTAAATGTGGAGCCAATTGAAGTGTTCATTTAGCCCAGGTGTGCCACCAGCCTTTAGTTTATACTGCCAGAAAGTTTCTCATGTGAGTAATTTGTTGACCAAATCACCTCCATGTAAATCAAGCCTCACCAATTCTATTTCCATTAAGGTGAAGGAATGGTCAGTCCCTTTTTCCCTACATGATCAGCTAAAGCATTGTCTGGTGTATCAATTCTAATGTGTCTTACTTCATTAAAACTATTCATTTTAAAGTATCCTAGCACTGAAGTTTTTGCTGCTGAAGAGTGCAGCTGTATCCTTTGTTTCTTGAAAAACATGATGGTTAGAGCATTCCTTTGATGGCTCCATGACACTCCAGTACCATCCCCAGTCATCCTTGTAGTACACATCTGTGCTTCCCAACATGCAGGGTGATGAACCCAGGCAGATGCTGTTGCCAGTCCTCCACTTTGTCACCACTTGGCCTGTGACACCATCACCAAGGTCACAGAGCTTCACAGAGAAGCACTATAGCCTCCCAGTAACACCCTGCAACAAAGCACAGCACAGGGACATGGTTACCAAGTGGTCATGTAAGAGGCCAACCCCATGGATCACACATAGTGGGACACTCACCTCCAGGGTGTCTGTGACCTTCAGATCACACCTCCTTGAGCCCATCCTGATAGGATCTCAATACGACATGCCACAGCTTCTGCGGGTAGGCCACAAGCCTGCTCACATCACACCATGCCCTCCTGCACCTGCACCCAATGCCATGGTCCAGAGATGTAATGCCAGTGGCATGTCATACCCAACCATGGGACATGCCCACTGGGTGCGGGTAGTGGATGTCCCACCTGTGGTGGCCACATGAGGTTGTGGTACAAAAGGCAGTTCATGGCCTGGTGCAGCATACAGGACCACAAGCACAAAGGCGCAGGTGCACATGCCAGTGGTCAGCAGCAATGTGCCCTGGGATGCTACAGATGTTGTCAAACTGGATGCCACCATCACAGAGTGCCATGCATGGTGTTCTAGGAACAGGCCCAGGACATACTGCCTGCAGCTCCTGGTTTCAGACCTTGGGGAGCAGCATTGCATGAACCAGTTCTATGTTGACCATGGTACATTGGCACCCTATGTACCACCATCAGGGAAGGGTGCAGCCACAGATAATGTGCTCATGTGCCATGTCAGTGGAGACCAAGGTCCTCTGTGCCCTGTTCTATTATGCCACCTGATAATTCCAGTGGGTGTGTGGGGATGTCACAGGTGTCTGCCAGTCCTCAGTGTCCCAGGCTGTACACCAGGTCACTGATGCACTGCTGCAGGTGGTGGTACCCATATACATTTGCCCTTAATGCTACAGGAACAGAGTGCCATGAAGGAGGCATTCTATGCCATGCATGGAATACCCAACACACTGGACACTGTGGATGCCATGCATGTGCCAGTCATATTACCATCCATGGATGAGGCTGCATACCGTAATAGAAAGGGCTACCATAGCCTTAACTGCCTGGTGAGTGTGATGCCCACTGCTCCATCACGGACATTTGTGCACAATTCCCAGGCTCTTGCCATGACACCTATGTATTTGACAACTCCAAGCTTGGTGTGTAGCTGGATGCAGGTGCTGGTGGGGGATGGCTGGCTTCTGGGTGAGTGGCACCATGGCTGATGTTACAGGCATGCTTCAGTGTGTGTTGTGGATGTGTGTGTGTGTGTGTGTGTGTGTGTGTGTGTGTGTGTGTATGACGGTGATATGGTATAAGCTCACATGGCAGTGGCACAAACACTCATGAGTATGCTCCCCACAGGTGAGAGTGGATATCCCCTGAGGCATTACCTGATGGCACCATAGCTGGCACCACAGGACCAGTATGAAGTGGCATTCAGCGAAATGCGTTGGAGGACACGGTGGGTGTGTGGAGTGCACCATTGGCATCATGAAGATGCGTTTCTGGTGCCTGGACCACATGGGTGGCGTGATGATGCATGCATTAGAATTTTCTACAGAGTGTTTCCTGTGTGTGCCATGCTGCACAACATTTGTGTCCATTGTGGTAAAGTTCCCACCCTGCATCCATGTAACATGCAGCTCCCTGATGTTCCACGGGCACCAGACAGGGGCAGGGATATGCCAACTGGGCATGCTGTCCACCACACTGTGGCACATGGTACCTTCAGTTGACTGTCCTGTGTGGCATGGGCACAGTGATGATGATGATGTGGACTGGTACCCCATGGCCATGTCTCAGACTGTGACCAATGCTGTGTTCGGCCGCATGATGCGAGCTCACATATGCATTGTGCAATGCAACATGGGCACCACTGAGGTGTAGTGGATGCTGCCCAACTGACCTCTGTGTGGACAGGTGCATGCCTTCTTCTTCTTGCCAGTACCCTGTCTGTGTGGGCTTGGTAATCCTTAACATGGCACTGGGGTTTCGAGCACCACCTTCCTGGTGATACATCTCTGTGCCATGGGACCTAGCATCGTGCATTGCCCTGGGTCTTCCCACATGTGAGTGCATTGTGTGGTGGTTCAGAGGCCAACAGGTACATTGATGCCTTGTACCTTTTGTCCTGCCGGTGGTGGGTGGGATGGGTGAGTGGCAGAGGCATGTGCAGCCGTGTCTTCTGCTTCATGGTCATTGAATGATGGTGCATTGTGGAGTGATGGGCCAGTGGTTAGTGTGCATTGCAGCGATGTGTCCACTGTCACATCCCTTGTTGACCCCTCTGCATGTTTGTGTGGCACTGGATGAGTGTGCCAGGCCATGGCATGTGCGTACGCCCATCGCCACAAGCTGTCTATCTGCAACTGTGTCCAGCACATGTCTGATGCAGCCTATGCCTTGTGCCATACCATCATCCACATGAGTTAGCACACAGATGGCATCTGTCTGTTCCTCTGCACTGTAAGCCTCGCCTCCTCCAACCACCACAGCTCGGGATAGTGTGTGTGCAGTACTCCTGTGCCTGTGGACCACCACTCATGCCATTGACTGTCACAGCCCTGTCCACCCTCTTGTGCATGTGGTGGCATGGTGGTGTGCACACACATGGGCACCACTGCTGGAGGGCTACAGATGGCCAGGGTGTTGGTGTGGATGCTTCTGTGCTATGTCTGTGGTCAGCTGTTGCATGTCCATCATGTTGGTGCCACAAGGGCTGTCCGGGTAGACATCTGCCAGCGCCTCTTCCTCCTTCTCCTCCTGTGCATTCTGCAGACAGTTACCTGTAGTGGCACAAGCGTGAGAAGGTCAGCATAGTGCAGCCTGCTAGAGCATGGCGAGGGCAGACAGTCATTCACGCCATGACATAAATACCCTCGGTATCCATAGACCTCCCCATAGCACCTGTGCTGCTGTGTGACATGCCACTGTGCCTCCCTAAGGGTCCTGTGAGTGTGATGATGGTTAGTGATCAGTGCATGCAGGCATGTCCCTGCCCCTGCCCATTGCTGCCTGCATCCTGCCTATCTGCTGATGTGTCACAGCTATCTGGCACACTTGCCAGGTGACCTCGGATATCATCTGTGACACTATCTTCTCAAGGGGTGACAGCTTCATTCCAGGTGATGGTGGGCCACCTCCTGTACCTGTCTGTTCCTGTGTGCAGCTGTGAGCTTCCATTTGACAGTGGAATGGAGGTCCCTCCATTTATGTTTTATGGTGGTGAGGGTCTGTGCCTCTGTCCCAGCAGCATTGATGGCTGCCTGGATGTCCAGCCACAGCATCTGCTTGGACTCAGTGGGTGCCATCAGTGACTGCTCCCCATACCGGACAGCATAGTTGGCCTGGATGTCCATCACTAGGGCTGTCACCTGGGCAGTGGTGAAGTTGCTGGACCTGCCCTTCTTGCCACTGCCTCTCAGTCCCACACTGCCTGTGCCAGCCCAGTCCTCCACACCAGAAACCCCGCTTGTGTCTTCTGCTTGATTTGCCTGTGATGCCATTGCACCTCACTTCTGTGTTTGTGCATGCACACTACAATTAATGCTGTTTCTGTGGTTGGTATTTTGAGTGGGCACTAACGTGAAAGTGACATTTTACTGTGCTCTTGTGGACCTCATGGCAGAGAGAGAGAGAGTGAAGATCTGTTGTTCTGTCAGAAATGAGATTTGATAGGTGCATTTACTCCTTTCTCAGTAGTAATATTAATATTTTTAAAGAGGAACAGGAAATTCAAAAATAAAGGAAATAAAGGACTAATGTATGAGGCAGATGCTTAAATAATTGTAACAATCTTCTGCTTTTATGGAAGTAAATTAATTATGAAGTGTATTTTACAGACAGGCAGTTACATTTCTCATGGCTTATTACTTTACACCACTTTACAAAACTGGAGCAGCAGAGCTGGTTGCCTGTCTATTTAAAGTGAAAAGTGATCCTTGCACACGATACCCTATCTAGAGTGACACAAAATTCCATACTCTAACCTATTGTTTTCTATAATACTGCACAAGAGATTTTCTTGTTACTACATGCTGGGATTGGGGGGCAACCAGCACAATGGATTATAGTTTTTACAACAGGGCTCAGTTCAGTGGGTGGGACAACTAGCACCAGAGATTTTTATTTCTACTATGGGTCTGGTGATTGGAGGAGGGACCACTAGCACCAGGATTTTTCCTATTACTACAGGGTTGGGATTGGAGGGAGGAAGAGACCAATAGCATCAATCATTTTATTTCCACATGGGAGTTGTGTACAGACCCTCATCGCAGGGGTGGGTGGACAATGAAATGATAGAAGCCATCCTTTAAAATGGCAGAAAAGGGGAGATATTGATAATGGGAACCTGAATATGCCAGATGTTAACTGGAGCACATTTGCTGCAGGCACATCCAGGAGCAGGGTCATTCTTGATGCCCTACAAGGGGCTTGCCTCAGACAGCTAGTGTTGGAACCCACTCAGGAGGGAGCAATCTTAGACCTGGTACTCTCAAATGGGGACAGAGAAAGGATCTCAGATTTAGAAGTGGGTGGCCATCTGGGAACAAGCGACCACCAAACACTGTGGTTCACAGTAAACACAGCCATAGAGTCAAGCCATACAAAAGCAAAAGTATTGGATTTTAGGAAGGCAGACTTTGGGAAAATGAGAGTGCCTCAGAAAAGCACTAGCAAATGGGCAAGAAGGAGGGGTGGAAGAACAATGGGCAATAATCAAAACTGCCATCACAGAGGCAACAAACCTTGTGTGAAATGAATCAATAAAACAAAACAAAGGAAAAACACTATGGTTCTCAAAAGAGGTGGCAGAGAAGGTTAAGGAGAAAAGGATAGCATTCAAGAAATATAAGGAAACACAGAGGGAGCAGGACAGAGAACCATATCAGTTAAAGCAGAAGAAGGCAGGGAAGGCAGTCAGAATAGCAAAGGCCCAAACTGAGGAAAAGATCGCCAGTTCTGTTATGAAGTGGGATAAAACCTTTATAGGTACATTATGGAGCAAAGAAACACCAAGGGAGGGATATGGAGACTTAATAGAGGAGGGAATGTGGACATGGGTGATAGTGAAAGAGCAGGGATACCGAATGTATATTTCTGCTCAGTATTCACAACAGAAGAGAGGGAGGTACCTAAACCAAACCAAAGAAACACTCTGGATGAGGGGTCTATACCAGTCCATTCACAGAAGAAAGGGTTTTGAAAGAACTCTTGAAACTGAGGGTGGACAAAGCAACAGGGACTAATGGGATTCACCCCAGAATTCTAAAAGAACTAAGGGTAGAACTAGTGACACCACTGACTACTCTGTTTAACAAATCATGGAGGATGGGTTGGTACCTGAGGAATGGATGTGATTCCACTTCACACAAGTGGAAGCAGGGAAGAGGAGAAAACTACAGACCAGTTAGTTTGACCTCAGTGGTAGGGAAAATGATGGAATCACTTCTGAAGAAAATAATTGTTGAGTACCTAGAGGCCAGTGGGAACTGGACCCAAGACAGCATGGATTCACAGTGGGAAGGTCATGCCAGATGAGTCTAATAGATTTCTTTGACTGGGTGACCAAAGTAGTAGACCAGGGAGGGCTGTGGATATTGCCTACCTAGATTTTAACAAGCCATTTGACACAGTCCCACACAAAAGATTAATATTCAAGTTAGCGGCCTTGGAGTGAGTCCCAAGGTGGTAGCCTGGATACAAAATTGGCTGGACAACAGGATGCAAAGGGTAATAGTAAACAGATTTCACAGTGAAGAAAAGAGGGTAACTAGAGGGTACCGCTGGGTTCAGTACTGGGGCCTCCTCTGTAATGTCTTCATAAGTGACATTGGAGAGCACCTGCAAGAAAAGTATATCTCTTTGCAGATGACACAAAGATCTGCAACAGGGTTGATACACCAGGTTGGGTGGAAAGGATGAAAAGGATTTCACAAGGTTGGAGGAATGGTCAAATGTATGGCAGCTCAGATTCAATGCAAAGAAGTGCAGGGCAATGCACCTGGGAAACAAAACCCAGGGAAGAGTACACAATGGGGATTGAGATACTAACAACAATAAAAATCGAAAGGGACCTGGGTGTAATTAAATCAGATGACCTTAAGGTAAGCAAGCAATGTGAGAAGACAGTAAGGAGGGCTGGGGGATACTGGGATGCATAGGGAGAGGCACCAACAGTAGGAAACAGGAATTGTTATCCCACTGTACAGACAGTTGGCGAGACCCCATCTGGAGTGCTGTGTGCAGTTCTGGAGACCCCATCTCCGCAAAGACATAGACAGAGTGGAGGCTGTTCAGAGAAGGGCAACAAAATGGTGCAGGGTCTGCACCAGAAGACATATGAAGAGAGACTAAAGCAGCTTAATATGTATACCCTCAAGGAAAGGAGGAGAGGGGGACATGATAGAAACTTTCAAGTACATCAAGGAATTAACAAAGTCCAAGAGGGTAGCATCTTTCAGAAAAGGGATGTGCAAGAACAAGGGGCACAATTTGAAAATAGAGGAGGGACAGCTCAGAGGTAATGTTAAAGTATTTTTTCATGGAGAGGGTTGTGGATGCATGAAACAGCCTTCTTGAGGTTGTGGAGTCAAGAACAGTGGGAAAATTCAAGAATACATGGGACAGACATAAAGCAATTCTAGTGGGGTAGGAGGAAGTAAGCTGTTGGTTAATTAGAATCTGCAGCTTATCCATCAGGCAGGGAAATGGGCAGACTAGGTGGGCCAAGCAGTCCTGATCTGCTGTCAAATTCTATGTTTCTATGTTACCATGGGCCGCAATCGGGGGACCAATAGTACCAGGGCACATTATATTCACATCAGGGCTGGTGATTTTATTTATTTATTTAGTTTTTGTTTACTGGGTAGGTGCGCTAGCCATAGTCATGGCTATTTTCAGGCACGACCTGGGATCAGAAGGAGGTGGGGGACCACTAACACCAGGGAGTCTTTTATTACCTTACAGGCTGGCAGTTAGAGGGGAACCACTAGCACAAAGGATTTGTTTTTCACTTAGGGACTGGCAATGAGAGGTTCCACGGACCACAGGGCAGTTTGTCCCCAGCGTCCAACCAGCTGATTGACTACATTGCCTCCAGTAACCACTAGGGTTGCACAGAGTAAAGGAGATTTTCATTGGCTTTATTTGTGCAATGCAAAGGAATGTGTAAAATTATTTTGAGCAGTGCAAATCCATTGAATATCGGCTTGTGTCAATATTCCGTCCTTGTCCCACTATTTGCATAACCCCCACTTTTGATTTGTTCAGGCTCTACCCTGTTTGCCAGCACAGTGGAATACCTTCAATATTGAGCTCCAGCCCAAAGCTCAGTCTGTGTGGGCAAACACTGGTTAGTGCCCGTGCAAACTTCTGAATATTGGGCCCCTGTGTTCTATAAAAAAGTATCATCATGTAAAGTTTATTGATTTGTTTTGTATGTCAGTCCCATTTACAATACATTCTCCATAGACAGAGGATGGCCTGAGTCTCTGTCACTGCCTCTGGTATTGCAGGAGCTATCATGCATGTGATTCCTTCTCATTTAGGTATTTTACTACCTCCAGCTCATTGGAACCCCAACCTGCCCAACAATACAATAACTGACAGTTGTTAAAAAATACCTGTTGCCCATAGGTTCTCAGAACACTTAGGATCTCAGTGCTGTAGTGGGACCAACTGGGTCACATTGTCCTGTGGGATTTCAGGACACTTAGGCTGTGTCTGTACAGTTTGGACAATTTTGTAATTGGTGGCACAACATGGAATGTCATAGAAAAAGAGAAAATGATGACAAAAAAACTCAAGATTCATCCAGTCTGCCAAAAATCCCCAATTATTATGTACCAAGATGTCTACTTATCCCTATGCCCATGGATTGGAGGAGGGCTGTATCTACAACCTGCTTTTTGACAAGTGGTGATCCCCAATGTCTGTAGGAGCACCCACAAGTTGAAGGTCACATGGGATCCCTAACAGTGTCCACATCCCTCATCCAGTTATGGATGCTGAGGACCCTCTGGTTTCTTGTTGTTAGTTTCTTGATCCTCAGACACTATCCAGTAACATCATACCAGTTACAGCATGGTCATGAAGGGTGGCTTCCAAAAATGAAGGTGGTAGTAAAAGGTGCCTTTGGACGGGACACTATTTGAGGTGATGAAGAAGTTGGGTAACATGGGGTGCCAGGGACATTGTTTGGGGAAGGGTTGTGAGGGGTACCACTTTACTACAGAGACTTTCCATGGGGCAGGATGAGGGAGGAGATACCATCGGATTCCACAGACTGACTTTGAGACACAGCAAAAGAAATGTCCTTTTTACAAAGTAAAGAAATTCCTCTCAAAAACGTTAGGTAACATTAGGATCATGGGTAAGATTCAAAATGATGAGTTAGGGTCACAACAGCTCTACTGCCACACTTTCTTTGAAAGCAAGATGGTAGGATTTCATATTTCTGGTATCTGGAACATTGGCAGCTCAAGTCTATAGAAAATGACAGAAGAAAAGAGACAAGCAACCCATGCAGTACACCCCCCTATCTAGTTACATTGCATAGGGCCTAGTGGCCATCTAACCTCTTACTTCTGCTCCCTTCTCTCTCTTGATTTTCTTGATATGATCATATGCTTCTCATTCCCTGCTTTGAGCCCTCTGATGTGGCCTTCACCACCTCTTCATGCAGTGTATTCAACTTGTATACCACTTTTCAGTGAAAATGTGTTTGTAATAACACCTCTGGAGTTACATTAACCCCAAATCATGTCTTAATAATTAAACATATTCAATAATCAAAAGGGTAAGACATATCTAATTAATTGGAAAATCTCCGATAATTTGAGATTAATATGTTCTATTTTGCTAATAGAGCAAAATGAGATGGTGCATATAGCCAAGTGTCTCATATGCAACTTTTCTAAAATTAGGAAGTTTTGAGTATGCAGTTCTTAAATTCTTTGTATTTCAAAATATGGCAGCACTTCCTGGACTTAAAATGTATCATTAGAGTAAAGGGAGGAGGGGAGGGGAGGGGAAGAGGGTTGAAAACTGCAACAACACAGGCAATAAATATAAAACAACTTTTTTATTGCTCTATACAAGGTCTTCTGACATCAATTTTTGCATATGATTGCCTGCCATAATTTCATTTATTAATAGATGCAACCAACGTAATAGTGTACATCTGACGCTTTGATAAAATTCACTACCAAAACCATCTGTGCTCCATAGCGTGAGATATTTTTGATGAACAAATTATCTCCTAATCTGTTCTACAGAAAAGGAAAGGCCTCAGAATAGGATGATTTAAAAGGCTGTTTTTCTGCATATTGGAGGATTTTATTCACTTGAAAATTAATTTTTGATAGACTGTTTTACAGCATGTTCTGATGTTGTCAACTACAGTATATCACTATTCTTTGACTAACTAACCTTAGTTGAGTCTAATTTGTACTATTACATTTCTTTCTCTTTTTCAGAGATTTAAATCTATTAGCTATCAGATTCTCTGACTTATCTCCCTCATCATATAAAGTAGTTTTTTTAATCGACATATCCTTCCAATTTGTTTTCTACAATAATATTGTTGGATGTGTTTCTTAATATCCTTTTTCTGTCAAATATTAGCTGACCTTCAACAAATTTACTATCTAATATTTCCGACTCCTTTGTTAATTCTCTTACCTGCTGCTTTTGTTTTTATTAGGTCCAATTTCATAACTCAATATACAGTATTACCCCTCATGGCTGCTTTAAAGGTGTCTTATAGTGTTATCTCTTTCAGGAATTCATCATAGTTAAAGAAATGACCTCTCTTACACTGCTGATAAAGTCTTCCTGATGTAATAACATTGGATTAAATTGCAGCTGTTTAATATGTTTCTTTTCTTTGGTAGGAATGGTTTTATAGGATACAACAGCACTGTCACTAATTATAGTTGGTCTAATTTTAACTTCTACCATCTCTCCAATGCTGAATTTAGAAACTACAACACAATTCAATTGACAGTTTGTACTACAGGGTTTTGAATAGTGTCGTCATCATTATTTTTTCCTGCACAGGTCAACAAGTGCAGTTTCTAATAAAATGTCACTAAACATCTGTGGGTGTCTTTTTTTCTGTTTCTGTTGGTTGTGAAGGTTTGTCTAATATATAATTGCACACATATTGAAATTGCCTCAATTACTACTTGTTCTTCCCTGAAGTCAGGATGCCCTGCCTATCTTCTGCAAGAGACTCACCATTGCCTATAACTGGGCCATATACAGATCCAAAATATAACTTTTCTCTTACAGTGTTTCTTTTAACAATAAAATCCTACCTTCAAGATCATTATATTGTTTTCAAATTTGAAGCAAATTTTATTTGTCCCTAATCAATATTGCAGTGCCCCACCACAATTAATTTCTGTTGAACAGAAAACACACTGTATCCATCCTATTTATTTAATTTTGTTGCAGATTAGTTTCCTACAACATAATAACATTAAAACCTTCCTGGTGCAAATGTTTTCCTCTTAGTGGAGCAGTGAATCCCATTCACATTGCAAGTAGTAAACTGTGCACCTGTATCATATTCAGTATCACTTGCTATTATGAGCACTTTTATTATGCATCACACATATAGGTAGGTCCACCTGATAATGATTATCTAAAGTAATATTCCTAGTAAAGGATAAAGCATTACTACACCATAGGCATCAATGTATACTACTAATCTGACTCTCATATTTAAAGTAACTATACCTCAAAAAGCTCTTAAAAATTTGATGTACCCAGTCAAACAAAAATATACAAAAATGGAAGCATGTACTCAAATAGGTATTGGCATGAGTCTACTGTTTCAGATGCAGCCTATTTGTAAGAGGAGATGCAACCTCCCTCATGTAGTAAATAAACACACCAATAAAACACACATTTTCCTGTCACCCTCATGTATAACCACAGGCTAATAATCTTTCCAGTTAAATGTTATATTGAGACTCCTATTTTAACTATAGAACATTTGTGGTACACAGCATAAAGACTTTTTCAGCATCCTCCAATGTGTCATAAAGTAACATTTGTCTGTTAAGTATAACTTTCAAGAATGCAGGATACACCACAAAGGCCCTGATTTCATTCTTCCACAGTTTAGTTAATAAGTAGTCCATTTTCTTCTGTATTGTCACAATGCTGCTAAATTGTTATATATACCAGATTTAGCACCATACAGTTCAATTCCTATTTTCTGGTACTCTTGATCAGTTAAATCCTCTTAATCACAACTCCTGAAAAATTTAACAAAATCAGGTCTGGATGACTTTCCAGAATAAGGTCTTTGCCTTGCTGTTCTGTGTATTCTGTCTAATTTGAATGATCTTTGTTTGTGTTCACCATACGACGCTGAAAATATTCTGATCAATTTTTTCCCAACTTGTGCAATTATACAGGCTTCAAGAAAACCAATGATACAATGTTCACTCTCCTCGCTTGCTTCCAAATGTTACAACTTATATTTAACATCTTTAAGCTCATTTTCACTTTGTTTAATAGCACACTGTGAAACAACAGCCTCATCTTCAATACTAAAGACCATTGCTTTTCCCACTGAGGTTTGTTCTTTTACCTCCTTAATAGCAAGGATAAATTCAATGGACCAGATTTTCAAAGAGCCCCAAGATCACTGCAAATATGAGATGCTCTAGGACTGTGGCTCACCCAGCTGTATCAGGGACCCTGCATCACATTCAGAAAGTACAGGGTCCCTGTTCCACAAATGAGGGAGTTGCCATATCTGCAGAGATATGCCACTTAGCAATAGGTGCACCTATGAGATCTGCTGCAGGGATCTGGCTGCCCTCACAACCTGGTGCATCAGCAGAGGTGTTGGGATGGTTGAGGGTTTGGGCACACAATTGGCAGGCATGCGGGTAGGGGCAACATGCAGGGGGTGCTATTGTGGTGGTTGGAGAGGGGTGAGCAGGCAAATTAGTGAAGTTGCACCTGGTGGGGTGACAATTATTGAGCAATACTGTCAATGATTTGGAATGTGGAGGGTACAGAGACATACATGCCATGCCATGGGCCCATGTGGGCACAGCCCTGGCAGCAGCGCTGAAGGCCATACCCATGTGGGACCCATGGCACTGTGTGTCTCTGTACCTACCCCGTTCCCTACCACTAACAGTATTTCTTAATAATCAGCACCTGCAGGGCGCAGCTTCACTAATATGTCTGCTCACCCTTAACCAACTGCCACTATGGCACCCATGTCCATGACACCCCATACACATCTGTCAGGGTCCCCAAAACAAGTCACCACAGCCTCTGGTGGTGGTGCAAGGGGTTTAGATCAGTTCATTGCTGGTCTATCTGGGCCTGCTGCAGATAAGATGGGGCTTCTTGAATCCCAGAAGGGGATGTTACAGCCCTGCCATGCTGCAAGTTCCCTTGCAATCTGACACACCCTCAGATATGTTGCATGGGGGGCATGATGTGCCAGTTGCCTGCAGTGTGTCCCAATTTGGACATAGACTGCATTTCTGAATTGGGACTGCAGCACCTAAAAGCTGCGTGCAAGTTGCATCTGAACCCTTTGCTGCAAGCACCTTGTGGCATTTATGGGGCTTTGAAAATCCAGCCCAATGACTTTAAAGTTGAGATCTACTATCTGAGACTTAATGTTAGCAATTGGTTCCATTTTAATCGTAATATCTTGGATGTTTTTATATGATCAACAGCCTAGGCATGTGGCTACATACTGTATCATAGTCAGCGAATGTAGGCACTTGCAATACAGTAATTTTACTACATAAGATATGTTGTGGCCAGTCCTGCAAAGATTGTTTTACACAGTTTTGAGTTACTGTTCTCTGTTCTGCTGGTGTTTCATTTTAAAGTTATCATTCTTAGGCCAATGCTAGTAGCTTACAATGTATTTAAGTCATTTATTTATTAAGTATTTATTTAATCATTTGGTTTTGCAGTTATTTACTAAAACTGATCACTCTATCACTTCATACTCTCCTCTACAATGTTTTTCTTCCTCATTTGCAGTAACTACTGGTTTTAAAAGTTTATTAGGTCAAGGTGGATGTCATCACTCTCTTTTGTTTTTAGTCTTTTGTAAGTTTACTTTTTTAAATAACCTCCATCTCAATGCCTCTTGCTACCCTCACACTTCATTTCCAGCCAGCATCACATTATTACCCTGTTTGGCTGATTTGCTAATACTATTAGTGAGATGTTTTTCATTTTCCTTGCGGTGTCAACTATTTTGGATTTTGATGACTATTAACAGCTTCAGATTCAGATAGCTCTTTACCCTGCTATTACTTCTTACCACATTCATAGATGTCATGTGAAAATAGGCCAACAGATTTAAAGGGGACAAAGCTATGCCAATTGGAAGCAGTTAGAAATGTTAATAGTAAAAGAAATGATAATCTTGCCTCAAATGAATCATATTTAACTATACTTTAATAAACAGTGATGTAAAAACTGTGTTTTGAATTATTTTCTTTTTATGAACAAAATTCTGAACAGTTATTTTCCTGGAACCAGTAATTTGGAGTGTTTACTATATCCGGTTTGAGTACAGAATGCTAAACATGAGCTATTACCCTATCAGAACCATGCTTAGAATTCTTTCCTCAAACTGTGACATAGTTAAAATTCCAGATCACTGGTTCCATGATGAGAACTGCAACAGAATGCTGCCCATAAAAACAAAACAATGTAAAATACAGTTTTCATGTCACTTTACTCAGGTATAGTTACATATGGATTATTAAGCTTATGGATATCATTTTTGTAAACTGGAACATTATAAACGGCTACCAATTAGAAATCATTTCCTGTCCTCTTTAAGCTGGAATATGGGTGCAGGATCAGTGATGCAGTACCTTATTTTAAATTAGAAGGCTACAGCTATTGGTGCAGGCTAAGTGTGTGTAATTTCACAGGCTTGTCCACTTTTTCTCTAATTGGGTAATATTTAGGGTGGTTTCCCACTTCTGTCAGGCATTAATAGCTGGATCTGGGATGGCTCCCATGATTGCATTACACATTTTAAGTTCATCCTTTAGTGGCCACTCCCAGCCTAGGATCTGAGAGCAGCTTGCAGGATTGCTTCAAGAGGTCCCTATTTCAGTATAGGAGATACTGTATTAAACTATGTACATCTAGAAAGCACCAGGTAAATACAGTATGAGGTAATCAGATTCTGGCTTGCATGCTGTCAGAATAATCCAAGTGTGCAGCATTTAACTGCATTAGATCTTTTATTTGGCCTAGTCCTGTTGTTTCTAGGACTGCCACCCCAGTGTTTCCCTCTGGATGCAGAGTGTGAGGTTGCATAGGTTTGCACCACAGGGTGGGGTGAATTCAAAAGAAATGAGCATGAGTTTTGTCATCATCTCCAACTTTGCTCATACTCTTATCAAAGTGTAAATAGTTGGTATCTTTTAAACCCAGGGAGGATGGGTAGTAACAATAACAGCAGGGCAGATTTCATTTAGTAGCACTCACTGTTTTGTAAGTCTGAGTGGAGGATGAGTCTGAAATGGGCTTATACCAGTGTAACATCTGGGCACCTCTGAAGGCAATATAGTATGCCAGAAACCAGGGCAGATTTCATGCCTTACTGCTCCAATTGACCTTTAGCTAGGAGTTCTATGCCTGGGATGCCTACCTTTCCATAGGAAATGTCCCACCAGGGCATCAATTTTATTAAACCAGTGCTGGGTGATGTTGACTGCCAAGTGGTCAGTACAGGGCAGCAACTTACGTCGTGATCATATTGAGAGCTGCAATTTTACCAGCTAGGGACAGATTCAGAGGTTTTTACCTTTTGTATTCATCTTTTTAAATTCTGAGCAGAAGGCTTAGGATTTGTGTCAGAATTTGAGGAATGTCTAGGGTAAGCCAATGCCTAACTACTTTATGCTGTGGGGACTATTTGAGCCCATAAGGGAAAAGGCTCCCAGGTACAGATCTGATTTAGCAGCAGAACTTCAGTCTTATTAGCATTAATCTTCAGCTGCTAGATCTCATGAAAAAGCCAGTAGGAAAAGAGGCGTGGAACACTGGGTGGGATAACAATCATCTGCAGAGAATTTGTCCTGAAGTCAATTTGTCCTAGTTGAATAACCCCAAGCTTCTTATGTTCTTGAATAGCCAGATCAAGCAGCTGGATGGCTATCATGAACAGCAACAGAAGATAAATGGCACACCTGAGGGTGCCCTTTGGAGGAAAGGAGGGGACAGTTGTGAGTTGGTGAGCACCTTTGTTGCTGGGCTAGAGCTGAGGCTTTTATCCATCATTCAAATGTGCTGCCAAACCAATCTGCTCCATAACAGCATGTAAATATCCTCACTCCACAGAGCTTTTCAAAGTCAATAGCAACAGTTGTTGCTGGAGTATGGATAAATCCATTCACCTTCATCAAGGAGACTAGGTAAGGCAAGGCAATGTTATTTATATGGCATCCAAGAGGCTTTGGGTGCCTTATAGTCCATACAATGAATCATTAAACATAAAACAGCAAATTTCTAATTATAGATACTATAAAATGATTTAAATGGCAGTACCAGACCAAAACATAAAGGATAATGTATGGTCCTCTATCAGTAACCGGTCTGTTAACTGTTGAGAGGTTGCCAGGGCGACCGTGTAAACCTCGAGGCGAGCTCGAGAGGTTTATGCCATAACAACCTCGAGACAGTTAACAGTGACCGTTGCAGATAGAGGGACTATACATTATTTTTATAGTGTATGATCTCACTTAAAAAGTAAAGCAGCTGCTTACTTTTTGAAAATAGTCATCGCCGTGGCCGTTCAGTCCTTTCTTAACTGCTGTGTTCATCCTGTTGGTTCCCGTGTAAAAAAGGTGCACACATGCATACCGATCACTGTTGTTAACCTATCGTGTGGCATAGCATCGATAGGTTAACAACTGACTTCAGTCATCGATAGGGTTAACAACCTTAGAAATGATGATTTCCTAAGGTTAACAGCGTCACCATATTTTATAAATGAGTTTTAGGATGAGTGTTAACAAGCATTTGTCAATGCTGAATGTTTGCTTGCTGGTATTGGCATTGGTAGTGCAGAAGTTAGATAGATGTATAATAGGAATGGCAGTAAGTACTGAAGTAATGCCAACCCCACCCTGCAGAGACTGACAGGCATTGGGTGTGCCTTTGGGTCATCAGCCATAACACTAATGCCATTCCAACTCACCCCACTCTACAGACACCAACAGGTGTCGCAGAGTGTTGAGTTCTTCGGCCCTTATGCTCACCCCATTCCATAAGGAAAAAAGCTGAGATGGGTGCAGTATAGGAGAATGGGGTGAACATTAGGCAGAAGACCCAAAGGCACACCTCAATGCCTGTCAATGGCTGCAGGGCGAGGGTCAGGGTGGAATGGGGTGAGCATAATGGCCGATGACCCAAATCACACCCCCCAACGCCTGCCAGTCTGTACAGGGTGGGTGTTACAGTTGAAACCCTAACACCCTGGGTGTTGTTTTGTATTTTTACTCCAAATTTTCAACATGGGCTTTTGGGATCCCACCTCATGAACAGTAGCTGTCATTCATTAGTGGTCCTGAAATGTGATTTTTACACAGTGACCGTGAAATCACCTCTCAGGATAAAGTAACAAAATGACAGTGACAGTGTTCATGAGGTGGGGTCCCAAGAACCGTATGTTGAAAATTTGGGACCAAAACTCAAAACTGGCTGAGCTATCAACCTAAATTTGAAAACTCCCCATTGACTGCCATTATAGGGCTTACTGTAATTTCTTCACTTCCGGTTGGTCTTTGGACTAAAGAATTTAAACCTGCAATCTTAGTCTTGACAGAGACATGGCTAGATGGAACATTTAAATACCTCTATAGACTTGGAGGACTATCAGTTAAATAGGAAAGATAGGAATAAAAGGGATGGAGGATTATTATTTATATAGATTGTAATCTCATTATTAAGGAAGTTCTGTGCCCTTTACTGAAAATGGATTAGAAACGCTGGTCCTAGAAATGGAGGTGTCCTTTAGCAAACCTATTTTACTATTAGGAATATATAAACCTCCCAAGTTTACTATTAAAGTTTTTCAGGCACTACATAGAATTCCTGCATGATTTCAGGTACTCTCATGAGTTAATCATCACGGAGATTTTAATGTTAATTGGTTAGAAATTGACCCAAACATCAATCTAATTGAACTCCAAACTGACATGGGCCAGACTCAATTGATCTTGGATCCTACTAGAATTAACCATAGCGATCCAAAGAAATCAGCCATGTTGGATTTGATGTTTACAAATTCTCCTCAGTTGTATCAGAGGGATGGAGTTCTTCCGAATCTTTTCTCTGACCATCAGGTAATTTATATTGTTAGAAATAAGATTACTAAGTCTGGTCCAAGTTCAATGATTACTTGGAGATGTTTTAGATAGTTTGATTACATTTCATTTATGTTAGATTTTGAAAATATTAATTGGACCAGATTTGATTTAATCCCCAAGGCATCTTTAGCCTGGGAGTATTTTCTAAATTAATTTTCATTAGTTTGTGACAAGCATGCCCTTTAAAATCCAGAAGAACTAAGCATAAATGTAATGTCTGGTTCTCCTCTGAACTCTACAAAGCTAGAGAGATAAGAATAAGAAATGGTCTAAGCTAAAAATCTATGAAGGACCAAGAATGGGTCCTTTATAGACAAGCCCAAAACCTGTATTCCAAAAAGGTGAGAGCAGCTAAACAAGAATTTGTATGATTGGAACTTGATGTTAACTATAGGCAGAACCCAACAAAATTTTGGGGATTAATTCTGATCTTTTGAGGAAGTATAAATATTCTTCAGTAAGTAAGGTTGCTGTTGATGGGTCATTGCTTTCTCTAGGGAGAATGCTTTTAATGATTATTTTATTAAGGTGGGATCTCAGGACTCAGCTGCTAACCCTTCCCAGGGCCAAAATTTATCTACAGAGCAGGATTTATTAGGAATTAATCCCAAGGTCAGAGGACTGGGTGGGTTTGAATTTGTTCATATACCCCAGAGGAGGTTCACTCTGAACTCCTAAAATTAAATATTTCTAAGGCTATGGGACATGACAAAATTCCTCAGGCTCCTTAAGTATGCGGCTCTTGTGTAGCATTCCCCTATATTTTAATCTATCTTGTATTAATGGTGAATTTTCAGAGGGTTGGAAGATTACTAAAGTAAGACCAGTATTTAAATCTGGAAGTTAGAGCAAGTTGGGCAGTTATTGGCCCATCTCGCTGCTGCTGCAAATTTCAAAGATTTTAAAAGAATAATATCGCTCAACTAAAGGGTTTTTAGAAAGCAGTAACAAGTTGTCTCCCTTCCAATCAGGCTTTAGGTCCTCCACAGCATTCAAACTCCTCTTACAAAGTAGTTAGTGATATCCAACTGAGTCTGGACAGGAGGTTTATTGGTAGGTGCCCTTTTATTGACCTCTCAAAGGCTTTTGACACCCTAAGCCATTGGGTGCTCCTTTCCAGACTCAGTGGGATTGGTTTGTCTCCTTTGTGGTTGAAATGGTTTTCTTCCTATTTGACAGGGTATAGTCAGTTTGTTAAAGGGACTTCATATAAATCTGGAGTTCTGGATTGAGAAGTGGAGTGCCCCAGGGATCAATTTTGAGGCCTCTGCTTTTCAATATCTACATAAGTTAACTTAAATTCCAGTTTCCAGATGTCTGTACACAGATGACATCATATTTATGTTGAAGGGTGTCATTGGACCAAATTGCTCCAAAGTTGCAGTCAGCTTTTGATGAGATTCAGGACTTTTCAAGAAATATCACTTGGCTTTAAACTCAAGTAAAACACAATCTATCTTGTTTAGAAACAAACATAATAAAACACACAATCTTAGTTTGGCAATTTCCACTTTGGATGACATAATAATAAAACAGATTGACCAGTATAAGTACCTTGGTATCTGGCTTGATTCTTATTTAACTTGGGCATTCCATATAGAAATTCTCATTAGAGCATGAATAAAAGTTAGGTGCCCTATATAGATATAAAAGGTACATGTCTAGAGAGGTCCGCCACACTGTTATTAATGCATTATTATTGCCAGTTATTGATTATGAAGGCTTATTTTATGGAGGTGCCATTGATCGCTTTTAAATAAAGTGGATCTGATGTTCCACAGATTGGCCATTTTATTTTAGATGCACCTTACAGAACCCATCGATGCATTCTATTTAATGAATTAAATTAATTAAACCACCAGTGAGAAGGAATTTACATTTACTTCACTTCACTTCATGTTAAAGATCTGGGGCCAAGAAAGTTACAGATTATATTGCTAGCTTATTTGGGGTAGGGAACTTAGAAAGGGACTGAGATCTTCTCATGGAATTCGATATGTTCTGCATAACTGTAACTTAAATGTTAGCAGATCCTCTGTTCTTTTCAGAGGAGTCTCCATATGGAATCACTCCCCTGTCTTTTAGACACCCTGATGTGTAAATAAATATTTTGGAATTCAATAACTGGTGTACTACTTGGTCTAACAAAGTTTTTAAATGTAATCATTGTAATGTACTTTAAAAGAAATGCTTAGGTCAAACGTGGTGGTTGTTTTTTCACTAAATCAATATGTTCTGTCTAGTTTGTTTTTATGTTGTTGTTGTGAATATGTGCAACTTATGCAGTTTACTTGGCCTGGAACTTCATTGAAAATGAGCCTTGCTCAATTGAATGTATTCCATTAATCATATGACTAAAAATTATTTACTACTACTTACTACTTCTCGAATAGTGCAGGCGTGTTCCCGGTCCACAGAGATCACTACTCCCGACCTCCAGAGGTAAGTATGGGTGAGGGTGCAGGGAGGTGGGGTGCAGAAGGAGGTGTGGGTTGGGGAGGGGCCAGCGGAATGATGAGCTATTGTTTTCTTTTTTTTTCAGGTTTAAAAGAAATGCTGTGGGACTGTTTTCTTTTACAAGTGAAATATTACAAATGGTTTTCAGCACACTGGGGTGGGCTCCTGGTGTCCAGAGTACTGGAGGGTGGATCAATGCAGACCCAAATATTGGGCACCCCGTGGTCAGCTGAGAACATAGGGGCATGGGGTGGGGCCGTGCATCAACACTGGGAGTGGGCATCCCGGTGTCAGAAACATCAAAGAAGTATTTTATGGCACATTGGGGTGGGTTCCCAGTGTGCCACATTAATGGGGAGAGGGGGACATGCTGACATGGGGATTGAGCACCCTGATGTTGGCAGAGGATGAAGAACGGAGGGTGCAGGGTGGGAAACAGCAGTAGGAGGGAGTTAATTTGTTGTCCTGCTGTGTGACTGGTTGGGAGGGAGGGGACTGCCACTGCAATGACAAACTGCCCCAATTGCAGTGGTAGATTTCTTTCAAGTGAAGCACTCACTCTGAAACTGCCATCATTGGCAGCTTCAACATTAATTGGTGTCTGATGAATGCACCTATAAAGCATTCACTGGATTGGCCACAACACTGCCACACCTCTACAATGCTCTACTACCTCAATATGTTTCTTGTGTTGCTGCGGCGCACTAGCTTACATAAAAATATGAAGTAAATGGGCCCTCCTAACATCTCAGGAAAGAGCATTCCACAAAATTAAGAGCATCTTTAAACACCCTGACCCCCAAAGACATGAGTATAGCTCTGGGTGTCATGAGGAGACTTGCCTCCACTGACCAAAGTGGGTGGCCAGGAGCATTTGGAATCAGAAGATCTTTCAGGCAGCCCACACCCAAACCATGCAGGGCCTTGTATGTTAACAAGTATACCTTGAAGTTGATGTGCCACTACACAGGAAACCAGTGCAGAGCACAGAGAACCAGCATGATTGCTTAGAACCAGAGGAGGTCCTAGCAACCAGCCAAGCTTCTACATTCTGGATCAGCTGCAAGTGGCACATGAACCTGACAGATAACTCTAGGTACAGAGCACTGCAGTAATCCAGTCTACATGTAATCAGAGCATGCACCAGGATCATTAAGTCAGCCAATTCAAGAAAGGGTTTTATCCAGGAGATGTTCAGAAAATGGTAGAATCCACTGTGAACAACAGCCAACATCTGATGTTTTAGATCAGCTTGGAATCCATTGTGATCCCCATATTAATCACCCTATCCACAACTCTAAGTATGATGCCATCAAAGGATGGAAGAGCAGCATCACTGCTTATCTTTGCTAAACAATATCGACCTCATACCACCAGCAACATCCCCTCTCTTCAGTGGATTAAATCTGAGCCACCTAGTAGCCATCCAGTCTCAATTTCCTAAGGCTGTCCACCAGCCCTGAGACAGCAACACCCCTGTCAGGTGTACAAGGCACATACAGCTGGGTATCATTAACACAGCAATCAAAATCTAATCATCACATTTAATGATCTCCCCAATTGCAGCATGTACAGCCAGCCACAATACATGGCAATAACTTGCAGTAAATTGTATGTCACAAAATACTGCAGTAAAAAGAGCTTAATTCCATTGAATTACATTGTTTCCTGCAGCATATTGCAGCATTTTGTGAGATATTGTAGCATTATTGTCTTGCATCCTGCCTAGTGCTGCTGTACATGGCACCAACATGGGGACCAAAATCAACCTTTGAGGCATGCCACAGAGAGCGCTACATTGCTCGAGATTGAAAAGCCCAGTACCTCCTGCTGCACCCTGCCAGACAAGTAGGACTCAAACCACTGTAGCACTCTTCCCAAGAGTCCTACATAGTGCCTCAGTCCAGGCAACGGCATCCCATGGTCTATCTTGTCAGACACTGAGGAAAGGTTAAGCAAGACATGAATGGAACAATGCCCACAATTCCTTGCCAGGAGGAAGTCATGGTGCAGCTTCACCAGAGCAGTGTTAGTACTGTGATGAGGCCAGAAAACAGACTGAAGGCTCATAGATGTCATATTTCTCCAGGTGTTACTCCAACTGAACTGCTACCACCTTCAGTAATCAACTTCCCAGAAAGGAAAGGTTTGAGATATTTTATTTAGTATTTAATTTATTGAAAAGTTTCACCAGGAAGGCATAGTGAGCAATCAAGTTGCTCACCTCCTGTGCATCCTGGGGAGAGATAAGTGGAAAACAATCATATAATTACAATTTTGAGAAGGATACAATAATAACATCATAATGGAATTATACCGTGTATAAAACAGAAGAAGTGCTTTTAACAGGTACCAAATATGACAATGCTTGCAACATATGTCAAAATAGTGCAACA
This sequence comes from Neoceratodus forsteri, assembly GCA_016271365.2. Classification (NCBI taxonomy): domain Eukaryota; kingdom Metazoa; phylum Chordata; order Ceratodontiformes; family Ceratodontidae; genus Neoceratodus; species Neoceratodus forsteri. The sequence continues at coordinate 1,235,978,866 of CM057453.1, read as the reverse complement.
GTGAAAATAATGAGGGTACCATATTAGTGCTTGCAACATGAATTAGATAAAACAAAAGCTTAACCAGGTGTCAGAGAATAGGAACAGACAGTTTAGCTGGGCCATTGTGTAGTGCAATAGTGAAACAAAATGTTAAGTAAAACTCTTGAGATAAAGGGGTAACAACTGCAACAGCTAGGGAGAGTAGAACATGAGGATGGGGAGAAAAACTGGCAAGGAGATTAACTTAGTGGGGTAATGAAGCGTATTGGCTATATTGTGAGATGAGAAGTTAGGGTAGCTAGGAGCAGGTACAATTTGGAGAGAAGAAGTTGTGCAGGGATAAGGAGATGGAGGGATGAGGCAGGAGTGCCTTGTATTTAATGGGGTGAAGTGCCACAGTTTTGGGAAAAGTTGTGAGAATGCCGCCTGCCCTACTAAGGTAGTTTGGTGAGGGACTGTCATAGTGAGAGTCACTAGATCTAAGAGAGCAACAGGAGGGTAGAGGAGTAGATAGAGGAGAAGAGGTGGAGGAGAGTGATCCAACCCAAACAAAGAGATGGATTTAGCGCTGTTGGAGAGACATCGGTTTGCAAGTGAGGGAAATGCAAGAGAGTGATAGAGGTTACAGTGATGAGTGAGGGAGGAGGAGTCCAGAGTGAAATGACAGAAAGCATTAAAGATTGTGTCAACCTGGTTAAGGAAGTCTTGGAACAGCTCTATGACTACATCACAGTAGTCAAAAATAGGTAGTATCAATTTTTGAAGAGTTCATGCCCAGCCGATAGAGGTAGGCAACTATGGTTCCTGTATAGTGCACCAAGCTTGGGGCACAGCTTTTTCAGGATGGCATCCGCATAACCAGAAAAGTTGAGGTGTTGGTCGAGCCACACCTCAAGGTACCTAAAAGAGGAGGTGTCCTCAAGGGTAGTCCCATCAAGGTGTGGAAGGAGGGCAAGGAGGGTAGCGTTGACAGTCTCTGCCTAGTGCCAAAGGTCAAGGAAACAGTCTTCTTGGCATTGAGAAAGAGCTGATGAGAGCTTAGCTAGAGCTGAATCTTGTCAAAGTAATGCTGCAGTTTGCTGTTACATCAGAGATAGACTGGCCAGATGTGTAAAGGACAGTAAGCGTCAACATACATGTGGATGGATGAGGAGGAGCATACTGATGGCAGGCCAATTAGAAAAATGGAGAATAATAGTGGGCTAAGCATTGAACCTTGTGGCACACCAGTGGTAATTTGGAGTCGAGCAGATATTAGGTGGCAATTTTAACTGATTGGGTCCTGTCTACCAGATAGGCTCTGAACCAGTTTGTGAAGAGCTAGATAAACCAGCAGGTGAGAGAAATTGTTTAAAAAGGGGTGTGGGAGACTGTCAAAACTTGGCAAGGTTGACAAAGATAGCGGATGTGATGAGGCTACTGTCCATCCCTGAGAGGATGGAGTAGGTAAGCCAAGTAGGGAGGTAGTGGTTGATTGGTTTTTCCTAAACCCTGATTGGAAAGGTGGAAAAACAGGTGGCAGAGAGATAGGAGGAGAGTTGAGAGAGAATCAAGTGCTCTTGCAGCTTGGAAAGGATAGGAAGGAGTGATATAGGTCATTAGTACCCCGGTGAGGAGTAATCACCACCCTTGGGTAAGGGTAGGATGACAGCGTGCTTCCAGGCATCCAGAACTGATGCTGAAGAGAAGGAGAGGTTTAGTAGAGCAGGCAGAGGTGAAGCAATTGCAGGAACAGACAGATATAGGAGTTTGGGGTCAAGTCTATCAAGTGAACTACCTTTAGAATGGTTGAGTGCAAGGAGAGCATCCATAATGTCGGTGGTGGAGACTGGGGAGAAAACTCTCAAGTAAGGGAGTGTACGCTGGGGGTATTGGTGGTGGGGGACGGATAGGAGGAGGGAGAGATGACAGGAGGGCAGAAGCACATGATGTAAAATAGGAGTTGACGGTAGGATGGTCGGATGTAAATGAGTTGTTTACCTTGATGAATGGAGCTGGTGATTTTGAAGGGGAGAAGAGGGCATGGACAACCTTCCAGAACTTCAAGGGTTGTTTACATTTGTTTAGAAGGTGGACCCAAGTAGTCGGCCTTGACCAATGGAATATCATTTGTGCATGAGTTCCAAAGAGCACGGTAATTTTCATTGTCCCTAGGCAGCTTGAAAGCTTTTATGTGTCTTCCAAGTGTGGTCTTGTGCATGTTGGCAGGCCAGTAGTTCTGTGGTTACCGCATGGAAGGTGGTTACTATGAACTCTGGAGAGCTTTATTGGAGCATGGTGGCTCAGGTGTTAAGAAAATTATTTTTGAAGTAATCCAGAGCTTCATCAGCTGAAGTTGCTGAGACTATGAGGCCCAGTCCATACTATCTAGGTCTTGGTATAGTGGGGCAAGGTCCAGAGATTTGTAGGAACAAGTAAGTAGTACTTTGTGGGGAGCCTTAGGCCTGTGAATCTTCTGAACCATAAAGATCATGTGGTGATCACTTGGGCATAAGGAAGTAAGCCAGATTTGATGACTCTGTGGATGAGAAGTGGGGCCCAGTCAATCAGGGAATGGTTTAGGATATGTGATTTAGTCAGGTTGGTTCTTTAATTAGTTGTATTAGATTTTGAACAACTAGGTGGTTGTCGCCTTTAGAGAGGATGACAACCAATTTAAGTTGAAATCACCAATGATGTACAGTTCCCTGAGGATGCATGTAATACGATGGTGGTGATGAGATCAGCGGTAATGGAGGAGGAGGCCAAGATGACAATAGACGCCTACGATAAAGATAGGAATTGAAAAGGGCAGGGATAGCCTTGTGATGAGTGCCTCATAGGCAGTAGGTACTGATATGGATAAGATAGTGGTAGATTGAATTGAGGAGGATGTACATCACCACACCTCCACCCCTGCCTTCGCGTTTGACAGAAGATAGTGTAGCTAGGTATAGAAATAGTAGGATTGAGTATTTTGTTATTCAGCCAAGTTTCTGAGAGGATGAGGATGTCTGGGGCAGCGATATTGTTAGCGGCTGTAGCAGATCGATTTTGGGTAGGAGGCTATATATTGAGGTGGAGAAAATTTAGGCTGTGGGGAGATTAGATGAGGTTAAGGGGAGGGCCAGGGTAGGTGTTTGTTAATTCAGAGGCAGTGGAGGGTCTCTTCCAGGGTTGGGATTAATATTGCCAGTGGACAGGAGTAATAGTGAGATGATGATGAAGTGATGTTTTGAACTCTTATTGCCACGGCTTGGGGGTGGGAGCTTGGATTCAGGGAGGATAGTGGGAGGGGCTGGATTTTAGTAGCCCCAAAAGTCCATAGGAGTTTTTATTTTGCTTATTTATCAAGTCTAGGATTACAATACCTTTGAGCCAGGGCTCTTTTACAAAGGTTCCACGTCAGGTTACAATTCAAAACATAAGACATGTAAGTCCGATTACAAATTGAATACATAGGACAAGGCTACAAAAGTGTAAGCTAAACAGAATTACAAAACATCTGAAAAACAAAACAAGTTTTGTAGGCTAGGTTACAAGGAGATAGTGGATGAGGTGTGGAGAGGATAGAGGACAAGCGAGAGGAAGAGTAGAGGGGCAGAGAGCTATACAGGAGGAGTGCAGCCAGAGGGATTGTCATAGACATAACATGGGGAAGTGTGAGCTAAGGGTTACCAAGTGCTAATAGGAGAGAGGAGATTGCATAAGGTTAAGGAAATATTCATGTGGTCAGCTAGTGGAGGCAGGCACAGGAGCTATAGACAGTGAGAGAGAGGCAGAGCCTTGATTTAAATGCACCAAGGGTAGGAGTGGGAGATATAACTGTTTAGACCATTTAGCCAGCTGGGCACCCTATAGGCAAGATTTTTGAGCTTGTGGTACGACAACGTGGAACCTGCAGGAGCTGTGATTCAGACCCTGGTTGAGCAGAGGTTATTGCTAGGGTGCAGGAGTGCACACAGTCCAGAGGCACAAGGCCCATAGTTATTTTCTTCGCCATGGTGCAGGTTAGGTACTTTATCCGATTGGTGAGTTGCAGCCATCCAGTTTGTGCATAGAGTTGCATGTATGTGAGGTGGCGGGATCCAGTGAGAAGTCGGCAGGCCTTGTGAGGGAGGTGGATATGTGTCTAAGAGCGGTAGTGGGTGCAGAGCCATAGATGATTAGCCCATAGTCAATAATGTAGACAACAGAGCTCTGAACGGTGACAGTCAGGGCTTCTGGGGTAAGATGTTGCTTATGCCGGAAGAGAAGGCCAAGGTGAGTATTTGCTGCTTTGGCTACAGACTCAATGTGGGCACTGTAAGTTAGATGAGGGTCTAGAGTGATCTCAAGGTACTTAAAGGCTTGAACCTGTTCCAGGGTGACTCCATGACTGGTTTTGATGGATAGAGGATTCAGCTTATGCTTGTTATGAGAGCTGCTGAACATCATAGACTTTGTTTTCTTATTATTGAGGACCAGATTGTGATTCGAGAACCAGTTTTCAACAGATGTGAAGCCAACCTGAAGATTGTCTTGTAGAGGCTTAGGATCCTTGTGGGAGGCAAGAATTACAGCATCATCTGAATTGAGGATGATTGTTTCAGAGCAAGAATTTGGAAGGGAGGTCAGGAACAAGCTGAATAGTAGTTAGGCACCAACATGAGAGATGCATGAGGTAGTAGTGGAAAATGTGTCCAAGTGTGACAGAAGGAAATGGGGTCACAGCAAGGAGGAATCGGAGCCTGTAGTAAAGGGGAATAGGTTGGAGGTGTGATAGGATAAGGGCTGGGGACTCTGTGAAGGTGGAGAGGAGAGGATAGGGCAGAAGGTAGGAGTTGAGGAAGAGCATATTAACATAGTGGGAATGGTGAGATTTAATATATAGCTGAAGGGTGATTTAAGCTGCAATTTGTTCTGGAAGTGGTTAGGGAGACAGGAAAGGAGAAAGGTCTGTGTTGTGTTTAGCTTGGTTGTTCAGATTGCAGCAAACTTCAGTGAGGGGCGATGTAGGATTAGCACACAGTTGAGCACCTCTAGTGGTTCAGAACTAGAACCAGCCAATGTGAAAGTTGGCATTTATTTTTACCACTCAAGGTATGCCTGTAATGTGAATGAACTGGGGCCCAACAATGCTTTCTTAAGAAGTGGCTTCACTACCGCCCTCTTCAGTGCAGAAGGACCCCCAAGGGAACTCCCAACAATCTAAAAAAAAAAATCAGACCCAGGGTCCCCCATCCAAGAAGAAGCCAGGTGGGCCCAGAAACCAATGTACAGTAAGTGGGGCCAATCCCAAGATTACCCGAAGACCTCATCCACTTGTACCAATTTAAACTCTTCCCAAAAAGATGGGGTGCCAATCTGTCCCCATCAGACCTGAATGTCCACCAGCAATGATACAACCTCCACCCCTTTCTTGTCAATCTTATCAGGTCATCATCATCAAACCATGGTAACCTGAGGCAGGAAATAAAGGGTGAACATGAACAGGTGCCAGGGACTTGATGACAGCCATAAGGGCCAAGTAATAACCCTCCTATCTCCTCAGCTCCTGACACACAAGATGCCACTATGCCTAAGATGTCCAGTACTGCCAGGAGACTCTGAGGCTCCAAATTGCAAACTGGATGGCAACTGACCATCTCCACTGGGGTGGTTAAATTAGCCCCTTAATGAAACTGTATGGCATCATGATCAAACCAAATGACTGGATCAACCTTGACATACGAACGATGAACGTATGAAAAGCCAGCAGAAGGAGACTACCCAGTCTATCCTGCCTGTTCGGTAAGTGATGCAGAGTCTGGCCTTACAATTTATGCTAATGACCCTGCCCCCAACCATCCCTCCCTCTCCCCCATGCTCTCCTTACTTTGTCCTAAGGGTTCCTTTTGTGCTTGTTCCAGGCTCTCTTGAATGCTACCACTGTCCTTGCTGATATCACCTCCACTGGCAGCTCATTCCAGGTGGACGCCACCTCTCCATATAGAAATGCTTCCTTACATCCCTTCTGGAACCTCCCCCATCAGTTTTAGGCTGTGCCCCTAGTGGTGCTGTTGCCACTCATTTAAAAGAGATCTTCCATTTTCACTCTGTTAATTATTACCCTGTATTATTTGTAATATTTCTACTTGTGTCTTCTGACAACTTACTGTTTGCAAATCTATGCTTGTATTATTTGGAATGTTGTTTCTAGCTTTCAAATATAGATTGTACATAACTGACAATGCTGTTTTAGATGATCTCCTGTAGATAGTATCCCTGTATTATTTGTAAGATTTCAACTATTGTACACTGACAGTTTACTGTTTTGCAATTCAATGTTGGTACCATTGGAATGTTGTTCATATCTCTCATCTATGTATATTAACTTTTACCATGCATTTATTTTGATGTGCAACCTTTGTAAAGGATAGTATTTCCCAAGGTAATTGTAATCCGAGATATAATAAATAAATAACAAAATAATTCCTTCATGTAATTGAAGGTCTCTATGATATCACCCTTTGCCTCCTCTCTCTCCAGGAAGTACATTCGCAGGGCTCCGACTTCTACTCATGGGACCTATCCTGTAGCCCATTGATCATCTTGTTGCCAATGTCAATACACAAAAAGAAAACTAGGTCCAAGGCATGGCCATGCTGGTGAGTACCAGTGGCAGCCACCTGTCTGAGACCCAATGAAGACATCACCTAGAGAAACTGCTTTCCAAAACAGATTCCTCATCTTTGATCCAGGAGTTGAAATCTGCCAACACAAAAGTTTAGATGATTTCACCACTAGGTTGGCCATAAAGCCCTCTAGTTCCTGAAAGAATTTATTACCATACCCCAGAGGCAAGTATATAGAATGATCTGGTAACTTGTGCCTGGCCCACTTTTCACCATCATGCATTCAAACAACCTAGTCACTCCCATGGATCATAATTAAGTCACACTGTAGAACCCCACTTGGGATTTATGTGTGAGGAGTGGAGAACCTCCTGCCAGCCACAAGGGCCTTCACTAAATGTCAGCGCCTGTGTTAATTAGTGATACAGAACACTAGTTGGCTTAGTACTATAAATTTTTCTGTCAAATATATTTCATTATTTTCACTGAAGCATTAATTTGCACTAAAATAAATTTCCACTACCACAGTAGTTTCTTCTCTTCTTTACAGTAGGTGGCACAGTTATGATAGCCTCAATATGATGAGCAGGAGTAGGGACTGTTGATTTGCAGCACTGGGGCCGGTAAAGAATTGGTGAGACCAGATCACCCATTAACTGGTAGAAATCTACTGAGAATCCATCCTCACCCAGGGCTTTGTGGGGGATAGGCTGGAGATATCCTTTTCAATCTCTAGCTGAGAGAGAGAGTTTCATGACATTTACACTGTGATTCTTAGGAGAGTAATAGGAATCTGCTCAAAATTTATCAAGGTGAGCATTGTTTGTACAGTCTTCAGATCTGTACAATTCCTTGTAAAACTGATGCTTAATCTTATTGCTGTCCTAAGGGTAATGACCAACTAAAGATGCAGTACTCCACCCCAAATTACATAACAATTTGGTGACTAACATTTTCACTTGGTGGCTACAAAATAATAGTTGCCAAATTGTTATGTCATTTGTCATTGCCGTGTAGTTTCTGCACTTAAAACCTGGTGATGATTGTTGCACTCTGTTCTTGTGAGTGAATATGGCATATCTTTTCAAATAAAATGGTAAACTCCATTGTTTTATGATATCCTGTTGTACTTTTGTGGTGGTTGCTGCATCTTTTGTTGATCAATGTAGTCAAGTTTGATTTTAGCATTACTCATTTCCTGGTGCTGCCCACAGTTTTGTTATTCTACAGTATATTCTGAGGGCTAGCAGTCATCACTCCCTCCTTGTTTCTTATCGCCAGGGTGTGCCTTCCAGCTTGCTTGCCTTTTCCGTGTTCCATTATGCTAGTTATACTTCTTTATCCCAGTCACGGATATACTCTCATAAAAGCCAATTAGGACCTATAATTTATATATTATGCCTGCTATACCCATTGCCTCCTTTTCTTACAGGTTAAAAGATTTTAATGTGCCTTGTATATATGTATATTGTTCTATATTAGCACTTTATGTCATTGTACTACTGTTTATGTTATTATAGTCTATGTAATAATACTTGCACTTCTTGACCACTCAGGTCCATCTTGTAAACGAGCCACGCCAATGATGTTCGCCTGATTAAATAAAGATTTTGATTGATTGATTGATTGCTGCTTCCTCAGCCAGTAGGCCAGAAGCTTACCAACTTTCTCTCCTTCATCCTGGTACCAGTGTTTAGTTCTAGCATAACCAGCTCACCTCTCCTGGTTAAAAGGGTGTGGGGCTGGAGCCTTAGACCTCTGATTTCTGTCAGTAGAGGTACATTTTATGTGCTTTCCTGTTTATATAGTTTCTTCTTTTCAGTTAATTTCTATTTTGTCTCCCTCTCTTGGCTCTGGTGCACAACATAGCTTATAATCTGCCTCCATAATCTGCCCCACATGGTGGCTTTACACCGAGTTGATACAAGCTTCTCCATTATCATTCTGTTTAAAGTAGGAAATGGCTTCCTCCCTTTCCATGTGTGAAACATGGGATCTTGCTGAATCAAGGGATCTAATCTGTATGAGCTTGACCTGCATACCTCTGCACCACATATGAAAATTAGAACAACCTGGATGTGGTCCAAGAGGTACAATGGGGGCAATTATAGAATCCACTGGTACTGATTGTATTCTTGGTGAGGTAAGCCAGAGTTGATTCAACCAGAAGAGGAATAAGTCACTGAGAAGCAGGTATAATCTAAGTCCTGAGGGTGGAGAAGATGCAAGAGGTCAGTTAGGAGAATTCAGCCAGCATAGCTTTCAGATCTCATAACATGATGTGTGGGACTGAGTATGGTTTTATAAGCTGTCTGTGAAGGGCTCCAGGGTTACATTGAAATCCTCCCTATCAGGTAAGGGTAGCCACTCCATATGTTAGCCATGGCAATGCTGAATTTGTGGAATACAGCTGGCCTGTCTGTGTTATCAGCATAGACATCCAAGAAAAAGAGGGTCCTTGGGATCACTACTTTAACAAGTATCCATCGGCCCTCCATGACCATCAACTGATATGAGATTGCCTATAGGTGAGCAAAGCCTAATCAGGCTTGGACCTGGCTTGATCCAAGTGTCTTGTTCTGCTCAGTTTGACTTCTATAAGCAACTGAGAGTCAAGGTCAAGACAAACCAGTTACGTCAAACTCAGCATTTTTGTCAGCCAGATCCAGTTAGTGTAGCATCTTAAATGTTCATCTCTGTGTAGAGAACAGCCTGCAGTAGCCAGGGCCTGGATCATGTTTTGGCTTCATAGGATCAAGCCAGACTCCTGGCTTGACTGTGGCTTGCTCTAGGTGAACAACTCTGGCTTGCCCACCTCTTATTGTCCATTTCAGTGTTTCATGCAGTAGTATGGGCACTCCAACCTTAGATGAGCATGCACAACTGTGGACCTCACATCCCACCCATTCTCTGAAGAGTGTACAAGCTTTGGATACAACCAGCTTAGTTTCCTTTAAGAGCCCAATTTATACTTTCATAGATTAAAACCTACAAATGACTCTTTTTCCTTTAATGGGGAGTTCACCCTTTAATATTTCAAGTGTATGGGCATCTTGCAGGAAAAGGCAGAGGTACTTAACAAGTTATTCTGCTCAGTCTTAATACAGTAAGAAAATGGCAATGGACTTTGTTATTCAAAAAGATAGCCTTACAGGAGGGTAGACATGGAGTCCTTCAAGGAGGAGGGAGTCTTGGAGGAACTCAATAAGTTGAAGGTGGAGAAAGCAATTGGTCTGGATGAGATACACCCAAGAATTCTGAGAAAGCTTGGGAAGGAACTGGCAGCACCTAGCAAAACTCTTCAACATGTCGTTGGAGAGTGGAATGTTCCTGAGGACTGGAAAAGGCTACGGTGGTGCTGCTTCACAAGAGTGGGAGCAAGGAGAACTGGGTAACTGTCATCCAGTTAGTCTCACCTCAGTGGTGGAAAAGCTGATGGAATCCCTGTTAAAGGAGAGGATACTGGCATTTTGGAAGCAAGTGGTCAATTAGACCCAAAGCAACATGGCTTCATAGTGGGAAGGTCCTGCCAAACAAACTTGGTTGATTTATTTGACTGGGTCACTAGAATGGTGAATCAGGGAGGTGCAGTTGATATCAGCTTCCTGGACTTCAACATGGCCTTCGACTCCATTCCAGACAGGAAGTTGGTCAACAAACTGGAACACATGGGAGTTGGGCATAAAATAGCATCCTGGGTTAATAACTGGCTGAATGGGAGGTCTCAGAGTGTATTGATGAACGATACTATGTCAAAAGATGGTATGGTGACTAGCAAGCTACCGCAGAGATCAGTGCTGGGACCGATCTTCTTCAAAATATTCATCAACAACATTGCAGACTGTCTGAAGGGAAGGTGTGCCTGTTTGTGGATGACAATAAGATCGGGCAACAGGGTGGATACACCTGATGGGGCACAAAAGATAGAGTAACAGCTGAGGAAACTAGAGGAATGGTCAAGAAACTGGCAGTTGGCTCCCCTGTCCTATTTTCATCAATTTCACTCTGTTCTTCCAAATTTATCTGGCGGGTAAATTTCCCAGGTGTTCTTTCACTAAACTCAGCCTCCCCAAGGAATTAGGAGGACTTAATCTCCCTAATTTCAACTTTTATTATTAGGGAGCCATCTGTCAAAATGGAAGATGGTTTTCAGACACAAGTGATGGTTACTTACCTATCTGGCTACAATTAGAAAGGAAACTTCTGCTTTTCGGCTTTAATTCCACAGGAATATTTTTCTCCTTGTTCTGTGTTACCAAACTCCATACAAGATTCAGTGGTGGGAGTCTCCATTAAAGTTTGTCATAATACTGGAATTTTTAATATCTCACATAAAAAGATATGGCTCAACCCTTTTTCAAATCCAAATATTAAAATTGGGGGTTCATTACTTTTCCTGGATTGGCTCCTCAGTTACAGGAAGTCTCAGTAGAGGACTTATATGGTCAAACCGCTCTCCTGTCATCCCCAGACATAATAGCTAAATTCAACATCCCTCAGAAATATATTTTCAAAGAGATTCAGTTGAAACACCTTATGGTGTCCAATTTTGGAGTCGCACTATCACAATCTCGAGTTAAGCCCTTTCTGGAACAGGTACAGAGATACACCAGTAAATCCCATGGTATATCGGCTATTTATTCTTTCTTTTGGGAATCAATTTCTGAAGGCTCTTCCGGATTCTAAAGTTTGGGTTTCCCTTCTGACTGATGTTAGTCACAATTGGAGTCAGGTTTGGAAGGACCTACATAGGTATCTTACCCAAGATAGACACAGACTTATTCAGTATCATATTTTAAATAATATGTATTACACTCGGTTAGGCTAGCCAAGTTGGGTGAGGCTTCCTGTAGCAACCTGTACCAGATGTGATTTAGCTGAAGGAACCTGATTCACATTTTCTGGCATTGTAGCAAAGTGGCTCCACTTGGGAATGCTATTCAATCTAACCTAGACCCTTTATTGGGATTAGGTGTCTATTTACTATAGAGATATGTATCCTTGAGATGCTCTCAACCATTAATACTACAGAACATAGATTTCACATGGCCTTAATTTCTATTGTGGTTAAAGATTAGTTCTCAAGCATTGGGTGGATCAACTAGTTACAACACATGAAGAATGGTTGAAGGAGATGTCACTTTGCTTCAATACTGAGAGACTGATAGCCTTCCTGGAACTGTATGGAGGTATTTAACCATAAATGGGGTAAATTATATGCCCTATACTTAAATTGAAATATGGAAGGTACATGTCTCTGTTTATCTTAATTGGTTGGTCTTATTCATCTCTGGTAAATGCCGATTGTTACTCTCTAATTCACGACTTCTTTTGAGTTGTTATGTTTATGAGGCACACTCCAGGGAGGGTGGAGGGAGTAAATGAGGGGAGGGGGTTTATAGGGTATTGGTATTGTTTTGGTTTTATTGGACCCGAAACAGTCTGATGTATGCTAATCTGTATCTATTCTGGACAATATTGTGTACAGTCAATCCTGTAGCTTTCTTTGTGGATATCACGGATTGTAAATTCAATAAAATATTGAATTTCAAAGAAACTGGCAGTTGAAGTTCAATATGAAAAAATGTAAGACCATGAACCTGGGGAAACATACCCGGGAGAGTCACTTGAATTGTCACTTGAATTGTAAGGAGCACAACAGGCAAAGGCCCAAATCATCTCCTTTTAAGATAAACTATAACAACTCATGTTTCCATTTGCTATGTATTTGTCTAAATTTATTTTGAAAATGTCTTTATTTTCAATAATAATAATGGATTCAGGCAATTTATTCTATCAATTTGCTGTTCTTTGTGTGTAGAAGTGTTCCTTTTTCTGGTTTTGTAATGATCGTGTTTAACCTATAATGGATGTCCTCTAGTAGTTATTACATCTGATTTAAATTCGATACCCAAATCTGACATTAAAATAGTATAATTCATGATTTCGTAATAAAAGAGTACATCCACCTCTGTCTTTGTGGCTCAAGGCTATATAAATCTAGATCTTTCAGTCCCTCTTATATGTTAACTCATGCAGATGTTTTATGGTTTTATGGTTTTACTGAATCTCGTTGGACTTTATATTTGTACTATCTGCCATTTGTAATATGGACTCCAGATTTGTCTACTGAAGTCTAATTGTAGTCTTACATATGAAAGATAGAGTGACATCAAGACCTCCCTTGAGTTGCTTTTGATGTTTCTCCTTATTGATTTTAAAGTTCTGTTTGCTCTAGCTATTATGGTTGCACAATGTTCTTTTAATTCAAATGTATTGTCTATTTGAATTCCAAGGTTTTTCTTGCATCTTTTTTTCTGTATTATTTGATTCTTTAAGATATTTATTTAGTTTTGTTGACTGGGTAAGTGCACTAGACAAATTCTGTCTATTTTCAGGCACAGCCTGGGGAGGGGACACAGATGAATGCCAACTGACCTTGAACCAGATTAAGCTGTTGGTGGTATTTGAGTGAATATATAGTTATGATCAGGGTTTTTCTTCCCAAAATGTAGGACCCAACACTTGTCATGATTCAAATTCATCCTCCATTTATTGGTCGACAAGACTATTGAATCTATATCTTTCTGGATTGAGTCTCTTTGTTCTGCCATGTAATATGGTCCTCCAAATTTAGCATCATCTGCATATTTAGTAAGGTTATGTGTTATATTATCTTCCAAGTCAGCAATAAATATTTGAAAATCACAGGACCAAGAACTGATCCCTGTGGTACTCCACTGGTAACTCTGCTCTCTACCGATAAGTGTCCTCTGATGCACACCCTTTGGGTTCTAGTGTTTAACCATGAATCTACCCATCTAATAATGAAGTCAGCAGTATTATATTTAACCAGTTTTTATGAAGTGCCAATGTGGAATGTTGTGAAAGCACAACTAAAGTCTAATAATATCATAACCATTGGAACAGTTTTATCCAAGTTTTGACGTATATGTTCATAAAACAAATTAAATTTGTAGTACGACCATCCACTTTTGAAACCATGCTAATTAATGTCAAAATAGGGGGTGCTTAATAGCTGTTGTATTTTATCCTTAAATAACATTTCTAAAATTTTACATGGGGCAGATGTCAGACTAATTGGTCTTTAATTCTTTACATCTGTCTTATTTCCATTTTTATAGATTGGAGTGACTTTAGATGTTTTCCATTCTTCAGGTATTATACCACTGTTCAATAATTTTCATATATGATCTTCAGTGGCACACAAATGTAATATTTCATGATTTTCAGCATTGTCAGTGTTATGTTATCCAGTCCAGGTGCACTATGTGCTTTTAAATTATCAATGATTTTCAGTTTCATCTGTTTTGAATGTATGATTCCCTAATCCATCATTTGATTTGTCTTTCAGAACTAACTTTTTGATTAAATACTGAGCAAAAGTACCTGTTGAATGAATTTGCCTTTTAGACAGGGTGAGTTATATATTTATTTTGTCTGTAATTGACATTAGTTCTTCTTTGTTAACTTCAATGAGTTTACATAGCTGTAAAATTTTGTGTTATTTGATTTGTTAGCTGTAGAGGTTAATTTGTACTCATACTTTTCTTTGTTTTATTTATTTTATTTTGCATCTTTTTGTAACTCTTTGAAGGTACACCAATTCATTTCAGAACTATCTCTTTTATACACACCGTATGCTTTGTTTTTGTTTTTAATTAACTTCATTATAGTATTTGTAAGCCACTTTGGTTTAAGACCTTTATGATTGTATTTATTTATGCATTTAACATGTTTTTTTGTAATTGATAATGTTTTTTAATGTAGTTCCATCCCTCATCTATTGATTTTCCTTACAGAATCTCTGTCCAGTCTATATTTTGTAAATCTGTAGATTTTCCTCTATATTAGCTGTTTTGTATAGATATATTTTAGTAAATCCTTTAGCTATTTGGTGTAGGTATTCCTGTACAAATGTTACTGTTGCATGATCGCTTTTGCCTATTGGTGTTTTAGCCATTACACTCCATAATAACGATTTATTCTGTTGTCAAAACCAGATCTATGATGTTGCTCAATTGAGCTGGCTTAGTAGTGTGTTAGATTGTGTTCTAAACACATCTGCAAAAAATTCTTGCTTTTTCTTTTCTAAGCCTTGTTCTTTCTCCAGTCTATGTCTGGGTAACTAAAGTCCTCTGTTACAATAACTCTTCCTAAATGAACGGCCTTAACAATTTCATTCATTATTGCCTGGTTTATTTCATTTGATGAGCCAGGGCTCTATAACATAGTCCCAGGACTACGTGTGTCTCTGTCGCATCTCAGCACATGTCTCAGCGTGCATCTCCACATGCAACAATCACACCTTGTCCCGCATGAGCTCACCCCACTCGCTTAGGGCAGCTGTTTAAATATTGCCCACATACAGTAGGCAGTAAATCCAGATTTTCTGTGAGAATATTGTTAATATCTTCAAACAGTCAAACAAAGTATGAATAGCCAACAGTAGCCTTGCTGCCAAGGCTGATGCTTTGCATGAAAGAGGAGTAGGTATAGCCCTAAGGTAAGTGGACAAAGCAGACACCATATTCTTTCTGTCTTCAGGTAGTCTCTCTTTTAAACATGTCAGACAAGGATTGTCTGTTTTTCAGCATGGGGAGTTTACTTAGCTGCACAGCATGAGAAAAATGCCCAGATCACCTTACACCTCCATTCTTAGAGCACTCATGCTGTATGTATAGCCTGAAGTGTAATATGGAATGCTAAGAAAGAATGCACGGGGGAGTTGGAGAAGCAGATCTGAGCCAAGGGAGTATGTCTCTGTGGTATACAGGGATCAGGGTGTACATGTCACCTGGGAAATTCAGTCCTGTGCCCTTTCCAGATGCAGTTGGTTAAACCTGCTCCAAACTCCCATCTGCTTAGTGAGGAGATAGAGTATGTACCTTGGAGAAATATACTGTAGGAGACACAAAATATATTGATAGTGCCATATGTGATCTGCAACTGAATCCAAATCAGCAGCAGTGAAGGACCACTGTTCCACCAGCCAACCCATCGAATATGGCCCCTGGATGAAGGGAGATACCATCCCCTGAAATGGTGTATTACTGTCACGTATTTAGCAGCAGCTTCAAGTAACCTCATCACCACTTGTGGTCCCCTTGATTCATACTACTGAGGGGAGCAGATATACTTGCTAGTGTCCCTCTCCCATAGAGCATTGTATCAGAAAGATTGGCATCTGCAATATTTTAACAGAGGTACCCAACAGGATTTCCAGAGTTGCTCCAGCATTGAGAGGGCAGGGCTGTTTTGTCTACATGTGGTATGAATCTGAGAGGGTTGGCAGTAATAATAATAATCTTTATTTATTATGCACCTTTCAAATGTCAAGGCACATTACAAAACTTAAAACAACGAATGAAACAGTGATAATAAATACACAATAAAATCCAGGAATTAACCTTATTAGTCACAGTATACCCTGCTCCATAAATAGGTCTTCAGTGCCTGTTTAAACCCCCAATGGTCACACACTCCTTAAGCCGACGGGGTAGAGAATTTCCAAAGGGCTGGGGCTGTACATAAATACATGGGCCCCTGAAGATTTTGAAACTACCCTTGGAATTCTAGCAACCCTTTGTCTGCTGAATGGAGCAATCACTCAGGCGGTAAGAGACAGAAGCTCTTTCAGGTAGTCCGGGCCAAGTCCATGTAAGCGCTTCATAAGTCAGTAATCCAACTTGAAGGTGATCTGCCACCGAACTGGCAGCCAGTGCAGTTCGCGCAGCACTGGTGTAATATGAGAAGTCCGAGGAGTCCCGTCAACAACCGGGCCGCAGCATTCTGCACCAGCGCTGCAAGCAGCAGATATCAACCCCGGAAGCCCAAAGTAAAGGAAGTTGCAATAATCAAGGTGCGAGGTCACAAAGGCGTGGATTAGTATGGAAGATCACGGGACGGAACAAGGTGCTTGATCCTAGTGATGTTCCTCAGATGGTAAAAGGATAACAACGACAGCCGACACCTGAGATTGTAGTGTCAGCCCATCATCAAGTAACACCCTAGGTCCCGCACTAGTTCAGAGGTGGGAGCTGGGAACCCCACAGGAAAGCCTGTGGGCTGACCAGCCCCAACCCCTGTCCAGTGACCTGATCCACAATCATCACCTCAGTCTTCCCTGGGTTCAACTTCAGCCAGCTGGAATTCATCCAATCCTGGATTTCAGTGAGGCAATTATTAAATACTGAGAGTGCACCATCCTGGTCAGGTGCAAAAGACAGGTAGAGTTGGGTATCATCAGCATAGCAGTGAAACCTCAGCCCATACTGTCTTACAATGTCTCTGAGGGGCAACATATACACTGGGAACAACATGGGGACAGCACAGAGCCCTCAGGGACCCCACATGACAGGGAGAGAGGTCAGAGAAATAAATCCTGACACCACCCTCTGAGTTCTGCCAGTGAGGAAAGACTAAACCATCTGAGGACTGAACTAGTCAGGCCACAGATGAACCTCAGGTGCTCGAGCAGTATCCCATGGTCCATGGTGTCAAAAGCTGATGAGAGATCGAGAAGCACCAAGATGGACAGGTGTTTCTGATCTCTTGCCATCAGGAGATCATTGAGCACCTGAACCAGTGCAGTGTGTACTGTGTCCTTTGAAAACTGGATTGAGAGGTTCATAGATGCTATGGATGGTCAAATGGTTCTCCAGCTGTATAGCCACTACTTTCTCAATTACCTTCCCCAAAAGGGGAGATTACAGATAGGTCGTAGTTTGCCAGACAGTCTGGGTCCAGAGAAGCTTTTCTTCAAAGGGGTGTCACCACCGCCTCTTTCAGGAAGCTTGGAAACTCACCTGACTCAACAGAGCACCAGACTATCTGTGCCAAGACTGGCTGATAATATTACAACCCATAATCAGGAAGTTGGGCCTGGATCTAAACTACAGCACATTGGGCACATACCCTGGACAATCCACATAACATCCATGATCTCCAACCAGTCAAAGGTACTCCAGGAGAAGTGAGGAACAGTGGCCAGCACCAATCATCAGCAACTCCCATAGAATGTGTCAATCAGATCTCCACCCTTATGTCGGCCACCTTATCAGCAAAAAGAGCAAGCTCCTCACACTCCAATTGTGAAAAGGCTCTTTGAACCTGTAGATCTGCTCCCATTGTGCATGCTGTCTATAGAGCAAAATAACTTAACAGTGTTTTTAGTCCCCTGTTCGATGTGGAGGGAGGATGGAGTAGGAGTGTTCACCATGTTTAAACCGCTGTACTTGAACCCCCATTTGAAACCCCTTCCCTCCAAAAATACAGTTACTCCCATTCCCTTCACATGGCAACATATAAAACAGCTTAACTGATGAACTAGCCCACACTCTTTAAAAACACAACACAATGCTGTAATACAGTCAGAAATGAGCAAACAATAAAAGAATAACTCTTTCTTTCTTTCTTTTTCTCGCTTCTTTGCTTATACAGTACCTTCAGTTGCAGGAGTCATAACTGCTATACAGGATGTATATGCAGTCCTAAAGGGTCACAGCCAGGCTCACTGTAAGCACACAGTGGTCAGATCAAGGATATATTGGGTGACAGTCTTCAGCTGTCTTGTGCTCTTGATGCTGTGGTGAAGGCTGACCTCAAAGTCTGAAGCATTTGACAGGAAAGTCGCCGACACTACAAGGTCTAAGGTCAGGTCGGAGTTCCGTCTGCTCTCCTGCATTTATTTATTTAGTTTAGTAAGTTAGTTAGTTAGCTAGGTATTGTGTTTGGAGGACCTTTGAGCTAGAGTCCTTATTCACAAGTAGTCGAAGTCTATCAAGTTCCATACAACAGCAGAAAAGTTACATTCAACAGCAGACCAGTACAATACAGTACACAACAGATCTAACAATAATTATCATATTCAATGGGAGTGAGTTAACAACAGATTTCTGCAATTGCAGGAGGCATCAACAAGCTGCAGGCTGGAGAAGTTTTAATTCACTGGAGAAGTTACAGTGAAGTTACCGACTTGGGAGCAATCCGTGAAGTTTTACCATTAGATACCTTTAAAATTTGTAGGTCATCTTTCTGTAACTTCATCGAAACTTCACTTGTTAACTTTGCTTTTGGGGTTGTCAAGGTAAAGGTTTTGAAAATGAGGCTTCTGGAGTTGTAAACAACTTGTCTCAAGGTCACATGTTTCAGCTTCTGCACTCACATGGTACATGCAGTATCTATATAATGACTCTGCCTTACTTTCACTTTTGCATTGTTAGTTGGTCAGGAGAGGAAAAGGTGCCTGTGTGGAACAAAGAACTCTATAAGAGTTTCAGAGAATTACAGTGCATTTTTGACTGTTTTTGTTTTCTGGTTTATCGATTTAGTTCTTGTGAATAGTTTTGTTCCAGTTAAGCTTTATTTAGAATATATAAAGGGATAAACAGGGAGTAAAGGAGGCACTGTGGTTACTCTGGAAGCAGGGTATGACACCACAATTTTCACAGGGGTGGTATACAGACCCCCATCTCAGAGGGAGGCAGTGGACAAGGAAATAATAGATGGCATTCTTAGAATGGCAGAAAAAGGAAAGTTATTGTAGATGGGCGACCTGAACATGCCAGATATTAGCTCAAACACCCTGGCTGCAGCCATCAAAAGCAGGTTTATTCTTGATGCCCTGCAAGGGGCATGCCTCAGACAGCTAGTGGTGGAACCCACTAGGGAGGGAGCAATCTTAGACCTGTACTGACAAATGGGGATGGAGAAAGGATCTCAGATCTAGAAGTGGTAGCCATCTGGGAACAAGTGACCACAAACAGTATGGTTCACAATAAACACAGCCATGGAGTTGAGCCATACAAAAGCAAGAGTGTTGGACTTTAGGAGGGCTGACATTGGGAAAATGAGAGAGTGCCTCAGAAAAATGCTAGCAAACTGGCAAGAAGGAGGGTGGAGAACAATGGGAAAATCAAAACTGCCATCACAGAGGCAACAACCTTTGTGTGAAGCAAATCAACAAAGCAAAACGAAGGAAAAACACATATGGTTCTTAAAAGAGGTGGCGTAGAAGGTTAAAGAGAAAAAGTAGCATTCAGGAAGTATAAGGAAACACAGAAGGAGCAGGACAGAGAACTGTACCAGCTAAAGCAGAAGGAAGTGGGTGGCAGTCAGAATAGCAAAAGCCCAAACGGAGGAAAAGATAGCCAACTCAGTTAAGAAGGGGGATAAAACCTTCTATAGGTACATTAGGGAGCGAAGAAAGATGAAGGAAGGGATAGTGAGGCTTATTAAAGGGAAGGAGAGTGGGCGAGGATGAGAGTGAAAATCAGGGATACTGAATGAATACTTCTGCTCAGTCTTCACAACAAAAGAAGAGGGGAGGTACCTAAATCAAAGAATAGAAGCACTCTGGATAGGAGGTTGATACCAGTCCATTCACAGAAGAAAGGGTCCTGAAAGAACTCTTAAAACTGAAGGTGGACAAAGCAATGGGGCCTGACGAAACTCAGCCAAGAATTCTACAAGAACTAAGGGTAGAATTAGTGACACCACTGACCTCTCTTTTAACAAATCATGGGAAGAAGGTGTGTACTTGAGGACTGATGGAGGGCAGACATGATTCCCTTCACAAAAGTAGGAGCAAGACAGAGGCTGGAAACTACAGATCTGTTAGTTTGACCGCAGTGGTAGGGAAAATGATGGAATCACTTCTAAAGGAAAGAATTGTTGAGTTCCTAGAGGCCAGTGGGGCACAGGACCCAAGGTAGCATGGATTCACAGTGGGAAGGTCATGTCAGATGAATCTAATAGATTTCTTTGACTGGGTGACCAATGTGGTAGACCAGGAGGGCAGTGGACATTGCCTACCTAGACTTTAACAAGGCATTTGACACAGTCTCACACAAAGATTAATATACAAGTTAGCCAGCCTTGGGTGGGTCCCAGGGTGGTAGCCTGGAGTTAAAAAATTGGTTGGACGCGGCCGCCTGCCATGAGCGTTGGATTTCGCCATACGCCAGCTGACCCGGTCTGGAACGAGCCCGGGAAGCTGGAGGGCCGGGCCGGGGAGGGGCTTGAGCGTCCCAGGGACTGCCTGGCCCTCCGGGGAGGGGGGATCCAGAGCTCGGGCGCTTGACTGTCCCCAGGTGAGACCTGAGGCGCAGCAAGGCCGATGGCAGGAAGTAGGGGGTGACGTGCCAGACGTCGCGCCAGCGCCTTGACGCCAGGGACACGCACGCCGCGAGTAAGAACACCGAAGACCGGCGGTCCCCAGCAGACGGAGTACTCAGGCCCCTGACCAAAGTCTCTGCCTGCCCAGAGACAGCATCCCGACGAAATTCCAGTAAGTCTCGGGTGTAGGGCCCCACCCTGCATTCCCGCCTGGGGGGTAAACCAAGGTCTGTGGGGGATGGACTGCTCTGGTCTACAGGCAGGTGAGCGAGGGCTGAAAAGGCCGAGAGTGTCTCCCAAGAGAGGGGGACCGCAGGGAGAGGAGGGGAAAAAAAAAAAAGAAAATTGGCTGGACAACAGGATACAGAGGGTAATAGTAAACAGAGTTTACTCTGAAGAAAAAGGAGTTATTAGTAGGGTACCGCAGGAGTTCAGGACTGGGATCTGTCCTCTTTAATGTCTTTATAAGTGACATTGCAGAGGGACTGGAAGGAAAAGTATGTCTCTTTGCAGATGACACAAAGATCTGCAATGGGGTTGATACAGAAGGTGGGGTGGAAAGGATGCAAAGGGACTTGGCAAGGTTGGAGGAATGTTCAAATATATGGCAGCTTATTCAATGCAAGGAAGTGCAAAGTAATGCACCTAGGAAACAAAAATCCAGGGAAGAGTACACAGTGGGGTGAGATAATAACAACTACAGAAATGGAAAGGGACCTGGGGTAGTCATATCAGATTACCTTAATGTGGGCAAGCAATGTGAGAAGGCAGTAAGAAGAGCTGGTGGGATACTGGGATGCATAGGGAGAGGCATCACCAGCAGAAAACAGGAAGTTGTTATCACTTTGTACAGGCAGTTGGTGAGACCCCATCTGGAGTTCTATGTCCAGTTCTGAGACCCCACATCTGCAAGGACATAGACAGAAAGGAGGCTGTCCAGAGGAGGGCACTAAATGGCAGGGTCTGCACCAGAAGACATACGAAGAGAGATTAACAGCTTAATATGTATACACTTGAGGAGAGGAGGGAGAGGGGACATGATAGAAAGTTTCAAGTACATCAGGGAATCAACAGAGTCCAAGATGGTAGCATCTTTCAGAAAAAGAGATGTGCAAGAACAAGGGGCACAATTTGAAGATAGAGGGGATGGCTCAAGGTAATGTGAGGAAGTATTTTTTCATGGAGAGGGTTGTGGATGCATGGAACAGCCTTCCTGAGGAGGTATTCGACTCAAAAACAGTGGAGGAATTCAAGAATGCATGGGACGACATAAGGCAATTCTAGTAGGGGGTAGGAGGAAGAAGGCTGTTGGTTAACTAGGATCTGCAGCCCATGCATTAGGTAGGGAAATGGGCAGACTAGGTGGGCCAAGCTGTCCTTATCTGTCACAAATTCTATGTTTCTATGTTTCTAAATTTTTGTTCCTTTTAGGCAGTTTCATTTTGCCCTTTTTCTATTCCTTTCTCTTTTATTTTGGTTAGTAAGGACACATGATAAGGATGGACAGAGGATGGGTTTCACCCATCGCGGTGGTGCTCATCTGGCTGCATCAGCCACACCCCAGCACCTCCTCAGCATTCCATGCAGCAGCAGCAGCAGATGTCAGGGAATGCTGGTCAGTGTGCCCTAACCAGCAACAGAAACAGCAACAAAAGCAAGAGCAAAGCAGCCCCAAGTTCCCCAGTTCTCTGTGAGGGTCAGCAGTCAGAACCTCCTATGCCCCCTTGGAACCACCACTGGCACAAGCTAACCTCTCCAAGCAGAGAAGCCCTGCCCATCAGTGTCTGTTCTTCCACCACCAGCTTGTCATGGCTAGTGCCACCACCCGGTCAGATCTTCCTTGTGTAGGAATTCTTTGACTGGAATGAACATGACAACAGTTTTGACACATGTAAATTATGCAAGGCCAGGGTAAGGCAGGTAAAAGAGGACACACTTAGGCACAGGAAGCCAGCGAATCCACCTGAAATTTTTTCATATTGAGCAGTGGGATGCCCAACAGAAAGAGTTGGCAAGTGGTAGTGGGAGAGGTTGTGGTCCCTCCTCTGTGCCTGTAGAGGTGCTGCACAGCCAGTGTCGGCAGCATGCATGACAGGTGCAGTGAGCAGATCTCTTAAAGGTGCTGCACCAGATGTTCCAGCACTAGCAGAAGAACCAGCAGAAGCACCCACAAAGAAACCAGCCAGCATCAGTGAGGAGCTGGGAGTTAACGGAGGAATGGGGACTCCATGTAGGGTCACTGCTATGGAGGAGAGGATGGGAAGAATCCTAGCCAACCAAGAACAGTTGTTAGAATGGCAAAGCTGTGCCAGGACAGTGTAATTGGTGGTGCTGGCATGTCTGGGGCTGGGACCAGTGATGTTGTTTAAAAAATGTCATGCCTTTCCTTTACTGATTTATAAATTCTTCCATTCTTTTGCAAGGCTGTGCTACACTGTCTTACTCTTTTTATAAAAACATAAAAAATGCTGAAAAAATTGAATGTTATGTTACTAAGATGGTACAGGGCTTGCACCACAAAACTTACGAGGAGAGATTAAGAAACCTCAATGTATACTTGCTGGAGGGAGGAGGGAGAGAGGGACATGATAGAAACATTCAAGTACCTCAAGGGCATAAACAAGGTGCAGGGGAGCATCTTCCAATAGAGGAGAAGTACAAGAATGAGGGAGCATGGCATGAAGTTGGAAGGTGGCAGGTTAAGAGGGATTGTGAGGAAGTTTTTCTTCACAGAGAGGGTGGTGGATACATAGAATGGTCTGTCACAAGAGGTGGTGGGAGCAAGCACTGTGGTTGGATTTAACGTGCATGGGACAGGCATAGGGGAACCACAGAGGTAAGAAGAGGAGGGTCAGAAGCCATAATAATCAAGTCACGGGGCTTATGGGCAGACTAGATGAACCTAGCGGTCCTTATCTGCTGACAATTTCTATGTTTCTATGAATGTACATTTCTTTACTGTTCCACGTGTCTGTATTTCAATACTGTCTGCTTCAGTTCTATCTTTCATAAAAATAAAGAAAAAAACACACAAAACATTTTATTTCCTATCTATATTTTCTTTCATGATGCTCTGTCTCCAATTTCATATGTCACACCTTTCCTTTCTTTCTATTTCTCATTATCGTTACTGAAATTTTTCTCAATTACCAGAATAAAGGTGTCAGACAGCTACAGGTTAGTAGTACTGCCACTACCACATGGTACTGTGCTGTGTGCCACTGTCCCCAAACTGTTCTTTATGAATTTTGTATTTGTAGTGTATTAATTGCACATATACATTTCTTTTCTCTCATGATTTGTTTCAAGTGTCCAAATCTCAAGCACTTTAGTACACACAACTGCTAAGCACAATATATCAATTTCTCACTTCAGGAAATTATCTCCCAAACCTGTAATCAGTAATACTGGTAATAAACTGCAGCTGCTAGTATGCTGTTAAGATGCCTTCTCAGACATTCTGTGTTGTCAAGCACTTTAGTACAACAACTGCCAAACACAAAATATAAATTTCTACTTCTGGAAATTCTTCCAAACCAGGGCCCGTTATTCAAAACTTTGCTGGTCTCAAAACTGAGTTTGCCTGTGCATACCGGGTTTTGTGTGGAAGGGCAACATTGAAAAGCCCCATAGCACAGAGCAACACTGTGTGTTCCCAGGCAAAGGACAGAGGGGGCTGCAATGTAAATGAGGGATGGGGACTGAATATTGACACAGCCCAATATTCAGGTATATGTGCCATGCAGGGCATTTTTTCAGTCCTTGCATGGCACCACGTACTAACCAGATCAAACCTCAACATACTCCCGAACAACCCTAGTGGTTGGCAAGGAAGTGCAGCCAACCCACCACTAACACAATGGTCCTTGGTGGTCTAGTGGTTCCTCCTCCCATAATGAGCATCCCATTCAAAATTATAAAACAAAACCCTGGTAATCTAATGGTCCGGCCCCTCCCCATCCTCCGACTGCTGTCCCATTCTTGTTAAACTATATACCTGGTAGTCTAGTGGTACCTCCCCCCCTCCTATCCTCTGATTGCTGTCCCAGTCTTGTTAAAATAAAACCCTGGTAGTCTAGTGGTCCTCCTCCCCATCCTCCAATAGTCATCCATTCTTTTAAACTATATTCCTGGTAGTCTAGTTTCCCTCCCCACTCCTTGTCCTCTGATTACCATCGTGTTCTTGTTAAACTATATATCTAGGCTAGTGGTCCCTCCCCATTCTCGATCACCATCCCAATCTTGTTAAATTACAACCCTGGTAGTCTAGTGGTCCCTCCCCTCACCAGTCACCATCCCAAAAAGTACATATGCAAATGATGAAATGTATTCCCTGATGGTAGTGTTCCTCCCATTCCCAATCACTGCCCTGCCATTAAATAAACAGATTCCTAGTAGCTAACAGTCCCTCCCCTACCTGATCAACTATCATATATATCTAAAATGGTTCCATTGATGTCCAGTGGTCCCCTCCATCCGATCACCCATCCTATATGTACATATAACTTTCCCATTGGTGGCCAGTGTTCCCCATCCCAATTCCTTGTATGATGCAGTTCCCCATCCTGGTGGTGTAGTGGACCCCACCCCCCACCTTGGCAGGGATTATCCACCACCCTCTCCTCCCAACTTGACCACAAGCCAGTGATCAGCACAGCCCTCCACTCACATCCATGGCTGGCTCTTACTGAGCTCTCAGTGAGCACATACTGTATACAGTACATGCCCATTGGCAGTGATTGACAGCTAGCTGGCTTGGGGTGAGTTGAGGGGCAGGGTGGTGGGATGATCCCTACCAGTATGGGAGGGAGTCCACTGGATCACCAGGATGGGAGCTACATCACAAGGGATCGGGATGGGGGAAACATTAATCATCAATGGGAATGTTATATGGACATAGTGGATGGGTGATCTGGTAGGGGAGGCCACTGGAACCAATGCAAGTGTTTTAGATACATGGACAGATGATTGGGGAGGGACCACTAGTCACCAGGGAATCTATTCATTTAATGATGGGCAATATAGGGGGAATTGGGGCACTACCATCATAGAATACATTTCAATATTTGCATAACTACTTCTTGTGCCAGTGATCGGTGAGGGTGAGGGACCACTAGACTACCAGTAATAAAATTTAACAAGACAGGGATGCGATCAGAGAACAGGGAGGGGAAGGGACCACAAGACTGCCAGAGTTATATTTCAACAAGAATGGGGTGGTGATCAGAGGACAGGAAGTGGGGACGGACCACTAGGCCACCATGGTTTTATTTTAAAAGAATGGGATGACGATCATATGACGGGAAGGGGAATCATTAGACTACCAGGGTTTTATTTTACAAGAACAGAATGGCGATTGGAGGACAAGGATGGGGACAGACCACTAGACTACGGGGTTTAATTTTATCAAGACCGGGTGGTGATCACAGAATAGGGAGGGGAGGGACCACTAGACTATCAGGAATATAATTTAACAAGACTGGGATGGCGATCAGAGAATGGGGAGGAAAAGAAACCACTAGATTACCAGGGTTTTATTTTAACAAGAACGGGATTCTGACTGGAGAATGAGGAGGGGGACCACTAGACTACCAGGGTTTTATTTTTCAAGACGAGGTGGCGATTGGAGAACAGGGAAGGAGAGACCAATAGACTACTAGGGTTTTGTTTTATATTTTGAATGGGATTGCAATGCTGGGGGACCGTCACTAGCACCATGGATAGCTGTAAGGAGGGGCAATCAGGGTGGTGCTGTGCAGTACAGCCTTGCTCCCTATGGAAGTGGCCTATATTGGCAAATGCAAATGGCCCTTATTGCCTTGCATTCCCTATGGGCTCATTTGCATTGATTCTTTTGAATATGGGGATATTTGCCTGGGCACAAGCAATTGTGTCACCCTCTTGTCTGGGATGTGTCTGCCTGGCACTAGGTGGTGTAGCACTGGGTCTCATTGACCCTATATTCAGTAGAATAGCACCAATGTGGTTTTTCACTGAATATACCGTAGTAGTTTTAGACACCTGGGCAATTTCAGGGGCAGTGCAAAGTTTTGCCTCTGCTTTGCACAGACTTGAATATCGGACACCGAGTCTGTTCAAAACAAGGCTACTGGTAAACAAGGGCTTGAGGTCACATTGAAAAACTCCTGCAGTTCACATGCTACTGTTCTATGTACTAACTCCTGCTTAGATTCACTTTGCAGTCTGAGCTAATCAGTGGAAAGAGACAGATCTGCTCTTTTCAGGAGTGTAAAATCTAGCCCAAAAAACAAAACATTTTCAGCTTTCTTTGCTTGTTCTTCATCTTATTTTTTCTGTAGAGTTTGGGAGTCTTTGTTTA
This sequence comes from Neoceratodus forsteri, assembly GCA_016271365.2. NCBI lineage: Eukaryota > Metazoa > Chordata > Ceratodontiformes > Ceratodontidae > Neoceratodus > Neoceratodus forsteri. Next base: position 1,235,951,830 of record CM057453.1, on the reverse strand, counting down.
GTTGTTCTTTAGCTGTAATTTGCTTTATATTGAACAATTTTAGTTGTGCTATTTTCATCTCTTTAAGCGTGTTTTTTTACTCCGCTCTTTTTGGCTTCAAATGAGTAGAAAGGCCAGGAGGAGAGAGGGACCCAGGCAGCAGATGGAAGACCCTGTGCTTTTTGTATCAAGAGGCTCTGGGCCATGGCACTGGCAACAGAAGACAGCATCAGACCCCTAATAGTGCAGCACCATAAGCAGCAAGATGACACAAGGGCACCACCACCAAGAGCAAAGGAATCTCCAGCTCAACTAACTGTCGTGTCTCCACCATTACCACCACCACCTGCACGCCGCAAGGAGGAGGAGACATAGTTAGGACCATTTTGCTGCTACCCTCACCAGCACAACTGAAGTCCCTTGTCAGGGACTGGGACTTTTCATTATAAACCTCACCGACAACAGTGTGGTCACCTGTGAACTATGCCACACTGTTGTTTAGCATGGAAATGGGGAGCCATTTTGGGACAGGTGAGTAGCACACCCACCTTAGAAGGAGGCACAGCAGGAGTAGGAGGAGGAGCATCTGTGAAACATAGTTGCTGAGAGGGGTGGAGGTGGTGCCACCCCTACTGGCTCTTCTATGCTGGGCAAAAGAAAGAAATGCGGTGCACAGTTGCAGGAGGGAGATGAAGGGACTGGGGGAGGACTTGCAGACAGACTCAAGTGCTTAGGGGCACCTGAGAGGCCAGTCTCAGATATTCCTCCCACATCCACCGTGTGGAAGTACAACACCTCAACAGGGAGGTAGGGAGCTCTGCCCGCAAGTTGTGGGGTGAAGGATCTGTTGGAGGTGGTGCTGTGAAATCAGCAAATCATTCTGGAGGGTTTGTTCAAACTGTAAAGTGGAGGTGCACCTCTGTCACCAGGCCATAGCCCTCCAACCCCAATTTTTCTGTTACCGTTCTCTTTTATCCTCTGTTAAACCTTAAAATAAATAAACAATTTGTTTAAAAAACTTAGAAAAAATTGTTCACTATCCTTATTTCTCTCTGTATTTCTTTATTTTTGTTACTGCTGTAATGTTAAACCCTAAAAAGAAAAAACAAATTAAAACATAAAAGAAAAACAATATTATTCATCCAACTTTATTTCTCTCAGTCTTCCTCTATTTCTTGATTTCTGCTACTGCTTTGTTCTATCTACTGAAATTCTTCTGTTCTTCTTTCAAAGGAAAAAACTGATTTCAACTCAATTGTTGTCTTTCTTATACAACTGAACAGTCCTGACAGTATCACTAAAATTGTTCTCAAGTACTGCTGCTACATGGTGCTGTTGTGTTTCACTCTCCTCCACCACAGACTGCCCTTCCTGTAATTCACTGCACAACAGTAGTACAAATGTTCCAGAAAAACAAAGTAGGCTGAATTATGGCACTCCCAGAATTATGTGAACAACATGAAAATTAATGATGTTGCTACATGCTTCTGTGCTGTGTGTCTCACCCCTTCAACAGGCTACCCTTCCTGTAATTGATTGCACAACAGTAGTGCAAATGTTCCAGAAAACAAAGTAGGCCAAATTTCAGTAGTCCCAGATTAGAAACATGGAAGTTGGACGGCAGGAAACCGCTAGGTCCATCTCGTCTGCCCATTTGTTTTAAACCTATTTTGACACTCTAGTTGCCCTTTGTAGTCAGGGCTCTCTTGTGTCTATCACATGCATTCTGTGTATGTGGATGCTACATGGTGCTGCACTGTGTGTCTCACTCCCCATCTGCCACAGGCTGCCCTTCCTGTAATTCATTGCTCCACAGTAGTGCAAATGTTATAGAAAAAATTAGGCTGAATTTCGGTACTCCCAGAATTATGTGTATGCTGCTGCTTCATGGTGCTGCACTGTGTGTCTCACTCTTCCCCCCACACACACACACCACAAGCTGCCCTTCCTAATCCTATGATTCTTTGTGTATTCCTGCATGATGTGTTGGAGAAGATGGCTGGTTATGGCTTGCTTGCTGGAGAAGGAGGGAGCAGGACTGGAGGCACCTGTAAAAAGAACAAAACAAAATAAATTATTTAGACTCTATTCAACTTGCCATTGTGGTGCTGACTATATAGTAGTTATATCTGTTTCCCACTTACATTCTTACTGTACTTGACACCTGTGAATAAAATGAGAAACTATTTAGCCTCCCTTTGGCCAGTGCGGTGGCCACACAGTATATCCATTGTCCATTCTGATTCTTACTGTACCTGTCACCTGTGAATAAAAATGAGAAATTATTTAGCCTCCCCACTGTCACCATGGCACACGCTCTACCTATGAAAAGGAGAATAAAAAAATACAAAAAAATCATAATGATACCTACCATTGGTGTAGGAAGATTTTATGTAACTCTTCTGTTTCTTGTGGACTGTCTGGCATTGTGACTGTCTTTGTCAGTCATCCCTGTGAATGATGAAACCTGCAAGGAGACAAAATGACAGAAAGAAAATCATTTTAATGCCTTTCTGATTAAGGTGGAAGAATTTCTTCCTCTGTAGAGGCTAAGAGCTGGAGTCAACCAGCACCACCAGTGAGGGAGGGATACAGACTGTGAACAACAGTGAAAGTGACTTACTATCACAACAAAGATAGGCCATGGTGAAGTTGAGAGCTTGCTGCCTTGATGAGCTAGTTGACTGGAAGGTTGGCTTGAGGGCTGACTAGTGGGCTGACTTGAAGGAGAACTGGCTAAAGATATTTTCATGCTGCATTAGTGTGGAGGTGGTGGCCCATACTGTTTGTGGCTGTGTAGGATCCAAACAGGCCAGAGGAGGAGGAGGAGGAGGAGGAGGAGGAGGAATAGGCAATGCAGTGTCTTGCTGGCTAGAGCAGGCATGTTTTGTCTAGCAGGTAATGGCATTTTGTGCTGCATCAGAGCAGAGGTGGTGGCCTATACTGTTTATGGTTGTGTAGGACCCAAGCAGGCCAGAGAAGGAGGTAGAGGCAGTGCCATGTCTTGTGGCTGGAGCAGATATTGTCTATAGACATCGCTTTCAGGTAGTGGAGGCAGGCAATTGATTAGGTGCAAGGAAACAGCAGCACAATAACTGGGGATGGGGAACAGTAAATGACTGAAAATAATAGAGCTGTGAATCACATAGTAAAGGATTATATTGATGAGGGGAAAAGGGAAAACACATATTTTCTTATTCTTGAACCTCTTTGAGGAAGCAGCCCTCACAGTCTTCCAAACTGGAGTTGTTAACCAGATGGAAATTCTCCTCCATTACTGCCTTATTCACCTCGGTGGCATAAGACAATTTGCTAATGATGACAACACCTTGCTCTTTCACCACCACCTTCATGTGGTAGAAACATGAACATGAGTGTCTTGTGTGGAATGTGCCCATCATTCATTTTAATAAATGTTAGCAAGTCAAAATGTTTTGGTGACAGATTGGTGCACCTGTACCCATAGTGGCCCCAGTTGAACTGAATACATGCTCTACACTGACACTTGAGAGTTGGCAGCTGAGGTATATCAATGCAACTGAGGTTAGTGCCGCCATTCAGTGACATTGCTGCTCCAGTATAGCAAGGGCTCATCAGCGATGGTAAGGTGCCTTGTGTCTAAATATGCATCTACCATGCACTGAACTGTCCACAGTCCTACGCTCTCCTCCTCCTCCTCCTCCTCTTTTTCCATGTCTTCAACTCCCATCTGACATAAAACATCCCAAATGGGATTTGACATTTCTGTTTTAACTTGCATGTTTCTTAGACCATTTCCTATGTAAGGTGGTGGAAGTAACATACAATCTCTGTGAAGTTTCATGCTGTGCCTTAGATAAATGTGTCTTTAGCATCTGTACTTATATTGCCTTCTTATTAGAAATTTGGTCAACTTTTGGACCTGATCACACCCACCTTCAATTATTGATGCCAGCCCATGTTTATAACATGTGTCCAGCATGCTGGCAATCCCCAAAATCTTCACACTGCCAATGCCGTAATATGTGTATTGCAGTCTAAGACGTGATCATGTGTTCTATTAAGGCAGAACTTTCGCTATCACCACCTGCCTCCAGCACTTACACATTCAGCACTGTATGCCTCAGCACACACAGTAGTGGAATCATCCGACTGATACAGGCAGTGTCCCCACTCACTGCCTGTGTTGTATGTTCAAATGGCCTGAGAATCATGACCATGCTGTCCATTTGGCACCACTGCTCTGTTGTCAGAGATATGGATACTCCAGCACTGTCTTGGCTTATATATAGCAGTAGATATTCAGATATGGCTTTATACTGATTGTACAATAGCTCGATCATGTACAGTGTCGAGGTCCATCTGGTGACAACATCCAGCATCATATGGTGCTGAGGTAGTTTGTTTTGTATCTGCAAGTGAAAGAACTGATCATAGGCCTTTCTGGAATGAGCAAAGTGGATACAGATGTGACTGGCCACCATCAATATGGCCTTGCTAACAGGATGGGTTAAAACTGCTACACAATGAGATTAAGGCAGTGTGCCAGGCATGACCCATGACCCTCCATCACTGATGCATTTCACAACATTTGAGCCATTATCAATTGCAATGAAACCTGCTTTGAGAGAATGGGAAGCCACTCATCAATCTTGATAAGGAGCACATCCAGCATTTTCCCACCGTGTGTAATCCAGGTATATTCTTCATTGTTAGCGTGGCATGCTGGCAAATATCTGGAATGTTACCATCACCACAATAGGGCTTAGTGCAATATTTCCCATGCCAAAGTTAAATACTACTCCAGGTACCTGTGTCCAATGTACTGTAATGCACAAGTAGGAACTACCAGCTGTTTGGCCACTGGTTCACATATCCATGCTCATATGTATTGTATGTATGGTGATGCTAAATGCTTCAGGCCTCTGTGACATTGCACCACATAGTTCAGGAATGGCACATTTAGAAAAGTTTGTCTTGATGTAATCTGGTATTTGGGACATTCAAGGCCCATCAACCTCTGAAATCCAACATTCTCAAAAAGTGCATTTCTGCAGTTGCTGCATTTAGCTTGCATGCAGTAGCATGATTAGGAGTGAATTTGGAGTGATGCGCAAACATGTTGTGTAATGTAGGCTCAACCTTTCTTTTTTTTTTTTTGCAAATAACTTTTTTTAAAGTTCTATACAAATAATACAAAACCAAACAAACATTATCGAAAAGTGGAAGCCAGCGTTTGTATATAGCAGTATCTACTAGAAAAAAAACTGCCAACCCTACCCACCCCAACTTGGCAGCAAATACCTAGGATTAACAAACCAGTTTACTTTTCTTATAGGTTAATAGTTTGGTAGGGTTGAAATTAGCCTACAAAAATAGAACCTTAGTTGAGAAATTGATGGAGGAGAGACAGAAACACCCATCATAGGAGTGAAAAGAAAAACAGGGAAGGGGAGAAGGAAGAATACTAAAAAGTATATAAAAGAGACCCTTTCTATTGCACCAAAGTCAAATTCCCTATCTACTTGAGGAGGAGGAAGAAGAAGCGGCCAGAGTAGGGATAACATAGCTATCCTGGCTCCAAAGGGCCCCAGCTGAGGGTTTGAGGCTCGCCCTCTAGTAACCATATTTTGTCTTTCTAAGTTTTCAAGAATCCACCCCAGCACCTCTGAAATTTCTCGGCTGATTGAAAAAGCTGGTAACACACCTTCGGCATTTAAAGCGTTTAAAACTCATCCCACCATTCTCTGAATGAAGGTTCTCAGCTGCACTGCCAGTGCCGGAGTATTACCAGTTTGGTAACGAGCTATCATTGCCATCTGCATCCTTTGAGACCAGGTTGGAATTTGAGCGATATCCCTAATAAGCATGCATTTTCATTAAAAAAGCTGAGATATTAAAAAGGCTGCCCATTGTTTGACTGAGTTCCAGAGTTTAGCAATTTTGGACAGGCCCATAGTTTATGGTATAAAGTGGCAAAAGAGTCACCACAGTCCTCACAGCTGGGGAAGAAGACTTGTAAATCCGGGATAGTTTGGCAGGGAAAAGTAAAGGTTATGTAGGATGTTGAATTGGATATTTCTGAGTCTATCCTGTTTAATGCAGGAATAAGTATCCATCCAAATCTTTTCCCAGATTTTGGCTGGCCATCCTTTAATAAGGTTAGTCTCCCAGTAGTGAGCTGTGGGAGTATATTTGTGCATTACCTCTGACAAAATTAACTTATAAGTCTTGGAAATTGCTTTCTGACTATCTGCTAATTTCTTCAATTTTTCTAGCAAAGCTCCGGCTCCTTCGCTCCATGGACCTTTCCTAAGAAAAGGAATACACTCTGGTGAACCTGGTAAAGTTGTAGTAATCGTTATGTCTCACCTCAAATTTGGTGGCAAGCGCGGTGTCGGTATCACTAGGTCGGCCAAAACAAAAGCCTGCCAGTCGAATTTTGGAAGAGTATTTGCCTGGGAAGTTATTGATTGGGCGGTTACCTATTTGTGGGTTTGGGTTATTGAGCAAAGGTTGCGTCAGATCCCTTAGGTAAGATTTATGAAGTAAAGAATAGAGCTGTTGTAAAGCCTTCACGTCCCATCCTATTGGGGTACATTTATATTTTGGGGACCTTAGACCAGGGATGTATAAAGAGCTTCCAGTCTATCTTGTGGCTGTCAATTAAAGATCGGTCTACAGTTAGCAGAGGGGACCTGGGGCTACTTCAGCTACAACCGCCCGTGCGAAGAATCTCGTGGCATGAATAGCCAGGTAATAAACATAAAAGTCAGGCAACTGGAGACACCCTAGTTTTCTAGAGTGGGTAAGTTTTAGTATGCTCGATGTGGGCTTTGCCTTTCCACAAAAATCTGAACAAATTCTGTGTAAAGGTTTAAAGAAGGATTTAGGCAGATAGATGTTAAGATTAAAAGGTAAAATATTTTGGGTAAAACCACCATTTTTAAAGTGTTTGCTCTGCCCCAGAAGGACAAGGGTAGTTTGTTCCATCTCTCTAAGTCTTCTTTAATAGTTTTGAGCAGGGGATTAGACTGAGGTTTGCAAGGTTAGAAAGGTCTTTCGAGATTCTAATACCCAAATAAACCAGGAGTCTTCCTCCATTGTAGGCCCAAGGAGGAACACCAATCCCTCGGCAGAAGAGGAGATAAGGGACATATTTTAGTTTTATTCCTATTTAGTTTACAACCTGAGAAGAAGCTAAAACAAGAGATGGTCTGCAGTAATCGAGGTAAGCATTCTCTGCTATTTTCTATGTGTATAAGCAGATCATCCACAGATGGATATCTTGCATTGAGATTACCAACATAGAATTCCCGTATTAGGTTGTCTGACTTCAGGGCCCTAATTAGAGGCTCGATATACAGATTGAAGAGGAACGGAGAGAGGACAACCCTGTCGGGTGCCTCGGGATAAGGGAAAGATGGTCAGATTAGATTATTGCATTGGATTCTGGCCAATGGGCATGAATAGAGAACACGGATGAGATCAATGAATCATTGAGGAATACCAAATTTCTGTAATACTGCAAACATAAAGTACCATTCTACTCTATTGAAGATTTTTCTGCGTCTAGGGATACCAGAGTTGCCTCTAGTTCAGGAGCCCCAGCCGGAAATTAGACAGAATAGCTTCTGAAATGATCCACCGAGGATCGCCCAGCCACTAACCTCGCCTGTTCTGGGCTGAGTAGCCCTTTCCATACTATCCCCAGTCTGTTAGCCAGGATTTTAGCATATATTTTGACGTCTACATTAAGGAGGAGATAGGCCTGTAATTGCCTATTTCAGATGGGTTTTCCCAGGTTTGGGCAAAAGGATTACTCTTGCTTCAAACAAAGTTTGATCACTAACCCATGGGAATACCAGCATGAGTATACTTGGAGTAGCAAGGGTATTAGCCATCTTTTGAAAGTTTTATAAAATAAGCTGGTGAAGCCATCGGGACCCGCGCTTGTCTGGCTTTAGAGAGTCAATGATTTCGGATATTTCCTCACTTGAGAAGGGAGCCTTTAGAACTAGTTTGGCTTCCTCTGTCAAAGTCGGAAAGGTAATCTTTTCAAGAAAAGTCCACATCTTATTGTCGTGTTCGGAGTTCTGACACTCCAGAATACAATGCTTTATAATAGTCTTGAAACAATGCCAATATTCCCTCAGGATCAGCGACCAAAGCATTCGTCTGAGGATGCTTTAAGGCTATGAATCCATTTAGCAGATAATGTTGCTTCAATTGCCAGGCTAGAAGCTTACCCGCTTTGCTGCCTTTGCCAATATATGAGGCTTTTAGTAAAGAAGGATCTCTCAACTGATTCCCGAGGACACTAGTATATATGGCTCTAAGAGCAGAGAGTTCTTGCTCTTGTGATTGGGAAAGTGTGCCAACCTCTTTGCTTTCCAGGGCCTTAATTTTGTCTAAACAACTAGTTAGGAAATTGCTTTTTTCTTTTTCCACACCGATGCTATGCGGATAAGTTCCCTCTCCAAGTAGCTTGCTAAAATTCTTGGAATCACACCACTATTTGGCTATCAGACAGTAGTGTATTGTTGAGTGTCCAAGAGTGGATCTTATTAAAATATTTGGTAACAAACACTGCATCATGATGGTAGAGTGGTCGGAAATTACTCGGGCTAACATATTGGCGTCCACTATGTAGGGTAGCAACTGTTGGCTAATCAAGAAATAGTCAAGGCAGAATAGCTTTTGTGGACTGGGGAGAAAATGTGAATTCTTTACTTGGAGCATTAATTATCCTCCAGGGATCTACAAGGCCCAACGATGCTGTGAATTCCTGCAGAGCCCTCTGTGGGGATCTTTTAATTCCTCTATGATAGGTGCCGCCTAAGTCATTAGACTGTACCAGATTCCAATCGCCACCCAAAAGTATGGGCAACTTTATAAAGGGCCAAAACCATAGTCAGGTGTGTAAAACAAGATAGAGATTCTAAGTTTGGTCCATAGATGGAACCCAGAACAATGTCTAAGCTGCCAATTTTACCTACAACAAAATTAAACCTGCCTTCCGGATTGGAAATGACTTCCGCTGGTGTAAATGGTACTCTTTTAACCACCAGTACTGCTGCTCCATTTTTTGTATGTAAATCCTGATCCAAAAACCTGACTACCCATCTTTTTGGAAGTGGTGTAACTGTTCACGTAACATATGAGTTTCTTGGAGAAACACAACTGAAGGGTCAAATTTCAGAGGTGATTTAGGATGATATGTTTCTTTTGTTGTCTCTCCCTCCTTTAACATTCCAAGAGAAGATATTTAAACAATTAGCCATACAGATGCCGACAATAAATCCTTATGTAATAGTGAAAGATGCTGCCCCCACCTTAAGAAAAGAAAATCCATAACTCTTGGTTAGGCTCAACCTTTCTTACAGTTGGGCTACCAAGCAGCTGGACTCATCATGGGTGACATTGTTTGGATGATATTTGACTCCCGGTTCATATGTGCTGCTGCTCAAGTGACACCAGTGATTTGGGGTTTTTTCTGCAATGGCTACAATGCTTTTCTGACTCTGGGTGGTATCACTAACCCACCACTGCCACTACACTCATTACTAGGCAGACCTCCAGAATCATCCTCCTCCTTCTCTGTAGTCCTCCTCACTTATCCCTCCATTTGCCTGGTCTGTTGCCCTGTCACTTCCATTTGCCTTTCCTAATGATGATGAGGACAGGACCCCTTGCACTGGCTTCCTTCTGGTGTTGATGCCAGTGTAACAGGTGCCTGTTCTTCAGGTGTGTGTGTGTGTGTGTGTGTGTGTGTGTGTTGCTACTGGTGCTCTATGTAGCTGCCCTTTTTCCCCCTACTAACTCATGCTTTACATAGCTGACAGATAGTGACTGTCTCATCAGCTGAGTCAAGTATATAAAAATCCCAAACTAGGATTTCATAACCTTGATTTACCATGGCGTGCAGGAGTGGACAGCTGAGGGAAGGGTGGATATTTGTGTTTTGGGAGATGATTTCATAATGTTGATGATATTGGGGGTTTAGTAGCTGAATAATTACAAACAACGCCCCTGTATCATCTGCAGCACCAACCTTTACTTTTCTCTTCAGACCCCATTGGGGATCCGATAAATTATCATCAGCACAGCCACTGCTGTCCTTCTCCTCCACAGGTCTGTCCTCCTCATCATCATCACTGTCTCAGGCTCTCTGACCCTCTAATCATCCAGAGTCTGAGTGTGATGCACATTATCCAAATCTCCTGCCTCAACCACTGACTCAAGTGCCACATATCAGGCTCAGCAACACCACCACCACCAGCCAAGGGGACACCAATAACCTCCTCCTCTTCAGCCACTGTCCCATGTTTACTTCTGCTTCTCTTGTCACCTCCCTACGTCCCCACCAGCATGACTGCCACAGATGCGGCAGAGAAAAATTTGCTACACTAATGCCACCACTACCAGCTACTCCTTCACTACTACCAGCACTGGAGCCCATAGAGCACATTGCCACAGACATAGTTTTTAACTGCTGCACTATTTTGCCTAACAGATTTTGAACACGTCTTTGCTGCCTCCCAGCACCTCTTCCTTTAGTAGAGGTCTCTTCCTGGTCATTCTTACATGCTAATTGTAACTTGATTTGGGATGAAAATTATGAAATGTAAATAAAGTCTGCAGTACAAGTGAGTACCAGGAGCGACAACACCTCCGCTAGGGAATCAAGGATCAGCAGTATGATCTGAAAAATAAAATCACCACAGGATTAGCATGGCACACACAACAGGGGTATAGTGGCAAATGGAGAAACAAATTATCAGCAACCAGCTGCAGACAACACCTTCCCCTAGAAAATCGGGGTCAGCAACATGATCTGAAAAAGTGCTACGTAATAGTATGTGAAACAAAAAAATGTTTAACAGCACAGGATTAATAAACTAAAACAACAGTACAAATAAGTATGGGAGCAGACAATACCTCCCTCTAGAGAATCAGGGATCAGCAGTGTGATCTGGAAAATTACTACTAAAACTAGCAAAACGTTATTTTTTGTTTCTTTTCTTTAAAAAAACAGAACAGGAATTAAAGTGATGGGGTAATGGGTAATTTAACATTAAGTATAACAAAATTTGACAGAACATCACTTTAAGAAAACTAAAAATAACTAAAACTGCTACAGAAAGATATTGACAAAATTATTTAAACACACCAAACTAAATCACAGAGATAAAAAAAATTACTCATTACAGATCAAAAATGATGAACAAGAAAGAGTGACAAAACCAAATATAACACAAATCTCCTGCTTAGACAAAAAAAGCTCTAGATCTTTCTGGGCTGCCTTGTTTTTAGAGTACAGGTACCCTCCCCCACCACTGCTTAGACTGGCAAAATAGAAACCATTGCTTTGAAGTAAATAATCATGAAAGAATAAACAAAAAAACACAAATCTAGCAGCACAAGGCCCCCTAGAACTATTTGTGGACAATTTGGATTCAAAAGTTTGGTTTTGAGATGTATTTTAAAAGTCTTTTTCTTAGACAAGCACACACAGAATTCTCTCCTACTCTGTCTTCAGAAGACTGCACTGAAGACAGCCTTCTCATGGCATACAGCTTGTTTCAGCAACATGTAACCTCCAATCCCATAGTACATTGCAAAGTTTGACTCTGCACCAAACTTCATAGGTATCATAGGTATATCAGAACGAGTAGACCATAGTCCATAATGCTCACAATTTTTAATTATATCCCATTATGCATTTGTGATGTAAATAGTATCCAAGTATTTTAAAGGTAGTCATATTCTCACTCAATACTGTTTCCATAGGAAGACTATTCCAAATTTTACAGACTCTAAAAGTGAACCATTTACTTTTTTTGGTTTTCCACTGTTCAATTTTCAATTGTAAAGGATGTGCCTTAGTTAAATGAATTGTTTCACTCAATTTGAGCCCTAAAACTTCCCAAAGATGATCATCCATATAATGCCTTAAATACCAGGCATAAATTGACCCTCATTCTGTGATATTCCAAAGTACAGCACTAGATTCTGAAGTCTGGCATTATAGTCTAAGTTAATGACTTCCTTAATTTTTTAGTTGCTCTATGTTGTATTTTTTCCAGTGATTTAATGGAGCCTTTGTTCCCAGTGCCCAAAACTGGGCACAATATTTCAAATGGAGCCTCACCAATGATGAATATAATGGGAGCAACACATCTTTACTTTTGCTGCTGATGTGTTTATTGATACAATGTAACACACCTTCTGCCTTTTAATAACAGTATGGAAGTGAAGCTTGGAACTGAGATCATTAGAAATTCTTATATCGAGATCACGTTCATCATCCACAGCTCTTAATGTTTTCCTCCTAAAATATATTTAGCTTGAGTGTTTTTATATTACCAAAGGACATCACAACACATTATCCACATTGAAGGACAGCTGCTTCAGGGTAGCCCATTTAGCATCTCATTTAGGCATACTGAGGGTAATTATGTCACCATTATTTTAATTGGGTATCCTAAGCATGTATCATCGGCAAATTTAGTTAACCAAACATTCATCAAGGTTTTTAATGATGCAATATATATATATTAAACAGACATGGACCTAAAACAGAGCCTTGAGGAACCCCACTGGTCACAATATCCCAGTCTGAGAAAAACCTTTAATACACACTATCTGTGTGCGGTCTATTAGCCATGATTCCACCTAATGTGTTATATTTCCTCCTATTCCAAGACTAATCATGTCCTCTATAAGCTGACCATGAGGAACTTTATCAAATGCCTTGTAAAAATCCAGAAATATGACATCCACTGCCTCACATCATTCAATGTCCCACTAACTCTGTTATAGAAACTCAACAGGTTAGTCTGGCATGATTTAGCCTTAACAAAACCATGTTGGGTAGGGTCAGGTTTATTTTGTTACACAGATGTTCCTTTTGATTCCTTATAACATTTTACCCAGTATAGATGTCAGGCTAATGGGTCTATAATTTGACACCTCCTGTCTAGAGCCCTTTTATAAATTGGAACTTCAGTCGCTTGTCTCAGACATCAATAACTTGTCCTTCATGTAAGGATTTGCTAAATAGGGCAGCAACAGGACCAGAGAGAGGGACAGCCAATTCCTTGAGGATGTGGGATGTAAACCATCTGGTCCAGCTAATTTGTTAGGATCCAGATTTTGAAGCAATTTTGGATAGTATTAGCATCTACTGAAAATAGCCACTCAGGTTATGATCATTATGTTTTATTCTAGTTTCAGATTTATTATTAAAGACTGATGAAAATTGCTTATTGTACATAGAAGCCATAAGTGTTTTATCTGATACTAGTTCTCCTGTGGTATCTTTAAGTGGCCTATAATGGAGTACCACCCTTTTGTTGTTTATATATTTATAAAAGATTTATAATTATCCCCACATTCTTAGCCAAGCGTACTTCAAAATCCCTTTTGCCTTTCTGATACTATATATTTTGTCACTTTTAACTGGAATTTAAAGGCTTCCCAGTTCTGCTTCATTCCACATGATTTAGCTTTCTTATAGGCTCTGTTTTTATATTTGATATGTTTTTAACAGCTTCATTCATCCAAGGCCTATTTAAGTTAGGGAAAATGATGGAATCACTTCTGAAGGAAAGACTTGTCAAGTATCTAGAGGTCAGAGGGCACAGGACCCAAGGCAGCATGGATTCACAGCAGGAATGTCATGCCAGACAAATCTGATAGATTTCTTTGACTGGGTGACCAAAGTAGTAGATCAGGAGGGCTGTGGACATGGCCTACCTAGACTTTAGCAAGGCATTGACACAGTCCCACACAAAGATTAATGTACAAGTTAGCTAGCCTGGGAGTGGGTCCCAAGATGACAGCCTGGGTGAAGAATTGGCTGGAGAATAGGACACAGAGAGTAATAGTAAATGGAGTCCACTCTGAAGAAAGGGGGTTTCTAGTGGGGTACCACAGGGTTCAGTATTAGACCGGTCCTCTTCAATGTCTTTATAAGCGTTACATTGCAGAGGACTGGAAGGAAAGTATGTCTCTTTGCAGATGACACAAAGATCTGCAACAGAGTTGATGCACAAGGTGGGGTGGAAAGGATGAGAAGGGACTTGGCAAGGTTTGAGGAATGGTCAAATGTATGGCAGCTTAGATTCAATGCTAAGAAGTGCAAGGTAATGCACCTGGGAAACAAAAACCAGGGAAGAGTACACAATGGGGGTGAGGTACTAACAACAACAAAATGGAAAGGGACCTGGGGTAGTCATATCAGATGACCTAAAGGTGGGCAAGCAATGTGAGAGGGCAGCAAGGAGGGCTGGGGGATACTGGGATGCATAGGGAGGCATCACCAGTAGAAAACAGGAAGTTATTATCCCTCTGTACAGACAGCTGGTGAGACCCCATCTGAGTACTGTGTGCAGTTCTGGAGACCCAGTCTTCGCAAAGACATAGACAGGATGGAAGCTGTCCAGAGGAGGGCAACTAAAATGGTGCAGGGTCTGCACGGAAGACATATGAAGAGAGACTAAAGGAGCTTAATATGTATAGCCTCGAGGAAAGGAGGAGGGAGGACATGATAGAAACTTTCAAGTACCTCAGAAATCAACAAAGTCAAGAGGGTAGCATCTTTCAAAAAAAGGTGTGCAAGAATAAGGGGCACAATTTGAAGATAGAGGGACAGCTCAGAGGTAATTTAAGGAAGTATTTTTTCACAGAGAGGGTTGTGGATTCATGGAACGGCCTTCCGGAGAGTCGTGGAGTCAAAAACAGTGGTGGAATTCAAGTATGCATGGGACAGTCATAAAGCAATTCTAGGGGTGGGGGTAGGAAGAAGTAGGCTGCTGGTTAACTAGGATCTACAGCTTATCGTAGGTAGGAAATGGGCAGACTGGGTGGGCCAAGCAGTCCTTATCTGCCATCAAATTCTATGTTTCTATGTTTCTATGTAAGTTGGTTTTGTCAGTTTTTAATAATTGGGATATGTTTACTAGAGGCTAAATTTAACTGACTAATAAGGATTTGCCAGATTTCAATGAGTGATTTATCAAGGAATGAATGATGCCGGTCCCAGGATTGTAAATCATGTGCCATACCCAGAAAGTTTGCTTTCCTAAAGTTGTACACTGATGTGTTCCCACTATCCTGTCCCAACTTTTCACTGATTATAAAATGCACCATTGAATGGTCACTGGAGCCTAGGGGTTGGATTACTTTGCACTAGAAATTAAATTTCCATATTATGCAAGACAAGATCCAAGATATTGTTGCCCTAGTACTAGTGTTAACTATTTGTTCCATATTTGATAACAGAAATAGTTGCAGATATTTATTTTCTAGCGAAGATGAAGTATGTATAGTATTCAATTTATGCCAGGGAGATTAAAGTCACCTACTAACAGGGTATTTTTGTGGAGGATATCTTTCCACAAAATCCAAAAGATATAAATCATCATCATGTGTAGTTGCTGGGGCCTATAGACTACTCCCATATTGATACAGGGTGCTGAGATAGGAAAATTTTGACCCATAATGCCTCAATATTTGGCTGCTGAATAAGCTTGATACTCTCTGCTTTGATCGTACTTGATAGGTACAATGAACCCCCCTTACTTATGCATCTGTCTTTATGAACAGAGTAAAGCCTGGGATGCTTTTGTCCAAGGGGTCATCATCGCACCACCAAGTCTCTGTGACTGCACAAATATGAATGTTTAGTTGTTTCAAAAGTAAAGTAAATTCATCAAACTTGTTCACAAGACTTGTTGCATTAATAAGTAAGCAAGTCCATTCTGAGGGGACCAAAGATATATTATTATTACTGATGGTTTTCTGGTGCAGAATGTTTTCACTGGTAAAGTTAACAATTTTGCATTTTGCAAACATCGCCTCTGTGCCAAACTCCACACCAGCAAAGGTGCCAACTTCTCATTTCACAGAATTATCAGTTTTCAGTGAATTTGGATTAACTTTCAAAAGGAGGTAAATTTGCGAATTAATCCTTGGAGCAAAGTTTCCCAACAGCACATCAATACTGCAGGCCAATGCAACTAGAAGATATGGTCTAGAGTACGCATGTGGTGCAGTTTCTGGAAAATATGGACATTAAAAGTGGAAGTGGGACATAGTGATGATGGCTGTGGGCAGGGAAGTTCAGGCTTTGACTGCTCTAGTTGCAAAGGTGCATTGGCCAAGAGTAGTTCTTCTGAAGTGCAGGAGGTGTTTTGCTATCCCATTGATTAATTGTTCATGAGCAGGCAGAAGGGCTGTAGACACCCGGTGGCATTTGACCAGAAGTGCTCTCTTGCATAAAAGGGCATTGTTGAGGTTAACTCAGAGGTGGAAATGAAGCCAGTTGGTAGAGAGGTATAGGTCAGAGCAGTGGAGTCTGGTTTCATTTTGAGTAAAATCTGCAGCTTGGTCAAATGCTACTTGAGACTCTTTCAAATACAATGTTACAGGCTTTAGTGTAGATGATTACATTATAGTCAATCACCAAGATGAAAAAGTTGTATAGTAAGAGATATTTTTACTTCAGGGGTAGGTTTTGCTTGTTTCTACATAACATTTCAAGGTTTTGGTGGGTATGTTTGGCCAGGAGTTGACATGAGATGTAAAGATAGAGTCCCAATGAATTGTCGGTCCCTAGAGGTGTTGTGATGTGAAGCTCAGGGCTACCCTTTTAGAGCATTGGTGCTCCTGAACAGAAGAAATTTTGTGTTCTTGCTGTTAATGACCAGACTGTTAGATGTAGACCAGTCACAGTCCTTGCCTAAATCATACTGTAGGTTGCATTGCAGTGTCTCCTGGTTACGGTGTGAGGTGATGAGGACTGTGTCATCAGCATGCATTAATGCTTTGGAGTGGACACAAACTTCTGGGACCTTGTTGATGAACAGGCTGAATAGCAGGGTGTGAGGATTAAGCCTTGTGGAACTCCAGAGTTTGCAAGCTGGAGAACACCTCTCAACAACTAGCCTTTTGTGATCTCTGGGCTAAGTGGTCAGAAAACCACACTGTGGCCTCATACAAGAGGCCCAACTCCCAGGCTTTAAGATCAGTAGGTCATGTCTTACTAAGTCAAAGGCCTTGGAATGATCGAGAGGGCTGTGCTGATGTATTCACCTTTGTCTAAGGCCTTGTGGAGTTCTTCAGATAGCTCAATTGTTGTGCTATACAACTTTCTGAAGCAATTTTGTCCAGCAGTGTGGAGTAGTGATCCATGATACAGGAAGTGTGTCAAAGTTATTGGCCGGTCCTTGCTGGAATAGTGGGGTTTCATTGGAAGATGGATCTTTCCAGATCCCTAAAGGAGGCAGAAGCGCCCCTTTAAAAAAACTCCCTTGACCCTGACTGCAGCTAACTACAGACTGATCTCGAACTTATCCTTTGTAGGAAACTTACTGAGAAGGTGGTCACTCTGCAGCTGGAAGACCATTTAACTAACCACAATATCTATACCCTTTCCAGTCTGGCTTCAGAAAAGGCATAGCACCAAAACAGCCCTCATACGGGTACTTAATGACCTTCTGATAGCGAGAGATCAGAGAAGCCATTCCATCTTGGTTCTCCTTGAACTCTTAGCAGCATTTGACACCATGGATCATTGGGTGCTGCTCAAGCGCCTGTGGTTGTTCTGTGGATTGAGAGGGGCAGTCCTCAGTTGGTTTCAGTCTTTCCTAAAAGGTAGATCCTAGAGAGTGGTATCAGGGATTTATTCCTTGGCCTCATGGGCTACCCTCTGGGGTTTCACAGGGCTCAGTGCTGTCCCCATGTTATTTGCGGTGTACATGCTCCCATTAGGGACATTATAAGATGGTATGGGTTGAATTTTATTGCTGTGCTGATGATTCTCAACTGTACATTCTTTTGTGCCTGAACAGGAATTAGATTCTGCTGCAGTGTTTAACAACTGCCTACTGGAGATTCAGAACTGGATGAGTGCCGGCTGGCTTCAGTTGAACTCAGGAAAAACAGAGGTATTGGTGGTGGACCCTGGTTATAGGACAACAGGGGCATGGGCGGGAAGACCCTCAGGATTAAATCTTGGGGATCCCGCTTATTCCCTCGGCCAGGTGGAAACCAGAGTGTGGTATTTGACAAAAGCCCTGACCCTGAGGGCGCAGGTTCAGCTGTAGTCAAATCTTCCTATTACCATCTAAGGAACATAGCCCGGTGAAGCACCTGGTCCCACCTGAAGATCTTTCTACCTTGGTCCACACCTTTGTCACCAGTCATTTGATTACTGCAATGCTCTCTACCTAGGGCTCCGTGGATAGACATCTGCCACTTGTAGCTAGTGCAGAGCAGCGACTGCCAGGTTGTTGACTGGAACTTCTAGATCCAGCAATATAACACCTGTGCTGCATGAACTGCACTGACTGCCAACACAGTGAAGGATTACTTTCAAGATCCGTTGCTGACCTATAAAGCCCTACATGACCAGGGACCCCACTACCTGAAAGAACTCTTATGTCCTTATTGCCCTATCTGTTCACTCTGATCCTCTTGTGAGGGATTGCTAGAGATTCCCAGGGTATCCCTTAAAACATCAAGAGGAAGATCATTTGCCTTTATGGCACCTACCCTGTGGAATTCTCTACCTCACCAGATACGTGACAGCCAGACTGTAGAGGGTTTTAAAAGCTGTTGAAGACCCACTTATTTAACCAGGCTTTCTCAGTAATCTATTAATGTGTGCACTGTTATGTTTTATCCGTTTTAAACTGTAATACTGTGCATTTTTATTTTGTACTGTAAGACGCCCTGAGCATGGGAAGGGCACCTCATACAAGTAAAATATTGATTGACTTGACTGATTGACACCAGCTGGTTGCTGATAATTTTCCTAAGGTCTTAGAGAGGAGGTGACCATAGGGATGGTCCTACTGTATAGAGACCACTGTGCCATCAATGGATTAAAAGACTGGAACTACAGTATATATAGACTTAACAAATCCACAGAAGGGGTATCAAGAAGATCCTGTCCTCTGGCCCTTCTTGTCAGCCAGCACTGAGTTCCAGAGAGGCAAAAGATATGAGTACTCATAGTAACCCCAAAGGAAGTCAGCTCAGGGTATGCATTGCAGTGTGAGGGAGTGGGGAGGCAGGTAGTGGGACTGAAGAAGTTTGTGAAGGTGGTTGTGTTGACAGAGTAGCTACCCAATCTGCTCAGGAGGGTTCAACTGTAAGTTGTTCATGGAAGTCTGCTCTTGCTTTGATGTGGTCTTGGACTGTCTCCAGGGGTGAGGCAGGTCTGAGGGTATTGAAGCAGTTCCGTGGTGGCAAGCTGGTGTAGTGCTTCCAGATGAGACTGAGGAGGTAAAGCCCAGCTGGCAGCTGTGAGATTATGATCTGGAATTATAATTCACTAGCCTTACTTCATTTTTCTGGCATTTCTTCCTCAGCTCTCTGTTGTTGGATCCAATGTTCATTGTCATGTGGATGTCCAGCTCTGCTCACTGCATTTATCTGAACTGGGCCAAATGTGTTCATTCATTGTGGAGAGCTTATGGCCTTGGCCTCTCTGACTAGCCTGTGACAATAAGTGGTCTGGCCAGGTCTCTTGGATGAAATCATCGGCAGCCTCAAGTGATTTGAAATTATTAAGGAATCCATTCAAATGAATTCACAGGATACCTTTGAGTAGCCTTTATGGCCAGTTGCTGAAACTTCCATTTGGGTCTGGCTAAAGGCCCATCATTTCTGTGACAATTCACTGAAATCTCATGGAAGACTTTAAGATGATGGCCTTCCCAGGAGAGTGGGCCCGCTCTTATACCAGCTTTAGTATGCATTTCTTAACTGGGTACCCTGAGTGGCTTCACCAGAATCTGAGGTGGTCTGTCTCCTGGTTTGGGTGTGGGGTGAGAGGTGGTGAGAACTCAATTTCTAAAAGTAGGCATTTCAGAGCATTAGGAGAGCCAAATTGCTTTTTGCAAAAGGACACTATATCAAGCTCCTCTACCCCTTCTGAAAACTGACAATGCACAAATTATTGTTACACATCTAGTTTTAATGTCATCTACTTTAGTCAGCAACCATTTGATCACCATGTCCTGCTCATAAAGGCAGTCATGGAGGTCATGAGTAACTCATGCACTTCCACTGTTTAGAGGCACTGCTCTGCCATTTTGATTGTGGCCCCAGCGCTGCCAGGTCCCTGTTAGTCTGCACTGTGGATACCTTGAACTTTGCAGTGTTCTTTAAGGTCTGGGCCAACATGACCGAACTATATGCCATATCCAAGGTTGCTGTAGCAGGAGTCACCATGGTTATGAATGCTGTGGGCTGCAGAGGATCCTCATGCAAGTGGACCTGAAAGGATTCAGCTGGTACACCACAGCCTAAACAGGAGTTGTGGAAAGTGAAAGTACCATCATCTGGTGCCTTTAATTCAGGCAAAACAGCACATATTTCTTCAAGAAAGGTATGCTAGGTTTAGTAAATACAGCTGCAATCTTGAGCATGTTTTTGTGGCATTACCTCATGGTATTAAGATAGATGCAGAAGGATAAAATAGGAGGATTTTAGCATTGAAAGTTTTATGCTGCTATCTTATTAGTATTTATTTCTTTATTCATTTGTTTACGGATAAGTGCACTGATCCCATGGACCATTTTCAGTCACGATTCTACAGTTAAAGAGGTATAACATTATCTTATTGTAGCTTTAAAAATATAATGTATGGCTATCCCCAGATATTTACAAGTTTTATCAGCTATTTCTGATCATCAGTTGCTCCACATGGTCACTTAGTAGTGTCTTATAAATGCTAGTTCAACTTAGCTCCAAGAAAAGTGATGCTAAGAAGGGTGTTCAAAACTGCAGAAAAACATTGAGTACAGCCTGGAGATGGACGCATTATTATTTTATTTATTAATAAGGTTTCACCAAAAGGCTTACTGAGCTATGACAGCCCATTCCATGTGCATCCTGGGGAGCTGGTTACATGTACTTGTTTCATTGACAGGGGAATACGCTGTATATTGGTCACAACACTAGGAAAAATCCACTACTGTTACTGTTATTTTCTGCTGTGGTCAACCAAAAGCCTACTGTAAGTGCAGTCCCCTCACTCTTGAGCAATGCTTGTGACCACGAGCAGTGTGGAGTATGCTCAACATTTGGCTATGTCAACCTGTCATACCACAACATCCTACAATGCAACATGCATGATGAAAGTGGACATACTTATCATTCATATAATTGTGCAGCTCATAATGGGATGGCACAGTTAGACCAGAAAAGCATTTTGACTCAGGCTCAAAGAACTGTGAGTTCAAAACCATTTACACTAGGGTGACCATCCTCAGCCATTCAGTTTCCTGAGCAGGTTAGGCCAAGCACTTTCAGGCCACAGGAAGGTCAGCACCTGCTACCTCAACTAGTGTGAACTCTACCAGCCTCATGTATTATACGTCCCTGTTGTATCATCAGTAGATGACCAGTCTACTATCCCCCATATATATTTATTTAGTTTTGTTGACCAAGAAAGGAGGACTAGACAATTCAGCCAATTTCAGTCTCACCCCAGGGGTGGGATACAGATGGATGCCAACTGGCATTTAGCCAGATTAAGCTGTTTGTGGTATTTTTAGTGAACTAAGATGAAGGTGCTTCCAACTAGGGTGAATAAGCACCTCTGCTCCATTACTAAAATGTATTCCCCATCCCTGGTCTGTTGAAAAGGCAGTATTCTGGTTCACAGAAAACAAAGTGCTAAGATCCAGCAACCAAAACCAAGGATGTGAAAAAGAACTCAGTCAGACTTTTGAACACAAATGATTTTAAGCCTATAAAGGAACTGGGGTAATTCTGAGGAAGTAGAGGTCCGGGATGACTTTAATGCCTCCTGTACTGCGTCTTCACAGAAAACTTTGTCATCAAAAGATGAGGAAGGGGTCCTGTACAGCTATTTTGAAAAATTAAAGGGCATATCAGACTCTTGGAGTAGCCCTCCTCTTGTAAAAATTTTGTAATATGCATGCCCTTAGATTTGGACTGTTATTTTCTTCCTTCTCTTAATACTTATAGCCTAGTTGTCGTTAGCCTGATACTCTTTCAAATAGTATTAAGAATGTTAAGAGGCATCTTACTACATTCTCCTTTTGCAGGCTTTACCATATTCAGTGGCATTTTTTCCCCATGACACTAGGCTACTTACTATCTCTGATGTTCAACACTCACAGAATTTAGAGGGTAGCTCTTTCCAGTCAACTGGGAGGAATCATGTTTGGGAGTTGGGATCTGTTTCAGAAATTTCACAGAATCACTCACAAAACTAGCAGATGTTGGACTGGGTCACATGTTAATTTTGGATGTGACCCTTTCTGGGCAATTATTTTCAGTTTATATTTGTAAATCCAAGCCCACAAAACTAAATGTATAGAATGTTTGAAGGTCCTACAACATTTTTTTAATGTACCTCCAGGAAACTAATTATCAATGAAGATTTGAATTGCCCTTTGACACAGGGGTAATAAGGATAAGAAATCATACTGTAATTCAAATGTCCTTTCTAATATGCTTTTCTCTGCAGGTCTGGCATACATCTATAGAGGACTCAATCAATCCAGAGGATATACTTTCTTTAAAGGTCCTATTGCATAATGCACAGACTTCATATTGGTATCTAAAACCCTCCTTGTGAGAAGGGCAGTAAATATACATTTTAGATCTCAGACCATGCCCTAGAAGATTGTTTGGTAAAGTCAAGACAGGGTTGTGGACAGTGCAGGTCTGTGGAAAATAAATAAACTCTTTCAACATGTTAAAGTGTGGGAGGCTATTTGAGAATTTTATGAGGAACACAGCACTGTGAAGTGCATATATGACTCATACGATGCCTGGTGGAAGGACATGAAATAGGACCTCCAGGTTTTTCAAAATCTGGGTCAAGATGTAGCCAGAGAAGGATACCATAGACACCTTGATCAATGTTCTCAGTTACATAAATTACTAATATATGCCCATGAAACAAGTTGAATTTCTCTGCACAGATCAGTCAGATTAAGGAAGGAATTAATAAATTTCAGTACAACAGAGTGGTGTCTTTGTTAGTGGAAAGAGAGTATGGTACACAGGAAAGCAACTTTTAATTCCTGAATTGATAGTTGTGCACCCAGGGTGAAGAGTTATGACCCAACTTTATGATTCCACTGATAATATAGTTCATGGCAAAAATACATTTTAAAAGAGTGCATAGTTATCGTCAGAGACTCTGAAAGAAAAGTTTGCTATCATCCTTGAAATTGAGCAGTTCTGGGGAATAGTACTTGCCTGCAAGTAGAGCAGGTAGCTAAGGAGACTTATTCAGCCTATTACTGCTGAAGACATGTTGGGGCTATTAAAGTCTAAATTCAAGCACTGCTCCTGGTCAAGATGATCTAACTGTAGAAACAGTTATACTCTTGCAGTATCTTCTAAGTTCTGATCTACCCAGTTTGTTTACTTCTGCAGATTTCCTCAGGCTGGTGGGAATCCACATTGACATTTCTTTATAAAGGGGCAGGTGTGACATACAGAATTGGAGGCAAGTTAGCCTGATGAATGTTGATTTCAAGATCTTGATTAAGATATTGGAGAAAAGATTAATTATAGTTCTTGAGTATAAAATTGTTCTTGCACAGACGTGTGTTGTGCCAAGCCAGATGATTCAACAGCCTTTGATTTTGTTATGAAAGAACTTCTCCCATAGCAAAGAAGCAGACTTATCTGACACTGTGATTTCTTTGGATCAGGAGAAAGTCTTTGACAGATTGTCACACAAATTCTTATTTCATGTCCCGGCAAATATGGATTCTCTTATACTTTCTTCACTTGGATATGGAGATGCTATGAGGGGCTCAAGTATACCCCAGTACTAATGGTTGGGTAGGAGACATTATCCCAATCTTGGGACTGGTCCACCAGGGGTGTTGTTTGATCCTTTTGTTGTGTATCTTGGGCATAGATATGCTGATTCAGAAATGGTTCAGAACCAGGGCCTATGAGGTATTGCATGGTAGGAGGAATTTATGTCAACCAAGATTGTTCCTGTGTGGATGACCTCTGTATCATGGAGAAAGATAATTTAGATGTAAGTGCATCTCGTTCAGTGATCATTACCTTCACATTGGCTTTGAGTTCTCGAATAAATGTCTACATATGTGGGCCATTGGTTAGGCTCGAGCACTCAGGCAGTACCCTTGGATTTGGGAGGGAATGAAATATCAGCAGAACCAGTTAAGATTTTGGGGTCACAGTCTAGCAGTGAAACTAATGGGAAACTGAACTGGATATGAAACTCAGCTTATGCAGATTGATTATAGAAGCATGGGAACTGTAGCAACTGCATTGTGAAACCTTGTTTTCCTAAATTTCATATACCACCCGACAGTGACAGTTCGACAGTGAGCTCCCTACAGTGACTATAGCACCATGCCACTGTAGGTGACCCACTGGAACCAGGTACAGTCTGTCAGGGTCCTGCACCACTCTACTCTGACTCAGAGTTGACAATCCTAAGTTAGGGTTTGTGGTCACCAGCCCCCATGGGGGGTTCGGCGAAGTCCCCAAAGAAAACACTTTGTGGCATGGGAAACCAGCAGCCAACTGCAAAATGCAGTCGACCTGCCAGTTTCACTGTCGGGACGTTCAACAAAATGTTGTCAAACACCCATAGTGGATCCCTAAATTTCAAGTACCTCAGTTATGTCCCCCATGTCACTGGAGTCCACCATATATAGCCTTTTTTCCTCCATGATTTGGAGAATCAGGTTAAATACATCAAGTGTACTGTATTATAACTACTTATTAATGAGGGAGGTTTGTGTATGGTGAACCTGTAGGTTTTTTCTACAGTATCATTTTTGCTTCAAATAAGGCTCACATGGCTCATAGGGTCCTTGTTTTTTTTTCAGGTTTGGTCCTTTTTCACCTAAAGGAGCAAAGAAAGTTATATGGCCACTGCAGGTTTTCATTTCACCATTTTCTGACTACATTGGAAATTCAAGTCACAAGATTAAGCAACAGAAGTTGTCAATTAATGCCACTGGATCTCAGCCAAGGAAAATTTTGTACAATAGAATTATTGGCAACTCTTTCTCAGCTACCCCCATTTTGGTATTGTACATTGGGAGGATACCCAATGTACTTTGGATATAGTGATGGACAGCGGAGCCCCCACAGATGTGGGATGTATTATGGGTAAGTGTTCATGGGAAACTAGAGGTATGGAATAACAGGAAACATAGGAGAAAAGAGAACACTTTTGTCCTGGGTTGAGGTATGTTGCTGCCCTAGGAGCCCAAGAATTTTATTTCGGAAATGCTCTTACATTAACCAGTTCTGGTCTCAAGTTACCATGGTCTGGGATGAGCCTTTTTGTTTACCTCTTTGAAATATGTGGTACTAGTGCTGGAGGTTTTGAGGCAGGCTTGGGAAACTTATGTCAGAAAATGGGCTTAAGAATTCTAGAAATATTACTGGTTAGAAGGGTTACATTAACTTACAGTGAGAGTCCTGTAAGTAAAAGTACCAGCCATGTCAACTCAAGTGAAGTATCATGGTGCCTACCCTGCTGTATTATTAGCTAAAGCACTTCCTTTAAATTTAAAATCACCACCATTTTTTCTCTTGCTTAGCGAAAGACAGTGGCTGCCCCAAATGCTCGTTCAATGCCAGACGACACACACACCAACCTCCAGTGGGTTTACTGGCACTACATTAAGGAATTAATCAAAACTGAAAAAGGTAGCCACACATTTAAAATAAACCTTCTCATAGCCATGGGTCGGCAGCGTGTTCCTCAAAACCGCTGCCTGCGCCTAAACAAACTCTCACACATCCTCCTCCATGAACCCTGATCACCTGCCCACTCTAACCAGTGAC
This sequence comes from Neoceratodus forsteri, assembly GCA_016271365.2. Taxonomy (NCBI): domain Eukaryota; kingdom Metazoa; phylum Chordata; order Ceratodontiformes; family Ceratodontidae; genus Neoceratodus; species Neoceratodus forsteri. The sequence continues at coordinate 1,235,926,024 of CM057453.1, read as the reverse complement.
CGTAGCCAAGCCCGGGACCAGTGTGAGAAATGTACCACTCTTCATTTCCTCATTGCCCAAAAACAACACACAGTAGCATCATCTGTCCTGAGTAAACAAAATCAAATAATTTAAATGGGCTGCTTACATTTTTTTAAAGCTACTCTGTCCCTGTGGCTTGTCACAAATGTCCCTCAACTCCGACAACATCCATGCTGCCATCGCCTAACAGCTGCATTTCCATCCTGACCATCAGGAAAAACTTACATGAACAGCACAAATGCTTAAACTGTTTCTTTTTAGAGCATACAACAAGAAGGGCAGTGGAGGAATGGAAAACAAAACAACAACTTCTGTGTATTGTTCTGGAGAGGATGGTGAATAGGGGCAGAACTAGAAACAAATGACTGAGAGGCAATACCACCTGGAACAGTACAAAACTCAGGGACTACTTAACAGCATAAACACATATACCTAATTCTTAACTGCATTTTTAAATGTTTTTAAAATTTCATGAATCTAATCTAAAAAGTGCTACAGGAAGCCCATTTTCTAAGTGCAATAATACCCTCCAGGGTAGGCGTTATAAAGGCAATACCAGACCTTCCAGGGCTATAAAGCCCTCTGTCTGTGGCTTCAGGCCTCATTACACCTCTGGGTGGACCGGTATTGCCCAGTACTGCCCACCCTGTCAGGTATTATTACTTGCATAAATGTACTGTGTCTCTATGGTTCTCCATAGTAAAATGTTTTATCAGGCAACCTAGGTGCCAAATGATCCTTCAGTAGGATGTTACCTCCATGGTCAGACTGGAATGCATAAATCTGGGTTCTATGCAAGGGGCATGCAACAGGGAATAGAGTTCCTTACCGAGGAGGATTTAGGAAAATTTCTGGAGGAATATGACATGGGTTGCATCTGTGTGAGTAGAGGGAAAGTGAGCAACTTGGATCTTCCAGTCTGCTTAGGCATCCCTGATTTCCTTACTCTTACTGTGAAAGTATATATCATCAATGTTTTATATTCTCTTTTTGAAAATGAAGATCTAGATTCACTTTCTTCATTTGATGGATAAGCTCTATGCATAAGTAATTTTGGTATCTTTGGGTTATTTCCCACATTTCAATTTTGGTTCTTTCTTTTCTTTTTGTTGTAATGTAAATAGTTTGTTGATTATAAATCAGATTATCTGTTGATTACTGTAAATTTGTTTTATTTGTGTTATGTTTTTCTGTTGTGAATATAATAATAAAAATCCCTACTGTTATGGCAACTGCAGTGGGATCTTTAACTTCCAGCTGAATAGCCACTGGAGGTGGACAGAACAGACCTCTGTTTGATGATGTCTTATCTAAAGAATGGTACCTCAGTGGTACAGTGCTCCCTACCCCTTGTACTGCAGAATAGAGTCAGTACTGGGTATATGACCACGTTTCTGGTGTGGGACTAGAACCTACAACTTTCTATTCTTCTGGCCTCAAAGTCAAACACATAATCTGCTGAGCTATTGATACTTTAAATTACTCATTTAATTATTTCAAATCAAAATAATAATAAAGCCAACTAAAGTGAGTTAAAATAGCATCTTACAAAACAGGAAACATGGGAAATCAAAAATGGAATAAAAAGATATACAAAGGTTTCAATGTAATAAGCACTGCTACATTAAAATACACTGGTAGATTAGTATGCAAAACGTGTCTCAATGCCTCTTTAATGACCAGTGCTATTATCTCCTTTCACTTACATTGTTTATAGCACATTTCTGTCTAACTAATATCTTGTTTTGTCTTGGGAAATGTTAGAGTTCAGTCACTCCATAGACATCCCAATCAAACACAAACTCTGGTCAGAGCCAGCACGGCTGCTGTGCAAAACTAAATTTTAGTTGTTTTTTTTTTCTTTTGTTACAGAAGTCCTTCATAAAATGTAATGCTTAATTGATATAGTCTACTTTGGCTGGTTTTGTTGTTGAAGTGTTATGTGTTACATTTTGGGTTACAACCACAGAGTTATTTTGTCCCTCATGTATAGGTTTAGTACAACACCACCTGTTTATTGATGTTTTGCAGTGCTTGACCTCCAGTACTAAATTGTGCATGCATTGAAGTGTGACTACTGTTATATTGTATATGGGGATATCCACAGCTTTACACAGCAGCAACACAAACCTACTCCCTCAGATACATTTGCAAATCTGCCTCCTTCAATTCCCCATATATAATATTACAATAGTCATACATTGATGTATGCACAGTTTACCATCAGCGGTCAAGCCCTGCAAAACATTGATAACTAGGTGGCTTGAACCTAAACCTATACATACTGGAACAATACTATAGCTCTAGGGTTGGACCCCAAAATGAATCACATCACATCACACTGTCCAGAGATGGTCCTGATACCCCACCAGCTCCTCTGTTCTCAGTCACTGCTTCTGAGACATCTCATCATCTGCCTGTAACAGTTCTATAGGCAGGGTGTCACAAAAGTCTATGCCCAGGTTTCCAGGGGTTACCCTGCTTTGTGCATACATTGGCAATTTGACTTCCTTGCCATTCCTCACATGGTCCTTATACTGTAATAATATTCCTAGGGGATGTGGCTCTTTGACGTTCTAAGTGCTCTGGTTGCAGTTGATAAACCAAACACAACACTCCAGTGTTTCAGGTATGAAGCATTAGTACATTAAGATTCTAGAAGGATGACCTCTGGGTCAGGATCCCCTATTTCTTCTCAGATGAGGAGGAAGAAATGATCAATGATAGGGTGATGACCCAGTTGAGTGTGAAATTCAACCAGAAGACAAATGCATGGAAAAATATGCAAATGCATCACCAACACAGGCTTCTAGAATACCTCAAAACAGCAAAGATAAATGTTATAGAGACTGCCATTTCTCTAATGGCATGCTAGGCTACACAGGGTGCAAACATGATCAAAATGTCCTAAGTCTGTATATTTTGTATTTTGCTATGCTTGTGTAAATACCATATCAAAGTGGTCTCTGTTCAAAACTGCAGGGGAAGCAAGGAGTTACTATAGAGGAATCTGCTGAGTCCATTGAGCAGACAGTTCAGTGGAATATGGAGCATGGATAAAATTACTCCTGAAAGGATAAGCTGGGTACCCTGCTGAAGATAACTGTGAGGGCTGATCTGGGGGCTGAGCTTAGACACAAACACCTCTCCTGAGGTCAGTTCTCCTACCTGTTACTAAGTCCAGTTCCAGTTATAGACTAGTGTTCAGCAATGCGGCTTAGAAATCTGTACTTCTATGTATGGGTTAATGTGTAACCAAACACAGAAGTAATCTAGAATAGAATAGGAATTTCTTCTATGTTTGGCTGCATATAAACACAGGCAAAAGCAATCAGCTGTTCTGCATAGGTGGCACTTTCATTGGTGCACGATAAAGGGTTTTGTCTGCAGGACAACTGGATCAATCATAACAGGCTGAGTGATAACATCTGCAGTTTTAAAAATAAAAAAAAATGGCATACTGATTCATGGTTTCACTGCCTAACAAAAGTGGCATCTGCATGTTAGATTGTTCAGCACAGTTACACATATCACTGTGAGATAAACACAAGTGAAATCAGCCAAGAAGATTAGTTGAGATTTCTAGGAGATGAATCTCCTCTTCTTCTTGTACAGCCACGTGGTCTATAAATGTAAAAGTACTCTGTTTCATGAATACAACATACAAAATTAAAAATAAAATAGGCACTGCTGCTTTTTTTTTTACAAAACTTATTCACACTGGCACACCTCTAAAAGAGTCATCAATTGTCACTGTGGAGCTTTGTTTAAAACAAAAAATCACCATGTCACACTGATTCTACTGATGTTTTTCTCTTTGATTATGTCAATGTGTGTGTGTTCTAAAACATAGTACTTTTACATATATAGGGCCAGCTATTCAAAGCTTTGCACCTGGCACAAACCCGTGGAGAGCTGGAATAGCACTGGTTGTGCCAGGCTGCAATATTCAGAAGCCCTAATAGTGGCGGCACTGTGATAGCACCAACACTAAAAAGTAAATGTAGGCAGGGGCAGAATTCATGGGAGTGGCCAGAAATGCCGGCTGCATGGATATTCTATGCATAGCGCGCCGCTACAGGCATTAGCGCAACCTGTAGCGAAAATGCTAACACACGTAAGAAAAAAGCTGGCGTGAATGCGGGGCAGCGCCTCTAGCATGATCCCACCCTGTGGCGCAGTATTGCAATAGTTTCTCTGGTAGTCTAGTGGTCCCCCACACCACCGAGCATGATCCCTGACCCCATAGCTGCAGTATTGCAATAGTTTCCTGGTAGTCTAGTGGTCCCCACCCCAGCCCAATCCCTGACCCCGCAGGCCACAGTATTGCAAAAGTGTCCCTGGTAGTCTAGTGGTCCCCCAACCCCACAGCACAATTCCCAACCCCATAGTGGTGTAAATATAACAATGTCCTGGTAGTCTAGTGGTTCCCCATCCACCAGCATGATCCCTGACCGCAGTAGCATTGTACAAATAACAATTTCCTGGTAGTCTAATGGTTTCCCACCTCCAGCATGATTCCGACCCGTAGCTGCAGTAATGCAAAAGTGTCCCTGGTAGTCTAGTGGTCCACATCCCATCACGATTCCCAACCCTCATAGCAGTGTAAATATAACAATGTCCCTGGTAGTCAAGTGGACCTCCACCCCCCAAGCACAATTCCCAACCCCCCTAGTGGTGTAATTATAACAATTTTCCTGGTAGTCTAGTGGTTCCCCTACCCCTCATCATGATCCCGACCCCCATAGCGGTGTACAAATAACAATCTCCCTGGTAATCTAGTGGTTCCCACCCCAGCACGATCCCCGACCCCCATAGTGGTGTACAAATAACAATTTCCCTGGTAGTCTAGTGGTTCCCCAGCCCCAGCACAATCCCTGACCCCCATAGTGGTGTAAAATAACAATTTCCCTGGCAGTCTAGTGGTTCCCCACCCCCAGCATGTTCCCTGACCCCTAAGCACAGTCTTTCCTGGTGGTCCAGTGGCTTCCACCTGGCAGTGATGATGTCCTATTCCACTAAAAACATCTTAGAAATGGAGCCGGTGACTGGCTCAGCCCTCCCTCTCACCACCACAGCTCCAATTGCGGTATATGCCTGCGCTACTGAAATGGCTCATTCGTCCAGGGCACATGTGGCCACAGATAGTGTGTGTGTGTGTGTGTGTGTGTGTCTATAGCGCACTCTCTCTCTCTCTCTCTCTCTCTATATATATATATATATATATATATATATATATATATATATATAAATACGTGTGTGTCTCTGTATCTATCAATATTTACAGATGGATACAGATCTACATATATATATATATATATATAAATAAATATATTTATGAGGCTATCATCCTCTACCAGCTGTATGAGTACTTTCGTAGACTACGCTTGGTCAGCCACTGAAGACTGAAGACTGAAGACTATCAGGAGTTATTAGTTTAAGTTTTAAGTTTAGCGTTTGCGCTTAAATAATTTGATGTTTGAAGTTATGTTTTAGGTTTAATTTTAACCACATTGTTAACCGCATTGTTAATTGTATCTTTCTGCAATCTGATACCTGACCTTTGTTATAGCCGTCAGAACTAAGGACTGATCACATTTGGATACTTGACTTTTGCTACTGTTTGCTACTGGAACTAAGGATTGTTTACTTAAATCGTGGATTAATTTTGGTTTTGCCGTTTGTTTTGTTTCGTTGGATTTTCACAATCTCGCCAGGCTAGAGGCGTCTTGGATGTTTAAAAGATCATATAAGAAGGAAGGAGCTTGGTTCTGGAAGCCGTGCTGGAAGCCGTGGATCTACCTTGCAGCAAGGGATACCCGTTTTAATTAGTGGGCTTAATCAGGATTTATTCATCCAGATACGGTCTAGAGAAACTGGACTGAAGATCTATTTGAGCACTACGGGAGTGACTGCCGCTGTTTCAGTCTTCGACCAGGGCAAGAGTTGCCTCAGTTTCTCCCTAGGGAACTTGGGGACTGAGGCCTCCCTGCCTTGAGGGTTTAGCTGTTGGGCTGACTGTCAAGGCGTCTGTAGCCACTGGTCGTCGACCGGCTGGGAGTGTCTGCTTCCATTAGTGGATGGGCTGGCGTGCTTGACTGTGATTGCTTTTCTGAATAACAGTCTCTCGTTTTTGACCGTGATGTGAGGATTAGTTGTCCGGATTGTGTTGAAGAGCTGCCTGGCCTTCCCTGGATTCGATTTGGACCCTCGATGTAACTGGGTTGTTGGAGTCACTACCTTGCCTTCCCTTGTTTGGATTTGATCTCGACTTTTGCCTGTGCTTGGACCTGTTTGAGAACTGACCTCCTTGTTCTTCCTTGCTCCTGGACATGGGGTGGTGAGATTGTGGTGTATATTTATTTTATAATTATGGATTAAATGCTTGGTTTCATTTATGAATGGTCCCCACCATGTGAGAGATGGTACTGGGAATATACAACATATTTCTGATGATCTGTTGGATTGCTGCAAGTGAGAGGTGCTGCATAAATTTAAATTATACATTTCGTTTTCTTTGTTTTAGTTATTAGCTTGGGTTTAGTATCCAGTTGCATCTGATTATATTGACACTGTGTTATTTGGACAATTGATATTACTTTATTATTATTATTATTATTATTATTATTATATTTTCTGTTATTTGGGTTATTTTTGGGCGGGTTTAATTTGGGATAGGGTGGGTTTTATTTTATGCTTTATTATATTGTCTGTTTTATTTGCTCCCCTCTGTGAAAGAGAGGAGTGTTTTATTTATAGTTTTGATATTAACAGGTTTTTGTTTATTTTGTTTTATATTTGATTTGTTTAATTAAAATGTGTTGGACAGGCGTAGAGACGGTTGGCGTTATTCCCACTAGGCTCAAGGAATGCGTCCTTTGAATGCCCACCATTAACATCCTACATCTATTTTAGGTGTCGTTGCTGGGCATCTTGAGGAAGCGAGACGAAGATGGAGAGCCGGCCTGGTTGGGGACAGAAAGGGAGGACGATTGGGGTTTTAGGGCTCAGGAGATGCCCTGGGGCAAAATGGGGTCAGGATAGAGGTTACTCTTGTCTTTTCCCTACCAAGGGCTCCAAAATAATTGGACAGGTGCCGAGGTCTTCCTGACAGCTCATCCCACCTTGGCGGTGTTATGCAATGCCAGATCAATTAAGAACAAGACAGCTATTATTGATGATCTTGTTGGATCATCTGATCTGACTTGCATCACGAGATCTGGCTGGATGAAAATCTAGGCCCTGTTCTGGCCTTGGCAACCCAGCGGGTTCGGTGATACACCGACCAAGGCTGGATCGTAGAAGTGTGGGCCATTATGTTTAAATCTGAGCTGGGCCTTGTGGATGTGCCATGGGAAACACCAGTTCCTTTGAATACATCCTGGGAGAGGGTGCAGGCTGCAGGATTCTCCTCGTCTACCGTCCACCAGGTGATGGCGGAGTATTCCTGTAGGAGATAGCAAACTTCATCGTCAACCTGGTGCTGAGGTTTCCCAGACTGATACTTCTGGGTGACTTCAATGCCTGGGTCGACGATGAACTCTCATTTAGGTCAAAATCTCCTTCAGCTGATGAACATGCTGGGCCTGAGCACAGGTTGTTACCTCCTCTACCCATATAGGGGTCATTCATTGGATCTGATCTTTCTCATGGGTATGGAGATCACTGATTTGGGGTGGAACCTGTCAGTTGGTCTGACCATTACACCATAAGGTTCAGCTTCAGGGCCCCTCTAGGGGTCTGCCCCTACGGATATGGTTCAGTACCGCCTTTAAGAGTGCTAACTCTAATGACCTAATGGCGGTGCTGGATCTATCGAGTTTGTCGGTGAATGCATGAGTCCAGATGATCTTGTATTAGCCTATAATAAGGCTGTAGGAGATGCTCTGGACAAAATTGCTCCTATTGTTAATGCCTCTCCACCCTCCTTCCAAGGAGCCCGTGGTTTGATGGCTCCTTGAAGGAGTTAAGCCAGTTGGCCAAGAGGTTGGAGAGAGAGCCTGGCAGAAATCGGGCCTTGATGCCAACAGGCTTAGATTGATGGCACATTATGACAGCTATCAATCAGAAATCACTCGTAAGAAGGCAGAATTCCGTCCAGAGAGACTTCTGCTGCACAAAATCGACTAGGCTCAGCTTTTCTGGACTGTGGACAGACTGTGCAATCCAGTCTGTCTTCAACCCAGAGGCGTTTTCTCAGCTAAGATGCAAGGAGTTTGCTCGTTTTTTGCGGATAAGGTTGCTGACATCAGGTCCGCATCGGCCCGACCTCTCCTATGGGGGATTGCAGTGGTCACTAGAAGTGGCCTGTCCTAGGTCTGTCTGGTTAGATTTTCACCGCCGGAATTTGTGGACATTGTGAAGATCATCAAAACAATGCGATCAACTAGTTGTAGTTTGGATCCGGGTCCTACACCGCTCTTAGTAGGTTGTGTAGAAGCCATCTACCCAATCTTGCAGACATTGTCTGGAAATCTTTGGAGGGTTTTTTTCCTGACCCCTTAAGGAGGCGGTAGTTTGACCTCCTTAAAAATCCTCCTTGGATCCAGATTGTCTAGCTAACTACCAGCCTATCTCTAACCTGCCATTTGTTGGTAAGGTTATTGAAAAGGCAGTTGCGTTGCAATTGGATGATCACCTTATATCTCACAATGTCTATGATACTCTCCAGTCTGGTTTCAGGAAAAGGCATAGTACAGAGACTGCCCTTGTCTGGGTATTGAGCGATCTCTTATGGCCAGAGATCGAAAGGCGGGTACCATTCTGGTCCTTCTCGATCTATCTGCTGCATTTGACACTGTAGACCATGGAGTGCTATTGGAGTGCCTACGTGGTCTTCTGTGGGCTGTCTGGTACCGCCCTCGAATGGTTTCGTTCTTACCTCACAGGCAGGTTTCAGAGAGTTGTCACTGGAATCTATTCCTCTGGTGCTCACTCCCTGTCTTGTGGGGTACCACAGGCTCCATCTTAGCTCCCATGTTGTTTGCAGTGTACATGCTGCCATTGGGAGAAATCATCAGGCGATACAGTCTGGGTTTTCACTGCTATGCAGATGATACTCAGCTGTATCTGTCCTTCTCCCCAGTCAGGGTGATGCACCTCGGTACTTAACAACTGCCTCGATGAGATCAGACTTTGGATGAGTTCAAGCTGGTTGAGACTCAATCCTGACAAGACTGAGGTATTGGTGGTGGATCCAGGTCATCCGGAGATGGGTGTGGGAGCTGGACAGTCATCAGGTTTATTACTTGGTGGTGTACCGCTCTCTACCTCTGAACAGGTGCGGAATCTGGGTGTTATCTTTGATGATGGTCTGACCCTGAAATCTCAGGTGTCAGCTGTTATCAAATCCTCTTTTACCATCTGAGGAATATCGCCCGGGTGAAACATCTTATTCCCGGGTGACCTTCCAACATTGGTCCCACGCCTTTGTCACTACTCGTCTCTGACTGCAATTCCCTCTACCTGGGGCTACCTGGGGTTGATATCCGCCGCCTACAGCTAGTGCAGAATACGGCAGCCAGGCTTTTGACTGGGACTTGAGAACCAGTCATATTACGCCCTGTCTCCGTGAACTGCACTGGCTGCCTGTATGGTGGCGGATCACCTTAAGGTTGGTTTACTAACCTTTAAAGCTCTACATGATCAGGGACCCGGTTACCTGAAAGATTTCCTGATTCCCTACTTCCCCTCCATCCTCTCCGTTCCGCCAACGAGGGATTGCTGGAGATTCCCAGGGTCCGATTGAAGTCATCAGGATCTCGTGCCTTTGCTTTTCGGCACCAACTCTGTGGAATTCTCTACCTCCCTGGTTGAGAAATGCCCAACCATCGATAATTTCAAGGTCGCCTTAAAACATAGTTGTTCAAATTAGCATACTCTTGTTAGTTTGTGGCTGACTTTTAAATGTTTGGATTTTATTAATTTTAATGCTTTGTACAGCGCCTTGATTTTGAAAGGCGCTCTATAATAAAATGAATTGAATTGAATAATGTACTGCTTGCAGTGCTGCATGGTATGTTTTTTTATACTTGTTTATTGAATAGTATAAACTTTGACCCGGTACATTATATTTCACAGACAGTTGATCCATTTAACATACATTGTTGTCCATACCTGGGTGTTATTCATTTCATAAACACACTTATATAATTAGCTCCTTTTATGAATAAGTCTGTTATGCTTTGTGATTAATTGTGTCTTTTACTCAAGTACCTATTTTACTACTATATCACAAAAGATTTAAGGACACTAACTCCTTAATACCACCTTATAGATTAAGAACTAAAAGTGAACTGGGAGAGTGAGAACTTAAACTGCAAACTGTTACTGTCAAGTTAATTAGTCTAAAAGTCATTATATTATTTGCCCGAATCCATTTCCAGAGATAGATATGATAAAAGAAGGGGAAGGGGGCAGAGAAAAAAAAGGGGGCAAGGGCATCAACCAATTCTATCCATTTCTATTCATTTTATTTTTAATATATAGGCCTCCATTCAATATTTAAATCAAATGGGTATCTTGTTAAGCTTTGCTTTGATATAGGACCCATCTATTCCATCTGTTATTAAACTTTTCATTTGATAGTTTATAGAATGGGTTATTCTTTCCATATGTTGAATTTAGGTCACTATTATTAGCCAATCCTGTAATGTTGGAGGCTTTGGTTGCAGCCAATATTTTGTAACTGTTTTCATGGCAGCCATTGTTAAAATGGCCCAGAGATAATGTGCCTCTCTGCCTCCCCACCCTCTGGATAAAGGCCTAGGATACAATGCTCTGGGCCTATGTCAGTAGACAGTTTAAATAATTCAGATAGGTCGCTACAAATTTGTGCCAGAAGCTCTGAACCTCACTGCAAAACCAAAAATGTGTGACTGATCAGCAGAAGTATTCCCACAATTCCTCCAACATATCCTCTGGGTAAGCAGGCCCACCCTGGTTAACCTCATTGGGGTATAAAAATATCTAATTCTGAGCTTCCAGGTAAACTCTTGCCAACCTGGGGAAGAAGTAGTCTTCAAATACTTCTAAAAATCTTTACCAACTTTGGGAATTTTAAAAGTTTTAACTCCGTTGCCCATTTTGCTGAATCTTTTGCGTATTGTAGCCCTGTCCACAACCAAGTTATTATACAACATAGTTATTGCTCCTTTACCATTCGTGCTTTCCCATATTGCTTCAAAACTTGCGGAAAGGGTCTCCCATCCTGCCAAGTTGTCATCTGTTTCTATTTGGTGTTTATAAAGTCCCTTATTTGATAATAATATATACAATCAGCACTACTCCAATTATTTTGGGCCTTAAAGAGTTCAAATGGCCTTATATCTTGACCTTTAAGCACTTGCCAAGGTACATATATGCCTTTTTCCATTTGGTAAGTGTACCATTTATAGTAAGTGGGTGGTTTGAATTCTGAATTATAACACCAATTTCTATACCTCCACATATTTTTGGCTGTATACCCTCTTCTAGTCCCCAGTAGCCACCCTTGCAATGTTGTTTTAAGGCATATCCTGGTATGCCAGACAGTCTACTTGTGCTGGCGGGTTAAATAGAGCCATTGAAAGGGGATATCTGTGGAGCTGTTTAATTCCATTTGTAGCCAATGAGCTGAATAGGTTGGGTGGGACCACAATAGGACCATCTTCATCTGGGCAGCAAGCCAATAATCTTGTAGGTTTGGGCATGCCCTTCCCCTGCCTGCTTCAGTAAAAATAGGATCTGCTTAGATACTCTTGGACGTCGTGTGCCCAAAGAAGCCATGATTTTCCTTTGCTATTGTTTTATATCTCTTGGTGGTATCGGACGGAATTGCTTGGAAGAAATATAATAGTCTTGGTAAAATATTTGTTTTAAATTTGTAGCCTTGAATAAAAGGAAACAGTAAGCGACCACCTTTGTAAATCCACCCATATATTCTTGAGGAGGGGATAATTATCATTATATAAGTACTTAGAGGATTTTCCTAGTTTACTCCCAGATACTTAATATTAAGGCAGTCCCATTTCATAGGAATCTAACCTTAAGTTCTCTGGGAATGTGGGCATTTAACGTCAGAATTTCTGTTTTTGACCAATTTAATTTGTATCCGGATATCCTAGAAAAGGACTCTAGTTGTTGAAAAACTTTGGAAATAGATTTCTCAGATTCGGTTAGAAATAATAATACATCATCAGCATATAACCAATTTTGTGTGGCGTACCCTCCCATTATACCTTGAATATCTGGGTTTAATCGTATAGCTTGTGCCAAGGGCTCAATGTAAACCATGAAAAGAATAGGGGATAGGGGACATCCTGGCGTGTACCCTAAAAGATTAAATGGCTGGGATATATATCCATTTGCCCACACATAGGCCGGCAGATTCTTATATATTTTAGATATAAGTTGGCTAAACAGTGTGGGAAAACCAAAGCCGTCCAGGGCACCCTGAAGAAATTCCCAGGAAACCTGATCGAATGCTTTTCAGCATCCAAGCTCATAATGCAAGCAGGAAGAACCTTGGCTTGTTTTCTGTCAATAATATTGATAGTCCTTCTGATGTTATCCACCGTCTGTCTACCTGGGATAAAACCCGCCTGGTCCATGTGTATCAGGTTGGGTAGGATCTTCTGAACCCTTCTGGCCAAAATGGCTGTCATTATCTTATAGTCTGTGTTCAAAATAGAGATGGGGCGTCACGATGCACAATTGGTACTATCCTTGGACGGCTTTGGTATAACAGACACAATTGCCTCGACCTTGATGGGGCGCCATGCCATTTTCTGTTCTTACATAATTATATGTTTCACAGAGAGCAGGGAACAACAGCTTTTTAAACTGTTTAAAGAACTCAGCAGGTAGTCCGTCTGACCAAGGACACTTTCGGTCTTTAAACTCTGGATTTCCTGGGTAATCTCCTGCTTAGTGAAGGTTTACTAACATACTTCCCTGCTCTTCAGTGAGGTTCAGGAGTCCCAGAGGGCTAAATATTCCCTAATTTCTTGTGTAGTGGTGAAGGGTTCCTTTGGAGTATAAATTTTGGTAGTATATCCTAAAGGACTCTGCTATATCTTAATTTTATATTGAAGTGTGTGTTTGATAGGGTCCTAACTTTAGCTATGGTGGCCTTACTTGGTATTGCGCAACCTACTAGTTAAAGTTTTAGGGCCCTCGCCCTCCTTCATAAAATCTTTGTTTTGCATAAATCAGTCTCTGCTCCACTTGATAGTACTAAATCTTTATATATTCTGCTTTTAGCACTCTGAGTTGTTCCCCTTTCTTTACTCAATTTTTGTTGTTGTTGTTTTCTAGTTCTGCAATCTGGTGCTGTAAGTCTTTTGTCTTTTAACCCTTTGCTTTTTGCTATAGCCAAAATCTCTATAAATTTCCCTCTGATGAGAGCTTTAATTGTATCCCAAAGAATGCCCGGGAGACCTCAGGGCTCCTATTATCCTGTATGGCTTGCTTTATGGTCTGGATTATTGTTTCTTGATTTTCTTTAATTTGAAGCAGAGACAGATTCAGACACCAGAAAGTGGAGCGTTTGGGGGCCTATTGTTAGTTGCATTAATATAGGGGCATGGTCCGAAGTAGACATGACCCTATCTCCACTGAAGCACAAACCTCCATAGATTCTTTTGGCATTAAGAAATAGTCTAGCCTGGAATATATTTGGTGAGAATGGGAGAAATATGTATATTGTTTAGTATTTTTATGATGTGCTACCCAGGCATCTATTAAGCCAAGTTCAACAAGCAACTTATTAACCTTCCTAGCCAATCCTCTCTCCCTTTTGAAAACTGCCCAAAGAGTCCAGGGTGGGATTTAGCTTAAATTCAAATCTCCTCCTAAGACCAGATAGCCCTCAGCCCAATGCATCACCTTAAGGAATAAATCTCTATAAAAGCAAATTCTATTCAGGTGGTACATACAATGATACAAGTGTGAGCATAGCCCCATTATACAGACCTTTGACCGTTGAGAATCTGCCTTGCTTATCTATCAAAGTGTCCTTAAGGTCAAAGGAGTAGAGTGTGAGATTAAAATAGCTGTTCCACGTCACGCCCTTACCATACTCTGATGTGACCACTTTTCTAAAACCGAATTTTACCAATTTCTCATGCTCTGTTCTATTCATATGAGTCTCTTGCAATAAAATAAAAGCTGCCCTAGTTTTCTTTAAAAATGATACTGTTCTAGCTCTCTTAATGGGATGGGCTAAACCATTCACATTGTAGGATATAATTTTCACCTCAGAGCGTGCCATTGTACAAGTCTTCAATAAACATGTACCCCTTAACATCTTTGTTATTCCATTTTGTTTCCAAGGAGGGATTAGTAAACAACTTGGCATGACAGTAAAATTCTCTCCCTTTAACAACCTACCTAAACATGCAACTTCTCTAACTAGAAAAAACTTAACCCTACTTTCTATCATCTATTGACTTCCAAACAAGGAGATTCACTTAAATTCCCAGGAATCTCTAAGACCAGGTCCCTCCCTATCAAGGGGATGTGTAACTGCCAAGGAGGTGAAGAAAAGAAAGATTTCCTCTTGCCACTTTATGTAGTGGCTCCCCCTTCAAACCTGCTAAGTTCTGTTTTAGGCTTTTGTCCGAAAAAAACTCAGTGCGATGTGTGGCGTCGATAGTCCTTCAGTACCAGCGTGAGGCACTATCTAATACTGAGGTTAAGTAAACACCACAATAAGACACCCCCCACCCTTATATCTTTCCAATCCAAAGATGCACCCAACTCTTGCCCTCTCCTGATACCTCCGCCCCTACCAATATAGCGATTTCAGTGTTACTCATCAATTTGTCCTTTTTTTTTTTCTTCTGAATTCTGAGGTAGACTGGACCAAATAGTCTTATGCCCCAAACATTTCTTTTAGCTGTAACTCGCCAGTCCAATAAAACTACATATGAAGTCTGAGCAGCGATTTAACCACAACGCCATCAGTCTAATGAGAAGCATCAAAATCACTGCAGACAATGCTGTGGAAAGAAAAATCCACAGGGAGTTATCCTTATAAATTTTTACTTATCCCTTTTTTCAGTCCTGCGTGTCTTCAATTTGAATTCCTTTATTAGGCTGCATTTCTGCTAGCGCTGCTCGAATCACCGTGAGCGGGTTCAGTGATGATGTCAAAGGTTGCGCCCGCTTTCTCTTGGATGTCTTGATTAGCCAATCGTTGAGGACCCGCTTCGTGCTGGGAAATGGAGTTCTGAGATGATTGCCACAGGGGCCTCCACGAGGCCTTCGATACAAGGCCTTACCAGCTTCCTCAGGCGACTCCATACATCTGTGTACCATCCAACCACCATACTCTAAGCCGGGCTGGGTAAGGGTGTTAAATCTGACATTATTGGTCCGCAAGATCCTCAGGAGGGGGCATATTGAAGCCTTGCTTTTGAACTTCAGGAGGGTAATCATGATTGAAGAACAGTCTGTGTGTAAGATATTTTACTTCTTTCTGCTGCCATGCTGTAGTTAATATTTCTTCTTTAACTTTGTAGCTGTTAAACTTCAGGATGATTGATCGAGGTCTTGACTGTGGGGAGGTTTTGCCTGCAGGGCCCGATGTGCCAGCTCTATTCCTAGTTGAAATCCTGCAGGTAAATTCAGCACATCTTTGATTAAATCTGACATGAATTCTGTCATTGGCCAGTTTCCGTCCCCTCAGGGAGCCCATGTATCGGATATTCTCCCCTAGACCTTCCTCAAGTCCACACATTTATTTTGCCGTTGCTCTGTGTATTGTAGCAATGTCTGAAGGGCCAGATTCATTTTGGCAGTGGTGTCCTCTGTGTTGCTGATTCGGCTCTCTGCTTCCTGCACTGTCTTCTCAAGGCTTTGCAAGTGTTGATTTAGGTTTTAAACTCCGTTTTATTTTCTGCCGCATTGCTTTAATTTCATTGAACAACCTGTCAAAAGCTGATCGAGTTAGTTGTTCTTGCTCTTTGTCAGTGTCTGGCAAGTTGGCGGTGAGGGCTATGGCTCGCCTCTGAAGGTTTTAATCCTCCTGCATCTGATTTCCGCCAGGATATTTTAGGCTTCATACGGTTCCAATTATCTTTTGGGGCTTTACCATTGCTATTTCTTTAATTATGGGTGCAGCCTTCTTTAAATCTCTAAATTTAAGGGATTAAGGAGAAGAGCTCGTCTCAATGTGCTGCTGCTAGCTCCGTGATGTCACCGGAAGTCCTGCATGGGTATGTTGTATGCACTGCTTGTACCTGCCACTACACAGGTCATGCTGCTTCCAGCCTGTACTTCCATTCTGACCAACAGGGATGCTGTGAGCATGCCTTGGCCTGCAGTGTCCAGCCTGTACTTCCATTCTAACCAAAAGGTGGAACTGTGTGCTCCATGCAGCAGCACTGGCAAACTGCATAGTAATGCAAGCTAAGCAGCACATAATGAGATGACAAATGTGCCTGTTTGCCCATGAATAACCTAAGTAGGCTCATTTGGATGGGAGCTTTGAATACAGCTTATGTTTGTCCCGGGCTAACCAGTTTGCACTGGGCAATTGTTAGCACTGTGCTATCAGGTTAGCCCTGGGCAAACAACACTTCAGCATAGCACAGTTCTGCAGTGTGTGGCTTACATTGTTGTTTGCAGTAGATGTGAGATATCTCTGTGCAATCACACACAATGTTCTCCACCTACAACACTGGCTTGCTCCAGGGTCTAATGAGCTGCAGCTGCAGCTGCAGTTGCAGTGTGCACTTCCCTGTTGCTATATTCAGTGTTGTCTTATTCCTGGGCTATTTTGCCCTGCACTCCTGGTCCTGTTTGCCCTGCTTCCTTTGCTTGCTATATTCAGCTGGTTTAGCACTGAAGCTATTCCTTTTAGAATAACTTTGCTTTTGCTCTAGGCTAAGTTTGCCTGATAGGCAGTGCTAATTTAGCCCTGAGGCAAAGTTTTTAATATCTGGCCCATAGTGTCATGTCCCACTAAAAGAGCAAAGAAGGCTTTGCATTGTGGTGCAGTGGCAGTGCTATTTGAAGGCTAGCAAAAACTCAAAATAGTCACAAAAATTCAAGTGTGAAGAGCATTCAGGGTAGACTGTTATCATACAGCTCAACTGGGTAATTTAATGCACAAATGCAAATCCACAACAAAGGCTATATTTTAAAAAATGTATTACTTCACAACCTTCTGTGAGAAATCAGCAAATGGCTATGAATTGAAAGTAAATGTTTTTAAATGCAGCTTTCATTGTGTATTTGGATTTTGCATTTAATTATCCAGTTGAACAGTATGGTCATGGAATAGTGATTTTATTT
Source organism: Neoceratodus forsteri (assembly GCA_016271365.2). NCBI lineage: Eukaryota > Metazoa > Chordata > Ceratodontiformes > Ceratodontidae > Neoceratodus > Neoceratodus forsteri. Next base: position 1,235,908,723 of record CM057453.1, on the reverse strand, counting down.
TTCACCCAGCCTACCTGAGTGCTCTCCACACTTGTGTTTTAAAAAAGTAATAAAAAGACTTGCATCCCTATATACATAGCAATCACCCAATATGCAAACACACTAACACACTAAATCCCTTATAATCACAGCAATTACAAAAGCAGGAACATAATTAATTTACAAAGACTGAAACACTAGAATAAGGGCAATAACAATTACTGTATTATATAAAAATATACAGTCACATTATGAGCAGGAAAAATACTTTAATTGTAAAGTAAGTAGTCACAGACAGTGGCTAATGTGTTAAAAGGTAACTAAAAAGTAAACATATGGGCCAGGATATTCAAACTGCGCCGGGCTGTGGCGCAATCCTGGGTGCAGCTCAGCTTCGTTGCGCACGGGTGTGGCCTGGGCGATATTCAGCAGAGCTGCGCTATGTGCAACAGCTTTTAATATCGCACCCTGGCCACCCCCACTGTGCATGGTGCAGTGGCACTGCACCAGCGCAAGTGGCCAGAGTGGAGCATGGAGATACAGTGGCACAAGTGCCATTGCGCCATACAAAGCACCTACGATATTCAAATGGGGACATGCAAATGGGGCCATAATTTATGCAAAGCGCTGGGGGCCATTGCATCTCATTACAGCCCATTTGCATGCCATTAACATGCAGGTTTGCCGATCCCGACGACTTGCACCTGGTGACCTGCCAGGCAGCAGTCGTCGAGGGACTGACGCCCCTGCAGCCCATTCGGAGAATTCCTGTAAGATAAAGAAAACACCAATCCCCACAAGTCCAATATCCCTGGTGGTCTAGTGCCCCCACCCACCCGCCCACTGAGCCACTGCCTCCCACCCCCATCAGCGGTGGTGGCAGCACCCCGCCTACCACCCGCGCCCGCCCGACCGACAGCTCGGTAGGGCTGCATGCCGATTGGTTCACAGCATGAGCCAATGGGCTGCACCATACCGATACTACTCAATCCAGATATGAGAATCATTCACATATCTGGACTGTAATATACTGTATGAACGCTACGATACATGATTCATGCTGTGAACCACGGGCCTGCAGCCCTACCGAGCTGTCAGTCAGCGGGCGGCAGCTGCAGGCGGTGGGTTGCCTCCACCGCTGATGGGGAAGCGGGCGGTGGGGCTCAGTGGGCATACAAGACCACCAGGATATTGGACTAGTGACTATAGTGATGCCCGCGATGGGGCATGGGGGCGCTGCCAGGTGCAACAGGAACTCAGGTGGCCACCCACAGGTGTCAGCTGCTGTTTTGCACCCTGCAATGCGGCAGCTCACCTGTGGTGGCCATCACTTGTTCCTTTTTGGGCGTAACTTTGTGCAGGCGCGGTAGGGTTGTGCATGCATGACTCTGCACATCCGGGCTGAATATCAGGCTGTGCAGGTTATGCATGGCACGACCCCTACCTGTGCCTGCATACATTACTGATGTGCTCCGGCGCATCGGGATTTGTCGCGACTCACTTTTCCCTTTTGAATATTGCACGGGGCACATCAGTGGGTTGTGCATGGTGAAACACTGTTGCACCATGGGCAACCCTTTTGAATATCTGGGCCATGCTGTCCAATTGCCAATCCCCACCCACTATCCAACCCTAACAATTGCTAAACCCATTTTCAAACCCCACTGCATGGGGAATGTATTTCCAGAAACAGCTTGCTCAAATCCCACCACTACCAGCAAAATAACACATACAACTAGCACAAGTATCCACTTATACTAATACAAAAAAATGGTATTATTATAAGATGCTTCCCAAGTTGACTGCAGCCTTCCTTACAGTGACCAGCACTACAGTACCTACTCTCACCTACCTGGTTGGCTACTAAATGACAGTTTACTATCATCTGCATATTGAAACAGCTGATGCAGTATGCAGGTGATTGTAAATGGACATTTGGCAGCCGGGCTATGGAGATGGGAGAATTGTACTGTATGTATCACTACCCAGTGAGTACCAAACAGTACAACAGTGTTGCTGGAATGCTTGATAATTCTAATTATCGAAGAAGAAGAAGGGCAATAAGCCCTACAAGGAAAGACTCAGGTTGTTAAATATGTACTCTATAGAAGAAAGAAGGAAAGTGAAACCATGATAGAGACATTCAAGTACCTCAAAGGTATCAATAAGGTAAAGAAAGAAAAGAGATCCTCAAGGACAAGGGGGCATGATGTGAAGCTGGAAGGGAGACATAGAGGGGATGTGGGGAAATTCTTCTTTACGGAAAGGGTGATGGACATTAGGAACAGTCTCCCAGCAGAGGTGGTGGGTACTGAAACAGTAACAGGTTTCAAACATGCATGGGTTAGATATAAGTGGACCTTGGTAACAGGTCTGGGAGGACAGAGGTAAGTAAGGGTCTTTGGAAGCAAAGTGTGTAGGATCTTAGGGCAGACTAGGTGGACCAGTATGCCATTTTCTGCCTTCAGCTTCTATGTTTCTGTGTTTCCACATAATGACATAGGTATTGTGATGGTAATGGGTTCAACTGAGGTAAACATGAATCAAGCAACATGGACTGTGAGAGAAAGGTGTTTGAGGGTTTACTGTAATTGAAATGAGGTAAAATTGAAATAAAATTAACAAAAGCATGCATGTCAGTAAACATATTGTCAAGTACGTGTACATGCACATTGCACCATACATCCACATCTCCTGAAAACATTTGTTTTAAAAAAATTGAAATAAATAAAAAATGTGCAATAAAGCTGCCACAACCTCTTTCACCTACCAACCAAAACATTCAATGAATCCATATTCTAGTTTAACACCAGCATGCATAAATTTCCATGAATCACAGTTTTAAATACCACAGCTCACAGCTTCTGAATAAGTGCAACTATTGTAGCACAAGTAGACAACTGTGTGAATACAATACAGTTTTATTAATATACAATGATCCCATAGTTGACTTGAGAATCACCATCCATTCAGGGACCAGAGCATACAATCCACTTATGATTGGTTGCGTAGTAGAGAGATAAATTGTACTGCTGGTTAAAATAAAAGATATTCGTCAGTTTGAACTTTGCAGCTTGACATTTTCACACTAGGAAATTGTGAGCTATGCAAGCCATCAAGATTATATAGAGAAACAATGTTTCTGTTAAGAAACATAGAAACAGAAACATATAAGGCAATAGCAGATAAGGACCATGTGGCCCACCTAATCTGCCCCTTTCCCTGCCTAATGAAATACCACAGAACCTAGTTGATCTGCAGCTTACCCTCTTTTCCCTAATGTGAGAGTACTCTTAATTCTATCCCATGCATTCTTGAATTCTCCTACCCTTTTGCCCCATCATCTCCACAGGGATGCTGTTCCAAGCATCCACTTTTCTTTCTGTGATAAAGTACTTCCTCTCATTGCCCCTGAGCCTAGCCCCCTCTAGCCTCATATCATGCCCCTTGTTCTTGTACACTTTCTTTTCTGAAAGATGCTACCTTCCTGTACTTTGTTTATACCCCTGAGGTACCTGAATGCCTCTATCTTATCCCCATCTTCCTCCTGTCCTACAGGAAATACATAATGAAGTCTTCTAGTCTTTTCTTATATGTCTTTTGGTGCAGTCCTTGCCCCATTTGTAGCCCTTCTCTGAACTCCTTCTTTTTCTATGTCCTTACAGAGATGCAGCCTCCAGAACTGGGCACAGTACTCCAGATATGGTCTCACTAGTGATCTGTACAGTGGCATAACCACCTCCTTTTTCTGCTGGTGATACCTCTCCCTATGTACCCTAGCATCCCACGGGCTCTCTCCACATCCTTCATACATTTTTGGTTACCTTTAGGTCATCAGATATGATTACCCCAAGATTCCTTTCTTGACTGGTTGCCATCAGTAAGCTCTCCCATCATGTACTCCTCCCTTGAATTTCTGTGCCCCAAATGCATGGTTTGCACTTCTTTGCACTAAATCTTAGCTGCACACTCTCCACTACTCCTCAAGCATGTTTAGGTTGTTTCTCATTTTTACCCACCCCAGAATGTTGACCCTGTTGCAGATCTTAGTTTCATCTGCAAAGAGGCATAACTTCCTCTCCAGCCCCTCTGCAATGTCACTTATGAAGACATTAAAGAGGACTGGCCCCAGAATGGATCCCTGTGGCACCCACTGGTCACTCCTCTCCTTAGATTGAACACCATTTACCACCACCCTCTGTGTTCTGTCACTCAATCAGTTTCTGACCCAGATTACCACCTTGGGGCCACTCCCAGGCTGCCCAACCTATTTACCAACCTCTTATGTGGTAGGGTTTTGAAGGCACTGCTTAAATCAAGGTAGGCTACATCCACCACCCTCCTTGGTCACCCAGTCAAAGAAAATCTATCCCTAACTGCATCAGACAAAATGATATGAATCTCTCACTCTCAGCATGTATTCAGCAACATATTACAGGATTTATCAAGTGTATTCTTTACTTCATAATCAAAACAAAACTATGCTTGTCATAAATATGTGATCACAGTAAGACAAGTTGTACAAAAATCAACAGTAACCACCCACATTTCACAGACTTAAAGGAATGGCTGGTAACTGTTTTATTTTAAAACATGTATTCTTTGTTATGTGAATACAAATGGCCATTGCTAAGTTCATGTACTAACAAAACACAATCAAACAAAAATCCCAGTTGTGGCAGAGATTGTTCGAGTGCTCATTAGATACAGGGTGCTCTCTGCTTCCCTGAAGGCGTGTACTCATCGCCTCCTTAAGAAGACCTCTCTCAACCCAGACTGTCTTGCCAACTACAGCTCTAACCTACCCTTTGTGGCAAGGTTATTGAGAATTGCAGAGCAACTGGAGGTCCACTTAACAACCTATGATGTCTATGAGCCACCTCAGTCCAGATTCAGGAAGAGGCATAGTACTGAGACAGCACTTGTTCAGGTGCTTAATGATCTCATGACCGCGAGAGATCGAGAGCCATTCCATCTGGGTTCTTTTTAATCTCTTTGCAGCATTTGACATTACGGACCATGATGTGTTGTTGAGCACCTGTGGTCCTTCTGTGGACTGTCTGGTATAGTCCTCAAATGGTTCTAATCTTTCCTCATCGGTAGAACTCAGAGAGTGGTGTCTGGATTTTTCTTCAGCCCCTCTCTCTCTACCCTGTGGGGTACCACAGGGCTCTGTACTTTCACCCATGTTGTTCGCATTGTGCATGCTGCCATAAGGATCCACTATAAGGCAACATGGGCTGAGCTTCCACTGTTATGTGGATGATACGCAGCTTTACATGTCTTTTGTGCCTGATCAGACTGGAGCTGTCTCTGTGTTTTATAATTGCCTCTCTGAGATCCAAGACTGGATGAGAGCCAGCTGGCTGAAGTAAAACCCTGATAAAACTGAGGTGTTGGTGGTGGACCTAGGCCACCAGGGTGCAGGTGTGTTGGCTGGTCAACCGTCCAGGCTTTGTCTTGATGGGCTCCAGCAACCTGCCTCAGATCAGCAGTGTAACCTTGGCATTGTTTTCGACAGTGGCCTGACTTTAAAATCCTAGGTGTCTGATGTTGTGAGAACCTCCTTTTGCTATCTGAGGAACATCACCAGGGTTAAGCACCTGGTCCCACCCGATGACATCTCTGTTTTGGTTTACGCCTTTAGTGACCTCTCGCCTTGACTACTGCAATGCCCTTACCTAGGGCTACGGAGGGTGGATATCCACTGAATGCAGCTAGTCCAGAATGCAAAAGCCAGGTTGTTGACTGACTTACCTAGATCTTGCCACATCACACATGTGCTTAGCAGACTGCACTGGCTGCCAGTTTATTGGTGGATCACCTTCAAGGTCGGACTTCTAACCTATAAGCCCTACACGGTCAGGGATCAAGCTATCTGCAAGATCTTCTTAGCCCTACCAACCCTTCTGGTCCCTCTGTTCCTCCAATCAGGGATTGCTAGAGGTTCCCAGGGTTTGATGTAAGACCTCTCGTGCTCACTTGTTTGGTTTCACAACTCCTGCTCTTGGAACTCTTTACCTCATTGGGTAGGCGTATTTGACTGTCAAAAGCTTTAAATCCACCCTTAAGACCTATCTTTTTAACCTGGCTGTTACAGAATTTACCAGTTTTGCTGTCTGGTCATTCAACAAAATTTTGTCGATGACCAGTCATGGATCCATATGGGTATACCACCATTACCTTGACATTTTGACAGGCGTGACACTGCAGTGACTACTGTGCCCATGTGGCTGTAGCATCCGCACCAGAACCTGGCACTGTCTGTCTGGTACTGCACCCCCAAATCAGCTCCAACTCAGAGTTTAGAATCCTTGGTGGGGGTGCAGGGGACTCGCCCCCAAAGAAAACCTCAATTTTCTTTGAAACCAGCAGCCGACTGCAAAATGCAGTTGACCTGCCAGTTCCACTGTCTGGTCTTTCAACAAATTTTTGTCAATGACCAGTCATGTATCGTGTCAGTATACCACCGACCTCGACATTTTCACAGTGCATGACACTACAGCGATTACAGTGCCATGTCACTGTAGCATCTACATTACTGTCTGTCGGGTGTCCTGCACCCTCAAATCAGCTCTGACTCAGAGTTGAGAATCTTTAGTGGGGTTTGCAGGGGTGCAACCTGTGTGGGAGGTTCTCAGTTTTCTTTGAAACTGGCAGCTGATTGCAAAATGAGGTCAACCTGCCGTTTTGCTGTTTGGTCATTCGACAAAATTTTTATTGATGTCCAGTCGTGGATCCTATGTATGCTTTGTATGATGAATTTGTTTGGTTAATTTTATTTGCTGTTTCATATATTTTATTTACTATCTTATTGTACAAGCTCTTTGATCATTTATGGAATTGCACTTTTATAACAAAAATTGATTGATCGATTGATTGAAAAAAGGCATGCTTTCTTTCCTGGAAAATCTAATGCTTCCTTCTCAAGGCACACCTTACTGACTGCTTCTTTGTAGCCCACATGCCTCACAAGAAAATTGGACTCAATATTTAAAATATGACTTACAGTTTTAGTGCGGTGCTCCTTTAGGATGAGCAACTAGTGCAGTGTTTTTCTTTTTTTTTTTTGTAATAAACTGAGCCCCAAACTAGGCTCTATAATCCAGTAAATACAGAGTAAAACTGAGCAAAGCAGGATCCTACTAAAAACAAGATAGCATCTGAGTTGTTTTTCCTAACTAAATGCAATAAAAATGTGTCAAAACAGGATACCATTGAAAAGAGATATTGCATCTTAGCTGGGTTATCCTAGGCAAGTGTACTCCAAACTGTGTAAAACACATAACCCACAGCAGAACCATACCGAAAGGAGCTGTTTTATCTAAAATTATCTGTCCTAGAAAATGCATTATAAAACCAGGACCACACTAAAACCGAGATGTTGCACCTGCCTCTATAATACCAGCTAAATGCAGTATAAGATTGTGTAAAATCAGGAGGCCTTTGCAAATGACATATTACATCATATCTGGTCTGTCTTAGGTTGATAAAATGTGTAGTAACATGTGTACAAGCAGGACCTCGTACAAAGAGCAATGCAACCCATGAACATTCAGCATTGACAAATGCTTGTTTTCATATCTGTTTTGTGACTCTCAAATAGTATGCCTTGTTTCATTTAGTTGCTTAAAGTGAGCAGGGCAAGAGTTTCATGATTTCATGATTCTTCTAAAGTAAAGGCTATTTCTGGAGGTAATTGGATGATTTATGAATGTTTAACAGGAGGTTGTAATTTTTTACTACTCTTCTGGCTCAGTAGAGTAATTTGCAATGTTATTTCTTTTTATGACTTGGTGAGTCTCTGATGAAAGTCAGTGTGTGTGTGTGTGTGTGTGTGTGTGTGTGTGTGTGTGTGTGTGTGTGCATGTGTGTATGGAAAGATCACTGTTTACTTTGATGCTCTTTTAAAGGGACTTATGTTTCTTTTGGTGACATCTCACTCCACACCCAGCTCACATAGCAGATGTGTTGAATGCAGAGGATTCCACTCCTCAACAACGCACAGCTGTGTGTGTGGGGGAGGAAACATGGTTTAGTTAATGTAGAAATGGACTTGATTTCATTCCGCCCTGTGTAACAACAAAGGTGTGCTGCATTAGCAATTCAGACTCCTTTTTCTGAAAACAGCAATATGTCTGCATGGCTTCTCCCATGCAGCTGTAAAAGTAACAGTCAGTCCTACTAAAATGAGAAGTTCTTGGAACCCTGCAGTTTAAATCAGAACTCCAATATTACAGTGAGTCCTTTTGGCAATGGTATTATTTTTAAGAATAGGCTTCTACCTCAAAAATATACTGTGGGCAAAGAAAATGTAAACAGTGACTTATAAATCTGATTTGAATTATTTTACTGTAACATTTTTTAATGATGTTTCTGCTCCAGGTCAGAACAAGGATGTACCCCTGTATCTACCCACAAACCCTCATGCCTTCCTCCACCCCAGTATTTTCCACAGCTGCCTGGTCCAGGAAGACTGTGACTTACCCATCATGGAGGGGCACCCATTGGTAGAGACCAAGATCTCCCTTGAACCCCAGCCAAGACTTGCATCTAGTTCCTTTGGTGAGACAAAGTCCATGATCTTGGGTTTCATGCCACAACTTTCCTGGAGGGCTTTCTTTGTGTGCTTGTCCCCTGGAGATGTGGGCATGAAATAATATTGGGTCTATGTGATAAAGTGTTAGGGGTGAGTGTACATCACCGAAAATAAAAAGGTGATGTACATTCCAAAGGAACACAACCAGGCAAACAGACGTCTCTATTTATGCTTGGATTGTGCCCTAGAACCCCTTACTAAATATTGTCAACTCCAGGGGGATGCATGTCGGGGAAAGGATGAAACTTGTAAAATAAAAGTACTCCCACAGGCAAATGGTATGTGCCTCCCCAGCCCCGAACCCTGCACCCTCCCACTGTAGCCAGCCACCCTCACCACCATGTCACATGGCCAGCTCAGCAACTGTTTTCTGCACTACCTCCCACATCCCCTCCTCTCCTGTCCCCATCCTGTCCTTCCACTCACCTTCTCTTTGTCTGTTGCTACCCTTTCAGGGTCACTAACATAATGAGCACTGAATTTGAGTTGTTCATATGTGAGTCTCTTAAGTGCAGTCGCTGTTTTAATTATATGCCAATGATATCAGTGCATCGACATGTGTGCTGCCATGCACATCTAGAAGATGTCTGCTGTTATCTCATTCCTCTTCTACACGTCCCCAGCCAGCATGTACTGCATCTCCACTGGGTATCTCTGAAGTGATGGGTATCCATGCCCCCAGAGGAGGAGAGGAGTCCATGGGATGCTCATTCTACCTCCTACAACCAGTCCTCTGATGTTTTGGACTTGTTCCCAAACCCAGATCATCAGTGTCACAAGCAGTAGCTGTGCCAGTGCACCAGTGGACCAGCTTTCTTTACTATAACAAGCTCAGCTGCTCTGCCTCACATTGAAGCCATTCATGCAAAGCTCCAATATAAACTTGGTGCCTTGCATGCAAGAATGATTGGTTGTCTCCACAGGTCCCTTTGAGCTAGCCACTAAAGCTGTACTCCCAGTCTTTGACTAAGTAGATGTGGTCTATGGCACCACCCCTCCACCTCCCTGACCAGACTGACACCCTCTTCATCTTTTGTCACCTTATTACCAACTCCGCAACTACCACTCATCATTGTTCACTTTACTTCTCCTTATCCATTCTCCCCTTCCCTCATGTCACCAGATACACTGTGCCTCCTTCATATCCAAATACTAGTTTGGACCTCTCCTCTTTACCTTTCATCACTCCTTTCCATCATCCCTCTGCCTTCTGCTCCCTCCACTCCAGGAATCCTAGCTCCTTTGCCATTCCTCATCCCTGCATCTCTGCTGGGCAATCAGCCTTTTCCTATCCACTTCCACATTTTAGAACATGCTCCCTCATCCCTCTGCTTGTCTGCCTCACCAGGCTCCCTCAGGCATCAGTTGAAACTCCTTCCCTCCCTGTTTCTGTTGTCCCTATTGTTGACAGTTTTCCTTGCAGTTTGCCTTCATACCTAGTGAAGATGTGGCTGAGGTGCTTACATTTATATTTTTGCCTTGTTTGCTCATTCTGCACTTCTTCCAGTAGTAACTGTATTCAGTGATTGTACTTTACTGTAATTGCAAACTGTGTATTGTGTTATGTATTTTGTATCACATGTCCGGGTTGCACCTGAAAACAAGGCTCAGCTCATTGTGCATTTCCTTGTTACCAATTTTTAAATAAATAAATACAACAATTAAGATCAGACTAATATAGAAAATATGCATGTTTTTAAATAATTACAGCAGTACATTTCTTGCTAGTTCTGGTTAAGATTAAGAAAGGAAGAAATACAGCAGTCAGGTGTCAGCTGTTACTGTTATTTATTTTATTTGGAGGGAAGCAAGTCAATGGTTCCAAGGGCACCACCATGATTGCATCTTATTTTGTGGGGAAATCTTTGTTCAACTGGTAGGTTGTCACTCTGGTGACATTTGCACAGTATATCACATTTTAATGAATAGAACAACCAATTTGCCAGATTGATATTCTCCCACTCCCTGTTTATTTTAGAACTGCAGATAGACAGTCCTGTATTACTTTTCAGCTCTTCGAGAATATTTAATACTGCTCAATTCATTCCTCCAGTTCTCATTATTTTCTTAAACCAGAAATGCAAGCAAGCAGTAAGATATAATTCATGTAAATTAGCCATTTTTCCTAGAACCAGTGATCTCTATACACCCTGTTCTCAAAACACTACAGTTATTAGTAGTGAGTGAGTTCTATATATTAGTTCTAATTTTTGCATCTGCTCAGCTTTGATAACCAATGTTCAGATCTCCAATGAGGAACTATGTCTTATTGTTAAGTTTTAAAGACTGTCCACTTTATAAGTCACTACATTTTCAAAACCACCGTGGTGTTAAATTAATCCTGAAAGGTACTAAATACTAAAATGTAAATATGTTATGGAAGGAGCAGCATTTACTCTATTTGTTTACCTGATTCAGGTCAGAAGCATTTGATGTCAGACTCACAGGAATTATATGGCATTTGAAAACACAGTGAACTACTGCAGTAGCAAATAAATTGACATACTTCCAATGTATATGGCTTCACTGATCCATGAGGTGGCTCTTTTTGGCACCTAAAGTGTACATCTCACAGTATGACCAGCTGGCAATCCACCCACCTGTTGTTATCTTGCATAAACCAGAAATTATAGAAACATTGGAAGGGTTTGTAAAGGCTTGACTCTTCTGTTTTTCTAAAATGTATGTCCATTTCCTCAGCTGACTCAAGAAGTAACAATAACATCTGTGCCTTACTGTAAGATGCTTGTTCTCCTAAGCCTTGGATAACCTTTTCATTAAACTTGTTATACTGTTTGCTTATTTTGTCCGGAAAGTTTACAACATGTATTCACTCACCACAACCACTACCATGCATAAAGAATGTTAATCTGAACTTCTGTACAGCCAAGTCTCTCCATTCATCAATTATAAATGCTCCAGGTACTTGAACATAAACTTCACCAATGAAGTAACTTTCTAAGTTAGTTTTGCAACTGTTTCTCTATTCTGTTTCAGGTCAGTCTTCTTTAGACTCTTTCCTGATGTCAGTTTCTTGGCATTCTCTTGATTTAATGGCAGTACAATAGTTAGACTCCATAGTACCTCTGTACTATTCATTAACATAATTGTCTCTGCCAAAAGATTTCTCTATCTACTTTTCCACATCTCTGAAAATTCTGGAACAAAGTCTACTAAGGCTTGAAGTCTTGTCAGTCCATAAGTTATCTATTTTCTTTATCACATTTTCAGTTTAATTTTTAATTATATACTGTACCTCCATATTTTTAACACAGTTTCAGAAAATGTGTCCCTGTTTATGTTATTCTCTCCCAGCTACTTGTGTGACTATCAACATGAGTTAATAGAAAGTAAAAAAAAACCTAGGTTTTCCTTGTAATGCACTTTTAAAATCTTTGTCTGTTCTGCCAGCATTCAACTGCTGCTGACTGAATGAATCAACATTATGTTTGGCCATTCCATTGGTATGACAGCAAAATACTGTACTTCCACATAGAAGACTGGGTTTCATTACTGAACCTTGGAATCACACTAGAAATAATGGGAGCCAAGCAAATTAGAGAGTAAGAATTTGGCTCTGAAGAAAATGGTGCAGCCCACCCAGTGTTCACAGTCCCCTGCTAGCAAATTATTAATTCTGAAAGCAAGATCACAATTATCTGTAAATGTTCCTCTGTCCTCCTTGCTGGGAGAAATATACTGCTTTAGCAACTATAACCCTGATTGTTATGACCAAGGACAGGAGTCATGTTTCTTTGCTTAATGGTGAGGTCTTGGGCTCTGGAAGCTAGCAGTGGTGGTACCCATTTCTAAGTTTAGGACTCAATAAGGCCAGGAACCATCACCTTACTTTTTGTTGGCCCCACTGTCCAGTAAAAGGATTGTATATGACTAACTTTGACATTTTTAGATGATTGTGAAATACTCACTTGCTACCAAAATGGTTTTGGCCAAAATTACAGTACACTAACAGCTGTTGTTGAAATTACTTCCTTTCTGCATAGGGCCCTGGAATGTGAGGACATGGCAGGTGTCTTATTCTTGATCCTTTCAACAGCCTTCAATTCTATGCATCACAGTCACCTGTTCTCAAAGATTCAGGGCATATGACCCCATTAATTCAGTTAAGTGGTTTCAAAATTATTATTATTATTTTTTTTATCTCTGCAAGTTTCCCTTCAGGGAAGCATTTCCATAAGGCTAACTTTTGTGTCCTATGTTTTCTGTTTCCTAAATAATGATCCTTTTTTCTTTCTGAGTCTCACTTGGTGTTCTATGCGTGACATAGTAGTGTGTAGAAAAGGAAGTACTTTGCCTAAGGTTAACACAGCATTGCAATCTGATTTCAATCTAGCCAGACACTGGCTTGTAGGCAATATTCTAGTTTTAAACTTTATAAACCCTTGCTGTGCCACAGACTGATATATTTATATATTTGTCCAGATTTCCTATACGTTCTAATTCTGTCTGCAGTCTAAGCTAAACATTTGAAATTTGGATCCAGACAAAACTAATTTCCACTACCTCTGCCTGTCCAATTTTTGACAGTAAGGGTGTGGAAATCAAGGAGTAGAACATTTCTGTTACTTGAGTTATACTGTGTGACAAGGCAGCAGGTAAAGCAACTAGGCTGCTGGGATACATAGGCAGGGGCATCAGCAACAGGAAAGGAGGTCATAATTCCACTATACAAGACACTACTGCGGCCCCACCTGAGTACAGTGTACAGTTCTGGAGACCTTACCTACGTAAGGACATAGACATGGTAGAGAAGGTTCAGAGGAGGGCAAACAAAATGGTACAGGGATTGTATCACAAGTCCTATGAGGACAGGCTGAAGAACTTGAACCTGTACTCCCTGGAGGAGAGGAGGAGAGAGGGGATATGATAGAGACATACAAGAATCTTACATGGAGGAACAGAGTGCAGAAATACACTATTTTCCAGTGAAAAGGATGTTCCAGGACTAGAGGGCATGGGATGAAGTTGGAGGGAGCGATTCTTAGGAAACATGAGGCAAAATTTCTTCACAGAAAGGGTGGTGGATAAATGGAACACCCTGCCAGATGATGTGGTAGGGGCTGAAACAATCACAGGATTTAAGAATGCATGGGATAGACATCAGTGAGTTCTGGAGGTCAGAGGTAGAGGGCAACAGATTCTAGAAAAACATAAAGTGAATTTACAAGCTTAAATGGGCAGACTGGGTGGGCCATAGGTCCTATCTGCCAATAGTGTCTATGTATTGATCAATTTCTATCTTTGGAGCATCATATAAATAATCTTGTCAAAACCATTAATAATTGTCTTATCAATAATACTGTTTAGATAAATTGCTCAATATCAAAATCCAGGAACATTTTAGCCCAGTCCCATCTGCTGTGTTTAATTGATTATGGATTATGTGTTTATTATACAGTTTCTGACTGTATAATACTCTTTGCTGTTTTGTGTTATCTTGCCCAGAACTACCCATCGTTGCTTGTTCTTTCATGAATTGAATTGTTTTTCTTTTACTACTGGATGTACTTACTTTACCTTGTTTAATTTTAGGACAGTTTGAGCATTCACATCAATTCCTATTCAGGAACTAACTAACTGCAAAAGTCACTTCTCATAACTACATCCCTTTGTTTGAACAGTATGGTCTCCATTCTCCAAGACCTCCCTTCATCAAAGATACGTTATTTATTGTGCACTAAAATGCCGGAATACGCTTCCAGTACTGTATGTGTACAAAATATATATTCTGATCAAGTTTTTAAACTGTTCTGAAAAAATTATGTGTGTTAAACAATGCCTACGGGTGTTTTTATGACCCAGTGTATAATGTATAAACTGTATATATTGAATTATACTTTCTGCATTATCTGTATTGATTCTTGTATGTACCTGGATCACACTAGAAAATGGGCATTGATACCCTTGGGTTTTACACATTAAACAGTTTTAAATAAATAAGGAAGAAATAATCATTTACATTTTCAAGACAGTGATGTAAATTATTTTGCTATTGCTGTGATGTGTAAATTATAGTATACTGTAGTATATTTGCTATTACTAGTGACTGGATCCAAAGTCCTTGTTGAATGTTTCTATGTATCTGTCTATTTAACTTGTTCTCATGATGTATCATTATGATGGGATTTTTTATCAGGATGACATTTTCAGATATGCATTGGTTTATTAGGCACATACCTGTCACATTTTTTAATAAACATAACAGCAAAAATCAGGGTAGCTGATTGTAGAAACATCATAAATTATCTGTACAATATTACCACATTTCAAGCTCTGGACATAGTAGATGATGTAAACCTACTTTGATAAACAGCAGCAGATCTAGAAAACTTAAATTTAATAAAATGAATATGCAATACAAATACACCTGTGCCATTGAGCTGTTAATCAACACTGTGTACACTAAAATGTAATAAAATTTGGTTGCAGAGGGTGAGCTACTGTATTAGTATTCAAGGTGAGTCTCTGGAGAAATATAACTAGTTTACTCCTCTAAAGTATTGTATGACAGGTGCTGATGGGTGTTCCAAACAATAATTAGTCCTGTGTGAAAATTGCAGAGTCTGATTCTATAAAACATTCACAAACTTCTGCAATTTTCATAGAATTCTGCCAGATATTTGCCTTTGGCAAAACTCTTACTTTTCATAGAATTCTTACTTGATTTGTGAAATAATTATGTGTACTTTGGAAAATTTGAAATGAAATGCAGAAAGTAAGTATTAAGTACAAAATAATGTTCATAGTGTAATTTGTAGAACTATACAATATTCCATGACCTATTTAGTGTTCTGATTCTGTTAACGTAGGTGGGAATCAAATTTTAAAAGTGTTTTTTCACAGTTCCACTATCTTTTAGTGGTATTGTCTCTGTTGTCCAAAGTTAACATGGTAACACTTTATGTTAACTACACTGTAACTGCTTTGCAACTGCAATACTGTTGTATGCAACAAATGTGTAACATAGAGGATAAAGTATGGGTCTGGGTATGTAATGAAATTTACACACACCCAAGGGTTATATAGCATCAACCCCAAGGTGTGTAAATTTGAGTTCACACACAGGCCTATTTTATTTAATTATAATTGCTGGGTTTCTCTTTTCCCTCAGTAATTATATAAAATAAAAGGCTGCTGTGCCGCTGCAGTCCGATCATGTCATGGCATCAGTCAGCTTTCACTTTATTTTAACATTTGTCCGACTATTGTGAGGAGGTCGAGCCAGTAAAATGAGGAACATCAAAAGTTTAGTTGAAATTTTACTTACTGCCAAGTGTGCGTGGCAGTTTCTTTATGTTGGGTCTGCGGTTGGGAAGGAGGTATGATCGAGGATTGAGGAGCTTAGGAGGCGACAATGAGAGTGGGGGAAACTGTGTATATGTTTGCTGTTATAAACATTCTTTATAACGGCAAATTATGCCCCGGTTTCCCTATGGGAAAAGAAAGCCATTAATTATAACAATATAATGACCCTGTTGCATGTAACTAATGATTACCTACCCTGCAGATAGAAACATAGAAACATAGAATTTGATGGCAGATAAGGACCGCTTGGCCCACCTAGTCTTCCCATTTTTCTACCTAACAGATAAGCTGAAGATCCTAATTAACCAACAGCTTACTTCCTCTTACCCCCCACTAGGACTGCTTTATATCTGTCCCATGCATTCTTGAATTCTTGAATTTTGAATTGAGATACATTGAAAGTGGCACTTAAGATAAAGTGTGACCTTTAAATATTATCATGTATAATTCCAATATGTAATTTATTTTCATTTTCAAACATTCTGCAGTACATTCAAAATTCTACGGTTCACTAAAATTTTCCATGGAACACCAAATCAAATATTCGATGAGTAATGCTATAACCTTAGGTCTTGTATAGACAAGAATCTATGGGTCAAGTGGTTAGTTGCTATAGCAACCACACCCTCTCTGTCTAGTGACTGCTCCTCCTACTGCTTTGTGCAGTTCTTGAGAGGTTGTTGAAGTACAAAGATCTGCTGCTCTATTTGTCTGCAGTTTCTGTATTCAAAATAGAGTTTAAAAGCACAGTGTGACATTTCTTTCATATAAATACTTTCAAAGTGCTGTAGTTGTTTTTCCTATCCTCCTGCAAAGTATAAAACTGATGAGTTATTAGTTACATAGAAACATAAAATTTGTGGCAGATAAGGACTGCTTGGCCCACCCAGTCTGCCCATTTCCCTACCTAATGGATAAGCTGCAGATCCTAGTTAACCAGCATCCTACTTCCTTCTGCCCCCACCCCTAGAATTGCCTTATGACTGTCCCATGCATGCTTGAATTCCACCACTGTTTTTGACTCCACAACCTCCTCTGGAAGGCCGCTCCATGCATCCACAACCCTCTCTGTGAAAAAATACTTCCTTAAATTACCTCTGAGCCGACCCCTCTATCTTCAAATTGTGTTCCCTTGTTCTGCACACCTCTTATTTTGAAAGATGCTACCCTCTTGGACTTTGTTGATTCCTTGAGGTACTTGAAAGTTTCTATCATGTCCCCTCTCCTCCTTTCCTCAAGACTATACATATTAAGCTCCTTAAGTCTCTCTTATATGTCTTCTGGTGCAGACCCTGCACCATTTTAGTTGCCCTCTCTGGACAGCTTCCATCCTGTCTATGTCTTCTGAGATTGGGTTCCAGAACTGCATGCAATACTCCAGATGGGGTCTGACCAGCTGTCTGTACAGAGGGATAATAACTTCCTGTTTTCTACTGGTGATGCTCTCCCTATGCATCCCAGTATCCCCAAGCCTCTTGCTGCCCTCTCACATTGCTTGCCCACCTTTAGGTCATCTGATATGACTACCCCAGGTCCCTTTCCATTTTGTTGTTGTTAGTATCTCATCCCCATTGTGTACTCTTCAAGATGGGTGCTAAGAACACTATCATTGAGCACATGGGACACAGCGATAAACTTGTGATGTATACTTCTGGTGCTTGTGATGGACATGGTTGTGGTGATAGTAGTGCAGATGGTTCTGGCAACAGTAGTGCAGTGGTTTCTGAGTGCAAAACCTTCAGGGCTGGCTAGCTTTGTGCTTCTTGTATATCTAATGCTGGCATAAACATTAAAACTTTTTTTGTGGTTCAGCACATAGTATCAGCAGCGGTAATAAAAATATAAAAGGAAATGATAATGATGCAGCAGCTGCATAGCCCCAGCATGACAGGAAAGGATGTAAATCTGTTCTTGGCTTGGCATCATTACTGATGGACTTTCAGCAGGATTTGCAGTCTCAGCAGGAGACTGGATTTGATTTAGCATCTGAGTTTGTCAGTAGAGTGCATTTTAACATAGAGGAGGAAGTACCTGCTGACAAGGAGGTTGATCTCAGTGTGGGTGGTGATGGTGATGGTATTAATAATGGTGTTAATGAAGGACTAGAGATGATGGATTTTGAGGACAGAGACACAGAGCACATGACACCCAGAGAAAATAATAGCATTTGGTGTTGAAGAGATTGTGGTAGGAAGATGACTCTGTTACAGACCATAGATTACAATCCTCCCGATGTTCAATTTAAAGTTATTCTTATCTCTACCAGAAAGTCAAAGTCTGTTCCAATATCCATTGTAAAAGAAGTGATTGATCACCAAACAGCAGCAAATAGTATCAATGTGGGTGTTCCAAGAAGTGGCAACAGCAACAACAACAGCGGTAGCAGCAGAAATTAGTCTGCCCTAATTCATTATCTGTGCCTCATCCAAGAAAACTGCCGAATGGGGAAATCTCTAGTGTGGTATTTTTCTGTAGTGGACAGGGGTCAGGATGGGGAGGAGTGGCAACTGCCCTGACAGGGCAACTGTATGACCACTGTCTGCAGTACAGGTGCATGGGGGCATATGCACCAGCATCACCATGGGGGATGAGGGTTGCAGACTCATACCTGGCATGGAACACCAGCTGCTCTAGCAGTGATCTGGCAGGCATCAGGGTTCTGTTGGCACCTCCCTCAGCAGGGCACAGCATCACTCTCCACCAAGCAATGCCTCCAGGAATGGCACATAGTGGGTTAGATCAACTCTGGGTTGGTCTAACAGGTGGATCCATGTGTATATGGGAGGGGCTTGAAAATTCCACTTTAGGGATACTACAGCCTCCTTCTGCAATGGTGCACCAGTACAGTTGTTGCAAGATTGGCACAAGCCCAGTTGGCACAGGTGGTCCTCCAGTGGTGGAGGGTGCCTTAGAATCAGGACTGGTGCAAGGTGTGGCACAAGGAACCTTTGCACCATGTTTCTTGTTGCATACCCTTACACCAGTCCCAATAATTTAAAATCAGGCCCCAGGTTTTGTACAGCTAATGCAGTACCAAGACACCACGTAACAAGTCATGCATATATATCCATGAAAGAAGTGCCTGAACTGTACAACATCTTGTGCTACACTGTTTCCCATGTTTGATCACATGGGCTGGATCTGCTAGTGAAATTATGGTGAAATTACTGTTTTGTTTCTGCATAATTTCACACAACTTCTGCAAACTTTTGCCAAAATTGCGATTTACTTATTTCTGTTTAGTTTAAAAAGTAGTTGTCCAAACTGCACCAAATGAGGTAGGATGACTTTACAATAGTCTATACAGCAGTGTATCATGTTTCAGATCTTGATCTTTACAGGTGACCATGTGATATCAATCCAAACATTTGAAAATGTTTAAACTGCATTTTGCAATTATGTAAACTTCAGAATTTTAAGCCCCTACAACTTTAAAACTAGAAAATGGAATATATTAGGCATTGATACCCCTCCATGACCAACAGCAGAACATAACACTGCCATGTTGATGTTCCAACCTTGGAAGCAAACTCAGGAAGTCATATCAGGAGGCAGGCCATGGCTGAGACAGCTGCAGCTTGGCAGTGCATCTCAGTCAGGGAGGGTTAGAAGGGTTTCTCCTGTACAGAAACCTCTGCAGCTGGGACAGGAGCTTGCTCCTGCTGTAGGGGAAGCTGTGGCTGTCTGAGACTGACAGAGTCACCACCCCATCAGGGAAGATATGAGGAAAAATGTTGAAAAAAATCCAGTAGCCTATGAATGATTGCTGGGTTCAGCATGATCAGGGTATAATCCCCTGATTGGGGCATATCTCCAAGAGATGAGCTGCCATCTAGGAGAACAATCAATATGAAGAAAAGGAGTCTGGCTTTATCATTTGTCTAATCTCTTGCCCAGATGCTGGCCCAGATATAAGCAGCCAAAGATTCCAAAATAACATTAGTAATTAAAGTGGAATTTCATTAGCTTTTGAGAAATTGTGGAATGCTTTGATACTTTTGGTGAAGCGATGTCCGTACATTTTGCCCAGTCATAGACTTGAAATGCCATTGTAGAAGAAGGCAAAACTGGGTAAAATGGCAACAAGATACATCCATAGGAGTCTCCATAGTAAAAGTACAGTGAAGCCAAATGGTGGCCAGCATCTTGAGTGACCAACCATAAAATAGAGTCTAATGTATGGTCCTCTATTTGTATCCAGTCTATTAACCATCAAGAGGTCACCAAGGTGACCATGTAACCCTCAAGAAGAAAGCTCGAGAGGTTTAAGCCACCATGGCAATCTCAGATGGTTAATAGTAACCGGTTGTCGATAGAGGGACCATACATTATTCTTCATAGTGTATGGTCCCAAGAAAGATTGAAGAGGGCCTTACTTTTTAAATAAGTCACTGCCATGGCCATTCAGTCATTCCATCACCACTGCATGCATCTGTTGGTTTCTGAGAGGAAAAATGTGTGCACATGCACAGACTGTTCCCAGTTGTTAACCCATTGATGTGACGTACCATCAATGGGTTAACAAGGATGAAACATCACATTGATGGGTTAACAACACTGGGAAATGATGATTTCTGTGGGTTAACAATGTTCTACCATACATTATAAATAGTTATGGACATCACTGTCCACTAGCCTGAATTCTTGCAATATGCCAGATAACCACTACATTTCAACATTTTTTTCCTCATTAAGTAGGAGATTTTAATAAAATAGTTCATCCATCAACTGTTTAAGAATGCTGTTTCAGAAGAATAAGAATTCATCATCCAAGTCATCTAGCAGTGCTAAAGAATATCATGCCGGAAGAATATGTACCATGGTGATCAGGCTGTACATGACCGTGTAACAGAGATTAATGTAAGTTATCTGAATGCTGACAGACAATGCAGCATTTCTGAGACCCTTTTGTAATACAGGTATCTGTGACACTGTCAGGTTCAAGCTGGTGATCACCACGGCACATGAATTGTTTCTCTTAGCATTCCATTGTCTAGTACTGCAGAATGACCAAAGAATGCATTGTTCTTCTGACCCACCTTTCTTCTTAAACAGTTGATGGATGAATACTTTATTGAAACTGTCAATCTCAATGAGGAAAACATTCACCATGTGCATTTCAAACAATTTTATTTAAATTAAAGGAATAATGCACAGCAGGGTGTGTGTCAAGCTGGGATAACATCACACCTTGGGTTGTTGGGCATGAGGCTGCAGACTGAGTTTGTCTTGTTCTTGAGAAGTGACATTCTCACAGCACGACACACACCCAGGACTGGATTATTCCTATTATACAATGGCTCATTTGTATGAAAACCAAAAAAAGATTAAAAATATTTTAAAAATAGATTGTTCTTAGTTTTTAGTGGTGATTATACATAGGAAAAATAGTGCAGGTTTACTGTTTTGTCCTGTACGTAGGGCAGCTGTTTCAAAATGCCTTCCCTGGTCTCACAGTCTCTCTGCCTACCTCTTAGTGTGTCTGTTTCATTTGTCCCCAAACTGTTTTTACATTCACCCCCCCCGCCCCCCTGGAAGTAAATTTCATGTTTCAGGTCTGTTGAGGTGCTATGCTGACTCTGTATGGGGAAAGGAAATGGAGCTGAGGATCAGTAAATGGAGTGTGGTACTTTAAACAGCACAGAGTCTCACAGTCCATTTACTGTCACAGCTTCCTCCTGATACTTTTGGCTACTGTTTATACAAAAAATATGATATAATGGTATCTGCACACATTGAAGTACCAGGGTTTCTGAAACTGGGGAAAAGGAAACCAGCCGAGGACTCATGATCTGTTTACAGTCAAAACTTCCTCCCAGCAGTATATTATAGATACTGAAACATAGAAACATAGACTTTGACAGCAGATAAGGACCGCTTGCCCACCTAGTCTGCCCATTTTCCTACCTACAGGATAAGCTGCAGATCCTAGTTCACCAACAGGGTTGCTGGTTTACAGTCCAGCTTTAATTATGTGCATTTTTTTGAGAGGGGATTTTCTTTTCTTACTCAGCCATCCAAATGAGGCCATTGCTTCAAGGAGTTGCATAGTGTGAGGAATGAGTGCAGAACCTTTGAACTCCGCACCCATTACGCACATCATGTCAGGGAACTGAGTTGCGCTGGACTCATGGATTGGGTTTGTTTTCCTTCAACTTTTTAAAGTTGCAATTCAGTTGGGAACTTGTTGGGCTATGTGCGGACTGTGTAGTAAGGGAACAACTGAATGCCTGGACTGAACATCTGCCTGAGGAAGACTCTTGGCACTGTGACTAGATAAGGCAGTGCGACTACTGAGTAGTGGGCAGTGATTTGTTTTACATGCTGGATTGTGTGATGGGGTCATGTGTATGTTAGACTAGATCCACGATGTTATGGGGATAACATCATGGGCCCAGTCTAGACTGACCAATAAGAGGCCAGCATTCTTCTTGCCATATGTATAATTTAGTTCTTATAATAGCCTAAAGCAATAAGGCACAACCAGTCTAAATTAATCACTAGGGCAACACGGACCTTGGCAGTGCTCATGCGATATTATGCCCTGATAACAGACTGTTAATCTAACCCTGGTACAGGGATCATGTCTCATTGCATAATCCTCCAGGTCTAACCATGCCAGGACCTCTTTTTAACAATCACTTAAAAGCTCAGCATTACTGTTCAGTGTCCACCACAGCCAGTCCACCACTATTTCCAATCACAACAAAGACAAAAAGGCTTGTGACAACATTATTATCAAGCTACATCCCAAACTTGATGCCTTGTGTCGCAATAAAGACTGCTTACCCACTCATGTCCACAGTGAGCTTGTTACCCAAATGGTGCTTCCAGCTTTTGACAATGCAGATGAGGTCTACAGCACTGGCTTCTCTTCTTTCCTTGTCAGACTTGACACCCTCTGCAACTCCTTTGCTAACAATCTCTCACCTTGTAGTCACCATTGCTCCCCAAGCCTCCCTACCCATCCTCCCCTACCCTCATGTTGCCAGTCCCACTGCACCTCCTTCATCTCTAAATTCCGTTTAGGACCCTGTCCTCTTACATGTCCTCACTCCTCTCTCCCATTCCCACTGCATTATACTCCTCCACTTCAGGGATCCTGCACCTTCTCCCTTCCCCACCATCACTCCTCTACTGGGCAGTCAGCCTTCTCCTAATGCCTTTGCACCCTCTGAAACCTGCTCCCATCCTGCCTCTTTCTCTCCCCTTCCCTGTATTCCTTAGGTACCAGCTAAAACTCCTTTCTGCCCTCACCTGCTCTTGCCCTTCCCTCTTGATTCTTCCCTGTTGGAGCCTCTACAGTCTCTGTTGTTGGGCCTTCTCCTTGGTTTTGCCTCAGCCTGTATCATGCTCCATCCTTCCTTTTATGCATCTACTTTCAGTTCCATTTACTTTTAATGTGCACTTGCACTATATTGAACTGTACTCTGTTTATACGTTATTTTATGAAATAAATTAATATTGTGTATGCTTCTGTTATTGTATTGCCTGTTCCCTTCCTCCAGGTCACACCAGAAATCAGCTCCATTCAATGTGTCTGTCTTGGTTACCAATTTTCAAATAAGTAAATGATGTGAAATACAGTAAGCAATAACATTCTGCAAACCAAATAAAATGATATAGCAACATAAATTCACTGTTGTGATTCAGAATACCTGTGTGTTATGCAGACTGGTCTTCCATTTGTGGTTCTACACTGCCACCTTACTGGCTCCATTGCTGTGGTGCTGTGTCACTGCTACTTTCAACATTTAGTTTTCTACTGAAAAAGATGGAAACATGGTTTGAATTCAAGCTTAAAGTCACAGAATGTGTCTGTTACTTATCATCAAGAAATTGTAGTTTTACTTTTAGTTATAATCCCTTTTAACATTACACGAAGAAACACCTTCCAGATAATATTTTCCCAAAACCTTTCATCACAACAATAGTTAAAATAAAGCAGAAGCAATCCAGCACTATCCAATCACAATGTAGTACCACACACATGAGAAAGGGTTTATGGGCAGTATCGTGACTATCTAGTCAAATGTCACCAACAAAAGGTTTGCTATTGTGTATGTGACAACACCTTCCTTGCAGAATGCCCTGCCCTAACACTGCAGTTCCACATGGTTGTAGTTTAGGGGTTTGAACTCCACCTACCTGTAACAGGCACAGGCAGCAATGTCTTTGATACTGTGTCCTGTTCCAAACCTACCATATCCAGGTGATCAGAGCACGCTTACTGAACTCACGCCACTAACTTTGTCAGACCAGTAGCAACTCAAATAATAATATTTACTTCATCAATGAGGAATAAAATGAAAAATTTAAAATAAGTCTGAAAGGAATATTTATTCTTTGCTAAGAATAATAAAATATAAAATAAGCATCATACATACTAATTTCACTTTCTGGCACATGTTGGTGCTTTTATGAACACTGTGGACTGCTGGTTACTTCCCTGACAAGCACCTCTGTAACTTTGGGCCCCTTCTCTGTAGGTGGTTTCATTTGTTCTTCAACTGTTTGACAGATCTGGACTCACCACTTTTTTCTGATATTTTCTTGGTGATGTCCTCCCATATTTGGTTCCTCTCTGTTTATGGTCAACCCTCTGGGATAAGCAGACTATCAACATTTTTAGTCATGACAGCGAGCAGCAGGCTTATATCTGCCTGCCTGAAAGGCTTGGCTATTTTTCTTCCTGTTGCTGCTGGTGGTGAGTTTTTTCCTGTCTAGCTTTGCTTTCTGCACCTGCTGTTGACTGCCTTTATCAATAATTTTACAAGCAAAATAATCTGCCCAAAGTCACAAATTCTTAACTATCCTGTTGTTCTGTTGCAGTCTGGACTAACTCAAACTCTCTCACTTAACTCTCTCTAGTTTCACATGGAACAGCAAGAAAAGTATACAATGTTTTCAAAGGCTTGTATATTTTTCTGCAGTTTACATAGACTGTGTACTATGAACGGTGGAATGTCAGTCTGGTAATTGAATTAGATGTCAATGAAGAATAGCAGAATATAAATTTTCACTTCATAAAAGTTGTCAATTTACATAAGGAAGTGTTTCATTGACTGTGGAAAAGGTTTATACCTCATTTGAATAGTATGATAAAATTCTGCCATTTGAAACAGGAAAATAAGTTGAAAATAAAGGTGGACAAAGTTGGCAAACATCTGCACTGCTGATTAATCCCTGCTTTTCATGGAATTTTGCAAATTCTTCATGGTGAACTCCCATTTTGAAGTGTAGAATTCTGGTCACACATGAATGACAGAAATTAATTGAAATTCCAGTGTTCGCAGGCAAAATTCTGTACTTCACAGCAAAACTTTGCCATTTCAAATGTTCTGAAGGTGGGAAAACTTCATGTAGCTACACAGAGTTGAATTTTGGCTGCTTTGCTGCAAATGCACCACAAATTTAAACCGCCCACCTCTAGTTGAAAATATGCAATTCTTTAAATACGTTATTTTGGGGTTTAATCTACTACTGATTGTCTTACTTCCTTGCAGGCTTGTACCACCCATGCAGAATGAGAACACCTCACTGGTCACCATGCAGGTAGCTCCTGGACTTCCCAGGTGGTATATGCTCTGCAAACATAGCTTACCCCATAGCCGGGCACTGACTCTTCAGTAACCCGACTTGCAGCTTTCGAAATTTTCTCCACATATCTCTCTGAGATGTCAGCCTTTTGAAATCACTAAAGCATGCATGTCATTCACCAGCATGTCACCACAAAATGAACCTCTGCAGATTGCACATCCACCTGTTATCATCAAGGTTGTAGTAAAGCACTGGAGCAGGATGCCCTCCATCCTTGGAAGAAGGCAGAACATATGGGACACCTGAACCTCCTTTCCACTCCCCAGTGCTAGGGTCAACAGCTGTGGCTTCAACAATAAGCAGCATATTCAGTTTTCAGAAGATATTTAGCAAATGTCTACATACTTGATGGTGTTGGTGCATACAACTACCAGCTGCCTCAAAGTTTACTCACATGTCAAATCTGTGTGGTGTCATGCCACCACATCTGGGTTGTTTGCAATGCTTTGTTACTTGTGTGTGTGTGTGTGTGTGTTTGTTTGTAAAACAATTTTTGTGTCTCTTTCTCTTTCTCTCTTCTTCACAGGTATATAATACTGATTATACTGCTGGTGCTGCCGTCAAGATTTAGTAACAGCCTTTATGGTGTATCCAAAACAAGTGTCAAGATAAGTATCTGGTTTCATCCAAGTTTTTTCATTGGTAGAGATCTTTTGTCAACATTTTTATCTTGGATTTTGTAGTAGTAAGCAGAGGTGGGTGAAGTACCTAAAATTCACTATGTGTAGAATCCAAATTTTGCATAATACCCCACAAAGCAAGTGAATGACTTTGCATCTTGAAGTAATGCAAAGTTCTCAATGTTCTCTATGGATATCACATTACTTCACTTTTTTTGCTCTTTAAGGTGACTTTTGTGGTGATTCATGGGATGTATGGTCACATGGGCTCTATATTGTCTTGCACAGCCTCAGTTCAGCATAGTGTGTGTAGTAGAAAGCTGAAGACAGTCTGCTCTCAGAGCTTTGAGAATCAAACCATCAAAAGACCTATAAAATTGCATTTTGCCACAAATATTTGTGCCAGAATTTAGTACATCGATTGTAGTAAACCCTTGTGTGTTTATATCATCGAGCATTTATTGATTTTGTGTGAATACTGAATGTTAATTTAGTACATTCAGTCTCTGTATTGACAGATACTGTAGTAGTGTGCTTCAGGGGAGGAGTGGATCTGTGGTGTAGAAAGGAGATTCACAATGAGAAAGGCAGTCTTTACAGCTGTTGTTGGCTAGTGTTTTAGTAGTTGTGTGTTCAGGCACACACAGTAATACTTCTAGTAAGTTGTTTATCCAGTTTTGCTGTTTGATGTGCTGTTGTGCATTTTTAAGTCTTTTAAAAGACTGTGTTGAAGTTTACTGAACTGTTAAGGTTTTTGCACATTACCTTTAGTCTGTGTGCATGCCGTCAAGTCAGATGCATTTTATTGTGACATCATAATAGCAGTACTCTTAGTTTGTTAGCACATCAGCAGTATTTTTCCTGCTTCTATCTAGCTACTGCTGTAAATCACTTCAAAATAAGGTATTGTTGTTCCACTTTTGGATTTCTGAAGAATGGTTAAGGTCTTGTTGTGCCTGTGTGGCTATATCTCTTTAGTGCTCAATTTCCATCTGGAAGTCACTATGGTTTTTGGCTTTCCATCCACCAAAACTAAACAAATATAACATTGTTGTTAACTGTCTGTGTTCGGTCTGTTGAAATTGTTGTCACTGTACCACTTTCGTGTGTTTCCTGTAATACCATCTCTCATTGCATATTATAGCATTTAATAAAAAGAAAAGACATAATAAAGGTCTGTAAACGATGATCTAATACATAAATAAATGTACCAATTGCAGTATTTTTGGCATTGTACTGTCTTGTGAATTCTCTTGAATTTGTTAGCAACCCACAACATTAGAAAAATCACTTTTGCAATAAAATGTTTCTTTTCTTGGTGAATATGTGTAACCTAAAAATTCCCATGAAGACATGGTCAGGCAAAGGTGTTTCTGACTGTGGCATATAAGCCACGTAAGTCTGTGGGGTATAAGCTTTGGCTCTGTGGACAGGGCATTCCATCACATCACATGGAATAAATAAAAGAAAAATCCTTGAAGGAAAAGTACTGTGTCAGAGAGGTTAGGCCAGGAAGGTCCCTGAATCTGTGTGGGTAGGAGCAATGGAGTTTGCCCTTTAAGGGCAGACCGTTGTCCTGGTGCACCTTCCCTCTCTTTAGGGAATGGTTGTGCTCAGAGGGGAGGGAAAAGGAAGGGAGGAGTCAGGGATTGGAACAATAGGCAAGTAGCAGGAAGGGGAGGGAAGAAGGAGTACATAAGGACCAGCACAAGGTGGGCTCAGCCACTTTTGCTGGAGTTTTTGATTACACCAGAACTGCAGCACATCAGATTGGCATTGATTTTGAGGTTTGGTTACAGGGAAAAAAGAAGGTAAGGACATGGAAATGGCTTTAAAGCAAACAAAAGGAAGGAGTTATACCACTGTTTTAGAAAAATGAGAGGATGGACAGAGAAAGATAGTAGGTTGGTTGGTTTGTGATTGTGGGAAAGAGGTAAGCAGGGCAGGTTTGAGAGATTTTTTAAGATGTTTGCTTAAGAACCAGGTGGGAAGACTTCAAGAGGTTGGATACCAGCAGGGTCTGCTGGTGTGGGAGCATTGTTTTAAGGAGAGTGAAGGATATAAAAAAAAGATGTGTGTTTTATGTGTGGCGCTGGCGCATAGGACTGTCAGGTTTTATCTGGAGATATGGAGAATAAGGTGCAAGGAATCGTGCCTAATAAATGGGAAAGGTTTGTGGTTTTTCTAACCCAGCTTCTGGGGGTCTATAAGCTGAAGGATGCCTGGAAGGAGGCACGCAAGTTGTTAGGTGAGCCGAAGCCACGCCACGTGATGTCACACACCACGTGGTGTGGAGGAGGACAGCGCCCACTCACCTGGGCCATGGGAGTAATTTTACCTTGCCATTCATGGCCAGGGCCAGTCATTTACAATGGCCTCACAGGGTTGCGGGGCCTGGCTGGAGCTGGGAGAAAGAGGCACCCAAGGTTGGTAATCGTAGCCACGCAGCATGGCGTCACATGCCGGTGGTGGGGGAGTGAACGCGCCCATTGCCGGGGGCTGTGGTGGACTGCCTTACAGTTTTTTTTCTTTGTGGAGGCCTGGAGGTGCTGGTGGAGGAGGCGCGAGGTTTGGTGAATCAGAACCACGTGGCGTGACATCCACGCTGCGTGGTGAATGAGAGGACAGTGCCCAGTTCCAGGGCCATGGGGACTGCCTTACAGGTTGGGGAGCCTGGCTGGTGCTGGTAGAGAGGGCACATGTTTTTCAGACCAGCCACGTGGCGTGACGCCACATGCCACGTGATATGTTTGAAGTCGGTGCCCCATTGCCTGGGGCTATGGTGTTGTCTTGCAGTTGCTGTGGAGTCCTGTATGGGCAGTTGGGGTTGGCAGCCAGCATTTTTTCAGGAGGAGTTGAGGACTGCCGCTGCTGGGGAGCCTGCTCCAAGGGTTGGGAGCACAGGATGGGGGTTGGTGTGTGATATGGGAAAATGGGGTTCAGATGGTGGGGAGCTAAATAGGAGAGTTTTTGAGGCCCATGTGCACAAGTAGGGATATTTGGGAAGGCCCAGTTGGAGGGGCATGAATGTGGGTGTGTGATCACATGGAGGCCAGGGCAGGCCGTATGGGCGGGAGTATTTTTACCTTGCCATTTCATGGCCAAGGCCAGTCATTTCAGTTTTCTTGGCACAGCTGAAGGTTGCAGGAGCTCAGTCGGGTTGATGGTATAAGGAATGCAGGACGACGACCACACGGCGTGACGTCGCATGCGGGGTGGGCACAAGGGTGCAAGAGGTGGGAAGGCTTCAGAGCAATAAGCGAGACTGGTATGACTGTGGGGTGGGGTGTTTTCACAGCGTGGGTTTTTCGTTTCGTTCTGAAAATACAGATAGTTAAATGACTTTGTTTCATTCCTATAGTTGTTTTCACAGACGAGCATGGCACCCAAGAGAAGCAGGCCATCTAAGGAGGATGCCTACAAGGCGATAATCGACTTGGCTGAGAAAGTGAACAAAATGTGGGAATTGGTGGAGAGGAGGAGCTGGGGAGGTCCGATGAGAAGAGAAAAGTGGCTGCTGGACAAGGCGGTAAAGGGAAAGGCCAGCAACGAAGGTACGGTCCCACTAAAGCAACACCAGGGATGCAAGGGCCCACCAAGGCAGGTGACCCAGTACCCATGAGTCCTGTGGACCTGGTGATGCCAGTACCACCCCAGCCAAAGGAGAGTCTCCCCAGCAGATCCAGTGCGAGCCCAGAACAAGAAGTCCGGCCCGCAGGCCCCAGTAACTCACCCTCCATCTCCACCTCAATCACAAGAAGAAGCAAGGGATCTTTTGAGGATTCCAGGCAACTCGGCCGGAAAAGGTGGCAGGTAACACATCCAATGCAGTGGTGATAGCATAAAAGATATATAGGGCAGATTGTGGCAGCACTGGGGACAGGAGGGCTGGGGCAGATGGAAGTGGCTTTGGTGGAAATGAGGTCAGGTAAGAGGCACCAGGGATGCAGAAAAGGAGCCAAGGGGAAGGAAGAGGAGAGAGGTAGGCGCCTGGGATGAGGATAGCGAGCATGTACCGCTAGCCACGAAGAAAGGATATGGAGGAGAATATGTGATATATTTGTGCTGGCAAGCTGGGAGGCAGTGGCAAGGTATGGGAAGCTGAGGCATAGCTAAAGTGAGATGGCAGCTGCTGTAGTCCTCTTAGGAAGAAAAGAGGATGACAAGCTACTAAAGGAAGACTTGGGATGGGTGGTTTCTAGGTTTTGCCATTTTTTCGGCCATCGTGTTGGAGAAAAAGCCGGAGCTAGGCATCCCGCTCATTACCTATTCATTAATAATAAGGAGGGCAAAAGCAAAGGTGAGGTAGGTTGGATATACTACGATGAATGTTTTCATAAAGGATGGCATCATTTGGGGATGTAGGTGGGACACCAAGCAAATAGACTTATGGACGGATTACCTGACAGATCAGTCCACACCAGAGGCAGGTGGGGCAGAAAGGTTTTACACACCAGAGAAGCTGCTGGGCTTATAACAGGGCTATCTGCTCATGGCCTCAGTGTTGTTTAGACATACCTGTTCAAGATATGGAGGGGGCACCCTGCTAGCAAGTGCAGAATGGCAGGAGTGCTGGGAGCACAAGAGCAAGGGGACAAGGAGCAGGACAGCAGTTTTTGGTAGGACCCGGGATTTAAGGGGCAAACATGGAGCAGGGGAGGGAGGGCCAGGGAAATGGGAATAGAGGGGTCAAAATCAATGAAAACAGGGAGATCTGGCAGACAGGATGGAGGGGGCAATAAAGGGAATGGGTGGCGCACAAGGAGCAATTTAGTATGGGAGCCCCATCAACCTGGGGGCATGGACAGCTTGCCTGGATAAATATCCGAATGTGAACATGCGGGAAATGATTTTAAATGGCTTTACCACAGGGTTCTCCTTGCAGTTTGGGGCCCAGACAAGCAGGGAGGCTAGCAACCTGGGGTCTGTAAAGGGAAAGAGGGCGTTGAGGAAAAAGATTGAAAGAAAGGCAGCAGGCAGGGTCGAGGGCCCATTCAAGACCCCCCACTGTAAAACCTGTGGATATCACCTTTGGGCTTGGTACCCAAGAAATAAGAAGGTGAATTCAGGATGATCCACCACCTGTCTTATCCGGAAGGGAGTCAGTGAATGACTTTATCAGTGAGGAGCATAGTAGGGTAACATACGCAACGCTAGAGGATGCAGTTGGATAATCCAAGCCACAAGGGATGCATGGATGGCAAAACAGACACTGAATCCACCTTCAGACTGCTTCCAGTCAGGAGGAAGACTGGGACCTATTGGGTTTTAAAAATGAAGGACAGTATTATTTCGACAAAGCAATGCCAGTAGATTCCACATAGCATGTGCAATGTTTGAGGCATTCAGCACATGTTTGCAGTGGATATTCCAGGAAAAATGGGTTATAGGTCGGTCATCCATTACTTGGATGATTTTCTCCTCATTGGGGTGGGAGAGAGGAGACACAAGGATGCTGGAAAAATTTCAGGAATCATGCTGCAATTGGGAGTCCCATTGGCACCTAAAAAACAGAAGGGCCCACCAAGGTTATGGAATTCCTGGGGATAGAGATAGATGCCAAAAGGAAGTTTTTAGGTTGCCAGACAAAAAGTAAGGAAGCTGAGGGAGCTAGTTCGGTACATGCCAACAGGAGACGGTACAGCTAAGACAGGTGCAGCAGGTACTAGGACACCTGAACTTTGCATGCAGGGCCATAGGACCAGGAAGGGCATTCACAAGGAGACTAGCCAGAGAAGCGACAGCAGGGTCACCAGGCCGCATCACTGGGTTGATCTGAATCTAGGTGTCAGGGAGGATTTTGGTATATGGGAGGAATTTTAAGGACTACAATGGGTGTTCATTTTGGCAGGAGGGTGGCTGTACAACACAGACCTTGACCTTTACACAGATGCAGTGGGTGGGTCAGGCATGGGAGGTTACTTAAGGGGCAGATGGTTCGCTGAACCATGACGCTCAGTTGGATAGAGGATGGGAAAGTGAGAGACATAATGCTACTGGAGATCATGCCTATATGGGCATGTACCTTGGTGTGGGGAGGAATTGCGGGATCAGAAGGTGACATTTTGGTGTGACAATAGAGCAGTGGTGCATGCACTAAATAACAAGGGAGCTAGTCGAGACAGTCATACAGGTAGTACGACAGTTAGTTTTAAGTGCCTTGCAGCTGAACATGTCTTTCTGAGCAAAACACATAGAAGGGGTGCGTAATATCCTGGCTGACAGCCTTTCCCGTCTGCAGCTGGACTGTTTCTGGAGGCTGGCACCAGCAGCGGAAGAGGCAAAACACCCATTCCAATGAACATCTGGGACATTGGCAGGAAGGAGCAGAAATGCTGTTTCGCAGCTCTGGGCCCCGGACTCTGAGGGCCTACGACGGGGCCTGGAGGGTTTTCAAACTTTCAGGGCAGAACACCAGATGGAGGTAAGTGGGCCACTCTCTGAGGAGCAGTTGGGTATGTTCACAGTGAAACAATGGCAAAAGGATGGCTCACACCACGATGGGGGTTTATCTGGCAGGGATCAGCGTGATCTGCAGCCTAAAAGGCTGGAATGACCCAACAAAATTGATGCTCATCAGGAAAATGATGCAGGGATGGGATAGGCTGAAGCAAGGAACGGGGGATAATAGAAGGCCAATAGGTGAGCAGTGGCTAATAAAGTTAAAGGAGGTGTTGCGGGTATGCAGATCAAGGGAGGAGGCAGAGCTATTTCACACAATCTATGTGGTAGTGTGGCGGGGGCTATGAGTAAGTGAAGTGGTAGGCCATGGAAGGCTGTGTGGAATGGGACGATGTGATTTGGGGGACAAGTGAGATAAAATCAGGCTAAAAGGTCAAAAGACGGACCAAAAGGCAAGGGTGCATCATAACACTAAAGGGTGGTCAGAGATGGCCTTATCAGAGTACAGGCCCTGTGGGTTTCGCCACAGGGCAGAGGGTCAGGTCGGGAAATTATTTTTACATGGAGATGGAAACGGGTCACCGGCTATCAAATTACAGTGGTGCTAAAAAGGGCTTGTATTTTTGGGGAAAACCCAGCTAATTATTCTTCCCATTCTCTTCAGATGGGGCGGCCTCCCAGTGGGCGGCAACAGGTGAGCCTGTGAAGGACATTTTGGAAAAGGGCGCTGGTGATCAGCCAGTTATAACAGATACATTAGAAGTTTAAGTTAAAAAAAGGTGAGAAGGGAGGCGGGGTGGGAGGAGTGCCCGAGGAGGCACTGAGATTGTACGTAATTTAATTGATGTTCTTTGCACCCCATAGGTAGAGGGAGGAGCACAGAAGTCTGGATCTGCAGCCATTCCTATAGTTACTGGGCTGGTAAGAGAGCAGAGACAAAAGCTGGGGAAAACAATTGTACCAGGATGCAAGGCAGTGTAGAGTGATATGGCATGGCCTATGAGGGATGAGATGGGCAAGCTTCTGCCCACGTTGAAGGAGCTCAAGAGATGATGGCCCAGTCCAGACCTAATTATTTTACTCCAGGGGGCAACGACCTGGCAGATAGACCTTGGGTGCACACATATTTGCAGATAAAGAAGGATCTAATGGTAATAAGGCAGTGGTGGCCTCAAGTATGCCTAGCCTGGTCAGATATGATACCACGAAGGGTATGGAGACAGGAACACAGCCACAGGGCAGTGGAGAGAGCCAGGAGGAAAATGAATAGACAGGTGAGGAAATTGATAAGGCAGATGGGGGACAGATGATACTACGGGAGTAGAAGAATGGGTGGATGACTTCTACAGGTCAGATGGTGTACACTTGTCAGATATAACAATAGACATGTTCAATCGCGGAAACAATGAGTTTCATAGAGGAATGGAGGAAACAGATGGAAGCTGTTAGATAAAAAAAAAAGAGAAGGGTTAGGATGTTTTTTCACCAAGGAAGTAGGGGAGAGGGCCCTTGGTTGGGAAGCCAGTCATCCAGCGCAAGCTGAGACTGGCTAGTGGGGAAAGGGGGGACGGAGGGGAAGAAAAAGGAGTAACACAAGAGAAGGAAGAAGGAAGGAAAAGCGGTCTTGGTTTTCACCGTTACCTAACAGAAAAGGAGAAGAAGAAGGCACCCAGGTTTTCGCCAGGGGTGGATGATCAGAGAGAGATATATGGATGGAAATAAATGGACACTATGGCAATATGATAATAAAGAAATGGAAAATGGAATATGGATTTGTGAATATAAATAAATTAATTGCCAATCTGAGCACAACAACAAACAATGGTCTCTGTGTTTTGTGAGGGAAAAGGGGAATCTGAGACAATAGAGTTTGCCCTTTAAGGGCAGACCAGGTTAACCTGGTACCCCTTCCCTCCCTTTAGGGAATGGTTGCAGCTCAGAGGGAGGAAAAGGAAGGGAGGAGCCAGAGATTGGAACAACAGGCAGGTAGCAGGAAGGGAGGGAAGAAGGAGGTACATAAGGACCAGCACAAGGGGCTCAGCCACTTTTTGCTGGGTTTTGATTCCTCCCACCACCCTACTAGATGGAGTCGAGGGAGACAGTCAATTTGGGGCCATATTATGGGTCTGTCATGGTGGAGGACAGGCGCGTCCGGTCGGACGGTGGACTGCCAAAGGTGGATGGCAGGTAATAACAGGGTGTGGACTGCCAAGGTGGAGGGCAGATGACAGTATGGTGATGGACTGCCAAAGGTGGATGGCAGGTGATGATTGCTCGGGACTGCCAAGGTGGAGGGCAGTGGATAAGAGGAATATGGACTGCCAAGGTGGATGGCAGGAGGAAAAAGGGGAAGGGGGGATGGGGGAAGAAAAGGAATAACACAAGAGAAGGAAGAAGAGGAAGGAGAAAGCAGTCTTGGTTTCACTGTTACCTAATAGAAAAGGAGAAGAAGAAGCCACCCAGGTTTTCGCCCTGGGGGTGGATGATCAGAGAGAGAATATGGATGGAAATAAATGGACACTATGGCAATATGATAATATAGAAATGGAAAATGGAATATGGATTTGTGAATATAAATAAATTAATTGCTAATCTGAGCACAACAACAAACAATGGTCTCTGTGTTTTGTGATGGAAAGAAATTCAGACAATGCCTGCAACATCACCCTTAGCATAGGTGGTGTGTGAAATAAATTCTGTGTATGTCTGAAATAAAATCTGTCAGCCAGTCATCAAGTAGCAGCGAATAGTCATGTATGTAAAAGTTGTGACTTATATTAATACCTGAGGTTTACTACAGGCATGAGGAGAATGACTTTGAATGTTCCTGCAGTAGTCAGAGTACCAGTGGTGGTGCTCTGAGAAGTACTGCCAGTGCTACATTCATGACTCACGTCACACTCACATCATGATAAATCACATTCTTCATGGTCATCATGATCATAAATCACACAACTTCAACTTTTTGGTCCAACTCTGTATTTTTTTAAATCTTTGGTTTCATCATGAATCAGGACACCTAGTTATCATGTCCGTCACTCAAGATTCTTGGTCCAGTATGATGCTTCTGTTAGTGTTCACATTCTGTAGGATGCCCTACGTGCAGATGGACTCGAATCTTTGTCCCAGAACAAGCTGGCTCTTTGTAATCCAGTAGTTATCATTTCAATGTGAACATTGTATATTTCACGGATGTCAGCCATAGGTATTTCAAATTTTCAATGGCAACTGTTTGTGGAAGCTCAATTCCATCCAGTTTCTGGTGCTCTGAGAAGCATTGCCATTGCCAAGTTCATGACTCACGTCATGTCATGAACACGACTCACAAGACAAATCACTTTCTTCATCTTCACGCTCATGAATCATACCACTATAACTTTTGGGAATAACCTTTATTTTTTTTGAATCTTTGGTTTCATCATGAATCAGGAGGACACCCAGTTATCATGTCATGTCACTCAAGATCCTTGGTCCAGTATGATACTTCTGTCAGTGTTCACATTCTGTAGGATGCCCTAATAGGAGATGGACTCGAATCTTTGTCCTCTAACAAGCCAGCTCTATTTAATCCAGTAGATATCATCTCAGTGTGAACATTGTAAAGTTCATGACTCACATCACAACTCATGAGACAAATCACATTCTTCATGGTCATCTTCACTATCATGAATCATGCCACTTCAACTTTTTGGTACAACATACCAAGTAGGACAATCACATCTATATTTGTACCCAGTCATGATGATGTTGGTGCTGAATAATGTGGGAGAAGCAGACCATCCTGGTGGCAGTGTCAAACAGTGTACCATTGAGGTTGCTGATGCAGTCATGGAAAAAGAATTTCAAGTGAGTACAACTTTGGCATTGAGGATTGTGAAGGCTGATTTCCTTTTTATTCCTTGTTTTCCACAAGTGTAAAGTATTTAACAGCGGTGACATGCAGGCCAGATGATGGATATAACAAAAGACAGGAACAACTCAATGGGTACTGATACTGAATGGGATACTGGAATGAATTCAGAATAATTTCTTCTTCATCTGTTTGCAGGTAGCATTGAGAGTACTGTGGACGGGTGGTATGTTCCAATCTGAAGATGGATAACAGTTTGGATACATTGAAGACCTGGAAAGAAGGCAAAAATATTAATGAAAATTGTTTTCAATGATGCATGCAACCCTCCTCCACCCAAAAATACTTACCTTTCATGGCTTGGCATTGTTTGTAAAGCCAAGTCAACAATTAGACACATGTGGAACACATATGCGGTGGTAATATAGTTTCATGACTATGGTCATAAATCTGAGAATGTAAAGAAAAGAACAGTAATAAGAAATGCTTATAATTCACTCACTCACTCACTCACAGCAGTACCTCCCCAGAAAAAAAAATAATTTTATAGTACCAATTAGATGGTGACACATAAGTATGGCATGTGAATGTGACCATGGCCAACACACCAGTGAAGGGACCCATTCAATATGTAAGATGATGATTCCTGCAAAGGAACAACATGATGGACTGCTTACAACAAAAACAAGATTTAATACAAATTAAATGGCAGTGTCTCTGAAAAACATGACAGTGACACGTACAATAACACCATTGTTGGTATGAATACACACAGATAGGGCAGCATGTTTCAGTCTGCACAGCAGAAGAATTTTCCAGAACATCAAATTATAGTTCAACCCATGGTCATCTGTGGCTATGATCATTTAGCAACACACTGTACATCATCAGCAACAACAGCAGAAAACAGCAGGACAACAGCAGCAGCAGCAGGTGCCAGCAAGCCATTTTCTCACATGGGACAATTATATAAAATTCTGGCTATAGGTGCACACTTTAAGCAGTGTGTCAAGAAGTACTTGTGACTTTTCTGAACAGTTTCTCATGTGGTTATTCTTCAATGGGACTTTTCATGAAATTAAAGCAGCAGGACAACAGTAGCAGCTGCAGCTACTGGTGTCACCAGGCAATACTCTCACTTGGGACACTGTGATATATTTCAGGCCTTATGCTTCATCTGGACTTTTCATGAAATTAAAACAGCGGGACAACAGCAGCAGCAGCAACTGGCATTATAAGACAATGCTCTCAATTGGGACACTGATAATTTCAGGCTTTATTCTTCATCTGAACTTTTCATGAAATTAAAACAGTGTGACATTCACAAGGCAGGTCATTTGGGGGGCATGGTAGGAGATTTTGTGATATTGTGATAATTGCACTACTACTTTAACCAAATGAAAGGAAAATAGTCATAATTCTAATCTAAATCACACCTCTTACAAAGTATCACACCACCATTATGCTTTCTGCAATAGAAAGGCAGTTTCTAAGACTTCGTTCTTACTTTCATTTATTTTTAAATATCATAGGATCTGCAAAATTGCAGATGCTCGCTTTCACTACAGGTGATACTGTGGAGATGCACCGCCTGCTTCAATAAAAGTTTATTGCAGAAGATGTTTCAGTGCCACAAATTTAAAAGGAAATGAAAGCATGTAGCATCCAAAAAGTTAGTAACCATGGGAATTTTAAAAATAAAATAAAGAAAGTAATAAGAAAAAATTGTTTCTATTGTGGAAACATAATAGAGGTGTGGAACATTAGTCGGAGCTGGGGTTTATAATTATGAGCATCAAAAATCCATGTTAATTTTATGAACATTTCTTCAGGGCATCATTATTCACATCTGGACACTAATATCAAATGCTAAATGTTGCTTACTATAAGCTGGCAACATTGTGAGAGGTGTTCCATGTTAGATGACTTTAGGTGGCTTTAGGGATATTTTCATTGTAGTTGTTGTTGGTATGTATACTATGAAACTTTAACACAGTAAACAGATCCAAAAAGTAATACAGTCTGACAATGAAAGCATCAGTGCAAGAATGCAGTTACAATTTTGACTGATACTTTTTATTCTATTTTACATTGCAACCTACTCTAATAACTTGTGTATCGAACAATATCATTCTTTCAACAATTTAAGTATGCAGCACTACATTTCTTTGGGAGTCGGAAGTAAAAACGTAGCACTCATTTTAATCAGCCTTTCACCAGGTTTGGATCAATATTCTCACATGCTTTTGGACAACTATTTCAAATCAATTCTGTTGTGACTACAAAATGAAGTCGCATGCAGCAAACAGTGCCATATGACATAAAGGAACAGTATATGTTCAAAAATAGCTGGAAATACTGTTGAAAACCATGTCACAGTAATATTACCAGAGCACTACTTTTATTATTTCTCATTTTAAAATAATGGAGTAATGCAGAATAATATAAATTGTGGAAAGAAGGGTAGCATATGTATACACAGTTATTACATATGGGCAATCCAAAATAGAATAAACAATTATCAGTCAAAATTGTAACAAGATTCTTGCACTGAGGCTTTAATTATCATGCTGTTTTACTTTTGGTTACTGTCTAATGTGTACATACATTTTATATTATATACACCCACAACAACTACAATAAACAATATAATGAAGTCAACTACAGTATCATGACAATCAACCACCCACCATAATTTGCTATACTATGAATGCGTCTGGATTATACTGATATCTTGCTATATCATTCAGCATGCAGTATTTGTGTGCACATGTGAAGAATAATCTCCTGAAAAATGTTCAGAAAAGTAACAAGTATTGTAGAAGTTGTTACTTAATTTAGTTTATTTTTACAGGACTGAGGTTGGCAAAATGGTGGGTGCTATGTACTTTCATTACAGGTGAAACTGTGGTGCCGTAATGCATGCTGCAATGTAAGTGCCTTGAAGAGGGTGTTTTGGTACTCAATTTCAAATGAAATGAAAGCATGCAGTGCCCACAAAGTTGGTGACCACATGACTTATTAAAAAAATAAAATAAGGAGAAAACAAACAATTTATATTGCAGAAAGCAGAATGGGGTGGGGAGCATTTGGGGAGGTGGGGAATTGGGTTTAGCATTATAGTGTCAGGAAATACAGGATTAACAAAATTTACATAAGGAAAAAATTACTAACTAAACATAAATTACATACTGAGTCTGTAATAAAAAATATTGCTTAAGAAAAAGGAAAAGCAGAGGACAAGTTTTCTGGGGAGATTTTGTTAAATAATGATTGTTTACTGGGCCTGTGGGGCTGGGGCTGACCACCACCAAGTGTTTTACAAGCTGATTATTTCAACATTTTGAGTCTCAATCCTGTTCAGCTGCTGCACTGCACCCTCCACTATATTTTTGATGGCTTCCACCTCAGAACACAGCACAGCCAGATGAGCCTATGTGGCAGATTGTTCTGAGTGGTCACTCTCCTGAGGGGAGCTGCGGAACTGACACTTCTACCGCCTTGGCCATTCATTGGCAATGCTGCACAGGCAGACACTCTCCTCTTCAGCAGCTTTGGCTGCAGGAGTGGCTGGTACCTCCTGCAGCTTTGCTTCCCACTCTGCATGATGGCGCATTAAAATATGTGTTCACTGACCACCCATGCCTAAGTGGCTGCCCTTGTGCTCATGATGTACGAGCACATCACACAACTTGCACGTCACTACCATCGGGTCACCAGGAGACAGATGAAAAATTGCCAGATGGGAGAGCTGCAGGAGGACCAGGCACAGGCAGTGGGGAGGCACCAGATAATGCTGCCTGCTGTGCTGCAGTTAGGGAGCAGCAACAAGTTGCTGCTGCTGTGGTTGCTGCTGCTGTAATTTCTGCTGCTGCTGATCTTCAGGCTTCTGCACATGGCCTCTTTCAACCTTGAGCAGCACTGGACCTCAAAACAGTACTGTGGTTCAGGCAAAATGGTCGCCCCAGGCTGACACACATATTTGGGGCCCCACTGCCTCTACTTTGGCCACCTCTCTCCATATTAAGTAAAATTAAATGCAAATCAAACATAAACAAAAAATACTAGTAGGACTACTAGTACTAAAACTACACGGACCAAAACTAAGTAACAAGAATAAAAACTTTTTAATTAAACTAAGCTTTCAAATCAACTAAAACTGGCTGCAAAACTTAAACAACACAATCAAAAACGTTAAAGCACCACAAAAATGCTCAATATATAGTTTGCTGCAAAAGCACACTGTCTACCAACACTGCTGACTAAACTGCTCCTTCTACAAGAGAAAGTGAGACTAGTTCACTGGCATTGTGCTCAATTAACTG
Organism: Neoceratodus forsteri; assembly: GCA_016271365.2. Taxonomy (NCBI): domain Eukaryota; kingdom Metazoa; phylum Chordata; order Ceratodontiformes; family Ceratodontidae; genus Neoceratodus; species Neoceratodus forsteri. The sequence continues at coordinate 1,235,868,022 of CM057453.1, read as the reverse complement.
CCTGCCTGCATCATGTGATCTGCAGTCAGACATGTGATCTATGGGCTGTCTCTTACCAGCTTTGCCTTCTTAAACTGTAACTTGACATGAACTCAAAGTGAACAATGCAAAGACCATTAATGGCAAATTTAACCTTTTAATGGAAATTTGCGTAGTGCTTCATAAATTCAAAGTTGCCCACTTGAGTTTACTTTGCAGGCTAATTTAAACTTTGTTGCATCTCTAGTAGTAAGGTTGATGGAAGAAGCGGAGGGGTGTAAGTTCTCACATTTAGTTTGGTGCTTGTTTATAAAACATTTATTTTTGCTCTCTCTTTTACAGCATATCAGTATTGAAGATGGTAATGATGCTGCCATGAAAATTATTTTTGCTCCTTCCTGGCTTTCTGCAGCCTATTCCTTTGGACTCTCATGCTGGCCTCCTATACCCCACTGGACAACCCATTGCCATATATTGCTCATCAGGGCTCACTGAACTACTAATCCATCAGGCACATCCCATACTACCAACTGCCTCCGATTGGTTTCCTGCTAGATCCCAGGGCCTCCCTGGGAACCAGAGACAAAGTGCCTATGCACACTGGAGTTTGTAAGGTGGAGAGGGGCAAGAATGGTGTACTGAGCAGCCAGGCAGCATATCAAAAGCTAACCAAGGCCATTATCCAGTGCTGCGGGCAGCCATTTTCCACTTTTCTGGGCTCCACGCCTCCCTCTAGTCATGTGGCCACAATGGCATCCTGGGAGGAAGTTTGAGAGTGTGTGGTCACCCATGCCATTCAGAATGCCTCTGCTGTAGTCCAGGTGGTGCTGAGGGTTGAGGCACTGTACACCACACCTCATGCCACTCTGGCAACCCAGGTTCAGAAGCAGACTTGAATGACAGGGGTCGGTTGGGAGGAGAGGATTGAGCATCTGATGGACTGCTCTCCTCTTCCGGGGAGGGATTTGGGTTGTCTGGCATCCTGGTGGCCTCTGATGGTGATTGGAGGAATTACAGGATGCAGACCAAATGCACAGGGGTTGAGCGTGGCTGATGCCGAAAAGGTTGCCGTGCACCATGGCATTAGAGCACACCATGCTTGGGGGGAGGTATGGGGAACTCAGGGACAAACATGAAAAACCCCTCCTGTTGGATGGGTGACAGCCTTCATGGTGCCAACCACCACACACCCAACACTGGAACCCCGCCTCTGCCTTTTGGTCACCCGGGCTCTACCTCTCCTGCTCAAGGTGATAGTAACGTCCTTGAAGAAGGCAGGGGTCACAGTGGGTGGTAGAGTGACTCTGGTGAGTTGAGTGGCCTGAGAGAGTTCCAGTCAGCAGGAAATAAAGAGAATAAAAAAATGCCTCTGCTGAGCTGCCACTGAGAGTCAGTGTTGCAGCAGCATGCAGCAACCCGGGAGGTAAGCATCCAAGGGACACCCTTAGCTCCTTACCTGCTGGCCTCTGCTCCTGATGTCTGGGATCTGGGCATGATCTCAGATTTCCAGTGTGCCAGAGCAATGCCCCACTGCTTGGCACCATGAAGCATGGCTACTATGAAGACTTAATCACAGCCTTGCTTATGGCATATCTTTCACAAGTGTGAAGGTATGTATCTTTTCTATACACCTTTTACCATGATAGAGTGCTTTCATCCAGTTTGCATCTTGGACTTTGCAGTATAGTATGGTTGATGGAAGGATGGGGTGGTTGGGGTGGCCACATTTAGTTTGGTGTGTGCTATAAAAAATTTGTTGGGTTACTCTTGCTCTTTACAGGCATATCACTATTGATGATGCTACTGATCTTACCATGAAGTCTATGGCATATCCATCACAAATGGGAAGGTAAGTATCATGTTTATACCTCACCAAGCTCATTTCCTTCCAAATCATTTGTTCCCAAGTGGATGATCAGGTGTGGTTTACCCCCAGTTTCCTTATTTCCTCTTTTATCTTTTGTTCTGCCCTCCCAGCATCCATTCCCAGTACACAGAAGACTGACCTTCTTTTTATTTGGCACAGAAAATTAGCTATGTTGCCATATTGGTCCTTGTGACAAAGATCCAGAAAACAAGAGATGATTTGATACCTTTTATGTTGGTCCGATAAAGGTACCACATCATCTCTTTTTCTGCTTCTTTTATCTGGATCACATGTCCTAATCCAGTGTACGCCCATTGTTATGGAATCCCACAGACCATCATTTCTCTTTCCTCAGTCCTGTTTATTGACTCCTTCCAGTGTTGAGTGACCCTGCCATCTCCATCTGCATTCTTGCCTTGTCCCCATGCCTATCTGCCTGTTTGATCCCCTTTTAATCACCTTCTACCTCTTTTGTCCCCTTCCATCTGTAGTCTCCCTGCTCCCTGCTCTACCCTGCTGTGTTCCTCTCTCATTGCCCCCCTCTTTTTTATCCTGTCTCTTGGCTCCTTCCAGATTTACTTGACCTCCTTACCCCTCTTTCCACTTTCCTCTCCTGTCTGTTTAACTCTGACTACCCCCCAGATTTATTCAAGTCACAAGCTCCTCATGTGTCCCCTCATTCGCTATACCTTCTAGTGGCAAGAACCTGTTGATGCTCACCTCCAACTCCTATACTGATCTTAGTATTCCTTCTGCCATACCTTTGATATTCACTTGTGTCACTTCTCCTTTCTTCTCAATACCTGCCAATCATTATTTTCTAGCATTGACTGGTCTTGCCTCCCATCCTTTGCAATCCCCAGCATCCCATCTAATATTGTCCCGCATCTGCCATCAGTAGTGATGCCCTGCTCTATTCTCCATTGCTCCTTTCTCTATCACCTTGCACCTCTTGCACTTCCCTCCTCAGTCAATTTATTTCTGCCTTAAGTTGCCCCAGCCCCTGCATATTGGCAGGCCCTGGCTCTCCACATTGTATCCAGGAACACTACTGCCACACATCCATTACAGCCAACTACTCTCCTCCTTCCTTCCTGCCCCAAGAATCTTCCGCCTCTCTCCCCCCACCCATCCCTCCTCCCCACTACCTGTACCTGCTACTAAGATCACACATCTCGCTGGGTAAAGTTACTATATGGCTTGGTGCTCTCACTCCTGAACTATTCCTTGCTCAGGTACCAAAATGACTTTATAGCAAAGAGAAAATTGCAAAAGGCTACTTGTCTAAATAGAAATTAAAGCATCTGAGTAGCAACAGAGTAAATATCTGAAGGCTAATTAAATAGCAGAAGTGCTAATAAAACTCTACTTGCCTAAACAGCAATTAAAACATCCAAAGGCCACTTGACTAAATAGTGGTTAAAATGTCCTAAATAGTATCAGATCGAAGTTGACTACAAGCATCCTAAATAGTAAAAGATATCAAATGACTACATAACTTAATACTAAATAACAAAATAACAGAAAATGTCCTAAGTTGTATGAGCTGCAGATGACTACCTAAGCATTCTAAACAGTAGCAGATATCAAATGACTAAATAACCTCTTACTAAATAACAAAATAGCACATCAATGCACTATAGCTTAATAGCAACCGAGTAAATAGCAGAAGGCTAACTAACTAGTGTTTAAATTTTGCTTAGTAACAGTGGGTAGCAAACAACTGAATAACTATAATTGCTCGGATAATAAACTGGCTTAAGATCAAACAGAGCAAATAGCTGCAGGTTATCTAACTAAAATGTGATTAAAGCATCTTGTATAGCATCAGAATTCAAATAAAGTACATGATTTCCTAGTGACTGAGTCATATGACCTGGTGGTGATGCTGGTTAGGCACGGCACTGATCTAGTTCATAATACAATTCCTGATGCCAGATGCTCCAGCAAACTAGCACACCTTATGTCACTCAAGCAGATCTTCCTATCCTAATGTCAATCCCATACACTCCTCCTACTGTAATTACAAACATCACCCTCGGTCCAGGAATTCATTGACCAGGTTCAGTTGTCACTCAGATTATGTGCCTCTTCAAAGCTGGGTGGGTGGGAGGGCAAAATGTCCAGCTCGAGAGCTGCAGTTTCTTTGTCTTGCAAGGTGAAGGTTGCAGCTTGTGTGGACCTGGAGTATTCCTCCTGTGGTCCAAAGTGGCATAAAAGTCAGTGTCTGATGCAGGGGAGGGCAGCAAAAAAACTAACAACTCTGCCTTCCAACTGTCAACTAGAGATATGCAAAGTCCCTAAAATTCACTCCATTAAATATTTTGCTAATTGTGCTTAGTTCACTTAATTTGTCAATTTGTGCAGCACAGATTGACATAAAGTGTGGAATTTCATGGGTGAAATTTCACACTTTACAGAAAAAACTACTCTACTAGTAGTGAAGTAGTGCACCCCGCTGATCACCAGCTCCAAAAATAATATTATATAAATTTTATAAAATCCCTTGTGTCTAATGGTCCCCGCTGATTGTCAGCCCAATGTAAATTAATATTATAAATATGTTTATAAAATCCCTGATGTGTAGTGGTCCCCTCTCCGACTGATAGCTGGCCCCAATGTGAATTAATATTATATACACTTTATAAAATTCCTGGTGTCAAGTGGTTCCCCATCTGACAATCACCATCCATGAGGTAAAAAAAAAAATCAATAAATCCTGGTTTCTAGTGAACCCACCACCCTGTCAGATGCTGCCCCACCACCCTACTGCCTCAACCCCAACCCATAGCAGATGAACAGCACAGCCTCCACTCCACCATGGCTGGCCACCCAACTGATATTGAATAAGTGCGTGTTTGTACAGGTATGCACTCATTCATTCCAGTGTTAGTCAGTTGACCAGCCATAGTGGAGACTGGAGGCTGTGCTAATTGCCTGCTTGGGTTGGGGTGAGGGAATGGTGGTGGAGTAATACCTGATGGGATGGGGGTGTGTGTAGTCCACTAGATACCAGGGATTTTATTGAAATTATTTTTATCTCGGATTGGTGATCGGTGGGGTGGGGGACCACTAGACACCTGGGATTTTATAAAATGTATATAATACAGTATTATTTTACATTGGGGCTGGTGATCAGTGTGCGGGGGGGACCACTGGACCAGGGATTTCATAAATGTATATAATATTATTTGCACTAGACCAGTGAGCAGCGGGGGGCAACTAGACACTCGGGAGTTTATAAAAATGTACATAACATTATTTTACTGGGATCAGCGATTGGCATGGGGACACTAGACATCAGGGATTTAATAAAAATTATTTTACGCTCGGGTGGTGATCTTTGGGGAGGGGCCACTAGACACCAGGAATTTGAAATTTGTAACTTCTCCTTCCTTTGTTATTTTTGTTAAGTGCAATTTGCACTTAAAAAGCCCCAAAAGCAATGCAAAGTTATGAATGGTGAATTGCCCTGTAATGGGACAATTTTGCAAACTGATCCATGGAGGCAAACTTTGCCACTTGTGGAAAATTTGCAGTCAAAGTAAAACTTTGCTGCATCTCTACCATCGATGACTCTGTTCTCTGGTGGCAATGTAATGAAGGCAATAGTCAACCATTTGAACTTAAAGGCTACCCAAGTTGAAATTCAGGCTCCTTTTACTGCTGCTCACTGATTGGTGGGCTCTGTAAAATTTTAAGAACTACGGTTTAGTATAGTAAGGTTGATGAAAGTGCAGGGTTGATGTGGGTGACTGCATTTACTCTGGCGTGTGTTTGTGAAAAAAATTGGGGGTCTCTTTCTCTCTCTCTTACAGGTATATCACTATTGATGATGTTGCTGCTGCTGCCATGAAGATTTAATGACAGCCTTACTTACAACGTTCCATTACAAGTGTGAAGGTAAGTATCTGATTTATGCACCTTTTCCCATGGAACAGGTCTTTTGTGGTATAGTAAGGTTGATGGAAGGGCACAGTGGGTGTGGGTGGTTACATTTATTTTGGTGTGTGTTTCTAAAACAATTGTCTTTGGGGGTCTCTGTCTCTCTTTACAGGCATATCACTGTGCCCACACCAACACAACTAGTGTTACTTCTGCACCAAAACACAGCACAAGAAATAACTCCTACACACTCTGCTGCTGCAGCTGCTGCTGATGTTGAGCTATCTAGATACATGACACTGGTGCAACAACCCCTACCACAATGTCTGCTACAGCACCGGGAACCCATCAACACCCCTACTGTGACATGACCTGAACTGACTGACAACATCACGATGCACAATGTGGGGTGGCTGTACCCCAACACCCCTACTATTTATATCTAACTCACATTGCAAGAGACAGTAGAGTTAGATGTTCCCCATCACCCTAAAGTGTCTGAAAGTAAAACCCCATTGCTGCTGATTTAGGTGCAGTGGGGTTTCACTCTGAGGAGTTTGCTATCTGGATGTCACTGTACTGGTGGCATATCAATCCATCCACCTGTTCCTCTGCTTCAACTGGTATTGCTGCTGCACCACAGAACAACACAAGAAACAACTGCTAGCTACTCTGCTGCTGCTGATCCACACACCAGTTCCTTCACCACAACTAGTGTAGCTGTTGCACCAAAGAACAATACAACAAAGAACTGCTAGCCACTCAGCTACTGTTGTGAGTTTACCCACCTGTGCCTCTACCGTAACTGGTATTGCTGCTGCACTAAAGAAGTCTCTTTTAAAAACAAGATCTAGCCAGAGCTGATGCAGCTGTGGCAAGCTTGCAGAGCTCCACAAGACAGAGTGCTGCTGACTGGTGGCAACGCAACTGCGCATGCGGCATTAGCACATGTGTAGTTATGGTGAATGGTACTCTGCCATTCAGAAGATGGTGAAACCAGCAGAATTGCACATATGCAACTTGTGCCACTGAATGGCGGTGATGCAACTACACATGCTTGGCATTCATGCATGTATAGTTGCAGTGAATGACATTCTGCCATTCATAAGATTGTGGCGCCAGTGCAACTGTGCACTCTGTGAGATGCGCATGCCCAGTTCTTGCCCTGGGATGTGAAGTAACAGCCGAAATAGTGTGGCTGTTACTATATTGCTGCTTTTAAGTGTGAAAGGCCTCTGTATCACCTTTGGGGGCACAAATAGAAATATGCAGACCTGCCTTGGGCAAACTTTCATAGCCGCTCACCATCCTCTACAAAAATTGGCTGTTTTAACATTATCCTGTGTACATGAGCAAAGCAGTTTAAACACCATTGCTGTGTTGGCCTTTTAAATGGAATTTGGGACACAGCAGTCAGAATCTGTGGCCCCATTGAACAAGCATTTGTCAATGCTGAATGTTTGCTTGCTGGTATTAGCATTGAAATGCAGGAGTTAGACAGATGCAGAATAGGAATGGCAGTGAAGTATTGAACTCACGCCAACCCCACCTCCACCCTGCAGAGACGGACAGGCATTGCTGTATGCATTTGGGTCATCACTCATGATGTTCAGCCATGTCACCTCACCCTATCCTGCAGACACTGACACGTGTTGAGGTGTGCCTTACGGTGTTCGGCTTTACAGTCACCCCATTCCATAATGACATGTGCTGAAATGGGTGCAGTATAGGAGAATGGGGTGAACTCTGAGGTGAAGAGTCCAAGACACACCTCAATGCTTGTCACTGGTTGGGGGTGGGATTGCATTATCATTACAGTCAGAAATCCAAAGTCACACCCTGATGTCTGTCAGTCTGTACAGGGTGGGACCTTATGGTTAGAAACCCTAATGCCCCTGGCATTTGTTGATATTTGCACTACAAATTTTCAACATGGCCTTTTTGTGACCCTACCTCACAAAGCATTTAGGACCCTTCTCATGAAGAGTGGCAGGTGATTTTGTTAATGTATCCCAAACTTTGAGTTTCCACAGCGACGTGCCATTCTGTGCCAGTATAAAAATGCAGATTGAGCAGGATGTGAAGAATGACAGCTGTACCATCCATAGGGAGGTGTGAAGGATGGCAATGTTGAAAATCTGTAGTGGAAATATTAAACATGTTCGCACTTACTAGCATACATGGAAACTGATCAACGCATGCGTAACACAGTCATTTTAGTGGAATTATTTAGCAAATTTTCAACATCGGCATTTTGTGACCTCTGCTCATGAACACTGTCACTAAGATTTTCTGTATCTGTCCCGAACATTGATTTCCCACAGTGACCGTGTTATTCTGCACCAGATGTGTAAACTCATATTTTGGCCAGGATGTGAAAATGACAGCTGTACTGTTCATAAGGAGGTCTGAAAAATGCAAATGTTGAACATCTGGAGTGAAAATACTACACATTTGAGAAGTTCACGGGGTGCATGGAAACTGCACAATGCAGGCTCGTAACACAGTCATTTATAGATGTTTGTCACCAAATTTTCAGCATAGACATTTTAGGACCTCTGCTCATAAACAGAGCCACTGTGATTTTCCTGAACTGTCCCAAACACTGATTTCCCACAGTGACCTCGCTATTCTGTGCTGTTAGGCGAAAGCACATTTTGGCCAAGATGTGAAAATGACAGCTGTACTATTCATAAGGAGGTATGAAAAATGGCAATGTTGAAAATGTGGAGTGAAAATATTACAAATTACGAAGTTACAAGGGTGCAAGGAAACTCGCAACACACACTCATAGCACAGTCATTTAATGGGCTTTAATCACCAAATTTTCAACATAGGTATTTTAGGACCTCTGCTCATGAACAGTGTCACTGTGATTTTCTTAATGTGTTCGAATACCGATTTCCCATGCAACCAAGCTATTCTGTGTCGGAAGTGTGAAAACACATTTTGGCCAGGATGTGAAAATGACAGCTGAACTGTTCATAAGGAGGTGTGGAAAAAATGCCAATGTTGAAAAATCTGAAGAGAAAATATCCCAAATTTGTGAAGTTATGAGTGTGTGGAAACTGTGCAATGCACACTCATAACACAGTAATTTTATGGACTTTGTCACCTAATTTTCAACATATGCATTGCAGGACCTCTGCTCATGAACAGCGTCACTGTGATTTTCTTAATGTGTCCCAAACACTGAATTCCCATAGTGACCACGCTATTCTGCACTGGAAGTGAAAAAACATATTTCAGCCAGGATGTGAAAAATGACAGCTGAACTATTCATAAGGAGGTGTGGAAAAATCCGAATGTTGAAAATCTGGGGTGAAAATAATACAAATTCATAAAGTCAGGAGAGTGCGTGGAAACGGCGCAATGCACACTCATAAAACAGTCATTTTTTGAATTTTTCACCAAATTTGCAACATAGGTTTTTGAGGCCCACCTCATGAACAGTGGCACTGTCACTTTGTTAATCAGTCCTAAAAGGTGATTCCGTGCAGTGACTGCAAATCACCTTCGGACTGAATAACACCATGACTGTGACTGAATTCATGAAGAGGGTCCCAATAACCTCATGTTAAAAATGTCGTGCAAAAGTTCCCAAAGTGCCTGAGATATGCACCAAAGTTTAAAAAACTATTTATGCCATTATACAGCTTACCGGCATTTCTTCAGTTTGCTGTCGACTATGAAGAGTGCAAACATGTTCCCAGTCCACGAAGATTATTGCGCTGGACTCTGGAGAGTAAGTATGGGATGAGGGAGAGGGTGTGTGGAGATAGGGTGCGCAGTGGGTGGAGTGCGGGTTGGGGAGGACCATTTCCTTTCTTTCAGGGACAGAAAGAAAAAGGTTGTGGGCAGGTTTTAGTTTTTCAGGCTTCTTTTCTGTACACTGGGGTGCTCTCCCAGTGTGCCACCTGCCTTTTGGGGTGGGGGACTTAAGCCAATGGGGATTGGGTCCCCATCAGCAAAGAATGACTGTTTGGAGGGCATGATGTCAAGGGGATTGGGCACCCACCTAGGCACACAACAAATGGAGGAAGCATTATGCCAATGGAGAGTGGGCTCCTATCAGCAAATTAACTGGGCCGAGGGCATGCCGACAGGGATTGGACACCCAGTCAGTTGGCTTGCCCCCACCACTATGATTACAGACATGTTACACCAGGCAAGATACCGCCCTGCAATGACGAGTTGCTCCTCATTGCAGTGGGATGGCTGATGCTGCAATGACGAGGCAGCCCTCATTGCAGTAGCCAAATCGTTTCAACTTGGTTTCACTTATGCAGAACCGGTGTCATCAGGACACTGGTCCTGCACTGGAGTGAACAGTGAAGCCCACAAATGCAGTTCCTGCATTGGCTGCCACAGTGCCACACCTATCTAGAAACATAGAAACATAGACTTTGACGGCAGATAAGGAACACTTGGCCCACCTAGTCTGCCCATTTCCCTACCTATTGGATAAGCTGCAGATTCTAGTTAACCCACAGCCTACTTCCTGCAACCCCCACTATAATTGCCTTATGTCTGTCCCATGCATGTTTGAATTCCCCACTGTTTTAGAACCCACAACCTCTCCAGGAAGGCGGTTCCATGCGTCCACCACTCTCTTCGTGAAAAGAATTTCCTTACATTACCCCTGAGCCGTCCCATCCTCTAACTTTAAATTGTGCCCCCTCGTTCTTACACATCTCTTTTTCTGAAAGATGCTACCCTCCTGGACTTTGTTGATTCCCTTGAGGTACTTAAAGTTTCTATCATGTCCCCCTGTCCCTCCTTTCATCAAGGGTATACATATTAAGCTCTCTCAGTCTCTCTTCATATGGTTTCTGATGTAGACCCTGCACCATTTAGTTGTCCTCCTCTGGACTGCTTCCATCCTGTCTATGTCCTTGCGTAGATGGGGTCTCAAAACTGCTTGCAGTACTCCAGATGGGGTCTCACCAACTGTCTGTATAGAGGGACAACCACTTCCTTTCTCTACTTGTGATGCCCTCCCTATGCATCCCAGTATCCCCTGGCTCTCCTTACTGACTTCTCACATTGCTTACCCACCTTTAGGTCATCTGATATGACTACACCCAGATCCTTTCCATTATTGTTGTCGTTAGTACCTCCCCTGCTATTGTGTACTCTTCTCCTGGATTTTTACCTCCACAACCTGCTTCTCCACTAAGCTGCCACATCATGTTTCTTGCATGCACAAGCAAACATAAAAGCTCTGTCATGCATTGTACCTTTAAGGCTTTAACAATAACTCATGATTGAAATAACAAACCATATTAACATGTAAAGCATACTTTAATTAAATAAATACCATTCATTTTTACAAAGGTATCGTTGTTTTGATACATGTCTAAATAATTTGTTGCAGTTAACACCCTTGCAAGTTAAAGCAGCAATCCACAAACTTAACCTGTAAATGTCTCAGTTGGATATACAACTCCAATACACTGATGCTTTAACAAATCAGTTACACGGTCAGAAGATGGACCTTTTGGTCCATACCTATGCAACTACACTTGCTCACTTCATTCAGATATAGATTTTAAAAAGAACAACACCCGATGTTGTCAGCACAACCAAGAGACTCAGTGCCCAGCTGTTGAAGTCAGATTAGGAAAAAGAAAAAGTGACTGTTATTTAGACAGAGCAGGAAGCAAAACGTCACTATTCAACAACAAAAAACCTAACGGCTCATAAGGTTGTATGATATCGAGTAATGCTATACATGAGTTAGAAGCAATTTAACTTTTCTGTATTGCAGAGTGTGCACAGCACTAATCATCAATCAATGCTCCCACAGGGTAGGTGTGTTATGGAAAGTTCTGTAGTCTTCTCATCAGAGAACCACTATCCACCACAGAGACAATTAGCAATCCCATCATTAATCCCCAACTGATGCTAATCGGGGAGCTAGTCTTTTCATTGGTAAGATAGTATCATCAACAGCAGGCCTTGGTGGTAGAGCTTCCACACCGCATCCATTCAAGGCTCCCGGCTGCGCATGTGAAGTCAGAGGTGGACAATTGCAGCAAAACCTTGCATGACTGCCTACTGTACCTCCACAGCTGAAGTGACGGTCGGACATGTGGGACAAGGCAAACATTATCCATCCTAGTGGGCCATATCCATGAGGAAGTGCTCCTCCTATGCACTGATACAGTAATTTGAAATCGACAACATTCTCATGATGTAACTACAGGCGGTTCCTCACTGGCACACAATGCTAATAACCTATATTACATTGTGCAAAGCAAGTTCTGACACAGCTCCCCAGTTAGACATGGGTGCTGTGCTATACTACTTAGGCATTCTTCCCATGCTGAATTTTCCTGGTAAAATTTAAAAAGCATAGCTGGATTTATTCCTCCGCTCCATTAGTAAAACAAATACATAGAATCACATGCCACTTCTGGCTGATCACTTACAGTCCTTAGGTGCATGGCGGCCTGCTAATTGCAGCAGACACACAGGTGCAAGATCAAGGGATACTTTACTTATTTAGTATTCTGATGCCCACTGTGCTTGTCTGTCTAATGCTAGCCAACACATCTGTCTGAATATGTGAGGCGACTGCTTCATGCACACCACTCACTTAAGAGGATCTTGCTTGCAAGCAAAATTATACCTTCGTGTTTTGGAAAATACTCCCAACCCTCCTTAATAAATTGATCATTCTCTGTGGTCTTACCTCAATCCACTTCTGAACCTCGTTAAAGGCTGGATGAAGTGCTGAATCTTGCAGCTGCTGCTGACTGTCATCCAACTATATCCCAGGACTTCCCATTTGCAAACCTCTGAAAATTCATTCATGGTGGCTTTTCAAATCAGCGCACAGTTCGGGACAAGTGAAGGGTGGTGGGGTGATGTTAGGTTTGTCTGCTGCTACCGTGTTTCTTAAATGGCACAGGGTGTGCAGTGTTATCACCCTGATAAATGCTCCTGCAGTAGCCCCTGCTGGGAATAAGACTAACTCTTTCCTCTGCAATGTGAGCTAAACCAATCACTAAAAACCTGCACATGCACAACATGGCATTCTGCCATTCAAAAGACTGTGGTGCCAGCAGAACTGCGCATGCACGTGAGTCACACATGCATAGTTCTTGCCCAGGAATGTGGAAGTAACAGCTGAAATAGTGCAGCTGTTACTCTGTAGTGCCGATCGTGGTGGAGCATTTCAAGCTCATTTGATCTTTCTGAAGGATACTTCCAAAAGTCCAATGGAGGTGCCATGATTGGCAGTTTTAAGGCAAGACATGACAAAATGACAGTAGTCTCTGTCCACAGCCCTAATAAGACCTAAAATAAACTGGCTAGCATTATTGCTTATCCAGTATCTGTAAACCTTGCTTTTCTCCTCTCTACTGGCCACAAACCATCACTTGCTGTTTAACCCTGAGTTGGCCCATTCTGCTCCCCACAGAAAAAGATGAACAGGCATTGTTGATTGTCCTGTATCTGTTATCTCCTTTTCTGCTCTTCTCTATTGGCCACTAATCAGTACTTGCTGTATATCCTTCAGTTAGCCCTTCTGTCACCCCAGTGCAAAAACTGGACAGGCACTGTTGCTTGTCCAGTATCTGATTATTCTCTTTCTGCTCTTATCTACTGGTCACAAATCAAAACTTGCTGTGTAACCCCAAGTTGACCCATTTTGACATCCTCCCAAAATAAAATTAGACAGACATTGTTGCTTGTCCTGCATCTGTTACCTTCCTTTCTAATCTTCTTTGTGGCCACAAATCAACACATGCTCTATAATCCCAAGTTTTCACCTTGTACCCCAAAAAATTTGATTGACAAGCTTGCTTGTTCCATATCTGTTATCTTTATCCCTTCCTGCTCTTATCTATTGGTCAACATCAGGACTTACTTGCTGTAAAACCCCAGCTGGCCTTATGTGCCTTCATTAAAAAAAAAAAAGACAGTTGGACAGCCATTTTAACTTGTCCAATATCTGTTATCTTTCTTCCTTCACTATCTTATCTATTGGACAAAAATCAGCACTTAGTTGCTGTAAAACCCCCAGTTGACCTTGTGCCCTGTTTAAATAACAATATAAGACACATACAATTACAAGTTACGGTTTCACTTTTACTAGTACAAGAGGAGAAGACACTAAATGAAATACACAGTTAATTCTTTGGAAATAGCTCCAGAAATTCAACACATAATTCCTTAACACATCCCAAAATCCCTATGTTCAGGGTGAAATTGACAAAATGTTTTGCAGTTTCCAACAAAATTTCATGAAAGCAAATTTCAGTTTGCAGAATTCTGCCAGCAATATTTAAATTTCACGCAGTACTATTTTTATGCCTTTTTAAGTTAGTGGTTAAGCCCTTACCTGTCAACCACATAGCCCTCATCATCATCCTACTGGTCTCCACCTACCTAGCATGTGCCATCTTCCTTTGAGCCCTGGCTTGCTCCCCAGATGGAAGTGGGGATAGAGGAGAATACTGCTGAATGTGTCAGACATCAGGAGGCATGGTGGAGAGGTGGAAACAAGCCCAGAATATACAGGGTACCTGACAAGCTGACACCAGAGCAGCTTTTTCAAATTTTCTCCTCTATCCCCTGGAGGACACTGGTGCCTATGTGCACTCGATGCATGAACAGCATTGGATCATGGCTTATGTCCTCCTCCCCCATGGCACCTTGCTGCACTGACACCAATGGTCACCCAGGTGGCAGTATTGCAGCAAAGACAGTGCCTCCTCACCAGAGAAGGAGACTGTCTGTTGAATATGTAATCTTTCAGCCCCCTTCTGGCATCTGATGCTCCACATCGGATTCTGAATCCAGGTTATTGGGTGGCAAATGGTAGCCCTACTGCTACACCAATTGGCTGGCTTTTGGTGCATTTGGCTAGTCTCTAACTTCAGTACCTCACAAATAATTAGCCTAAACTGAAGCACAATGGCTGTAAGGTTTCAGTACTATTTATCATTCTACAATGTAATAAAACTTTAGACTTTAGGAGGGCTGACTTTGGAAAATGGAAGAGTGCCTCAGAAAAGCATTAGCAAACAGGCTAGAAGGAGGAGTGGAAGAACAATGGTGAAAACTGAAACTGCCATCACAGAGGCAACAAGCCTTTGTGTAAAGCAAATCAACAAAACAAAATGAAGGAAAAGGCCACTATGGTTCTCAAAAGAGGTGGCAGGGAAGGTTGAGGAGAAAAGGATAGCATTCAGGAAATATAAGAAAACACAGAAGGAGCAGGACAGCGAACAATATCAGTTAAAGTAGAAGGAGGCAGGAAGTCAGTCAGAATAGCAAAGGCCAAAACTGATGAAAATATTGCCAACTTTGTTAAGAAGGGAAACAACCTTTATAGGTATATTAGACAGTGAAGTAAGACCAAGGGAGGGATACAAAGGCTTAATAAAGGGAGGAAATGTGGGCAGAGGGTGACAGTAAAAAGCAGGAATACTAAATGAACACTTCTGCTTAGTATTCAAAAATGAAGAAGAGGAGAAGTACCTAAACCAAACAATAGAAGCACTCTGGATTGGGGTTCAATAACATAAGAAAGGATTATGAACAAACTCTTAAAACTGAAGATGGACAAAGCAATGAGGCCTGACAGGATTCACCCAGAAATTCTAAGAGAACTCAGGGTAGAACTAGTGACACCACTTACTACCCTCTTTAACAAATCATGGGAGAATGGGGTGGTAGCTGAAGACTAGAGGATGGCAGATGGATTACTTCACAAAAGTGGGAGCAAGGCAGGCAGGAAACTACAGACCTGTTAGTTTGACCTCAGTGGTGGAGAAAAGATGGAATCACTTCTGAAAGAAAGAATTGTTGAGCACCTAGAGGCCAGCGGGCACAGGACCCAAGGCAGCATGGATTCACAGTGGGAAGGTCATGTCAGATGAATCTAATAGATTTATTTGACTGGGTGACCAAAGTAGTAGACCAGGGATGGTCTGGGACATGGCCTACCTACACTTTAGCAAGGCATTTGACACAGTCCAATGCAAAGATTAATATACAAGTTTTCCAGCCTTGGGTGGGTCCCAAGCAGTAGCCTGGGTTAAAATTGTCTGGACAACAGGATGCAAAGGGTAATAGTAAATGGAGTCCGCTCTGAAGAAAGGAGGGTTACTAGCGAGGTACTGTAGGTTCAGTACGGACCGTCCTCTTTAATGTCTTTATAAGTGACATTTCAGTGGGACTGGAAGGAAAAGTATCTCTTTGCATATGACACAAATATCTGCAACAGGGTCAATACACAAGGTTGGGTGGAAAGGATGAGAAAGGACTTGGCAAGGTTGGAGCAATGGTCAAATGTATGGCAACTTAGATTCAACACAAAGCAGTGCAAAGTGATGCACCTGGGAAACAAAACCCAGGAGAAGAGTACACAATGTGGGGTGAGATACTAACATTAACAAAAATGGAAAGGGGCCTGGGAGTGGTCATAACAGATGACCTAAAGGTGGGCAAGCAATGTGAGATGGCAGTAAGGAGGGCTGGGGGTACTGGAATGCATAAGGAGAGGAATCACCAGTAGAAAACAAGAAGTTTTCATCCTCTGCACAGACAGTTGTTGAGACACCATCTGAGTACTGCATGCAGTTCTGGAGACCCCATCTCTGCAAGAACATGGACAGGATGGAGGCTGTCCAGAGGAAGACAACTAAAATGGTGCAGGTTCTGCACTAGAAAACAGACAGAGAGACTAAAGGAACTTAATATGTATACCCTCGAGGAAAGGAGGGAGAGGGGGGACATGATAGAAACTTTCAAGTACCTCAAGGAATCAATGAAGTCCAAGGGGTAGCATCTATCAGAAAAGAGATGTGCAAGAACAAGGGGCATAATTTGAAGATAGAGGCGAACGGCTCAGAGGTAATGTGAGGAAGTATTTTTTCTCAGAAAGGGCTGTGAATACATGGAATGGCCTCCTGAGGAGGTCATGGAGTCAAAACAGTGGGGAATTGAAGAATGCATGGGACATAAGGCACTTCTAGTGGGGGGTAGGAGGAAGAAGGCTATTGGCTAACTAGGATCTGCAGCTTATCCATTAGGTAGGAAATGGGCAGACTAGGTGAGCAAAGCGGTCCTTATCTGCTATCAAATTATATGTTTCTAAGTTTCAGTTCAAGATGCAAAAAGTAGATTAGATGATTTCCACTCAAGATGAGGTGCACAATCTTGACGTTATTTTTGATGAAGGCTTCATTCTTCAATCACTGGTGTAGGCTGTCATCAAATCCTCTTTTACCATCTAAGGACTATCACCTGGATAAAACACCTGGTCCCATCCGATGACCTCCCAACTCTGGTCCATGCCTTTGTGACCTTGCACCTTGATTACTGCAACTCCATTTACCTAGGAGTTCTAGGGGTTGACATTCACCGCTTACAGCTGGTGTAGAGAATGTGGCAGCCAGGTTGTTGACTGGTTTACCTTGATCTTGCAATGTCATACCTGTCCTCATGGCCTGCACTGGCTACCTGTTCAGTGTCAAGTCACCTTCAAGTTCAGTTTGCTGACTTTTAATGCCCTACATGGACAGGATCCGACTATCTACAAGAACTCCTGTGTTCTTATTGCCCCTCCACCCACTTCCCTCTGCTGACTAGGGATTGCTGGAGATTCCCAGGATCTGACTGAATATATCAGGTGCTAGGGCATTTTCGTCTAGGCCCTGACCCTGTGGAATTCTCACCTCATTTGGTAAGGGAGTGCCTGACCATGAAGAGCTTTAAGTCAGCCTTGAAAACCTATTTATTCAGGCTCCTTCCCAGAATATGGATGATAGATTATTAATGAATTCTGTTGCTCTTTGTTTTAAACTGCTTATATTGTAATAAGATGTTTTATGCTGCATCTTTTATCTTTTGTACAAGAGCTTAGATATTTTGATTTGCGCTTTTAAAAATAAATTTGAACTTGAAGATGATTGAGAATGAAAATGAGAATCTGATGCTTAGATGAAGTCAGAAACATTCCTTGTTTGAGAATGTTTTGTGTAGGTCAAAAATAAAAACATTGGTTATAAAATTTATACAGAATGCTCTACAGCCTTAGTTTTCTAATGGATTTCAAAGAAATTTAATTATGAAGCAACAATAAATTATTTTACATAGAAACATAGAAAATGTCAGTAGAAATAGACCATTGGTATAGGCAGCCTGCCCTGTTTTACATATACTACACCTGAAATTAATGTCTAGTCTTGGTTTATGCCCCTAACCTCCCACCCTCACCCCTGCCCACTGCTTGCTCCCAGGTAAATAATAAGCCTTTACTCAGTCCAAGCCATATTTGAAACCATTAATTATTCTTGCATTCACCACCCCTACTGGTAGAATTTCTACGGTTCAGCCACTCTCTGTGTAAAATAAAATTTTCTCACATTCCTGAATCTCATCTTGCCAGCTTCCACTTATGCCCCAGTGCTTTTAATTAGTCAGTCCTGCTAAACTTGTTAGACATCTTTGCCAATAAGGATGTAATACACCAAAATATCAATACCTCCCAAACCAATATTTCACTCATCCCTGATTGTCATCCCAAACATGACAGGACAGAACTGAAAAGTGATTAAAATGGTCTCCATCTTCAGGAAGAGAGCAATATTGGACTTGATGTCAGAACTGGTCACTGTCATGGAATCCATTGTCAATGATAGAGTAACGGATCATGTGTTCGAGGCCAAGGTTCTCACCTGTCTCTCAATATGAATTTATATGTGGAACATCATACCAAACCAATTTGCTCACCATCTTTGAGAAGGTTGACCAGGGAAATGAACATTGGCAGTGTCAAAGGCATCTATTTAACCTTCAACAAGGCCTTTGACAGTATGGCATTTATTGGAAAGGGTGACAGAATTGGGCCTGGGGCCCCATTGACTTAGGTTGGCATTAAGAAATTAATGAAAGCACTTTGGCTCCCAAATAAAGTATTTGTTGTGGATACAGCAAACTACAAATAGACAATAATAAATGACTTGAGGCCAGCAATTAAGATGTATATTCTAGCTTCCTTGAGGCAGGTGTTGTTGACATGCTATGACTGTGGATTGCTTTGTTTGTGATGGTGTGACAGAATCTTAAGCCCAGTAATATTGTTGAGGACCAGTGCTGGGCTACAGCAATAATTTAATATGAATTGCTTACCTGAAGGATTTCCACCCTCCCTCAAGCCTCTGCATTACCTCCTTGGCAACAATATTCTCCCATAGATTTTCAAACTACATTACCCCCCACCTGAAAAGAATTAGTCAAGAAGCAGTAAGGGAGAGGAAGACAGGGAGGAACATTTTCAGTAAACTGGTGTGAAGATCTGTGAAGTGTGCAGCCACTTATTTCCTCCAAATTCATGGTGGATTAGATGATTTTTTGGGAAATGCATAATATTGAGGTGGTTGGTGATGATAGTAATATATATGGCACTGGCACCATGAGAAAACAGACATGAAAGTAATAGGAATAAGATAGAGAGGTAAAGTTATAGTAAACTAATTTGAGGAACTGGAAGTTTTCAGTATCCCTTCTCCTCCTGTAAATGTAGAGGGCAGAATAATTTGTGTGACACACACAATATTGAGCTGGTTGGTGATGACACTGGTGCATCTGATACTGGCGCCATGAGAAGACAGATTAAGAGGAGAAGTAGAAGGAGGATGAGGAGGAAAATGGAGAGGAATGCTGTAGTAAATTGATGTGAGGAACTGTAAAGTGTGAGGCAACACATCCCTTCCTGTTCATGGTCAAGCTGGAAGAATTTAAATGGGTGACACACAGTACTGAGCTGGTTAGAGGAAACCTTAACACAGCTTTCCGAACTCAGACAGGCTTGAGACTGAGATCTTAATAACACAATCAGAGAAAGTAAATAGTCTGAAACAATAAGTTTAGAGGATAGAGGTCAAAATAATAAACTTTTCAGATACACTTTAACACAATACATAAAACATACATGACTCCAGCAAAATTGAATACAATTGATAATTCCATCTCTGAGATCTGCCAGAGGTGCAGAAAAGAAAAAGGCTTTATGTTTCATATGTTGGTGGCTGCCCAAAGTTAAAAAGACTATAGGTTGCGGATATGGGTCACTCTTTGCAAAGTTATGGGTATGATTTCCCATTTGATCTAGGTACTGCCATTTTTGCCTCCAAATATTGCTTCAGGATCAACTGAGGTATCAGAAAAGCTTTAGAATATAGGAACATTAGTGGCAAAAAAACTTATCTTACAGCTTTAGAAGAAATCAAGCTCCCTTCTTATAAAGAATCAGTAAAAAAATGATGGTAAAGTGGACAAAGCAATCTACTTGATGGAAGATGACTATGGGAAATATGAACTAATATGGTCCCCATTGAATATTCTAGACAATTTGGTCTAAAATCTGACTTACTTATTAAGATTAGCTATGACGATGTGTTAAATTTTCATGAGCTGTGACAATGACTAAACGAACCAGCACATTGAGCTAACAAAACAAAATGTCAAAGAAGGAAAATCTGTTATCCATTGCCATACCATGTAGGAGCTCTGGAATTTTTGCAACACCTGTGAAAATTTGTGCTGAATGCATCATTTCTGCAATCAAAAATTTCTGAAAACTTGTGTGAAGGAGCACATCATGAGATACACTGTGCTCATTGACACGAAATGGGAAAAAAAGTGTCTCAGCTGAAAAATCCAGTGAAAAGGAATGGGGCTCTGCTTCCACAAGCCATCATCAAACAGAGAATGAAACAAATAAGGTGGAACCAATACTGGACATGAGACAATCCTTGAAAATAGTTACTGGAAGCATTGAAGATCAAAAGGCAGATGTGCTGGTCGCCCCTCTCAATAAAGACTTTAAACTGGAATTTACAAAGATTGGTAAGGCTTTACTTCAGAAAGCTGGAGCATTATTAAAGGATCGTGTTCCAGATTCTCAAGAGGCCCTATGTTGAACCATGGAGATCTGTTAAAAATCCATGCTGCTCATATTCCCAGCCTAGACTGCAAACAGATTTTCTTTATCATCTGCAGTAAAAGGGATGCATTGGACAGAACCACAGAAATGTGACTTCAGAAAGGGATTCATGGATACCTAACACAGTGCCATGATTTAGCAATGGAATTTATTGTGTTCCACTAATTGGTGCTGGAAGGCCTTTGTTTTCCACAAGTTGTTGTGGCCTGGATCCTGTTGAAGGAGATCACCAAATTTGAGAAGCTGTACCCACTCTCACCTTTGAAAGACATCAAGATAGTGACTCAGACAACATGTCTTCAGCAGCATTTTATTCAGCATCATGTGATCTACATCAGTATGGAACAGAACAAACTGCATGAGATGCAGGTGCCTTCTACCACTCCATGACCTCCTTTACTGATATTGTGAGTATGATGGTAGGCAACAGAAAAAAAAAGTGCTGGTGGGTGAAGACAATGCCATTGACACTATGAGAAGACAATTTAGGAGGAGCTGCAGTGCAGACAGTTGGTTGCATGTTTACACATTCTAAGTTTGCTATTTCAGAACTGTGCATAATCATTTCCAGTTGGTACTGTATATTGTACTCCATGGCCTGGATATTCAGAACTGCGCTGGAGTGCAGTACAAGTCCAGTGCAGAACAAATGTGATGTGCACAGGTGCAACTGGAGTGATATTCAGAGATTGCGTGTGCCGTAGTGTGCCAGAGCAACCTGGCTGAATATGGCACAGATGCACAATGGCGCAATTGACAATGCACCATAGCATAAGGAATGGTGTGCCATGGCACAAGAAGAGGTGTGGTAGGGCACAAACACACACACAGTTGCGCCACAGTAGCAGAGCAATGGGGGAGCATGGCACAAAGAGGAACCCATGAACAGAACAAGGGATGAAAAGCGACAGACCACAGGAGACCACCACCAGCTGGGCACAGCAGGGGTGAACAGGCACCCACAGTCATGCCCCAAGCACAACAGAGACACTGTAGTGAGGCACCAGGAAGAGCCAATTGCCAACTGAGGGCCACCAAGGGTACCTCTGTAGGCTGCATGCTGTGTTCTTCCAACACAGCCAGACTGGAGCAGAACACACCAGGACCATGCAGCCATGCACACACCCACAACACACCCTGACAGGACACCATGGCACCCCATGTCACACCCAGTGACAAGGGGGGATACCACCACAGTGGAACACACCACGGTGCACAACAGGGACCCACAGCAGCACAAAAGGCACCCCATCACATGCACACTACACGAACAGGCACTGGGCCACTACAGCAGGGCACCACATGCCACCTTTAAAGCAGACACTGACACAGGCAGGTATGGCAAAACAATGCATTGAGGAACAGAACAGCCAATTATGTACAAACATATGGGGAGGGAAGGTGTAGGACTGAGAGGGATGGGGACTGGGAATAGGGACTATACAATTGGAAGGGTGATTGGTGGGGATAATCAGCAGGAGACACAGGGGATGGTAGGGTGTCCATCAGTGGCGGCCACTCTGTGCCACCCCACCTCTTCCATGGCGTCCGCCATCAAACACCCAATAGTGGATCTGGATCACTGCCTCCATCATAGTTGATGTAATCAATATCAACTGCTGCAACAGCCGGCAATGCAGCAGCAACCTTTCCCCCTCTGGACACCTAAGAGAAGGGACAGGACAGGCCATCAGTGCAGTGACCCCAGAACCATGCACAACCACTGCATGCATAGGGCAGCAGGAACACACACACCCAGAGGACCTGCACAGGCCACCCACAGGGGATGGACCCACGCCTGACAGCAATGCGGAACACCATTACAGTGCACATCGGTAGCATCTGCCACACCGTAGCCACCCAACTGTGCATTGCCAGTTACATGGCACAGTGCCCAAGCAGCACCATAGCACTGTCAGTGGCAGCTGGGCGCACATCCACCCCACCAACAGCTGGAACACATGTACAATGGATGAGCCACAGTGGCAGGCACCAAGCACAGTGCATCACACCCAGCCCCCATGGCACACAGCACAAGTGACCATGCCTGGACCTATGCCCCACCAACCCCAGTAAACATGTGGAGGCCCATTCCAGTGCCTACCTGCTCTCCATGGCCCGCAGGTGCTGGGTCCGCTCTAGTGCCACCTCCTGGTCCTGCAGCCACCTGCTGCCCTGCGGCAGGGGCTGCCACAGCTCTCCTTCAGTTTTCAGGCCCTAGGAATGGAACAAGTACAGGAACACATCAGTACACAGCAAATGGAAAGGTCCCACCAGCACAGTGTGGTCCTATGGCTGGCACGGTCTGCACAGCAACAGGGCAATGCAAGCGGCGTGGGTGATGCATCCCTGTGATGCACATGATGACAGCCCACCTCCCTGCAGCCCATGACAGGCAGCCCACAGGTCACCACAGTATAGCACCAGGGCACACATGCATGCTAGGCCTACTCACCTGGCTGTGGCACTCGCCACGCCTGATGTGCACCTCCAGGCATCGGAGGTGACCTGGATGCCTCTGCAGGAGGTCCCCTTTCAGGTGCAGGCACTGTTCACTGGCCCTGGCCACCCCAGTATGCTGCAGTAGTGCAGCAGCAATATCATCCCAAACAGTGACACGGGGCTGCTGTAATGGGGCCTGACCATACAGCTGTGGTGTGTGGGGCTGGACACAGGTCATGAGGTTGGCCAGCTCCATCTGTGTCCAGTTGCTTTCACAGAGCTGCCCTCCACTGTGCCATAACACTGCTGTGGTCTGAGGTACAAAATAGTGCCAATAGCTGCGTGGCAGCAGCATCGCCAGATCATGGGCTGAAGGGATATGCACTGTGCCTTCCAATCACACAATGGTGTGGATGCATGACATGGGTCATGCCTGAATATAAACAACATTGTTGTCTAGTGTACTTATCCGGTAAACAAAAACAAATAAATAAAATGGGCGTGGCTGGGGGGCCACGTGTGTGGCTGGGACAGGGTGAGAGGTCACTGCAGGGGTCAGGAGTCAATGCATGCCATGCACAGTGCACCGACTGTGCAATAGCAGTCATGTCTCATACTCTGTGCCATGACTGCTATTGTGCAGTCATGCACTGTGTGCAATAGGTGGTGGAGCATCACACAGTGCATGAGCACAGTGCCACTGCACACCGCACATGCGTGCATAATGTGCCACAGCATGCTCCGGCACATCCAACTGACTTAATCTGGAGCACTCTACTGCACATACGCAAATACCTGACATTCAACCACCACATGCTAATAAGCTCATCAGCCAATGTGTGTCACACAGGAGAATTAGCATATCATTAGAGTTGCACAAAAGCACATTTGCATACGATGCGCCATAAAAGTGCCACAGACTGGCAGAGGACATGGACCGGTATTGCATCCTTATGAGGTGAGTTGTGCATGCTGCAGGAGCACATTGAGACACAGAGGGCACAGCATGGGGAGGGCACTGGGAGCTGCAGCCACTGACTAACTGTGTCCATTACCACATGAAGCTACATGTCGGGACCTGAGGAGATTGAAGTGTGGGCCTGCCCCAGCGCGAGGCCCAACTTCACAAAAGTAGAAACAGATGCCCTGTTCGAGGCCTACCTCAACAGGAAGCCACTCTGAGCAGTGCCACAGGCTACCACAGGCCATGGCTGGGGCCTGGGTTGAGTGGCCGACTGTGTCAACCAGCAGGGCAGCCACCAGCACTCAGTGCAGGAGTGCTGCAAGAAGTGGTACTGACAGGATGTGAATAAAAGAAGGTGGTGGCCATCCCTGAAGCCTAGACTGCCACCGGAGAGGGGCCTGATGATGCACCACAGCTGACAGCGCAGGAGGAGCTGGTGGCAGCCACCATGCGCCACAACAGCAAGGATGGTGCACCTGGTAGTGGATTCTAGACAGGTGGCAGCCCATCCCTGCACTGTACTGTATGGCAACATCATACAGCATGCTGTGGCATGATGATGGGGGCACACACGTGGCCACTGCTTCACTAACTCACCCTTTTTGTCTTCCAGCACCTGGAAGGAGGATGGGGCATTGTCAGGAGCCGTGGAGGCCGGTACAGCCCCGGATGACCAGCTGTCCACCTCCATGGGCATCCAGGGGTGTGGGAGGCCACAGCACAACACCACCACTGTCTGGCCAGATGTCCTGGGCATGGGGTCAGACAAGGCCCTGGATGGAATCCTACAGGATGCCAGACATGGTGTCCTGTGTGTGGATTATATTTACTAATGATTGGACATCTCTACCATTCTTTCAGATAGAAAAACAACATTGCCTCTGTTGTTATATATTCTCATTTATTCTGTGTCATTCATTTTTCAATGCAGACATATTTCTCCATATGTTTTTCAGTATTTAACCAGGTCTTTTAACAATGCCCTTTTACATTCATTTTAGTGTTAATGCACGTTTCAGGACTAATGTGTCCCTTTTTCAGAACACTTGATGGGCTTATTTTCTAAATCAACAACAATATTGTAAATGTCATCAGTATTTCATTAGGACTTCTTTTGTTAAAAACCATATGCATTATATTATTCACCAGCTATATTTTCACAGGGAAAATACCTGAGTGCATAAAAATCTGTTCTGATTAAGTGGAAAGACGATTGTCTTACTAGTATTCAATTTAGTTTGCTAAATGACTAAATTCAGTAATAATTTCTAACATTGGGGAATGGATGAATTAGGAAGGAGAGCTAAAGAAGAAGATCATCAGCATATGCGAGACCATTACTTCATGGGAATGTATAGGGATGCCCTGAATCCTGTGACAGTTAACCAGTCTGCGGATCGGCTCCAGATATATATTAAAGAGTAATGGAGAAAGGGACAGCCTTGCCTAGTACCCAAATATAGCATAAAAGAATTAGAGGTCACCCACTGCCAGTTATTTGGGCTGAGGGATTTCAGTACAATGCTTGAATCCATTGCTGAAACTGTAATGGGAAACCAAAAGCCTTGAGAGTCCTAAAGCAGTAATGCCAGTTCACCCTGTCAAATGCCTTCTCGGCATCCAAGGAGACCAGAACTGCAGGATAAGGGCACCCTGGACATCGAGAAGACATGAGACAGGGTGAGCAGGTGATCAGCAGAAGATCTACCCTTCATAAAACCCACCTGTTCAGATCCTATAATAGCTGAAGTACTAAATTTAATCGATTAGCAAGTAGTCTAGTCAAAATTTTATGTCTTGATTAAGGAGAGATGGGTCAATAATTAGTGACAAGTTCAGGGCCTTACCTGGTTTAAGCAGTATGACAATCAATACCTTGAACAGGATAGAATCCACTTGGGTTCCAGAAAGTATATATTAATAAAGGGGAGAAATAAAGGGATAAGCTGTTTGCTAAACTTTTGATAAAAGTTAGCTGTGTAGCCATGCAACCCTGGAGTTTTGTTCTTAGGAAGATTTCCAATTATGTCTTCTAACTCCAGCTCAGTAACCAGATGTAATAATGACTGCAGCTGATTATCTGAGCATGCAGGCAAATTAATATTATTAAGATAACTATCTAGAGCCTGTTCAGTGGGAGGATCAGACATCGGGCCATATAGGGATTTATTAATATTCAGTAAACTCTGAAATAATGTCTGCAGGAGAAGTTTTCATCTAACCATCAGACTGAGAGTGTATTGAGGCTACAAAATGAGAAGATTCCTGTTGTTTAATCCTTAGGGCCAATAGACGTCCCGCCTTCTCTCCCTGATTGGTATAGGAAGTATTAGTTTTAATAATAGCAATTGCTGCCTTTTCTCTGAATAATTCTAGATATGCAGCTTTTAGTCTGATTAGTTCTTGATGTAAGGGTTCCAGGGACTGTAGGGATACAGTGTGTTCTATGGACCTAATTTGGGAATAGTTGTAGAATCTTTTGTTCTCTAATTCACTTTCTTTTGATGCTAAGCCTATCAGGATCCCTCTAAGATATGCCTTGAGGGTACCATTCAATATCGGGCCTTTCCATGGAACCACGGTTATTAAAATGAAACAATCTATATGCTCCTGAATAATTTTAACCATAGCTGGGTCTTTCAACAACTGATCATTAAATTTCCACCTGAAATCCCCTTTAGGAATAGATAACAGGAGATATGGCAAATAACCAGGGAGTGGTCAGAGGGAGGACCAGACTGGATAGAAACATCTAGGACCCCAAGGATTAATGGTGAGAACACAGTAGGTAATCAATGCGAGACGAGGCCATGAACCATGAACAGGGAAGGTAAGGTATACTCTCTATCTGTTGGGTGAGAAACCCACCAGATATCACATAACCCAGCCTGGTCCATCAGTTCACATAGTGTCCTTTGGGTGGGAGAAAGTCCCTTTCGATGATGACCAGTTCGGTCTAGATTCGAGTCAAGAACATGATTAAGATCTCCTCGGGATCATTGGCTTTGATAAAAGGGAGTGAGGGTTAACAGAAGTTGTGTGAAGAATCCAGGTATGTCCTGGTTAGAGCCATAAATACTGCCTATCAATATATCTTTGGTAAGCAGTGTTCCCAATATCAATACATATCTGCCTTGGGATCTCTAATAGTTTGAGTGGAGAAATAGGGATGTTTCTATTTATTAATATCATAGCTCCACAACTATTAGTAGAGCCCACAACCAAAAACCTGGCCCACTTTTGTTGTCTCCTAAGTTGAATTGACTCTGAGTCTAACAAATGGGATTTCTGGATAAAGGAAATATCCGCTGATAAAATGTTTAGATGTTTCAGAATGTTATACTTTCTGAGTTTTGTCTAGCCCTTTCATATTCCATGTTACAATGTGAACACTTCCAGCCATTGTCCCTTGATAAAAGGTCCTGACAATATCCAGGTAACTCTGTTTCCTTTGGGAACCCTTGCTGTGCATATCCCTCCTTTCCATCCTCCACCATTAGTTCCTAGATTTCCCCATATCAAGACCAAGAACCAAACAAAACACTGTTAACCTTAGTAACCCAGCCCGCCCACCTCACCTTACTGTTATGGTAACGATCTGCAGATCTCACAATTCAACCCCTACATCCAGTCTCCCTCCACCCGACAGTTACCCTTAATTAGTACAACTTTAATGAAAACTGTAACACTTAGATTGGCAGAACCACCAAAGAAATTAGACCAGGTACCATTGTTTACACTCATTTCCTTAACTAGCTATGACAAAAATATTCCCAGCTTTCTTACACCATGTTGGTAGTAAATTTGTTAGTGTCAGGAGAAAACGCTGCAGTTGCACTTCAGTCCAAGAATTTGACAGTCTGCCTGGAAAAGAAAACAATGCAGACAAAAGAAAATTAACTCATAATATGTCCATTACTTCAAAAGTGGCACCCTTTTTAACTAGATTAAGCACTTAAGACTGGTACATTTGGTCCCTTAATGGCGACAAACACTTATTACCAGCATGCAGTGAGAGAAAATGGAACTTCCATTCTATTTCTCCTAAGTAAATCGAAAACAAAGTACTGTATATGCCCTTCTAGGAGTGTTGCAATTCATAGACTTAAGAAAAGTGGTTTAACAATACTGGAATAAGGAATGTAGCCTTGTCCCATCCAGTCTAGACTTCAGCGATTTCCACAGTATAAAGTCAAAATGAACAGGACACCTGGAATATGTGGTAAAGTCTGGGGTTTATGTTGAAGCCAGTCGTGCTGGTTGGGACCTGACCTGGTATCCATATAAACTGCCCAAGTGTTAACAATTCCCACTACGTGTGGATTTGGGGACTTTTAGAATATGTCCTTATTTGCCAGGTGTTTCCAGTAGAACAGTAAAGATAACTCTTGCAGACTTCCTTACTAAGCCAGGTGTAATTAGTAGAGCAACAAATAAATCCCTTTATAGGCTCTGTTCAACAAAGACAGAACAAATACGGAAAGCCGTTTGTAATGTAGTCTAGCCACATCTATCTCCTCAAAGGTGGACCAGTTGCGGGTACCAGAACTTGCAGTCGGTGGGGTATCCCTTTTAAATTTAATACCAGCCACTATAAACTTTGATACAATAGGGTGGAAGAGGGTTCTTTGTTGCCTAACCACTGCAGACAGATCTTGGGTCACTCTAATTTTGACTCCTTCCCATACCATCTCTTGCAAGTCTCTTAGTTTACCAAGAAATGCTGTTTCTCTTGGAAATTAAGGAATTTTAGAATCAAAGGATGTGGGGCTGACTCGGTGTAGGCTTCGGTCTGAGAGCTCTATGGGCTCACTCTATGGTGTAAACAGAGCCGAAAGGAGAAGGACCAACTAGCTTTAATATGAGCTTCTGGACAAACGAAATGGTATTAGCCCCTTCTTCTGATTCAGGCAGGCTTTTATTACCACTTTATTTCTACTAGTCCTTCCCTCTAGGTCTTTGATTTTGGCTTCCAATTTTTAATTCTATATCTGTTTTCCACTGTTTCTTTGTTCATGCCATCCACTCGCTTCTCCAGGAAATTAGACAATTTCATTGTCTGCCATCCTCACAGAAATACCATCAAGCACAGTAGCCATCTGCTTTAATTCTGTAGTTAGATCTTTTAAATCTTCCGAAAAGGAAGAATTCTGAAAGAAAGCATTCAAGTGTGAGGAGTCACGTCCAAGCCTGCCCAGTATTAGTAGTAGTAGACTTGCTGTTGGCACCTTTGTTGGCCTTGACTCATTTGTAAAAATTTCCTGGGGTCACAGGGGGCGATGCTTCAGGAGAGCTAAATACATCTCAGCTTCTATTCTGATCCCCACAGATCTTCTGTATTGTAGAAGGATGCAAACCAGACAGAAAACAAGCAAAATAATAATATTTGAAGTGTTTAAAAGCTCAAACTAGGTGTCAGGTAGAGGAAGCGATCATGGTGAGCTGTTACCCTGAGCGCTGCATCATGTCTGGTGCTATGTTCTGTTCACACCACATGCAACACCTGGGTGTGTGGGAGTGTGTGTGTGTGTGTCTGTGTGTGATGTGTGTGTGTGTGTGTGTGTGTGTGTGCATGTGTTGCTGTGTGCAGTTGTGTGTGGTGGGGTGCCACCATCCCCGTGTCTCTGCACCACACCTCTGTGTGTGCATGCCCATCGCCATGCTTGCCCCTGCCTGTGTGCTGTACCTGTGTGTGTGGCTCTTGCATGTGTATGGAGCCACCTGCCTTGGTGCATCATAGTGCTCCTGCGTGATGGTGTTGTGGTGTTGCCTCATCAGCCTTGAATCCCTCTGCCCAGGTGGTGGCTGTCCACCACCCTCCGCACGCTTGCCTCCATTATCACCGCTACTGTCACCTTCATCAGCCTCAGCAGCTATCCGACGGTCAATGACCATGTTGTGCAGTATGCAGCAGGCCAAGAATAAGCCACAGGCTTTCATTGGGCTGTACTATAGGGCTCTGCCAGATCTGCCCAGGCAATGGAGCATGCCTTCAGCATTGCAAATACATGCTCTATGATGTTCCATGTCCTGACTTGTGCCTCATTGTAGTGTTCCTCGGTTGGGGACAACAGGTGAGCAGCGGGCCTCAATGGTGAGGCACTGTCACCTATGTAGATGGGGACATGGTTAACTCTCTGCATGCCTTGCTGTGCCCTTGCCTGCCCAGACAACCTCACCTGCATGCCCACCCAGCCTGCCCCGTTCCATTGCCCTGCCTGTCACCCCTTTCATGTCTGATAGTCACCCACTAGGTGGCCTGTGGGGATGTCCCCATATTTGAATCTGTGGCACAGCATGGAGCTGTGACAGATGAGAGGCATCATGTGCACTTCCAGGTGTGTGGCACAGACTCTGGTGATGTGTGCCCCATGGCATCGCGCACCACATGGCAGTTGATGCTCGGGCTCCCCTTCCGGTTGATGTCACAGGGCCCTGAGGGCCAGGTGGCATGTGGATGCCCACATAGGTGCAGTCAATGACCCCAAGCATGCCAGGCTTATGTGCTACCCTGTTGAAGTCCTGTATGGCTGCTGTATGCTCTGCCGTGTGCTGGGGAAATGGATGTATTCGAGCATGTGGCAGCAGGGTGTTGAACTGTGTGAGGAGGCATGATGTGGCCGACTGAGATATGCCTGTGGTATCCCTTGTTGGTCTCTGGAAGGTGCCTGTGGTGAGCAGGCCCACAACTTTCATCTCCACTGACATTGCATGACTCTGTCTAGTGAGTGCCTGCATCTCCTCACTGCACAGCTCACAGAGCTGCCTCCAGAATTGCCCTATTCAGGTGGTACCAGACCACTATCTCCCTGTCTGTGACATTCTCGAATGTGGTGTGGGCGTAGTACCACCAAGGCCGGCTATACCGGTGACAGGCCCTTCCTTGACCACAATGTTGTTTTGTCTGCCTCACATCCCTCATTATGGCCTCCATCATGTATGGTGTACTGTCCATGGCCCCTGTTGTCTCATGCTACCCCTGGCAGTTGCTTTCAGATGGCTGTGTGGCTCCCTGGTGAACTGCCTGGCTGTGTGCCTGCTGCTTGTCTCACTCCCATTGCCCCTTCTTCCTTTCCAGTGCCACCTGTGTTGCACTCCTCTGTGGCTGCCTCCATCTATCTCTCCTCTCTGTTCTTTCTTTCCTTTCTTATGTCTTTTTCTTCGTTTCTTCTTTCTGTCTTTCTTTGGTTCTGCAGTCTCTCTCACTTCTCTGTCTGTCTCTCGTCTCCTTCTCTCTCTCTCTCTCGCTCTCTCTCCCTTTCCTCTTGCCTGGTGAGTGCTGTCTGTGTGCTTGTGCCTGGTTTTATAGGCTCATGTCTGCTTGGCGATCTTGGATTTGCTCCTCACATGTGCCATGGTTCCACGTGTTCAATATTGCACTGTGCTGGATATGTACGGCATGCCCCCTGCTGTTGCGCCGGCATATATTATCATTGTGATTTGGTGCACTGGTACTTGCACTGTGCATTGGCTCCCACTGAATATGGCTCCATGGCGTAGTTCCTGTGCTTGCGCTACTTTGAATATCCCGGCCTGTGTGTCCAATGGGATGAACATGTGCCACCACATCAACCATCAGTGCCACCAATAAAATACACTATATTTATGCAGTTATGTCTATAGTACATTTTTATAGTATTATATATTTTATCATTTATGTATTTTAATTATACTCTGATTAATTTTATGTTTTAGAATATTTCAAGAGGACAAGACTTAGAGTAGAAAATAGGAAGTTGTTATCCTCTGTACAGATAGTTGGTGAGACCCCATCTGGAGTACTGCATGACGTTCTGGACATAGAGTGGAGGCTGTTCAGAGGAGGGCAACTAAAATGGTGCAGGATCTGCACCAGAAGTCATACAAAGAGAGACTAAATCAACTTAATATGTACCCTGAGGAAAGTAGGCGGGGGACATGACAAAACTTTCAAGTACTTCAAGGGAATTAACAAAGACCAAGAGGGTAGCATCTTTAAGAAAAGAGATGTGCAAGAACAAGGGGGCACAATTTGAAGATAAAGGGGATGGCTCAGAGATAATGTTAGAAAGTAATTTTCACAGAGAGGTTGTGGATGCAGGGAACAGTCTTCCTGAAGAGGTTGTGGAGTTAAGAACAGTGGGAGAATTCAAGAATGCATGGAACAGACATAAGACAATTCTAGTGGGGGTTGGAGGAAGTAAGCTGTTGGTTAACTAGAATCTGCAGCTTATCCTTCAGGTAGGAAAATGGACAGACTAGTTGGGCCAAGCGGTCCTTATCTGCCATCAAATTCTATGTTTCAAAGTTTTTATGTTAATTAAAAATTAGTTATTAGGATGAGGAATTTATCAGTTAAAGTATAACAGTGATAATATCTAGAACAGTGATAAAATGTAATATGTTATTTATTTTTCTACTTTTATTTCTTATTTGTTGTCGCTTTGTTATTTATATGCTAATAAAGTATGAATTGTGAATTCATGATAGAATGTTGTTTTTGGCTTGCTGCTTGATGTTCTTCAAATGGAGAACTATGTTAAAGAGGCACAGTAGCTCCCCAAATTAAACAATAAAGAGAGGTGTCAGCATTGCTCAGTTGGTAGCTCATCCACCTCTGGACCAGAAGATCATGGGTTCTCGTCCCACACCAGGATTGGACTCATACCTAAATGGTGGCACCCAAGTGCAGTATTAGGGGGTTCTGTACTGTTGAGATGTGCTATCCTTTGTATGAAATGTTAAACTGAGGTCCCTTCTACCCATCCTGGTGCAGTCCTGGTGGGTATCCAGGTGGAAGTAAAAGAACCCAAGACATTCATCGCAAAGAGTAGGGGACATTCCCGGTGTCTTGGCCAATATTCCCTTCCCATAAAACTGGTCCATGCAATTGTCCAGGCTGTGTGTGGGTATTGATATGCAATATGGCTAACATTGGACATTCAGTCACTTCACTACCAGTCTAGCATTGCTTGTAAAGTGCTTTGGGATACATTATGTATGAACAGCTGTATAAATGCTGATTTTAATTTTCTTCTAAAGCAAGATCAGGGTTATGTTAATGTTCTTTAATCCCCTTTAGGAGTATAATGCTGCTTGAAGTGTAGTCAAGTGCTACATGCCCCTAGAGGGTGATTATCTGAAAATAATACAACACCTGAGAGTGTCTTATTGTTATTTTAAGAATTGGTATTTAAGGAGTCACACCCTGTTTAAAATGTTTAGACTCTATATATGTGCTTACCTAAAATAGCATAAGACTACTAGAATGTTTGCAGACAAAGAAAAGCTCTATTTCATTAACTGCTTTTACCTCTGCATAGCAAGAGCTATGTTGACATAGTGCTATTTTCCTAAATGACTCCCTCAGCTTGTATCACCTTGCACATCCACGTGAACATAGACAACACGGTCATCTACTCCTCAAGCCTCTTGATAGCAGTTGCCAGTTTGATTTTCATAATGTCCTGTGCTGGTTCCAGGCAAACCAGTTTAAGGTGAACACTAAGAAGACAATGTCCATGACCCGTGAGGCACCAGCTAGAGACTGGCTAAGCTCTGCTTCTTCCTGTCTTTACTTGATTTGGATGGCACCCCATCGATACTGTACCTGCCTTCCTAGTACCTTTGGGTCTGGCTTGATAGCAAGCTTGATTATTTGCCCATATTGATGCTGTTCGGCACCAAACTTCATCCCAAGCTAGGAGCCTTATGACAACAAGGACTGCCTCCTCCAGAACCTTAGGGAATTGATTACTAAATGATCATCCTGGTTCGACTATGCAGACAGGGTTTATAGTACTGTCTTACTTCTTCCTTAGCCAGACTGGACACCCTTTGAAATGCCTTCTGTCACTTTGTCACCAACTCTTCTTACCTTGCTCGTCATTGCTTTGCTATATTCATCCCTTTACAGCCTCACTCTCTAACGTCGACTATCTCACAGCCTTGATTGATAAATACTAGTTTGGCACCTACCATTCTACCGCCTCCTTACTCCCTCTCCCATGCTCACTCCTCCTCTTGCTTTCTATGCACCAAAATGCCATCATTTCTCCATTCCCCACCCTTGCTCATGTGCAGGGCAATCAGCCTTCTCCTACTGCATCCCCTGTCGTGGAACCAGCTTCCACTTCTCACCACCTCTCTCCCATCCTTCATAACTTCAGATGCTTGCTAATATCCACCCTCCCCCTGCTCCTGTCTCCCATGTCCTAACCTTCTTTTCCCTCCTATTTTAGCTTCTTCCACCCCTTGCCTACATTCTACTACTCACCTACCTGGATTTCCTGTTCTTCTATCTCTCTGTATAGACCTTCAACTCTTGGATATCACTTTTGATTCCTACTGATTACTCTATCTCACATCCTTTCATCTTATCATTGTTATAACTCTGTCTCAAAGCCTTGCTATGACTGGTCTCCTCTACTAGGTTTTATTTTCATGCAAATATATTGTTCTATATGACGCATTCTGGCAGCTTTTCATTTTGTTGCTACCATATTTTGCTTTCACCTTTGTTATGTGTGACACTCCCTTTCTCATGTTACTGCCTGGGAGTTTTTACTTTTGTATGCTGAGCTTTGTGTTGCCTCTTAGTCCTTTACTGTATTGCATTGTTACTCCACCTCCTTCCCCTAAGTTGCACCTGAAAATGGGAATTGACTCAGCGTGTCTTTCCCAGTTTTCAAATTGTAAATAAATAAATTAATTACATTAAGAAGGAGGCTTTAGAAGCATGTGTCTGTGATTGGGGAGTGCTTTGGTAGAACGTCGTTGTGAATACACCACTGCTGTGTCTTCCTGGTGTGGGGGAGACAAAGCAGATCTCCATGTCCCTCTCCATTCAGTAGTGCAGTTGCTTCCTCACCACACTATTTTCTTCCTCCCAACCCTGCTGCCCACAGGTTGAGGAAACTAGTTTCACTCCTTCTGTCTGGCCCTGTCTCACACAGTTGCTTGCTCTGCTCGGTTGCTCAGTTCATATTCACAGTACTCCTGTGTGTATTACAGTGATGTATGGTGGTAAAACACAGTCATTGCTCTCAATGTTAGGATAATTTAAACTCACTGAAAATGAATAATGTACTTCTACTCTCTGAAAGTAGTACTTTTTGTTACAGTGTGCTTTGTTTGAAATACTGTAGTTGAAGCAATGAAACTGTCCACTTTTCATGTCACTGTTGCAGATAAGACCATTACTGTATCTTTCTGCTCACAACTTGGACTTCAAAAACACTTATAATTAACCTATCATTTAGGCTAGCTTTAGCTGTAGAAGAGAAGTAGTATCCTGTGTTATCTGACTGAGCTGTCAATCAAGCAATGTACTGAATACAGTATACACTCATTGACAGCTCATTTGGCTGTGGTGTTGAGCAGTGGGCTGGGCCAGTTGCCAGCTTGGTTTCAAGATGGGGAGTGGGTGGTGAGGCACTGCTTACTGGGTGGGGGTATGGGGTCTGCTAGGACCACCAGGGATGTTTTAATTTTTCATAACAGGAATCTAGGCTGGGGGAGGTCTGCTAGATCACCAGAGACATTTGCAATTATAATACCGGGATTGGGGATGGGGACAGTCTGCTAGACCACCAGGAATGTTTTAATTTGTCATAACAGGTAATCAGGTCTTGAGGAGGGTCTGCTAGACCACCAGGTATGTTTTATGTTTTCATAACAGGATCGGGCTTAGGTGGTACACTAAATTATCAGGGACTTATTTTAATAAAGGGAATTAGGTCTGGGGAGGGAGGATGGTGGCACATTGCATAAATTGAACGTTTCCCAGAGGATAAATTTCTAGTACTATTAGACCAGCACTGGCTGGTCTAATGGTACTTAGACATTTGCCCTTGTAGAGTTTTGAGAATCCCAATTTGGCAGCCTGCATCTGCCAAATGCCCCTAGCACCATGCCACAGCCCATTTTGTCCACACAGACAGCACAAGCCCGTTTGGTGTATATAGCCTGCAGTTGACACAGACTGTGTTTGAGAATCACTCCTGGCACATCATTTGGCACAAGGGGCACTTTGTGCCATTCCTGTGGCACAAGCCCTTGCACCATGCCAGGAGCCTTTAGAATTGGGGCCCACTGTGTCTAACATTTGCTAAAAGAAATTGTTTGAATATAGACAGTTAAACTGACATCTGTAAGTGCTATTTGTATATTAACTCATTGTTACCTAGATGGCCATTTTGTGTCAGGTAAACAATTGATAGTTCAGACGTCATACAAACCTACTGGAAGTAATGAGATAAGGTGTGAGCTTTTGATACAATTTTTGCACAATTATTATCATCACTTCAAGCTTTTATACTGCAGATTTATGTCTAAAACTGTTACTGGTTAAACTAACAACTTTTCTATTTGTATGCTAAAATGCTAAAAGGTCTGTAATTGTACTTTGGTGGATGTCTTTCTAGGGTTGTTTGAGAATAGTGCCCTGGGGACATGGTTGCTGCCCTTCAGAATAGGCGCAACTGCTGCTGTAAACCCCTAGCACCACGTCAGAGGGGTTTAGGGTGTAACTGGTGGAATATGTCCAATTTGGTGCAAGCAGCCTGTGACATGTCACAGGCTGCTTTGCAGAATATCATATTCACAACTGCTGGCATAACTTGCTACTTGCACCATTTATTTGGTGCAAGTCAAGCTATGCCAGGACTAACCTTTGAGAATCAGGCCCATTATTCACAATATCAAAAGCATTATCTTGGAACTGCCTACTGCTTTTGAATTGACACTTGAGAAGTGCTATCTGCATTTTAATCTTTGAACTTATTAGATTTGTGAAACTCTGATTCATGTCTCTATTTATGGGGGCTAAACTGATAGTTTTAATGTCTGAATATTATGCTGAATAAGGTTGCTTTTTTTCTGCTTATTTAAAATGACTTACCACTTTTCCACCTCTGAGAATTGATTTTAATGTCTGATTTGTGTAACTTTATTTTCAACTAACAGGAGTTTTGAAGACTTTGTTCTAATGATATAGTGTCATTACTTTTTTAGCTAACTGTATTTTATTAAATTAAGAAAGGAACACAAACACAATGGATAATTTAGAAATAAATGCAAGTAACATACTCAACATAGTGAAAAGGGATTGAGGACCTTAGAATCTAAACAAACAGAGACTACAATATGCTAACCTGTGCTAACAGATGTCCAAGTACAAAATATTAAGCCAAATAAAATAGAGTTTATCTGTAAAAGTGAAGGAAGGAACAATACGTGATACACATCTGTTAAATATGGACCTAGTATTAACAGACTAAAATAAGCAATTTAAATCAAGAGAGTAGAAGAAGGGTGTGTAACTGAGGCATGAAAAACTTCACCCTGAACTTGGTACATTACACAGGAATAGTGGTTGTATTCCTCTTCCTGCTTGACAAACTGTTGTCCAGAAAATGATTCTTCCATTTTTAATTTCAGTGACAGTGTCTACAGTACTGCACTGAAGTCTACCCTAGCCAGACTGGGCAACCTCCTTCATTTCTTCTGCCATTTTGCCTTGGACTGTCTGCTCCCCCACCCACCACTGTTTCCTCTGTTCTTCCCTTCCTTAAAGCCAGATGCCTCGCTCACTGCTCCACCTTTATCTTTAAATACTTATTTGGTTCCTCCCTTCTACCTTATCTCTCTCCTCTCCACCCCCACCCTCCTGTTTCACCCTTCATAACTATGGCTATCATTCTCTTGCAGTCCTTTCATGTAAATCTTCAGCTGGCCAGCCTGCTGTCGCTAGCGGTTCCTCAAACTATGGAATTCCCTCCACCTAAAAATCCACTATGCCTCCTCCCGTGCTCATTCTCCCCTACTCCATGACTTCTCAACTTACATCCATCTGCAATTGCACCTGACAGCTGTCCTTTCTTTCCTTTCTTCTTTATATCCATCTCCTCTCGATCTTCTCTAGGCCATCCCTTTCTGCTGCCACTGCAATCCTGGCACCTTCCTCTAATCCTATAGGTAGCCTCTCTACCTCTTCCTTCTTATTGCACTTTGCACTTTATCTTTTTCCTTGATTCCACCTAAGTTGTAATCATCACCTCACCCTGAATAAAATCCCCAATAATTTGCACAGCTGCTGTATAAATTCTTACATGTTTGTAGTTTAGTGCCTGTTCAGTCCTTATATCAGCCACGTAATTATACATTATCCTCCACTACCCCTTCCTCCCAGGATGCATCTGGAAATTAGTTGCTTTCAGCACAGTATGCCTTTCCCAGTGAAACTTTTGAAATAAATAAATAAATACTTACAGTACATACATACATGGGATCTCGATGGCAACTCAACAGAAATTTGTCAACTGCTATTACAGTGACACCTTTATATTCAATGCATTTGCAGATGGCATAAAGTTGGTCACTGCCACCCATGTTTTCTTCAGGGGTTGCGCCCCCAACTAACTAAAATAATAAACTCTGAGTTGCAGCTGATTAGGAGGGGGTGCAAGATCCTCAGAAAAGAGTGCCGGGTCCAGCGTTGACACTACAGTGACTTGGCACTTGTTGCAGTGTCGGTCACTGTCGGACTTGTCACTATGGGGTGTATACGCATGCATACATACATAGGTACATATAACTTCTCCCATGTTTTGATATTACTTTAGTGAATGTCTAAGGCTGGCTATAGATTTTTCCATATGTAGAAACAAAAGAATTTCTGTGTGCACTCCTGTAGGAGGATGGAGTTTGATCCATCCAGTGGTGTAAAATAACCAGTTTAGCTACAGCCATGATGAGGGACAGAAGATATCTGTGAGAACATATAAAATGTCATAACTTTACCCAGCAATAGAGTTTGGGAGTAAAAGCTTTGTACAGTTCTGATAAAGGGTCCAGTTGTGCTTTTATCTGTTGCCATAAGACCTGAGATGTAGGACGGCCCCATAAAATATGTTTTTGTAATCCTCATGACTATCACATTTTAAGTATGCGGAGCTGGTAATCATGTTCAGCTTATGCAGCTTTTGAAGGAAAAATATAAATTATTAATTATCTTGTACTGCATAAGATGCACTTTATCATGCTTAACATATTGATGGACATAATCCCATGTGGAGGAGCTTTCAGAGAAACTTTCTTGGTTAGGGAACTTTTTCTCCCAATAAGAGCTTCTAATTTTAAATGTATCTCCAAGAAGTTCCCTCAGAGCTTTACAGAGTGTTGAAATAATGTGTTCTCCAGTAACTAGGCCAGTCTTATTGCAATAATTGATACCATCAGCAAATTGCCACGGGTGGGGCCTATAGTAGATTGCAACATGTGGGTGAGTTGTAAAAGGGAAAAATATTGTACTAGTTTAAGAGAGATAATTATCACATTGAATCTAACAAATAGTATAAGATGATCATTCTGGATCAGCCAAGTCAATTGGTCAAGATTCACCTCAGGCAAATAAGATGTAGGGGATAGTTTCATGGCCAGTTTTAAAGTTCTAGTTGAGTCGCAGTGGTTGGAAAGATTTTCATGCACATTACCTAACAGTTTACAAGGTTATGACTTTCTCTGAACAGACCAACCAATAGGAGCATTTTAAAGTTTAAAAGGAAGTTTGGTCCAAGATAGATAAGGTAAAGCTTGATGGTTAGTTTAGTTTTATTGTTCGACCATTCAGGTCACTACAATACAGAAATAAAAAATATCTACAATACAACAATAAAATAAAATTAATCTAAAGATACTACATAGCACCTAGTATAATAACAAAAATCAAGTATCAATTGAACCTTTAAAAGCCTGATTATTCTGTTCCTCTAGAATTCCATTCTTATGAATTAATGAGACAATAATCAAGTCATTCTGACCTCACTTAAATGCAAGGTAGTTTTCCTTTCATTTAACTAATTTGTCTTCAGTCATAATAATTGCATTTCCATTGTAGCCACATTAATTTTATCAATAAAGATACAGTTCCTATAGTTTGAGTTAGATTCAGGCACATTAATTATTTAAATTCAGTCACCTTAATTATGGTTCTAGAGTATTCTTGTATACCAGAACAAAATAATCATCCTTAATAGGGTTACCAAACTATGTTATATTCTATATGTCTCTGGGTTGCACTCTATAAAATCTATTAAAGATCAGCTTCTGAAGACTTTGTGAGACAATGGTTACAACTAAATAAATGAAAACATTTTTACTACATATAGGCCCAGATATTCAAACTGTGCCAAAAGTGCGCAACAGCAGGAGCAAGCACAAGTCCACTGCGCCCATGCGCAAGAAGTGCGATATTCAAAACTGCGAGGTCAAGATGTGCCTGCTGCACACAACTGAATATTGTGCCACCTGTGCCATAGTGCAACCAGGAATGCTCAGTGGAGCACTTCAGATGCACCATAGCGCAACCAGGGATGCTCAGTGGAGCAGGCAGCAGTGCAACAGCACAACCAGGGATGCACAGGGACAGGATGCATGGACCCACCACCCATGCCACAGATTGGCAGAGGAGCACACAGCAGAACAGACATCACCCCCACACCCCATGCACTGCACAACCAGTGGAGAGCTGGAATAACCACCAGCCCATGGATACCAGCAACAAACCCACAGCTGGGGCATGGTGCCCCAGCACACCCCTGGCAAGCTGTGACCGCACAAAGAGGTCCAACCACCCCATGCCACACCATCCCACCAATGCAGAGCACACCCTGCAC
Organism: Neoceratodus forsteri; assembly: GCA_016271365.2. Taxonomy (NCBI): domain Eukaryota; kingdom Metazoa; phylum Chordata; order Ceratodontiformes; family Ceratodontidae; genus Neoceratodus; species Neoceratodus forsteri. Next base: position 1,235,827,262 of record CM057453.1, on the reverse strand, counting down.
TGTGACCCCAAACACCCTGCCCAGGAGCAGCGTCCACCAGTGCAGGACACCCTATGCATGCCACCACCCCCACTGTGACAATGCAACCCTGTGCACCACAGAACCATGCAAGGCAACCCCACCATGAGCACCCATCAGTGGGTGACAGCAGACAGCAATGCAATGACTGCATACACAGTGCCACCATGCACATCCACCGAGGTACAGCTGAGAGACTGACCATGCGTCGGCACATGAGGTACCCATACATGACAGGGCATGCCCGGACCCCACCACCAGTGGTACATCACCCTGCACCCCTCCCAAGGACACACCTTGACCCAGCACTGGCCACAACAGCCAGCACGGACACCTATAGTGGTGCATGGAAGCATGCACCACACAGGAATGCAACACAGTGCATGGACAAACACCCACCCATACCCAAGGGCACACCAACACAGGGACATGGTAGTGGGGCAACCAAGCCTCAGTGTATGGCCATGGAAACTGTGCACATGGCCAGCACCCTCCATGGCACAGGACTGCCAGCACCCTGTGCAGGCACCATGGAGCTGTACGCCACCAGCATGCACCCAGAGCACAAGTGACAGACAGTGGTGCACATCCCTGCAACATACACAAGCAACACATGAGGTGGGACAACAACAGCGGAGGCCACAGTGTCACCCAAGGCAGACATGCACTACACCTGTGACATTAGGCAACCCAGTATTGTGCTAGGTACAGTGGCTGTCCAGCATGGACAGCCATCACTGACATGCCAGCGGACCATGCAGGTCACAGACATGCTAGGGTGTCAGCTGCACAGGCAATGGACAGTCTGACAGGTGCACCATGGACACAGAGCATGCACTGTGGACCACTGCACACAGTCATCTAGTGCACAAGGAACAACACACAAACCACATACAGTGACTGATAGCTAGTCCCACACCTTAGTCACTTCCCTATGGTCACACACACACACCCATGACTGCACCACCCTGACGCCATGCACACCACTACAGCTGAGCACCTATAGCCCGCTGCAAATCAGAGACCATCACAGTAGGCATAACAAAGCAAATGTATGTTAAAGATCAAAACAACTATTTGCAGCTATGTACAAAAGGTTGGGGGAGGGCCACAAACAAGGTGGGGTGGGTAAGGTGCAGGGTGAACAAATGGTAGAGGGAAGGAGGGGTGAGGGTGGGTCCAGGAGGGTAGTGGAAATCATGGGTGTAACATGCTCAGCGGAAGCCCCGCCTCGCTCTGACTGTGCCTCCCGCCATGCCTCCGCCAGACTCCCAGATGGTCTATTCACTCCAATTTCTCCAGGGAGGCCCTGGCCACCTGTAGTATCTCCTGCAGCATCTGTTGGATGTTCTGCAACTGCTGTCCACTAAGGACAAGGGAGCAGAGTCAATAGGTGTGAATGCACAGCCCCTGTAGCCCACCCACTTGTGCATGGCATACGGCAGTGGGACATGCCTCTGTGATAGTGTGCGACTCACCCACAGTGATCGTGTCCACAAGACCTGCCCCCCAGGCACACACAACCATGTGGACCAATGCACACACCCACTGGCCAAGTCCTGCACAGCCCACCGTGGCTGTACAGTGACATTGTGCTATCGCAGTCTTGAAGGTAGTGGCACAGCCATGAACCCAGTGCACTCATGGATCACCATTGATGCACTCCCAGACATGCAGTGCCACTGAACAGTGCTGACTGTACCAAGTTTCATGCATGGTAGTGGTGTCAATGGATGGTGGCCATGCCCGCTGCCTACCCTGTTACACAGCATGCAAAAGTAATCATGGTTGTAAGGCACTCACTATCATCAGGCTGGTCCCTGCACTGATCTTGTCTGGCTGCTCTTGCTGCATGATGCACCTCACACCACAGCCTCCCTCCCTGGCATGCTGGAGCTCCTCAGGGCCTAGGGTGCAAACATGGAGAGAGGAACATAAGTACAATCTGGTAGCAAAGTCCCCCGCCCCCATGTGTGTGCAATCCCACACAGCCATACCCAACTGCCCCCACCCCATACCACCACCACGGCCCACATTGGATGCCCCCAATGTGCTGGACACACCACCATGATACTCTGTATGGATGTCAACAATGTATGGATGGGGCACCTACCTGGCCATGGAACAGCACCCCTCCTGGCACATGACCGCGGTAGGCAAGCCTGTCTGGGTCCCGACACTGCAGGTCCCCATAGTGGTGCCTGCACTGCTTAGCTGTCGCGCCATGCCCATCGCCTCCTCCAGGGCCACCGCCACCTCCTCCCACATGACACTCCTGGCTCTGTCCAGGGGTGTCTCCCAATAGAGCAGTAGCATGGGGTTCCACCAAGTTCACTAGATTGGCCAGTTTGACCTGGCTTCAGATCGGTGCCTGTCTCCGTGCCATCCTCCAATCTTTCAGTATCAAATGGTGCTCTGTAGCACATGTCCACCATGTGTGGGTGCTGCAAGGTGCTGCACTGCCATTCCCCATCATGCTGTAACTGAACAGCATGATAGAGGTGCACCCATGCAGATGCATGACTTATAGGGCAATGGTCGGCACAGGGTCAGGGGTTTCTGGTGCACAGACTGCCACAGCATGATTGGTACTCACCACGTGTAGTGTGGTAGGGCACCTTGTGGCACTTTCTGTAGCAGCCCACCATGCTGAGGCCCCACTGCGCCTACGGCACCCCAGTGCCAGAGTGCCATACATGTGAAAAGTGCAGAGTGCCACAGGCACAATGGTGGCATGCCTGCACTGCCCTCCTGCACACAGCACATCAGCAGTGCTGCAGGCGCAACACCCGGCATGCGCCATTCAGTGTCCACTGCGCATGTCACAGAAATGCACCCTTGCTCGAGCATGTTCAACACAATGCACAAGGTGCAACAGCACGATATTCAGCCAGCATATACAAATCAGCTAATCAGCTATTCAGTGGCCCAGATACTGCATTAGCATCCACTTAAAATTGTGCCGTGCCTCATTTCCATGTGTTGAGCTATATAAATGTGACATTGGACTGCAGAGGCCATAGTCTGGTATTGCAGTCTATTGTGGTGAGTTGCATGCTGTTTGGGGAGTGTGGACTGTGTGTGTGTGACATGCATGGGACTGCACAGTCACAGGTAACACCTGTCATTCCCACAGGATCAATAATGAGTGATCGGAGGTGGAGGAAGAGGAACAGAGACGTGGGAGAAGAGGAGGCCAAACTTCACAAATGCAGAAACAGATGCCCTGTTCGAGGCCTACCTTGACCAGGAGCCACTGCTCAGCAGACAGCGGGAACACCACAGGCCCATGCTGCTGCAGGGGAGAGGTGGTGCATGCCATTAACCTGCATGGCAGTCACCAGTGGTCCATGCAGGAGTGCAAGAAGAAGGTGGGCATGGACAGGCAGAGGATTAAGGATAAGGTGGCTGCCATCAGGGCAGCATGGGTTGCAACTGGTGGGGGACAGCTGGCTGCAATGCCTGACCCCACAAGAAGAGGGGTTGCTGGCAGCATGCAGCGTTGTGCCATAGAGGGTGTTCCAGGTGGTGGATTCCAGACAGGTGGTAGCCCATCACTGCATGGTAGGTCCTGATCTGTCACTGGGGAAGGATGACACAGGGTAAGGCAGATACATTAATGCTACTGTGTTCCTGTACAGCTCCAGAGCATCTACATGGGTTAGCGGTGGTGGGCTCATCCACTGAGGGCGATACCATGGACAGAGGAGGGCCTGTCCACCTCCACAGGTGCCCAAGGGTCAGGGTGACAGTGGGCCCACCTGGCTGTCCGGACTGATGTTGGTGGAGCAGGTGCGGAGGAGGACCTGCCTGTGTCCCAGCATGCCAGTGTCCATAGATGCCATCACGCTGAGACTCGGACTGGTGCCGGATCCATCAGTGATGATGATGGAGCTCACATCATGGACAGTGATACATGTAGGCTGCAGGATGGCACACAGCAGGTTACAGCACTGGTATACCCATGGGTGGTGCTGCCGTGGAGGCCTGTGAGACATCACAGTCCCAGCCTGTGCCTGTCTGCACCAGTAGGGAAGCACTGGTGTGTGTCCAGGACAGTGGGGCTATTGCAGCCACTGCAGTGGCACCGTTGAGCCCTGGAGAGTGGCAGCTGGAGGGGCAGTGTCAGCAGTCGGCCAATGGCCATGGCGGGTACAGTGTCAGGGATGGCGCCAGTGCACCACCTGTAGACATGCACAGGCATGGCCCTGGTGTGCAGTGCCCACCTCAAGGGTGCTGCCATCAGGGCCGCGAACACTGTGAGGGACAGCATGCCAATCAGGCGGATGACCTCTTAGATGAGCACACCTGCATACCCAAGATTCAGTCGATCAGCAGTTGCGCTTGTGACTGCTGTGGATGCACGCATGTGACCCAGTGCCAGGCAGAGGAGCGTGCAGCAGGGACACCAGTCTGCTCCTGGCAGGGATGGACCGGCTGCGGGTGGATGTGACCATCGCCATTGATGGCTGACACAGTCAATCACAGCTGTCATGGCCACAGTGGGCACACAGTTATTTGCCCATGCATCACAGACACCGTGCAGTGCAATGTCCACCCCCATTCCTGGCGTCATGTGACACCCTCTTTGTCGACACCAGGTTCAGCTGTGGGCATCCTGAGCACGCCTGGAACAGGCGTGTTCGGTGTGCTGCAGACCTCGCGTGAGCATGGTCTTATTCATACATCGGAACTCCTGGGGACCATCGGTGCCACCCCATGAGGTCATTGGTCAGCCTGTCACTGCTGGCGGTCTCGGTGGGGCCACCCATGCATCTGTGGCAGCCGTGGCACTGTGGCATGTATCTGACCTGTTTCCATCAAGGCTACTGTCTGACGCTGCCCTGTGTGCAGTGTGTTGTTCAATCTGCAATGCACAGGTGGGGTACCCGGCCCTGCACACACACACACACATTCCATCTGCACACCCTCCCGGCTACTGTCCACTGTGGCGTGTGCATGATGATGCATGCGTTGCACTGTCCACCACTGTGCAATGGTGCCCGGTATCTGACACATGCACAATGACAGGCACTGGGCATGGTGGTCTGTGGATGTGTGCGTGCTATGGTGGCAGTTAGGTCGGCGTGCCTCCTATCCTTTGTGCATTTCTTTTGGGATGTGTGTGTGTGTGTGTGTGTGTGTGTGGCCACATGCTGTGTTACACCTTGCCCATCCCTGACGGGCGTGTGCAGTTCCATTCTCAGCCAATTCCTTTACGACATGCACCCTGGGGTTTGTCCATGCATGTTTGTGGGTTGTGCCCTTGCCATTGGGTGGTTGCACATGGCCCCATGACCTACCTGTGGTTGGAAGTGCCCTCTGTGATGGTGTCCCGTGCAGCTGCACCATCCAGATCAGTCGGGGTCCCTTCGACCAAGGGGGCTGCCCATCACCATCTTCACCAGCGTCCTCATTGTCCCTATCGCTGTCCCCTCTTCAACCTGTACAGCTATCCCACAGTCGCTTGCATGTTGTGCAGGATGCAACAGGCCAGGAATAGCCTCAGACCTTTGAGGGTCTGTACTGTAGGGCACCGCCAGATGTGTCCAGGCAACGGAAACATGCCTTCAGCATCCCGAACACCCACTCAATGAAATTGTGTGTGGTGGCATGTGCCCTCATTGTAGCGCTGTGTGATGCGTCACGGGCCACCCATATGGTGTGAGCAGCCTAGGACGGAGTGGGTATCCACTGTCACCTGTGTGTAGAGGGTGGACATTAGTTTGGTGATCAGCGCTGTTCTGCCATGGGCCATCTAGGCCAGTAACCATGTCAGCTCTGACTATGCCCTCCCAAGATCCATGTCTTTCGCGTGATTTGCATACTCACCCACTAGGTGGCCAGTGGGATATCCCCACTCTCAAACCTGTGGCACAGTGTAGACTGGTGCCAGATGAAGGCATCGTGTGCTCCCCAGAGTGCGTGGCACAGACATTGGTTATGCACCTTGGCACGCACACCACCTGGCAGTTGATGCTGCATACCCCTTCTGATTTATGTATGCAGCCCCTTCAGGGTCAGTGGTGGTGCGGATGGCCACATGGGTGCAGTCTATGGCCCCGAGCATGCCAAGCATACTTGCTACCCTGTGGAACTCCTGTATGTTTGCTGTGCGCTCCGCTGGCAAGCTGGGAAATGGATGTACTCACAGCATGTGGCAGCAGTGCGCTGAGGAATTGGGAGAGTAGGCATGACGTGGCCGACTGGGTTATGCCTGTTGTGTCCCCTGTTGGTCTCTGGAAGGTACCCGTGGTGAGCAGGCACATGACAGCTGTCACTGAGGTCTCCACTGACAGAGCATGGCTCTGTCATGTGGGTGCCTGCATCACATCACTGCACAGCTCACAGAGCCGCCTCAGGATCACCTGGTTCAGGTGGTACCAGACCACAATCTCAATGTCAGTGTACAGCTTGAAGCTGGTGCCGGCTCGGTAATGCCTGTTTGGGGGCATACCACTGATGGGCCTTCCACAGCAGCCCCCTTGTTGCCTGCCTTCTCACACCCCACATTACTGCCTCCATCTGAATGGTGGCACTGGCCATGTCCCTGGCTTGTGTTACTCCCCGACAGCTGTTTTACCATTTCCCGCTGTCCTTACCTACTCCCTTGTACTGGAACACCTCCCAGTGTTGGATGTACTGCCCACTGTCCATGCCCTCAGTCCTATGTGGCACTTCACCCTTTCATCCTGCACAGTGGCACAGGCTCCCCACCCTTCCCTGTCCCTGGTGGTTCCAGGTGCTCTGTCCTGCTCCTGCCCTGTCCTGCTCACAGTTACTGTGTGCCTGCTTGCAGTTGTCCAACATGAAGCTGTCCTGTAGCCTTCTTGCGTCTCTCTTGTTCCTTTTATTTTGGATAATTTCACTATCGTGCAACTTCTGTTTGCTCCCTATTGCAAATGGCTCATGTTGTTGAATATCACACTGCGCCATTTATTCATGGTTCCTCCCCTTCAGTTGCAAGCATTCATTACCATTACGCTCTTAGCGCATTGTGATTTTGGCGCATCTGCCTCCTGCTGAATATCGCACAATGGTGCATTCTTGGACTTGGCGCTGGTGCATCCCTGTTGCGCATGGCACAACCCTCTTGAATATCTGGGCCATAGTATCCTTGGAATTTCACACATGAACAAAACATAGTCAACAAGACTGAGTTTTGAACAAATTAAACATATCAGTTTATGAATGGTCATGCGTGAGTGCTTAGAGATTTTAAAATTCAAACTCTTTTTAGAGCCTATAAAATAGGCATTAAGTTCAGAAAACTGCCAGAATGAACTACGTTTTTTGGTAATAATTATAGGGTTCAAAGTGGGTCTGAGTTTATCTCAGCCATTCAGCTTTTGTTTAAGTGGTTAAGACCCTTCTCGTGAAAGCAAATAAAAATATTTTTTAACATGAAGACCAAAGAAGCACTTTTGTTTGTATTTCCATAGTAAGGTCACAGCAAGAATAATGAAACTCAGAGTGTTCTATAGAGAATTTAGCTTGTTCAGTATTAAGCAGGTGAGCACAAAAAAAATGTAACATTCCTTGCATCCTGTTGTAATAAAATTAAAGGAGGGCCACATCACGCCTCAACTCAGAGTTCACCAGTTATATGAGGGCTGGCAATTCAGTTCCAGGAGGCTAACCCCAACTGTCACCGACAATTAGTATTACTGCTTTGCCTCTGCAGGTGCCACATTCAAAGCCATATATCAATTTAGTGTTCAGCTCCATTGCTAGTAGTCCTATAGCTTAGTTTTAGTCCCTGCCCTGAATATTCCCTTCACTGGAGAAGAACCAACAACAATTTTGATCAAAATGTAATCCATTCATCTACTTAGTTCTTTACCTCATTGGAGCCAACATACACATATGGCAAAATGATCAACGTACCTCTGAGTGTAGAAAATCCTGCATGAATGCAGCTCTTTAATTATACCATGGAATTACCAGTGGGTACCTTCCAGGGGTCTGATGCCCTCCCTCCATGCCAGCAATCAGCAGCGAGCCTGCTATCCCCAAGCAGGTACAGACAACTCCAAGAGATTCTAGTGTGGTGCCAGCAGTAATCCACTGACTCTGTGTGGTGGCTGCCCCCACTCCCCATCCTCCTGGCCTGGTGGACTCTTTGACTTATAGGACAGGCAGATCATATGACCATTGCAACTTTTTTCTATCTCCCAAAGCTCCTCTAGCAGCTTACACTGACCAGCCACCAGGGAGTGCTGCTCTCTCCACTCTCCTATCTTAAATAGAGTTGAGAAGTGCCTGTTCATAACTATCCCTTTTCATCCTACCCCTTTACCACTTGGCATACCACTCTATCATGAAATCCCTCCCTCCATCTGTCCCCTCTCTAATTTTGTCAATACCCTTGCCAGGGACTAAAACCTGGGCTAGTGTTGATCAGCCTACTCCATAGCCTGTATCCCTATCCATTAGGCCACAAACCTTCCAGTTGTTCTACTTGACTGTGTTTCTCAAGTTACTTTAGCACCCCAACCATGACATAGGAAGTTCTTCATTACCTGTCCATTCCTTCTACACCCTAGGTCCTAGAAGCACTGCATTTTCTGCTTAATGTCTACCTCTCAATCCCTCAATCTCCTCACCTCAGTCCTAATGCCACCACTCTTACGGTCTTGTTCCCATCTCAATTTTCAGTCCCCTTCCCTGGGTCATCAAGAACCTAGAATAACTCAGCAGCTATGCCCCTTTGATCAAAGTGTTACCCTTTGCCAATTCTAGGGTTAGTTATTCTCCCGAACAATGACTGCACTTAGATACTGTATATGTTTCACCTAATCATCCTGCTAATTGCATTATCCACCATAGGTACTGGCAGAAGTGACAGGGACAACAGCCATTACACCAATACAACTTATTTTACCACACACATAGCAGTATCAGCCACAGTTCCAACTCTAACCTCAAAATCACTAGCCTCTATGCATGCATGCTCTGTTTTGCTAGCATGCCATTATTACTTCCCCAGAACACAACAGTGGCACAGATAGTAGGCAACAGGAGGTGCCAATGGCCAATGGAGGGCCACAAAGGGATCTCACCCCACAGGCCTCAGGCCATGCCCCCACAGACCAGAGCAGGCCACACCCAGGACCATACAGCCAACCACACACACGTCACACAGGCATACGGTAGACCACACAGTAGGCACAGAATGCACTTGGGAGGCACGTAGAGTAGCAGACCACATGGGATAGGGCTGCAAACACCAAGTAGGGCCACAACACAACATGCGGCCAGTACCCAACCAAAGCCATCACCGTGTGCCATCACCACCCACACACCGGCCACACCCCCGACAGCTGCCCCATGGGCACCCAAGGCACAGCCACCAAATGAGGGAGGGACTCCACCACAGTGGGACACACCACAGAACACAGCAGTGAACCACAGAAGCACAACACAAGGCCCAACAAATGCACACCACACGGACAGACACTGGGTCACTGCAGCATGGCTCCTCACACCACCTACAAAGCAGACACTGACACAGGCAGGTAAGTCAAAAATATGTAATTCAAAACCAAACTATGTACGACAACAAGGGGTGGGAAAGGAAGGGGACAGGGAACAGGAACTGCACAGTGGGGTGTGGGCCTGTAGGAGAGGTATAGGGGAAACAGGGAATGCTGCTGCCCTTGGTGCTCTTGCCATCTCAGATCCTCCAGCAGCAGGTGGCAAACCTGCAGGATAGCCTCCATTGTGGTGGATGTTATAAGGATCAGCTGCCAGAGCAGCCTGCAGTAGATGGGCCTCCATTGTCTCCGCTGGACCCTGTGACAATGGACAGGGCAGGTGATCAGTGCAATGTCCCAGGAACTATTACCACCCACAGCATGCAATAGGCAGTGGGAACACACATCTCGGATGGCCCATATCGGCCACCTGCAGGTGGGTGGGCCACGCCTGCCAGCAACTTGACACACCATGACAGTGCACAGAGGTGGTCCCTGCCACACAATGGCCATCCTACTGTGCAATGACAGTCACATGGCACAGTGCACCGCAGGCCCACAGCAATGTCAGTGGCAGCCGGGTGCACACCACCCCACCAACAGTTGACACACATGTCCAGTGGATGTCACACAGTGGCAAGCTCCACGCACAGTGGACACACACAGCTGCCATGGCACATGGCATAGGTGGCTGTGCCCAGACCCATGCCCCCAGCACCCACCATGTAATGTACAAAGGACCATGGCAGTGCCTACCTGCCCTCTCTGTGGCCCGCTGGTGCTGGAGCCACTCTTGCTCCACTCCGCTTCCCACTGCCGCCTGATGTCCTACTGCTGCTGCCACCACCTGTGCCCACCAGTGATTCTCAGGCCCGGGAATGGAAACATAGAGAGGTACACATCAGAAAACAGCCACAGCAGCTGCCCACCACTCCTACCACTGTGCACATGGTGAGCCCCTGTCCAACACACCCGCACAGCTACACGCAATGTAAGCAGCAACTGGCAATGCTACCTGCAACAATGAAAGTGCGCCACTCTGCAGGGCATGTCAGGCATCCCAGCCAACACCACAGTACAGCACCAGGGCACACATGCAAGATGAGCTGACTTCTGTGGCTGTGGCACAGCCCCACACCTGATGCATGACTCAAGCCTCCTTAGGCGCTCTGGGTCCCTCCTAACTAGGTCACTGTACTAGTGGCGCAATGCTCCTCCATCTTGGACACCCAGGTCCTCTGCTGCAGTGTGGCAGCAATCCCCTGCCACAGTGCGACCTTGGCTGCTGCAGGTGCACCTGGTCAAATAGTTTGGTGTGTGGCTGGACCAGGTTGACCAGCTCAACCTGTGTCCAGATCTGGGCCCCTCAGGACTCGTTGCTGTACCATGCTGTAAAGCAAATCCAAAACCAAAATGGTGGCAGTAAGCACGTGGCCACGATATGTGCCAGATGCACAACATGAGGAACATCGCTGTGTCCACCCATTGCACAATCACAGGGATGTGCGGCATGGGCGTGACTAAATGGGGTCACCAGGTGTGGATAGTGACCCAGGGGTCAGGGTCACAGCAGGGGTCAGGGTCATCTGCCTCTGTGCAGTGTCCACATGCACAATTGACACTATGATACCATTCAGAGCATGTGCACTGCGGTCCTGTGCACCACACATGCATGCGATGATGCGCGACTGCTCTGGAGCAATGTCATTGTGCACAGAGCAAAATCACGATATTCAGACACCACATGCAAATGATCACATCAGCCAATGCGTGGCATACTTGGTGCATTAGCATGTCATTACCATTGCACCAAACCTCATTTGCATGCATTGCACCATATAAGCACCATGCAACAGCACAGGCCATGGACTGGTATTGCATCCTTTCAAGGTAAGTTGTCATGCTGCTGTAGCTCACTGGGAGCAACAGCACAGCAGGGTGGGACAGAACAGGGTGATGCTGCCACTGACACACTGTGCTGTTCATGTCCCCAGGAAGCTAAATGTCAGAATGTGAGGATGGTGAGGAGAGTGGGCCTGCTCGCAAGTGCAGGACCAATTTCACTAAAGCAGAGACAGACACACTGTTTGATGCATACCTCAACAGGGACCCCCTGTTGAGTGGTGCCACGGGCACACCACAGTCCAGGGCTGGGGCCTGGGAGGAGGTGGTGGCATATGTCAACCAGCATGGCAACCACCAGCGGTCTGCACAGGAGTGCCAGAAGAAGGTGGGCATGGACAAGAGGCACATCAAGGAGAAGGTGGCGGCCATCTGTGTGTCCCAGAATGCCACCAGAGGGGCCCTACAGATGTGCCACCACTACAGTGCAGGAGGACTTGGTGGCAGCCACCATGTACTGCAGCACAGTGGAGGATGTGCCTGGTGGCAGTCTCCAGATGGGTGGCAGCCTATCACTGCATGGTATATATGTCAGTCACGCACAGCTGGTGGCATGGAGGGTGTGGACATGGGAATGCTGGCATGCATGCAGCTGGCATGCAAGTCAAGGGCATGTATGCACACCCACACACATGCCATGCTGCAGGGCACATACAGTGGCAGTGTGGGGGACACACATGTGGGCAATGCATCACTAACATGCCTCTCTTTTCTTGCAGCACCAGCACGCCCTGCAGATGATTGGGCGGTGGCAGCAGTGGCCATGGACGCTGGAATGAACCCAGAGGACCAGCCATCCACCTCCATTGGCAACCAGGGGCCCAACAGGCTGCAACTCACCACCACTGTGCAGGTGGATGTCCTGGACCTGGGGTCAGATGAGGCTCTGGATGTGTTCCTGCAGGACACCAGCCTTGGTGTCCTCTGTGCAGAGACACAGATCGGGCAGGGTCTGACACCGATAACAAATCTGCTTATCCTGGACAGCATGGCCACCATTGTGGGTGAGATGCCCCTGCTGGTCACTGACACAGGCAGCATGCCCAGCACTCGCCAGTGGTGGAACAGTTGCCCACCACCACTGCAGGTGCAGCGGTGTATGCTGCCTGGTTGTGCCCCCTGGTGCAGGCGATGCAGCTGCACAGGTACTGGGTGGAGTGCAGCAGCTGTACAGGTGACAGCAGCAGGCTGCAGGTTCCACTGGGCAGCCGGACACAGGGTCCACCGCCAGTGCACCTGCCATGCCCAATCCCCTGTGTACCCCACTGCGCAGTGTCCACCAGAGAGGAGGCTGTGCAGCAAGGCTGGTCACCACATGGGAATCATCATCTGGCCTGGGAGCCCCAGGATGCTGACCAGCTGGCTGAGCACACCCATTTGCTGTGGGCATCCACTCAGCAACAGATGCTGCTTGCCACTGTGGTGTGTGCACTGCATGTGGAGGTGCATCAGCTAGTCAAGCAGCAGGAGATGGGCACTGTGCAGATCCTGGCAGGGATGCAGCACATGCAGGAGGCCACGCCTGCATTCCTGGATCATATTACCACTGCAATCTCAGATGGCTTTGCACTGCTGACTGCCACAGGGCACGGATGGGCACAGATGCCCCCACAGTGTGCTGTCCACCTCACAGACCTGGTTTCCCAGTGCAGTCAATGCAGGGCTCTGATGCTGGCATCTCAGGCACACCCGGGCTGGCCTGTTTGGGCATCTTGATACCCTCACGTGGAGAAGGTCGTGGTCCCATGGTTCAACCCCTGGGGCTGTTGCACCCCATGGCTGATGCACAGCCTGTGGCTGCCAATCAGCCCAGGTACAGCTTGACCCCATGGCCATGGTGGCCATGGTTTCATGCAGTGGACCTGATGTGCAGGCCACCCCACATGTGGTCTGCAACTGCTGCCCAGTGTGCACATGGGTGGTGTGTGTGCTACCACTGGTGTGGCACCTATGTGTTGTGCCACACACTGCCTGTGTGTATGCTTGCCCAACTGATGGGCCATGTGGTGTGGCGTGATAATGGCAGTCTTGCACCCATTGCACTGGTGTGGTGCATCTGATCCATACCACAGACCTATGCCTGTGTGTGGGTGCATGTGTGTAGGGGACTGTGGGAGGTGCTGTGTGGTTGTGTGTGGTTGTGTGACCCTGTCTCCCTACCCTTGCCTCATGCCTCAGTGTGTGCATGCCCATTGCCATGCATGCCCTGCTTGTGCGCTGTACCTGTTTGTGTGGCCTATGCATGTGTATCGACCACCTACATGTGTGCACCATAGTGCTCCCTTGCAATCGTGTCCTGGTGTCATCTCGCCTGCTGCTGCAGCCAGGGATTCCTCTGCCCAGAGGGTGGCTGTCCACCTCCTCTGGCCCATTGCATCTGTTGTCCCCACTACTGTCACCCCCATCAGCCTTGACAGCTATCCCACAGTCAGTGGCCATGTTGTGCAGTATGCAGCAAGCCAGGAATAGGCACAGGATTTCAAAAAGGCTGTACTGTAGGGTACCACCTGACCTGTCTAGGCAATGGAAACATGCTTTCAGCATGCCAAAGACATGCTTGATGATGTTAGTGATGCTAGCATGTGCCTCATTGTAGCATTCCTCTGCTGGGAACAATGGGCCAGTATGGGTGAGCAGCCAGGCCACAGTGAATAGGCGCTCACCTGTGTGGAGAATAACATGTTTAGCCCTCTGCTGTTCTATGCTGCACCACTTCCCTGTTCCTGGCACTCATGCCACCATGCACACCCTGACCTTCCCCATCCCATGGCCTGCTCTGCCCATCGCCCTTGCCGATGCCATACTTACCCACTAGGTGGCCTGTGGGGTTTCCACATTCAAACCTGTGTCACAGTGCAGAGCTGTGCCAGATGAATGCATCATGTGTACTTCCAGGCTGTGTGGCACACACATTGGTAATGCACCCGTGGCATCACACACCACCTGGCAGTTGACACTCTGACTCCTTCCTGTTGATGTACACACACCCTTGGGGCCAGGTAGCCTGCAGATGCCCATGTGGGTGCAGTCAATGGCCCCAATCACACTAGGCATAAGTGCTACCCTGTGGAAATCTTGCATGTTTTCTGTACACTCTGCCTGTGTCCTGGGGAAATGGGTGAATTTTAACGCATGTGACAGCAGAGCATTGAGCAACTGTGTGAGGAGGCAAGACATGGCCAACTGGATTATGCCTGTGGTGACCCCTGTTGGTCTCTGGAAGGTGCCTGTTGTGAGCAGGCACATGACTGCTGTCACCTTTGTCTCCATGCACATGGACTGGCACTGTCTGGTGGGTGCCTTTATCTCCTCACTGCACAGCTCACAAAGCTGCCTCAGAATGGCCCTGTTCAGGTGGTACTGGCCTACAATCTCTGTGTCACTGTACTGCTCAAGGTGATGTGGCGGTACCACCTGTGTTGGGCATACCACTGATGGTCCTTTCCACGCCCACATCGCTGTTCCTCCTGCCCCATCACACCCCTCATTATGGCCTCCATCATGGAGGGTGCACTATCCATGGTCCTTGCTGTCCAATATCCCCTGGGTGGTTGGCTGCTGTTGGCTGTGTACCACCCTGGTGCACTGCCTGGCAGTGTGTCTGTCTGTCTCTCACTCTCTTCCCTCTCCCTCTTCAATGCCACCTCTGTCCCTCTCCTCTGTGTCTGCCTTGGTTGGTCTGTCTGTCTGTCTGTCTGTCTGTCTGTCTGTCTCTCTCTCTCTGCCCTCTCCTTCCCTCTCACCTGGTGCAAGAACTGTCTGTGAGCTTGAGCCCTGTATTTATAGAACCGTGTCTGCTCGGTGCATCTTTGATTTGCTCTGCACTTGTGCCATGTTTTCAAGGTTGAATATCCCACTGTGCTGAATATTCATGGGCATGCCCCTACACTTGTGTCTCTAATGATTATAGTTGTGCATTGGCGCAACGAGATTTGCACTGTGCATTGGCTCCTGCTGAATATGGCACCTGGCACAGGTCCACACTTGTGTTGAGGCAACTGAGTGTGCACCATGCTAACTGCTTTGAATATCTGGGCCAATGTAAACATTCTACAAACCAAAACATTACCGAACAAAATTTACATAACAGCATAGTAGATTACAGTGCTATATGCATATGCCAGGGGCCGAGGTGAATAAACCACTTGGCAGAACTGACATGGTACCACCTGGGGCAGAGGACCAGGAGAACAGTGGGTGTGAAAATCAAACAGTAGTAGCAAGGAGTTGGGAGTATGGTGTTAGTAAGTGCTAATAAAACTGGAGAAAGAGCAGGGGTGGGTGGGGAGGGAGAAAGAGAGACAGGTCTGGTGAACCCCTTCAGGGTGCAAAAACCCTACAAGGAGGAGGGACCAGATGGAAAATTGAGGGCAGAATGACGGGGGAAGAGGAAGGAGGGAGGGAGACAGGGAGGTAGATGAGTGAAAAGGGAGAGAGAACCATCAGGGAGGAGTTGGAAAGAGGGAGGGGACAAGGAGCAGATGCAGTTAGGGGCAAAAGAAATTGCATAGGGTGAGGGAGATGGAGAAAGGGGATGAGGAAAGATGAACTGGTGAAGGAAGTGAATTCCATAGTTTAGGAAGTGATAGGAGAAGGATTCTTGACCAATGGAGGTATGATAATGAAGGATAGTGAGAGTGTGAGAGTCAGAGGATCTGAGGGTGCCGTTGGGAGAGGGGCAGAGAGCATGGAGGAGAGTAGGTGGCAGGGACCCAAACTAGAATTTGAAGTGAACTTAGTGCAGTGTGAAAGGCGCCTGCACTCGAGGGAAGCTGGAGCAAGAGAGTGATATAGGGTGCAATAATGAGTGCGAGAGGGGATTTGGGGCAAAATGACAGAAAGCATTAAAGAGAGAGTCCAGTCTGGTGAGAAGACTTGGGAGCAGCACTGTAGACTATATCTCCATAGTCAAAGATGGGAGTATCATTTTCTATACAATATCACGCCTAACTGGTAATGGAAGTGCATTCTGTTCCTGTAAGGGCGCCAAGCTTGGGGAGCAGTTTTTCAGGATAATGTCAATATGTTCAGAGAAAGTAAGGTGGTGGTCAAGCCAGACACCTAGGTATTTGAAAGAGGTAGTGTCCTCTAGTGTAGTCCCATCAAGGGTGTGGAAGGAGGGAGAGAAAGCAGCTGAGATAGTCTCTGCCTAGTGCCAAAGGTCATGGAAACTGTCTTCTTCACATTGAGAAAGAGTTGATGAGAGCTTAGCCAGTGTTGAACATTATTGAAGTCAAGCTGTAGTCTTGTAGTCACTTCAGAGAGAGATGGGCCGGAGGTGAACAGGACGGTGTCATCTGCATACATATGGATGAGGGATGAGGAGCATGCAGATGAAAGGTAATTTAGGAAACCTGAGAAGATAAGTGGGACAAATACAGAATCTTGAGGCACACCAGTTGAAATTTGAAGAGGCGAGGATGTAGAGTCAGCTATTTTACAGACTAAGTTCTTCCTACCAGGTAGGAACTGAACCCATCACAGGCAGGCTGTGGCAGGCCAGCAGTTTGAGAGTTTATCAAGGAGGAGGGAGTGGGAGACAATGTTGAAAGCCTTAGCAAGGTTGACAAAGATGGCAGATGTTATGTGGCCTTTATCCATGGCAGAATGGTGTCCGTAAGTCTGAGTAAACAGGTGGTTGTGGAATGGTTCTTCCGGAAACCAGACTGGAAGGAAGTAAAAAGGAGGTGCTGTCAAGAAAGAAAGAGGCCTGAGAAAGAACAAGGTATTCCTGAAGCTTTGCCAGGGTGGGTAGAAGTGAGATTTGCCAGTAGTTCACTGGAGAAGAGAGCTCACTTCCCTTTGATAGGGAAGGATAGTTGCATGTTTCCATGCAGTCGGTATAGTTGCAGTGCGGAAAGACAGGTTGAGCAGATCAGCTAGTGGGTGGGAAATAGCATGAACAGATAAGTAGAGCAGTTTAGAGTTGAGGCTGTTGGAGGAGCTACCTTGTGGGATTGAGAGTGAGAGAGCCTTTAAGGTGTCACTTGGAGAGATTGGTGAAATGGTAAAGCTTTTAGTTAAAAGGTGATGGTGAGTAAGATGGGTGGGGGTGTGAGGCAGAAGCAGAAGTTGGGAGGGAGCTTAGAAGGGTGGAAGCAAAGAAAGTAAAGTAAGTATTAAATTCTGCAGCTACTAAGGGATGGTCATCAGTAAGCTGGATTGTTAATATTAAGCACAGGAGGAGAAGGTTGCTTGGGGTGAAAAAGTGAGTGTACAACTTCCAGAACTTTGATGGGTTGTTGATGTCATGCAAAAGGTGAATTGGAAGTATTTGGGTTTGGCCTGCTGATGGTTTATGTGCAGGCATTTCTGAGAGGCGGTAGTTATAGAGGTCACAGGGAGTCTGGAGGATTTGTGTGATTGCCAATCTAAGTCACATGCTTACAGAATGGCCAGAAGCTTGGGGTTGATCCAGGAATGGTGGTTGCCATGCACTCTGATTTTCTTCAGGTGAGCATGATTGTTCCAGACAGAGAGCAAATTGTTATTGAAGCAACAGAAGCTATAGGGGCCCAATCTATAAGGGTTAGGACCTGAAGTAAAGAGGCAAGGTCAAGGGTTTTTGTAGGAGTGGATGTCTATGAGTTTGGGAAGGGTCTTAGGTCTATGCACTTTCCTGACAAAGTAAATCAGATGGTCACTGAGAGCATCAGATAGCAGGCTGGACTGGATTACCCTGTGTGGGTGTGAGGTAAGGGCCCAGTCTAGGAGTGTCTGGTTTGGGGTTTTGTGATTAAAGTAGACCTTGATTAGTTGGGACATGTTCAGGGCAGTTAAGTCTGTGCTAGATTTGCCTAGTGAGGAGACAACCAGTCAAGGTTAAGGTCACTTAGGAGGTAGAGCTCATCTGAGGAGGTGAGGAACCCAATGAAGGTGATTAGCTCAGTGGACACAGTGTAGTATAGGCCAGGGCGGCAATATATTCCTGCAATGAAAATAGTGACTGAGAAGGGTGGAGATAACCCCTAAGATGAGGGCTTCAGGTCTTGGGAACAGTGGTAGCTAGAACAGTTGTGATTTGGAGGAAGTGGAGGAGTAGATAGCAACTCCCCACCCTTCTGGCAAGGTCCCATCAGGTGATGACATAACCAGGGATTGTGATGGATGCATCTCGGACCTTATTTGTTAGCCAGATCTCAGTAACTATTAATATATCAGAATGGGTGGATGCAACAAGAGGGTGCAGAAGGTCTAGTTTGGGGACAAGACTCCAAATGTTAAGGTGGAGGATCTTTAGAGGGAGGGTGGTAGCGGTTATGGAGGAAAGCGTTGGAGAATGAGTAAAGGGCCAGGGTTGGATTAATGTCATCTGATGGAGAGCAGCAGGAGAAAGAGATAATGATGAAGTGGAGCTTGGTAGGCCTAAACCAAGTTTCACTAGATGTTTTGTGAGGCTGTGTGAGTAGCAGAAAATAGTGAGTTGGAACTTGAAGAAACACAAAAGATTGTGAGTAGCACAGAGGTAGGAGGTGGGGCAGAAGGCTGGTTAGAGCAGTGGGACCAGTTGATGTAGTAGAGTGAAGGAGTAATCACTAGGATGAAGCAGGGGCAAGAGAGGCAGATGGGTAAGCAGGGAAAATGAGATGTTGAGTTCTTGAGTAGATGAGGAGAGGGGTGGGAGAGGAGGATAAGAGACAAAGTGAAGAGGACAGGGGTGGCATGGATAGAGAGTATTGTGACTGGAAGAGATAACAGCAGACTGAGTAATCAGGGCTCTGTCTATAATCCAAAGAGCTAGAGAAGATCGGGGGGTTAAGATAAGTGAGTGAAAGTGTTAAGCAGCATTAGGCTGGCTGGGGCATGAGTACCCAATTAAGAAGAGGGTGGAGTGGTACAAGGAACAGCTTGTGTGCTTTTAATAGAGATCAGGCCTGGGAGGGTGGATGGGACAAACAGTAAGGTAGATATATCACAGTAAGGGTGAGATATCAGGCTAGAATAAAAAACCTGCAGTTCAGTGTTCCTATTCCAGGGCTTGTAGGTTCACCAATCGGAGAGCAACAGAATGAGAAAGCGCCAGTCAGAGACAGGCGACTCTGAGAGCACTGAAATATGAACATACTGGCTCGGTATCTGGTCCAGACCTGACTGGGGTAGCAGCAGACTGTGGAGCAAGTTTGGTGGGTGGCAGTTTTATTGCCTACGCCACCAACAGGAAGGTTCCCAGTCAAGGGCTGGTGAGCTGTGGGAAGAGGAGAAGATTGTACTTAGTTAAGTGGGTAAAGTAGAGTAGAGGGTGGGGGAGACAGTAGAAAATAAGGTGGGTGGTAGTTTTATTGCCCACGCCACCAACAGGAAGGTGCCTGGACAAGGGCTGGTGAGCTCTGGAAGGAAGAAGATTGTACTTAGTTAAGGGGTAGACTAGAGTAGAGGTGGGGAGGACAGTAGAAAAGAAGTTAAGTAGGGGGCATGATCAGCCCAAAATAGCAAAAGCAAAGGGTTGGAGCCAGCCAGAGAAACAATAGGAGGCACTTAATCGAGGCAAGAACACAGGGACCAGAGAGAGAGAGGGGAGAGTTAGGGTCAGAGGAACTGTGACATGATCGAGTGAGAGGAAGAGACTAGGAGGAAGGCAGGTCAATGCCCTGTATGGGTGGGGGGTTAGTGTGATAGAACAGGCAGAGGGAAAACAAATACTGATTAAAGATTACTGGTTAAATTGCTTCTCTTCAGACTTACTGCATCACTGGGGACTGTGGCTGCCGGGTCTCAATCATGGAACGAGCGGAGGTTGTGGTGAATTGGGAGACCTTTCTGACATACAGGATATACTGCAAATTAAGTAATCTGTGTCACACTTGGAGGATTGCATGGAAGAAGCTGAGCAGTGCATTGCCAGTGCAGAATATTTTGCAATTCAGGTGGACTCAGCTGCAGCCTGCCAGCAAGATTGCATCCATACCTTGGAAGAACAGGTGCACCAACACTATATCAAACTTGATGACCTTGAGAACAAAGACCATCATAATAATCTCCTCATAATTGGACTGCCACAGGGGACTGAGGGGACAAGCATGCATTTATTCATTGAATGCTCAGACGGACTACCAGCCATGGAGGAGAGTGGAAAGCTGTGCTGGTGGCACAATCAGGGTACTTGGGGGTGGGGAGTGGGATGGGCTCTGACTTAAGACAGGGTGGGGGTGAGGGGTCCACTAGACACCAGGACAGGGAGCTGATTGTTTCTTTTATTTTGAAGATTGGGGTAGGGAAACATGGCTGGGGAGAGGGAAAATAATGGATTGACGGGGTCCTTTACTCAATTCGACTGGTGGTAGGCCAGGGGATCCAATAGACACCAGGGACAGGGAGGGATTTTTTTTCCAAAGATTGGGGACCAAGGGATTACTCTGGGTGACTGGGGTGGGAGAGTTCTTGAATTGGCTGCTGATCAGCTGGGGAGACCACTAGATGGGAAGGGATTTTTTTTATTTAAAGATTGGAGCCTGGTGGCAAAATTGAGAAATTTCTCCCCAGATGGTGAAATTTCACCTGCAAGTGTCAAATTTCGCTGGTTTATGGTAAATTTTGACTGCCCCTGGGCAGAATTTCACATTTCACCGGTGGAATATTTTGCGAAAAGCACAAATTCTGTGAAATATTTCTCTCGGCAAAAATTTTCCAATTTCCTACACAACACTAACCTCTGGTAAAACAAGGATGCCCTTTACCCTGGTAAATCTTGTGCAAGTGTGGGCTCTAAATTGGAGTTGGGGCACTTATCTCCTTTGTCTAAAAGTGATTCTGACTTGAGGCTAATGGTGGAGAGAAGGGTATGGGAGGCACACATGCCAAGCAGTAGTGAGATTCTCAGAAGATACCAGTTGCAGGTGTTGTGCCCTCTGGGGCTGCTGCTCAAATCCCTCTTGAATAGATCAAGTTCCCCACTAGACACTTCTGATAGATCCCCACCCTGAACTCAAGCATTCAAGTTTGTCTCCAGAGCCACTCACCTCCTCCCGGACTATACAGAGATGGACTGGGCAGAATATTATGAAGAAGACCTCCTTGCCACTGCCCAGTCTGAAGGGGGTTTGAATCCTGTGTCGAATCAGGCTGCTTCAGAGCAGGTTGTTTTATCGGTGGAGGCTGCTCCAAAACATGATTTCCAGCCGCAGCCTGACCCTCTGCAATGATTGTGCTGCAGGTGCCTGGTTCCTCCTGAATAGAAGGGAGCAATTGGTTTATGAGCAGAGTACTTTAGGGAGGTAAGTTCAGTCTCTCCCGATTTAATCTTCAGCCTTGGATCCTTGTTTGTGGCAGCTCAGATGGGCTTCAGAGTAATGAAGGGGCCCAGGGTAAAGTTAACAGGTTGCCTACTTGTCTGGATGCTCTGTGGTAAATATGGATTGCAACAAGGCCCCCACTGGGTCCTTTGGAAATGAGAAACTTACTGATGGGACTGCACCTTTTCCGGTTGCTGGAGCGTTTTCTTCAGCATAATTTTTATTTATGGGCAGACTTCTGTACAATGTATATACAGTGCTTTCTGTATGGTTGCTGGGCTATTCTTTCTTATTTGTTTGGGGGCTTATGCTTTCAGAGGACCCCCGCTGTTTCTTGTTCAGTTTATATGGGGTGGATGCTGGCCAATATTTTACATTTTTGGGGTGGTGGAGGAGCAGTGCCTAGTTAGGTGGGCAGCATTAATTGATGATGATCCCACCTCATCAGCTGACGATTGGGGGCATTGTTGGGGCGTCCCAGTGGCCCTTACTGTATATTCCTACTCCTTATGCCACCTAGGAGACAGGGTAAGGGGGTAAGGGCTTATGGTATTTTTGGTTGGGGAGTTATTGCTTGTTTCCTTGGTCATATGGAAGTTGTTATGTGGTGTCTAGGTTATTCTATGGGTCTCTGGGATTGCTGTTCTGGTGTAGGTTTGGGGGCTTTGGGGGATCTGAGGAAGTTTATATGTGTTACTGTTCTTTGGGACACTGACTTTGCTATGTTTGTTGCAGGTAGTATTTTTAATTGGTAGTATTTCCTTTGTTTATTATAGGCCTTTCCTTAGTGTTCAGACTTCAGTATGGCACATATTGCTTTAATGCCATGGAACATTCAAGTTTTGAATGTCCCTATAAAGTGTTGGAAGAGTTTTACCTTTTGAGGTCATCTTATTGTGATATCATTTACCTCCAGGAAACCCACCTTTTAAAGAAAGATGTAGGGTGTCTCCTCTGGGGTTGTTCTAACAGGGCCTATTCAAGTTCCTATACATCAAAAAAGAGAGGGTCTCGATACTGCTTAGATGAGGCTGCCCACTGGTGGTGGAGAAATGGGGTATGGATAAGGATGGGAGGTGGGTTATGGTGTTGGGCAAAACTTGACATAGTCCCTCTTTTATTAGTTAATATTTATGCCCCTAATGACTCTCCTCAGTTTTTTCTTCTCCTTGCTCAATCCATTTCCAATTGGTATTTCCTCCTATGCTTTTACTGTTGGGAAGTGACTTCAACTTGGTTTGGGACCCAGTTATGGATAAAGACCCAGTTGAATGAGGCACTCTGTCCATTCCCAGTCCAGGGTGGTGTTAGATCAGCTTATTTTGGATTTCCATTTAACAGATTGCTGGAGAACCCGAGTGCCTGGGGTTATACTTTTTATCCTCTAGATTTTGTTCATATAGTAGACTTGATTATTTTTGTGTAGTGCCTCCACAATATCAGACATATTTGGAGACCTGGCAAAAGCCTATTCTACTTTTGAACCATGCTCTGGTAGGCTTTGTTTGGTGACCCCTATAGGTGATAGTGCATACTCCTCACTGTAGATTCAATCCTGCTCCTCTTAGCGAGGGTGATTTTATACCCTAGTTAGCAGAGGAAATTAAATTTCATTTTTATCCAACATTTCCGGTGGTTTCTGCTTTACTCTCTGGGATGCTTTTAAATCTTATATTCAGGGCTGAACATTTCCTTCACCTCTCATGATAACAAGCAGAGGCATAGGAAATAGATACCCTTACAGAATGGATTGGAGGGGAACTATATGCCACTGTGACTGACAAAGAGATTAAAGTTGCAGCTCTTTGTACTTGCAAAGCATGTCTGAATGATATTTATCACCAAAAAAAAACTCGGGCTTTGTTTTTCATGTGTCACTTATTGGGAGTCTGGGAACAAACCCGGTAAGCTTTAACTTACAGGCTAAAGAAAAGACTATGGAGACTTATGTGCCATATTTACAGAGTACCAGGAGTGACCTTATTTCTGATACAAGGGAGATGCTAAAGCATTTGGGGCTTTTATGAGCAGCTATACTTTTCCTCTGTGATCTCTACTCCTGATCATTTGAGAGTTTCCTTTCCTCTATTACCTTGTTGTGCCTCTCATCAATGGCAGTTGCCTCTCTGGAGGCAGATTTTTCCTGGCAGAAATACAACAGGCCATTAAAGCTCTTTCGACTGGGAAGCTCCAGTCCTGGATGGCCTCAGTACTGATTTTATCAGGGTTTTGAGTTCCTTTGGCAGAGCAGCTGTCATCAATTTTCTCTGCCATTATGAGCCTAGGTCAACTCCTGACTCTATGACAGAGGCTACTATCTCTGTTCTGCCAAAACCTGGAAAGGACCCTGCTTTTGCAGTAATTATCACCCAGTTTCTTTACTTAATGTTAATTGCAAGATCTTTGCAAAGATCATGGCTATCGACTGGAGTGGTCCTTTCTTCCTTGATAAGTAAATCACAGTCAGGGTTCTTAAGGGGCTGACAGGACAGTGATAACCTCTGTACAGTTATAAATCTCATTCAGGCAGTGATCCAAGGGCTGGACTCTTCTGCTCTAATAGGGTTGGATGCTGAGAAGGTGTTCAATTTTAGGGAGTATTTGCAGTATACTCTGGGAAAGTTCAGTTTTGGGCCTAAGTTTTGGCACTGGGTTCATTGTCTTACTCCTCCCCTAGGGCAAGGGTCCTAGTCAATGAGGTGCTCTCAGATCATTTTTAATTGTTTGGGGCAGTAGGCAGGCTTGTCCTTTGAGTCCTTTATTATTTTTGTTGGCTGTGGAATCCTTAAACTTGGCCATCTGTCAGCATCAGAGGATTTTTGGGATTACTGTAAGACAGACTAGATATTCTACATTGTTGTATGCTGATGACTTGTTTTGAAGTTGACAAAAGTTGACACTTCACTCCCCAAAGCATGGCAGAATATTGGATCCTTTGGTGCCATTTCCAAGCTTAGAATTAACTGGTACAAGACTGAAATCCTCCCCTTTATGGAGCAGATCCTGTTTGGCCTCAATAAGACCTCATACAATGCACTGGTCCCTGGAGGAGTGACATACCTTGGTATGTTCATCTCCAGCAACCTTCCCAGTATGTGTTCTAGAAATCTGTCTATGGTGCTAGACGAGTTGAGGCTTGATTTTTGTATATGGAAGCAGCTGGATCTGACTCTTCCAGGTAAAGTTACGACAATTAAGATGATAGCTTTTCCTCGGATCTTTAAAAGACTAAGCAATTTACCTTTCCAAATTCCACAAGGGATTTGAACCAAATTGGATACATTGTTTCCTAACTTTATTTGGGAGTGGAGTCCTCCTCACTTTAGGAGGAAAACTCTTTGAGCATCAGGAGTTGCTGGTGGAATCATCTCCTGGATGTGGGCATATCACTTATGTCTCAGAGATAAGCAGGCACTACACTATGTCAGTCCTCAATCTCAGGTCTCTCTGCTGTGGTGGAGGTTGAACAGGCACTAGTTGGGGATAGTTCCTTGACTATGTTTCTGGCTAACCCCATTTTTCCACCCAGTTGGCTACCTTCCTGCTGTTTTTTTCCACTGGATATGGGGTAGATATTATAAATTTTTGGATGTGATTCCTCCTTTTTTTTTTGAACCCCTCTGTCTGAACCCTGCTATTACAGTGGGGAGGGATAGGTCATCTTTGGAGGGATTTGGATTCCCAGGGAACCAGACTTTTGAGGATTTGACTGATCCTTAATTGGGTCTATTTGTTTCTTTTGCTGATTTGCAAGAAACTTTTTCAAATCCTATCACACCATTTGTGAAGATATTTTCAACTGCAACATACTTTATTTTCTAAACTTTTAAAAATAGTTACCTGATCCAGACTCCGGCTACCACTTTTCTTCTATGCTGGTTTAAGGTCCCAGAGGACATCTTAATCTGCTATACAAAGAGCTGCAGAAGGAAAAATTTTTACCAAATTGGGACCCTCATAGGCAGAAATGGAAGAGAGAGAGCAAGGTAGTATTCTGGAACCTGAGACATGGCAGCATTGTTGGAAGGAAGCATATAAGGCTTCCCCAGCTCCCAGGATGCAATTGAACCAGAAAAGGTGCTAGGACTTTTGGGCTCAGAACTTTGTTGCATTGTTTTAGGGAATCAGGAACTGTATTCCATATACTTTGGGATTGTTCTTTGATAAGGGGTTGGTGAGAAGATATAATTATGTGC
Organism: Neoceratodus forsteri; assembly: GCA_016271365.2. Taxonomy (NCBI): domain Eukaryota; kingdom Metazoa; phylum Chordata; order Ceratodontiformes; family Ceratodontidae; genus Neoceratodus; species Neoceratodus forsteri. The sequence continues at coordinate 1,235,801,441 of CM057453.1, read as the reverse complement.
CTAGAACAGACCCTTCAGCTGGTAGTCCCAAATCCCTCTTTTTGAACTTTAGGGATTCTTTGCAGTTAGACATGGGCCTTTGGTACATAAATGCCTCCTTTTGGCAGCTGCATTTGAAGCCAAATGGTTGTTGTTAATGCATTGGAGGTCAGTGGAAGTTCCACCTATTGTGAGGTGGAAACAAGCATTATCACTGACGACCTTGTTTTTATAGGGTGTGGTACTGGAGGAAACATGCCCTGGTTAGCTTTAATAAAGGGTGGGATAATGGGTGACTTACATGATAAGACTTTGCAGGATGCTGTAGAATGTAATCCTGGTTAACTTTGAAATGTGGGCAGTTTTTGACTGTTCTTTCTGAGAGGGTTAGGTGGATGTCCATATTGTTACATAACGTTTTGTATCTATAGTGATGTTCGTCTATGTGTATTATGGGTGCATTTATTGCTTCTTTTATGGATATGTCTGTTATCATTTATCATTGGTTGTTCTGTTTTCTGTGTATTCTACTTGAAAATTAATAAAATATTTATATTCACAATAAGGGAGGAAGGATGACTTGAATTTCCTTTTAATAACCAATGTATATATATTTTTTACACGTGCTTCACAGCCACCTATTGCTTTCATCCAATGTGTTGAGACTGAGGGGCACTAACTCAGGGCCCACGGTGGTCCTATTTTGTAAAACAGAGAAAAAACTTATTGGTAGTCATGATCTTATTTCATCATTTGTCTTCCAGTGAACCAATATTTTATAAGCCAAAATCTTATATGCTATACATCCAATTATTTCACAAGTGCAAAACATAAACTTGCTTGTCCTTATATAAAATGGTCCCCCACCCCAAGTCATTCTCCAAACATCCAAGAGGCCAGGTCCCTGACCCTACAACCACCATATTCTTTATAGGCAATGTTCTACAGATTATGCAAAAAAATATTTAACACCCAAAACATCTATGAATATCCCTGTAGTGTTATGTTCCCAGTAACATATTTTAACTCCACAACTAGTCTATGTTCACATTAAATTAATACTTCATACAGCTAACACCATAACCAAATGTATTTTTGCCTATTAGAATTGAATTCCACTGACTCTAATATTTTCTACAAATGTGCTTGTTAAATCATTTACCATAAAAGGCACAGTCATATTTTTGGGGCTTGGTCTGCAAAGAGTAAAACAATTAATTAGTACAGAAAGTGAAAAAATGGATTTTTCATCTTAAACAATCAAAACGGTTACGCTACTTTAAAAATCAAATGTGTATCTCATGGTACTGCCTTTTCCCAGTTTGTGTCCAATGCCGTTCTCATTATTATTCTGGTGTATGCCTAGTGAATATCTAGATGTACAGTAAAACACAAAAATGCCTCATAAATTTTCTATAAAAAGACTTTTGTTCTTGTTGTTGCTGTATTTGCTTTTCAACACTGCTATGTTTTAATTTGTCCTGCTGCCTCACTAATTTCATTCATTCAGTGCCATTGCACTGCAGTTGTTTTCTTATGTTCATCATTGTCTCAAAGTGCAAAATTTAAATGCCACATGAAATTGTTAAATATACTGTTTCTGCCTGCTATATTAACATTTGTATCCTCTCAGTTTTTGTCTTATCTTTTTACTCTATCAACTCTTGCCCTTTTGTTTGGTTTTATTACTTTTGGTCTAAGCATTTATCAGAGCAGTCATCATAACAGCTCTTGGTTAACATTTGCTTTAAGCTCCTCATATTTTGTATGTTTTTTTACAAATCATTTACAGTACAATATTCCAGATGTTTAATACAATACCTCTTACCTCCTAAGTAGAAGATTTAAAGGTTGTTGCTATCATAACTTGGCTTTGCTGATCCATGATGTTTCATGAATTGCACTGTGAAAATTACTTCCTTGTTTACTGTATGGGTTTCTAACTCCCCACCAGAGGTGTAACTAGGCTTGTGATGTACTAATGAAAATATCACTCCACCTGTAATCAATCAGCACCCCTGCCTAGTGCTACCCCTAGATGGAAAAATGCCATCTTTATACTAAAGGCAGGTTAGTAGACTCTGTTATGAGGTGTCTTCACCTCCGGGTATTTATTTCTACAAAAAATTATGGCAGATGTGGAAACCAGGATCTGCCCCTCCCTCACTCAAAATCACTTATATATTAATGTCTATTATTTAATTACTGTGAATTAACTCAAACCCAATATAAATAAATGTACAGTAATAAAGATAAAACACAGATGAATATGAAAATAAAAATAAAAGCATATGAACTGAGTGCCTTTGTGCCTCTCAAGGAAGGAATACAGTTAGGGAAGGAAAAGGAAAGGAATTCCAAAATGGAATGGGTGGAGTGGGGTTCTTATCTCTGAGACTTGTAATATTTACTCTAAATATGAGCAACATTGAAGCTGAACTATGTTCTGTTTTGCCCCAAAAGATTAATGTTGAGCCTATTGATTCCTTCCCCAAGGCCTACACTCATAAATTGCCTATACTTTTATTATATATGGTAAGCCACAGATACAACCCTATGTCAGCTCACCACAGCTCTGAATAAGGCATGCTGTCTACTAACTGGTGTAGTGTATCGTACTCACACTTGTGACCTTCACTGAACAAGCAGGCTGGCTTCAACTCCAGGCTCACATTGAATATCAAGCCTGCCTTTTGGCTAAGAAGGCAGATCTTGGTTTCTACCACCGAGTTCCCTTCAGCTTTCCAGTCCCTTCTGGGGCACTCCAGAGCACCACGGTTCTGTGGGCCAAACGTTTACTGTCCTCGCTGTCTCAGAACCTCGCTCCAACAGCTATCCATTCCAGTTAGAGCTGCTAATTTATTTAATTCCCTTCCTCCTGAGATTGCGATGACTGCAACCTTGGGACCATTTAAGCAGAAGCTGCATCAATTCCTAGTTTCCAGAGCATCTTGTGATTGCTGTACCAAATCTCTGTTGACAGCTAAATGCACTGGGACCTCCCTCTTTACCATTTGCCCTGTATAGCCCTATGCTGCTGCTGTGCTATTCTACTCAGAGCACTTGCTCCCTTATCCCTTTCCCATTTCTGCCCTCTTTCATCCCACGTCACCCCCTTCTTTACCCTCCCACTCCCACGCCCCCTCTCTGCTCTGTTTCCTCACCTTGTTCTCTCCTCTACCCCCACCTTGTGGTCTTTCCTGCTCAAGCTTCATTGTGGAATCTCCTCATTGCTCTTTTTGCTCCTTCCATGCCCCAATTCACCCCTGTACTTTCTATCCTTGTAAGACCTTTCACCCTCTTCAGACAAGACCACTGGCTGCACTTCACACAGTATTTATCTTGCCATATTGTTCTTTTGTTTATGTAATTACTTTTCTCATGTTGTACTACTTACTGAAACCATTGTAATTTGCTATTCTTGTGACTTGACGTGGAACCTCTGTAAAAGAGCCCTTAGCTCAAAGGTCTTTCCGATTTGTTAAATAAATAAACAAAATAAATAAAAATTCATAAGCAGGAAACATATGAATCTTTTATTATGCACGATTAATCCCAAGAATATTGGATTTTTTTATCCTGCTGGAATTACTTTATCCAACTATACACAAGTATGTCAATACAAGAGGTGCCATTCCTCTTCTTCATGCATTCCTCTATCAGTTTCTAATGTCTCCAGAGTATAAATCCAGCACATTTCCTATGTTGAAGATTCAGGTCCCAATTAGACCCTTATTCTTGCTCCTTGACCAGTTCTAAGAAGCAGAACTTGAGTGTGGCTGCAGTATGTCCTGCTGCATTAAAATAGTCTTGCCACTGGCCTCTTGGATATTTGGAGAATGACTTGGGGTGGGGATCCATTTTGTATAAGGACAAGCAAATCCATGCTTCATACTTATGAAATAATTGGCAATAAAGTATATAACACTTTGGCTTATAAAATATCAGTCCACTGGAAGACAAATGATGCAATAAGAGTAAGAATACGAATATGTTTTACTCTGTTTTACAGAACAGTACCACCATGTTCCTGAGGAAGTGGCCCTTAGCCATGAAATGTTGGCTTAAAAAGATAGGCAACTATCAATCATGTGAAAAATAAAAATATACATTAGTTATTGAAAGGAATTTCAGAGTCATCCTTCCACCCCTTTTGATTGTACCAAGATTTTGGTGTAATCAACGAACACTCATTCACAATAATTTGAACTAACAGAGTAAGGTTTAAGCAACCAGGATCCAAGTCCCCACTTTTCACATTTAGGATTATTTGATGAAAATGATATCAGGCTACTTTTCCCAAATGCACATTACTTTTACTAACAGATGCTTTTATTTATTAATAAAAAGGGATTACTCAGATACCGCTCCTTGTTCCTTATCTGGAATAATTGATTTCAATAAGTCTAGAAATTTCAAAGTGAAGATAACTTGTCACAAGTACTAAATAGTGTCTGTACAAATTTCTTGGTGCTAGCTTACCATAGGTGTATAAGGAAGGGTTTCCTGTTGTTACGGCTGCATAGTGAGAGTTATGTTGACATATAGTACTGCAAACAGACAAGGAGAGAATATAAGGATCTGAAAGGGTGTGACCAGATACCAGCTGCTTCACAAATGTTTGTTCCACACAAAGGTTTATGACAGTGTGTGCATGAATCAGTGTGCTTCCTCTGTCTCTCTATGTTCCCCTGAAAAAACCACCTCTCCTGCCCTGATGCTCCCTCCCTCCCTCTGTGTGCTTCCCTTCCTCACCCTTGGCTACACACCCCATCTCACTCCCACCCCACCCCACACTCAGTTTTGGTAAGCAGCTCCCAGCATTGAAATTGGCCATGGTGGCTCGTATAATGTCAGTTGTGCCAAAACAGACTCGCTTTTTCTATCACAGCCTTCAGCTGCTCAGCAAAACTTTGGAAGAAAGTCTTAAGGAAAACTCCATGTTAAAATCAGAAAAAGATATATCGTAGTCTTTTTTTCTGTGTTCTAACCAGTTCCCAGTGTTTTCTTTTCCTCTTGCTGTGAGAGATGTTTTCCTAACTTTCCCTAACTGTTTTATTGCCCTTGGAGGTTGCCATTCTGCTTTCTTTTATGGCCTCTTGTTCCAAATAGTCTTCCCAGAGTGCCCTTTGGTGTGATGTCTAATTGCCCCTGCAGAAGCCAGTGTCTTGTTACAGGGTCTGTCACAGCTCAGCCACAGAGAAAATACTGCTTCCAGAGAAGACACACTGTTAGATTTTGGGTGAGTGTAATCATTATTATTTTTGATATCAATACCTTGTCCTGCTATGTTCTGGTGTGTGTGTGTGTGTGTTTGAATCATGTCACTGTTTACTCGATTTCTCTCAGTCACTTTAGTTTTTGCATCATTACTAAGTAGCAAAAATTAAACATCACCTTATAGGTTGTAACATAGCAGGACAATGTACTAATATCAAAAATAATAATGATTACACTCATCCAAAATCTAGCAGTGTGACTTCTCTGAAAGAAGTATTATCTTTGTGGCTGAGCTGTGACAGACCCTCTAAATCTAAGGGCATAGCTACATCACTGTCACATGAGCCAAGGTGCATCGAGGAGAAAGAAAGCCAATTAACCTATTTGTGATGGAGATCCCCAGGGGTTCTAAAACTACTATACAGCTAGCAGGCTAATTTAGGAAAACTCCTAACAGCAGATAGAGGAAGGACACACTAGGACTTAACATACATATCAAAACACTCTACATAACATATGTTTTTGCACATTCTGGGTGGACTTCTCCTTTAAGTAAGTAGTGTAACCTGCAAAACTTTGTATGAACAAACTCTCCTCAAATGGACATCTCCTAAATGCAATCTCTCTGTCCCTCCAAAATAAGAACACCTGCCCAATCCTGATGCTTCCTTCCTCTGTGTGTTTCCCTCAGCCATTCTCAGTTACTGGCCCAGTCTCATGCTCCCCAACTAATTGTTTGCATAAGCTTCTCTCAGTGATGCAACCAGCCATAGCAGCTGCTTTAATATCCACTGAGCCAAGCAACTCTTTCTGTCTCAGCCCTTGGTGGCTGAGCAAAGCTCTGGAAGCAAGTCCAAGTGAACCGCTTAACCAGCAGAACTTTGGAAGTAAATTACCCCATGTGTGTTTCTGACCCCTTTTTCTTATTCCTCTCCTGTATCATAATAGTCTGTTCATGGTAGCAGTTTCTCACAAATGAAACAACTTCCTAATTTACACCATTTGTCTTCAGACTAGTTATAACAATCCATGCCAAACATTAATTCTATAGCCTTAACATATAAATGCATAGCAGCCATTTATTTATTTATTGATACATGTTTCACCAGGAGGGCACACTGAACAACAAGTTGCTCATCTCACAGTGCAACCTGGGAGAAGGGTTACATAGGGTTGTGAAGGATGATCAGTTACAATAGTATGTGGGTAGTACAAATGATACAACATTGTAAGATTATGTAACAGTTGGAACACAAGGTATTGCACAATAAACAGTAGTGTAACATTGGGTAAATAACAATACATGTGCAAATCATACAAAAGAATATATAAACATACCAAAAGTAATAATGCAACAGAACCATTATAGTTCATGAGTGTACCAGAGCAGGCTCGAGGTAGTATGCAAGTGCTGTTGGAGTGAAAAGGACAGGGTAGGTTGTGCACACAGGTGACTCAGAAAGGCAGGTGGAGAAGAGAGGGGAGGCAAGAATTGAATATGAGGAGAAGGGTTAGCCATTTCTTATTCCCCTTCAGGATGTTGAGAACTCTGCCAGGGGATGTCAGGGTAGGAAGGCAGAAACTGGGGCCCATTTGGCCCCATCAGAGCTTGTGACAATTAGGGTTGAGTAGGCATTTCTATTAAACTCCTGCTATTTCTACCTTAATAATGTGGCCACTTGGCATGCACATACTTGGTGCCAGGCTATCTGGGTATTGTTAATTTGAAACAGTCAAGCAGTTTAACAGTTATAAAAGATTGAAGAGCTTCTGATGCTGCAAGGAAAACTTTGAAAAACATAATATTTTGATAAAATTCCTCTTGTTTTCATAATTAGATAAAATTCCTCTTGCTTTTCATATATATTTTATAGATTTATCCTCACCATTATTTATTATTAAGAAATTTGCATGAATGTATGATCTTTATCACTTAGAGTTCATCTGCCTCTTTAGCTTACTTCCTTCTTCAAGTCATAGTCCTCTGTTGTGACATCACAGCCTGTTGCCATGGATGCTGTCACAAGCAGAGTATAATGACCTCAGTGAGGAATGAACCAACAGGAATAAATAAACTCTTCATGAACAAAGATCCTGTTTTCATGCAAATGACCTCAGTACGAAATAATGGGGAGAAGAAATACAGAAACTAATGAGAATACAAGCTTAACTGTGTCTAAATATTATATTTTGTTAACGTTCTTCTGAAGATGCCAGTTACTCTTTAAACATACACAAAAATATGTACTGAATACTTTTGCTCTTCAATTGTACCCAAATAGTTGTGAAGAGAAACCTGTAACTTTCAGGTTTGTTAGCGTTTAACTCATGGATGATTCTTTGAGTACAGTAGATAGTTTTACTGAATTGCTTTGCAAATTGTTCATAGCTGGAGTTATGTGAAACTGATGCACATTACTGTACTTCTATGTGTTAGAACCCAGTTTTGTGAGATAAGACTCATGGTTTTATGAGCTTTAGTAGCCAGGAAAGTGGAGAAAAGAAAAACTTTGTGCATCAAAGACAGGAAAATATGTTAGATGTTATGACAGAAACTCCTGGAGGGATGGTGTAGGGTGTAAGATGAATTTTTCATGTTGTCTTTTGTTAGACAAACAATATTTGTTTTCAGTTATGTTTTTCTATTATTAATGCTATAAACAACATACATAAGCTAAATAAACATAACATATATCAGTCACAAACAGGTTCTGTATTTGTAAGTCATGAACCTGTTTTGTTTTTTACTCACAAGCCCACTTTCATTTGTCCTACTGTAGCATTCACCAAAGAGTGAAGAGGGTCAGAAATGTTCACATCAAAAACAACAACAAAAAATCTGCTGGAAGTTAGATCCAAAACTTGTGTGGTTGGCAGCATAGGATTTTATGTTTGGTTTCTCACATTTGCTTCAAGAAAACACATACTTATAAAATATTTATGAAGTAAGGCAGAAGCATATCATAAACATAAGACCTGCTTTTATCACTCTTGAACATGCTTTTGAAATTCATAGAGCTGCTTTTGTGAGATACAACCTCAGTTTTGTGACACTTTGGGCTAGATATTCAATGTTTATGATGCAAGTGAAATTATGCAGCTTGGGCACAAATGCACCACAATATTTGCAGGCTATTTTCAAACGTTTTGACACATTTATGACATTTTGCTACTTTATGGCACGAATATGAAGCATGCATAAATACTTTGATGCATGTTCATTTTAGAGTGTAACCTCGTGAAGTTTAAGAGATGATGTTAGACAACATATATGTGATCTTTACAGTTATATTGCAAGAAGCACACTCACACTAGAAACATATCACATCATTTTGACACTTAGGCTTGCCACTAAAGGCAGGCTAGGTTGTCTCATTATGGCCCCTGTGAGAAAGAGAGACAAATGGGGAGGGAGGGGCATGGGGAGGAGGACTAGTGAAATCAGCAGTGAGGTCAGCTAGTGCCATCTGACGGGGATAGGACTAAGGCCATTGGCCAGGGGTGGAGTTATTCAGGGTCCTTAGGGGTTATATCAGGGCTGATCACCCTGAGCCCACCCTCATTTTGCTGAAATATTCTGGAGATCCTCAGAGCTCAGCACATCGTGTAGCTAATGGGCACAAAGCTTGGGGCTGTAGGCCTTTGAGCCATGCAGCCCTGTGATTCTTGATGATTAATTTTCGGGCTAGGGATGCTAGATAGGACTGGATAGACGTCATTGACAGCTAATTTTATTGTGGGTGAGGGCTAGCAGGTTTGCCCAGATGAATAAAGTAAGGAACTAAGCAGATAGCCATGAGGTTTTGACATCCATGCTGTTCATGTGTACATGGGTAGGTGCTTGTGGTAGTAAAAGTCAAAGATTTTCTATCAGGTCATGCATCTTTGTAAGCAGGAGGAAGTTTTGGAAATGGTATTTGTTTGTGGGCTGGTAAGAGACTGAGTAGCTGGTCATGGTAAAAACTCCTAAGAAGAGGAACCTGACTGGGGCTAGAGTGAGGGAAGAGATGGGTCTGATGGGCAGGCCTGGTGAGGAAAACTGAGCGAGCAAGTAAAGCACTTGCTTGTGATACCTGGAGGTGAGTATGGGACCCAAGCAGTTGGGCAGCCACCTGGCGGGTCGGGGTTCACAAGGAATCCATATGGTGGGGCAGTGGGAGTACGGAAGGAGGTGAGCAGGTGGCCCCAAGCAGTGTTGGTGCAGCAGTCACAGGAGGAAGGCCACAAGAGCATGATCTTTGAATGGCAACCATGGCTGCAGCAGGAGATGGGGCATTTGTCAGTTTAGAATGGCAGGGCTGAGCGGGCCATGAGGTGACTGGCGGTTTCCTCCGCGAGAGATCAAGGAGGCACCAACCCGAGGGCTGGGATGCAGGCCTATGGGTATACTGGATATGTAACAATAATCTGATATTTCCAGGCTTTAATACAAACTTTATAAGTTTCTTTATGAATTTATGAGACTGATACATCTGCTGACCAGGATTTGGCCAGTAGTCGGAGGGAAAGACACGGATGTTGTAAGGCTCTGTTTGGGACCGGTGGATGGTGAGGTGCCCAGCGGGTCAAGAATGCCGGGATGCTGGTCAATTGGCAGGCCTTGTCATGAGGGAAGCAGTGGACAGCTACGCCCAGGTGAGCCACAGGGCAGTGGCAGGTGGACCAGTCGGGCAGATCAACAGGTACGGATGCCCGGTATGTGGGGCTCGGACGGGGGGTGTGGTCGGTTTGAGGAATAAAATAAAACTACGAGGTGCCAACAGGCGTGGAACTGGGGACTAAGGGGCAGTTTAGGGTACGTTTGAAATGAGGATAGCCCCCTCTCCTCTTTGGGAAGCACACGATAAGTAGGCCTCAATGGGGCCATGTGGGGTGGAGGGCCAGGAAGCAGACCCTTCAGCAAGGGCAGCCCTTTAACACTGGAGGGTACAGAAGCAAGGAGGGTACAGCACTGAGGTGCAATTTTCCTAGGGGCATTGGTTCCCACTGGGGTCCATACCTGATGGCATGGGCAGGGCATAGCTATAGATGCAGTGCCGTGGTGCGAGGAGGAAGTACAGACCATGCTGGGTGGCCAGGTCAGATCCTGACTTTGGGAGTAGGTTCTAGTTAAAGAATACAGGGGACAAGTAGGCATCAAATACAAGGAAGTGACCATGAGAGCCGGGCATAGAATGGGGTTCCATAGATCAAGTGGGGGTTTTGGATGAAGCACAATAAGGGGAAGCAAAGCTCAGTGGTGCATGGCTAACTGGCCAGTATACGTGGGAGGCTGGAGGTTGTGGTAGGGTTGTCAAGCAGTAACTGCTGGGACAGGTACCAGGTGCTAACAGGGCACCTAGGGACATGATGTGTACCTCGTGGTACCACCCATCTGATACATGGAGCAGTAAGGGGTGCCCCACCAACAGCGGGGGGCATAGCAGGTTCACGTGCCTTCATGGAATAGGGGTGGTTGTGAGGGGCCTGCAGCTCCACCCACAACAGGGGCTTGGGGCAGGAGGCCATGTAGTGCCATCCGGGTTACATCCAGGCAGGGGCCCCACTGAGTGGTCAAGGCATCAGGGGCCTGCTATGGCAGTGAGGCACTCACAGTATTGCTTTCTTCCACCAGTAGTACCAAGACACATGGCGTGGCACCAAGCAAGACCCGATATCCAGTGAAAGATGATAGAGGGCGGGTGAAGCTATGGGCCAGATGACTGAGTTAGTGGCAGCAGCCAAGCAGAGGGAGGCAGAGGAAAAGGCACAAAAGAAGCAGAAGGAGTGGGAAGAGCAGCCAGGAAGGGAGAATACTGGGAAGAGACCCAAATGGGTGTGACCCAGCCAATGCTCATCCCAGGTCCAGCGCCGGAGCTGGAACTGGATGTGGAAAGGCCCAGAGGGGTGAGGATGGAGTAGATATCTCCAATGAGGGGACTTGAAGGAATATTTGAGGTGCTGTTGGGGGATATGGGTGATGCTGAGGATAGAGAAGATGGAACAGGCCTATGAGCCATAAAAGGTAAAAAGAGGACAAAAGGGGTCTGGAGGGGGGGGAAAGCCAGGGACAGAAGTTGTACAAGGGTCTAGCTCTGCAGCAGTTGGATTTCCACTTGAGGTGCTGGTGACCTGGGTTTGGGAACGGACTCGGTCGCTGGAGGCTGGCTGTGGGAGAAGGATGAAGTGTACCAGTGACTGATCTCCTTCTCTGGGGGAGGGTGGGGACACTGTCCAGTGCTTGATGGACCCCTAGCAAAGGCCAGAGGTACCGCAGTGACCGGCTCAGCAGCATTCGGAGGCAGGGTGGACACAGGTGGTCATTGTACATCCCTGCCTCCCTGCTGCATGACAAAAAAAAGGCAAGGAGAAAAACACTCCTGCACCTGCACTGTAAAATGAAGCCCACCCCAGCTGCATTAAGTGCTCAGGCTGACTCCGCCTCTCCCGTTCACGGCACCATTGGTCAGGTGTACTGTGAATCTGCCCTGGGGGAATGCCAGGGGTTCTAGGGAGGATGGCTTGAATGTAGCTGTTACAGATGGAGCCCGTGACTGGGCTGATGGTCTTGGTGCAGAAATGCAGGGGGCAAAAAGTACTAAAAAAAAAAAAGAAGTTGTACAAGGGCCCCTAGGTTTTTACATTGGGAGGCCACATACCAGCCTCACTCAAAGACAAGATCTGGAAGGAGTAACACATGGACATCTTCAGCCTGGTGGATGAAGACATGACCACAAAGTATGAACAGAAAGAGTTGGTGGGCAAATCAGAGATGATAGTCATCTTGGAGGTATTGAGCCACAAGGCAGGAGGCAAAATATAAGGGCAAGACCATTGATAACTAGCAAACCGGTTTATCATCTACAGTGCCCTGGTGTTGGAAAAGCAACCAGACCTGGCTATTCTCCTGCTGACAGATACAGCAATCATCAGGATGCTTACAAGACTAAGTTAGGATATGGGTGGTTGAAGTACAACGAGGCTTTCTGGAAGTGGATGGTAGCGAAGGGGACTTGATGTGGGACTGCACCCATTCAGAACTGTGGGTGAGGACCCTGTCTGGACAAGTGCAGGGGATGAGGAACAGGTGAAAAAGCCCCATTAGCCAGGGGCCAAGACCTGTTGGGGGTTTAACAAGGCGCCTGCACCTGGACGAACTTGTAAATTCAATCACGTCTGCTCAAAGTGCAAGGAAAGCATTCAACATCTAGCTGCAAACAAGGAGGGGAAGGGGGCCAGGGCAGGGCAGAATATCAGGACCAGGCCTTTCAGGGGTGGGGAGGTGGGGTCCAGGCATTGGACAGGGGGGACACAGCAGAGGAGGTTATAATTCCAACTATGGGTGGAACTAACAGGGATGAAGGGGGGCGGTGGGGATGTGCACTGGCTTGCACAACCATCATCCTAGAAGTGGTAGAGGCATGGACTCAGGACTACCCGAATGCAGAGGGTGGAACTGCTTCGGGAGGGCTTCCAAAAGGTTTTCCACTGGGTTTCCAATGGGGAGGTGGGTGGGGATGAGGGTCAAGAACCTTGGGTCAGTAAAAGGAAGGAAGAGGTGGTACAGTTAAAAATACAGAAGGAGGTTAAGGTGGGGCAGGTAGAGGGGCCGTTGGTGGCATTGACCTGTCACAACTGGAGTGTCACCATTGGGAGTGGTGCTCAAGAAACAAAGTGAAGTTCCGCTGATCCACCACCTCTCATACCCTGAGGGGAGTTGGTGAATGAGGGTATACTTGAGCCCATGAGGGCAGTATCCTTCACCTCATTGGAACGACCATGGTGTTAATCAAGGCAGTGGGGGGCATGGCTTGCAAAGATGGATGTGAAGTCGGCATTCGGCTATTGCCGTCAGCCCAGTGGGTTGGGACCTCTTCGGTTTTCAGTTTGAGAGCAGCCTCTGTTTCAACAAAGCAATGCCGAGGGCTGTTAGTGTCCTGTTTGACATTCAAGGCATTTAGCTCCTTGGTGCAATGGGTATTCAGAGCAAGATACAGGCACAAGAGGGTAGTGCACTACCTGGATGACTTCCTCCTCATAGGGAGACCGAGCGGAAACAAAGGGATGTTGGAGGATTTAAAAGGGATGTGAGGGCATATAGGAATACCTCTGGCACAGGGGAGACAGAGGGTCTGGCAGGCAAGAGTTTCTTGGTATAGAGGCGGATACAGAGCAAGGATGCTTCCATCTACCCGGGATAAGCTATCTCAGCTCAGGGACTGCCAAGTAAGGGCAGGCAGGAGGAGGTGCCACTGGTACAGGTACAGGTACAGGTACAGCAACTGCTGGGACACCTTCATTTTGTCTGCAAGGCCATCAGTCCTGGCAGAGCATTCACCATAAGGTTGGGAAGGGCTACAGGAAAACTAAGCATCCACATCACTGGGTGGACATTACAAAGGCGTGTGGAGGACTTTAAGGTATGGGAGCAGTTTTTGGGGAACTACAACAGGGTAACATTTTGGCAAGATGATTGGGAACACAACACTGACTTGGAGCTGTATACCTACACCTCAGGGCACTGGGAATGGGGCATATTTCAAGGGAGATGGATTTGGAAGCATGGCTGGTACATTGGAAAGCAGGGTGGTACTGAAGGACATCATGTTCCTGGAAATATTTCTGATCTTGGTGGCCTTGGAGGTATGGGGAACCAAGATGAGGGGTAAGTGCATCCTCTTCTGGTGTGATAATAAAGGTGTTGTGGAGGTTATTAACAGACAAGGTGGGAGGACAGAGATGGTGGGCAGGCTTCTGTGGTGCATGGTGCTGCTGGAACTGCAGTTGAACTTGTCCTTCAAAGTGCAGCATATTGAGGGAATCAAGAGCGAGTTGGCTGACAGTCTTTCCCATTTACAGATCGGAAGGTTCCTGGAGCTGGCACCACAGGCAGTGAGACACAGAACCAGGGTCCTGGACTGGCTTGGGGAGATTAGAGAGATACAGCCAGGCACTTTACAGGGATTCTGGTCAGACAACACCTTGAAGGCCCTACGAGGTGGCTGGGCGAGTTTCCAGGAGTTCAGAGCAGTCATGGATGGGATAGGAGGAGCTGGCCGGGATGAGCAGGTGAGGTGGTTCATAGTGGAGAGGTGGGAAGAGGGAGATGGCACTTGCCACAGTGGTGGTCCAACTAGCAGGCATAGCTGGTTTGCCAGGACAAGGGGTGGCCAGATGCCACTGCTGGCAGGACAGTCAAGAGGATGGTCCCAGAATGGCAGAGAGAGACAAGGGCAGAGGAAGGATCAGAGGTGGCCCACCAAGGGGCAGCTGTTGGTCAAGGTGTTGGGGGTGACAGCACGTGTTGCACTCTGCACAGGAAGTCTGCTTGTTCAGGGCTGTCTTTGCAGTTATGGCATCAGGAGCATTTTATGTGGGAGGTGGTGACCTCAGAGGACAGCGGCCGACCTGGCCATGCAACTCAAAAGCATGGGGTGTGGGGCAGACAGGCTGGTCATTAAACTGGCCAGGTCCAAAACAGACCAGGGCAGGTGAGGAACTGAGGTGATGCTACTACGGCAGCCGAGGCTGTAAGCTGTGCAGTGGCAGCCATGCAAGAACACAAGAGCAAGCAGGGATGACCTGGGGCATTGTTCCATCATGGGGATGGCTCCACGGTCACCAGTTTTCAATAGGGGCAGTGCTCAGGAAGGCATTAACATTTATAGGTGAGACTCAGGTGTTCACCCACTCATTCAGATTGGAATGACCTCAGAGGCAGCGAAAAGGGTTTCGGTGAAGAGGTAAAATGAATCAGGGCTGGAGGTACTGGAGCAGGCTAGTGACTGATTCAGAGAAAGTGAAGGATGGTGGCCAGGAATGACCATTGGCTGGTCCAAGATCATGTCCTGGAGGGTATGGAGGGTGGCTAAGGATTTCAGGCTAATAGAAAAGGTAAGGAAGCGCCTGAACAGGATGGTAGTGAGGGCTGTGCTAGAGATGGGAAGAGTACAGATTCAGCATAGGACATCTCATTTGACCAAGCAGGCATATATAGATCAGATGGGGTGCATCTGTCAGAATTCAGGATGTGCCTATTTTTAGAGACCATTTGAGGATCTAGTGGGTGAAGTAGATAAAGGGATTTTAGATTATAGCCTGCAAGGGGAACCCCATCGCCCTTGCAAGCTGGAGGCGGGCAGTGGAAAAGAAAGAGGGGGAGCAGGGGGAAGGGGAGGGTAGGCACAGTCTGGGTACAAGGAACTCAGGCATGGTATTAAGGCAGGAGGGAGGGATAGATCTGGGTGCTGGATTCACAGGGTCCAGGCCAGGAGGGTGAGGCCAGAGAAAGGTTGAATCAGCCTGGTTCTGGTGATGGAGAAGGGGCCAGATTAAGAGTCTCCAGACCCTGAAGCACAGGAAAATGAGAGGCAACAAGAGCGAAGAAAGGCCGGAATGAAGAAGAGATGTTGTGACATATTATGTTGGATTGTGATTGAATCATAATTGGGATGTAAATATTATATTATCTTTGTACCAAAATAAATATTTGCCAGCGAGCAGCCAAAACCAAGAAGTTGCTAGCGTGGAGTCATTTCTGGGAGGATCAGGGGCCAATTGGGCTTGCTACTAAAAGGCAGGCCAGGTTGTCTCATGGCCTCTGCCAGAAAGAGACAAATGAGGGGAAGGGGAAGGTGGAGGAGGGGTCTGAGTGACATCAGCAGTGAGGTCAGCTAGTGTCATCTGGACAAGGGGTGGGGCTAGAACCAAGGTAATTGGCCAGGGTGGAGCTAGCTGGGGTCCTTAGGGGTATACCAGGGCTGATCACCCTTAGCCAGCCCTCTTTATGCTAAAATATTCCCCACCCATCCACCCACCATTCTAAGGAAGGCTCCTTGAAGCAAGGATGGCATATCGATAAGGGAGCATGGATATGAAGGATGTCTGGAGGGCTCCAGGCATGGGCGTGGTTATGGTGCTGCAGATAGGCAGCAGGTGGTCCCGAGGCTGAAAAGAGCCTTTGCAGGGGCAAGGGTGCCTGGTAAAGATGAGGAAAGGGAAAAAGAAAGAAGGAAGTGGGGGAAGGGGTCTGGAAAGGGGTGGAGGGAGTAGGTAACATGGGCTGGGTACAATGAACCCAGGTGTTGTATTAGGGCGGGGGGGGATAGGTCTGGGTGCCAGATTCACAGGGTCCAGGCCTGGAGGGGTGAGGCCCAGGAAAAGGTTGAACTGGCCTGGTTCTGGTGATGGAGAAGGGAGCCAGATTAAGAGTGTCTGGACCCTGAATCACAGGAAAATGAGAGGCAACAAGAATGAAGAAAAGGCCAGAGTAAAGAGAGATGTTCTGACATATTATGTTGTATTGTGATGATTGACTCATCATAATTCGGATGTAAATATTATATTATCTTTGTGCCAAATAAATACTTGCCAGCGAGCAGCCAAAACCTAGAAGTTGTTGCATGGAGTCATTTCTGGGAGGGATCAGGGACAATTCAGCCTTAGTCTCAGAATGACAAAAATCTAGATGGCTTTGTAGGCCAGGTCTGTGAGCGTGCAGTTGAACTCTGCTACATATGCAGCTGTTTCATGAATGTCCAACAGTGTTACCTATGAAGCAAGCTACCAGTCTGATGCAGTCAACATCCCTATGAAGCTACTTCATAAGTGACCTACTAGGCCACTTGTGAAGCAAGCTTAAGTTCTGCACACTAAGTGTCATTATGCAGCTGCTTTGTGAGCAGTCTACAGAACCACTAGTGAAGCAAACTACAGGTCTGTCACAGTGAGTGTCACTATGTAGCTGTTTCATGAGGGTTCGTAAGCCAATCACAAAGCAAGCTACAGGTCTGGTGCAGTGTTACCAATTTGCTGCTGCTTAGCGAAAGTGTCCCACAAGACATTAATGAAGCAAGCCATGTCTGAGCAGATGGTGTCACTATGCAATGTTCCTTATAGGACTGAAACCCCAAATCTTGAGATATTAGATGGTATATATGTTTTCAAAATGTAAGGAAATAAATTACAAAATAACTACATTAATGCATTTCTGTGGTTGAAAAAAGCATATAAAGTAGGAAAGTGAAAACATTAGTGTTAAAAGTACCTGGAACCTTGCGAATAGGTGGTGCAGTGTTCCTGAGTGTCTGAATGATCACGTAACAAAGTGTTGGCATTACTCTAATTAATATCAGCACTGTTTTGTCAGGCAAAGTAAATGATACAGCAATACTTAGAGGTGCTAGTATTAAGGAAATTCCAGCTCTGTATTGCATGACTGTTGAAACCCTGAGGAACACACAACCAATTTGTCAAGGTTCCAGACTTCCAACTCTGACTTTTCATTTCCTTGCTTTGACAATTTGTGTTTCAACCCAGGAGAAAACCAGTGTGCTTCTAGATGGATCTTGGTATTTGAATTACCATTTGCACTGAATAAACTGAGAAGGCTGACTGAAGAGGAGTGGAACCAGTCAACTTTTATCTTTTAGTTTTTTGTTTTTTGCTCTTTTTTTCACATAGCCACACCCAAGTAGTCCTAATTCCTGAGTTTCAACCTCATTGATAGTACACATCACTGACCTTCACATCACCCCACTGAAATAACTAGAGACTTAACACACTTCCTCAGATTTTATACAAAACATGACAGATGACACTGTCATAATGCAGCAGTCAGTGGTCACCAGGAACAAAATATGATTGATCATTAGTTACAGTGATCAATGGCCACTACTTACCCTGGTGTGCCAGTGAGCAAATGTTTTCCACCATAGAGAATGGCTAAAGATCAAGAGGTAGCATTTTCTCTAAAGAGATGTGCCATTTATATGGCCCTTGGGTGAGTAGGTGCCATTTAACATGGGCATATTATGTCTGGCAATGTAGTTTATTTGTTACAACAAATTCAGCACTATTGCCAGTGGCCTGCATACTGGGACAGGCTTTGTCTGAGGCTGCAGGACATAGAAAACATAGAAGCTGATTTGCAGATAAGGACTGCAAGGCCCATACAGTCTGCCCATTTTTCTACCTTATGAATGTGCCATAGGCCTGTACTCTGTCAATGGCTTGTCTATTCATACTCATCTCTATTGCTCCCTTATGCCTAACCCATGCCTGTTTGAAGCCCTGCACTGTATCCATATCCACTACTACCTAAGGTAGGCCATTCCATGAATCCACCACCATTTCTGTGGAAAAGAACTTCCTCACATTCCCCATTCATTGGCCTCCCTCTAATCTCATGCTGTGTCCTCTTGTCCTGCTTTTTTCTTATATTGAAACATGTTTGACTCTTTCTTGTGCTTGTGAAGCAGTGCAAGCACTTGGTGATGCTTCAGATGTCTCTGACTGCTGCTATTGTGTCTACATTATATGAATGAACTGCCTTATCCCACCACATCACACACCTGACTGTCCCTGCTGTTGGCCAGTTTGACCTGAGTGGGATCGGGAATGGACATGGCTGTCAGGAAGATACCATGCCGTAGTTTCAATGATGATTAAGAACACTGGTTTCAAATTTTAAGTAGACCGACACCAACTGATCACCACCGTTTCAACTTCTCATCTCCTTAATCTTCGATATAGCACCCTCACCATTCTCACTACCATCTAGCTTCCTAGACATATGCACCTGTTGGGAGAAGTGATGATGGAGGCTGGTTGTGAACCCCAGTGCAGTTGCCTCTGCAATGGGCATATCACACCATGCTGCATCCAAGTGCAACTGGAGTTCTGCTAGACTCTTGCAGGCAAAGAGAGCTTGTACCATACATCCAGATCATTGTTCAGAGGACTGCTGCTCCACAATCCCTGCAACTAACTAATGACCCTCCACAGTCATCTCTAAACTCCATATTTTCCACAATCTCATATTGTGCTATTATTATTGACTTCCTTCCTGTGGCACTGATTGCAGAACAAGATGGCTCCACCTGTGGGGATATTTTGCAAAGCTAGGATTATGGGGCAAGTTAGCAGTAACATCCCATTTTACAGTAACACAATATATGTTACCACAACCTTATGATTCTGAATCTCCTTCAGTAACTGCAATTTCACTCAACCCCAGGTAGGATTTTAGGGAACCTTAGTAGTTACAGCCTGTTTCTCCATAACAAAATATCCCATTACCCCCACCCAAGAAAAAACTGTGTCCTGAATCCCTTTAATAATTGCTCTTGTCTGCTTACTGCCCAGCCCGCCCTCCACTCCTCAAAGGGAGCCTCCAAGCAGTTCCCAGGGGCTAGTTTTAAGACATCAGGTGACCACACATTTGAGGTAGCTTGTCCGGCCATGTGGAACTCACTTCCCAGGAATCTGAGGGAAGCTACTTCAGTGGAGGCCTTTAAGAGAGGCTCAAAGACCCACCTGTTCAGGCAAAGATTTGATCTAATTTAATACCACTGGTCTTAGAATTTCATTTATCCTACCTGCCAAGTTTACACTGTTATATTGTACAGATATGTTGTCTGCATTTATTATAAATTTTATGTTATTCATGGTTATCTATTTTTGCTATGCTGTACATTTGCCTAGTGCCTGTGGGACCAGGTGCTAAACAAATAAAACTACTACTACTAATTTCACGCTACCCCAGATAGCAATGTACTAGTTACAACCCATTTCCTGTATCAGAATTGTTACCACAACCCCTGCTTCTAAACCTCCTTCTGAAGTTGTAATTTTGCTCACACAAAGAGTACAAATAATTTAGTACTACAGTATCTAGTGCCACTGCTACAGGTGTAACTTTCTAATTCACTTTCCTACCTGCCTTGTTACACTTACCTTGTATGAGGGTAAAAAACAAAATGAGTAATAGTTGTGCATGCTGAAATAGAAACTATAGTTAAAATCGACATTAAATTTTCTTCAGGAAGTATCTAAAGAGAAAAGCAGAGTTAGACTTGACTAACTTTGCTTTTTTTTCTTTAAGATAATTTCTGAAAAAGACCCCAAGGTCGAAACATCGATTTTAACTGTTTTCTATTTTCAGCATGCATTTGATATTACCATTTATATTTTGTTTTCAGATCACATGCTGATGCAGCACCTTGGTTTTTGCTCTTATATGTTGTATACGTTAATCTACTCCTTCTAGACCCAAAGAAAATGTACCGTACCATTCTTGCTGTACTAAGACCACATTGTAACCCTTCCTGTGCAATCATAAATTAGGCAGAGATTCCTTTGGAACAGTGGACTTTCTATTGATGTTCCTGCAGATGCCAGATGCCTGCTCTGTGGTACTCACATAGTGGGATGCTTACATGTAGGGATACTCCAAACTCTTAAAAACAACTGATTCCCTAAGTCATTCAACACCCACCCAGACCATCCCCTGCTCCACTTGGATGGGTGCTTATCCCACAATGACAATCATGACCAGAAAATGAAAATTATCATCAGCAAAGAACAAAATACATTTAAGGCTTAGGCCTTTCCTAGCTGCCTTCCCTCTGATTGTTTGAATTCTTTACTATTTTAAGGCCCCTGATTCCTCGGTCCCCATTCCAACAATTGCTTCAAACTATAAAAAAAAACAGTCCTCAAATCATTCACTACCCACCCATTGCATCCTCTGCTCCACTTGGACTAGCACCTACCGCACCAATGATGATCACCACCTGCAAAGGAAAATTATCAACATGTAAAGAGAAAAAATGGCATTTAAGAGCTTAGGCCCTTCATTGCTTCTTACCCTCTGTCTGTTATTCGGTCACTTCCTCACTAATTTTAGCTCACCTGGTTTTCTTGTTCCCTGTCCCTGAAAATGCTCTTAAATTGTAAATCAAAACTGAGACAACATTGTCACTACCACCCACCTTTGCTGTCATCTGGTCCATTTGGCCAATGCTTACCAAACAATGATGATTATCTCACTGATGAGTACTTCTGGATATCTGTCAAATGATACTGGCCAGGAATTTTTGGTTTCTGAGTTATGACTCCAGTGAACAATAAACCTTCCCCAACTATCCTGGTCTCTTTAAAAAGAGTAAAATAATTTGGATGGAATAATGGGCTGGATTTTTAAAGATATGTCCAGGATGTGCTGCATCATTTTATTACAATTTTGCAACTTGCAACAAAGAATTATATAGCATAAATGTGTTCTCATTTGTGATGCAACTGTGGCAATTTGCACACAAAATGTACATTACATTACAGTACACAGTCATGGACCAAAGATAGCAGTGCCCACCATATCCATCCTGCCAATATCTTAGCAGCTGTAGCAGATTATGTTGCTGAATATTAGATCGCTTCAAGATCTCTTTTAAACACAGTGTTGCCCGATTCTGGAAGGGTTCCGTGTGGACACAAGGTGCTTGCATCAACAGCAATGATGCAAGCTGCACCTGATCATTTGTTTTGGCATTCCCTATTCCAGAATGCGGTCTGCACCATTGAGGGAATCTGCTGTGCCCTTCTGACCTGCCTTTGGCTATGCCAGGTTGCAGGGGCTTGTAACATGGTGGGCTCACATTTTCCAATTCTGAAAACCCCACCATGGCTGTCACAAGAGGCTTCACTTAGACCTGCCAGGAGGTGGTCTAATCTCTTATGACTGAGTGGGACACTGTTTTGAGTGGGCTACCAGTGAGGTCTGTGGGCAAGATGGGCACAGAGAGGATAGGAGGATTGGTGTGGCAGCCAGGATGTAAGGGATTGCTTTGGTACCTGGTGGGTGCATATGCCTCTGTGTATATAGGTCATGGGCATGGGCACCCTGCAGGTGCTGAACCAATATCTGACCTCCTGCTGGCATCAACCCACCCAATGTCCCCATCTGCCCCTCGCCCCTGCCGGGTGCTGTGTGTACCCTCTACCACAACCACTAGTGCTTGCCATCCTGTGCTGTGCCAGCAGGAGGGGTGCCAGATCTCTGCTCATGGTCGTAGGCTGTACCACACTTGTGGCAATCCCTGGGTGTTTGGTACAGGGATCCTGCTTTTTTCTGAATATGGCACAGAGTTCCTGGCACACCTAGTATTGCCATTGACTTTGGAGCAGTTCAACTTTCATCGCTCTAAGAGTTCTTCAAAATCGGGCACTGTTTGTCTAGGGCTTCTATTACTTCAGCATGTGTTCCACAAATGCACCAGTCTGTAAAGAAGTTCATACATACTGCTAGCATGAATCCATCTACATCAACTCTGTATTAATGCCTTCTAGTTCATCCTTCAACTTTATGTTTACTAAGATTATTACTAAGTCCTCCATCCCCGGCATGAGATTACACATCGTCTCCTCTAAGTCTCCTGAACTTCAGTGAATATATATCAACACATGGCAGTCTCTTGTTATAGTATTATCCCCAGGCCTTGGCAACTAGGCATGTTACCTCTTCTGCACCCTCTCCAGATCATCCACATCCCTTTCCAGTTATGGTAACCAGGCCTGAATGCAGAAGTCTCTCATATGTTGTATAAAGAGCACCAATACCTCTTTGGTTCTATTAATAAAACTTATTTTAAATATTATCAAAACCACATTGGCTTGCTCTATTACATTGCTTAGTTTGTTTAGATTTTAGTTATTATCACCCCAGTCTCATTTTTCACTCACTGCCTGCAGCTCAGTGCCACCAATATTGTACACATGTTGGATATTGCTGAATCAATCATCAATAACTTTATACTAGCATTAAAGGACATACCCTACATAGTTCCCATTTGATAAATGGAGACTAATGCCCATGCAGGTGTGTAATGAGGATTTTTCAACAAGTTGTGTGTGATAATCCATAAACCCGAGAGCAAAGCTCAAGGGGTTTATGAATTATCACACTGAGTGGGTGAAAAATCCTAATAAAACAAACTTTGTACAGGCATTACTTTTATAATAACTGGTGCAAAGTTTCAAAGAGAGAAAATTCAGCTTGTTTGTGTGTGTATGTCCTTGAGCAGCTGCCATACTCACACAAAAACAGTGAAGTGAGAGAGGAGTGAAAATACTACAATATCCCACTATTGAGTTATTATAAAATTCAGTGGGTTATTACAGTGTTTTTTTCAGCTCTGGAAATCCAGTCATTATGGGGAACACCAGTTATTATATTTTATTTATGTCTGTAATTCTAAAGCATTGTGGTGAGTTGCCACTGTTGTCCCTGAACTTCATATAATCTGCAAATTTAGACACCACCTCCTACTCCCAGCTCTGAATCTCTAATGCATATGTTAAAGGGTGTTTCTCAACACAGAACTGCTTGAGCCAGCATTGACTTTATTAGCCACTAAGCAATGTAACTTTTTATCATTAGGCTAACAAACATTTTAACTAGTCACTGTTGGCTGGTGCTTTTACAACATGTCAGCAGGTGTCCAATTGAAAATATAACTACAATGGTTAAATGCCTAAAACAAAAGAGGCAGTGGTTAAAAAGAAATAAGGATTAAGCCAAATACAATAGCTACTGCCAGGCATTCATCACTTTCCACTGAAGAGCAATCTGAGTATGATGCCTCCACACAACCCTCTTTCTTATCCTTCAGCCAATTTTTTACCCACAATGTCACTTTAGAAGAGATTTTAGGGTATGTAATTTGTATATAATTGTATTTATTTTTTAACTTTCATTTTAGTGTTTTCATGAACCAGATAATAACTGATATTTTGCCATACAGCTGAAAGTCATACACGCAGTACAATTACCTTTGGGGTAACAACCCTTTAATCATAGGAGCACATCATATTTAAAACAGTTCATAAATATATATATATATATATATATATATATATATATATATATATATATATAATGTGATACCCTGCTAAACACTGTTGTGAACTCTTAATGTTACAACCACATCATTTGCAGTGTCTATTGCCCATGTCACTTTCTACAAAATGTCAACAAGTTTGTTTTCTATGATCTTCCTTTGCTGAGGCCATGCTGATTTTTTTCATACAATGCTTTCTTCATTTTAATTGCATTGTATGTATAAGTTCCATAAATATTATTCCTTTGCCTTACATGCTACCAGTCTCAAGCTAACTGATCTGCAATTTGTGGGTGCCTTTTGTTTCACATATACACAAGCAGATACTCAAAGATGGTTGGTGCTTTTCAGGTGGACTGAGACCTGTTTAGGCAGACATGAGCATAAGGAGCAGCTATAGCACTTGCAGTCTAAATCACAGAAATGGAGGCAAAGGTACTGTATAAAGGACATTTACTGCTGTTCATACACAAAAGGAGAGTGCAACTCTAGCTGGCCCAGTTAGAGCTGCACTCTCCTTTTATGTTAAGGCTCGACAATAAATGTACTTTTGTGCAACAATTTTCTATCTGTTGCTATGATTTAGACCACGAGACCAATAGCTGGTCCTTTTGTTCTTGTCTATTTATTTCCACCCTACTGTATTGCTACTATATTATCAGACCCTATTATCTGACACTACCCAAGAGTATATTTATGCCTGAAAGATGACTGGTAAGGATATCTCTATCCTATTTGCTGCTACCTTAAAGATCCTCAAAAGTACTGTAATCTGTCTGGTTCAGGTACCTTACTGACTAGTACAGCAGCATCTCAAATCCTTTTCAACCTCCTATAGTGTAATATTTCTCTTTGCTCATTTATATTCTGGCTGTTGTTAGGATATTGATTGCTTTTACCTTGCCCTTGTTAGTCTCCTCCTGTTCCTCATTCAATAACTGAGGTTAAAAAGTATTGAACATACTTGCATTTCCTTTTGAGTAATTTGTAATTTTAGATCCTTCTCTGTTAACAATGATCCATTTCCTTGCATATTAACCCTGTTTTTTCTACATAAGCAACAAACTATTTTCTGTAATCCCCATATCATTAATTTGTAGTTCCATTTTACTCTTTGCCACTGTAATTTCTTTACATTTATCCTGTAATAATGTGCAGTATACCTTTTGAAGATCTTTCTTTTTATTGTGTGTTGACCTTTATAGGCTAATCTTTTATCTGTTAGTGTTTCCTGTGTTGCCTATTGGAATGCAATCTTTTTATAATAACTGGGTATCGTTTTTCCAAGGAAACCCAGTTTGTAATTTAACGCCATTATAAGGAGTATTTAAAGCAGCAAACATGTGTGAGTTTCCCTTGTCCTGTGCATGCACCAGCTGTCACTCTTCTATTCTCAGTTGCTGATGCTTTGACTTACTGCCGGAGACCTACGCCACCACTCAGACTTGGCAGTAAGTCCATTAAGAAAAAAAAATTGCTGGGCTAAAATGATTACACTGGGCTGCATTTTTTTCAAAATGGGAAAAAAATGTAAAGTAAACTATTTCTTTCAGCAGCTGCATCTTGACGAGGACCCTGCTGAAACATGGTTGGACCATGGCTGCACAGAGACTTCTTGTTATTTTATATAATTGCTGTGGCGAAAAGTGTTACCAGCAGTTATATAAAAAACATGGGGTTGTATAACATTCAAATTTTACCCACACCATCTGTGCTGGATGTTTAAATAAACCCCTAGAGCTTTACTCTTGCAATTTATGTAGCATCCAATGCCTCAGGTGTGTAAAATCTTATTATGCACACAACCCCATATATTATTCTATATATAACGCATTGATAAAGATGTACAGGTAAATCTTTCCCAATTTATATTTTCATCCCCTTTTGTAATTCTGCCTTCCAGCTAACATTCCCTATTGCCTGTTGAGTATTTTTAATGTTAACTTTCTTGGTCAGCCTGGTGGTGCTGATGGCTGAGGTGCCAGGCTCCTTACCTCATGCTACGGGTGACCCATGTTCAGGAATGAGCATGGACTGCCAGGGGTCAGCAGGGGAGGAAAAGGATTGAGCATCCGAGGACTGTTCTCCTTCTCCAGGAGGGCTACCAGCAGTTGGTGTTGACTGGCCCCTAGCAGTGGCTGGGGGACAGCACACTGATGCTCAGAGAGGGGGAGTGGAGGAGAGGATGCAGACAATTGAGGAGCATGTGCTGGATGTGTGCATGCTCTCTCCTAGGGTGTCATTGCATGCCTCCCTCTCCCAAGGGAAGAAAAGAGAAAAAGAGTCCTGAGCACAGCACAATGACAGCTGATCCCCACAGGCCCTATTCCCATGAATAGCGGTAACCTCCGCACCAGATCTGTTCCAGTGGGTTGAGGGATCTGGGGCAGCCGTGGAGGACAGTGAAAGGTAGGCAATGAATGGGGGATGGGGCCGGAGGATCTGGCTTGAAGGTGTGCTACCTAGGAAAGAAAGAAACTAACTGCAAAAAAATGTTAACTTTCTTAAAATCCCATATCTATTCCTCATTTGCTTTTGATGATCATGTCTTTAACCATGAAATGAATTACTACTTATAAAATGGCAAGTAAAATGTATAATCTTCATTGGCTAAAGAGACAGGACCTCCTAATAGCTACTTAAAAGTGAAAAACATTTGCAGTTTGCACAATGTGGAGCGTAGTGCCACAATTTGTTTAGTAAAATTCACAAAATTGTGCAACTGTTATCATGCAAATAGCCACACTACGCACACACTGCACAGTTCCAGCAAATTTTACTGCATGAATCGACACAATCTGCAGTAAACAACTCACCACAAATGCAAATTGCATTAATTCATCTAGTAAACATTTGCACGGCTGTGGTGGATTGCAAAGTTCACCTATGCAAATGCTACACATAGCACATAGCAGCTGAATTCACCACACTTCTTAGGCAAATTTAAAATTTGCAACTCACCATACATTAAATTCCTTCCACTGCACAGTCAGGTTCTGGATCTCATTACAAGTAAAAACCTTAATTACATACAGAATAAGGAACTGCTTCAAGTATTTGTTTTATTTAAAGAGAATATAAACAAATGATTTTTGTAAAAATCATGTTAAAATGTTTCGGATCACCTACAGTATAATACAAAAGAGCAGCAAGTCATTTTATAAGTTCAATCAGCCACCCAGGGTGCACATTGAAGGATTTTAATGCACACCTTGAATGGCATATTGTTTACATGGTCATTACTTCCAAAGCCACTAGTAACATGTATTTCCTTAATTCAATGATCTATGTAAGTTATGATTAGTTAGGCCACTCCTGGTAGCACTACATGTAGTGAAGTTTAAAACTTTGCACTGTTTTAATACTACTGTCCATCAGCAAAAAAGTATCCTTCCTTCCACCTTCATAGTCCTGGTATAATCATTTGTTACTAAATTTTATTTCATTTCATTTTCATTTTATTGTTTATATTAAAGGCATGTTGCCTGTTTTCAGAATTGCTTGCTTTCAGATGTATTCTAATTTAAAATATGATACTATATGACATGCTATAATACGTGATCAATTTATTTTTTATTTTTTATGTGCCAAGAAAACCTGAATAATAAAACTGAAGTTGTAAAACATGATTTGTGTTTTTGTTTGACTCCTTTCCCTCATGCTGTAGTCAGAAGATGCTGGGACAAATGGGGATTTGAGGAACTGGTCAGGGAATGCAAGATGATTTTTGAGGGGGAACTAAACTTTGCATTTCTGGATGGATCAACTCTATCCCAGGTAGGAAACTGGAAGCACATGAAGAAGGAAGAGGGGGAAAGTGGTTTGTTTCTGGATTGCTCAAGATGGTTTCATCACCAGATACACTGTGTGACTGGCAGGAAGGCTGCTTCTACTGCAGTGGAGTGTAACCATTAGATTTTTGGAGACTAATGAATCATGGTTTCTTTGACTGTACTATCATGCACCCAGCAGGCATTGGTTCTTATGCCCCACTATCATGACTTCCAGTCCTGATTTCACCATTTCAATTCCTCTCTCCAGCACTGCTTGCAGAACTTGTACTTGCTGGAACTGGCACTGTGGAACATTTATCTGCTCTTTTCATTCCAACTGTATCCCTCTACCTCCTGTTCTTCTCTTGATGCTTTCTAAATGCATCAACAACAGATGCTCAACAAAATGGCTAGACGCAGCTGCCCCAGACACTAAATATGATGAGTTCTAGTAGTCATTGATGAGTATTGATGCCCAAGTTATAACAACCCACATTAGTGACAAAAGATACGCCAACCCACATACTCTAAATTGGGTACACTGGGAGGGTATATTTGTTCGCCCTCTCCCCAACCCAGATAGTTGTGGAAATCTGTGTGGGGAAAGGAAGCACTGTAGTGCATTGACATTGGAGACAACAGGAATTAGAGACTTGGACAAATCTGAAGTATGATTTGACACAGTTTTCAAGCGAAATAAAGGTAACTTTTAATTAGTTGTTATGGTAGTGTGACAGACACAACAGCAGCAGAAAAAAAAAATAAATAACAGTAACTATTGCAGTATGCCTCTTAAATTAACTGTATACTTATACTCTATGCAACAGTGTTCACTTCTATTTCCCACGGTCTATACTTGCTAATCCCTAGTTACTGTAGGCTATACCTCTACCCACTAGCCCTCCAACTACCAATACCACTAGGCTACCCCATGGGCCTCAGCCACTTCACTTTGGTTTCAGATTCCTTATGGGCCTGACTAGGCCTGTATTCACCTCAATCAGCCCAATCACACTTTTACCCTGATACCCTCCCTGGTATCTAAACTGTTTGCATTTACTTATTACTCTATATCACTTCCTTATACTATATATACTGTACCATTTCACTTATACTCCATAGCAATTTACTTTAAATTCATGGTATCAATTAAATCACACTGGTAAACAATTACTTATAATTCACATAAATATCCTCTAGTCCCTGAGCAAAGTCTCCATTCTTGCAGCATGGTAGTCCTTTGTAGCAAAATGAATCACAAGTCCGGTTCTGCAGATAAGCGGTCATCTTGAACTAACCCATCAATAAATTCAGGTTAGTGTACCACTTTCCTTAAATGAGCTATGAAATTCAGTGGCAAAATCTGGACCACTTGGGGAACTGCAGTGATTCTGTGATGATGCTGACCCTTGGAGATGACCTTGGATGCTGGAACTTGTTTCTGAACTTCCTAGATGCAGGCTGAAAACAACTTAGTTGAAACAGTTACCAAATGTTGAGGCAATAATTGTGCTTTCTCTGTACTGCCACTTACTTATCTTCTAAACCTGGCACTGGGATATAGGTGATCCCCATAGGCTAGGTACAGTATACTTCAATGAGGGTTTGTGCCCAGGAGTTATAAGGTAGTAGGACTCTCTGTAGGCTGGACTCCATCTGTCTGGTCTGGTCTGGTTCTTACAGGTCAATCAATCAATCAGTCAATCAATCAAAATCTTTATTTAACCAGGTGAACATCATTCAGCAAAGCTCATTTTGCGAGATGGACCTGGACAGGATACAAGAACATTACACAGCACATTGAACATAATAAAATCACACAATATTTAAATAACTAACTAATATAGTCAGAGCTCAATAGAATACACAGAGTAATGACAGTGGTAGTGCATAAGTACTATAAACACAGATGAGCAGATAAATCCAGGTTATAGTCAAGACTGAACACTATGGTGTGGTGAGGCAGAAGAACAAACACGAGTGAGAGGGGGCAACAAGGGAAGTTAGGAAGCTGATAAGAAAAAGGAAGGAGTTGTGAAGATTAAAGAGGGGTGGGAGGATAGGCAGGGAACTTGTAACAGTCATAGCAGCAAATAGTGATACCAGAGCCACTGGTAAGGACAGGATCTAGATATGGGGAGTGAGGAGAGGCAGTAGGTAAGGTGGAATGCCCCAGGGTCAGGGAGGTAGGAGGCATATGAACAAAAGGTAATGTTACTTTAAGACCATTGAAACCTACACAAGGGAGCAGGCTACACAAGAAAAAAGCAAAAAGGAATGCTATGAAAAGGTTATAGAGGGAGGGAAGGAGTCAATGAGATGGGGTGGTAAATGTAATATTTCATCAGACAGGTTACCGGCAGGTCACTGAGGCAGTGAGGGGAGATCAGGAGAAACAATAGCAGATTTCCTTAAACGAACGAGCATAGAGAGTTTTAAAAGCTGATATGCTGATGTTGTGGTCCAGTTTCAAGTTTTTTGCAGTGTGTTCCAGCACACAGGTAACATATGGCCTCATGGCAGCCCTACCAGGTCTGCCTCCCTGCTTTATCTGCTCTAAAGATCAGCTATGTAGTTTCCATTATACCTACTGAACATTCAGTTTAACTCATGTCCTGGTCTCCGTGTGGACAATTACCCTGTTCCAAACCTCAGCACCAATCAAATGGAAATCTAGGTTAGAATTCTGCAGATGAGTCACAATCGAATGCTACACTTGAATCTCTGCAAACTGCCTTGAAAATTTAGAACCTTCTCTGCTTCATTCACATGGATTAATTACATTACATATTCTATAAATCATAATAAAAATTTACTAAAATTAAATGTAAGCACTTTCACACCTCTGCAGCTGTAAAGCTAACACTCTTGGCTTTCAGTATTTTCAGTATTTATAATGGACTGAAAGAACATTAAAGAGCTGCTGACACCTTAAGGAAAATTTTGAAAAACTTAGTATTTAGGTACAATTCAGCTCATATCCTATATATATTCTATAGATTTTATGTTTGCATTACTTAGTACAGAGAAAATGGACACGGAAACATGGTCTTTATCCTTAGAGTTCATCTGCCTCTATAGCTTACTATCTACTTCAAGTCATAATCCTCTACTGTGACATTGCATTCTGTTACCATGGGAGTACTGCAACTCTGATGCCTTAAACAGTACATTATGACCTCAGGAGAAAGCAAAAGGAATAGATGAACTCTTCAGGGCAAAGGTCATGTTTTCATTGCAAATGGTCTGAGTAATAAATAATGGGAGGAGAATTAGAGATCTAATTTGAAATATAAAGTGAATGGTGTCTAAATATTTAGTTTCATTAAAGTTCTTCTGCATTCTTCAGCTGCTGTTTTAAGTTGCTTTGTTCTGAGATTCCACTGTGTATAAAATATCAATTGATTAGTTACACTTGAGCCACCTTCCTTGAGAAAAAGCACTGTTTATTTAACTCCATTCTCCTTTAAATCTGATAATTTCCTTGTCTGTGGCTGAAATATTACTGCAAGTAAATCGTGTTATTTAAACTCCTCCGAGCGGGTGTCCTGGCACTTAATCTGATATTTTTTCACCATGGAAACACACCCTCTCTAGACTGATTCTTTAACTTTCTCTGCATACCAGCATGGCTTCTGGACTTCTAGTTCTTCTCCATGACTACTCCACATTTGTAGGTCAGGAACTCTCTTTCCAGTTTATGCTGACAAACTTGACTATTTTTTCCTAATTGCCCATCATTCAAACTACAATTGTGCCAAACCAAAACATGCAAAATCCATTACACATACCATGGGAGAGATGTGCTGCATCCCAGATTCAAACTGGAGAAACAAATGAAGATGCCATGCACAAAACAGGGTTGAGACTGCTGTGGTTTTAAATAATGCTGTGTTTAATCCATGTGAGGCACAGAGAGGAACATAAAAGAAACACCATCACTTCAAACCCTTAGCTGTTCTTCTTGGAAGGGGATCTACACAAGCAGTCAATCAATTTGTACAGCATCTCAAAGATAGCTGCACCAGTCGACTGCAGCTAAATCTCTCAAAACAGTAGGATAAAATGAACTATATATAATAGATATATATATTTCAGTGGTGCGTGATGCCACTATAGTTAGGGTGGAGTAGGAAGTTTAATGTTAAACCTCAGTTTTTGCACTTTAGTAACTTCACAGCTGTTCAGCGATTTCCATAAAAGTTTGCATGCATGGTCTAGTGTGGCAGATCTCTGGATGTGCTAAGTTTCATTCCAGTCAAATGTGCAGATTTTGAGTTCGGATAGTGCAAAATGTTTTTTTCCCCATTGGTTTTGCTGGGATTTCATCTGACACCTATAGCACCCAGATGGTTTGGAATGTTGGCCTGAAAATTTCAGGACAGGAATAGGCTGACCCACAGATGTGCTTTTCTGGTTTGGTAAAAACATTTTATCTGTTCCAAAGTTACTAAATTTTGAAATTTTTAAAAATTGCTTCTAAGCATGCTCAGTAAGCACTTCAAAATAGCTCTATGAAATGAAACATTATGTGGAAGATTAGGAGAGAAGCGGGTTGTGGAGGTGTGGCACTATGCAAGCCAATGGAGGCATTGCATTTGGGGGTTTGCACTGGTGGACCAATGGAGGCACAGTGTGCTGATGACACTGGCTTCCAAAAGTGTCACCAACTTGTAAGGTTTTCACTGTAGCAATCAGGGGCTGCCTAGCCATTGCAGCATCAGACATTCCACTGCACTGAGGGAGTGACCTGTCATTGCAGGGGTACCTTGCCTAGTGTAATATTGTTTGTGAACGTGGCAGTAAGCTGCCACCATGTTTACAAACAATATTACCAGCTCCAGTGCTGAGGGGTGCCCAATCCCCTCAGCATCATGTGCACCCCCAAGAAAACATCTTTTGTTTGACGACAGGATCCAATCCCTGTTGGCTTCAGTCCCAGCCTTCCCAGTTTAGTTTGCTGAGAGGAAGCCCACTCCCCATTGGCATTATGTCCCCCAAAACATCCGTTGTTTATGACTGGGGCCCCAATCACCGTCTGCTTCGGTCCCCACCTTCCCAGTTTAATTTGCCAATAGGGGAGCCTCTCCCTATCGGCATTTTGTCCCCTGCCCAAAACAATTTGTTTTGCTCTGAGGGGGTGCCCAATCCCCCATCGGCTAATGCCCCCAAGAAAAACACTAGGGTGGTATACTGGGAGCCCACCCTAATGTGCCAAAATGTCCCTGTTAAAAAAAAAAAATCCCGCTGTGTTTTTTTTTGTTTGTTTGTTTAACCTGTAAAACAGGAAATGGTCCCTGTCGAGTCCGGTGCCCCTCCCCAACCTGTGCTCACCCTCTGTGCACCTGCCTCCCCACATGCCCTCACCCCATACTTACTTCCGGAGCCTGGGGCAATGATCTTCGTGGACTGGGAACACGTCTGCACTCTTCAAAGTCGACTGCAAACTGAAGAAATGCCGGTAAGCTGTATAATGGCATAAATAGGGTTTTTCAACTTTGGTGCATATCTCAGGCATTTTAGGACTTTTGGCACCACATGTTCAACATGGGGTTATGGGGACCCCTCCTTCTGAATTCAACCACTGTCATTGCATTCTTCAGTCCAGAAAGGTGATTTTGTGGTCACTGCGCAGAATCATCTTTTGGGAATGATTAATGAAATGACAGTGCCAGTGTTCATGAGGTGGGCTCTCAAAAAGTCTATGTTGCAAATTTGGTGGAAAAATCCAAAAAGTTTTATGAGTGCGCAGTTTGCAGTTGCTACTCACGCTTGTAACTTCATGAATTTGCAATATTTTCACTCCAGATCTTCAACATTGCCATTTTGCACACCTCCTTATGAACAGTACAGCTGTCATTTTTCACATCCTGGCCAAAATGTGTTTTCGCACTTCTGGCGCAGAATAAGCTCCACTGTGGAAAATCCATGTTTGGGACACATTAAGAAAATCACAGTGACACTGTTCATGAGCAGGGGTCCTAAAATGCCTATGTTTAAAATTTTGTGATGAAAGTCCATAACATGAGTGTGTTACGAGATGTGCATTGTGCCGCTTTCACACACGCCAGAACTTCAATAATTTGCAATATTTTCACTCCAGATTTTCAGCATTGCCATTTTTTCTGCACCTCCTTATGAACAGTATAGTTGTCATTTTAACATCCTGGCTGAAATGTATTTTTGTACTTCCGCACAGAATAGCATGGTCAATGGGGAAATCAGTGTTCGGGACACATTAAGAAAAGCACAGTGACACAGTTCATGAGCAGATGTCCTAAAATGCCTATGTTGAAAATTTGGTGGTGAAAGTCCAAAAAACAACTGTGTTACACGATGCTTTAGAGTTTCAAAGTATGCTCGGAAGTGCGAGCATTTTTAATATTCCCACTACAGATTTTCAACATTGCCATCTCTTCACATCTCCCTATGGATGGTACAGCTGTCATTCTTCACATCCTGCCCAATCTATGTTTTGTACAAATGCTGCAGAATGGCATGGTAGCTGTTGGAACTCAAAGTTTGGGACTCAGTGACAAAAATCACACTGCCATTCTTCATGAGAAGAGGTCCCAAATGCTTTCATGAGGGTGGGGTCACAAAAGGCCATGTTGAAAATTTATAGTGCAAATATCAACAAATGCCTGGGGTGTAAGGGTTTCTAATCATAATATCCCACCCTATACAGCCTGACAGGCATCGGGGTGTGCCTTTGGATTGCCAACTAAGCTGCTCATGCCATCCCACCCCCACCCCCAGCCAGTGACAGGCATTGGGGTGTACCTTGGACTCTTCAGCCCCACAGTTCACCCGTTCTCCTATGCTGCACCCATTTCAGTGTATGTCCTTATAGAATGGGGTGACTGTAAAGCCAAACACCCAAGGCACACTTCAACACATGTCATTGTCTGCGGAATAGGTGAGGTGACATAGCATGAATGTCATGGGCGATGACCCAAACACTTAGCCCAATGCCTGTCTATCTCTACAGGATGGAGGTGGGGTTGGCGTAAAGTTCAATACTTCACTGCCATTCCTATTCTGCATCTGTCTAACTCCTGCAATTCCAGTGCTAATACCAGCAAGCAAACATTTGGCATTGACAAATGCTTGTTTATACTGATGTCATCCTTTTTCGTGAGAGCAAAATCCTTTTCATTTGTCGCCATCTTGTTTTCCATTTCTGTGTAAACAAAAAATTAAAACCGGAAAAATCATATCCTGCGGAGACACCAACAAAGTATCTTGCTCATTGGGACTTTGTTTGGTGGATTCTGCAGATAACTGTTGGAGTAATGACCCCCAATTTTTTTCCAGATTTTAAATCCTTTCTGTGACTCACTTCTGCACTTTTTCATAAACTTCTCAGTTTTGAAATTCAGAAAAATGGCACCCTGAGAGAGAGACCAAGATATCTGTCTTGGTCATCAGGATTTCCTTAGGTGGATTCTGTAGTTAACTGTTGAAGAAATGCCCTCAAAATGTGTTTTTCTATTGCTACATCTTTTTTGTCACTTACTTCTTCTTTTGTATGAACGGTGGAAAATCCTTTTCATTTGCCAACACCTTTTTCTATATTTTTTGCTAATTTCTGACACCTGTAGTGCCCACATGGTTTGGGATTTTGGTCTAAAATTTTCAGGGTACAAAGGGCTGGCTCACAGATGTGCCTTTGCTTGTTTATTGTGTCAGAATTAACAAAAAGCAGAACAAGGTGGTGGCAAACAAAAAGTATTTTCGCCATTAATACAAAAAAGAGCATCACGAAATAGGATGTCAAATGAAAAAGGCATGAAAGGAATTACTCCATATTTTTGCATGTTCTTTGGTGTCTAATGGCACCCCATCCTCCATTTGCTCTCCTATATTTTAATATTGTTCCCTGGTGTCTAGCAGCACCCACCTCCCTCTGATTGTCCTCCTGTATTTTGAACATTGTTCCCTGGTGTCTAATGGGGATCTCTGATGCTGGTGTAACATCCCCCATAGCGGCCTTCTTGACAGCGAATCGAAACCATCAACACCCCCTGAGACCGACCACATCCCTCAATGACCGGCAACACCCAATGCACAATGTGAGGGCTATGCCCCCACGTCTACTATATATATCTAACTCCATGTCACACAGACAGTGGAGTCAGATATATACCCCTCATCACCACTAAGTCCATCAAAGTAAATCCCATTGCACATTTGGGGTTTTGGCTGTGGGGGTTCAGCTATGCCGACATACCATCTAAAGGCACCCCCTGCCTCTAATTGCTGTCCCCATATTTTTTAGATTGTTTCTGGTGTCTAGTGGCACCCCCACCATTCAATTGCCTGCCCGTATTTTTTAAATTTTCCCTGGTGACTAGTGGGCCCTCTCCCCACCTTCAATTGCCATACCCACAATTATAACCTGTAATATAGAAAACTGTCTCTCGATGTCTTTTGACCTGTAAAATGAAAACAGTCCCTGCCGATCTGACCTCTCCAACCCAAAATCCTACTGAGCACCCACCATCCAACACCCTCACTTACCTGAACAGGTCCGGGCTGAAGACCAACTCGCCCATAGAAGACATGTCTTGCTGCTGGAACCACCGTATTTACCTCATTGAGTGTTAGGGTTGACAACCCCAAGGCAGACCCACACCTGATTTGCAAAAGGAAAAGAGGTGAAACTGTAATGGGTTTTCCTGTGCTGCCTGCAGGGTAGGGGTGGGCTTAAGGTTGGAAACCCTAACATCACATTTCCCTACTTGTTACTTTAACCCTAACTAGTATACTAACAGTTTTTTGCAAAAAGATAAATAAATATACATATATATATATATATATATATATATATATATGTTTGTGTGTGTGTGTGTGTGTGTGTGTGTGTGTGTGTGTGTGTGTGTGTGAAATAGTGGCAATGTACACAGGACCCCGTACCAATGGATTGGAGTGGCTATGCACGTGTATCCATGTACCTATTGTACCCCCATGCAGAATGCACTAAGGGGTGCACAGACAGGACATGCCTGATCCCCAGGTCCATGGACTCACTCACATGGGGGCATGCCAGCACTATGTGCCATGCACAAAGTTGCATGTTGTTGAGCTGAGAGGGTGCATAGAGGGTGCAGGGCACACCATGGAGAACCCTGACATAAACCCCTATGCACCCTGTGCACACCCTGGGACTCACCATAGGACAGGGGCAAAAGCCCACTGACACTTCTGGGGCCACAGCAAATGCCTACACAGTGCCACCCACCCACCCACCCAGCACACAGTAGTGTGTGTGTGGTGTCCCCAACCCAACCCCTCACACAGAGGCACCTGCACATGGATGCAGCCTCCTCAATGGCACTGCATGTCTCCCTCCTACCAGTGGTACTGTTCCCCTCCACCACCCAACATACTCCCCATCCTCTGCACCACTTTCATTGCCATTGAGGATGGCGGCATTGCCTCCTCCCACCTGCCACAGCCGCTGTCTCTCAGACATCTGCAGGGACATCCACAGGTGCACTGCCAATGTGCACCCCACTGTGTAAAGGATTCATTGTTGGACCCATGCGGGCATCAATCAGCTGGGTCCTGAAACTCCCCGTGCCCGTCCTCAGGACCCTGAACACTGAGAGGGCTGTGGACAGGTGTCTGGTGGTCACGAATGGTGCTGGTGCACACCTGTCACAGGTGCAGAGCTCCAGAGGTGGATAATGCACCTCCAGTGGTATGTCGGCCATTGGTGCATAGGGGCCAAAGTGGAGGAAAAAAAATGTTAATTTGTGATTGCACAAAACGTGCAAAACCTTTGACAAGAGGGCTGGCAGTATTATATTTAATTCAGATTAGTTTATTCAATTAGAAAGTTATTATTCAATTTTTTTTTTTTTTGTATACAGTATTAAAGTTATTGTGCAATCAACAATTAACATAGTTTTTTAACATTTTTCTCTCACAATGCACATTCTGTGTTGGGGGTTTGTCACTATTTCACAGGTTTTCTATCCATATCTATATGTATCTATCTACATTTATATATATATATAGGGGCATGGGCATGCTCCTATAGTTAGAGCTAGTAGGCAGTTCAATGTTAAATTCCAAATTTTGCACTTCAATAACTTTGCAACAGTTCAGCGGATTTGCATGAAAATTTGCTTGCGCCATCACCTAGGGTACTTCTCTGGATGAGCCGTCATGTTCAGGTCGGATAAGTAGTTTCGTGTTCCAGAGGTGAAAAACAGACTTTTACGCTCATTGACTTTTCTGGGTTTTCATTGAACTTGTCTACAGCCCAAACAATTTGGAACTGTACTCTGAAATTTTCAGGGCAGAAAGGGACTAGCCCACAGATGCCCTTTTGCTAGTCTGGTGAAAAATAATAATCCTTTCTAAGTTATTTATATTTTTAATTTTGATCGTATGTGCTAAGCATGCTCAATAAGGACTTTAAGATAGCTGTATGAAACGAAAAAGGAATCCTACTGTTTCATACTGGGATATTCTTTTCATTTGCTGCCATCTTGTTTCCACTTTTTAATTTCCAAAGCCACAAAATGACATTCTGGAGAGCCCAACACATCTATCTGGCTCATCGGGCTTCATTAGGTGGATACTGCACTTAAATGTTGTAAAATTATCCCCAAATATGTTTTGGTTAAATTTCATCCTTTTTCATGACCACATGATATAAAAATAATCTTTTTATATCACAAGTCACGAAGAATATCCTTTTTGAAGGAAAATCTTATCCTTTTCTGCATTTTATTCCCTGGTGTCTAATGCCCCCGCCCACCCTCTCATCACCATCCACATATTTCTAAATGCTTTCCTGGTGTCTAGTGGCACCCCCAACCTCTGATTGCTGTCCCTGTTTTGTTCCCTATGCTCATGGTGTTTAGTGGCACCACCCTCCGATTGCTGTCCCGTTTCTTTTTGCATTTTCCTGGTATCTATTGACACCTCCCCACCCTCTGATCTCTATTCCTGAATATTTTGTTTCACTGGTGTCTAGTGGTACCCCTCATCCACCGATTGTTGCCTCCTTCACGAATTACATTGCCCTGGTGTCTAGTGGTGCATCCCATCTGCCAATCCTGTTCCAGTACCTGAAATAAAGAAAACATTCTCAATTGTTTTTTTTTTATTTATGGAACAGTCTCTCACTGATCTGACCCCCACCTCCACTCAACCTCCCACTCAGCACCCACCACCACCCAGTACATCCCCACACACCCTCACTCACCTGAATACGTCCCAGGTTCAAGATCCACTCTCTGATCAAAGACACATTGCTGCTGGAACTGGCGAATGCAATGTGAGAAACTAAAGTAAATGCAGTTCAATGTGTTTCAGTGGGGTTTTGAACTTTGATGCATAACTTGGTCATTTTGCATATTTTGACACCAAATTTTCAAGATGACATTTTGGGGACCCAGCCTCATGGACAATGTCACTGGTGATTTACAAAGCCATCTCAAAAGGTGATTGTGTGGTCACATGGCAAACTCACCTTTCAGATGAGATCTGAGAATTTTACTGCCTTTGTCCAAGAGGTGGGGTCATAAAAGTTATGTTGCAAATTTGGTGTCAGAATATGTAAAAATGGCAAAGTTGTGCACATGTATTTAAATTGAACTATGCTTACTCGTAACTTCAGGAATTTTAAATATTTTCACCCAAATTTTCAACATAGCTATTTTTGCATCACCTTATAAGTGTGTGACAGCTGTCATTTCTCAAATCCTGGCACAAAACACAGAAACATAGAAACATAGACTTTGTCGGCAGATAAGGACCACTTTGCCCACCCAGTCTGTCCATTTCCTACCTATTGGATAAGCTGCAGATTCTAGTTAACCCACAGCCTACTTCCTGCAACCTCCACTATAATTGCCTTGTGTCTGTCCCATGCATGTTTGAATTCCCCCACTGTTTTAGACCCCACAACCTCTCAGGAAGGCGGTTCCATGTTCCATCACTCTCTCCATGAAAAGAATTTCCTCACATTACCCCTGAGCCGTCCCCCTCTAACTTTAAATTGTGCCCCTTGTTCTTACATCTTTTTTTCTGAAAGATGCCCCTCTGACTTTGTTGATTCCTTGAGGTACTTAAAGTTTCTATCATGTTCCCCGCTCCTCCTTTCATCAAGGGTATACATTTTAAGCTCTCTCAGTCTCTCTTCATATGGTTTCTGATGTAGACCCTGCACCATTTTGGTTGCCGTCCTCTGGACTGCTTCCATCCTGTCTATGTCCTTGCGTAGATGAGGTCTCCAAACTGCACACAGTACTCCAGATGGGGTCTCACCAACTGTCTGTATAGAGGATAACCACTTTTTTCTACTTCAGATGCCCCTCCTATGCATCCCAGTATCCTCCTGGCTCTTACTGACTTCTCACATTGCTTACACACCTTTAGGTCATCTGATATGACTACACCCAGATCCCTTTCCATTATTGTTGTCATTAGTACCTCCTGCTATTGTGTACTCTTCTCCTGGATTTTTATTTCCCAGGTGCATTACTTTGCACTTCTTTGCATTGAATCTAAGTTGCCATATGTCTGACCATTCCTCCAACCTTGCGAGTCCCTTCTCATCCTTTCTAGCCCCTCTTGTGTATCAACTCTGTTACAGATCTTTGTGTCATCCTAAGAGGCATACCTTTCCTTCCAGACCTCTGCAATGTCACCTATAAAAGGCGTTAAAGAGGACTGGACCCAGTAGCCTGAGGTGCCTCCACTAGTAACCCCTTTCTTCCAGAATGTGTTCAATTCACTATTACCTTCTGTGTCCTGTTGTGCAGCCAGTTTTCTACAGGCTACCACCCTGGGACCAACTCCCAGGCTAGCTAACTTGATTATTAATCTTTTGTCCGGGACTGTGTCAAATGCCTTGCTAAAGTCTAGGTAGGCCATATCCACAGCCCCTCCCTGGTCTATTACTTTGGTCACCCAGTCAAAGAAATTGATTAGATTCATCTGACATGACCTTCCTGCTGTGAATCCATGCTGCTTTGGGTCCTGTGCCCTTTGTCACCTCTAGGTATCAGTCAATTCTTTCTTTCAAGTGATTCCATCATTTTCCCCACCACTGAGGTTAAACTAACAGGTCTCTGTTTCCTGCTTCTGCCTTGCTCCCACTTTTGTGAAGGAGAATCACATCTGCCCTCCTCCAGTCCTCAGGTACCACCCCATCTTCCCATGATTTGTTAAAAAGTGTGGTTAGTGGTGTCACTAGGTCCTCCCTTAGCTCTTTTAGGATTCTGAGGTGAATCCCATCAGGCCCCATTGCTTTGTCCACCTTGATTTTTAGGAGTTCTTCAGTACTCTTTCTTCTGTAAATGGACTTGTGTCAACCCCATTATCCAGAGTGCTTCTACTGTTTGGTTTAGGTAACTCCTCCTCTTCTTCTTTTTTGAATACTGAGCAAAAGTATTCATTCAGTATCTCTGCCTTTTCACTGTCTCCTCTGCCCACCTCCTCTCCCTTTATTAATCTTCACTATCCTCCCTTAACCTTTCTATGTCCCTAATGTACCTATAAAGGTTTTATCTCCCTTCTTAACTGAGTTGGCTATCTTTTCCTCAGTTTGGGCCTTGCTTTTCTGACTGCCTTCCCCACTTCTTTCTGCTTTAATTGATACAGTTCCCTGTCATGTGCTCCATCTGTGATTCCTTATACTTTTGAATGCAGCCTTTTCTCCTTAACCTTCCTGACACCTCTTTTGAGAGCCATAGTGGTTTTTTATTCTCTTTGTTTTCTTTTATTTGTTTCACACAAAGGCTTGTTGTCTCCATGATGGCAGTTTGATTTTTCTCCATTGTTCTTCCACCCTCCTTTCTGGCCATTTGTTAATGCAATCCTCAGGTATTCACCCATTATGCCAAAGTCAGCCCTTCTAAAGTCCAGTATCCTTGTTCTATATGGCTTGTCTCTATGGTTGTTTTTATCAGAAGCACACTGTGCAGTGGTCTTGTTCTGAGATGTCTACTGACTTCTAAGTTTGTGATCCTCTCTCCATTTGAGAGTAACAGGTCTAATATTGCTCCCTCCAGAGTGGGTTCCACCACTAGCTGTCTAAGGCATGCTTCCTGTAGGGCATCGAGAATGACCCTGCTTTGGATGTGGCTGCAGTCCATGTTGCCCAGTTAACATCTGGCATATTCAGGTCCCCATCAACAGTATCTCCCCTTTTCAGCCATTTTGAGAATGCCCTCTATCATTTTCTTGTCCATTTCCTCCCTTGAGACGGGGGTCTGTATACAACCCCTGTGCGGATTGTGATGCCATTCCCTGTCTCCAAGCTGACCCAGAGTTCCTCTTGTCCTCCCTTTTACTTTTTAGTTCTGTAGCTCTTGTTAACATGTTTTCTCAGCAGTGGTGCTGAATGACTTTCTGGTGGCATGAAATGATGTTTTGGCAGGGATTTGAAATTCTCAGCACAGCATTCATGAGATGAGGTAATAACAAGGCTATGCTGACAGTTTGGTTGCTGTTTTGGCTGCAGTGCTTCCATGCCAGCATACATGTATGCATCTAAGACAGATGGGAGTGCAGGGCCTGGAGGGCCATGCACTCCCACAGGCAAATAAGAATAATATTATACTATCTTAAAATAAAAAAAAACTTTCCAAATCTCCCTTAATGCATCACTTAGGGTTAAAGTGACAAAGTAGGAAATGTGGTGTTAGGGTTCCCAACCTAACACCCACCCACCCACCCTACAGGCAGCAAGCCAGGAGTGGGGTGTGCCTTGAGATTCTACAGCCTAACACTTACCACCTTCCATCAGTAATGAAGCTGAGATATGTACAGTGTTGAGAATGGAGTGAGGCATTAGATGGGAGAACCAAAGGCACACCCCACACCTGGCTTGCTGCCTGCAGGTGTGGGTGGGTGTAGGGTTGGGAACCCCAAGACCACATTTTACTACTTTTGTCACTTTAACTCTAATTGATACATTAAGGGAGATTTTTTCAAAGATTTTTTATTTTAAGATAGTATAATATTATCCTTATTTGTTTGTGGAGTGCACGCCCTCCAGGCCCTGCACTCCCATATCTCCGTAGATGCATACATGTATGTTGATAGTGGAAACATTGCAACAAAAACAGCAACCAAACTGTCAGTATAGCCTTGTTATTACTCTCATCTCATGAACACTGTGCTGAGAATATTTCTATAACCCTAACTGGTTCATTAACAGAGTTTTTTTGCAAGGCATTAATATATATTGCTCATTCTTCTGTTCTTTTGAGTGCTTTAGTTGGGGTCCACTGGTGTATATATCTTTAAGAGATTTTGTATAAATTGATTGACTACCAGTGATGACCCCACTCCTGAAGAAGAACTGTTTAAGGACTGAAACACTGGGGTTTCTTGTATATTCTCTCTATGTGCCTTACATTACATTATTCAAAACTACAGCAGTCTTAGCCCTGTTTTTGTGCACAGCATCTTCATTTGTTTCTACAATTGTACCAAGTTTGTTAATTTTGTAACATAGAATGGCTGAGATAAAATGTTTAGTAAAAAAAAAAACATTTGCACATTTCTCCAGTTTAAAGTCCATTACATTCTCTCAAACACTCTGGTTTTAAACAGCTCCATTTTTGTAACTGGCTATTTCTGGGACTATAAAATCATGTACTTGTGTTCATTATCTCTTTGGATTTAGCTGTTTGTTTTTTGTTCTCCTCAAATGTTTAGCATTGTGTTAAGTTTCTCTCCAGCAGCCTGCTGCTGCTTAAGGGTACCAGGTCAATACCTGCAAAAAGACAGTGTGGTAGTAATGAAGCCCTCCACAAGAACACAAAGAAGCCCTTTGTTTTAAAGGGCATGCTTGTTTGTGTTGGGTCAGTGTTTTACTCATGATATTGCAGCACCCTTTTACTTGTAGCATTGGTTGCCTACGTGGTGTTTGCTATTGGCAGAATAACCCCATGCCCTGCTTAAGATGGCACTTGTTTAACAGTGAGTCCATCCCCATTCTGGTGTCTCTGTCTCTGTCTCTGTCTCTCTCTCTCAGTCTTTTAATCCCCAGTTTATTTATATTGTTTGATTTTGCAGCCAAACCCTGAATACATGTCAGTGGTGCTTGCCACCTGCTATCTAAATATATATGCAAAATAAAAATGGAAGTCTGGGACTGTTGAGAGCAACTCCTGCTCCTAGATGCTGCAGTCTGCTTCTGCAGTCTGCTTTTATGATCAATGGTGGCAGTTCACATTCTCCTAGTTGGTATTTTCTTGCATGGACCCACAGGCAAGCAAAACCTGTGATGAACAAATGACAGTGACTGTGTGGTAATTAAATATACAGTATTTGTTCTTGCCAACCTTCACCTGTGCCTCCATTTTTTCTTTATTTGCTCTTACATGGAGCCACCCTGTTTTATTATTTATTATTTATTGTTTATTTATTAGAAAGTATCGGATTACAATGACCTTTGAGCCAAGAGCTTGTTTAAAAGGTTCCTCATCAATACAGATCTCACAACAGAAGAGAATACAGATGTTCAAGTTCAAATTCAAGTTTATTTTCAGGAAAACTCCATTGAGCATGCTCACTTACAAGGAAGTCCTGGTAGGACAACTTGGTACAATGTATACACAATATTACAATACAATATACAGTAGTACAATTATGATAGATCAAGTTTGATCAGTGTTGAGACAGGTAAGCAATGTACAGTAATACAATATAATCCAATATGATACATCAAGTTCGAAAAGTGTTGAGACAGGTAAACAGTGTACAGTAAGAGGTGAGTTATGGCTAAATTATATACATTTCAGGAACTAAGCTAACAGGCAGGAAAGGAGAAAGGGGAAATATGAAAGAAATTTGCATTCAATTGCTTTATGAGACTATAACGA
This sequence comes from Neoceratodus forsteri, assembly GCA_016271365.2. Classification (NCBI taxonomy): domain Eukaryota; kingdom Metazoa; phylum Chordata; order Ceratodontiformes; family Ceratodontidae; genus Neoceratodus; species Neoceratodus forsteri. Next base: position 1,235,756,954 of record CM057453.1, on the reverse strand, counting down.
TTTCTCTGCTAGGAGGGCTACTAGGTGATTTGGCAGTGGCAAATTTCCATAAGCACATTGTTGACCAGGGTTTTAAATCCATTTTAGTAGACTAGTTTTGGGAGTATTAGTGTGGCTTGCAGTTTGTTCCTGGTGGATGAGATTACATGGCTAAAAGCAGCTTTATCATAAAGTGTGCGGAATTTGAGCACTTTTAGTAGTATGAAAGCATTTTTTCTATGAGCCTAGGAGTATGATAATGATGAAAAGAGAGGTGATGTAGGAAGGGACTTTGTTCTGAAATGTTTTAAGAGCCAAGATGCTAATGTGTAGCATCCTTCTTGTGGCTAGGGAAGCCAGTCTACAGCTGCATAAAGTGCACAATGGTGGGTTCTGTAGGTTGCATTAGTTATAAAATGGATTATGTGGTGAAACAGGATATCAAGCTTATGAAGGCTGATTACTGTGCTACTAATATAAATGATATCCACATAGTCGAGTAAGGGAAGAAAGGTGGATGTCAATGACACAGAAGAAATAGCTCAGATGGCAAATGAGCTAAAGTTAATAGAGTTCCCTAACAAGATGGTGTCATAGAAGAGTGGCTTACAGGGTATGACACCACTCAAACCTATGAGGAGCTGTCCGACTCTGCAATACTTTTTGGCTGTTTCAGCTGTTTTGACTGTTATGAAAAATCATTAGCAAAGTAAGGAGCACAGAGGAAGAGAAAAATGAAGAGACTGAGGATGAGGAAGAGTCATTGCCCACAAATAACTAGGTGATAAGAGGTTTAGAGACTGGGCTATCCTGGCTGTCAACTGAAGAAGTAGATCAGATAAGGACCATTCGGTTGCAGCAGCTAGTCTCCTTGGTGATGGACGGCTGCACACAAGATGGTAAAGCAGACCAAAGTGACTGATTTATTTTAATCCTGAATAAAGTTCCTAGCAGAGTTTCAATACAGTTAAAAAATAAGTTACACAAGCACAAACTTGCCTTCACATACTTCACTTCAAAATACTGCCACAGAAACTGCATAGAAACACTGTATTGCCACTAACAGCTTACCCAAAATAGTGTTATTTGCTTCAACAAATGACTTGCTATAACGAATGGCAAGTCTGGCTCCCAAAGCATTCATTATCGCAAGGGACTATTGTAAACACTTACATTTTAAAGGTAATTCTTTAGTGTTTGTAAGCAAGAGGAAGAACGAGACACAGAATGACCTCCATATTATTAAAATTAACATGGATTAACAGGCACCCTGCTCAGCATACACTGGGTAACACTGACACGCGAATACACCATTGTGCTCATACAAAAGAAAGTGTCCTCTCGCGACAAAGGATGCAATGATTTAGTCAAAGTTTTTTAGCACTATAAAACTGCCGAGGAAGCATTTATTAATGCTTATGACGCCCTGCTTTTATTGATGTGCACAGTTTGGTTTGAGCTCTACCTCCCCAGAAAGCAATTTTGCTGGTGACACCTGCATCCACCAGCCACATCCCCATCAATACAGAGCTATATCGTAGATTGCAGCCCAGGCAGTCTATGGTCCTGCAACCCCCAATTGCTGCTGGTACGGTGCAATAATTTTGCTGTGCAGTATTGAACATCCCAACCCTGGCAGTCTAGCAGACACTGCCCCTCCCCAATCCCTATCAGTATTGTGGAAATTGTAATGAACGGCTTGCCTAGAAACCTAGTAAATCTGCTCCCTGCCCAGTCTCTGTTGGCAGTCAGTATTGTGGAACTGTACTAAAGCCCTTCCTGGCAGTCTATGAAAACCCTCCCACACCAATCCAGTATTGTAAATGTATTAAGCCCATCCCCATCAGTCTAATGTTATCCCTGCTGGATCCCTGTCAAAGCCCCTCCCAGACCAACCACTGAGTACCTGTAACCCCAATCCACTGTCAGCCCATGGTTCAACCATAAATCTATAGGTAAGCAACCTTAAGGTCCTCAGAAGAAGACTAGCACAGACGTTCTGTTCATTATCTTGGACAGCCATCTATTTCTACAGTATGTGCACGCTCACCCCCTGTGAGTCAGAAAGCAGCCAGAGTGGTGAGTGGAGGGTCTGTGCTGGTTACAGCCTCAGGACCTGATGGTGGCTCAGGGATGGATATATGAGTGAGTCAAGGGCCAACAGGGGTGGGATTGTAGGTGCTCAGTGGGTCAGCTGGGTAGGGGGCTTTGACAGTGATCAGCCTTGTGGGTAACACTAAACTTCCAGGAAATGGCTTCATTACATTTCCTCAATAGGAAATTGAGTGAGTGAGGAGAGGGGTCCACTAGATTGTTAAGAAAGTGCTTCATTACAGATCCACAATATTGACAGGGATTGGGCAAGGAAGAGGAGTCAACTAGGTTGCAAGGAAAGGTGTTGGTATAGTTCTACAATATTGATAGGGATTGGGTGAGGGAAGGGATTCACAAGACTACCAGAAAAGGGCTTTAGTATAGTTCCACAACAGCTTAAAGGGATCAGTTGAAGGAGGGTGGTCTGCTAGACTGCCAGTGATGGCACAGTAAGATAGGGCTCTAGTGTTGGGAATGGATACATTTTGTACAATGCCTCCATGCATTTTGTGTACATTGTGCAGAGTTGAAAATAGTCACATAATGACATGCAAATGACATACAAAACCATTTTGATGGTGGCTACGCTGGGTTTGTCATCAGAAGCAGGAGCTTAGTGTCCAGCTATTTGGAATTGTATTTGGTTTTGCTTATTTCTGTTGGCATTTTAGTTATCCATTTTGTTTTCATTATTTGTCTTTGTTTAGAACTGTTGGTGTTTACCTTTTTATCCTGTTTCACTGTGTGTGTACTCTTTGATGTCGCTTGAGCTGCCAGGTGAACGTGCTGTGTCTGTCATCTAAGCTGCTAGACTGAGCGAGTTATGGCTGTTGTTTTCAGCAGAACATCTTCTTGACCCACCCATTTTGTGCTCATTTCGTCTTCCTGGCTGCTGGGTTCCCGGGGTTTTTGAGGAGCTGTATGTGGCAATTACCATATTTGTGCCCAAGGAAGTGTGGACTGCTTTTTCCTGATGGTGGACTGGTGTTCATTGCTTTCAGTCTCCTGGAGTGAGTTTCTGTTACTGTGACTATGGGGAGTGGTTTGGGGTTGTTTGGGAAGGTACCTTGTGCCACCTTGTTAGTTTTCCTTTTCTGTTTGGGACTGGGCAGGAGTCACCAGGCTTTGACCTTCAGGGAGCTGAAGGGTCTCAGTGCTTCCCTAAGCCATCTTCGTGGTCTGGCGGGTTGCTAGTTTACTGTGGTGTCTGTAGCTGCAGGTCTCGGTGGTCTGGGGTATGGCTAGTTTGGTTCATGCTTTTGGGGTTTTAGCCTTCTTGTTATTACACCCTCTGCTGGTCCCTAGAATTTGCTGTAAAGGACTATTTGGAGTAGTTTTTTGCAGCAGACTTCTACTCTTGGATGCTGCTTTTGAGGATTTAGCTGTCCTGGGTTTTCTGGCTATTTTGACGCAAGTTCACGTTGGGATATTGCTTCTCTTCTACTTCTGGCCTCTATTCCCAGGTATCTAGCAGTGGGTTAAGCAATATACCATGAGGTTCTTATGAGATAACAGCGAAAGCCTAAATGTGATCACCGTTATCGTGAAGTCAGATTGCCAAAATTTATTTTGGCACTCTGACACCCTGGCACACAGCAAATGGTACTCTGGGACCTAGTTTTATAATGTTTTATGCAGGGGGATGTGCCTCACACCCCCTACTCTAAGGATTCTCAGCTCCAGGGGGGTGCATGTCAGGAGAGAAAACATTTAAAAAAGGTTTGGGCCAGGCACAACAAAAACACACCAGTACCCGACCGAACCCAGTACACTGACCACCAACACCACTAACCCACCCACCACGTCACAGGGTCAGCTCAGCAAATGACTGCGGCACCACCTCACATCCTCTCCCACTCCTCACTGTGTGTGCTGCTCCCCCTCAAGCATATGTAGTGACATCCCGTCACTACATTCACTGACCCCCCATCCAGCCGCCCCTACTCTACCATAGCCCTGATGACATACACCGAGGATTGGGTTGCCATTATTGTAGGCACCTAATTGCCGACATCCATGTCATGGACTACCTACCATGAGAGGGGTGGGTGATGCCAGGATTTACCAATGGCTGGTGTGTTGTTCAGTCACAAGGTGAAGCCAAGTTACCAACAACACACCAGCCTGTGGGTAAATCCTGGCATCACCCACACCACCGAGAGGGATATTGTGATTATACAATTGAGAATTTTATAGCTGGAACATGAGAGACACCATGAAATGCATCTTAAGGAAGTGGGGAGCAGTGTTGGCTGATGGGTATCTGCTGGGAGATACCCGGATGGGGTTCGGGTGACCATGGGTTCATTTACTTCAGAAACAAAAGGTACAGTTTTTTAATTGTCAGGAGCTGAGACTTCCAGTTCTGTGTCCAAAATGGTGGCAAACATTCTAGCTCTTCGTCATCTATGAATTCCAATGACGAGTCCATTTTTCAGTTTTTAAATTTACCACTTAGCGTGCTAGTCAAGATGGCTGTGGTAGAGCTGGCCCATTGGCACAGCGGTTGGCTTTATGCTTCGTGATGCTGGCAACCTGGGTTTGGGAATGGATCAGGATCATTGAGGGACAGCCGGGGAAAAGGATTAAGCATCCCCAGGACTGCTTTCCTTCTCCAGGGGGAGGGGGCACTGTGATGAGTGCAGGAGTGACATCTGGTGGAAGCTGGTTGTCACCATGCACCAACGCATGGAAAACACTTCTGGGGCAGAACAGATGCAGGACATCATTGCACATCACTGCCCCAGCTTAAAGGGAGAAAAATGCTGCCCTGAACATCTCCATGATGCCTTGCCCTGGCCTCAATTAGCCACCCAGCTGGCTCTCCCGACTAGACACTAGGATCATGGCACCAGTGCCTTATGGTGCCATAACCCCACCCTCTGAGTGACAAGTCAGAGGTAACTGGGAAGAGCACAGGCAATATGGGTGGTGAGGTACAGGGGTGCCATGACCAAGGCAGAGCCCAGACATTCAGTGGCAGGCAAAAAGTATAAATAAAAATTAAAAAGATGGTGGTGGTAGCTTTGATGTGCGGGCATTGGAGTGATTTGGGGGCGATTGACTGGCTACCACTTTTTACTAGGTAGGATGCTACGATTTACACATTGTAAATCGTGCAGCCAGCCAAACAGAGTAAAGTATTATTTATGCCATTGTATAATACTGTATACACTCTGTGGATTATCATGGATTATTCTACTGACTGTGACTCTTTTCATCATTCCTGGTGTTTAATTGGATTAATTGTATTTTCCCATCACGTGAGAGGTGGTCATTGGAGGAAGCACAATTCATTCTAACTCTGAGACTCAGCAAGTACTTTTATGGTTTTGGATCTATTTGTATTATTTGATTTTGGTCCTCCCCTTCATGTGTGAGAGGTGCGTTGGGGTTAAATCATTGATATCTGTTATCCAGAGTGGTGGGAGCCTCTGGTTTTAGTTTTCTTATTTTCTTTTGTAATTTTATTTTATTTCTCCATTTTATGCTTGTGTTTGTTTATATGTGAAGTTGTAGTTGATTTGTGTGTTGATATTTATTGTTGACTCGTATTTAGGGATTGTGTTTTAGTGTAGCTGTTGTATTGAAGATGTGCTGGCAGGCAGCTCCCCATGTCTGGTGCTATTCCTCCTTTGAGCTCCAGGACCTCTGCCCTTTTGCTGTTCTTCCTGCCTGCAGCAGTTTATTGACACTGCCGGGCTTTGGGAATAGTAGGGTGGAAACAGAGGGGCCTGGGGCCCAAACCTCAGTGGGGGTTGAGCGGCTGGTCAGATCGAGTGGTTAGGGCCAGGAGATGCCCCTGGGAGAAATGGGTTCCAGAATGGGGTCCTCCATTTCGGTCCCCATACCAAAGGGCCTCCACTGATTTTGGGCTGATGGCCCAGATGGCTCTGGTACCGCATCCGATTCGAAGTGGTGTTGTGCAGTGCCAGATCTATTAGAACAAGACGGCTATTATTGCTGATCTTGTTGGGACAGCTGATCTGGCTTGCATCACTGAGACTTGGCTGGATGATAATTGTGGTCCCATTTTAGAGGCAGATATTCCAGACAGTTTCTGGTGGTACACAGCTCAAGATGAGATCGCAGAGGCAGGGGTGTAGCCATATGTTTTAGATCAGAATTGGGTCTTGTGGGAGAGCCAGCTGAGAGTTCCAGATTGTTTGAGGTACCATTGTTGCAGGTGTGGTGTGCAGGATCATTCTGCTTCACCGCCCACCAGGGGAAAAGAAATTGTTCATGCACAAATTTGTGGACTTCATTGTAGGCATGGCATTTGAGTATCCCAGATGGATGGTACTGGGTGACATCAACACCTGGGTCGATGATGAACTCTCGTGGTTTGGCCAGGATTTCCACCAATGTATGTGCTTGCTGGACCTCACACAAGTAGTTACCTCTGCAACTCATGATCATGGTCACTCACTCGATCTGGTTTTTCTCTTGGTCTTGGAGACCACCGATTTGGTGGTGGAACCAGTCAGTTGGTCAGACCATCACACCATAAGATTCAATTTCCAGGCTCCCCATAGGCCTGCCCTGTGGAGATGGTCAGATACCACCCTTTGAGGAATGTGTCTCCGATGGTCTATTACGGTATTGGACCTATTGAGTTTACTGGTGCAAGTGAAAGTCCTGAGGACTTGGTCCTGGCCTATAATAAGGCCATGGCGGATGTCCTGGACTCCATCGCTCCTGTCCATATTCATCCTCTCTCTTCGCCTTGGTCCCCTTGGTTTGACGGGACCTTGAGGGAGTTGAGACAAGTTGGATGAAGACTAGGAATTGCTGTGGAAATCCTCCTTGCATGTTGAGTACCTTAGATTGATGGAGCATTATCAGCTCTATCAATCAGCAATCAACCGTAAGAAGGCAGAGTTCCTGTCTGGGGAGATTGCTGCAGCTCAGACTCGACCAGCTCAGCTCTTTCTGACCATAGACAGGTTGTGCAACCCAACCTGCCTGCAGGTCCAAGGAGCATTTTCACAATTTAAGTGTGATGAGTTTGCTCAATTCTTTGCTGATAAGGTGGCCAGCATCAGGGCAGAGAGCCAACCAGCCCACTCTATGGAGGTTGACGGTGGTTGGTGCCTGTTCACTGCACCTCGGTTTTCTTGGCCTTCTTTCGACCAGCCAGAGACCATTGATATCATGCCGATTATCCAGAATATGCAGCTGATCTACTGTATTTTGGACCATGTGTAAACAAGCTGAGGTGGTGCAGTGTAGGAGAATGGGGTGAGAGTTAGGGCTAATGACCCCAACACACACCCCGATGCCTGTTGGTGGGGGGGGTGGGGTGTGGTGGGTGGGAAACCCAAAATCAAATTTCTCACATTTTTCACTGTAGAATAACCCTAACTGATGCATTAACAAAGTTTTTGCATAGAATTTCATTACTTTTAAGAAAGAATAGAAAAGTAGAAAGTTAGCAAGTTGGTGGGACCAGGCCCCGCGCTCCCACCAACTTGTAAGTTCCGGGCCACATTACACACCCAATGACTAAAAGTACATTGACAACAGCAAAGCTACCAAACAAATGTTAATCTAGTAGAACAATAGAAAACGCTGCCACAAAACATAAACTGCACCACGTAATATCTCCACAAAAATATATTGTCTGACATGTAAACACTGCAGTTAACATCTGCAGGACATGCCATCAACACCCTCCAAATTTCAAGTAAAAGACCAAACGTGGTCCGAGATATAACATGTCAAAATTTGAAATTTTCATTCGTCAGAGTGGCATAGTTCTGCACCTGTTGGCATTTAACACACAAGAACAACTGAAAACTACATCCATGACACTAAGGCTAGGCACCATATCAATTTCAAACCACCAGCACAATCCAAACACTGTCTGCAGCACATAAAGTGCATCGCAATATCTCCACAAAACAAAATTTTCTCTGACAGATAGACACAATAATTCACATCTACAGGACATGCTGCAAACACCTCCAAATTTCAAGTAAAAGACCAAACTGTTTCTGAGATATTCAATCTTAAAGACTGGTAACATTTCTCTATCTATTCCATTGTAAAAATCTGGCCATCTTGCCCCCACCCCATCAAAGATGGCGATCAAAGAATATCACGATCAAAGAATTTGCAGGCTCATGAACAAAGAATAAAAATGCTATAAATCAAAAATTGAAGTAATTGGTAAACCACTGCCATGGTTCGACAAATAATTTCTGAGCGCCTCTTTACATTAGCACTGCTAATACACACAGTCGGTGGCTGGCCGTGGAGGTGAGAGGTGGGCGTGCCAGATGCCGGCTGGGGAAGGGTGGAGGGAGTGCTGGTGGGCTAGCATGGCTGGGTGGGGGCCACTGGACTAACAGGAAATTGCAGATCGTTATGTATTTTATTATGATGGGGGGCGCTTAGACCACCAGGTATATGGACAACTAGAATAATTTATACAGATCGGGGCCACTAGATTACCAGGGATATAGAAAAGCAATATTTATAAAATACACATTGGGGTACCACTAGACTACCAGAGAATTAGAGATCATAATCTATTTTATCATGATTGGGGGCTGCTAGACTACCAGGATATGAACAACTATAATAATTTTATAAGATCAGGGGACCACTGGACTACCAGTGATATAGAAAGCAATATTTATGAAATACACATTGGGGGCCACTAGACTACCAGGGAATTAGAGATCATAATCTATTTTATCATGATTGGGGCTTAGACTACCAGGATATTGAAAACATGATTTTTTTATTCAAATGGGGCAGAACAAAGCCCCTGAGCAAAAATCCACCCTCATTTAACTTTCTAGGGCACCCTGGGCTGAGGAAATAGATTTTTAAATCTGGCCATCTTGTCCTCCGCGATGCATAATCGAATCAAAGAATCTCGCTGATCAAAGATTTTGCAGGCTCACATCAAAGATCATTAATGAGAGCCATAAATTAAGATTTAAAAGCTTAGAACTCTATTTTTGACCAATTTGGATCAAACCAAAGGCATGGCTCGATAGATCGGAGTCCCTAAGTAAAACCCATCCAAATTTTACTTCAGAGGTGACCCTGAGCCAAGATATTTGTGTTTTCCGATCGAAATTTAAAAACAAGATGGAGGACTACACGATCAAAGAATTTTAAAATTCTCGGAACAAAGATTCTTGATCCACGAGGCTGCAAATTCTTTGATAGCCAGGCAGGACGAGATGACTAGAACCCCATTCTTTGTTCGAAAACCTACATATAAATTTTCCCATTGACTTATAATGGAACTTAAAAGTGGTATAACTTTTGAATGCCTTAATATATTTTCACCAAATGAAAAGCGGCATATTTGGCCACCACAGCTCTTTCAAATGAGCCATCTCACAGAGCAGCATACACACAACGGCCATGCAGGGCCACGTCCAAAATCCCAAAAGCTGCCTCCAAAATGGATAATTTTGCATTTTTCAGCATTTTTGTATGCAAATACTATAAGTCTGACTGAAATTCAATTTGGTAAATCAAGAGATCTACCATGCTCCACCACACATACCAAATTTCAGGCAAATCAGTTGAACAGGTCCAAAGTTATTAACATGCAAAAGTTTGAGTTTAACATAGAAGTGACCTCTGAACCTAACTATAGTGGCTCGACTCTGCCACTATAATATATATATATATATATATATATATATATATATACAGTATTTTTATTTAAATCATTGTGCTGTGGACTTTTTTAAATGTATGTGCTTCACAAAAGTTTTCAAAACCTACTTAATACACACTAGTTTTATTATCGACTTGCTGCATAACAGTTTTCAAAATGACTGGGAAAAAAGAATACAGGAGGCAGTATGGCGCAGTGGTTTAAGGATCTTAACTGCAAACCTGGAGACCTGGGTTTGAATCCCAACAGCTCCACTTGCGTACTGTGTGACCCTGAAGCAAGTCACTTAACTTCCTTGTGCTACCAGGTCATACCTATAAACAAGCTTCAGCTAAGCGTGTCTCTCCTAGTCAATATATATATTATATATATATATATATTCTATGCAAAAAACTTTGTTAATACATCATTTAGGATTTAAAACACAAAAAGTTAAGAAATGAAACTTTTAGGGTTGACCCCCCTTGGACCTGCCATCATCCGAGATTGACAGCTGACAGGGTGTGTCCTTGGGATTGTGAGGCCCAAATCTCACCCCATTCCATGTGTAATCATATTCACAAGCCACAGAAAAGAAGAATGGGGTGAGAGCAATCTCGGGATGATGGGCAGGTCCAAGGGGAGGGATCAACCTAAAAGTTTCATTTCTTTACTTTCTGTTTTAACTCTAAATGATGCATTAGCAAAGTTTTTGCATAGAATTTCTTACTTTTGAAAAAGAATATAAAAGTAAACACAGAAGTTGGTGGGGCAGGCCTTTGGGCCCCACGCCTCCCACCAACTTCCAAATTCATTAAAAGTGAAAGTCATGCAGTTGGTGGGAGCACGGGCCCTTCCAGGTGCCGTGGCTCCTACCAACTTATAAATTTCATGTAAGATAAGACTACAAGTACTGAATATTATATGTATTGTCTGGGGATATGGTGGGAGCATGGGGCCTGAAAGCTCCCACCACATTGAAAGAAAACAAAGTGTCAGACATCAGAGTAGCATAATTCAACACCTGTTTACATGCCAGACATGTAACCACTGAAATTACCTCCATGGCAGTAGCACTAGGCGCCCTATAAATGTGAACCCAGTACCACAATGCAAAATTCCATAAGCAAAACATACAGTGTGTCACGCAATATGTCCACAGCAAATTAATTTTCCAACACCTAAACACCATAATTCACATGAACAGGACTTCTACTGAAGACCCTACAAATTTCAATATAAAGATGAAACCGTTTCAAGAAACAAAATGTGAAAGTTTGAGATTTTCATTCATTGAGTGGCAGAGTTCCACACCTGTTAAGAATTTAGACACCTAATGACTGAAAAGTATATCCATGATGGTAAGGCTAGCTACCATATAAATTTCAAGCCAGTACGAGAATGGAAAACACTGTCCGCTAAACGTAAACTGTGCCACGTAATTTCTCCACAGAAAATGTACTGTCCAAAACATAAACACCACAATTCACATCTACAGGACATGCCGTCAACACCCTCCAAATTTCTAGTAAAAGACCAAACTGTTTCCGAGATATTTAAAGTTAAAGATTGTTAAAATTGGCCTATCTGTTACGTTAAAATCTAACCACCTAGCTCTCCCTCATGATCAAAGATCACGGTCAAAGAATCTCATGATCAAAGAATTTGCAGGCTCATGATCAAAGAATAAAAATGGTGAAATTCAAATTATAGACAGAAATACATGAAACCACTGGCATGGTTCGATAACATGAAGCCCCTGAGCAAAACCTACCCTCATTTGTGTTCATAACCCACCCTGAGCTGAGAAATTAGCTTTTTCAACTGGCCATCTTCTCTCATTCATGATCAAAGATCATGGTCAAAGAATGTTGCGATCAACGAATTTGCAGGTTCACGCCAAAGATCGTTAGCAAGTTGCGATTAAAGAATAAAAATGTGTGAAACTCTATTTTTTACCATTTCAAAAGAAACTAAAGGCATGGCTCGATAGAGCAAAGCCCCTGAGCAAACCCATCCAAGATTTACTTCAGGAGTCACTCCTGAGCTGAGATATTTGAGTTTTCCCACCAGAACTTTAAAACAAGATGGTGGCCATCAAGATCAAAGAATTCTCAGGGTCAAAGATTCTTTGACCGTGAGCTGCAAATTCTTTGATAGTGAGGAGGGACCAGATGTCCAAAACCCCATTCTTTGATCGCAAAATAACCATATAAATTTTCCCTTGACTTACAATGGGAAATTAAATCTGCAGTAACTTTGAATGGATTAATATTTTTTCACCAAACGAAAAGTGGCATGTTCGTTGACCAAAGCTCTTTCAGATGAGCCAACTCACAGAGCAGTACAACAAAACAGCCACACAGCACCATGGACAAAATCCCCAAACTGCCACATAACTGGCGAAAAGTGCATTTTCAGCGTTTCAGTGCGCAAAGACCATAAGTCAAACTGAAACAAAATTTGGCAGATCAAGAGATCTACCATGCCCCACCACGCATACCAAATTTCATGCAAATCCATTGAATCGGGTCCAAGGTTATTAATGTGCAAAATTTTGGGTTTAACATAGAAGTGGTTTCATAACCTTAAATATAGAGCACAGCTGTGCTCTATAATATGTAAATATATATATATATATATATATATATATATATATATATATTAGAGGCTAACGCAATATTAATGATGCATTTATTGATAAAGTGAGGAAATTGTTGTTAGTTGAAATCCCTTTGACTTCTCATTTCACTGGAGTTGAGTCATTGGGATCATCAGCCCCAACTCCTCACCCCATGACATGTGTAAAGCAGCAGAAGCATAGGAGAATGGGTGAGAGTTAGACCCATGATCCCAATGCGCACCCCAATGCCGGTTGGGGGGTGGGGGTCCAAGGGGGTTTTCAACCCAACAGCCAATTTCCTCACTTTTGTCGCTGTGGAACAACCCTAACTAATGCATTAAACAGAGTTTTTGCCTCTAATCTCTTTGAGAATGATAATGAGAAATAGTGAATGTAATGTACAGTAGGAGTCCCGCGCCCCGCTGCATAATGCGCTAGCGGAGCGCGGCCCGAACCACATGATGTGTTGTGGCATACTAACAGGGACAGCAACGCAAACAGAAATGCTAACAGTGGCGCACATAGTAAACACAAGCAACGAATGAGAACAGAAAGGGTAACGCACATGGTGGCGAGACGGAATGGTCTGCCACGGATGTGTTGTCACATAGTAACATGGTGCCTGCAAACAGAAATGTCAATGGGCATGGTGATGTAAAGCGAACAGTAAGATAAACAGTACTGTAGACAGAAATGGCAAAATAACAGAAACGCAAGCGCAAATGAAAACGCAAAGGATAACGCATAGGTGGCTTAGACGTCAATGGTAAGTGAAACGGGTATGGATCCGCAAGCAGAAAGGACAACAGTAACAGTAATGTAAGCGCACAGGCTGGTTTTCCCCAAACCTGCATTGAGAAAGACAGTGAGTACAAATAATGTGTGCAAAATAATGAGTATCGGCGAGAAAATGAGATCTTGGAATACTAAATACATTATATCTCAGGAACCGATATGAGAAAAAAATTTAAAAGTCATATTATTTACAACTGTCCTGGCTAATTTGAATCTTAGCCCCATTAGGGGCTAAGACATTTTCCGATGAAAAGTCCGATCCTCGCATCGCTTCCTAGATTCGGCCCTGAAAGGCGCGCGTAACGCCGTAATGTTATCCTATGGGAAAAAGAAAAGTTCGAGCACCATAACTTTTGCCTCCCTGTAATGTTTTTTCACCAAACTACTGAAAGGCACATCTGTGGGCTGTTGGCTGTCTTCCTCCAAATTTCAGGAAAAAGACTAAACCATTATTTTGCAGCAGGGCTCCAAATGATTTCTGTTAAGTGTCGGGCGCCATAATGTTATCCTATAGGAAAACCGTCAATTTTGGAGTGCCGTAACTTTGCCGCCATGTGATATTTTTTCACCAAACTACTGAAAGGCACATCTCAGAACTGTTGGCTGTCTTCCTCCAAATTTCAGGAAAAAGACTAAACTGTTATTTTGCAGCAGGGTGCCAAAGGATTCCTGTAATGCTTCAGCGCTAATGTTATCCTATGGGAAAACTGTCAACTTTGGAGTGCCATAACTTTGCTGCAGCCAGATAATAGTTTTTCAATACAACACTGAAAGGCACATCTGTGAGATGTCGGCCATGCTCCTCCAAATTTCAGCCCAAACTCCCAACGGTTATTTTGCAGTGCAGTGCCAAAGAATTGCTGTCATTTTCCCACAGACTAGAAAATTACTGTTCAATTTATGAAAGCTTGTGAAATTTGCGACACTTTCGTGAGCATGAAAGTAATTTCATGAGTACTTTTCCAGAAATTTGAAAACATATTTCTGGGGTGTTTTACCACAAAATAAAGACATGGCAAGCATCCTCAGGGCCCGACTAGGTGAATACAAAAAAATTAGGTTGCTAGAGGTCCCAAATTTAAATGCAAACCATTTTTCTGATCACTAACTGAAAACAAAATGGCCGATTTGTGAAAGTAACAGGCCCATTTATGAAAGTAAAATGCATTTCGAAAGTGTTGAACTTTTGTTAACTTTTCCCATTGACTTATAATGGAAACTGTTTTTGAATAACTTTTGAATCGCTTAATATTGTTTCACGAAATCTTCAAAAGGCACATCGGGGACCCTGGCTGCACGTTCCTGAAGATTTCAGGCTGGTCACGCAAACCGCATTCGACCTGTATGCGACCACAGAATTCCAGAAAAGAGTAACGCGCCAAGACAGATCACACTTAATAACTCCGCATTGTATATCCGACCAGTACGAAACTTGGTAGATCCCAAGGCCTATGGTTCTTGATCATAAATTCCATATTTCAGGCAAATCCATCAAATGGTTGCAAAGTTATTAAGGTGCAAAATTTTGGGGTTTAACATAGAAATGGCTCCTCTACCATAATATATATATATATATATATATATATATATATATATATTAGTCAACAATTGTCACAAAATGTTCACACATAACTTCTTCTCAAATGTTTGAAAATATGCACCCACTGCAACAGTTCTCAAAATTGATATGCTGCTTGACAGTTTTCAGAATGCATGTGTAAACTCCCTTTATTTTACTCTGTTCTCCATGTGGTCCTTCACTTCCCAAACTACTGTAGATGAATTCAGTCAAAAGATCACACTCAAATGTGACTTCTGTCACTGCTCTTTCATCTGTAGGTTGATGCTGTGTGATGACTCTCTCTCTTGGCATCAAGCAGAGACTAAGCTTGGGCATAGCACCAGGGGTACCATACATGACTAAGGATAGGTGGTAACTGCTCACTAGGGTATCCCTTGTTTCAATAAAATACATTCAGTCACTGACTATTAATATTTCTTTTCCTTTCCATTCATTCCTTGGTAAGTTTTGCTTAGTGCCCTTCTGTTATGACAGAATTAAATTACTCTGGGTTGGCCGGTGGTGTTGAGGGTTGAGGCGTTGGACACCTTACCTTATGGCATGCTGGCGAACGGGTTCAGGAATGACCTCGGGTCATTGGAGAGCCAGCATGGGATGCAAGGAAGCGGATTTAGCAGCCAAAGGCAGCTCTCCTCTCCAAGGTGGTTATCACCCCGTAGGTTCCGCTCCACCGGTGGAGGTCTGGTGGGTAGCATAGATGGGAGGGAGTGGCAGTGTAGTGGGAGGGCACCCCAGGGTGTGACGGTGCATGCCTCCACACTCACATGCATGCCCGGGCATGAGGATTACTATGTGATGGGTTGCTGCCATATTTACAGTACTAACATATTTACAGTTATGTACATGGCACCATGGCCCCCAAATCACTCTCTGTGTCAGCACTCCAAGACAAACTCAGATCTGATCCCAGACATACTGTAAGTAATAGTAATAGTATTCCTTTAAAAGGATATACCCTTTACACATCTCTTACAAGAGTCCTGTGACTCCTCTTACCCTCTCTTACAGGAGTCATGTGACTCCTCTTATTCCTTTCAATTAACCAGTGGGTGAGATTAACCTTTGTGACAGAGCTTTTCTTAATCAGCCTTTTGAATTCACCATATCTTTTACCTTGCTGTAGGCTTTGGGTTCACTTGTTTCTCACATACTACTATTACACTGCAATGTCAGTTCAGCTGATGTGCAGGAGGTATATTAGTAGCACTTGGTGGCATACAGTACAATGTGCATTAAAATGTCACATCAATGAGTTGGGTTTACATTCTTGTTCAAGATTGTTATGCACTGGCAACTCACATTGTGTTGTTTTTCACCATGTAATCAGCTCAATAGCAACTTTTAGAGAAATGTTTTAGCCACTTAACTGGTATGCCTCTTCAGTTCTGTAAGAATGCAATGCAAAACTGAGATACAACTCTAGTCAGGAGGTTTTAAAAGTATTCTATTGAATCCGCAACCTTTATGCAACTGAATGAGAAATGCAAAAGCATCTTATTGGTGAGACAGTTTAATGCAAATTTTACTGTATAGCAGAGACTTATCAAAGAACCTTAGATAGGCTTGATAGGAGAATTTGCAACAGTGCAGCCAAGAAAACAGGATTAGGGACCTGAGAAGCTTGTTAATAAAATAGTCATGAGCATAGGAATCAGCAAATGAAGGATGTCAGTCTGATTCCAAATATAATACACATTTATTTATTTTATTTATTTGAAGTTGGTAACCAAAAAGGCACACTGAGCCAATGCTCATTTCAGGTGTGACCTAGGGAAGGAAATAAGGAAGAACAATTTACATAGCAGGACATGGATATAAATTACATATTAAAAATATGGATAGAGGCATACACAATACAATGGTAGCAGCAAATGGAGTGGAAACATAAAATAGCAGCATAAATACAGCAATGATATGGTGGCTAGAACTAAGTGAAACAAAGGTATAGCGCGTATTGGGGGTGGGGACTATGCAAGAGCATTAAATGAAAGGGAGATGACTGGAGATGGTCAAGGAAGAGAACATGAGACTAGGATTGGGATTTACAGGAACAGAAGGATGCAAGGAGTTGTCAGTTGATATCTAAAGGCAAAGAGTGATTTAAGAATACGACTGTTAATGATCTTTACTGATCTATCATTGTGTCATGTTTTGTACCATTGTTCTGTATAGTTTATTGTGTATGTTATTTCAATAAAGTAAGTATAAACAAGCATTTGTCAATGCCGAATAGTTGCTTGTATATTAGCACTGGAAGTGCAGGAGTTAGACAGCTGCAGAATAGGAATGGCAGTGAAGTACTGAACTTCATGCCAAACCCACCTCCACCCTGCAGAGATGGACAGACATTGAGTATGCCTTTGGGTCATCGTGCATAACGCTTCACTCCATTTCACCTCACCCTATCCTGCAGACAACGACAAGTGTTGAGGTGTGCCTAGGGTGTTCAGCTTCAGTCACCCCATTCCATAAGGACATACGCTGAAATAAGTGCAGTATAGGAGAAGAGGTGAACTGTGGGGCTGAAGAGTCCAAGGCACACCTCGATGCCTGTCACTGGCAGCAGGGTGGGGAGGAATGGTATGATCATTACAGCCAGCAATCCAAAGGCACACCCCGATGTCTATCAGTCTGTACAGGGTGGGATGTTGTGGTTAGGAACCTTAACTCCCAGGGCGTTTGTTGGTATTTGCACTACAAATTTTCAACATGGCCTTTTGTGATCCCCACCTCATGAAAGCATTTGGAACCTCTGCTCATGAACAGTGGCACTGTGATTTTGTTAATCTGTCTCGAATGTTGATTTCCAGCAACTGTGGCATTCTGTACCAGATGTGTGAAAACACTGGGCAGGATGTGAAAATGACAGCTGTAGCATTCATAGGGAGGTGTGAAGACCTGGCAATGTTGAAAATCTGGAGTGAAAATATAAAAATTCTCGAACTTATGAGTGTACATGGAAACTGTGCAATGCACATTCATAACACAGTAATTCTGTGGAATTATTTCACCACATTTTCAACATAGGCATTTGTGACCTCTGCTCATGAACATTGTCACTATGATTTTCTTAATCTGTCCTGAACATTGATTTCCCACAGCATCCGCTCATTGTGCGCCAGATGTGGAAAACACATTTCGTGGCAGGATGTGAAAAATGACAGCTGTACTGTTCATAAGGTATGGAAAAATGGCAGCTATACTGTTCATAAGAAGGTGTGCAAAATGGCAATGTTGCACATCTGAGTAAAAATATTACAAATTTTCGAGTTATGAGGTGTGAAACTGCAAAATGCATGCTCACAACACAGTCATTTTATAAAATGTTTCACCAAATTTTCAACATAAGCATTTTGGGACCTCCGCCCATGAACAGTGTCACTGTGATTTTCTTAATCTGTCTAGCGCTGATTTCCCACAGCTGCGCCATTGTGTGTTACATCTGCTAAAACACATTTAGGCAGGATGTGAAAATGACAGCTTTACTGTTCATAAGGAGGTGTGAAAAATGGCAATTTTTTTTGTATTCTATTTTGATATTTAAATGCTTTATTCATTTTCATTTTTGATACATATCTACAAATAAGACAAAATATAAGATAAACTTTCACATCACATTACTTTACAATACCAGACATTACATATACCATCCCTCCCCCACGAACCTTATCCACCCTCCTCCCCATGACATCGGTTTGTATTACTTCTGCAATCACCAGCCTTATCTGTTTTCTGGGATGATCATATAGCATATAAAGTCTGTAATTTGCTCCATCTTCTATCAAATCTAGGCATACAATTGTTTACATTGGCTATTATTTTCTCCACAGACAAATTAAACAGTAATTCTTGGAGCCACTCATTGTTAAGATATAATGGTCTCATCTAGACAGTGTCTGAGGACCGATTTTAACTGACATTGCAATCATACTTATATGAAATATCCTTTCTGTAACAGCTATGGAGAAGTAATCCTCACCAAGCAAATTAATGGTTCCATGTAATCTGTTATACCCAGTAAGGGATCCACCATTTGCTTGATTAGAGACCAAAGGGGGCTATTTTTGGACACTCCCAGAATATGTGGTATAGGGATCCCATTCCTATTCTGCAGCGATTACATACTGCTTTGGGGTCTTTCCCCATTTTAGCAAGCCTTTCTGGGGTGTATTACATATTTTGGAGGATTTGGTACTGCATTAGTCTTAGTCTGTCTTGAGATGTATATCTGTACATGTCCTGCCAAATCTTAGCCAGTTAAGTGTTTATGTGGAATTGCTTATCCCAATACTTAGAGGTTCCCAGTATTGGGGAGGGTTTTCCCAAAAGAGTGGAGTAGATCTCTAAGATGGCATGTCTTCCTGTGGCGATTTGTGTAATATGATTTAGAAATTCCCTATTTATTCCTGATTCTCATTCGGCTGGAATTTAGCTATCATGTGTCTGATCTGGGACACTTTAAAACTGGCTTTGAGGTCAAGGTTGTTTTTTTGATAATTTCACCCAAGGAGCAGACTCTTCCATTTTCCCATAAATCTGTGACCTTTTCCGGATAATTGAGGGAACCATCTATTAGTAATCATGTGACCTCCAATTTTAAAGTTCGGATTCCCACCAATGGTTGATTCGGATCCTGTGAGTGTTTATAAGTTAAGGAAGTGCACATCTGTGTATGTACTCTTACCGATACTCCAGTTGTGGTGTTCCTAATTACCTGAGGGAGTAGTTTGGGAGGTATAGATAGGAGGGCTTCGATGTTACATAGAAACATAGAAACATAGAAGTTGACGGCAGATAAGGACCGCAAGGCCCATCCAGTCTGCCCATTTCTTTCTACCTTATATGTGCCATCGGCTTTTGCTCTGTCAGTGGCCTATCTATTCATACTCATTTGTATTGCTCCCTTATGCCTATCCCATGCCTGTTTGAAGCCCTGCACTGTATTCATAGCCACCACTTCTTGAGGTAGGCCATTCCATGCATCCACCACCCTTTCTGTGAAAAAGAATTTCCTCACATTCCCCTTAATCGGCCCTCCTTTAATCTCATGCTGTGTCCTCTTGTCCTGCTATTTTTCTTATATTTAAACATTAGACTCTTTCACCTTGTTAATGCCCTTAAGATGTTAGTTTAAGAGCTGCAAATCTCCTCTCTAATAGTAGCCAGGTGGGTCTATATTGGTACGGATCTGAGCCTGTGTTTGAGTTTGCCCATCTCATATATTTTGCTGTGTGACTTGCCCAGTAATATAGTTTAATATGTGGAAGCCTTAGGCCGCCTTTATTTTCAGGGGCTGTTAATTTGTTATAAGCCAAACAGGCCTGTTTGTTCTTCCACATGAATGCAGTGAGTAGAGAGGAACTTTAGTGAACCAATATTGAGGTAGCCATAGATTTAGCATGTTGATGGATAAAAAGATGAGGTAATATGTTCATTTTAACTAAACTAATTCTACCCCAAAGGGATAATGGTAGCTTATTCCATCTCTCCAAATCTTGTTTAATGACCTATATCAATTTATCCAAGTTACATACTCTAGAGGATTTTGATCCCTTGTTAATGGAATACCGAGGTATTTCAGCTGTTGATATTCCCACTGTACTCCTAGGTCTTCAATGTCACATTTATGGGAGACCATATTTGGAGGAAATATTTTAGTTTTCTCCAGGGTTAACTTGTAGTTAGAGAATTCCTCAAATTCCCATCACCTGTAAAATTTTGGTTATTGATTTTCTTGGGGATATCAGATGTATTAGTATATCATCAGCATATGCTGATAGTTTGAGTTCCTGGTTCCCAGTTTTGACTCCTTTAATTTCTGGGTCCATTTTGAGCCGGCTTAGAAGGGGTTCTAGATACAGGTTGAACAGTAAGGTGATAGCAGGCACCCTTCTCTGGTACCTGAGGAAAGGGGAAACTTAGCAAAAGGTTCTATTGCAGTATATACGGCACTGGGTGAGGTGTATAAGGTTTGAATCCACCGCACAAAGATAGGAGGAAAACCAAACCTGTGTAATGCCTAAACAGGAAGTTCCAGTCTAGTTTGTTAAAAGCTTTCTCTGCGTCGAGTGACATCAGAACAGCAGGTGTAGTGGTATCCCTGGAAATAGAGAATATGTGATCTAATTTCCTGAGATGATCTGAAGATGATCTTCCTGCCATGAATCCCACCTGCTCTGCACAAATGAGGCAAGGCATTACCTGATTCAGTCTGGTAGCAAAAATGTTTGCCAGGATCTTAAGGTCACAGTTAAGCAACAAAATTGGTCGATAATTTGAAACTACTTCTGTCCCTCCTCTTTGTGCAATACCACAATCAGGGCTTCAAATAAGTGAGGGTCACTACTCCCTTTCAGTATGCTGTAGTTTAATAAGAGCAACCAAGGAGACAGTTCCTTTCCCAGTTCTTTGTAAAGTTGGGGAGAACTGCCTGGTCCCGGAGCTTTAGCTAGAGTTAATGTATTGATTGTTTGCTGTATCTCAGGTTCTGTGATGGGGATATCAGTTGCAATCTTTGATTCTCGGATAACTTAGGTAGACGTACCTCTGATAAATAAGAATCAATACTATCTACTGGTGGGAGGTTGGACCTAGCTTTATATAGTTCTGCATAGAATTCCTGAAATTCCATCACTATTTCCTTAGGATTTATTTTAAGAGTGCCATCCGCCTAGATTTGACTGTGTTGATCACTCTGGATGTCTCCTGCTGTTTAATCCTTAGGGCTAAAAGTTTCCAGCCTTTTTCTCCCTGGTCAATATATGTGATTTTTTTGATAATTGCATATTCAGCTTTTCACCTATCAAATCATTGTAGCAGGCTCGGAGATGAGTTAGTTCCTACCTTTGTTGCTCACTAGTGAGGGGTTTAGGTTTTTCCAGTTCTCTAATTTTCCCTAGTAACGTCCGTCAATAATTGTTATTCTCTTGATCTCTTTCTTTTGCGCAATCTTCATAAGCTCTCCTCTAAGGAAGCACTTTAGACCCCCATTCATGTCTGCATGACCTGTGGAGTTCTGATTATATTTTGTATAAGATTCAATGCTAGTTTTCAGGCTTCAGCTATATTTTGTCCTTCAATAACCTATTATTGATTTTCCATGTTGTTTCTATCTGATGAGTGGGACAGAAAGATAGATTGCAAACCACCAAGGAGTGATCTGATATGACCTCTGAGAGATCTGACAGTCCATGAGATCCGTAAAGTTTGTTTACTAATCAAAAAAAATCAATGCTGGATGAGGTACTATGACTTGCTGAACAGAAAGTATATTCCTCCTCCTGGGTATAGAACCCTCCACGGGTCATACAGTCCCAGCTTTTCAGCCATGTCCCTAATGGCTCTCTTTGCTGGAGATAGCCCTGCTTTTTTTTGCCTGTTCTATCTGTGTCTGGGAAAAAGGTAGATTCCAGTCACCTTCTAATATTATAGGTACAGATAGGAAAGGCAACAATATGTTAATCAATTCCATGAAGAAGGAGGGAGGTCCATATTAGGACCGTATATGAAACCAATCTAATGTCAGACCACTTCAGCGTGCTATGTACAAACAGATATCTACCACTGGGTCTCAGATACATTCATTGCATTGGAATTCCAAATCCTTTGACAACAAGATTGCCACACCTTTACTTTGAGTGGATGACCTTGCTGCATATACTTGGCTCATCATGCCTTCTTCTAGAGAAGGTTAGCATCTGCATCTAACAGATGTGTTTCCGGAGGAAACTTATTTGACTTTTAATCACTTGCAAGTGTTTAAGAACCCTGTACTGTTCACTTTTGCTGTGCATCCTTTCACATTCCATGTCATAGCTTATATGTAGTAGACATCTTGAGTTATGATGTAAAGTGGTGGCTGGTTGGGAAATAAAATACCAAATAATCCCCTTTAACCAATGCTGTGGTGTACCTCTCTCTCCCCATTTCCTCAATACCTGCCAAAAGCTGCCTACTCTATCCATCCCTCGTTCCTCTCCCTCTCATTCCCTTCATCATCCTTTTGCAGCGTGTACTTGTTTCTCTGGAACGTGGAGAAGTCTGAGAGATCTTGACCCCTCATCCACTACTCTACCTTGTTTGGGATGAGTCAGTGATTTAAGGGACCAATCCCTTGATATGGTATGTGATGCTGCCAGGTTCAACTTTCCACAGTTCTCCGCTTCCCCTACTCCACTTAAGATGCCAAACATAATATCAACACTTACACTTATTGCCCACAACTTCTAAATAACAAGAAGGAGGTTTCTAGTAAACACTAAAAACTATATTTACTAATAAGCATCCCTAGAGAACATGATTCAGGGTTTAACTTCATCCCTGCTGATTATGTTTAAATCTGGTGCTTTACCATTCTGCTTTGTGAATATACTGGTCTAGGAAGTATTATAATCATACAGGATCCCATTAGCTACTTGAGAAGTTAACATTAATTTCCTTGTGATATGTGTAGCCTTAGCCCTGTCACTTGTTATTATTGTCTTTATTTGGACTCCTAAATTAAAAGAAAGTAAAAGTAATAGTAATAGTAATATACCCGTGGTTCTGGTATCTCACTCTTCTATCCCTAACACATGTGAAAATCGAAATGGTCTATAGTACTTGCCCTTCCATCGTAATCTGAACTTAGCATTTCCTATATCTCCTCACTGCATATTTGACCCTTTATATGTCATTTGCAGCACAACAGATGCTATATCCAGCAGAGAGAAAGAGATAAATCCCTAGAAAAACACAGAACATTAATAAACTAGAGTCCCTTTAACTCGAACAGTTTGCTTGAGCCCCTTGCCCTGCTCTGCAGTTCTGTGCACTCTTATGCAGCCCTTGCACAACATTTAGACAGCTTCTGCACCACCACCATGGTTATGCGATCTATGAGAGTATACGATAGTCCTAAGGCTGAGCGCATAAACCACCAGTCCCGGTTTCTCTGATGCATGAGGTGCCCCAATTTTCCCCTACTTACAGTTAATCCAGTATGGCTAGTCACTAGTTGGGAATGTATATCCTAATTTGAAAATAAGAACTCCTTTTACTTTGCAATCTGGTCATTTCTTCTTCAGGAGTAGGCCCAGATATCATTCCAAACCTTCCTTATTACTGACTGAAATTCCAATTGTTAGTCCCAAATCCAGAAAGTTTTACAGTCCGGAGGTTAGATCATCCCTTTGAATTTGAAAATCTTTTCTGTTGCCCCACTTCAACATCAACCTCACTGAACATTAGCCTCCATCATCTTTGGCTTTTCTCCTGAGGCTCTCCACTGCATAGCCCTTATTTTTAAATAGATCTGGCAAGAGTCACTGTAGTTCCTGTATTGCTTGCTCGTTGGAATCGTATGCATGCCATTTCTCATGAGTCTTCACTTGTAGTTGCTCTGGATATAGCATCTTGAAACGCACTCTGCAGGGATGAGCCATGAGATAGTGGAGTGGAAAGATCCCCTTTGAAGCTGGCAGGTCCTGTACTATGTGAATCTTATTGCCTTCCCACATCACTGCTTGTACTTTCTAAGCTTTGTAGTTATATGCTGTTTATCTAAGAAGTTCAAGAGCTTCAGGAGAAAGTGACGGGGTGAGTTTGGATCAGGTTTGGGGCACAATGTCCGATGAGCTCGTTCCACTACATATAAAGGACTATTAGGAGAGGGGCTGCTATTTTCTCCAACAATTTTTAGCAAAAACAATAGGAGAGGAGCCTTCCTCCCCTCAGGAAGACCGATGACTACCAGATTGTTGCAGTAGCTACATCCCTCTAAATCCTCCAGTTTGGTTTCCATGCTGACAAGCTGCTTTTAATTGCCACCAGCTCAGGATCTGTAACTGCCTTCCACTTTTCCAGTGATATTGCTCTCGCTTCAGTATCCTTGCTAGTCTGGATACATCCGATAGTTAGATTTCAGTGAGGTTACTTCTGCAGTCAAAAGAGCGATTGCTTCTTGTATAGGTTTCTTCTCAATCAGGAAGCACTCTTCTGATAGCGGTGTTGGTGTCACTTTGCCTAGCGAGGTCAGGGCTGCTTTGGAGCTCTGCTGCTTCAGTTTCTTTGTGGCCTTGTCTGGCAAGGTAGGCGGAGTATGTTGAGGCAATTCCTGCCTCATTGTTATCTCCATGCTGCAGTTTTGAAGCGTTTTTCATTAGACAAACTTTAGTAGTGTCCTTTGAGTAGGTTTCAGTTTATTTGGCAGCTGAATTATTACTTTATGAGCTAAAATGTTGATTGGGAGAGCAGGAGAAGCACCGCAGCACTGCTACCTTCTAGCTAGACATCACATGACTCAAAAATGGCAATATTAAAATTTCTCGTTATGAGTGTGCATAGAAACTGCTCAATGCACGCTCATAACACAGTCATTTTATTGAATATAATAACTGGTCAGCAATTTCTCTTAATGTACTAACCAGGTTGATATTTTCCATAACAACGGCTGGTTGTTATGACATTCATGAGCCATGCCATTCAAACTATGATGCTGCCTCATTGGCCAACATTCTGTTATGTGGGTGGGGCCAAACAGTCTCACAAACTGCTGGAGAAAATTGCTGGCCTGTTATTATAAAAATAAAAGATGGGGAGGTATCATATGAGAATTTAATGCACACCCTCATTGGGGATGCTTTGATAAACCAGGCTTCACCGGGTTTATGTAGCATCCCACCCTCGGTGCATTAAATTCTCATATCAAACCCTTCCTCATCCATTATTCTCTATTTTTCATCAATTTGCAACATAGGCTTTTTAGTGCCCACCTCATGAACAGTAACACAGTCATTTTGTTATTCAGTTCCAAAGGTGATTCCACGCAGTGATCAAGAAATCACCTTTGGGACTGAATAACATGACAGTGACTGAATTCATGAGGTGGGGTCCCAAGAACCCTATGTTGAAAAATGTTGAGTCAAAATTGCAAAATGGCTGAGAAACCCCATTTATGCCATTATACAGCTTACCGGCATTTCTTCAGTTTGCAGTCAGTTTTTGAAGAGTGCAGTTATGTTCTCGGTCCACCAAGATCATAGCACTGGCTCTGGAGGTAAGTATGGGGTGAGGGGAGGTGGGTGTGCAGAGGGTGGTGTGGGTTGGGGAGGGGCTGCCAACAGTGAGGACTGTTTTCTAATTTTCAGGAAAAAATAAATAAATAAAACATTGTGGAAGGTTTTCTTTTACAGGTAGATTTGGCATGCTGGGGTGGGCTCCCAGCTTGCCACCTGCATGTTTTGGGGGACTGAAGCCAACGGGATTGGGCACCCCATCAGCAAATACAAAAGGGTCTGTGTTTGGGTGGGAGCATGATGCTGAGGAGAATTGGGTACCCTCAGCAAACAAAATGTCAGGGGACATTATGCCAATGGGAGTGCCCCACCGTAAATGAGTTGGGAGGGGCATGCTGATAGGAGATTGGGCATTCCTGTCGGCTTTCATGGGGACTATGAATGGCAAATGGTGACAGCCGCCACCATGTATATTGAAATGTTACACCAGGCAACGACAGCTCTGCAATGATGGGTTGCTCCCTCATTGCAGCAGCAATCCATTTCAAGCTACTGGCACACTTGTCGAACTAGTGTCAGCAGCAGTGTGTGACCACATTGGGGAAAGAGGCCAAGCCCCAAAATGCCACCACAGTGACTCACCTCCAAAGTCTGCTTCTCTCTATGCCACATATCGTTTCTTAAGATGCCAAGCATACATTAAGAAAAAGATAGAGAGTGAGGGGTATAGGTGGGGAGAGGGAGGAGCAAATTCCAGAGCGAGGGAGGTGGTAGGAGAAAGCAGCTTGGTCAGCAGATGAGTGATGGTGGAGAATGGAGAATGTGTGGGAACCCCTGGAGCAGAGGGAGTAGGAAGAGGATGGAGCATAGGTAGGATGGAATGGATCTGAGCCAATATTTGACAATGAAGGTGGCACAGTGGGGCAGGCAACATAAAGGGAGTTGGCTGGTATGGAACCAGTGCAAGACATTGGGAAGTCCTTTTCAGCTGAACTTCCACAGCTGAAGTTGAAGGTCTGCAGATGTAAATGACTATATTATCTGCATACATTTGAATATATGAAGAGACACACACAGCAGGGAGGTCATAGGAAAATGAAGAACAGAACAGGGCCCAGGATGGAGCCATGGGGACACCTGCTGGGATGGGGAGAGGGGGGACAGGACACCACCCACATGTACCAACGGCTGGCAGTCCATGATGTATGAGTGGAATGAGCCAACAGTGGATGCTGACAGGCCTGCAGAGCTCAACTTGTTGAAGAGAGAGGGTGGGACATGGATTCAAAGGCTTTGGCCAAGTTGTTGAATATAGCTTAGGTGATATGTCCCTGATCCATCCCGGAGGGGATAGAGTCAGTTATCCTCAGCAAGGAAGATATGGTGGAGTGGTGCTTCCAGCCAGACTGAAAAGGGGATAGGAAATCTGAGGAATAAAGGAAGTCAGCAAGTCTGGAGTAGATGAGGTTCTCCAAGCTTAGCAAGAGAGGGAAGAAGTGATATTGGCGGGTAGTTGCTCGAGGAGGAAGGATCACCTGTGCTATGTTACAGGTCTGAGTGACAGCACAATGGGAGGAGAGGTTCAAAAGTGAGCATGTGGAGAGGTAATAGGAAGTACTGAGATTCTTAGAAGTTTGGGATCCATCAACGTGTAACGGAAGTTAGGCAAGGAAGACGCTGGGGGGCAGAGGGAAATGGAAGCCTTCAGGAGAGAGGGGAGGAGAGGCAGGAGAGGACTGAGAGTGGGGTAACCAGAGGACTAGTATGAGGGAAGAGCAGAGGTGGTGAAGACTTTGTTAAAATGAGTGGCAACTTAAAAGGGTCAGAGACCAATGAGCCCTTCACTTGGAGGATGGGGGAGGGAGGGCTGGAGGATAAGAGGAGGAGGAATAACCATCCAGAAATTAGTGGAGAATTAAGGTTAAACTGTAGATTAGATCTGAAGTAGAGGGCCTTGGCAGAGCGAATGGCCTTCATGCAAGAATTCCTGAGTGGCCTGTAGGACTGTAGGTCAGGCAGGGATTGTGAGAATTTGAATTGAGCCCAGGGTTATTCATGGGAATTACAAAGATCAATAATTTTAGGGGTAATCTAGGGTGATGGGAGCCTGACTCTAGATTTACATAGGAGGGGCATGGATGTTCCAGGTGTGGTTAAAATGTTGAGGAAGTGGGAGAGGCAGTGTCCGTGTCTGTGGCAGAATAGACCAGGGACCAGTTGGAGGAAGCAAGGTCATGTAGGAGGGCATTTGAGTCCAGAGACCTGAGTTACTTGTACCAAATGTATTGGTGGGCAGAGTGAGTGGACCACACTTTTCTGATACAGTAGGTCATGCTGTGGTCACTGAAGGCATCAGGTAGAGTGCCTGCTTCAATGCTATGGTAGGGGTGTGAGGTGAGCATGCAGTCCAGGAGAGAATGATTAGAGGAGTGAGGATTGAGTCAGGTGGGTTCAGCTATTAGTTGGGTGAGGTTCAGGGACTCAGTCTTGTGAATAGTGGGCCTGGTGGAGGGAGAGCTAATTTATGTTGAAGTCTCCCAAGAGGATAAGCTCACCAGAGTCAGCATGGGAGACAAGAGGAGTCAACAAGGAGGAGGGGAGATCATAGGAGAGGCATAGAAAACACCAACATAAATAGGGAGGGTAGAAAGAAGGGACATCTTAACTAGAAGGAGATCATGAGAGGAAGAAATTGACTCACTGAAGGTTACAGAGTAGGAAAGGTTTGTGAACATAGTAAGGTCACCTACCATCACGCTTGTCACAATCATGATGGAAGAGGTGGTAGCTGTGGAAGAGCCAGTTGGTGTCTGTATCCTGGGGGCAGTGGACGGGCCTGTCTGAACTTTGGGAAAGCTTCGACACTGTGCCCCACAGAAAGCTGGTAAATGAACTGGAGAGCTTGGAGGCAGGACAAAATAACAAGGAGGGTGGAGAAGTGGCTGATGGGTAGAAGCCAGAGGGTGCTGGTAAATGGGGTGCACTCAGGGAGGTGGGGATGATGAGTGGGTCCCCAGGGGTTGGTGTTGGGGTTCATTCTGTTCAATGTGTACATCTGTGACATAGCGGAGGGACTGCAGGGAAGGTCTGCCTTTTACAGAAGATATGAAGATCTGCAACAGGGTGGACACCCCAGAGTGAATGGAGGCTATGAAGGAGGATCTAAGGTTGCTGGAGGGGTGGTTGGAAACATGGCAACTAAAATTCAATGCCAGGAAATGCGCAGTGATGCACATAGGAGAAATAATCCACATGCAAAATACACATTTGGGGAAGAAATGAAGACATCTGAGTGGAAAAGGACCTAGGAATCATAATCACAGACAACCTTAAGTAGGGACCCAATGCAGCAAGGCGGTGGGCAAAGTGAACAGAATGCTGGCGTGCACAGGGAGAGGATAACTAGTAGATGGGGAGTGTTGATACCACTCTTCAGTTCCATGGTGAGGCCCCACCTGGAGTATGGGGTTCAAGTTCTGGAGACCTCACCTATGCAAGGATATAGATGCCATAGAAAGAGTACAGAGAAGGGGCCACAAAGATGGTGCATGGGCTAAGTGAGAAGCCATACGTAGAGAGGTTGAGGGTGTTGGATTTGTACCCACTGGAGACCAGAAGGGAGAGGAGAGGAGGATATGATAGAAATATTCAAGTATGTGAAGGGATCAATAAAGTGGCGGGGGACTTATTCACCGGGAAGGTAGGCACTAAAACTAGAGGGCATGGACTGAGGATGGAGTGAGGTAGGTTTTAAGGGGAATGAGGGGCATTACTTACTGAAAGTGTGGTGGTGCCCTGGAACAGTCTGCCAGTGGAGGTGATAGAGGTAGGAACAAAGGATGGATTCTTGAGGATTGGGGCAATCAAGGGTTGTCTAGAGTACGGAGGGGAAACCGATGGGGAGGAGGCATATAAGAGAAGGGAATAGGCAGACATGATGGGCCTAGTAGGTCCTTTTCTGCCAACATATATCTATGAATCCTGGATGAGAGACAGGAATCATATACAGTATGCACAGGAGGCATGTGGAATTCTGAGCGATCCAGACTTTGAGAATGAAGTTTAGGGAGAAGACTGCTAGTATAGAGGTGAAAGATGCTGAGTCCTTTGGGGAGAGTGGGAGGGGCAAGGGAAATGGGTGGCCAGGGTTAGATTCGACATTACCAGCCAGGAGGAGGAGAATGAAGAGGAAGAGAGGGACTTTCACCTCCTTAAATGAGGGGAAGGAGGAGGCGGAGGAAAGAAAAGAGGAGGCCTGGTGGAGAATTGATGGGTAGGATAATTTCTACCTAAGGAGAAATGACAAATGTTTTATTTAGTGATGTTACTCTTACAGGAGTTGAAGACGGACAGAAGACCGTAGTTCAGGTTAGACAGAAAACAGTTTGTGTAATGACAAGGCAGGCATTTGGAGCAAGGTCTGGCTTGATCATGTAGGCAAGGACTAGTTTAAGGATAATAATCCTATAAGTACTGTATAGGAGATATGCAAAGAAGTCTAATGAGGGGTCAAGGATTATTATTAGTTATTTAAACAAGTCAGTAGTGCAAGCAGGGAGCTGTAAAGACAACATACTGATAAAACCTCAGTAGATATCTGAAGTTTAAAGCTGAACCCAATCAACATAGACTTTGCCTTTTTATGTTGATTGCACACATGCAAGAAACATGTTGCGCAGCTTTCTCCACAAACAGGTTGTGGAGGCGTGGCACTGTTGTGCCCAATGCCACCACAGCCTGCAAAGGCTTGTCCCGCTTCCCTCAATGCCATGGCACGCTGCTGCTGACACTAGTTCAGCCAGCATGCCACAACTTTAAAAATCAGCCGCTGCAGTCAGGGCCACCTCATCATTGTAGTTAGCTATCCGCTGCAATGAGGGAGTGACCATCATTGCAGGCGGATGTGGGACCTCCGATATTGTTTGTGAACATGGTGGCAGCTTGCCGCCATATTCACAAACAAGGCTTACTCCCGCACCATGTTTATTTGCCGACGGGAAGCCCACCTCCGCTGGCATAATGTAACCTATTTAATTGTCTGCCGACTGGGTGCCCAATCCCCATCAGCAGAAAGGAACCCCCCTCTCCGCTTTTGTTGTTTGCTGATCAGTGCCAATCCTCCATCAGCCACAGCTGCCCCAAAAAACAAGACTGTGGCACGCTGAGTCCACCCCAGCGTACATATGCCCATTTTGTTATTTGCCGATGGGTGCCTAACCGCCGCTCACATAGCTGTGCCCCCCAAAGCCAGACTCCGTGGCAGGCTGGGAGTCCACCCAGTGTGCCACATGCCTCTGTAAAGTTGAAAATCCCGCAACGCTTTCTTGGTTTTTTGTACCTGAAAAGAAGGAAACGGTCCCTCGTAGTCTCCTGACCCTCCCACAACCCGCACCCACCCACTGCGCACCCAGCCTTCCACACCCACCTCACCCCATACTTACCTCCAGAGCTCGGCATGATGATCTTCTGTGGATGAGGAACACGCTGCACTCTTCAAAGCCGACCGCTGAGGAAATGCCGTAAGCTGTATAATGTAATGAATAGGGTTTTTTCAACTTTAGTGCATATCTCAGGCATTTTGGGAATTTTTTCACCAACTTTTCAACATGGGGTTTTGGGAGCCCTCCTCATGAATTATTGAACTGTCATGGCGTTAATCGCCCCGAAGGTGGTTTCGTGGTCACTGCACGGAATCACCCTTCGGGCTGATTAATGAAATGACAATGCCAGTGTTCATGAGGTGGATCTCAAAAGCCTATGTTGCAAATTTGTGGAAAAATCCAAAACGACTGTTTTACGAAGCGCATGCTATGCAGTTGTTTTGCACGTTCAGAATTCGCGAATTTGCAATATTTTCATGCCAGATTTTCAACATTGCCATTTTGTCATACCTCCTGTGAGCAGTACAGCTGTCATTGTTCACATCCTGGACAAAATGTGTTTTGCACTTCCGTGCAGAATAGCGAGTCGCTGTGGGAAATCAGTGTTCAGGACAGATTAAGAAAATGACAGTGACCCTGTTCATCAGCAGAGGTCCTAACTTCCTATATTGAAAATTTGGTAATGATATCTATAATGACTGTGTTATTTGTGTGTTATGAGTTGGCACTCATCACCGTAACTTCATAATTTATAATATTTTCAATCCAAATTTTCAACATTGCCATTTTCAAAGATCTACTTATGAACAGTACAGCTGTCATTTTTCCCATCCTGGCCAAAATGTGTTTTCACACTTCCGCACAGAATAGAGCGTCGCTGTGGAAATCACTGTTAGGGACAGATTAAGAAAATGACAATGATACTGATCATGAGCAGAGGTCCTAAAATGCCTATGTTGAAAATTTGGTGATGATAGCTATCAATTGACACTGTTACAAGTGTGCATTGTGCACTTTCCACGCGCCCTGTAACTCGCAAATTTGTATTGTCACGCCACATTTTCAACAGTGGCATTTTACACACCTGCTTATGAACACTACAGCTGTCATTTTCACATCCTGGCTAGAATATGTTTTTGCACTCCTGCCAGAGAATAGCACAGTCACTCTGGGAAATCAGTGTTTGGGACAGATTAAGATTGACTGAGTGAGAGGAGCGATGACTGTGCTCAACTGAGCTCTGTCGGGACTGCTGCAGATTTGTTTGTGGGCAGACAAAGGCCCTAACACAAGAGCCCAGTACAAAAGGGCAGCCTGCAGCACTGAGGAAAACACAACAAGAGAGCAACTGAGGGAAAGGGAGTGAAAAGGCGCCAGTGCAGGCAGGGGTCTAGTACAAAGGCCAGCCTGCAGCGGTGTTAGAAACAGTACGAAAGGTGAGACAGGGGACGGTGAGCTCAACAGAGCCTATCAGGACTGCTGCAGATTTTTTGTGGGCAGAAAGGTGCCAATGCAGGCAGGAGCCCCAGGTACAGCGGGCAGCTTGCAGCGCCAGGACAAACAGAATGAGTGCATGAGAGAGGAGACTGAACGACCTCAACGGAGCTCTGTAGGGACAGCTGCGATTTCTTTGTGGACAGACAAAGGTGCCAACGCAGCCAGGAGCCCCATACAAAAAGCGCAGTCTGCAGCGCCAAGAGAAACAGAACAAGCGAGTGACAGAGCGGTAGTGAGAGCTCAACGGAGCTCTATTGTGACTGTTAGCGGATTTCTTTGTGGGCAGAAAATGCGGCAAAGCAGGCAGGAGCCCAGTACAAAATGCCAGCTTGCAGCGCCCAGCAGAAACGAAATGTGAGTGACAGAGGGGAGTGAGCGAGCTCAATGGAGCTGTGTCGACTCCTTCAGATTTCTTTCTGGCCAGAAAAGCCACCAATGCAGGCAGGAGCCCAGTACAAAGGGCAGCCTGCAGCCAGGAGACACAGAACGAGTGAGTGAGGAAGGGGGAGTCAGTGTGGCTCAACGGAGCTCTGTCGGGACAGCTGCAGATTTCTTCCTCGGCAGAACAAGTGCCAATGCAGGCAGCAGCCCCGCATAAAAGAGCAGCCTGCAGCACCGAGACAAACAGACTGAGCCAGTGACAGAGGTCCACTGAGTTAGCTCAGCAGACCAACGAATCAACATTCGGCATTGACAAATGCTTGTTTTCTGTTATAGATCAACTTGTTCTGCATGGTTAAGATATTAGTTTATGTCAACTAAGCTTTTACAACTAAATTAGATTACATGGTCAGCTGCATACAGTAATGAGGAGCCGAAGCGGACACCACAGTGTGATTAATGAAATAATGAAGAGCATTAAACCTAAAATAGACTTCTGAGGAACACCAAATTGAATAGTTCCAATGGCAAAATAAGGACAGTTAAGCTTTGTGAGTTGCTTTCAGTATATATGTATAAGATGTGTCTTAAACCAAGAGACAGCAGCTAAAGAGATACGTCACGGCTAACAGCCAGGAACATAGAAAATTTTGGTCAACAAGGTCATGTGCTGAGGGATCCGCCGAGGGTGCAGATCACGAGGGCACCACTGAGAAGCACTTCCAACCCCTAAATGAATTAAGTGTGCTGAGGGATCCACCAAGGGTCCAGGTCATGAGGGCACTGATGGAGAAGCCTCCCACCCACCACCGAAACAAATTAAGGTAAGGAGTTCTTGCAGCACGCTTGAAGAGAGCTTCCCTGCGCTAGCATTAGCACCTTTTCTGAATTCGAATTTGTGCTGCTTTTCTCTAGACCCAACAGTGGAGATTGTTTTTCTAAGCTGTATTTCTTTGAACTCTAGGGATATTAGCCTTTGCAGACTGTACACCTTAAGAAACTTTAGATTTTTATCCTTTTTTACTGTTTGACCGTGTACCTTAAGTGTGTCAATGTAAAGGTTTGAAGGTCTCTGTGCTAGGTACTTTCATTCACCTACATAACCCTAGCCTTGTTTAGCCATTTATTTTAATTCTAAGTTTGAAATGCTTACCAGCACTTTTACAAGTGAACCTTCCTGTTTGAAATTGAAACTGCGCCAGCTTGTTTCCCTGAGGGTGTTATATCTCAATAGTAATTCTGAACTCCTACTCTCCGTGGCTTGTGCTAAACCTGCACCTCAGACAGGAACCTCCTTTAAAACAGGACCTAGTCTGTGCGCCTCCTTCAGAGACTTAACTAAATAAAAGTAAAATAAAAGATCTCTAAAACAATTTATATTCAGGAATTCTAATCATCTTGTGACTGAGCCAAACCTGGTCCAGGGCTGCAGTCTAACCTCTAAATCTAGCTCCATAGTCAAGAAGGAAAAAACATAGACTTTGATGGCAATAAGGACCGCTTGGTCCACCTAGTCTGCTCATTTCCTACCTACAGGATAGGCCATAGATCCTAGTTAACCAACAGCCTATTTCTTCCTACCCCCACAAGAATTGCTTTTATGTCTGTCCCATGCATTCTTGAATTCTTCCACAGTTTTAGACCCCATAACCTCCTCAGGAAGGCTGTTCCATGCATCCACTACCTCTCTGTGAAAAATACTTCCTCACATTGCCCTGGAACCGCCCCATCTTTAAATTGTGTCCCTTGTTCTTACATGTCTTTTTCTGAAAGATGCTACCTTCTTGGACTTTGTTGATTCCACTGAGGTACTTAAAAGTTTCTATCATGTTCCCCCTCCTTCTTTCCTCAAGGGTATACATATTAGCTCCTTTAGTCTCTCCTCTGCACGGCTTCTCTTGCAGACCCTGCACCATTTTAGTTGCCCTCCTCTGGACTGCCTCTATGCTGTCTATGTCCTTGTGGGATGGGGTCTCCAGAACTGGACGCAGTACTCCAGATGGGGTCTCACCAACTGTCTGTACAGAGGATAACAACTTCCTGTTTTCTGCTGGTGATGCTTCTCCCATGCATCCCAGTACACCCCAGCCCTCCCTACTGCCTTCTCACATTGCTTACTAGCCTTAAGGTCATCTGATATGATTACCTCCAGGTCCCTTTCATTTTTGTTGTTGTTACTACCTCTCCCTCCATTGCGTAATCTTCCCTGGGTTCTTGTTTCCCAGGTGCATTATTTTGCACTTCTTTGCATTGAATCCTAGCTGCCATACTTCTGACCATTCCTCCAACCTTGCCAAGTCCCTTCTCATCCTTTCCACGCCTCCTTTGGAAAAAAAAATTACTTATTACTTTTACTTATTCTGCCTAAACACTATTTAATCCTATGCAAATGCCTCACTGGGGCTTGGTATAAATATCCTACCTCTTCTTTCTTCACAGTGTGCTGAGGGATCCTTGAGGGTCCAGGTTGAGTGCGCTGATGGAGAAGCCCTCCCCACCCCAAAATGAATTAAGGTACAAAGTTCTGTGCACCATGCTTGAAGAGAGCTTCCTGCACTAGCTAGCCCCCACAGTCGCTTCTGACTGCTCCCCACTTTCCCCAATACCCTCCCACCCTTAGCTGGTGTTACTTTTATTAAGGAGTCCCTCACAATAACTTGAGCTTCCGCGTGACAGTGGTGTGTTATTTTCCTAACTCCCTTGTTTCCCATCTGCACTTTATCATCTCTGACCACCAGAGGTCGCCTCACTGATTGAATCTTGCCTATTTTCTTCTGCTCTCAGTTTATTGTGACTTCTTCTACCTCCACCCCTAGCTCCTCTCCACCTTCATGCCCACTCTCCCTTTTTTCCCTTTCATACGCCTATCTAATAATGGTTCCAGGTCCATACACACCCTTTCTCTCTAGCACTTATGTTATGGGCACTTCAATTCTCACTGGTCCAGCTGAGAGTACATCACCCACCTCATTATACTCACTGGATAATTTCTGCTTCTCCAACCTCCTAAACGACCCCATCCCTAATCCTCCTCCTCAATCCGGGCTTAACTCAAACTACTGGGGTTATTAATTAGATATAACCAGTTAAGATTCTCTATCTCCCTGGATGTACAGCTCGGACTTATATTATAGCATCTATATGGATATTCACCATTTCCTTACTCTGGCAGGGATGTCGAGACAAATCCAGGTCCTGTTCTGATCACTAATCCCATCCTGTCTCATCCATTGCTGTGTCTGCCCCAATCATCTGGCCTTACCTTTGCTCACATTAATATGAGGAGTCTCCGCCCACCTCACTGACCTTGAGACTTGGATTAGTGCTAACAACCCTGAAATCCTATCCATTTCTGAAATATGGCTTGCTCTCCACATTGATTCCCTGTGCTATCTACATGGTAATAACTTGCTTCGGGTGGATCACCTAGTGCTAAAAGAAGTGGAGGCCTGGCACTTTACTACAAAGTGCATCTGAACATTACTATATTTCATGATCCCCTCTCGCCAACTGTGAGGTTCTCCACTGCCTCCTACTGCTTGGTGGCCAAAAATTCCATATCTTCTGCATATATATTCCTCCCAGAAACTCTAGGCTAGGGCTTGAGGAGTTCATGGAATATTTGCTATCTGCAACTGGGAAACAATATCATCTGTCTTAGGGATTTTAACCTTGACTGGGCCAGACCTAGCTCTACCCTCCTTTCCTCCTTGTCTAGTAAGGCCAATCTCTCTCAGCTTATTCAAGAACCTACTAGGATCTCCAATGGTGGAACCCGTGCCATTCTCCTTGACAGGATCCTGACAAATAGGAGGAGTTTTTCCTTGGCCAATGTTCTCCGGATACCATAAGTGATCATTACCCGTTT
Organism: Neoceratodus forsteri; assembly: GCA_016271365.2. Taxonomy (NCBI): domain Eukaryota; kingdom Metazoa; phylum Chordata; order Ceratodontiformes; family Ceratodontidae; genus Neoceratodus; species Neoceratodus forsteri. The sequence continues at coordinate 1,235,720,133 of CM057453.1, read as the reverse complement.
ACTGTATATGGATACCTCCTCCCTCCTTCCCATCAAAGTCTTAACTTTTCCAACCTCTCCAACCTGAATTTGGAAGCTTCATTCATGATCTTAACCTGGTTGACAGGTCTCCCTCTATTTTAATGATGATATAAACATCACTGTGGGCTATTTCACCTCTTCCCTACTCACTACAAAACAAACACATCCTGGTCACCATGAGAAGGGTAAAAGGAAAGTCAACAAATGGCTCAAGCGCCCCTGCTCCATCTTCTGAAACTCAGGGATAAACTGTGGACTACTTGGAAGGCCTCACATATACTTACTGACTTTGAAGCCTACAGAGCCTTACAGAACACCTGCAAAAGGAGATTCACCTGGCTAAAGTTCTTATTTCAGGAATCTCCTTAGTTCTTCTGCCTCCAACCCCAAGCATTATTGGTTACATCTAGGAGATTTTGGGACAATAAGCCTCTGATACCAAAAGATATGTACATAAATGATGCCCACTGTAACCACCCACTCACCATTGCTAATGCTTTCAACTCCATCTTTCCTCTCTACCTACCCCTACCCTCCTCGCTCCCCAATGCTGGGCCTGACTCATCTCCCGTGCCTCCTCCTCCTACTCTGGAGCTGGCTCCGTCACATACCTGAAGTATTAAACCTACCAAAAACTGTTCCAGCTAGTGGTAGCACAGGCCCTGATGGTATTCATCCAGAGTTCTTAGGCAGTTTGCCGCCTAGCTTGCAGCCCCCTAACCAGGCTTTTTAACCTCTCTCTGCTCTGTCTCCATCCCTTGGTCTGGAAAATGGCTAGAACTATACCTGTTTTTAAGAAGGGGATGCTAAACTACTGTCAACCTACCACCCCATCTCACTTCTCCCCACTCAGCAAGCTACTAGAAACTAGTCCATCATCAGGTCTCCAGTACCTTCTAAATTTAATCTTCTATCCCCTACTCAACATGGCTTTAGGGCTGGGCACAGCACTACCACTGCTCTGACCCAGCTTACCAGTGATATCAAAGGTAACATGGATAAGGGCTTACTTACAGGAGCCATGTTTATTGACCTCTAAAGTGTTCGATATGGTCCATCACCCACTTCTACTACAAGGCTACAAGCCCTAGGAGCCTCTGACTCTATCCTATCCTGGTTTGGTAGCTACCTGGATAACCAATCTTAGGCTGTTTCCTTTTGTAAGGATCTCTCCTCCCCATCTCTGTCACCTGTGGTGTTCACTGAGGTTCTATACTTGGTCCACTACTCTTTCTCTCTTCCTAAACGATATTTTCAGTCCTTCTCTTCACAGCAGCCTACTCATATACGCTGATGATCTCATGCTTTATTATTCTTCCAAGTCTATTGTTGACATAAACCTAAACCTATCACATGATTTTCAATCCATTCAATCCTGGCTCTTATTTAACCATCAAATACTTAATATAGGTAAGACTCAGGCCATACTTTTGGGTCCTCTAAAAAGTGCCCTCAGAGTCCCTAAGCTCCTTGTCCACGCGGGATGGGACTAATGTCTAACACCTCTACTTTCAAATACCTCGTGGTTACGCTTGGCCCGGCTCTGGATTTTTCGGTGCATGTCAATGAGGTTTGTCTGTCTGTCAATGCTAAAATTAGGGCGGCCCTATCGAGTGCGCCACTCACTCACCCCGACAGCAAGGAAATCAGTAGCTAGAGGTGTACTAATTCCTTCAACTCCTTTATGCCCTCCTGGTTCTCTACCATGCCAATGCTAGTGTGCTCTGCAAGTGGAACACTTCCTATAATAATATCTGCAGTTTCACTTTATCAGCTCCTCACCTAACTCATCGCTGCTCTACTCTCTGGCTTAAACTGGTTGTCTCCAAAGACCTCCAGTCATACACGCTTAGGGTGTCTTGTTGACTCCCTTACTAGAACACCTCGTCTGGCCTCTCTGGGTGACATGTTACCCCAGTCTCCCACCTCACTCACTTAGGTCCTCATTTGTACCAATGGTCTCGGTATGGCCCTGAGCCACCAAAATGGTGAACAGGCTTTCTCCTATTTTGCCCCTAGTTTCTGGAACTCGCTCCTCTCAGGTAAAACTCTACCTCCCCCACACCTTGAACCACCCCGTGACCCGGTTCGAAACGGACTCAGGTCGCTAGGGCTGGCAGGGAGGAGAGGACTGTGCATCCGGAGGACTGCTCTCCTCTCCTGGGGTGGGCAGGGTGGTAGCCATTTGTTAGTGACCCCTGGTGGAGACCGGGCAGTACTACAAGCAGTGGTGCACAAGAGGACCAGAAAAGTGTGAAATGCACTCTGCCATCCGGATGACAGTGGCCCGCCTCCTGTGCCTCCAAGCTGAGAAACCTTCAGGCTGCATTTCCGGCCCGGTAAAGATGCAAGGGAGTGCCACGTGTGTCTGGTCTCTCCTCCTGAGGGCCTCAGCAGGATATGGGAGACCTCCCGGTGAAGGGATACATCCGGGACAACTGGGGCATCGGAGCAGCTGGATGGTGGATCAGCTGAGGAGGCAATGGCTGGACTTAGCAGCCTGAAGGAGAGGACAACAAGCGGGTGCATCAGAGGAGGTAAAGAAATAATGCAAAAAAAAACTCCACCTCCCACATTTCTTTGAAGCATTCTCGTTCTCTTACCTCTATGCTCAGGTAACTGCTACTGCACATAACCGAGCCACCACCAAAGGCACCATGCTATTTAGTATTAACGACATTCCTTTGCTGTATCTTATTTAGGTGTCTTCCTTTTCCACCAAGCTTGGCTAAATGACTGATTGAGCGAGCTCCTCCTTATGCCAATCCTACTTCTGATTTGTTACTTTATTGTTTTACCTAACTGGTAACTGTATAAATGTCAGTGTGCCCAATACACTGATGTATCTCAACCCAGTCTGTAGCGACTGCACCTAAGTTGCTGTTTTGAACTGTACTGTTGTCATTTCTGTATTCTCAATTTTGTACTCTCCTGGGTCATGCCTGAAAATAGGCAGGATTGATGCCTAACACACTTACCAGGTTACCAAAAGCTAATAAATAAATAAAAAGTCTTTTGAGATCAAAAACACCCTTCCTGCATTAGTAGTCCCTTGTCAATAGAGGTTTTGTTATCGCTGATGAATTTAAGAGAGGGAAGGTATAGATGAGAATGGAGAAAAGTTGGGGGATAAGTGGTGGGGTGGCAGAAAGTTACCCAGAGCAGAGGGGAGCAGCTACATGGGGAAGCAGCTGGTACCTCATTTGAGGAAGGAAGGAAGGAAGGGAGGAAGGAAGGAAGGAAACTGCAGTTGCAGGGGCAAAAGGGTGGTAATCCTTGGGAATGCCATAATTAAGGGTGTTCATTGGGAAAGGAAGGGAACCCAAATGCAAGACAAAAGTGGTCTGCATGCCAGGGATGATGGCAGGGAAGGTGGTTCTAAGAATCAGGGAAATAATAAGGGTGGTTGAGGAAACCAAACTTAGTTACACACATGGCTACCAATGACCTACCTGGGAGGAGGTGGAGGTAGTGCAAGGCAGTTTCAGGGTGTTAAGGAAGACCTGCAGAGAGAAGTAAGATCAATTGCTTTCCAGAAGAGATACTAGTAACAAGGACCAGCACAGTCAGGAAGAAAAGGATAGAGGAATTTAATGACTGGCTGAGGAAATGGTGCAGGGAGGAAATTTCACCTGTATTGGGGACTTGAAGGAGACCTGGTCATATAAAACACTCTTTTCACTGGATAGGCTATACCCTCAGTAGGGAGGACTCAAAGGTACTCAAGAACAAACTTGAGGGGTATATAAGCAATATGCTAAATTTACACTACTGAGGTGGGGATGGTGAGCCTGCATCCCAAATATTCTGGGAGGAGGTCAATAGACCTCCACCCATACTGGTAGAAGAGGACTGGAGGGTAGGGAAGAGGGGCATTTAGCAATGGGGATGGAGGGGAGCATACAGTGGGAGAAATGAGAAAAAGAACAGAGGGAAGGGAAGGAGGCTCAGATTCACGGTGGAAGGTAGTGTGCCTGAATGCACAAAGTCTTGAAACAAGATAAACAACCTGCAAGTACTACTAGCAGAAGGGAGTAGATACAGCAGCAGTAACCGAGACTTGGGCAACACTATACTATGACAGGGACCTCTTAACCTAGATACAACCTATACAGGAGAGATGAAGCAGAAGGTAAAGGGGTGGTGGTTTATATCATGGAAGCTATAATATGCATGAGGGAAGAGTCAGAGGAGGGAGGCAGAAACAATGTGGACTCAGTTACGGTCCAATAGATGGAGAATGGTGCAGTTAGGCGTGGTTTACAGACCACTCAACCTAGAAGGAAAGGGACAGGGAACTGAGCTCACAAATATTGGAAGCTGCAGGGAAAGGTAAAGTGGCAATAGTGGGGACATCAACCTACCCAAGGTTGACTGGAGCGTCAGTCCACAACATGTGCCTGTAGTCAGGTGATAGTAGAAGGATTGCAGAGTGGGTTGCTGATTCAGGGCATCATAGAACCCACCAGGAGGAGGCAATCCTTGATCTAGATGTATGAAAAGGGACACATATAAGAAATAATCATCAAAAGTCCTTGGGTGAAAGTGATCATTGCACTGTGTGGTTCTGATTTGACATGGCAGGAAAACATCCCACTAAGACCAAAGTTCTGGATTTTAGGGAGTGGACTTCAAGAAGATGGGCAAGGTGCTACGGAGACATCTGGCAGTCATCAGAGCAGATATGGAGGTGGACCAAAAGTGATCCATCATTAAGGATGGAATAATGGTTGCAACAGAGGAGTACATTAGGCACAAGGGAAGAATTCAAGGATCAAAGTACCCAGCTGGTTCATTTCTGAGTTCACACAGGTAGTAGGGACAATAGGTTAGCCTATCGGAAACTCTGAATGACCAGCAGAGAGTTGGATAGGAGAATTACCTAAGGCTGTCTAGTGTGGCAATTAAGATAGTCCAGTAGGCTAATGAATTACTGATAGCTGGGGAATCAAGAAGGGGGCCTTTTTCACTATACAAATGAGAAAAGGGACAGGAAGGATGGGGTTGTTAGGCTCAGAAAGGGGACAAGTGGGTGGAGAAGAATGGGGAAGCAGAGGTACTGAATGAATACATCTGTTTTCATCAGGGAGAAAGATGAGCTGTGCCTATGGGGCAGAAGGGAAAGAAGGGTGAGAGCACAGATGTGGTAGAGAAGGGTAGGGTGAGGAAGAGGCTGCTAGGACTGAAGGTGGAAAATCACTGGCCCAGATAGCACACCCAAGGGTGATGATGGAACTGGCAGGGCAGCTTGTGGGGTCACTGTCAGGCCTGATCAATAGTTCAATGGATTCTGGCATGGTACCACAGGACTGGAGAACAGATATGTGGTGCCCCTCCATAACAGCAGTCCCAAGGATGACCCAGGGACTTACAGATCAGTCAGTCTGACTTACATCACGTGCACACTGATGAAGACCATGCTTAAGGAACAGTTGGTAGAGTTTCTGGAGGAGAATGGTCTCCAGGATAAGAAGCAGCACAGGTTTATGAGTGGAGATTATGTCAAATGAATCTAACTGACTTCTTTGACTGAGTCAAGAGGTGGACATCCTTTATCTGGATTTAAGCAAGGCATTTGACTCTGTACCCTACAAGAGACTGATCAAGAAGTTGATGGATTCCAGGGGTTGGGAAGAAATGACTAGAAGATTGGTAGAAAGCTAGACCCAGTGGGTGGTGGGGGTAGGAGTTAGCTTGTCCCAGGAAGCCACCAGTGGTGTCCCGCAGGACTTGGTGTTGAAACTGATGTTGTTCAATGTCTTCATCAATGATATTGGGGATGACATTAAGAGCAAAATGTGCCTCTTTTGCATATGACACCAAGCTCTGTGGGAGGTGGACACAGCTAAAGGAGACAGGACCTACAGGACAATCTGGAATACCTTCAGAGGTGGTCCAGGATTTGGTAGTTTGGCTTTAGCTCAAGAACTGAAAAGTTATGTACATTGGTGACTGCAATCCTAGGACAGAGTACTACCTGGTGGGGCATGGGTATCTTCAACAGAAGAGGAGAAGGATCTGGGATTGATGATCACTAGTGACTTGAAGCACTCCATGCAGTGGGGAAAGCAGTTGCAAGGGCAAATAAGATGTTGAGATGCCTAGCCAGAGGGATTAGCAGTAGGCAAGAGGAGTTTATACTGCCTTTGTATAGGTCACTGGTGAGGCCACATCTGGAGTATAGAGAAAGTACTGGTGCACACACCTTAAAAAGTAAATTAACCTACTGGAGATGGTCCAAAGAAGGGCAATGAAGATGATCATGGGTCAGCATGGTAAAGCATACAAAGAGAGGTTGGAGGCCCTGAACATGTTCTACCTGGAGGAGAGATGGAAGAGAGGGGACATGATTGAGACCTTCAAGTACTTGATGAAGATAAATGGGGTGGCTAGAGAAGGTCTCCAAGCTAAGTGGCAACCAAACATGAGTGGACACAGTCTTAAGCTGTGGTGGGAGGTTATGAGGGGTTAGAAAGCACTTCTGCATGGACAGGGTGCTGGCCAGTTGGAATGTGCTGCCAGAAGAGGTGGTCTCATTGAAGACAGTGAACAGCTTCAAGAGAGGCTGGGATAGACATAAGGGAAAGTAAGGCTCATTGGAGGGCAGACAGAAAGAATAGAAGACTGGGGACAGGGGCAGGGTTAGTAGCTTAAGCTAGGGACCCTGCAATATGAGTAGACTAGATAAACCAAATGGTCTTATTCTGCTGGCTTCTTCAAATGTTTGTATGTTCATATGTAATTAGTGCAATGCTAGTACTGTGTTATATTTGAAAACCATGTTGTTCTTGAGACAGTAAATTATGCTAATGGACAGTAAATTATGCTAATGGACAGTAAATTATGCTAATGGGAATATTCTGTATACTGGGCAGCAACCAACTTTCCAGCAGTTTACTAACTACTGACAAGATTGCTATATGTTGATAGTTATTTGCAGCCTTAGGATCACCTTCTTGAACACAGGTACAACCTTTACCACTTCTCAATGTCAGACACCATGCCACGGATGAAAGACAAATGATATATCTGCACAATTTTAGAAGTTAGGTATTGGACTTCTAACTTAATGAGCCTTGTTTCCAAACCATCATGGTCAGCACTGTTATAATGGAAATGCCACCTGATATTTTAAGGACTTCACTAAGGGCATAATTCTCAGGAAGAACTGAGTGAGATCAGGGTGATGGAAATGGGGAGGATTAGAAGGATAAGACAGACTGAATGAGTGACAACAGTAAGCAGACATACTGTATCAGAACAATAATCAATTAAAGCACTAAAATAGTGGCTGGGTTTGTACAAGTCACAGCATTTAAAACAAAGTCACTAACAGAATGGTTATAGTATCCATCTGCCAATAATGCCCTTAATATTGTTCTAGAACCTATGAGGGTCACCAGCAGAGGCCAGAAGAAGGTCCTTACTATAGATGCTTTTGGTGGACAAATAGCTTTATTACACACATCAGTCAATGTCCTATAATTGAACCAAATCCAAGTAAAGAGCAGAAGTCTTAAATTTGTCACATCACTTGTGAGTAGGAAGAATCTACATAGCCCATCCTTTGTTTTGCAACTCTTGAGTTTTTCTGCCCCTTAATCATACAGGTAAATGGCATATTTTTTCATCAGTCCACTTTGCATCCCATAGTTATCTTAATTTCAGATTCGTCATTGACTAGAATAAATCATTTTGTGTATGATCTGATGCTTACCTTTACTGTATAAATATTATCTTCTGATGTTTGTGCCAGCAAAAGCATAGCAGTATTATGAGTGGGTTGAGGAGGAAGGGAACAGATTTTATGTAACATGATTATGCTAATTTAGAAAGGACTGCTCCTTCAAAATTATGTTATTATTTGTTTATGCTGAATGTGAATCAAAAATCAGACAAATTAGAAATATGCATTTTATTTTGTAAACAATCATGTAACAATGCTGGTGCCTAGCTGTGTGTAATGGTTGTGCTCTCCTATACTTCTGTTGATCATGTATATGGAATATGTGTACACTGCACATTTTGGACATGTAAGTACTACACATACTTTACAAGGAGCATATGTCAATTTTCCCTTACTGCATAAGGAACAATATGTGTAGAACTGGAAAGTTCCATCAAGTGTTGGGAGCCAAATTTGCATCACCTCTATTTGTAATACTATACACTGCATTATATCAAAAGATAGCTGACCTGTTTCCTAACTAAAAACTATACAGCATATTGCCGTTCTGACTTAGATACTCTAGTGGAACTTTGCACTAAGAAAACTTTTCTTCACGGCTGGCCTGGTGATGCTGAGGGTTGAGGCGCCAGATGCCACACCTTGCACCATGCTGCTGTCCTGGGTTTGGGCTCAAGCTCAGGGCACTGGGGGTCAGCTGGAGGGTGAGGAGCTGTTTGAGCTGCCATCTGGAAGCTCTCCTCCTAGGAAAGGTTCAGAGGGCCTCTTCAGCGCTTGCCTGCCTCCTGGTGGAGGATGGGTGGCAGCACCATACACAGAAGTCCTGGCCATTAGGCTGGGGAGGTGGGAGGGGCCATTACTGGAACTGCACTGTACATGTGTACCTCCATGCACATGCACTACCACGTTCTAGGGCCTCAGGGTAACGGATGAAAATCGGAAACAGCAGGGGCCGTGGCAGGATGAAGCCTCTGGGCCAGCTCTGGGGTCTGCCGGACATGCCCAGTGTGACAAGATCCTGAATAGAGAGACGCTAAGTGGCCCAATTCTCGTGAAGTGATTCACGGCGGAAGGTGACTCGCGTAGTGTTCGCAACGCCAAGCGAGTACTGCTATAATGGTAACACTAAGTCCATTGAAAACAATGACTTTGCATTACTCCGCCTTCCCAAACCACTACTCAACTAATTCTTAAGGAGAAGTACATTGAAAACGATGTACTTAGCCTCACTTGCTGTTTTAAGCTCCAAAGGTGAATTTTGCAGTGATTCATGAGATTTCAGGTCACATGGGCTCTAGATTGTTCTGCACAGCCTCAGTTTGGGGTAGTGTGTGTTAGGAAGCTGTAGGAGAAAATCTGCTCTGAGAGCTCTCTGCGATTCAAACCTTCTAAAAGCTGTTAAAAAGCCTTTTTGGGTCATTTTTTGCTGAAACTTTAGTTCATCGATTATAGGAAACCCTCCTGTGCTCATATCCTCAAGTGTTTAATGTTTGTGTGTGAATTTTGAATGTTAATGTACAACATTCAGTCTCTGTACTGGGAGACAGTGGAAGTGTGCTTTGGGGAGGGACGTATCTGTGGTGTAGGTAGATTAACTTGGAGAAAAGACAGTGCTTTCTGTTTTGGTGATATTTTTCTTGTATAACTATGTTAATGTACACACAGTAATATTTTCAATTGTAAACCCTCTGCAAATGGGGGTTCCCAAAGACTTCAGGAGCTTGCTTGAATGCTCCAAGCCTGAATGGTGTTTGGCATTTAAGCCATTTATCAGTGAGTGTTTTAGAGCCTCTGGTACTGTCTCTTTAAGAGCTGTCTGCTTGCAGACATAATTAGTTTATATGGGGACTGTGTGTTTCTCTGTTTGAGTACCACTCGAACTGCTGCCAATTCACTCCATTTTTTCAGTCACTAGGAGTACAAAGGAACCTATCTGAAAGATGTAACTGTTTGCCAGAAATAATTTAGCATAATAATGAAAATACAGTTTGTCTAACTTGCTTTCTTTGCAGTCAGAACTGTGTTTGCCTAGTTTCCCATTCTGGTTTTGAACTGCTGAACTGGACCAATCAGTGTGGGGTAAGCTAGCTCTAAAATGGTGCCTTGGACGAAACAGAACTTGGACTCATAATCTGAGCCAGCCACAAGAGGATTGTATGGGCAGTGACTCTGGGAGATGTAGTTTAGACTTCGGTGCCTTTTGGACCAACAGCAGCAGTCTATTGTGAGTGACAGCCAATCCAGTCAAGAACTGGGAGGAACTCAAAGGAAGTGCCGGTTTTGTCCGTTGGAGTTTCAGTTTGAGATCTGGAAGTGAAGGAGAAAGAAACCCTGTGCTCCTTCAGTGCACAGTTTCAGTCAAAAACGGTGCAAGGCCCAGAGTTCCGGTCTGCAGCTTGTGTAACTGCTTGTTAGGACTGAATCCGTCCTGTGAAAAGAATCAAAGGATCTCTGAAGAGTAGAAACCAGGCTCACCCTGTAGAAGACTGAAGAAATTGTTGAATTGCACTCGGTCTGTCAGGAACTGAATCTGCGGTGTATTCTCCGGGTATTGTGCAGTAATCGCGATCGGGATAGAGAAGCAGCCTGCCTGGTATAGTACTTTTTGTTTTTTACCATATAAATGTGTGAAGAGTCTCGTGGAGCTGAAAAGTAGCCCTGCTGACGTTGAAGGACCCTATCTTGTTTGGAGGTCGTGAGTACTAATTCAGGGTTGCTCCTGTTGAATTGCCACATTAAATCCAAATGGAATTACTGTACTGCTGACTGTTTAATTTTCCTTTTCTCTGTGTGAAAGGGCCCTACCAGCTGCCACGGTTTGGACTAGCCACTAGGGCTTGGGTACCCAGGGACAGTAACTGGTAGGGATAGGCCTGTGCACAGAGCCATGAGTAGATAGTAAAGTGATAAGCTAATTAACCTGATTTCCCCTGTCCTTGTTATATCCCCTAAATAAATCAGAGCTGCTTGTTTTGGCAAAGTTATGCTGCCTGAGGTATTTGTCTATGTTAAAGTACTGTACTGTGATTGTTGCACTGTATCTTATTCACAGGAGGTCCCAGTGCGGAACTAATCCTGGGGTAAGTGTATATGGTGAAGGTAATTCTGATATATTGTGTGGGCCACTAGTGGGAAGAAAGGGGTTGCAGTGTCCCAGAGGGCTGTGACCAAGTAAGTTTTACTATTGCAAACCCTAACCTCTGGGTGGAGGCACCCGCCATTGGATCCAGGCCTCAACCTGTTAGTGGCAAATCAGGCAGGGGTAGTAGCCCCGGGATAGCGCCATCTAGGGGTTACATTTGGAGGCTCACCGCTGGGATTGTGTGTCCTCTAGTGGCCATATTTACAAACCACTGTTAAGAAAAAAAAAAAATAATAATAAATGGGTACCCGACAAGTGGCTGTGCACCGGCTGGTGGAGTGGTGTACTGGGAGGAGATCGACCCCCAAATGCTATGCTTATCCTGGACATCCCCTGGGTATCAATCAGGACACTGTGCAGGGAGTACTTTCCAAGGTGGAAGGTTTACAAAACCCTGTGGTGGTGGGTCGGCATGCTAATCTGCTCACCCACACTTTCCTGGCCCTAGTAGAGTTTAAGGATCCCATAGATAGCTCCAAAGTGCCACAGACCATTACCCCAGAGGGAGCCCTCACTGCTTGGAGAGTGATAACTAAGGACAGTAAAGACCCGGGGAATGAACCCCACCACTATCTGAAACTTTGAGGAGAAATTTGTTAAATGGTTGCTGGGAGAAGGAAAACTGTGGAGGACTTGAAGAAACTATTCTTGCCACCTGGGGTGTTCCTCCCAACACCCTCTCCCGCTCCAGTGCCCGTAATGGTGGCTGAACCAATGCAGACTCCTATTTCTGCACCTGCCATTAGTCACGATCTTACCGAAGGTTGAGGATCTTCTCTGGCACCTCCCCACCCCAAGGGGAGGATGACTGGGAGACCTGGATAGACTATGTTGCCCCAAGTGCTAGAATGGCAATGCTCGGAAGCGAAAAGTGAAAGAGGGTATTGAGAGCCTCCGAGGTCCTGCCCTGGCTACCATCCGTGCTAAACAGGCCAGTAACCCTGAAGCGACTGCACAGGCCTATCTTGAGGCCTTGGAGAATGTGTGGGAGCCCAGATTCTGATGAGGACCTATGGTGGAGAGTAAGAAATGCACAACAGTACCAAGGGAGTTGTTGTCTGTGTATGTCTCTCGGCTGGAAAAATTGTTGCAAGAATGCCTCAGAAAGGTAGTTTGCCAGCGATTGAACTGGACGAACCAGACTGGACAGGATCCTTAAGTCTGCCCCTTCTCAGAACTGCTGTTGCTTCAGTTACGCCTGGCAAATCGACTGGAATCCCCACCTCCTATGATGAGTTAATGAGAGAAATTAGAGGATTTGAGAAAATGCGACCTCGGGAGGACCTGCACCAATAGCTGCGGCTATGACCCGAGTGACTGAGTGACCCATCAAGTGAAGTTCAGGGCAGAGGTTGACAGTCAATGAGTGCTCTGACAAGGAAAAGATATGCCACAATGGGGCGAACTGTTGAGAGAGATCCGGGAATTCAAAAACAGTCCTTTATGAAGGCCACGCTGCAAGTACGGGCCCTGACCTTATCCGACTGCATCTGCTATGGGGTGGGGTACCCACCCATGTATCTCCTGCTGATAACAGCTCCAAACTCAATTCCTTGACCATGGAAGTGGAGAACTGACAAGATGTCTCAAATGCTTATCACGCATGAGACAGAGATGGCACCAAGGTTTCCAGTTAGTAGTACCCCGCCCTGGCTCCCAGTGTGGCGCCTCGGCCTGCTCAAACTCCAGAAAGTATGTTTTGCTATAATTCGGGAAGGATGGGCACATGAAGAGAATGCCAGTCCCAAAAGACACTGGACAAAGTTGCATATAGGCTACAAGGAGGGCTTGGAGAACAAATCAGTGGTTAAGAGGTGCACAAATGATCCCAGTGAGGGCACCAAAATGCTAACTCACATCCTTTGTGGCAAGGTCAGTTGCCCAGGCCCCACTACCGCCTCTCAGACTGGTCCAGAATAGTGGGTCCCTCCATGGAGACCACTGTAAAGGTGAATGGAGTGTCTACAAGAGCTGTATTAGACAGTGGCTCCCAAGTAACAATTATGTTCCAAGATTGGTATCAGAAGCATTTGTCAGACGTGCCCTTACAACCATTAGAAGGACTGCATGTATGGGGTTAAGTGAAAGGCTACCCCTATTCGGGTATATCGAATTTGGCTGTCTTTCCCCACTTCCGTGGCTGGAGTGGCCGAACAAGTAGAGACCCTAGCCTTAGTGTGCCCCCCACTGGACTGTATGATGGTGTCCTTGTTGATTGGAACAAATGCTCATATGTTCGGAAGACTGGCACAGTTGTGTTATGAAAAACAGGGTCAAAGACTAGTAGAGCTTTAAGAGTTCAAGCTTTAATTAAGAAGGCCTATGAGGCACAGAAAGATGCTGAAAAATAGAACCAGAGGAACGGTCGGAATTGTATGGAAGAAGGATCCTGAGTCTCTGATCCTGGCGCCAAATGCCCAGTGTACCTTACAGGGAGAGGTCCGTATCAGAAAGGATGTTAAGAATAAAATATTAATGTTGGATGCACAGGCGATGGAAAATTGCCAGAGGGACTGCTGGTCAGCTTAGTATTTTGCCCGCTAGAGCCCATGCTTATGCCAGAAGGGTAATGGTCCAAGTTCATAATGTGTCTGAAAGAGACATTCGAGTAAATAGAGGTTGCATCCTGGCTAATGTGCATTGTGCAGACACTGCAGTGCTACCCAGCAGCAAGAGTTCGAGGAAGAATGACAGAGTAACGCCTGACTTGTTTGATTTCGTGACTCCAGCTGCCAGCTGAATGGAAAGTGAGGATCAGTGAGAAGCTTGCCCAGAGAGACCAGGTGTTTTCTTTAAAGGAATGGGATGTAGGATGCGGCAAGGAGCTGAGCACAATATCCGCTGCATGACGAAAGACCATTTCGTGAGAGGTCTCGACGCCTGGCACCTGCTGACATAGATGATGTGAGACGGCATCTGCAAGAGATGTTAGCTGCTGGTGTAATACAAGAATCCAGAAGCCCTTATGCTTCCCCATTGTGGTAGTGAGGAAAAAGAATGGAACAGTAAGGATGTGTGTGGATTATCGCACCTTAAACCGTCGGACTATCCCTGATCAGTACACAATGCCCCATTCAGGATGCTTTGGACTGCTTAAACGGAGCAAGTGGTTCTCTGTGTTGGATCTCATGATGGGTACTACCAGATCCCGATGGCCCCAGAGGACCGCGAGAAGACAGCCTTTATCTGTCCGCTTGGCTTCTATGAATTCATGAGGATGCCTCAAGGGATTCAGGTGCCCCAGCCACTTTTCAACGATTGATGGAGCGTGCAGTGGGGACATGAACTTACTAGAGTGCCTAGTATACCTAGATGATGTTATTGTGTTTGGCAGCTCACTGGAGGAACATGAGAGCAGATTATTTAAGGTATTGGACCGACTGGAGGACTTTGGCCTTAAACTGTCCATTGATAAGTGTCAATTCTTTCAAACATCAGTAAAGTATGTGGGACACATAGTATCCACCGAGGAATAGAGACCGACCCAAGTAAAGTTGAGGCCTTGACCACCTGGCCACAGCCAAAAATCTAAAAGAACTGCAAAGATTCCTGGGATTCTGTGGTTATTATCGGCGTCTTCATCAAGGACTATTCAAGTGATCCGCCTTTACTTAACCTTACTCAAGGGTATCCCCAACCCACAAAAATACCAAAAGTCAGCGTCCCTCAAGACTGAAAGAGTGTATTTTCATCCGAGTGAAGTATTTGGGGCCCGCTGGACTCCTGATTGTGAAACTGTTTTCATGAGATCATATATCGACTTACCCATGCTCCAGTGCTGGCCTATGCCGATCCAAGAAAACCCACGTCCTGCACACTGATGCTAGCTTGCAAGGGTTGGGGGCTGTGTTGTACCAAGAGCACGAGAATGGCCTGAGACCAGTGGCCTTTGCCAGTAGAAGCCTGACCTCATCCGAAAAGAACTATCCTGTACATAAGTTAGAGTTCCTAGCTTTGAAGTGGGCTATTGTTGACCAATTCCATGAGTACTTGTATGGGGCTAAAATACTAGTAAAACTGACAATAATCCTTTGACCTATGTGCAGACCTCAGCTAAGTTGGATGCCACTGGCCACAGGCGGCTTTCTGCATTATCTACATATGACTATGCTCTCGAATACAGAGCAGGTCTGAACCACTAGATGCTGATGTCTCTCCCGGAGGCCTGTTCCCCAGAATGATTGGGTCCGATTGGCAGAACCTGACATTCGGCACTCTGCCGGAAGTTTGACAGGAGGAACAATGTCCACGACGCAGTGGACTGCATGGTGGATTGCTTGGGACCCTCTGAGAATTGCATACCTGCTGCTTATTGCCACTTTTCTGCAATAGACATTGGTGCACTGCCTCAGCTGGACAATGACAGTATTCGGCGGCTCAATCCCGTGATCCTATGATCAAATCAGCTTTAGAAGCCCTCTATGCAGGAAAAGATGTGTCCAAATTACGCCCACTGATTTGAGAACTGCACTGTTATACAAAGAAGGTCCTAAGTTGAAACTGATCAATAAACTGTTATACAGAGAAACAGTAGACAGAGGGGACAAGTAGACAAACAACAACTGGTGCTGCCCACTGCCTTCGAGACTCAGTATTGAGGTCCTTGCACAACCACATGGGGCACCTTGGTATAGACAGAACACTTGACTTGGTGAGATCCAGATTCTATTGGCCTAAGATGGGGCTGATGTGAGCAACACATTCGAACTTGTAGTCGCTGCTTACAGAGGAAAGCTTTGCCCCAGAGGACTGCCCCCTTGTTAACATAACCACTAGTGCACCCATGGAGCTGGTCTGTATTGATTTTCTGAGTTTGGAGTCAGATCAAAGAGGTATCAGAAATGTGCTGGTGGTCACTGACCATTTCACAAGATATGCCCAAGCTTTCCCACCAAAGACCAGAAAGCATCCACTGTAGCCAAAGTACTTTAGAAAACTTTTGTTCACTATGGGCTCCACAAAGAATCCATTCTGATCAAGGGAGAGACTTTGAGAGTCGTCTGATCAAAGAGATGCTTTCTCTGTGGGGAGTGAGAAGTCCAGAACCACTCCTTACCACCCCAGGGGGACCCACAGCCTGAACGTTTCAACGCACTTTGCTAGATATGCTAGGCACCCTGCACCCAAAGGACAAGACTAGATGGAGCCAACAAATTAGCACCCTGGTACATGCTTATAACTGCACCAAAAGTGATGCCACTGGTTCTCCCCTACCGCCTGATGTTTGGAAGAGAAGCTCGACTACCAGTAGATGTGTGTTTTGGGGTCTCTCCTGATGGGGTTCAAGCTGACAACTATTTACAGTATGTGCAAAAGTTAAAGGCCCAGCTAACTCATGCGTACCAACTGGCTCAAACCATGGCTGCCAAAAGAAATCTGCCAACAAAGAACGGTATGATAAAAGGTGAAAGCACAGGAACTCCAGGAGGGAGATCGGTATTGCTAAGAAATCTGGGACTGCATGGCAAACACAAGATTGCTGACAGATGGCACCATCTCCCTCACATTGTAGTGGGCAAACTAGATGATCTGCCAGTGTACAAAGTAAGGCCTGAGAACAATTCAAAGATGTAAAAACAATGCATAGAAATCATTTACTGCCCATTGGACAAATCCTGATTGAGTCTGAGCCCCCAGAAGATGCCCCTCTGGACCAGTGACTAGAGCTGCTGCTAAGAAAAGATCAAGGAAGTCTGCACCTACAGAAGCAGAGTTAAAGTGTTCCCCTGCACAAGCCCCAGTTGAGCATGACTGTCAGTCCATATCAGAAGAAAGTGAGAGTGACTTTGAATACTATCCTTCTTCACTGGAGTCAATTGTTTCGGGCAATCCCATAGTCATACTGGAGACAAAGCTGGGCCTTCTTGACTGTCTAAGCCCCAGCTTCATTCCTGGAGCAATGCTCCAGAAAGTGAAGTGCAAAGCATCAAATCAGATGAAATGGAATCATTGTGCATGGTTGAACTGTTTGAGCTTTCAGGGGAGGAAAATGATAGATTGGGGCAGACTGGTGATACACCCGAACAAGAAGAGTATTTTGAGTGCCCTGACAGTCCACTGCCAGTGTCCTAAAGCTCTCCATGCGAGCCAAATGTTGTGGACTCAGAAACTGTAACTCCTGGAGCTGAAAGTGCCCCAAGTTCTAGCCTCTCTACCCCCATGGAGACTCCCCTGACAAGTGAGGACAATGCTGAAAATGAGGCTCAGAGTGCAGAGACTGTAACAGTTCCCCTAGAAAGACTGGTCGAGCTGTAAAGCCTGTGGTGCACCTCAGTTATGATTCCCTGGGCCGGCCAGTGGATCTGCCTCTCAATGTTGTCCATAAAGGTGTATGTGTCCCCGAGCTCATTGCCCAAACTGAGCGTTAGTGCTAACTCCAAGTTACTTGTGTTGCCCTCTAAGTATGGTGCCCTTGCCCCGTCCAGCCCCAAGGTAACTGATAGGAAGGGTCCCTCTCTTCAGGTTTCATGTACAAGAGGTAATAACTTGAGTTATGGTACAATCTGTGTGTAATACTATGTAAAGGGTGACGTACTGCAATGTTTCAGAAATGTGTTCATGGTAAAATGATATATTGACTGATGATTACATGTGTGAGCCTAATGCAAATGTATATGGTTGCAGTTAAAACTTATGGGTACTTGCTTGACGCGGACGCCAAGCTTTCCCAGGCCAGGAAGGGTGTAACCCTCTGCAAATGGGGGTTCTCAAAAGACTTCCAGGAGCTTGCTTGAATGCTCCAAGCCTGAATGGTGTTTGGCATTTAAGCCATTTATCAGTGAGTGTTTTAGAGCCTCTGGTACTGTCTCTTTAAGAGCTGTCTGCTTGCAGACATAATTAGTTTATATGGGGACTGTGTGTTTCTCTGTTTGAGTACCACTCGAACTGCTGCCAATTCACTCCATTTTTGCAGTCACTAGGAGTACAAAGGAACCTATCTGAAAGATGTAACTGTTTGCCAGAAATAATTTAGCGTAATAATGAAAATACAGTTTGTCTAACTGCTTTCTTTGCAGTCAGAACTGTGTTTGCCTAGTTCCCCATTCTGGTTTTGAACTGCTGAACTGGACCAATCAGTGTGGGGTAAGCTAGCTCTAAAATGGTGCCTTGGACGAATCAGAACTTGGACTCATAATCTGAGCCAGCCACAAGAGGATTGTATGGGCAGTGACTCTGGGAGATGTAGTTTAGACTTGGTGCCTTTTGGACCAACAGCAGCAGTCTATTGTGAGTGACAGCCAATCCAGTCAAGAACTGGGAGGAACTCAAAGGAAGTGCCGGTTTTGTCTGTTGGAGTTTCAGTTTGAGATCTGGAAGTGAAGGAAAGAAACCCTGTGCTCCTTCAGTACAGTTTCAGTCAAAACGTGTGCAAGGCCCAGAGTTCCGGTCTGCAGCTTGTGTAACTGCTTGTTAGGACTGAATCCGTCCTGTGAAAAGAATCAAAGGATCTCTGAAGAGTAGAAACCAGGCTCACCCTGTAGAAGACTGAAGAAATTGTTGAATTGCACTCGGTCTGTCAGGAACTGAATTCATGGTGTACTCCCGCCGGTATTGTGCAGTAATCGCGATCGGGATAGAGAAGCCGCCTGCTCTGGTATAGTACTTTTTTTTTACCATATAAATGTGTGAAGAGTCTCGTGGAGCTGAAAAGTAGCCCTGCTGACGTTGAAGGACCCTATCTTGTTTGGAGGTCGTGAGTACTAATTCAGGGTTGCTCCTGTTGAATTGCCACATTAAATCCAAATGGAATTACTGTACTGCTGACTGTTTAATTTTCCTTTCTCTGTGTGAAAGGGCCCTACCAGCTGCCACGGTTTGGACTAGCCACTAGGGCTTGGGTACCCAGGGACAGTAACTGGTAGGGATAGGCTGTGCACAGAGCCATAGGTAGATGGTAAAGTGATAAGCTAATTAACCTGATTTCCCTGTCCTTGTTATATCCCCTAAATAAATCAGAGCTGCTTGTTTTGGCAAAGTTATGCTGCCTGAGGTATTTGTCTATGTTAAAGTACTGTACTGTGATTGTTGCACTGTATCTTATTCCACAGGAGGTCCCAGTGCGGAACTAGTCCTGGGGGTAAGTGTATATGGTGAAGGTAATTCTGATATATTGTGTGGGCCACTAGTGGGAAGAAGAGGGGTTGCAGTGTCCCAGAGGGCTGTGACCAAGTAAGTTTAACTATTGCAAACCCTGACCTCTGGGTGGAGGCACCACCATGGATCCAGGCCCCTCAACCTGTTAGTGGCAAATCAGGCAGGGGTAGTAGCCCTGGGATAGCGCCATCTAGGGTTACACAATAATTCTTGCCATTTTTGCTTATTGTTGTGGTGCAGCAGTGCATAATTTAATTTGTTTAAAATATGTGGTTATATTACTGAAGTTTTCAATTTGCTACGCATTACTTAGTGTGTGTGTGCGAGCACGTGTGATGCATGTCATCAAATCAGACACCTTTTATTGTGCTACATAAGCATTTCAGCAATGTGAACCTGCTATCCACTGCAGCTGTGTGATTGTTGTACTTCTTTGTGGTATCTTTACTGGTACTAGTACTAGTGACTGTTACTGCAGCAATGCAGTACACTGCCATCCTATGGCCCACCCCAACCAGCAAAGGTATTCTTTCCAGATTTGAATTTCTGATGGTGAGCACTGGTTAGGTGGTGTGCCTTTGCATCTGCATCTCTTCAGTGCATAGCACAATCTTAATCTGTCTGTGCATTTGCATCTCTTTAGGGCCCAATCTCCATCTGTAACTTAAGTCCCAGTTGTTTCTTTGGCTTCCCTTCAGAGTATTGGACAGGTGTGGTGCATCATTCTGCATGAACATTGTACTCATTAATATGCGTTTTAAGTCAGGACCATCATCACGAGTCACTCGTGATACAAATCATGTCCTTCATCATCACGGTCACAAACGCGAGTCACAAATCATGATTCACGATCATGTCACGATTCACATTAATTTTTTACTAGTTACTTGTATGTATTGTAAGCCTGTTTTGTAGTGTCTCTCCAGGCTTCACCATCCCACCATTGTACTCATTAATGAGCATTTTAAGTCAGGAGTTTATGCTACAGCTCTTCAGGAAGTATAGCCGTTGGCATTTAGCGTTCTCAATACAGTTCCATATTATTTGTCTCACCATAGACGCAAATCACGTTCTTCATCATCACAGTCACAAATGCAGCAACAAATCATGATTCACGATCACGTCCGAATCACAACACTCATTTTTGAATAGTTACTTGGATGTATTATAAGCATGTTTTGTAGTATCTCTCCAGGCTTCACCACCCATTGTACTCATTAATAAGCATTTTTAAGTGTGGGAGTTTTGTGCTACAGCCCATCGGGAAGTACAGCCATAGGCATTCGCATTCTTTCCCGACAACATGTGAGTTACAGTACTGTAAGTAGTAGTGAACAAAGTGGCTCCAGTTTGCTCTGTGAAGTGATTCAGAGAACTCCACAATGTGAAGTGGAGTACTTGCTTCATAATGAGGAACGCAAGTCCATTGAAACCAATGACTTTGCATTATTCTGCCTTCCCAAACCACTTCTCCACCAATTTTAAGGTGAAGTACATTGAAATCAATGTAATTTGCCTCACTTCATCCTGTAATTGAGCTCCAAATGAAATTCTGCAGTTATTCATGGGATTGCAGGTCACATGGGCTCTAGACTGTTTGGCACAGCCTCAGTTCTGGCCTGGGTAGTGTGTGTGTACAGTGGTAGCTGGAGACAGTTTGCTTTCAGAGCTCTGCGATTCAAAACATCTAAATGCTATTTAAAAGGCCTTTTGAGTAATATTGTTTGCTCAAAATTTAGTACATCGATTGTAGGAAACCCTTCTGTGTTCATATCATCGAGTGTTTACTGTTGTGTGTGGATTTTGAATGCTAATTTAGAACAGTCAGTCTGTGTACTGTGAAGTGTGCTTTGGGGAGGGTGTATTTGTGGTGTAGGTAGATTAACTGGGAGAAAAAGGCAGTGTTTCTGTTTTGGTTATATTTTCTTGTATATAGAGGATAATGTATGGGCATACAGTGGTAGTGAAAAAATAATCAGGATCCTTACTGTTGACATTTTAGTCACTGCCACAGCCATTCTGGGTCATGCTTTCACTGCCCAGCCATTTCTGGAAGGCCGTCGAGGTTGTGTAGTGCACATGAGCAAAGCGATCCCCTTGTTAACCTATTGATGTGACGTAGTATCGATAGGTTAACAACAGTTCTACATCACAACGATGGTATAACAACCATAGGAAATGATGATTTCCTAAGGTTAGCAACGTTCTAATATACACTATAACTGTGTTAATGTACACACAGTAATATTTTCAGTAATTCTTGACTTTTTGGCTGATTGTTGCGGTGCAGCAGTGTACAATTTGTCTGTTTAAAATATTTGGTTATATTACTAAAGGTTTTCAATTTGCTATGCATTGCTTGAGTGTGCGTGTGAGTGTGTGTGAGATGTGTGCCATTAAATCAGACACCTTTTATTGTGTTACAGAGTAATTGGAGCAGTGTGATGCTGCTATCCACTGAACCTGCATGAATTTTTTATACTGCTTTGTGGTTTCTTTACTGGTAGTGGATTATTACTGCCATGCGCTAATCCCCAACTGGCAAAATGTATTCCTTTCCAGATTTGGATTTGTGACTTATAAGCACTGGTTAGGTGTTGTTGTGCCTTTTCGTATGCACCCTTGAGTGTGCAGTGCAATCTTAATCTGTCTGTGCATTTGCATGGCACCATTAATTCTGGGAGACTGCATTTCTTGTTACGCTCTCATTTCACTTCGTCAGCACTGGAGAATTTTCTGGACACAAGACAGTAGCATTTTGGGGATGCACATTAATTCTGGTGACCCTGTATGTGAGCTTACCACTGCTCGCATAACTGAGTGTGCCATTAATTCTGGAGACTTTGCGTTTCTTGTTACACTATCATTTCACTTCATCAGCACTGGGGAGTTTTCTGGACATAAGACAGTAGCACTTTTGGGATGCACATTTATTCCGGTGACTGTGTGGGTGGAATGCTGCCAATATTGTTGTCCTCCACCTTGCTACGTTTAAGGCAGAATGAGAATACAGTAATAATAACAAGACAGTGAGCCTTTCCTATGGGGCACTCACGGCGAAAGTGCCAACACGAGGCATTCACTTCGGTGTTCACTACCGGTGGATTTTAAACTGGCTTGCATCTCTAATCCCGAATGACCTCAGAGTCTGACTGAGGCTGGCTGACACAGCAGCGGTCTGCTGCAGAGGATAAAATCAGTAAGGAGAAAAAAAGAAACCTTTTCTTATGAACCTAACACATAACCCTACTTGTAACTGGTGGTTACTCTTTATACTCAATACATCTGAGTTAGCCAGTTTGTTTACTATAGTAATGGGTTCACTATAGTGAAGTGTTAAATATGTCTACTTAAGACAACAATGGGAGCTAGCAGAAGTTTTCACAGTAAGAGGGATTCCTTATAACAGGGTTCACTCTATCTAGGAGCAGTGTACTAAGTAAATTAAAAATACCCCACCCCAATTCAAAGCATCATATTCAGATATTTCTAAAAACATGCAACTGCATTAGATTTTACACAACTGATACTACATGCTGCTGACCATGCCACCATACAGACTGCACCAACTAGATAAATAACTGTAATACAGTGCATGTTCTCTATTCAGTATTTATTCAAACATCTTACATCAAAAGTTTTATCTACAGTGCACTGCCAACTCAGGTACATGCCAGATCTAGGATTCCAGGAGTGGGAGCTAGCAGAGAGGGTAAAGGAGCATCCATGAAGATGCTGTCCTCCCAGTGGAAGGAACTGAAGTACACCACTCAGACAATGGCTTCTGTTTGGGTCCTTGGCTGACATGGATAACCTTGGTCTAGCTGGCACTGCCTATGTCACCAACATTTTATGGATGCAGTCTGTGCCACCTGCTTGGACTCATTTGATTTAAGTTTTCACTCTCTTTGACTTTTATGTGCCAGATTTCTGCTCTCAGACCACAGATCTAGACAACCATCATGCGCTGGCATGTTGTAAACAACCACATCATAGGTATTATCAATTTCACTAAATGAAACAGTAGTGTTCCCTAGCATTTTGTTACAAACCCAGTTTGTGTTGAAATGTAATGAATTAGGAGATGTTCAAACTGTTTTGATGACTTATGCAAAACACGATTATCAAATGTTCCTAGCTGAAAGGTAAGCACAGTTCATCTTAGCCATCTTAATGTCTGATGATGTGAGATGAAAAATGTTTGCTATGTAAAATATACTATATAACAATACAACCATTTCTCAAGAGTTATGCTACTGCTTCACATCCAACAATGCCATCAACAATGGTGTTTCTAACATCCAGTGCCATCAACTATGGTGTTTTGAACATCCAACACCATCAAATGGTGTTGTTAACATCTAATACCATTATCATGTAATCAGTGAGAAACAAGTCTGTCTGCAGCAACTTAAAGTTATGTGACCTCAGGAGAAAGACAACAAGTAAAATGCTGTACCAGCTACCATGTCTCAAAATAACAATGTGACAAGTCATTCAGAAACAAAGGAAAGCACAAAAGTGATGGAAATACAGTGAATACAAGGCAATGTAGAGGCACTGTGGGTCACCCTGGAGATGGGGAATGGAGCCACTATTCACACTGAAGTGATCTTCAGACCTCCAGCATGGGGAGGAATTAGATAAGGAACTGGTGAAAGTGACTGGCATGATAGTAGAAAAGAAGGAGATGCTGCTGGGAGGGAACCTCATCATGTCGGATTTAGATTGGATCCTTTCAGCAGTGGCTTCAGCTAGAAACAGGAACATCCTGGACTCTCTGCTAGGGCAACTAATCAGTGAATGCAAATGTGATGCAGCAATACTGGACTTGGTACTCACTAACAGGGACAGTACTACAGACAGCATACTGGGTATTCATACTGGGTACTGGACAGGAAAAGCAATAAGCCCATTAATGCTGTCCACCAGCATCAATGGGTCCAAATTATCTTCCCATTACAGAGTACTGTATCCAGATTTTTCTAGAAAGGTTCAAGACTGGGACTTTCAACCACATCTGCAGGCAAGCTGTTCCATAGCCTACCAGTCTGTTGGCGGTGGAAGTTATATCTCCAGTGTTTTAACTGTGTCTAGCTTAATCTGGAGCTTGTGGGCTTTCAGTCCTAGTGGCTTGACCTGGATTTTGTTATTCACATTTCATCCATTAGTTCCAAATCCTGCATAATTTTATACAGGACTAGCAAATCACCTCTAGTCCTTCTTTGGTCCAGACTGTGAAGTCCTAATTGCTGCAACCTCTCCTTGTATGATAGCTCCCTTAGGCCACCAATCATCTTTGATAGCCTGTGCTGAAATCTTTCCACCCTGTCCACCTCTCCCTCTGATATGGGCTCCACAGAGGGAACTGTAAACCAAATGTGGTCTCACGAAAGACCTATACAATGGTAACATACAAGTTGCTGTCCTGTTTAGAAAACCTCTCAATATTTTTAATCATGTAGATTTCTGTATTAGTTTAGTGTGATGTACCTTTGAGTTTAAATTGTCATCCACATATACACCAAAATCCTTCTCTATTTCCACTTTATTTAGTGTGTGGAATTCAAATGGTAATCTTGCCTTTTGTTGTTCTTACCCATGTGGAGGACAATACATTTCTCTACACTGAAAACATATCATTATCAGATGCCCAATTTTCAATTTTATGCAAATCACCTTTAAGTTTTAGGCAGTTCTCTTTGGAGTCCACAGGGCCACCAAATTTCATGACATCAGTGAATTTCACTAGCCAGCTAGAAGTATCATGGTATAAGTCACTAATAAACAGGGAAAATAAAGTGGACCCAGTACTGACCCCTAGGGAACCCCACTGGTCACATCACTGTCCATGGAATAGCTCCCTCTCACTCTCACCCTCTGTCTCCTCATACTCAACCAATTACCTATCCATAGGACTAACCTACTGTTGATGCCTATTTTTACCAGTTTATTGATGAGTAAATTATGAGGAGTTTGTCAAAAGCCCTCTGGAAATAAAAAAAAACTACATCTACTAGAATATTGTAGCTATGTTTTTATTCACATATTCATAAAAATATAGCTGATTAATAATGCATTGCCTGTTTTGCCTACATCCATGCTGCCTGGTGTCCCTGTATTTAATGATATCCAGTTTCTTCTCAAGTTTCAATTTTAAAAGCTTTTGGCAATTTTACAGAATTGGGGTTAAGCTGATAGGTCTATAATTTGCCTGTAATGCTGGGTCTGCTTTATAGGGCTGTGGGTGGAGCCTACAGTTGTTTGCGAGCTCTGTAGCACTGAAAATGGCTGATCTCACAACAGCTTCTGTTGGACTTTGGAAGGATACTTACAAAAGCCCAGCAGAGCTTAAACCCTTCACCATGATCAGCATACAGAATAACAGCCCACTATTTGGCTGTTACTTCCGCATTCCAGTGCGTGAACTGCGCATGCACACCACTTGTGTGCATGTGCAGTTCTGTGGGTTCTACCATGTTGTGAATGGCAAAATGTCATTCAATGTAGTACAACCCCCAATTCATGTAACACACTGGGATCCCACCCCAGTGTGTGAAAATAGTGTTTCATTAGTTTCTGAAAAGTAGAAAATGGTCCCTCTTTGTCCCATTTTATGTTCCCTGCTGCACCTCCCCACGTCATGCCTGATATTGGCGTGCCCAATCCCTATATCATCATCCTGTACAACCCCTTCCTCAGTCATGTGGCAATGAGAGCCCACCTCAGTGTGCGAAATGTGTTGTATTTTTTTCTGTAAATTAGAAAACAGTCCCTTTTAAGTTTTTCCCCTGTAGAACTGAAAACAGTCCCTCATTGTCACTGCAGTCCACCTCCCCCTTCCCACCCTCCCACTGAGCACCCACTTCCTCACACTCCCCCTACCCCTTGCCCTCCAGGGGTTGCGCTGCCACCTTCTCTGGACCGGGACACGTCTGCCCTCTTCAAAGCCCAACATGAACTGAAGAATTAAAGATAAAGCTTGCTACATAGCCATTCAATGGGGTTTCAACATATGCTGATATCTCAGCCATTTCTTGGAATTTTTGCCCCAAATTTTCAACATGGGGTTCTTGGGATCCCACCTCATGAAAACTGTCACTGTCATTTTGTTACTCCGTCGAAGGTGATTTCTTGGTCACTGCGCAGAATCACCTTTGGGACCAATTCATGAAATGACAGTGCCACTGCTCATGGGTGGGGTCCCAAAAAGCCCATGTTGCAATGGCAAAAAATGTCAACAAATGACTATGCTATGGCGTACATTGTGCAGTTTCCTCGCGCGCCTAACGTCACCAATTTTAATATTTTCACTCCACATTTTTAAAATTGCCATTTTGCACACCTCCGTCAAAACAGTGTAGCTGTCATTTTTCACAACCTGCCCAAATGTGTTTTTCGCATCTGTGGCATACAATAAGCATTGCTCTGTGCAATCAACTTTTGGGAAAATCGAACAAAATGACACTGGCACTGTTCATGAGAGGGGTCAAAAAGCCATGCTGAAAATTTGGTGAAACAATTCAAAAATGACTGTTATGAGCATGCATTGCACACTTTCTACACATGCTTCTAACGTTGCTAATTTTTTATAGTTTCACTTCACATTTTTAACATTGCCATTTTGTACACCTCCTTCACAGCAGTACAGCTGTCATTTTCACAACCTGCCCCAAACATGTTTTGCACCTGTGGTGCAGAATAGCCATTTGGTCTGAGTAATCACCTTTCAGGACAATTGAAAAAATGACACTGGCACTGTTCATGGGAGGGTTGAAAAAGACCATGTTGAAAATTTGGTGCAACACCTCAACATATTGACAAGTTACACCTGGGTATTGAATAATTTCTACACACATGTGTAACTTTCGTCACTTGGTAGTGCTTCACAGCCCTATCAGCTCTTGCCACAGTTTGTTTATGTAATGATGTCACTGTGGCATTCCTGCAGTTTGAAGGTACATTGCCTGTAGCGAATGAGGCATTAAACAAAGCCACTAGGGGTTTTGAGATTTGTTGTCATGTCTCCCTTAATAGTTTAGGGTGCAGAAGATCTGACCCAGATGATTTATTTTCTTTTAGTATCCCCAAAAGATCTTCTGTTTCCTTATCTGTAATTTCTAATGCCAGAGTTGGATGACTGATCTCATATAAGTTATTGCTACCATCATTATTACTTTTTCAAAACAGTGCAGAAATATGTATTAAATGCATTCACCATGTTTAGTGCTGTGTTTATTATTTTTCACTCATGTTCAGTGGGTCCCACCTGCATGTTGATCCTACTTTGTTTATTTACATAAGCACAGAAGCCTTTTCCACTGTCCCTCCTGTTTATAATACTGAGTTCCAGATTTGTTCCTTTCCAATCTAATATTTTTCAGTGTACGCTGTTCTTTTTGTAAGATGCTATTGTTTCTTCAGTCTGATATTGTTTCATGAAATCAAATGCTTTCTTCTTTTTATTGCACTGTTTCAGAATCTTATTAGTGCACCACATAGGTAGCTTACCCTTTCTAGTGTACATTTTTTTGTTTGGTACATATTTACAGTATTTTTACCTGTAGTAATTTATTCTTTATGATTTCCCATTTCTTCCACAGTCTTGTTTTCCACACACCTTTCCAATTCTAGTGAGATAATTCCCATGTCATATTTTGGAAATTTGCCCTGCGTAATTTTTATGGTGGTTCACCCCTGTATAGTTGCTGCAGCCACTTTTACTGTATATTCCACCATGTTATGATTGCAGTTACATAAATTATCCTGAATGTTAATGTTTTTATTGATTCACTGATGTTGGTTATCAATAGATTAAGAACATTCTCCCTCTGGTGGGTTTAAACACCATCTGCTGTAACCCTGCCATTGCCAGAATCCCTATGAATTTGCTTTCAAATGCCACATTTGATGATTGCATGGTCCAGTTTATATTTGGATAGTTAAAATCTCCACCAATGATCACATGCCCTCTGATGACATCAGTTCCAACTGGTGGATATCACTATCTAATGTAATACTACAGCTTGGTGGTCTATAATGGACCTCGATATATTTATTTATTTATTTAAGAGATTTACCAGGAAGGCATACTGAGCAGAGTACCGCTCGATTCCAGATCGCCCTGGGGGTAGGGAGTTACAAGGGTGAAGTAATGAGAAGAAACAGTTCAAATACATATGTGACAAGGTTATGACAGACAGTAGTACAGTAGTACATAAAAATACAATAAATAGTGAGAACGATAATGATGACAAGGTGGGTAAGGCATACAGCTTAAATATTAATTGGATCATCATATACAATTTACAATAGCACTATGTGTCACTATGAGGAAACACAGGCCAGACTGAAGCATAAAGTGGGTAGAAAGGGTAGGAGTTGTGCAGGATCCTGAGTAGAAAGGCTAGGTCTTATCCAAGGAGTTTAGGAGATGGGGAAGCAAGAGCATTTGGTCGTGAAATGTAATTTGAGAAGAGGCGTTACACTGGGGGTACTGGTGGTGTGTCTAATGTCAGCTGCCAGTGAGTTCCACAACTTGGGCAATCTGAAATGAAAGCTCCCTGAGCAGATCTGGTGGATCGATGAGGAATGTGCAGGAGCCTGGAGTCGATGTTCCTGAAATCATAAGTAGATGGGGTGAGGCAGATAGGGATGTAGATAGGTAGGAGGGTGTGTGTGACCATAATTTGGCAGTGAGTCTAGCACCATGCAAAGATCGCTGGTTATGGAGGGATGGGACGTCAAGGGACTGGTATAGGATGCAGTGGTGGGTATTGGGAGAGTGGTCCAAGGTGAACCGGCAGAAGGAGTGGAATAGTGGGTCAAGCCTGATTAGGGATGTGTGAGGGTGCCGCTGTAGATGACATCTCTGTAGTCAATAATTGGGAGGATCATTTTTGGCACAATGGCTTGTCTAGTTGGTAGCGGGATGCAATACTTGTTACGATAGAGTGCACCAAGCATGGGGTGCAGTTTTTGTGCAGCGCGGTCTATATGTGCTGAGAAGTCAAGGTGCTGATCTAGCCAGATACGAGATAGCAATATGTGGTGCAGGACACAAGAGGTGTTCTGTCAAGGTAAAGATAATGGGTGGTTTTAGTAAGCCGGGTTAATTTAGCCCTGGAGCCGAAGGTGAGGAGACTATTTTTAGTTTAAGAATAGTTGGTTCCCAAGGAACCAGCGTTGGATAGTCAAGTCCTTTTAGAGACAGGCTGTCAGGGGATGTTGTTGGACCAGGCGAATAGAACAGTATAAATGCGCATACATGTGAATGGCAGATTGGTGCAGACAATAGGCAGATCGTTGTGGAATATTGAGAATAGCAGCGGCCAAGCACAGAACCTGGGGTACACCGCTGGTGACTGGGAGAGGGGTGGAAAGAGCTGTTCCAATGCAGACTGATTGTGTCCTCCCTGAGAGGTACGATTGGAACCAGTTATTTGCTCTCTTGGACAGTCAGATTGAAGCCAGTTTAGACAGCAACAGGGGATGCGAGACCATGTCGAGCGCTTTGCCAGGTCTATAAATATGGCTGCTGTTATTTCCCTTTGTCAATGCCTGTAAGGATGGAGTTTGTGAGGTGAAGGAGGGAGGTGGTGGTGGAATGATTTTCTGAACCCAGCCTGGTAGGGGTGAAAAAGAGTTAGTATCCAG
Organism: Neoceratodus forsteri; assembly: GCA_016271365.2. Taxonomy (NCBI): domain Eukaryota; kingdom Metazoa; phylum Chordata; order Ceratodontiformes; family Ceratodontidae; genus Neoceratodus; species Neoceratodus forsteri. Next base: position 1,235,690,533 of record CM057453.1, on the reverse strand, counting down.
ATAGTGGTGTAGTTGGGATAGAACAAGGTGCTCTAGAATTTTGGCTAGGATGGGGAGGAGGAGATTGGCCGATAGAGGGAGAGCACGTCCCTTCCTTGGGAAGTGGGATGACTGTGGCTTGCTTCCATGCTGTGGGGACTGCCCTAATTTAAAGGACAGGTTATAGAGCGTGGATAAAGGTGGGCTATAGCGGTGCTGAGAGTAGGAGCATTTTGGAATCCAGGCCCGATGGACATTTCCCTTTGGCAGGATTTAGTGAAAGTAGGATTTTAGCACCTGGCCAGGAGGCGACTGGGTGGACCGAGAAGGAGGTCACACAGTGGGTGCATCCAGGGGACATGGGGTGCAATGGGAGCACGAAGGGAAGGGGTGGGGTAGGGAGAGAGGGAGGGAGTAGCGGAGGAGGAGTAGGAATTAAACTCGGAGGCAACCTGGCTGGGAGTTGAGATGATTTTACCTTCGAGGTTAAGAGTAGGGGTGGGGGTTGGGACCCGGGGTGAGGAGGATTTATGGACTTCCAAAATTGTGAGGGTGGGTGTGGTTATTGTTGAAAGTCGTTTTGAAGTAGTTTGATTTGGCCCGTCTTATGAGTCTAGTACAAGCATTACGTAGAGACCCGGTAGTGAAGCTGGGCTGCATGGGCACCCGTGGCCTTGAAGGATTTCAGACACGGTCTCTGGCATGGAGTTTTCCATAAGGTTCGCTGTTACCCAGGGTAAGTGGAACCCTCTGACTCTGGATCTCCATAGTGGGGCATATATAGCTTTCTAGCATGGATTCTGTCCACTGTCACCACAGAGATTCCACACTTGGAGCAAGTCATGTAAATCATACAAGGAACTATTTATATTGCTCCTTAAATAGATTTCCACCTTCACCCTTTTTCTATCTGATCGTTCTCTTGAGTAAAGTGTATACCCTTCAATGCTCCTGTCCCATAGGTGCCACTGTCCCACCATGTTTCAGTTACCAAACATATATACCTTATTCTTTTTAGCATTATTTCAGCTCATTCATCCTATCACTGTTTAAATTTCTTGCATTTAAGGACCATACTCTAATTTGTGAGACTTTTTTAGTTTAATATGATCCTTCATATATACAGTTTTGGGGCAGAAAGATGGTTTCTGATGTTGTCCCTCTCCCTTAGGCTTCAGTTTAAACAGTTTTCCACCACATCTCTTAGTTTTATTCCCGTTTTATGCTACCAATTTGATTTAAACATAACCTGTCTGAGCTGAAGCAATAAGGGTTAACTGCAAACTGTTACCAGTGTGTGATGTACCTAATCCCATCCTGTAGAGTCCATTGCCATAAACAATTATTTAGAATTCTGATTTTGTTAGTCCTGGAAGTGCTTGCATGTGGAACTGGGAGGATTTCAAATAAATAAAGCTTACACTGCAGCTGCTGGGTTTCTTGCATTATAGCCCTAAACTCAGCCATGATCTCTGAGATGCTCTGATGTTGGCCATTGCTTGCCCCAAGATGTAAAATAATAACTGATGAGTTATTTTTATTCCTCACTATGTTTTTCAACAGTGGTTGGATATCTTTATGTGTGTCCCACAAAATAGGTAGTTGTTACTTGTTCTTTACATCCCTTAGCAATATACCTATTAGAGTACTTTAGGATTGAATCTCCCTGGATGTATACTTCCTTTATATTGCCTCTATCTATAGGTCCCTATCCATCAGTGGGGATGCTCCCTACTTCAGTATCCATCAGATCTGTATTAGTATTCTCAGCTATACTACTGATGTTGTTATTAACTAAGTGCCATTATAAGACCCAAAACCATAGTCGCTGCTTCACTTCCTGTATTTAAGTCTTGTGTTAGATGTTTTGTGGCTACATTTAGCAGCATATCATTATCATTATCCACTCTATATTCAGCAATGACTACTTCTATTTTATCTGCTGCATATTCTGTATGTAATTCTGGTACAGTCTGTGCTATCAGTGGGCATAGGGGTTCATTAGGTACATATTCTCCTGCTTGACGTGTACCCTCTCCTGTATCTCATGACTCTCTAAAGACACCAGGGGTTCAAGACTATTAGAGAGGCTTAGTTTTAAGCCCATTGCCCTGCACCTTTTTTGTATCTTCTGTTTTCCAAAGTCCAAATACCTTCTTCATCTGCTTTCCTATTTCTTTTCTGGTTTCACCACTAGACTCACTCAGGGCCCTATGATCTGTGTTAGCTGCTTGACTATTATTAGCCTCGCCCAGCAGTTTCTGTTGCTCTAGTTTAATTATCTTCATTTCCTCCTGTAACATAGTGGTTTTAATTCTTTAATGAGCTTGCATTCACCACCTGTATAGATTAGTACATCATTGATAACTTTTATGCTTATTTTTCAAAATAATGCACCTTATTCCCAGTTCCCCATTCACAAATTGGACTAAATTAGAATCCATAGTAGTTTGTTTGTTACCCCTACCAATGTTGGTGTCCTCCACTTTAAATTAGATGTGGGTTTCCTATTTATGTGGAAGACCCTACTTGGTTATATGAACAGGATTTACTGTAGTGCACACTTTGTTGTGCACCACACACCTAAACAAGTCAGCAACGCTTCATTAAGACACATGACAACTTAATCCTACTCACTGAGCTTCCAGCAGTTAATGCCCCATTAATGTATGTTCTGACTGGTGTGAAAGAGTCTCAGTGAGTGTCTCTGCACATGGTGATGGCGCTCGCCCCACTTGAGCTTGCCCTGTTTGCTCTGGGGCAAGTTTAAATGCCTGCCAAACCCAGAAGTGAGTGGGGCACCTGATCCATGCCACACATCCACTCCAGTAATTATTTATTTAAAAGTATTAAAAGTAGCACCTCAGTGCCTCTAACCGGTACAGGTTCCCAAAGAGCACGTTCACTAAATTAAATAAAATACTGCCCTCCTCAAACACACAGAACAGCCACCTGGAATGTAGTCCCCTGTTCAGGGCTGGACTACAACTCCCATTAAACACTGCCTGTACTCATGGCAACACCAGGCACAATGGAGTACTGTGCAAAGTGCCCCTAGTAGATGTCAGCAAGGAAAGTATATAGTTACAGCAGCACACTCCTCTTATGCGAGGAATGTAAGTAATAGATCACCTACTCACTCTGGGGTGAGTTTAAATGCCTGCCAAACCCGAGTGGCGATTCCATGACGCCGCCCATTCATCCGCTTCAATTATTTATTTCAAAGTATTAAAGTGGCACCTCAGTGCCTCCAGCCAAGTACAGGTCCCTGAAGAGAACTTTAACTAAATTAAATAAAATTCTGCCCTCCTCAAACACACTGAACAGCCACCTGGAAATGTAGTCCCCTGTTCAGGGCTGGGTTCAAAACTCCCAGAAAACCCTGCCTATAGTCATGGCAATGCCAGGCACAATGGGGCACTGTGCCAAAGTGCCCCCTTGTGAATGTCAGCAAGCAAAGTATTTATAATTACTGACACATTCCTATCATGCAAGGAGTGTAGGTAAAGATCCATCAATCTAGTAGGCCACCTGGGGACCAGTGATCACTGTACAGTGAGGTTTGATATAAAGACAGCTGAAGAATTGAACCACACAAGGTGAGGGTCCTGGATCTCATGAGGGCAAATTTTATAAAGATGGGTGAATGCCTGTTGGGAGGGATGGCCTGTGTGGGGTGAAGGAACAGTGAGCAATGCTAAAATGGAGTGTAGTGAAGACAGCAGACCTCTGCATCAAACAAGTGAGCAAAAGCAAGAGGGAAAAGAGACCACTATGATTCTCAAAAGAAGAGACTGAAAAGGTGAAGGTTAAACAGGATAGTGAGATGTATCAAGGAGACAGAGGAAATAGGAAAGCAGTCAGGACTGCAAAGGGCAAACTGAAAGAAACAGCTCAGGAAGTAATGAAGGGAACAAGACAGTTTTAGGTATGTAAGTGAAAAAAAAGAAGCCATGGGGTGGGACTATAAAGTTAAAAGGAAGAGGAGCAGGGGTTGTGCAGAGAGAGACCAGGAAAAGGCAGATATCCTTAACAAATACTTTTATTCAATCTTCACAAAGGAAGAAGAAGAAGGAGGGCCATATAAAAGTAGCAGAAGCTTTGGAGGAGGAAGGTTGACACTAATCCTTTTTGGGAGGAGACAGTCCTGAAGGGACTCAGTACTCTGAAGGTGGTCAGAACAATGGGAACAGATGAGGTGGATCCAAGGGTATTGGGGATCGCATGGAGAAACTGGCTGCACCTCTAACAGTCCTAGTTAACAACTCACTGGAAACAGGAATTATTCTGGAAGACTGGAGGAAGGCAGATGTAGTCCCACTAAAAAAGTAGTAGCAGAGAAGAGGCTGGCAATTATAGGCCAGTCAGCCTGACATTGGTGATGGGAAACTTAATGGAATCACTGCTGAAGGAAAGGATAGTGAAATATTTTGAATCCAGTGGGTTACAAACCCTGAGGCAGCATGGGTTCACAGGAGAAGGTCATGTCAAACAAAGCTGATAAATTTCTTTGACTATGCGACAAAGTATTTCGATCAGGGTGGAACAGTGGATGTGGCCTACCTAGATTTTAATAAAGCTTTCAACACTGGCCTACATGGAAGAGCAGTAAACAAGCTGGGTAGCTTAGGAGTGGGTCCAAACGTGGTAAACTGGATAGAAATTGGTTATGGGATAGGTGACAGAGGGTGGTGGTAAATGGCGTTCCTCCAAGAAAGGGAGGGTGAAGAGGGTGCCTCAGAGATTGGTGATGGGACCGGTTCTCTTTAATGTCTTTTTAAGAGTGGAACTGGAAGGAAGGTCTGACTATCTGTGGATGAAACCAAAACTTGCAATAGGTGGACATTCAAGAAGGTGGTGGTAGAGAGGAGGAACTGAGACCTGAGAAAACTCGAGGAGAGGTCAAGGGTATGGCACCTGGGTTTCAATGCAAAAAAGTGTAAAATAATGCAGTGAGGGCACAGAAACCTAGAGGCAGAGTAAAGAACTGGTGGAGTAGTACTGATGACCACAAAGCAGGAAAGAAAGACCTGGGGATAATCATATTGAATGACCTAAAGGTGGTCAGGCAGTGTGACAAGGCAGTGGGCAAGTGGGATGCCGTGGTGCACAGGAGGGATATCTCCAGCAGAATGAGGGAGGTAGTGTTGCCTCTGTATACCGTAGATGACTGGTAAGAGGCCACCTAGAGCACTTCATCCAGTTATGTTGATTACATCTCTGGAAGGACATAGACAGAGTGGAAGAGGTCCAGATGAAGGCAACTAAAATGGTGCAAGATCTGCATCAAAAGCCCTATGAGGAGAGACTAAGGGCCTTGATATGTACACCCTGGAAGAGAGAGAGAAAGAGAATGTGACAGAGACCTTTAAATTCTCCATGGTTAAATAAGGTACAGAAGGGAAGTATTTTTCAAAAGAATAAGTGCTCAAGAACAAGGGGCATGCTATGAAGCTGGAGGGATAGATTCAGGAGGATGTGAGGAAGTGCCTCTTCACAGAAAGAATGGTGGATTCCTGGAAAAGTCTTCCAGCAGAGGCTGTGGTGGAGAAAACAGTGGTGGGCTTCAAAAATGTATTGGATAAGCACAAGGGAATCATAGTGAAAAGAAGGAGAGAGGAGAACACGTAGCTCAAGTATAGTCTGCGGTAATAATGTAGGTAAATCAGCGGGCAGGCTGCATGGTTCAAGTGGTACTTATCCGCTGCCAAATTCTATGTTTCTGTGTAAGACTCCCACCAGTTCCAGACATTTGCCATGGTATTGGACCATCGATGGAGAGACTTAGAAAGTATTACTCCCCACCATGGATTAGGTAAAACAAGTGTTTGTCAATGATTGTAAGCCCTTGCCATATAAACTCCTAGCTAGTGTCTAGTCTTTGGCAAGAGACTAAAGGACTGGTAATGAGACCTTACCTGGGATGGGGTGCAGATTCTTTGAGTGGCTAATGTGTATGCATGTTTTGCTAAGAACTGTATAAACTGTCATCATCTGGATTGGTAATATACAAATCTGAAGAAAATGCTTTTGTATTACCTCCCAGAGGAGGACAAAGAAAAGACTAGCACTAAAGTATTTGTCATCTATAAAAGTACAGCATCTACCAGTATATTTGTAGAAGACTTTTGCCAATGGGAGAGCTCTTGCCCATGGTTCAGTGGGGGTAGGGAATAACTCCATCCACCAGCAATATTTGAGCATGCCTCCAAACACACAGGAGCACTTAGTTCGTTCAGACTGAGTCACTGTGTGGTTGTGGCTAGTGTTGCTCTCCTACTGTCTCTGTTCTCCTGTCCTATTTCCCTCTGCTGTGTGTTTGTTTCATTTTGGTTGCTCTGCTCTCTCACCCTTGCTTTCTCTTTCCTCTCTTCTCCACTGCGTTCATGTGCTGCTACACCCTCATCACCACCCTTTTCTTTATTGCTGTTTTCTCTGTTCCTGTTTGCCTGCTTGCTCCGTTATGTTTTTCTCTCCATTTCTGTCCCACTTCTAGGCAGCCCTTTTGCCTTCTCAGTCTTGTCCCCCTCCCATGCCCATCTCTTGTACCTTGCCTTCCTTGATTTCTTTTCGGGGGTTCCTTCCCTGCTGCCGTCTGCTTGCAGTTAGTCTCCCCATTTTCTTCCAGGTCCACGCTTGGTGATGTCATGGCCTGGTGTTCCTCCATCTCTCCCTTTCTGCTCATAGTTCTGCAGTCTGCTTTGCTCCTTCTCAACCACACCACCAGCTGCGTTCCAGTCCTTGCTCCATCGGAGGACTTTTCAGTGCTGCCATTGCCTCCTGCTTGCTTCTAGATTCAGTACCATGTCCTCAGTATTACCGCAGGAACTTGGCTAAAAACCCTACCAAGGATTACTGCTGATACCCAGAGCTCATTGCTCGCTGTGCAGGGTGTGTGCAGCCTCAGACTGGTTCTACAAACACTGAAGAATCTGGACATCTACATTTAAAGGGACAGTCCTGATTTTGGTTTCCCTGACTTCTACATTTTTCTACTCCATGTCTTAAATTTGTTTAATTTTCACTGGCTGGACTACCTTTAAGGAGACAGTACCTGCCTGCAAGGACTGCAAGACGCACTGTCAGGTCTCACCCATCACCTCTAGATTCCCTCGACAGGCTATGCTTCTGAAGGTGGATCTCTGTTCCTTCCATGACAGCATCACCCCATTTCTGTTGAGGTTAGCAGTATCCTCCACTTCCTGCATTCCAGGATCTTGGTGGCTTCACCAATTTAGCAGATATTGCCTGTCCCATATCCATTGCACAGCCATCATCTTCCACTCTCATAGAAGGCCTCTTCTCAGTTGCCTCCTTGCAGTGGCCGTAAATGGTACCTGGCATTCTGGATGTTTCCCTACCTTAGGCCGATGTTAGAGTTTAGTTCATTCTCCTTACAGGTCCTACATGATGGACCTTTCTCGCTGACCTATGTAGAGGTATTCTCGTATACTTTCCCATTCTTTAACATGGAGGTCTTGGGCTCATCACCTCTCATACCCATCACCAGTCTTGCACTGCTGCTATAGACTCAGTTTCCTTAACAGCGCTCCAGTTTTGCAGCCCACCGGTGCGATGGCTGACTCACTGTCAGGTAACCCCATACTTTACCCAGAGGAGGGTATATCTGTAAATCCTACTCTTAGCCTGAACCTCCAGAACAGGATTGTCTCATGTGGTGATGTCTTGGAAATCAAGGACCCATGGATTGCCAAAATTGACTATCCTAGAATTCGTCCTCACCTTCAGCCTCTATGGGGACATAGTCTGCTCTGCTTTCCCTCTAAGCGTCAGAATTGGACTCTTGTCTCTATTTTTGGTGGATTTAGGGATCAGATATGGGGCATGCACTTTGCAACTACCACCGTTACTTTTCTTCTAAAGCAGTAGCCACCTTGGCCCACTTCAACACAAGAACAGACTGGTCCAGTCTAGATAATGAATTATTTTGTCAACATTTTACGGGCCAACAAGCCCTGTCCTGCCAGCTATGTGGATCTTTTTCCCAATCTGCCTCACTTTGCTCATTGTCAGTCTCTTACTCACCTGATTCTCCTCCAAGGATCTCAACCAGGAGTCTACTTCAGCCTCCTTGAGTCTTACTCACACCATTCCAAATCCTAGAGCTCTTCCTTGCTCCAGCTATGATTGCTGTGGTCGGCCGGTGAATAACATAGGAAACCAGACAACCTGCAACAACTTTAATATGTCCAGCTGCACAGCCTATGGTTGTTGCTACCTCACATCTGCAGCTTTTGTAGTGAGGCCCATCCCAGGGCCAAATGCTTGTGACAACCTCAGTAGTGACAATGTCATATCCATTGCAACTATTTGATCCATCCTTTCTAGCAGCTTCTGCAACCCCAGTTGATTTTGTCTTCAATCTGCTCCATTGTTCCTATCATTTGCTACTTTATCTCAATAAATGCTTTCCTATGGTGGACCTATGTGTAGGCCTCACCATTTTCCACTTGCCAGCAGTGGGGACCTAGCTCATTGCACAAACATTCCAGATTCTTTCATATGGCAGACCTACATGGAGGTTTCGTCATTTCCAGCTTGACCCACATGGGGCCCTAGTTTCATGACACAAACATTCTGGATTCTTTCCTATGGTGGTCCTGTGAGGTGGTCTCATCATTTCCAGCTTGGCCATGTGGTAGCCTAGATTTGTGGCATGAACATTCTGGATTCTCAGTCATCCATGGTATGATTCTATCCTTGAGAAGGCCCTATCCTACATCATCATAATGTACCGTATCTGTACACCTCTGCTTCATGGAACTCGGATGAATCATGTGCCTTGAAGAATATTCCAGATACGAAGACATCAGCAATGCCTATCCATCTCAGTTGGTTGTCCTCCAACCTCAAGTGCACATTCCATAGCTTAAGATTATTTCCTCTTAAAATGCCTAGAGGAAGGGCAGTCCAGCAGCCATGGTTCTTCAGAGTTTCCTTCACAGGGCTTTTCCTCTCCTGCATGTTGCCGTTCACACTCTCTGAGGTGGAGGAGGTTTTCACACTACTTCTTTGGGCTCTCATTTCCCCTGATCCTGGCCTCTTGACAAAGCATGAGAATGAGTAAAGCCAAAGTAAAAATCACAATCACAAGTTCCACAAGCACAAGATATTCCACACATTGAATTGTATGTTATGTTATCCTATGCTTTACAAATGTAAATTGATTGTGCTCTATTTCAGTCACTGCATTGTGGTGTGATTGTCCCATTATTCATATTATTGAAGGCCAACAGGGCATAGGAGCTCTCATATAAGTGGCATCCTAAAGCAGGCCAAGTTGGACACAAGAGGCTCAATTTATAAAAGTTGAGATTGGCACAAGGGCCTGCATCAAGAAGATATGATGCAAGGGATTCTGTACCATGCCTTGTGCCAGTCCTGATGTTTGAATGCAGCCTACACCTCACAGAGGACCGCCGATGCCAACTGGGCTTTCGCTGTCCCTGCGATAGCCATACCAGTGCGCCATGGTGAAAGGGCTTGCACCAGGGCAGGGCTGCCATATCCCCTACATTGGGATTTTGCAAGGGGTGGAGCCTGGCATCCAATATGGAAGCATATTAACAAAGAATGAAGAGACACCTTGGCATCTGATTTTCACCATTCAACAAATTATACCCTGAGAGGATTGTGAGGAAGAATCTACAACGGAACAGCTGAAATACATTTTGGGCCAAAATCAAGCAAATCAGACTTCAAGTGACCAAGCAAGTTCAACTGTAAACATTACCACTAGCCTGAAAACCACCTCAAGGTGCCAACATGCAGGCCAGGGAACAGCGCTGCCTAACCAGCTCACTATCGCCTAAGAAAAGCTCCATCCACTACCTGCCTGAGAGGGTACTCATGGCGCAGCATGGCAAGCATAGAGCCTACACTGGATTTGGGAATGGAATTTGCCAACATAACTAGCATGATAAAAAGTTCTACAGGACACCACTGAACTTAAGCTGACAACTACCAAAGCTAACACTGACTTACAGCTGGTAGCTCAGTGGGTGTCTAAAGCGGAGGCAGCAGTCCAGCAGCATGATCAACAATTAGACCACTACCAAACTGTGTGGCAAGGACAGCAACAACAAATAAATTACCTTCTCAGTAAAGTGGATGATATTGAGAACCACTCCAGGAGAATAACATTCAGACTGTGTGCATTCTGGAGGGGCTGAAGAGGCGAGATATGATTACATTCCTTTGCACTCCCTGAAATGTTATAACTCAACAACAGGATACCGCCTGAACTGGAGATGGCACACAGAGCCTAGCCCCAAGCATCCCCAGAAAGACTATGACCCATACTGGTGAAATTCCTGGGTACCTGACTAAAGAGCTTTTTGCGTACTGCCAGGGAGCTTAAAAACATAGAACGGCAAGGGCACTCCATGCAGATCTACCAGGGCATCTTGTATGAACTGTCCAAAAGCATAGGGCATATGCTACTGTTTAGAAACAACTATATGAGTTCAGCATTTCAGCTGCCCTCCACTACCCTGCCATGCTCTGAGTAACATACCTGGGGAATATATTACTTTAACTTCGCTGAAGTCAAGATATTTCTCAAAGACATTCAAAGAGCCACAAAGGTCCTGAGACAAGCAGGCACAGACTAGTAAAATTCCTCCAGGCAGTCCATGGAAGTTGCATCCAAGGTGCCAGCCTACAGGCCACTAACACACAGCAACAACCTCCCGGAGAAGCCATGGCACAAGGTATAGCATGGCAGACCCAAAAAAACCATTTCCCTCAGGAACAGATCAAGAAGCCACTAGTGACTCCAGATGCTTTTAGATGCAGCAGCACCTCACGGGAGATACCATGGCGAAAAACAGCAATCATTTCTCTGCCCTATGGGAGCTTTCACCTTTGGCCTGCAACTTCTCACAGAGCTGGAGCAGCCTGTCCTTGTCCCTGAGACCATCGATGAGCCTCCACCAGACTGGCGCACAATGTGCCAGGAATGGGCAAACTGCCTTGAGGACCAACAAGAGCCCACTATCTCTGGAATCATGGGGAGGAGCAAGCTGTGGGGACACAGTAATTACTGACCCTGCTTGTGGAATTGCACATCACAACACTGATTGTTTGAGCCCTTTGACAAGTTTACCTTTATGAGGATTTAAAATCACTGGTTTGTTTTATTTGACTTGTGCCACATTACTCTTCTCTTGTCTCGCTGATTCAGTACCAGACTTTATGCCAAGAGGTGGAGACATGTTCGGGGTCACCTAAAGCGCCATGCTGCTAACAAACACACAGCATGGCTGATTGCTAAACTGATTTTGTGGAAGACTGTGTCTAAATAAGAGATCAAGAGCCTACCCTGAGTTACATATGACATCATGGAGCTTTCCTGGTATAGTACAGGGGAAGATCTTGGGCCTTTAGCAGTGTGCGAAATTGGCTGCTGCCTTGATAGAGCATGGGGCACAGCAGATGATAGATACCACGCTTATGCAAAGCTTTTCCAACAACTGCATCTTTTGTGCAGTAGGCTGGGGGACCATGTGCTTTTACAGACACGCAAGCCTGTGCAGAATTTTGGCTGCAATGCTGATTTAGACCCTGCTTCCTAGTTGACAAATCAGTGCCTCCTACCATTTCTGCTGCAGTAGGGACTTCGTGCAGAGCCAGATGCTCCAAGGAGCACAGCTTCAACTCATGAGGCAACCCAGGTGTGCACATCACCTAGCTCTACCAGAGCAGCTTTTCCTTGGCCTACAAGATTGTTCAAGGGAGGATCAGCAAGGTGCTGCCGGTTAAGGGCAAACAGGGCCCAACCTATCACTTGCTCTTCTAGCATAGAGCACCTAGCCAAGTACACATCACTGTCTCTTGGTTCTTTAGTGGTTCCTTCTCTATGGATCCAATCAACAGAGATGAGATCCTCAGTAGCCCCTATCCCCAGCCTGCCCCAGCATCCTAAAGGCACCCACCCCACTTCATCTCCCTCCTCTGCTTCACCCTCTGCCTTGAAGACAGTCAAAGCAGGTATTTACTCAGTGCAGAGCAAGAAGAAGATACTGTCCTCCCTCCCCATCCAGGGTAACAGCATCAAGTAGATGATTAAGGGTCCGCTTCTCTTCATGCAACTGTTCTATTTAAAGTACAATGCTAATGTTTATATGGATGCTTTACTGGTTCACTTGTTACTGCCTTGGAAGGCTGCCTATGCCATTGGTGCTGTCTTACAAGACTCATCAGCAGATCAGGGTAGCTCATCCCATACTGACTTTGCAATTACAGCTGTGTTATACATTTATTGTATGGAAGTTGCAAATACAGATTATACTGTTAATGACTAGATGGTATGTATCATATGTAAACCTCTGTGAAAGGCCTCCTTCTCAAATTGGATTTACATAAAGGTACTAAAGGTAATTGGTGGCAGGAGGTGGGAGAGACCTCTCAAGGGCTCTGCCAAAGGTAGACACTAGTTTGGCAACACAGAAAGCATCCATAATTGAGTTTGGTTTCCAAGGTAGACAGTCCCTCCTGGTATTTAATACATTCTCTAATGACTAACACAAAGAGTGTCAAGGCTACCTCCTGGAATGTGGGGCCTAAATTCCCCTATAAAACAGAAAAGAATCCTTAATAGACTAAAACAACTCAACTCACAGATTGCCTTCATACAGGAAACTCAACTGTCAAATCTTGAAGCCCTAAGCTGGTACAGGAATGGATGAGCTGGGAGGTTCAAAGCTTAGCTAACCTGCCAAATGTGAGGTTTCAATTCATTGTCACAAAAACTGAAGTGGTCATTAGTGGACAACAGAAAAGATGAGGAGGGCCACTGAGTGATGGCTAAAGTGTCTACCCCATAGGTAAACTGGTTCTTGTCAATGTTTATGCCCGAATGATGACCTCCCTTACTTCTATCATTGGATATCCCAAAAGCTTTCAGATTTTACAGACAATGATACAGGGATCATAATGGGGGGTGGAGGGTTGGGGCATGAATCTTACCGCTGACTATTTTGTGGACAGATCAAATTCTAGGCGGAACCTTACCTAAGTCACTCCTAGCTTTCAAAGACTTACTTAGAAACATAGAAGTTGACAGCAGATAAGGACCACAAGGTCTATCCAGTCTGCCCATTTTTTCTACCTTATCAGTGTGCCATAGGCCTTTACTCTGTCATTGACCTATCTATTCATACTCATCTGTATTGTTCCTTATGCCTATCCCATGCCTGTTTGAAGCCCTGCATTGTATTCATGTCCATCACTTCCTGGGGTAGGCGTTCCGGCATTCACCACCCTTTCTGTGAAAAATAACTTCTTTACATTACCTCTTAAACAGCCTCCTCTAATCTCATGCTGTGTTCTATTGTCCTGCTATTTTTATGTTTGCTTGTGCACATACAAAACATTTTGTGACAACTAGGAGAGAAGCAGGGTTTTGGAGGTGTGACACTGTGGAGGCCAATGCCCCCAGTGCCTTTTGAAGCTTGGCCTGCTTTCCCCAATGCAGTGGCACACTACTGCTGACACTAATTCAGCCAGCATGCCACCAACGAAACTAATCCACAGCTGCAATGAGGGTGACCGTCATTGCAGAGTGGTGCTGCACCTGGTGTAACATTTCCTATAACATGGGCGGCGGCGGCAGCTCTTGCCACCAGCTCAGAGTCCTCATGAAAGTTGACTTGGGGCTTCCCAATCCCCTGTTGGCATGCCCCATCCCCAGTTTATTTGCCAATGTGGTAGCCCAATCCCCTCGGCATGATCGCCCCACCATTTGATATGTGTTGAGGGTGCCCAACTCCCTCAGCTCATGGCTCCCACCCCCACCACACTGTATGGCCAATGGGGGCCCAATCCTCATCGGCTCCAGTACCCACCTCCCAACAAACACCCAGCCAGGTGGTACACTGGGAGCCCACCCCAGCATGCCAAAAGTGTCCCGTGATGTCTTTTTTATTTTAAATCCTGTAAAAAGAAACAGTCCCTCATTGAGCCACATGTCCCCACCCTCTCTGCGTATTCTAGCTCCCCACACATCCTCACCCCATACTTACTCCAGACCCCAGAGCAATGATCTTCAGTGAACTGGGAACCGTCTACACTCTTCAAAGTCGACCGTGAACAAAAGAAATGTCAGTAAGCTGTATAATGGCATAAATGTTTTTTTCAACTTTGGTGTGTATCTCAGCCATTTTTGAATTTGCCACCAAATTTTCAACATGGGGTTCTTAGACCCCACCTCATGAATTCAGTCACTGTCATCTCGTTATTTGGTCCCAAAAGGTTATTTGCGGTCACTGCAGAATCACTTTTCTGGACGGATTAACAAAGCGACAGTGTCACTTTTCATAAGGTGGGCTCTCAAAAAGCCTATGTTGCAAACTAGTGAAAAATTCAAAAAATGACTGCTTTATGGTATGCGCTGTGCAGTTTTACGCATGCCCGTAACTTCATGGATTTGTAATACTTTCACTCCAGGTTTCACCATTGGCATTTTCCACACCTCCTTATGAACAGTACAGCTGTCATTTTCACATCCTGGCCAAAATGTGTTCGCACTCCTGGAGCAGAATGGCATGATCGCTTGTGGGAAATCAGTGTTAGGGACAGATTAAGAAAATTGTAGTGATACTCTTCATGAGCAGAAGCCCTAAAATGCCTATGTTGAAAATTTGGTGACAAAAGTCCATAAAATGACTGTGTTACAAGCATGTGTTGCACAGTTTCCACTTCCTTACCTAACCCGCAAATTTGTAATATTTTCACTCCAGATTTTGACACTGCCATTTTGCCACACCTCCTTATGAACAGTACAGCTGTTATTTTCATATCCTGCCCAAAATATATGTTTGCACATCTGACACACAATGGCACAGTCGCTGTGGAAATTAATGTTTCAGACAGATTAAGAAAATCATAGTGACAGTGTTCATGAGCAGAGGTCACAAAATGCCTATGTTGAAAATTTGGTGAAATAATTCCACTAAATGACAGCCGGTACAAGCATGTGTTGCACAGTTTCTTGTACACTCAGAACTTGAGCATTTTAATATTTTCACTACAGATTTTCTACATTGCCATTTCTTCACACCTCCCTATGAATGGTACAGCTGTAGTTCTTCACATCCTGCCTGATCTGTGTTTCGCATCTGGCACAGAATGGCATGTTGCTGTGGAACTCAAAGTTCAGGACACATTAACAAAATCACAGTGCCACTGTTCATGAGAAGAGGTCCCAAATGCTTTCATGAGGCAGGGGTCACAAAAGGCCATGCTGAAAATTTGTACTGCAAATACCAACATCGCCCAGGCGTTGGGTTTCTAACCATAACATCCCACCCTGTACAGGCGTGACAGGCAACAGAGGTGTGACTTTGAATCACTGGCTGTAATGCTCATGCCATCCCACCCCACCCTGAAGCCAGTGACAGGCATTGAGGTGTGCCTTGCACTCTTCAGCCCCAGAATTCATCCCTTCTCCTGTACTGCACCCATTTCAGTGTATGTCCTTATGAAATGGGGTGACTGTAGCCGAACACCCAAAGCACACCTCAACACTTGTCAGTGTCTACAGGATAGGGGTGAGGTGAAATGCCATGAGCATTACGGGCAATGACCCACAAGCACACCCCAATGCCTGTCCATCTCTGCAGGGTGGAGGTGGGATTGTCATGAGTTCAATACTTCACTGCCACTCCTATTCTGCATCTGTCTAACTCCTGCATGTCCAATGCTAATATCAGCAAGCAAGCATTGGCATTGACAAATGCCTGTTCTTATATTGAAGCGTTAGACTCTTTCACCTTGTTAATGCCCTTAAGGTGTTTGAATATTTCGATCATATCACCTCTCTCCCTCCTTTGCTCTAGGATATACATATTGAGCTCCGTTAATCTGTCCTCATGTGTTTTCTGATGCAGTCCCTGCACCGTATTTGTTACCCTTCTCTGGACTGCCTCCATTTTGTTAATGTCCTTGTGAAGGTGTGGCCTCCAGTACTGCAAGCAGTACTCCAGATGGGAGCCTAACCAGTGTCTTGTAAAGAGGATTATTACCTCCCTCTTATGACTGGATGCCCCTACTAATACACCCCAACATCCACCTAGCCTTACCTACTGTTTTAGTGGTCTGCTTGGATGATTTCAGGTCATCTGTGATGATGATGATGCCCAAGTCTCTTTCTTCCTTGTGATTGCCAGCAACTCCTCCCAACCTATAGGGGCTTCAAGGTTTCTCTTCCCTATGTGCTTGATCTTGCATTTCTTTGCATTAAACCCCAATTGCCACTCTTCCAACCATTTTGCCAGTTTATCCAGATCTCTTCTCATTCTGTCCACCCCATCTGGATCATCTACTCTGTTACAGATCTTGGTGTCATCTGCAAACAGACAAACCTTACCCTCAGTCCATCTGCAATGTCACTGATGAAGATATTAAAGAGGACTGATCCCTGAGTACCCACTTGTGACTTACATCTCTTCTGACTATATACCATTTAACACCACGTTCTGTTTCTGACCACCAATCAGTTTGCCATCCAGTTGACCAACTTCTGACCCATGAGCCTACCCAGTTTATTAATCAATCTTCTATAGGAACAATATCAATAGCTTTGCTGAAGTCAGGTAGGCAGCATCAATTGCATCCCTTGGTCCACCACTCTGGTTACCCAGTCAAAGAAATCTATGAGATTAGTTTGACAGGACCTTCCTCTTATAAAACCATGTTGTCTTGGTTCCTGTGCTCCTATGGATTCAGGTGTTGCACTATCCTTTCCTTAAGGAGTGCCTCCATAATTGTGCCCACTACTGAGGTAAGACTGACTGGTATGTAATTCCTTTGCTCCTCCCTGCTACCACTCTTGTGAGAGGGATCACATGAGCCCTTTTCCAATCTTCTGGAACCTCTCCTGTGCTCAGAGACTCACTAAACAGTTCTGCTAATGGCTCTGCTAGTGCCACCCTTAGTTCCTTTAGTATCCTGGAATGTATGCCATCCGGTCCCATTGCCTTGTCCACCCTGAACTTAGTGAGCTCTTGTAGGACCCTTTCTTTGTGAACGGACTTGTGCCACCTCCCTCTCCCTTTGTCCATGGTGCTGAGCTGTGGACCCTGCCCTACCTTCTCCTCAGTAAATACTGAGCAGAAGTATCTATTTAGGATAGATCCTTTTCCTTGGTCCTCCTCCACACACTCCCGTTATCCCCTTTGATCTTAGCAATACCCCTCTGGACTTTCTCCTTTCACTAATGTATCTATATAAAGTCTTGTCCCCTTCTTTTACTGTCTGTGCTAATGTTTCCTCGGTTTGGGTCTTTGACTGCCTTACTGCCTTCCCTGCTTCCCTTAGGGAAGTCTGGTATGCCTCCGTATCTTGACCCACTGTGTTCCTTTATATTTCCTGAAGTCCAGTCTTTTGGCTCTGACTTTTCTGCTACTGTTTTGAGAACCAACATGGTTTCCTCCTTCTATGCTCGCTTTTCTCCCTAACACAATGGGATGTTACTTCAAATATTGCATCTTAATTCTTTCCCACTTTGCTTGTCCCCCTCACCTGTATTTCTTTTGCCAGGAATAGCTTAACTCTGTTGACCATCTTATCAAAGTTAGCTCCTCTGAAGTCCCATATTTTTGCATTGGAATGGGATGATTTAGTTCTAGTGGCCAAACTGAACCATACTAAGTGATGGTCACTGGCCCCAGGTGACTTTCTACCTGGGTTCTGTGATCCTTTCCCCATTAGTCATTGCTAGATCTAGTATAGCCCTGTTTCTTGTAGGTTGCTGTACTGGTTGTTTGAGGCTCTCCCCAGCAGGGAATCCACTATGTGTCTAGGGGGTGGGGGCAAAGCAGCAAGATGGCTGCAGGGCTGTTCTGCTCTGCTCCAGTTGCTCTTTCCGTAAGTTTAGTTTTGGCTCAAAGCAGAGAGGTTCTTTTGTTACTAGGCATGAATAAAACTCTGAATATATTTGCTTACTGAGTTTTTATTAAACATTACATGTCGATGGAACTTTTAGTAACCCTGTTAAGCAATGGTTTGTTGTTGTCACCAGTGTTTGGTGCTTAAGTTGTGCTGTGAGAGTCTCACTATTTATTTTTCTCCTGGAGACTATTTTTGGCCCTTGGTGATCGAACGGATCATCCCCTTAACCAGGACTGGAGGCATATTATTGTTATTCTGCAGTCCAAAGTGCTTTTCAAGAGCCCTTGTTTATTTGGAATATTCTAGGCGGGGAGCGAAGTAAAGCAGCAAAGCGACAAGAGAGAGAAGGTCAGTGGAGTGGCTTAAAGGAGGCAAAAATGTGGAAACTCTGTATGTGTTTATAAGCTCACTAAAACTTATAGCTGGTATGCTACTGTTGCAGAGGGTTGGTGTCTTACATACTTTATGGAAGTGTGTTTTCTGCACTTAGGGGTGCTTTCCTTTATATTTGTTTTTCAGCTCCTCTTACACCAAGGAATGGGAGGAATGGAAGAGATTCGTACTGATGAGAGGACTAGGAGGACTTGCATCGGGTCTATGGTGGATTTTGGGAGTCTGCATTTTGAAATTTGTTGGCTCATTTCTGACTCACTCCTCCCTAAATTAGGAAAAAGGAGCAACCAAAACTCATGTGCAGGATTGGTGGTTTACAGAGTTGGAAGGAGCTACATGAGTTAGAGTTCTAGGTTTGGAAAAGCAATGGATAATTGAGGAAGGCACTTTGTATTACTTCTGGGAAAATGAAAGTGGACTGCAGCAGCTGAATAGAGCGGTTGAATATGAGCGCTGTTTAAAACGACTCTGGAGAAATTCCTTGAAGATTTTCTTCCCTTTTTTAAATGATAATAGTAGTAAAGATGCTTTGAGTTAAGCACAATGCTTTTGAAGTCAAAATATTAACTTTTACTAGTGTGGCATCTGGGAGGGTGCTACTTTTGTTTGAGCTCTGAATATTACAGTTTCTGTTTAATTCAGCTCCCGAACTCAAAATTGATGCAAATTAAACCTCTCAATTTAAAGGAGCTTCAAAATGGTTTAATTAGTTGTTTAAGTGTATAGTAATAGTTTGCTAAAAGTGTCTTTATGAAGTGTGTTTTAAATTACAACTATTTTCTTTTTTCTATACAGTTTTTATACAGTTTAATCGATGTGTTATTCTAATGTTAAACTGTGGAATGGAAGGTTTATTTGTTTGCTCATTGGTCACCCAAGTAATGGGTATCCAGTTACCTGTTGTTGACTCTAATTGGGCTTGAAAGTGGTAGCCATGCTGGGTCCTAATAATGGGGGCCTAATTGTAACAAGGAAATGTGTAGACAGGTGAAACTGGATAGGGTCTCTGGTAACTATATGAATTCTAATTGCTGTTGGTTTATAAATCCTCCCATACCTGGCAAACACCAGGAGCACAGAGCAGCATGCGCTGCAGGGTGCTCAGAGGTTATATCAAAGAGGGAATGTATTGTCAACTACATATGTTTTCTGAGTGTTGGTCCGGAGGCGAAATCTTGTCACCTTGTCTGGAATGGAGTACTTTAAACAGATGGTTCTGGAGTCCTAAAAGGGTTCCAACTATGGTGGTATGAATCTGAGACCTGGTTTGGACATGATGGTCTTAATTGTCCTACAAAGGGTTGATTTGATGTCAATTATAGAGAGAAAGGAATGGACAGACTGATTGCTTTGGTCAGGGTATACCTTTAAATGATTCTCACTGTAATTGGTATATAAATACACCCATATCTGGGGATAAGGAGCATGGGGAGGCATGAGCTGCAGGGTGCACCTGAAGTCTTACCTAAAAGTCTCACCTCCTGATGCCTCCGCCTGGCTGTCACCTCCTCTGTCATGTCTCTCATTGACTATGGCCTTCCGGTCTATGGCTCAGCAGATCAGACTGCCCTAAACAAGGTTAAGCCTCACAGTTAATAAGGCCTGCAGACTTATCACCGGTGCTCCCAGACTCACTCACACATGTGAGCTGTACACCCTAGCTACCCTACTCAACCTGGAAGAGCGACTCATGTGTCAGACATGCCAGCTCACCTTTAAAGCCCCTCGTGGCCCTATCCCCCATAGGCCTATCCAACTCCATTCAGCAGTTACTGCACACACCTGATCACTTTGGCTCGTCAAGAGCTACCCTAGTTATTCCGAGGCCAGGACCTCTCAAGGTCAGAGGGCATTCCCCTACCATGCGCCCCACTGGTATAACTCCCTCCCTGCCAGTGTCTCAAACTCACTAACCTTAGCTTGCTTTAAGCCCAGGCTCAGAAACTTCCTGCTTAGCTCTACGCAAATGCAACTGCCGCTAGCCTAGTGTAAAAATATATATATATACTCTGTTTGACAATGCTCACTGAGTGGCTCCCCCTTCCTTTCCTACTAATTCCTCCTCCCCATCTCCTCCTTCTACTCCCACCAGCTCTCCCCACCATAAGTTTTGCACCTTTGTTATCTTTTGCTTCGTTGGAGATTGTATTCTATTGAAACAAAATCGTGATTGAACTGTAACTTTTTGTTTGTAAGTACTGTGTCCCTTGTACTACTGTTCTGATGTCCTCTTTGTGACGAGGTACCTTTGTAAATGAGCCTCTGGCTCAAAGGTTTCTAAACTGATGTTTAACTAACTAAATAAATAAATAAATAAATAAATAAATAAATAAATAAAGGGATGGTGTCACTGATACCATAGAGTCTCTAATAGTAAGCTCAGAGACCGGTGCTCTTAATCTGTAATGTCATAGTACTTCTGTAGGATGTCTGAATACCCTTAGAGGGCCTTATGATGGTCTGATTTTCTTTTCTAAGAATCAGTATGATGACCACTGGGCTAAATTGGGATGGCTAGTATAACTGAGCTTTTAGGAGAATGAATTAAATCTTTTATTTTGTAGCCTTCCTATTCAAGGAGGGGTCTAATCAATTGCAAAGTGGTCTGATTTTTACTATATTCTCAACAGTTTTTACTTTAAGGTAATTATTCATTGTATTAACGTAAGTTAAAGTATATATGATTATATTATTTCTGTACTGTAAGTGATGTTTTGTAATATTTTTTATCTAGTATTTGAAATGTTGTAATGGTTATTTAACCGATCAACAATAAGCAAACTACTACTATGTGTCTAGTTCTGGTGGATGTTCCTGCTGGTATTAACCAATCTGTATCATGTTGAAGTCTCCCATTATCAGAACCTCCTCTAGCTGTCATGTTTTGTATATCTTCTAACAGTAATGTGTCTATGTCCTCCCCTGGTCTGGAGGCCTATAGACAACCCCAGTTCATATGGCTGTCCCATTTTCTGTTTCCAGGGTGACCCACAGTTGTTCTGTCTCCTTATGTGTATTCTGAATTTCTGTAGCTTTGATATTTTCATTGACATAAAGGGCTACTTCCCCCTATTTTCGCACCTGTGTCTTCTGAACAGTACATAGCCAGGTACTGAAGTCTCCCAAGTGTGGGTACTAATGATCCACGTCTAGCTAATGGCTACTATTTCCAGTTTAACCTCTGTCACTGTTGCCTGCAGATCTGGGATCTTGTTTTCCAGACTGCGGGCATTTGTGTATGATTTTCCATTGGCCAGATTCTGGTGCGTTAGTTGTTGGGTGAGGTCGGCTTTCCCTGTGTGTCATTATGGGAACCAAACCTTTTTCCTTACCTGGTGATGCAAATGAACTACAAACATGCTGAACTCCTGTTTGAGCACTAGCTGAGGGGAGGGTGTTCATCCCGTTTGATGTATGAGGTGCTGCACCCCTCTCCCCATTGGCTAGTTTAAATATTCTGCAAAGACATAAAACTTCTGCCCCAATGCACTGAGTCCCTCCTTATTCAGATGCAGTCCATCAAATTTAAAGAACTTTTGCTCCCTAAATTGTTGCCAGTTACCTACAAACTTGTGTCCTTTTTCTGGCACCAGCCCTTGAGCCATGTTTAGCTCCTTATTTCCCCTTCTCTGACCTTCTGCCCATCTGCCCCCTCTCTCAGACTGGCAGGATCTCAGAGAAGGAGATGCTGGATGAAATGGATAACAGTTTGTCTCCCAGCCTTTTCAGGTGTTCCTTGGTCTCCACGACTGAGTTGCTGGAGAGGTCATTAGTCCCAATGTGAACCAGGACTCCGATGTTTTCTCCTGCTTCCTGCATGATTTTAGCAATGTGGTCAGTGTCTCTCCATGCTGATGTACCTGGGAGATATCTGACCATTACCCCAGCTGGAAGTATGTATCAACTCCGAATCATGGAGTCTCCTATGATCAGAAGTGTTAGGGATTTCCTTTTGCTTTTTTGTGTTGGTCCCTGTTTTGGGTGAGTTTTGTTGTGTTAGCTGCTGTGCTGCAGTGTCCTACTCTGCAGTGACCTCTGCCCCTTTGTTTGATTTTGGAGATAGAGGCAGATACCTGTTTGTAGTTTTATATGGGTTGTGGAGGTGATACGCTGAAGAGCACTGGTGATGGGGCACCCGATTTTCCCTCTTAACCACCTGCCAAACTCCTGGAGCAACTACTGTCTGTGGTCGAGGGTGCTTCAGTTGGATGTTGGGGAAATGGCAGGTGATACTTATAATATATTTCCTTCTGAATATGTGATTTGAGGCCTGCAATCTCTACCCATGCTGCCTGAAGCTGAGCCCTTAGACATCCAATGGTCCAGCATGTAGGACAGCATCCTGAATCCTGTATAACTGCTCTTTTGAAAGTGTCCTGCAGTGCCTGCAGTTAATAATATCCATTCCACTTGAGTTGCCAAGTTAATACCCTGATCTGAACAATTAGAAGCAGGAAAATTAAAGCAAAAGTTTTATTGTTTTTTGTATAACTTGTTATAACAAGTTAAATTACTTGTGCCCCTTTAAGTGAGGTCACTGTGTGGATACCCCTCTGGTCCTCCCTTCCTGCTTTGCTACAAGAAATGTCATGACTGTGCTACTCTATAAAATGAGTGTAGCATGGGTTGGTTAGGGATGGGATGGGTGGTGGGCCTTTCCTATTGAAAAGGAAGAACCACGGATGAAAAAACAAGGAGGTAAGAGCAGAAACAATCAACAAATGCAGTAGCCCTGAAAGTTTAGCCTAATGATATATAAAACTGTAAACCCTGTAAGCACCACCTGTTACAATTTCACAAAGATATACCCTGCAAAAAACACTTTGCTACGGAGAAAAATAAAGTAGTAGCAGAAGATATATATTGAAAAACAATTTAAATCAGCAAAGATTACAGCAGTAATCTGTAAGCACAAAACAGTAACAAACCTGTAGGCACACCTGTAATAATGCAGCAGAAGGTATACCTGCAACAGCAATTTGAATCAGAGAAGATTACAGCATAAAAATATAAGCAAAAACAGTATCAAATCTTGTGATCACAAAAGAAAATAACAACACACAGTAAATCTGCCTAGCAAAAAGAAGTCTTAATCTTTTTTCTTGCTCTGATATTGTTGTTCCTTGTTCTGTCCTTACAAGCAAACCTAGAAGGAAAGAGCTCAGGTGAAGCAAAGTGCCTTTGTCAGCAAACCTAATCTTCCACCTCTACATACCCTACATACCCTACAGGACATCTGGAGACTTCAACACCTGACTAAAGAGATTACACTTAATTTTCTGCACCCAGACAAGTGGCTAGAAGGCTAGACTATTGCTTACTTCCCCACAAATATCTCAAAAGATGGTGGATACAAAATTAATCCTCTGTATCTCTCTAACCATGCTCTCCTTACTATGGCCCTGATGGATAAACCAACCCTGAAAAATCCCTCACATGGCACCTTGACCCCTGTTACTACAAGATGCAGACTTTAAAGTATAGGTATCAAATGAAACCCAAATTATTTTGCAGACAACCCACAGGCACTGCTTCAAATGCTGCTATATGGGAGGCCTTCAAAGTCACCATCAGGAAAAACATTATCAGCTATGCTTCACATCAGAGAAAGAGGAGGGAGGAGAAAACTGCTAAGTTAGAGCAACAACTCATGGACAAAGAATCCTCTATAAGATCAACCCTGGAAAATTAACATCTCGTTCCCTAATCTATGAGATTGTCAGCATCAGATTATAGTTAAACACTCTTGCTATGGGAAAGCAGAATTAAAGATCCAAAGAATGCAACATAAATACTAGGCTCAGGGGGACAAATTAGGAAAATTACTAGCCTTTAGGCTGAAAAACACGAGGTTGAAAGACATACAGCACAACTGCAAAATAATAGTGGGCAGCTTCAAGCCACAGAAGTGGGATAAACCAGGCCAAGTTAGAGTTCTGTAAGACTCTCTATAGCATCATATTACATGGGATGCACAAAAATATGCAGCTTTTGTTACAGAAATATAGGTGTGCTGTGTACATGCCGAATGCATGCCACATGTTTAATTGTGCAATGTTTGCATGCAGCTCACATACACAAAGTGATCCTAAGTGAACCAGTTCTAAAAAGCAAATCAGGTTCACATGCGGCAAGCTTGACATGTGTGCAGCAGATAAGCTGGTGTGAACATCTTCTGAAAATTACATCAGGTTGACGTGTTGCACGCTTGACATGAGTGCAGCAGTTAAGCTGGAGTGAACATCATTTAAACATCACATCAGTTTTACATGGTGCACTGCCGTTATGTGCAGCAGCTAAGCTGGTACAAATCTCATCTAAAAAACACAACAGTTTCTATTTCTTATACCACTGCTAGCAATTAAAGCCATTAAAATACATTTTCACTGAGTTCCATTAAAATTAGGTAAACTCATTAATTTTGATCCTTTTGCAAGTTATTTAATGACTTTTGATTTTTGTCATTAGATCACCATTAATTTGTAAAGTATGTTTGCTTACTGCATTAAATGCCTAGGATATAGCCAGTCAACATCCCCTGTTCCAGATGTATGAAGAGGGCATCAATGTTGTTAAGTCTGTCCTTTTGTTTTGGACCATTGGATCCTTTATTCATATTTAGTGCTACAAATGTGTTTCTCCATGATTGTTTCATCTCACTTACTTTCCCATTGTCATTCTGTATTGAGCATATACACTATGGCCATGCTCAACACTCTGTGCTTAGTAGGGTCATGGAAGCATGCACCATACCTCACAGTTACTGAAATGAGGGACATGGACAGTCAACATGAGAAACAATGAAGGACACTAACCCACATGATGATCAGGACACATCATGAAACATGGAGATAAAGCACCTCAGAACACAGTGTAAACAATTGCATTAGCACATGAGAATAGATGTTGCCATTAAGTAGCGGTGCCATTTAGGTAGGGCAGAGGCAGTTGCACCTCTGATTTGTGCCTAGGTTGTTCTTATGGTGTGGCAATAATGGCATTAAATTTGGATTTATTCTTTTGCACAATAAGTGCCCACCTGGCCTGTGTGTAATCACGCTGCAGGTAGTCTCCAGACTCGACTGTGTCTGTATTGTGTTGTCCACTCTCTCCACCTATTAGCGGTGGCACAATTACATGTGATGTGGATGAGCTCCAGCTAAGAAAGAGCGCATGAGTCTTGCAAGTGTGACACTGTCTTTCCTGCCACAGAGTAGACAGACTGCACACTACAGCTTGAAGGAGTTGGTGAGCACTGAACTCTCAATAGCAGTGTTGTGGCAGCATATTTTGTTGGTCTACTCTTAGTGAGTCTCCATCTCCCTGGTGGCTGAAGGGGGGATGGTGAGCTAGAAGCTAACTCAAGACTAGGCTACCTACATACTCTACTAGGCTCGCCATGGAAAAAAAACAGAACAGACCCCCACGGCAGCAAACTAGGCTTAGTAGCAGTGGTAACAGCAGTGTGGGTGGCCTTCATAGGCCTTGATCAGTGCAGTGTGGCGGCAGCCGCAGCAGCAACCATGCAAAAGCAAGCAACCCAGGTTGGGTGGGTTCGGTTGATGAGGTGACTTGGTCGCGGACCCACGTTGAGGACCTGTGATGGTCGGTTCTAGCATCTAGCTTCTGGCAGAAGGAGCAAGGGCAACAAACTGAAAACTGGCTGGTGGCACACCATGCCAGGCTGCAGGTTCTGCCACATGGCTGGGTAAGTAAAAGTAAATAAATTTTTACAAGGGATTGGGGAAGGAGGAAGGACTGAAATATTGATGTTTTTTCACATTTCTTCACCTTTGGGTGGCTTCATGACCTATAGGGGACAGATATTGAATGGAATGGAGCTGGGCAGAAAAATCAGGACAAAGTTCTTTTTTTGGGGCAGAACTTCAGCCAGGAAAAGTTGGTTAGTAACTGTGTGGGATTAAGCCCAAATCTGATGCACTACTCCAGGGTATAGACAGATGAATCTTATACATTAGAATTTTTACATATTTGCATATCACTTTTCAGTCAAAACAAATAAGTTATACCTTTTAGAGATGTTACAGATATTCTGAAGCTTTCCTTTGTATTCACAGACAGTTGAGCGGTATGGTATGCACAGACTACTGGAGCCTATTATAGTCAGGCTTATGGCCCCCACCAGTAAAGCTGACCTCCCATCCCCCAGGCACATTAAGACAAAGGGCAAAGACTATGAGGCGTGCACCATTGGAATGAATAAGATTTTTTTTAGTATTACTATTTTATACATTATTGATGGAGAGTTGAAGATTAATGAAGGCCACTGCTAACTAACAAGGGCCTTGTTAGTAGAACAGTGAGCTTCATTCTTTTCCAACTCACCATCATAACATATAAAATAGTAATACAAAATAATTCCATTCATTTCAGTGGTGTACACCCCAGCACTCTGACCTATGGACATCATGTCTTAAAGACTCCTGCCTCTGGCTCCCTAGTACTCAAGTAAGAGACTTTTACTTTTATCTATACTTGATGGGTGTCTGTCGGAGTATGGCCATACCCACTACAGTGTGTGTACATGGGGGACTTGCCATGTGGGTGTGTGTCAGTTATTGCTACTTTTGTGTTTGCATCTTATAGTCTGTTTGCATGGAAGCATTCAAAACTATGGAGAGAAAACAGTAGGAGTGCAGGCCAGATAGAAGTAATTAAGTGGTTTTGTTGGTAAGTCCATATATTGGGGTGGAAAAAACACGTGTTTCCATTGGTGTGTGTGCTACAGTTCAACTGTGAAACTGAAATGAGTAGCGAATAAGACTAAAAGCTTAACAGTGACTACAAGCATGCTGCATGCTTGCAGATGTAATCAGATAGAGTATGTATTGAAGTAGAAGTGAGCCATATATGTGTGCAGACAGTATGGCTTAATGGTTAAAGGCAGGAACTGCAAGCCAGGAGACTTGAAGGAATGAAGACCTGGGTTTGAATCTCATCAACCGCCACTTGTTTATGGTGTGATCCTGAGCAATTCACTTAACTTTTACATGTGCAGTTATCAGTGACCACTTGCTTTTTCCCTGTGGATATGTACAAACTGGTTTAAGATATGGTCACCCTTCTCCTGCTCAATATGGTACAAGAGGCCTTGAACAAAGGAGGGCTTCCTAACACTCTAAGGAAACTATCATTATGGTGCTACCCAAGGAAGGAAGGACACCTCTCTCCCATCAAGCTATAGTCCCATATCTCTCATAAATGCTGACACAAAGATTTTGGCCAAAGCCCTAGCAGCCTGGCTAGAAAAAGTACTTCATAACCTAATGCACCAATCCCATGTGGGATTTGATAAAGAGGTGAGTAAGTGCAGATCACTTATGTGCACTAGAGACACTACTGCAGGGAGCATTGAAAATTTCCACCCCAGCTACAGCCATCACGGTCGACATTGAAAAGTGTTCGATTCAGCTGAGTGGGAATTTCTATATGCTGCCCTGAAGCACCTGAATTTTGGCCCCATTTTTAACAACTGGGTTAAAACACTATACACAGACCCACTGCACGGGTCCTCACTAACAATACCCTCTCTGAACCTTTAGTTCATAAGGGCACCAGACAAGGTTGCCCCTGTTGCCCATGTTATTTGTACTAGCAACTGAGACCCTGGCATGTGCCATCTGAGAACACCTGAGCATACAAGGACTGGAGGTGGGTGGGAGTGCATCTCACACTATGCTCTATGCAGATGACTGTCTAATCCTTAATAGAGACCTGCATGCCAGCTTACCCTCAGTCCTGTCCTTGCTAGACTCCTTTGCTAAGATATCAGGGCTTCACAACAACAACAACAACAACAAAATTGTGGTACTCCCCTCAACTCTGACTCTTCTCCTCCTATGCTGAAAGACACTGGGCTAGCCTGGGCTATGAAGGGTATAAAATACCTAGGGGTGGTTATCACCTCAAATATACAGACCCTCATGGAAGGAACCTTACCCCTTTACTTGCCCAACTGCAAACGGAAATGTAAAATGGAAACATCTTAAATTAGCCATGTCTGGGAAAATTATGGCAGTTAAAATGATGGTTGCCCCAAGAATATTTTACCTAATGTCCCATTTTCCTTTGGAATTCCTGGCAAATGATTGCAAAACTAGACTCTAATAGGCAGTTTCTTGTGGGACTCTGCTAAGCCACGATACATTAGGACAAAATTAAGAGCACCATGGAATAAAGGAGGATGTGGACTCCTAATTTCCATCTCTATGCCTATGGTTTTCGGTAGCCAGAACTTGTAGGATATTCCAAAATCTTGGTCCTAACAAACCCACATGGTGTGACTTAGAACATAAGATACTTGGGAGCATGGATCTGTCTGTCTACTTAGTAGGCCCACTATCTGGCTTCTTGAAAAGTGCAAGGTTATTAAAGACACCCATAGAGCTTGGCACAAAGTCTGCCAAATCACTAAATCATGTATGAACCCTGAAATGCTGACTTGTTTCTGGAATAACCCCAATTGGCTAATTGAGGGTAAATCAATAAACTGGCACTTATGACAGGACAAGCAGATAACTAGGTTATAAGACATCCTTACTTCTGATGGCTGCACGCTTGAATCCTTCTCCTTAAAAAGACAGGTACCTATTACCCCACCGGATTTTTGGAAATACCTCCAACTGAGGCATGCTTACACCACTTGGCTGCACAAGACCTGCCCATGACAAATATGCTGCAAGCACAGAAAACAGAGACCTCCCTCTCCCTCTGAACAGCTGGCAATATAAGTCAAAAGGCCTTGCAGGCATAATATACAAAAATTTGGAGACACTGCTCCAGACCCCACATCTAGAGCTCAGAGCAAGAGGTGAGAAATGCACAATATATCATTATCTGATGAAGAATGAGCTGCTTGCTGGGCATCTACTAAGAAGGCATGTTCTGATTCCTGTAGCCTCCTGATACAGAATAAAGTGCAACACTCATGGTACCGCACCCCAACTCATTTAAAACAATGGGGCTAATACCAGATGATAATTGTTGGAGGTGTGGAAAGAAGGGTGCAGATCTCCTCACATCCTTTGGCAATGCCCACCAATATGTCCTGTCTGGGAGAGGGTCATAGCCTGCTGTTCCAGAATTCTAAATGACACGCTATTGCTTTCACCATCATTGTGGATACTGGGACTCCTCCCAAAAGATTTAAAATTGCCACTCCAACACAAATTATGGCGATACAAGCCTCTGTAGAAGTCAGAAGAGCTCTGTTAAGAAAGCGGTGTTCTACTGAAATTCCTCCTTTCAGGAATGGCTAATGCCCATGGAGAAATTAGCTAACTTCACCAAAATGCCTTATTTTGCTGCAGGAACTACCACCCAGTATCTAGACAGATGGGCCCTTTGCACCTAAATTTCCGTGAAGGGTTGTTTGACCTCACCCCTACAGAGTGAAGATTTGTTAAAACCACCCTGAAGCCCCAGTCTGAGAATGTATCTCAGGTATGTCTCAGATCGCCACCCTACTGTTTGTCTCAGATGTAACTATTCTCCGCAAATCTGTAATGCTTGTACATCCCTTCCTTACCTCTTTGACTATAGCCTGAATTGCTTTATGGACATGCTAAGAAATAACACATACATAATGATTTAATTGGAAGTACTGTATAGTCTGTGTGTATGTCTTAAATGGTTCAAACATGCAACATCCTTTGTTTGACATGTATCATTATGAAATGTTTATTACTGTGAGCTCTATTTCTATGTTGCACACTTGAAAACTTGAAAAATAATAAAAACATTAACCAAAAGAACCTGGATTTTGCAAGCCCCAAGGGGCACACAGACTGCAGTTAGACCAGCCTAGAGCTGGTCTAACAGCCCATGCGCCATCCATGGCACTGGTGTGGCATGTGACTTGAGCCCTCATTACCTCTAAGGATTGCCCAGGCAGCAACCACCATCCTACCACAAGGTGCAGGGATGGTGTTGTATCACTGCAGGTCCCGGACAGGTGTCCCTGCAATGTGGGGTCCTACCAGGCATTCCCCAGTTACTGTGCCAGGCTGAGAGAATGATTCCTGGCACCCCCAACTCCAAGCCCCTGCCTGGGCACGGCTGTCCTGCCATGACTCACAGCTGTACACTGCTCCTTCCCCAGAATCTCAGCTGTGCTCCACCCCTAACCATCCCTGAGGCCATCCTGCACATCCCAGTACTGGCAGCATCCCCATTGGGCATATCCTATGGCCTGTGATATCTACTACCCCCATCTTGCTCCTGCTGGACAACCCCCTGTGGCAACTGGCAGCCACCACATCATGCAGCCTGAGGATCCCAGCACTGGTTGCCATGGCATAGGGCCTTCCCCACCTTGTGGCAAAGCCCTCCTTTGCATCTTCTGCATGGCATATGGGAAAAGGTGCACTGACCTGTGGGACTTTGGCACTGGGACCCCCACCTACTAAATTCAGGTTCAGGGTCCCCAGCACAGCGATTGAAGCAAGCTGCTGTTTGCCACAGCGTGCATTGATTATGAGGCCTTTGAAAATCAAGCCCAATATCTGGTTTTAAATATGATTTTAGCCATGCTATACCACAAAATGAATCACTCTTTGTGAGTTACAAGGCTGACAGAGATAGGTGGCTCGATTTTTCAAAGGCTAAAGATTCATGCATGGTGCTTGCATCTAACAGACATGATGCAAGGGTACCCTGCACTACACCATGCATCAATAATGATTTTCTAATGCAGACTGCACCATAAGGGTGGCTACCTGGACCACAGGGCCATGGTGGAAAAGGGATGTGCAATAATAGTGATGCAGCTTCCCTAATTTAGGATTTACAAAGCCCCCAATTGCTGCAGGTCTTGCAAGGGGTTAGACCAGCTAGAGATGTCCTAACAGACCCATGCAGCACCACTATCTATATCTAATGCAGGGCTAGAGGCAGAGGTCTCATGTCCATAGTGGTAGCACTTGTAGACTGGCACCATGCAAGGTAGGGGGTACTACTGACCTCATGCCAGTACTTCTGGCTGTTGCAGAGGATAATAGTGGCAGACATGTCTGTGGTGTAGGTAACAGAGGAGATGCATAACAGAAATAGTAGCATTATTCAGTCTCTCTGTCTTCTGCCCCATGGTGCCATGCAGGACATTTCAGTGTCTTAGTCCCCTTCTCAGGGTAGCAGAACATGTGGACTATACCAGTAGGCTGGCACTCTGCACCTGCAGTTTGTCTCTGCTGACTTTTTCTGGCACATAGGAACAGTACACAACAGGCAGCTGTTTGCAACAGTAACTGTGTTGCCTGCTTGGTTCACATCCAGATGACATTGCCATCAGAGTACAACTGGTGACTGAACCAACCAGGTATGTGAGAGAGACAGCAGTAAGACTTATCACCTCCTCACCTTGCAGTTACACATCTCGGCATCTATGGAGGGCACATTACCAGCTGCTAGAACCATAGCAACACCTTCTGTCACAACACCTGTTGAGTGACATGTATATCCCTCCATGCTTGCACCCCTTGTAAGGACTGTGTCAGCATATAGTGATCTGTGTGCTGGGGTGGATGCCACAAAGGCAGGGACTTTCTGCCAACTGCATAAGGGTGAGGGGCAGTTCTGTGATTCAGCATTAGGATACTTGCCACCTCTCACTACTGCCCTGAGGTGGTTGGCAGGTGGAGATGTCCCATTGCTGGACCTCCACAGTGATGATGGTCAGGACGGGACATGGAACATGTGGTAGAGATATGCCTCACAATTGTCAACTGCAGAGATTGGTGGCAGAGATGTTCGGTGCACAAGTGGATAGGAGTCCACACCGATAACTGGCAGGAATGGGTTTCAGGTCCACAAATAGCCTGTGTGCCATGCCCTTCACCCGTGAACCATTTTGAACTGTCAGCAGTGCACAGTAGTGGATCTCTGTCTCTGTCATGGTTCTGTGCACACCATCACCTCACAATCCAACCCTTCTTGTCTTTCACAGCCTCTTCCAACCACCTGGGCTCATAGCTGACAGGTCTGTGGCACTTGATGTAATACTTCACGATCATCCCAGAGCTTGGACAATTCTCTCCCATGCACCATTTGTTTGATGCATGTGGATTACAACAACTTTGGGGTGTTTGGTACTAGGACCTCTCCTTTACTAAAATCTGGTGCAGGGTCCCTGGCACATGGGCTTCGACACAAACTTCCATTTGCCACAGCTTGCATTGGTCTAATGGGCCCTTTGAAGGTTAAGCCCATGGCCTTCAGTTACTGTGAATGTTTTGAAAACAGTTCTCTCAGCTAGTAAGAAAAATGCTATTTTAATCAACAAATGTTCAGATGTTTATTGTTAAGTGACACTGACATTATTTAAAAATCAAGTTCTAAAATGCCGCACACACACACACACACACACACACACACACACACACACACACAGATTCAGACGCAACGAGGGAGGGGGTGAAATGTTTTCCAATATTAGGCTTTGTAGCCTGGAAGAACAGGTGTTTCTTTCACAGATACTTTTCAATTGCCTACCTATAGGAAAGGAAAATGCAGTTTCTATCAAATACAGAGTGGAATGTCCAGGGACTCACACTGTGAGGTGCCCCTCCCATTTCTCCACATATTTTCTTTTCTTAGTCTGGACTACTCTGTAGTTAGAGGCATATGGACATTCACAGGTGTTACATGGAACAACCTCCTTTGCCCTGGTGTATAACCTTGGCACAAGGTAAATAGTTCTAAGTTCGGCCGAGCTGCCCGGTGCTGATCCCTGCCAGTGGCCAGAACTCTGCATCCAGCCCACCACCCCAGACCAAGGAAAGCAGCCACAAGCCCAGGCTCTCCACTTCAGCCCAGCAGCCCGGCGCTGATCCCTGATGGCAACAGGACCTCTGCAGCCAGCCCGCCAGCCCGACCAAGGAAAGCAGGTACAATCAGTCTGCTCTAACCTAAAGCTACCAGGCTTCATTCCCCATAATTGGACTGGCTCCTAGAGACTGTGACTGGTTCCGATTAGATTCTGCAGATCCCCATTGAGAAAGCAAGCACTCAAGGTGCCTTTTCAAATCACAGCTCGCCACTGCCTTGCTGTACTAGTCTATGGACAAGTTTTTGCCGAATTTACTGCTACTGTGGAAATTATTTTTCTTCTTGGAATTTTCTGCTGTTCAACCTGCTGCACTAGCTAGTCCTGACTTCTATATAGCTTATGGCTTGTACTGCTGAATATTTTTTTACTGCTTAAACATTTTACCTTTAAACTACTGCACTGTATATGTAGGATTTGCCTTCCAGAGTATAGCAGAGTTATAGCGAACCTTAACTGATTTTCTGACTTCTATACAGCTCACTGCTTGTACTACTGAATTTTTACTGCTGAACTAATTGCCCAATATTGTAGGATAGCTTGAACAACTGCCTACTGCCTGCTGTCTTTCTGCCACACTCTTTTCCCATTACAGCTGCTCTAATTTCTCCTCGGACTGCTTTTTTGTTCCCCTCTTTCACTTGCTTTTTCTCCCCTTTGCATTTTTTCTTTGTTCCCCACACTGTTTCTCTGCCAGCTTCTGGACCCCTGATTCCCACTCCTGATACCCCCTGAACCAGCATATTCTTTAAATATTGCATGGCATTTTGGCCATCTTCTCTACCCTTGTTTCTGGACCCCTGCTCCTCCCCCATCAACCTCATGAACCAGCCTTTTGTTTTGCTAATTTCCCACCTGGCACCTTTGACCAGACCTCTCTGCAGGACCCCTTCTCTCCCGTCATGCCCACTATTTGAACCTACTTCTGCCCTGAGCACTAAATTGCCCAGGACCCTCCCACTAATTTACCTAAGCGTTGTCTTTCTTTTTTTTTTACCTAATGGCCCTCCTTTTCTGCTTTATTTAACCACAAGCCCAAATCAGGCTCTCCACTTCAGCCAAGCAGCCCGGCGCTGATCCTTGCTGGCGGCGGACCTCTGCATCCAGCCGCCACCTCAAACAAGGAAAGCAGGTACAATTGGTCAGTCCTAGCCTGGAGCTGCCAGGCTTCAATCCTGTAATTGGACTGGCTCCTGGGAAATGTGGCCACTTCCTAATTGACGCTAAGATCCCCATTGAGAAAAGAAGCGCTCAAGGTGCCTTTTTCAAATCACCAGCTCAGCCACTGCCTTGCTCTACTACTCTCTGGAAAGGTTTTTCAGTCCATACCCCAACCCCCACCTCTCTCCTTTGTTAAATACATTTCCCAGTGATCCCTGCCTCTGAGGCCCCATACTAGTCAAGTACAGCAACTTTCTAAAGGGTTCTCCTTTCCTGTAACTTCTTAAAGGGGCGGTCCCTCTCTTGCTCAAATTTGACAAACACTGCTGACTGCCATATCTTAATCACATGCTATTTCCTACAGCCTCTCATTATCAGTGCCTTACCACTGCTCTACCACTGGGCATAGTTTATTCTACCACACTCAACTTTGTACCCCACTTCCCTATTCCCTCAGTGATTACTGTCTTGTCACCTTCCTCTTTCTTGCCACCAGCATGGAGTACCCTAAGTGGTTCCACCTCCCTACCTACTCTCACTCTTGTTCTTCCCTCTGCCCTCTCTGCTCAACTCCCTCACCCTGCCCCTCACATCCCCTCCCCAACAGTTTTGCCCCCAATCCATCTCACCCTCCTCATTTCTCTCAACTCCCCTCATCACACACCTCCTCACCCCTCCCTTTCCTCCCACCCCCACTTACACATCCAAATCCGTCCCTGCCTCTCCCCACATGAGGCCCTTCATCTGCCTTTGCCTGTTTCATGAGTTCTGTCTTTCCTACCACAGCCATTATCTTTCACCCACCACTACACCAGGCTATACTCCACCAAGCTGTCTTCGCTTGCGAACCGCTGGCACTCTAAGGTCTTCTTCTACTGTTTATCTCAGGCTCCATCCACCCCAACCCCAGCTCCACCCCTCTACCAATTTCACCCCTCACTCAGCCGCCAAACCCACAAAACAGCTCACTTTTGCTCACCTTAACATGCAAAGCCTTTTGGCAAAAAAATCTTAATCAAGTCCTGAGTGGCGGCTAATGCTTTTGTGTCATTGCCCTCACCAAAACCTGACTGAAGGAGGATATCTCCCCAATGAAATCCTCCTTGAAGGTTACTCCGTCTTTAGAAAAGACTGGGTGGGAGCGTGAAGTCTGCCTCTCTGGGTTGCCGATAACCTCCTTGCCACCGAATTTGACTGCCCACTTCCAGCCTCCTCCTTGAGACCATCTCAATTAATCTCCACCTGGAGTGAATAAAATGGTCACAGTCAGCATGGTATACCTGCCAACTTCCTCCTCACCCCATGATCTTGATTTCTTCCTCAATATCAATACCTCCTCCCTCAAGAGAGGGATTGGATAATCTAATGGATTTCAACCTAAACTGGCTGTCTCCTCACTGTGACTGCACCAAGGAATCCATACTTGGACTTGGCCTACACCAACTCATCACTGAACCTACCAGAACCAACTACAAAATTGGATCTCAGTCCCTCATTGATTGGGTCCTGATCTCACACCCTCCCATGTCACTACCTCGAGTTCTTCCCGACTCAGTCAGTGACCACTGTGCTGTTTTCTGCCAATGGTCCACAAAATGCCCCACCCACCCACCCACACAAATTCATCCAAACCAGGCAATTGAAGAAGCTTGATGCCTCTGAGTTTTCCAAAGCTGCCCTAGCCCAAGACTGGTCCTTCACTGAAAACATTTCTGGCATCTGTAAAGTGCTTGAAGCCTTTAGCAATAAGTTCCTTGCCCTCTGTGACCATTTCATCCTGCTTAAAAAATACTGGTTAAGGTTCTAGCCAAGAATTAATCACCCTGAACTTCGCAAACTAATGAGGATAGGAACGAGCCTGGAAGTTGTACAGAACACACGCAAAAAACCTCCTCCAAGACTTCAAAACCCTCAGGAACAGGTGCACATCTTCCACAAGATTTGCTAAATCCTCCTTCATCCTGGAAAAACAATGTGCTGCCCAAGGGAACCCTAGGAGGGCATGGAGCGTTCTTAGCAACCTTTTGGTAGGAATTTCTGAAGATCATATTTGTCTTACCTCCAAAGGACAACCACCACTGAGCCAAGGAAATAGCCTCCCTTTCAATAAATACTTCAGTGACCTCGACCGTGCAAGCCCAGTTCCACTCCTACCTTGTTTACTCCCACACCCTCCATGTTTCCCACCCTAAGTTCCATTTCAAGTACCTAACCCCTGGTGAAGTGGTCAGGTTAATCAAAACAAATGACCCAAGACCATCCAAGGGTGTTGACAACATTGACTTCAGAGTTTCTTCCTTGTCTGTGAC
Source organism: Neoceratodus forsteri (assembly GCA_016271365.2). Lineage (NCBI taxonomy): Eukaryota > Metazoa > Chordata > Ceratodontiformes > Ceratodontidae > Neoceratodus > Neoceratodus forsteri. Next base: position 1,235,653,936 of record CM057453.1, on the reverse strand, counting down.
TCCCTGGCCATCCCTCTTACTAACATCCTCAATCACACCCTCTGCAGGGTTCTTCCTGAAAGCTTGGAAGTGCACCATTATTAAACCTCTTCACAGATCTGGTTCCAAGTATCTAGTATCTAACTACCATTCCATATCCCTCCTTGCCCTCCTTTCCAAAATTTTTAGAAAAGTAGTCCACAGGCAAACCTCGAATTCCTCTCCAAATACAATCTGCTCACAGAGGCCCAGCATGGGTTCCGTGCTCAACACAATATCGAAACTGCCCTCATCAAGTTCACCCACTCCATAGACAAAGCTAACAATGACGGCCTCTACACTGGTGCTGCATTCATAGACTTCACCAATGCCTTCATCTTCATTGATCATGAAGTCCTCCTCTGTACCCTAGCTGGCCTCCATTTTTCACTTGATGCCTGCCTCTGGTTCAAGGATTACCTAACCTCTCTAAATCCTGCCCCATCAAATTGGCATCCCAAAGGTCCATCCTGGGCCCTCTTCTCTTCTCTCTGGTCATTTACTCCTTGCCTGACATTTGCACCACTCAGAACTCATTCTCTATGCTGATGATGCAGCCCTTTTCTGTCAGGACAAAAACTCAATGCTCTCATTAACAAACTCCAATTTAGTTTCGCCAGACTTCACGCCTGGTTCATGTTCAAAGGTCTTGTACTCAACTCCAAAAACTAAGTTCATGGTTTTCTCCAGCCCATGCAATCCCCTTGGCTTTGACCTTCCCTTCTATGACAACCTTGGTAACTCCATTGAAGAGTCAATGAATTCAAATACCTTGGCTTACTCCTGGATAGCCACCTCAATTGTGATGCTCATACTAGCCTCACAATCAAAAAACCCACCAATGCCTCAGTATCCTCCACAGAACTAAGCATTACCTAACAGGGAATCCAAATCCTCTTAGTCTCCAGCTTCCTCCTTCCTGTCTTTGACTGTGGTTCATCTGTCTCCCTCCCCACCTCTCCATCAATAATTTCTCCAGACTTCAAGCTCCTACCACAATGCTATCCACTTTGCCTCTGGTCTCCCTAACTCACACACCACTGTGACCTTTATAAGCTCACTAGTCGGCCCTCCTTGAGGCCTGCCGCAACTGCAGAAGATGGTCACCTTCTTCTTCAAACTCTCCCATGGACTGCTCTCTAATTGCCTCACTCTCTCTTCCAGACAGCTGCCACCACCAGGACCACTAGGCTGTCCTCCACTCTCTCGTTCTCTGTTCCTTTCTGCTGGACCACTCAAGGCCAGAAAATGCTCTCTTTATGGGACCCCAGCTCTTCAACTCTCTCCCTCTGGAACTAAAACTCTGTCCCTCCACAAATGCCTTCAAACATAATATCAGGAGACATTTCTCTCCACCTGCACCTGCTTGTGCCCTAATCTGCTCCCCTTCTGCACTTTTTCCCTCATTTTCTGGTAATCCACCTCAGGCATTTACCTCTCTTTCTAGCACTCTGTTAATCCACCTAGGCTAGTTTTAGATAGCACTTAAATATTTTGTTTCCACTGTTATATTATATTATTGTTAAACCCTCACTGAATGCTTAATGCCACCTTGTATTTTTAATTCAAGTTCAAGTTCAAGTTTATTGCAGGAAAACTCCATTGAGCAAGCTCATTCACAAGGAGGTCCTGTGACATAAACACTTAAAGTACAAACACAGATAGGTAATAACAGTATATACATGAAATACACGTTACATGATGCAGGCTGGATATACATACAAGGGTACCACATAGGGTGACCACAGGTGGTAAACATTGATATGAGACAGGAAGCGATATAGGTCGCATACTGATAAATGAAATATGATGACTGGTGTGATTTGATTTAATCAAATCAAATCAAATCAAATATACAGTATTTTGGCAGCTTGGACAAACAACAGTCTACAACTGGTATGGGAGGGAGGAGAGATTTGATAGAGTAGCAGTGGAGCGTAAAGCAAAGATAAAGCCAAGAGTAGAAGGAAGGAAAGCAGTTAATATGATAAATCAATTATACCTACCAGTGGATAAATATGGCACACATGGGGAAGGAAGAGACTTAATGACAGTTACAGGTGTCTTTTATTTTGGCTGAACTTAGCGATTTGTAGAAGTTTATTGAAACTGTAGCTAGTTAGTTTCAGTATGGTTTGTAATTGGTTCCAAATGGAGGGAAGGGCATATGCAATAGCATGTTTACCAAAGGAAGTCGCGTCCTTGGTATGTCAAGCATAATAAAGTCAGATTTTCTTAACAAGTATGCACTATGTGAGATACTAATAAGGGAAGAGAGATAGCTTGGCAATTTCTGCAGGAGCAGTTTAAGAGTCCATAGCCCAGCATGGAGCAGGCGTCTAGTAGTAAGGGATGTCCAACCAACAGCTGCATATAAGTCACAGTGGGCGAGCGGTAAGGAGTTGGTAATGAACCGTAACGCACGGTGATAAAGGATGTCCAGTTTACTTAGATTTGCAAGAGTAGGAGGAATAGATTACATCGCCATAGTCGAGTAGGGGGAGAAAAGTGGCCTGTACAAGCTTGTTTCGAGTTTCAAGGGGAAAAGGGCCTATTTCTGTAGAAGAAACCTAACCTTGCTTTTAATCTTCTAGAGACATCTTCGATGTGGTCACTGAAAGATAATTTATTGTCGATCCAGATACCTAGATATTTAAATTTGGTTACAAATTCCAGAGGCTCATTTAGCGTGGTGACAATGAAGTCTTCACCAAGGCTAGTTCATGGTTTGCCCTTTAGTCTATATTATACTAAATTTATGTACCATTTTATTAACTCCTCTGTTAGTTAAATGTTTAAGCCTATGTCATGTCTCATGATTGTTGTATATAACTGGATACTTGTGTAAATGGGCAGCAATGCTCACATGCCTTTCCAGTATAACTAATAAAAATGAAATGAAATGAAATGAAGGACCAGACTAAGTTTGTATACAGTGGCAGCTATCACCTTCCCTAATCGTGGACTCCTCCCCACTATTCCAAGTGTGGCTCTGCTATCTAGAACACATCCAGGGACAACAGGGTTTTCACAACCATGCATTCCCACAAGATTCTGACCACTCCCAAGTCCTACTGGGTCAATGATTGCAATGCATTCTGGGTGAAAAGTAAGGGAAAGTGCTCACTGAAAACAATTACAGACCTGTTAAAAATGGAAAGTCAGATAGCCAGCAGAGAGCATATGTGGATATCCTAAACTGTGGCAAACAAGAATTGTTTGGGAAGTAAGTTAACACCTTCTTCCATTCTAAGACAGTCTAGATGCAGCAACCTCATAAATTTTCCCAACACTCCCTCTGTTCCAGACACTTGGGTGAGTCCTGAGGGTGCAGCAATATTGGGTGGCTAACCCCAGGCTAGATTTAGTAAATAAAACACTGCACTCCAAGACAGAAGTAAAGATGTTCACATGCAAAGGCTCAGTGCTGCTTTACAATTTATTTAAAGACAGGTGCAAATACACATTACATAGAAGCATAAGAAATATGGTGCAGACAGTATTCCTAGTATACTCTTTGGTGGTACCTCTTTATTAGGCTAACTGAAATTTTTACACAAGCTTTCGAGACCTCTTCAGTCTCTTTGTCAGGTAGCTAAGAGGTCTCAAAAGCATGTGTAAACATTCTTTAGTTAGTCTAATAAAAATCTATTATCACAAAAATGTGTACTGGATTTTCCTGAGACTAATATGGCACCATTGCCTCACGGTATTGCCATTCACCCATAGAGGAAAAAGTTACCTCAGTCGTTCACCATGAAGGCTTCACTTGGGGTGGAGACTTACAATGGCAAATCTCTTAAAATCCTCTTGGTGACATCATCAAATAAGTGACCAATCACAATACAGAACATGCTTGTTTGTATGAAAACTGCCAACTTAGAGAATTTGAACATTAAAAACACTTATGTGAAACCTTATGCAAATTTGACAGTAACAGGCTATCTTGTATCAAACTGCATACTATCTTTTGATCAAAACATACATTTAGTTGCTTTTTTATCTTAATCATATTAAGTAGATAAAAGCAATACCATCAAAATGCCTTCTATCACTCCCCATTTACCTGGAAATTCCTTGGAGCTTAGGGATCTACAGCAACCACCATTCCAGCTAGTGGTGGTAGTGAGACATTAGGGATAGAGGTCCAGAGCTGGATACAATCTGTAATAACAACAAAACAAAAATGTTATACCATGAAAAATTATATTATGTATATTGGTAGATGTTTTTCTCCGTCCTTTTGATTTGATCCTGTTGCCTTCAATATCACCAATCAGTTTTAAGTCTAGGAAGTTAAGAAATATTTCCAGGATTAAAGGACAGAAGCTCATATGGGCTTTGCCCTCTCACTCTTTATCTACTTCAGTATGGGTCCCTGTACAAAAGGATACAGGGTCAATGGTTGCAGTGGACCTCATGTTCAAACTATTGCTGTTTAGGCACTTCACAAATTCCTGTGACTCTTCCTCTGTTTTCACACAGATACATTTACAATCATCAATATAGCAGTGCCAACATTTCAAATGTTTAGTAAATATGTTTTTCTTTTTTCGTATAGGGTTGATTCTGACTTGGCCACAACGTGCCAGCTGAGATCAGCCTGACCATGCCTCCCATGTCTGTCTACCACCTCTGCAACTCCATCAAAACCCATTTCCTCATGGATTTCCCAATGTGTCAGGGTCAGGAAGAGAAGGATTGTCCTGCCCCACCCAGGAATCACAATCCAGAATGGGGTATCAGTGAGCTGGCAACAGAGCAGGATGATGGCAGACAGGCATGGCTTCATATAGCCCACAGTCACCATTTTCCTCCTGCTTTTCTCTCATGCCATGGTGCCATACAGTAAGTGCATGTGAGTGGAGGTGCTTATGCTCTATGTAGCCACAGTCCCTACTTGCTGCTCAGACTCTGGTACTGCCACCCAGCCTCCACCAGATGTCAGTCAAGGATTGAAGCAGCCAATCCCCCACCTCAGACAGGAAAGCAGTCCGGTGGATGTTCAGTCTTGTCCCTCCCTGCTGACTCCCAGCAACCTTTCACTCATTCCCAAACACAGGTCACCATCGTGGTGTGAGGTGTGGCATCCAGTGCCTCAAGCCTCAGTGCCACCAGGCTGGCTTACATGATTTTCTTGAATATAAGTAGTTTTTTCCTCCCACATTTTGCATATTTGGGGATTTACATATGTGGGGTCATAGAGCCCCCTTGCTGTCTCACACACCTAGATATAGTACTAATCTGCAGATTCAAACATATTGTGACTAAGTACAAATTCCACAGCTTTCTGAATAAATTCCACTAGTATTACATCCCTTATCAAATTTGTTTCAAGAAAGGAGACACATGCCTTAATACTGCCTTGGTGACATATGGATGTCTATAGTGATTCAGCATCCACAGAAAGCCAAATGTAATTTGATTCCTGTTTCATGTTTCTGAATTTTTGTTAAGTGTCACCAGTGTCCATCAGATAAGACAGGAGGTTGTGTACACGCTGTTTAAGAAAAAGTAAAGGAACACACACAGATAATTTGTCAGGGACCCCACCATGAAGACAACTGGTCTCCCCAGGGTCCTCCAAATTTTGTGAATTTTTGGTTAGAAGTAATATATGGTAATTATGGGGAATTTGCACCATAAATACTTAAATTCCACTTCTAAATACACTCAGTTTGCAACTCATCCTGTAGTAGCAGCCACATTTGTTTCTTAAAATCAGTTAAAGGATTTCCTGGAAAGTTCTTGCAACTTATCTCATCATTTATAAAATGTACCACCATGTTTCTGTAGTGCTCCCTATTCATCACTACATTGCTGTCCCTTCTTATCTACAGGCTTGATTACCAATTCTTTGCCTTCAGATAATTTTTAATGGCCTGTACAATACCTAAAGGGGCCAAGATTGTGGAGTTTTTTGTTTTGTTTTGTTTTGTACTAAATTGTAAAGTTGTTTAGTTACAACATTTTCAAGTGTATACATGGCACCATTTACCACAATGGGGCAAAAGTCAAATTTTCTTTAAATATGCTTTCCTTACTTTTGAAATGGCAGTGCTAGTTCTCCAGATTGAGGAATGTTATCAGAAGGTTTATGTTCATTAAACAGTTCATCCAGTATCTCAGGGTCCACTCTGTCCAAGTTAGTATTTAGTGCTGCTTCAAGTCCTCCTCTAGGTACTGAATATGGCCTCTAGCTGTACCACCTGCAGCTAATTGTTCCAGGGTTGTAGTCAATAAGTCCAAGTCCCCCATTGGTTCTTCTATATTGTCCATCACATGATCTTTTCCTCTGTATTTCCTTGTGTTATTTCCAGAAGAATATTTTAAGTTGATTAATTTTTCTTGTAGACTTCTGCCCTGAGCACTCTGAGGCTTTGCTGTGATTGATGGCATGAGGTGAGTCACCCAAGAACTCCTATTCAATTAAAGTTGCCTACAGTCTTTAAAGGCTTCAGAAAAGTTAAGACCCTACCCATCCTGACAATGAAAACTTTTTGAATGAATTTTGGCTTCCATGGGGAACCTTCAGTGCCCAGACTTATATTTTGTAGTGGTGCCTTCTGTCACAAGGTCTCTATCTATTTCTAATGTTCATTTTTCCATCTCATGATCATGTTTCCTGTCCAGAGGATGCTGTTTCTGTTCCTCCTACATCAGGATCATGTGCTGGTGGTGCCACTCTTTCTCTTGCTCCTCTGCCTTCAACTTTGCTTTGCAGCTGGTGCTTTTTAACACTCCTTTGTGTCCATCTTTAATGGTAACAGCCCTAAATCAGCCTTTGACGTTATCATGTCAATCTCCATTTTCTCCATTCTGATCTAGTCTGGTTGCACAACTACCCTGGTTCAGGCCTCTCTCTCTCTTTCTGCCTCTCACTGTATTTCTATAACTTTAGTCTTGTAACCCTGGCCTGCCTTCTGTTACTATGGTCTCACTGTCCCCTGGCCACTTTTCTCAAGGGGTCTCCCATGTGGTCTGACTTTATTTGATACTCATAGACAAGCTCTTTACTTAAGTACAAATCCTGAAGTTCAGCCAAGGTAAGCCTTTTCATATTATGTGAATAGTGCCTACTCACCATACTAAAATAGTTTTATATATACAGTTCTGGAAACACATTTGCCACAGGTGTCCATTGGGTGACTTGATAGCCTAAATTTCCTAGCAGCTGTATTACATCAAAAAGGAGGGCATTGGCCAAGGAGATTTTTAAAAACATCACAAAGCTGTGATTAGATCTCTCTTGGAGTATGGGCATTCTGTATAGCATTTATCTATTACAAAACAAGTGTTTGTGAAACTTGAATGCATTCAAAAGAGAACTCTAAAGATTATTTTGGAGTGTATGAAGTTGACATGTATGTAATGTAGTAAGGACAGGGAACTGGGCTCATTGGAGCCCAGACATATGGAAATGTGTAAGCAGTGGAGTTTCAGTCTTCAAGTCATAAATTAAACGATTTACTTATTGAGAAAACCCACATATACAATGACCTAGGAAAAGGTGAAAATGGGTAAAGGATGTAGAAAATGGAAAGATGCTACATGAGTTTTGTTCCATGGGCCATTTTCTCCAGTGTTGTTTGTTGATACTCTACAGATTTGGGATCTTATTATTATAATGCAATTGATTGTTAGCTTACTGACAAGTGTTTAAGTGTTGGGAATATATATATTATGTGGCCTCTACATTTGCACTGGGTTCTTTTTTGACAGTTATATATAGATACCAATTGATGCATACGTAATGTTTAGGTTACTTAATGAGTCTACATATATTTGTATTTACCTTATAGATCTTTTATGGTGTTTTGATATCAGTTTGTTCTGTGAAGCATTAATCTTTGGTTTCAATTTAGTAAATAAATTAAATCAGTTACATAGTTTTTATTGCATGATTGCATTTAATACTTTTTCCATTAAAAAGAGAAACTTGCTAACTGCATTTGCAGACCAAGCATCTAGAAAATCTGTAAACTGCAATAATTTCTAAAGAACCAGAACCCTTGTTGACTTGTTAATGGAAAAGTTCTTACTTTGCACTGGGGTTTTGAGTTCAGATCCCAAAGGCTGTTGGCATTGCTCCCCAGTTGCCTTGGAATCATTCATTGTACAGTCCCTCCAGCTGGGGTTGCTATGTAGCTGTTACTGGCCTCTGGAATACTGGAATGCAAGCTTTTACTTAGTTTTAAAGGACCTGCTAGTTGAGAGATAGCAGTGCTTGTGGTAGTGGGTGAGAAATAGATTTGGCTTATATCCTAGTTCTGTAATAAAACCCACAAATTCACATAAAGAAGCTACTGTCCCTGGTGCCAAAAGTCATATCTGTCCTTCCACAGTTTCATTGAGGTGTACAGCCTTGTGTTCTGCATACTTGGCAAAACCCTTCATGAAGTCATGTCAGCTGTCAGTGTGTGCAGTTTTCAGACTGAAAAGACGAGTCACTGAGGGACCATGTCTGTTTTCAAGGGATTCTAACAGGCATGTTTTTAAATGTATTTGATGTAGTCATATTTGGGCTTTTCTAGAAAGATAGTTTTGTAGCAAATCATTTTAATCAGGAAAATGTCAGTAGAAAAATACTCTTTTATTAATGCAGGTTCTGGCAAATTAAAATAGTGAGCTAAGTTACATGAGATTCAGTGGTCTGAAGGTTTGATTTTGTAGAGAAAGTTAGCAGGAAAGTCTTAAAAGTGTTTCTTGATAAACTGTAATTGTGCCCTTCCACAAAAACTGGGTATTTCTCTATAAGTATTTGTTAATCTGAATAGCACTGAGATGGCTTTAGTTTAGACAGCTGTCTAAATCTGGTGTGTACATCAGGAAGCTTTATTTCAAAATCTGGCACATCACAATACCACCAACAGTGAAATGACTTGGGGAATGGTCTCACTGTTAGCAAGGAAAGCTTGCTGAATATTTAATGTTCCTTGACATTCCACCTTTTATCCTTCCTTGCATCACGCAGTGAGCATGATGAAAAATCAGCTACTTTCTACCATTAAAAGCAGAATCCATGGAGGTAATCCACAGTGTTGTATAGCACCCTTTTATTTGCCAAGTTAAGATGTTTTACAGAAGACAGTCCAGGGGTGATATACTGCACTTTTCACCAAAAAGACAGGTTTTGAAAATGAGTCACATGAGGAAGTATGTTTTCACTGAAAGGGTGGTGGATGCATGGAACGACCTTCTTGAGAGGTCGGTAGGGTCAGAAACAGTTAGGAGAAGTCAAGAATGCATAAGGACAGACATAAGGCAATTCTGGTGGGAGGCAGGAAGAAGTAGGCTGTTGGTTAAGTAGGATCTGCAGCTTATATAATAGGTAGGAAATGGGCAGACTGGGTGGACCAAGCAGTCCTTATCTGCCATCAAAGTCTATGTTTCTAGCCCTAAAATCCCAAAGTGAGACTGTATGGAGGCTGGGTGCATCACAATGAAGCATCTGTGGTTGGAGGTGCAGGTCACTCATCATTAGTAGCAACTCATTAGACAGTGTTAAATATCAGTTATAAGGGCTCCCCGATAAATGGGCTTCTATTCATTGGCTCCGCAGTGTACGGGGAGGGAGGAGAGAGAGAGAGAGAGAAAGATTTATGTAGTACCTTCAAAAGCACTCAGCTTTAAAATAAAAATACATAAATATAAAACACAGCATTGACAAAGTAGCACAAACAATCAATTTCAGTTCAGCAAGCTCATTGGCACAACTAATCAGTCATTTCCTGCTATGTACTGTGTACTGTAGAAAGCCTGGGTAAAACAGTACACTTTCCCAGTCTCTTAAAATACTGTTACAGAGGGAGGAAGATGGTCTTAGCAGGTAGAGTTCCACTGTACGGGGAGTGACTACTGTAAAATGGATTGCTCACCTGCAGATTTCAAACATGCTAAGAGAAGTAAGAGGCATTCTTGACCCCATGGAACCTATGTGCTTAACAGTATGGGTGTAGGACACGTGCACCAGAGTCAGCAGGGATACAAAGCTTTGTGTTAAGCATATCACATTTCCTAAGTGACACATCAGAGTTATTGCCATAGGATTCAAACTGTGTTTCTGCAGTATTCGGCAGCATGTCACTGGTTGAAACTGTATTAAGAGTAGTCCACCCTGGCTAACTCCACTGTACAACATGTATGCTGTGATATACTAATTTATTTTTGAGGTGCAACATTTTGCAGTGGTTTAGACACACCACAGCCTGGTGCTTCTGATGTTACACATTATTTTTGGACTCTACATGTGCAAACAATAAAGCCAATGTACAAAACAGAGTGCTGCTTTAGCCAGTGATATGTTTACAAAACAAAAGCAATAGAGATGATTATGTAACTAGACTGGGGTCAACAGACAGTATTATACATAAATTTGGGGGCAACAAATGGTCATGGTTTACAAACTTTATTGTACTAACCACACTCCTGCCTATGAGAGGAGTAAGGACCCAGGAGACTGTGGCAGTAAATAGGACCCAATGCATTTAGGTCTTTGTAAGGTTGATAATAGGACCATAAACTCAATTCTTCACCTCACAGGCAGACAATGAATTTCACATTACACAAAGTGATATCTGACATGCAGCAGGATATCAGAAACAGTGCTGCTGCATTCTGAAGTAGCTGTCAGCATTAGATATTAATTCCAGGCCAGTGACTTTAAAAACAATACTTTACAGGTAGTTCCCAGGATGGACTGGATTGACTTTGTGTCTTTCCAGTATCTAGCCTTACCACTTCATGTTTCTATCTTTCTAGTACATTGCAGTACATGAGTTGTGTAGTAACAAATACCTGCACTCATGTCCTCATATTGCAAAGCCTTAGAAAGGTGCACAGTCCAAAATGGAAAGAGTAGACTGTTGTATGCACAATACATGAAAACCTCTACACCATTCAGGTCTATTGCTATGAATCTGGTAGTTCAATGTGCCAACTGCTGTGTAAAAGTCCAGCAATCACAGGCTAGGCAACTCTCCTCAGTTTCTTACCAGTAATGGTCAGGAAGCACCCTGCTAAAGACCATTAAATGCATTTCCTGGTAGCTGAATAGCCAGCTGCCTCAATACTCATTTTCCTGGCTTGATTCTCAGCATGGATTCTTTGTGAGTTTGCCCTTCAGAAAGGACCTTGATTTGGGGTACTGACTTCGCCTCCCTCCTTGTCCCCTGCCTCTGTGCTCCCTCCTGTGTAACTATTAGACATTTTACTGTAGCTCATCCAAGCTTGAAACCATTAATCATGTTTGATTCCACCACCAATATTGGTAGGCTGTTCTTTGATGCAACCACTCTGTAAATAAAACATTCTCACATTCCTCCTGAATCTCCCTGCCAGCTTCCACTCATGTGCCATGTTTTTGATTTGCTTACCTTGTTGAATAATTCCCCACAACTTATTTTGTTGACACCTTTGAGGAACCTGAAGGTCTCTGTAATATCCCTCTCCCTTCTGGTCTAGAGCAAATACATGTTCAGGGCCTTCAGCCAGTTCTCATAAGATCTCCCTGCTGGCCATGAACCATTTTAATAACCCTATGCTGTACCATCTCTAGCATGTCTTTTGTCTTTTTCTGAGGTGGCGACTCCTGAGCTATGCACAGAAACATAGAATTAAAATTCTACTGGGTACAGTATTCCAGATCTGAACCCTGTGGCACTCCATTTTGAGCTCACTCTCCTAATTTGACACTATTTACCACCACCCACTGCTGTCTCTAGCCCAGTCAGTTTCCCAACCATAGAACTAGATCCTTTGCTGTTCCAGATCCTGTAACTTTTAGCAACCTTCTGTGGGTCACAGTGTCAAATGCCTTGAGGAAGTTGAAGTAGAGCAAATCCACTGCTTGTCCCTTGTCCACTGCCTTATCTACTCAGTCAAGGAATACTATAACACAAAAGTGGGGACTCTACTGAATTGTAAATTAACAATATCTCATCTTCCACTGCCATCAATATAAATTTAATTTCAATTTTTGTGGTCAGAAGTGGGACTAATCCTTGAGTCATAACTCATTTACAATGATTTATGTTCATGATCGACTTCCTGGATACAGTGATGGGACAATGACAGTTAAATACCTTACATTAAAAAATTACATTAGATAGAACAGTTAAAATAAAACACAACATTAAATCCCAGCAGGATAGCAGCAACTGAGTATGTGTACAGATATGCAGTACTGGGCATATGACCTACACATCAGAGTTTATATTTTGTCCCTTATCATGAAACCATTCTCGGACGCCTGAGAAGTTAACCTTACTAAGTTGTTGATGTCTAAGAGGCAATGCAAGAAGATTCCCTCACTGTGGGCTGAAATTGCTAAAAGTTTTCATACTAAAATTATTTGATATGTCAGTATATTTGATTCCAGGCATCTTGCCAATCTCAGGCCCTGTATTGTGCCAAGTAACAAAAGGCAGTTCTCTAAGAATACTACAATTTGAAACTTTTCATAGGAAATTAGTTGTTGGTGCAGTAGTGGTTACTGCTAAGCAATCAAAACATAAATTGTAAGATTAAGAATAACATGACCTACTCTCGAATTGAACCCAGGACCCCGATACTGCAGGGGCCTGAGTTCAGTACCCAGTTAGGTAACCTACGTCTTTCTCATTACCATTTACAATATCAATTACTAAAATCTGAAACAGTAATCTACTGTGGATTTATTCTGATCCGTGGCATAAGAAACTCTGCAGTACATTAGCTTTCCTTGCCTTACTTCACTTCTGCATGGGTTAACACTCGCAGCGTTATAGTCCATCTTGTCAAAACAATGACTATAGCTTATTTATATGTCCCCAACAAAGAAAATAACACGTCATTGCACTACTTGACCACACACCATTTCTGGTTGAAAAAATCAGATTGTCATTTTATCCTTCTTTCATAGTATGGTTTTTGCATTGATTTTCCTAGCAGGATTATTTTGATAAAATGGTTCTTTATAGACACACAATTTAAATATTTACTGAAGCCAGTTGATGTTATATCACAAAGCAGAGTGATTGTTCATGTTAGTTTTGAAAGTGAAGATACAGGTGCTATTATCAGATCCACCTGTAGCCTCTCTCATATCCATTGCTTTTTTGACAGGAAGAAGCTATTTTCAAAACTGATTCCAGTTAAAATAATCAAGTGCAGTTTAAACATGCATGCATCCAACAACCTACTGTACATGTCTGCCAACAATAACTAAGCCAGACTTGGCAATGACAACATGGTATAGTTAGTAAGCCCTCATTCTCCATCCCTTAATGGGCATGTAGGGCTGGATTTTCAAAAAGATTAACCTAAGTTGTGTCTGCTGCTATATTTAAAGCATTATAAAGTGGTGGAACTGCCTCCACAAAATGGTATCACAGCATCACTATACCTCTTATGGAGCATACAGTCACTGCCTCACGCTGCTCAGGACAGCTGCTTCACAGTGGTGACCCTCGCTTGTCACTGTGTTCCTGTAAAAGTCATCGTGGTGAATCAGCTGTCACAAGGAGTACTTCAGTAAAGAGAACTGCCATTTTGACTCAGCAAATCGAAGGCACAACACAGTGTAAACTAACACATAATTGCTTTACAGGTACAACTGTCTACTAAAAATTAAAAAGAAATAAAGGAAATCACTGTAGTAGGACCACTGAGACCAGCTTCACTAAACCAAACTTCCCTTTTGCCTCAATGAATCACAAGGAAATCTGAAGGCATAACATAGTTAAAAGGAATACATCACAGCTTTACAGTTACAAGTGAGTGCTAAAAACAAAAGTCATTAAGAAATGACTCGACCCTGCTGCTCAAGTATACACGGAGCCACTAATATCTGTGCCTCCCCCACCACCAGCAATGTCACCATGCACAAAGAAGCACTGAAAACACCAAGACATTCAAAAACAGTGGGGAGTCCAGAAAAGTATACACTAATTAAAACTCAATTAATAGCCAAATTTAGGTTGCTTTATAGTGGAGGCAGTTCCAACACTTCATAATATATTAATATGTATAATCCACAGTTGTCTCTTATGAGATAAGAAGGTTATTTCATGCTGGCTTGGGCTGACAGAACTGCTCAGCTTACGCTTTGCAGGCCTCTCACCCTAAACCAGCATGAGATAACCTTCTTATCTCATAAGAGACACCCATAACTATACATACTAATACATAGAAACGCATCCAGTTGTGTTAGACTATCTATTAGATGGCCTAACAACTTCCAAAGTGTGCATACAAAACAGATGCAATAATATCCAAACTAGACACAACTTGCAATTGTGTCTGTTTTCTGCCACAAATTTTGAATTTTGGTCATAAATGGATGCACCTTCTGAAAATTGCAGCAGAGTTGCATGGATGAAGTGGATGGATGCAAATGCTCATGCACATGCATTTTGTCTGCTTTCATCCCTTCTGAAAATGCTCCTTCAAGACTTTATACAGGAACCTCTTCCTCCCCGTCCACTGATTAAGATTTGCATCAAGGTGTAATAAGATGTATGCATCTTAGATGTAAGGCAGGTGAAAGGCATTGAAAACATCTCTGCTGAGTAACCTCCACAGTGTTCAAAACCATGAACAGTGCAACAGTGAAAGTTGTTTTGCAAATTCACATGAAGGTGCTGTTTTGTCCCTCATGCACATTTGCTTCTGAGATAGCAACATCCTACATAACTGTTGTTTCTTCAATAAACTGGACTCATTGGTAAGAGGTTACATATTATTATATACTGTACTTTGGCATATAAGGCCAGTGTCTACTTTCCAATAACACTATCAGTGAAACATTCTGCTTATGAAGTATGACACTGAAGGTGAACTTTGGTCTGTTTTTGAAGATACACTATAAATCATCTTCTCAATGAACGTATTTGAAGAACACCAGAATGGAAGAAATATCATTGTAGAGACACAGATAGATAGATAGATAGATAGATAGATAGATAGATAGATAGATAGATAGATGGATAGATGGATAGATAGACAGACAGATGCATAGATAGATTCCCCACTTTGTTTTGCATAGTCTTTGTGGGAAAGTAAAAAAATCATAATTTAGTATTTACCACAAAGCGGAGGCGTGGCACTTTGTGTAGTCTTGAAAGTGCAGTATACCTTGTAAAGTACATACTAGAAAGCAGGTCAAACAGATTATTTCATGTCCAAAAGTATGAGTGCATGATAAACACTATACTATGATGTTCCCAGCTGGGCTGTGTGCTTCATGTTTATTCAGACAGTTAGGGCAAGAATAATTTGGATGTGTCTCTGATTGTGAAACTAAGTCAGCTATATAAGGCTGAACAATTCATAGTCAATGCAGAACTTTTGCTTAGTTTTAGTGCTTAGACTTGATATGATATGGTTTTATTTAGTGAGAAAACAATTTGGGGCATGTTTGATAAATTTTACTTTGCATCTGAGCAGAATTAAAACAGAGAGGAAGAGTCATCTCCCAGTGTCAGTTTTGTGTGACTAAATGTTTTAAAGTTTGTATGTTGCTTTTACCAGTGCAGCATTTTGTTTTAATGGTATGTGTTGCTCAGCACAGAATGTGAGTGACAGCTAGACACAGTGGACTTGATTTTCAAAGGGTGATGCAAGGCTTGCAATCAGCCCTGCACCAAATCATTGTTTTTCAGCTGTGCACAGTTTTAGAAAATTGGACTCAGTTACAACCTTTTACACAATTTATGACAACTTTCACCAACTCTTTGTTGCATGCCCAGTAAAATGGTCCCCATGATTACCACAAGCTGGACTACAAAGAGATGGTATAACTTGTGGCAACTGGTACACAGGACTGAAAAATTCCAGTCACCAGTGGGTAATTGCTGCAAACCCCATGAGTCATACTTTTGTGCACCCAGAGCTAGAAATACAAGCCCTTGGAAAATCTGGCCCCATATCTGTGATTTTGTTTGGAAGTGAGATGATTTTTAAAAGAAATTTCCTTTTTTAAAATATATTTTAGCTGTGCCAGACAACAGACATATTTTATGTAGACCTGCACATACAAATGCAAATATACATTCCTAGTATGTACCCCATTGCTTAGAAAGTACAAACCTGTATTTGTAAGTAAATACAGTAATGCTACAGTAAACAACTCTTTCTATGTCTGTGAAACAATGACACTGTTATACTGAGCAAATGAAGTCTGCTGCAAATGTCCTAAAATACAACTAAACTGCAATTACAAGCCACACAGTCAGAGAAAGAAGTTAGTAGAGATGTTGCGAGTTTAGTAGAGAAGTTGAAATTTGCTTTTGCAAATTACTTTGTGAAGTTCCCACTTCACAACTTCACCTAGAAAAGTGGGGAAGTTAATGCAAAGTTAGGTGAATTTAAGTCAATTTGCCTAGAAAAGGGAAACTTTGCCCTGTAAAATTTTGCAAAGTCAGCACTTCCCACTTCGAGATTTCACCAACTTCACGAAGTAATTTGTGAAGCTAATTTATCCACTTCACCCATCTCTAGTAGCTAAGGAGCCCCCACCCCAACTCCTGCCATGTGGCACATTCAATTCCTGTGTGTAAGAATATTTTATTATGGATTAATCATCTAAGCTGAGGCAACTCTCAGCATTTTAAATCAATAATTTTTAACATAAAGGCAAGGACTGCAAGCCACTTTGTTCACCTTGTCACTTTTCCACACACTTTTCTACAATGATACTGAATACTATGACAGCAACAGCTGTGCACAACAGCTGACACTATAGCAGCTCCCAATTATTTTAAATTAATTAAAGAGGGACCACAGTCAACATTTCTGGCATCGATAAATTCAGAATTTGCATCAGAAAAGCCCCAATTAGCCTCATGCCAAAAATTAGATCTTTAAGTTACTTTGTTTAAACATTGCAAGTCATTTTCAACCCTAAATTCACTGCAGGTTCATAAAAGTCAGTTTCAGGAAGAGCTGCTGATGATGTCATCTTCTGAACTCAGTCTAGTTTTCCCTGTCAGCAAGCTTATAAGACCTGTTTCTCCAAAATTTTAAAGATCATGTGCAACTGTTTTCACAAGTAAAACAGGCAGCACCATTCAACAAACATTGCTTTTAAAACTATGTGTGTCACCTCACTCCATGCTGGCAACCCACATTCAGAAATGAGCCCAGGCCACTGGGGGTCGACAAGGAGGAGAAGGATTGAGCATCCAGAGGACAGCTTTCCTTTTCCGGGAGGAAGAACTCCAGCAGTCGGAGCTTGCCTGGTCCCTAGCGGAGGCTGGTGGCAGGCACACCAATGCCGCAACATGAGGGCCGGGAGGTGCAGATGCTTGATGGTGTCATACACTGGAGTGTGCATGACGTCGTTGTAGGTGTCATTGCACACACTTCCTCCAAGGGAGAGAAAAACAAGAAAATAGCTCCCAGCAAATGATGGGGAGCTCAGGCCCGCACCTGGCCAGCCATGACCCAATACTAAATCCAGTCTCTGTGGAAGAGGGCCTCTCTTCCACCCCACCAAGGGGTAAGCCCTGGGAGCATATGCACTGGATGGTGGATCCTGGGGTGACAGGGCTGGGGAATCCCCTGATTGTGAGGGCCACAGGAGCAAGGAGTATAAATAATAATAAAACAATTTAGAAACAAAGCGTGTTTCAGATTTTGTAACAAAGTTGACAATTTTTTTTGATGTCTTTTCTTGTAGTCCTTTTCTCCAGGGTTGCTGGACATTGAGTCATAGCACACTGCTGTGAGGTTTGCAAACTGAATAACTTTCTGATGTGGTGAAAGGCTGAGATCATTCACACCTATCATTTAATTGAGGTGACTTCTCAGGATAGCACTGTAAAAATTCAGTCTCCTGTCAATGGGGTGGTAGAGGTAATGCTGTTTTGAAACCTTACAACGAGTTTCTACGCATTAGCTAGCCCAAAGTTTTCTCCCAGTCAGGCTGTTACTTGGCCTACATTCAGGCTCATCTATGTTGAACTCTTCATTAAAATAATCATTTTACCAGGGCTAACACTTCCACCCCTAGTAAGAATTTTAAAAGAGCATTAATGAAAGGTCAAATGATGACATAACATTGGGCAGAAAGTGTCACTTGACCATTCATCAATGCACCAGTAGACCAACAGTTGGCATGCCAGTTGTAAAAAGCTTTGATTTTTGCTTTTACAATCAGCCCATTTATAAGTGTGATAACCATTCCAGCCCATGGGTGCAGAGGCATTAATGCACTTCCCAGCTGGTTGAAGTCACCGGCAAGCCGTCATGCCTCACAATGTACCCAGGATGTGCATTAATGCCCTGATACACCCATGGTCTATTGTGGGTTATAGTGTACTTAGAAAATATAAGGCCGTTATTAAAGCCTATTGTAAAGCAGACACTAACAAACAGCAATGAAGTTACCAACATTACAAAATTAGTAGCAATGCAACTTCCTAACAGGCACATTAGAGTAGCACTCCACATGGTATCAGCACATTAAAGTAGCATTCCAATGATATCAGCAGCCTGGGGATGCTGACTCAGCATCCTGCAACCCTACGGAAATAGACAATGCCAAAAGGCATAACAATACAAATTTGTCATTTTGTTACAAAACCTGAAACACACATAGTTTTATAGCAATGTTTTTGAATGGTGCTGCCTGTTTTACTTGTGAAAACCATTGCACATGATCTTGACAGCTTTGGAGAAACAGGTCCTATAAGCTTGCTGACAGGAAGACTATACTGTGAGTTCAGGAGATGACATCATCAGCAGCTCTTCACTGAACAGATAGTGAAATCAGGGTTACAAAATAGCTCATAACTTTAAAATGAAGTAACATAGAAATCTAATTTTTGGTAAGAGATTTACTGGGGTGTGCTTATTCTAATTCTGCACTGTAGCACTTTTGATTTGATTACCTCTTAAATAAATATAATACTTGCAGTAATAATACACTAACAACTAGAAATGAGTGTGTTTCTTCTTTGGCAGAACAAAACAAATATCTTCCATCTCTCACGTTGTGTATCAGTGCTGTGAAAGCAATTTGTAGTCAAATATATTTTGAATAACTAATCAAATTACTTGCATTATACTTTGTTATTTCAATAGTGACAATATAAGAAATACTAAATTTACAGAGGTATACTAGAAAATGCATATTTAATCTTTAAAAAGTGATGCAGATTTTATTTATGCAGATCAAATAAAGTATATACAACAGAACTGTAATACATACACCAATTAAATCCATATATCTAACACTTTTAATACTTACACAAAAAAAGCAATACTCCTATCAAGTTTGTTATATAATACATACAGTATGTATGAACAGTTGTATGACAAGCCACAAAGTGTTTGATTGCAAATGTGTGTACATAGAAACAACAGAACAAATATTGCAGCTGTTATTCTCCTGTTATTATTTTTACACTTATGTACTTTTACATTTACACCTGGTTGTTCACTGAGTGTTTGTACCTTGATATGTCAACTCTCTTCCTTTGGTGATATCATTTCAGTATAGACATTTCATTCCTAGAATTAACATTACAAGTGATAGACAGCAATTGGCTTCTTAGAAAAAGACTATCCAAGCTCTTGCATCTACTTAATGCAACACAGACCGAACCTACGTGATATAAACACTGTCATCAATATAAAAATTGCCATTGACAGTGTGTTGCCTTGTAATTTCTGGACAGTACAATATTTGCCAGTACCTATGCTACAGACTGTGGTATTTGTTTACGTAAACCAGTTTTACTTTGCTGTATTAAATAGCATTTTACTGGCTGAATAGCATAAGTAAGTAATGAGCTCCTCCAGGCTGTGCATTATAGGATTATAATTGATGAGTTCCCTTTTCTCACAGGGAAACCATGCCATAATTTGCTGTAATAAAGGATTGTTTATTACAGCAAACACACACTGATTTCCCTCACTCTGAGCATACAGGTGCGGAGAAGTTCCTTACTTCCCCGACTGGCCACCTGCTTGCCTTCTGACTGGAAAGTCAATCACCAGTGGAACTCATCAGTAAGTTGTTTAAAAAAAAACAAGCTAATTTCCAACAGGGGAAAAAAAACATTTCAAAAGCGTGGGACATAACGAAGTGCAGACCAGGTGAAAATGAAACCAGAGCATGGCCGCACTAGAACCTCAATTATTTTATATAATTGCTGTAACGAAAAAGGAAACCCAGCAGTTATATAAAATAAAATATAGGTGCTGTGTAAACCTCAAGTTTACACACCATGAGCTGTTAGATGCTACATAAACCCTGACAGCTGCAGTCATTCACTGAGCACATACTTTATACAGTACGCACTCTTACAGAGCTCATTCAGTGGCTAACTGTGGTGGTGTGGGATGGGATGTGCTAGTCACTGACTGAGTATGGATTGGGGAGTGGGGTGCTAGGGCACTGCTGGGTGGGGGTGGTGGGTGTCAACTAGACTACCAGGTATGTGAGGTATGTATGTAATGGGGATTGGGCTTCGGTTCACTGGACCACCAATGATTAATTCATTTGGCAACATGAGGGATCAGGGCTTGGGGTGCTTAGCCCACCAGGGCAATATTATACTACGTATTGGAGAGGGGGGTCTGCTAGCTCACCAGGGCAATGTCGTAGTAATTAGTGGAGATTGGGGTGGGGGGTCTGCTAGCCCACCAAAGCAACATATATATCATTACTGGGGATCGGGGCTTAGGGTGCTGCATGAACTATGGGGATCAGCTGGCAGCACATTGGCCCAATCCCAGGGAATGCCAAAGTACACATACACCAGCCCCTGGCTGGTGTAAATGTACTTTGATGGTTGTCCTCCCAGGAGAATTGGGAATCTCATTTTGGGGGATGTGGCAGTTTGTGTCTGTTGCAAACCCCTTAGCTCCATGCCTCAGCCCATTGTTTGGTGCAAGGCTGGTGAAGTTCTCACAAAAGCAGCCTGCATTTGGTACAAGCTGATTTTGAGAATGGTCTGGGGCACATTGTCTGGTGAAAGGTGCTATTTGCGTTTTTTTCTTTGATGCAAGCACCTTGCATTCTTCTGGGGAGTTTTGACAATTGGGCCTCACATTTTGCCCATATACAGTGAACTGCTGGTAATTAAGAGGGACACTTAATATGTTTTATCATTGAAGTCAGCCTCTCAAAAATAATTACAACCAAGCACATACATTGCTTTTCTTGAGGCATGAAAGTGCAGTGTCTAAAGAGCCCTGCATGTTCACAACCATATGGATGTGTACATCTATGGAAGGATGGAAGCAAAAGGCCCTCAGGCTTCAAATCTGGGACCTGAGTGAATGGAGATATGATTATACTATCTCAAAGGTAAGACATTTTTGCAAAAAATGCACTAATGCATCAGTTATGGTTCGATTAAACCAATAAAGGTAGTGTGAAACCTAACAGCACATTTCCTACTTTTGTCAGTTTAATCTGAACCCTAACTGATGCATTAATACAGGTTTTTGCAAAGCATATAGTAACTGATACAAAGTATTATCAACACAATGTTTGCATAATGACACAAATCAAAATTAAAGTATACCTTATTGACATTTTGTTTTTTTAACACAATTGTAAGAAAGATCAAGATATAGTTATTTCACATACTTTGTAAGTTAATTATTGTGTAAAACAAACATCATGGTTTTAGTCTCAGTTCTTATTGTCTAGATTTTTCCCCTTCATTATTTTCTGTAGCTATGCACTGAAGTACAGTATGGCAACACAAGGAGCATCAAGAATTGTCAAGTCCATCTGAACAAGGTCACACATAAAGCTTCTGCTAACAGAAATAGCTGAGATCAAGATGCAGACAGATGTGCAAAATAAGATGGTACAATGAGACCCTATTTAAAGAGCTACAGGAGTGCAAAAGCACAGAGATGCACACTAGTGCATCAAACAGATTCACTGCAAGGAAAAATTTTAAATAAAATTGGTTGCTATGAGACAGCCCCCATTGTTCCAGGCCAGCTGACCCTGGGAAGGGACTAGGAGACAACAGGGACAGGAAGGGGGTGGGAGGGATAATGAGGTCACAAAGGGGAGGTCTCTCTCATGACATCACCAGAGTGTGTCAGAGAGGGGCAGGAGTGAGACCAATGGAATACAGGGCAAGCAGGAAGAGGGGTTAGAGAGGCAACACAGAGGGGCTCAGCCACTTTCTGCTAGGTTCTTTGGGTAAGGAAATTTCAAATAAGAACCTAGCACATCAGTTGGGAGTTCTCAGAAAGGTAAAAAAAATGCTTTAAGTTGTTATTTAAATAATTATGGCTTGAATGGATTAATTGATGGATCAGTTTTTGGTTTGGTCAAGATGCATGGATATGAAGTTTAAAAAGATGCTTTAAGTTGGTATTTAAATAATTATTGCTTGAATTGATTAAATGATGGATCAGTTGTTGGTTTGGTCAAGACGCATGGTTAGGAAGTTTTAAAAATAAGGAAAATGCTTAGGTTGTTATTAAATACTTATGGCTTGAATTGAATAATTGGATGGATCAGTTTTGGTTTGGTCAAGATGCATAGAAAGGAAGTTTAAGAAATTGAGGTAAAAATTCAGTTTAAGAAATGGTTTGATGATTTTTCTCCTCTGGGTAGACTACCTTGTGGAGAATGGCAGCGTTAAATGGATGGAACTATGCAACTTTGAATGAATGGAATGGTAGAAGAGAACTAATCAAAAAAAAGTAAGAGATCAGTAGTGGAGCGTTGGTAGGCCTAACAGGCAGTAGCTGGAGGTTTGCAGGCTAGCAAGAAGGCAGAAGTGTTAGTAGAAAGAGCTGCAAGGTGTTTTTACCAAACAGAAATACCGTGAAGATGACAAAGCTGAGGCATAAGTGCATGGGAAAAGGAGATAATGAGTTCGGTAAGCCAGAGGGGGGAGCCGGTAGTGACGGAGGCTTGGGAAGGCCAGGCAGAGAGTGCAAAGAGAGAGAGGGGGCATTGAAGAAAAGAGAGTAGTTACAAGGAATCCGCCGTCAGGAGGTCCGATGGTGTCAAAGCAAAGAATCAGAGAAATTACAGGGGCAGGTGTCATGCAAGGATGGAGGTAGGAGAAAGGTTTTCAAAAAAAATAGTATAAGGAAGCGTGGGCACAGCGGGCCATGAATCGGGAAGCCGGGGGAGAAAGGTAGGCCGGGCCTTTGGGACAAGCCACGCTGGCAGGGCCAGGGCATGAATGGACAGACCACGGAAACAAAAGGAGCAGGGGCTCCAGGAACAGTGTGGTTGACGGAACTTTATTAGAAAGGGTGGCGAATGGATCAGTGGGCTGGGGGGAGGCGGGTTGGGTGATAGAGGGACAAGAGCTGGGGGATGGTGGCGGTTGGTTTGAGCATGGTCACCAAGCAGCTTGTTCCTGGGACAGGAAGAGCCGGAATGGGCGAGGAGGCCCGAGGGGGGTAGGGGGCCCAAGGATGGTCAAAAGAAAGGCAAGGAGGAGTAGGCCATGGGGAGAACTCCACAGTAGGGTGGCGTGGTGGAGAAGGGCCCTGCTTTCACGCTTTTGAGAAGGACCAAAGGGCAAGATATTGAGGGAGTAATACTGCTTGAGCCAGCATGATCCCAACTGGAGCCAGGAAATTGTTAAAGGGCCAGGGGGCATAACATATCTGGGTGCGTGTTTTCAATAATTTCCAGCGGGTAAGATGGAGACACTAGTTTCAGTGCAGTAACAATGTTAGGTTACAAGGTCACGGGAAAGCTCCATAAGAGGAACCGACTATGCACTCAGCGGCTGCACTAAACAGCTAGGCAATTGTAAGAGGTGTCTGCCAGGGCCCTAGGGCCATGAGCCTAAAAAGGGGCAAAACAGGGTCGGGGCATTTGACTAGGCATGAAAACATCAGGAGCTCCTTTTGTTGCTCAATGACCAGGCTGGGGCAGTATAACCCCTGTTTTTCGCAGTTTGAATGACGCTGGCAAGAGCATGGCTAGTGAGGAATAGGGCAAACAAAAAAAAAGGGGCAGGCGAATGCTGTTACCATGTGTTTTTCTGATAAGGTTTATTTCGGCAAGGAGAGGCACCCTGCGCATGGCAAAATAAAAAAAAGAGAAAGAAAGGATAAGATGGGTCAGTAACTCAAAAAAAAGGGGAAATTGAAGGAACTAACAAAATATATTTTGTGTTGCAAGCAGGAAAAGGCAGAATGAATACCTGGAAGCAGTGCGATGAAGGTGGATGCTATGAATGATCATGGACCTCATGGACAGGGCCCACAAGGTCTTGGATGCTGTGGAGGACACGGAAAAGATGGATGTGCCAGTGCAGAAGGACAGGGTCAGGAAGAAGGGACAGAGGGGCAGGAAAAGGGAAGGGAACAAGGGCACGGTGCAAAACACCTGAGAGCAGCTTTGCCTGACCGGGAACCAACAGCCCTTACAATACCTGACCCTATACCTGCATCTAGTCAAGGGAGCCACACCGAATCTGGAACCTGGACCAAGAGAAGAGGGGAGGCCTCACCCAGAAATAGCACCCAGCTTTCACACCTGAAGATAGCTGACAGAGGCAGACCAGAACCGCTGGTCACAAATGGTGGACCACAAAGAGGAGTGGAATCAGGGCCTAAGACAATGAGTGCGCCATCAAAGGAACCCCAGGGAGATGCAGGTATGGTGTTGACGCTGGAAAGTACCATGAAGGAATATGTGAGAAATATTATTGAGTATGGGGGACAGTGTTAAGAAGTTGCAGAGGGTACTAGGTGAGTTAGAAGAGAAGGAGAAGGAAAAAGCAAGGAGATGAGGGGAGAAAGAAACAATAGAACAGAAAAGGGAGGTGAGAATAGGACCATGTGCCACTGGCGACAAAATAAAAAATCTGAAGGGAGAATTTATTTTTTGTGTTGGTAGATAAGAAAACAGCAGAGCTCTATGAAGAAAAGGAGAGTTTCAGTAAGAAGGAGTTGGTTGCAGTAGTTTTGGTCAAAAGAGGGGAAGAACAGAGGGGTCCTACATTTAAAGGGAAATCATGGAGGCTTGGAGCCTGGGTTTCACTTATTATAGTGCAACAGCCCAGGAGAAAAGCCAGAATTGGGTATCCCTTTACTGGCGTACTCTTTGATCATAAGGAACGCCATAAGATGATGGGAGGTACAAACTGGTTACAGTATGATGAGAAGTTCAAGACCGAATGGCCAACTATGAGGAGGACTGCAGATGGGAATCCAGACATAATGACCTATGGTGGAAAACCATGACAGTAGCCGGGGAGAGGAGAGTGAGTGGCAGAGGGAGGGCTGGTATCAGAAGTGCTGTTGGGGATACAACAGAGCACACTGCTCCTTTCCAGGTTGCAAATTCCTGCATGCTTGCTCAAAATGCGGAGGAGCCCACCCAGCAGCGAGATGCAGATCTTATGGTGAAGGTAACCCCGAGGGCAAGGAAATGGGTCCTTTCAAGGAGGTTACAGGGGACACAGAGAGAGCACATGGAGAGGGAGGGCATACAGGGGGAGAGGGTTCCAACCAGGGTGAAGGTAAAAAGGCCAGTTTCAGTTAGCAAGAACCCGATCAGGGTCAAGTAATGGAGCAATGGATGAATGAATACCCAAATAAAGGGGTGGGGAGGTTAATAGAGGGTTTTCAAAAGGTTTCAGCTTACATTACTGGGGAAAGAGGTTTGGGACTTGGGCAAAGAATTTAAGCTCAATAAAAGGCAAGAAGGCACTTTTAAAGGCAAAGATCGAGAGTGAAAAAGACAGGGAGAATAGAGGAACATTTAAAGTCCCACCTTTCCAGCACTTACGAGTCTCACCACTGGGCCTGGTCCCAAAGAAACAGGCAAGGGAGTACAGGGTAATTCACCACCTATCCTATCCAGAGAAAGAATCGGTCAATGGTTACATCTCAGAGGAGGATAGTAGGGTGTCATATGGGACATTGGAGGATGCAGTGGAGATCATCAGGGCAAGACACTCCCATGGCTGGGGAAGACAGACATCAAGTCCGCTTCCCGCTACTGCCAGTGCGGAGGGAGGATTGGGAATTGCTGGGTTTTCAGATCGAGGGGAGTATTGTTTTGACAAGGACATGCCTATGGGTTGTTCGGGTGGCATGCTCCACATTTGAAAAATTCAGCACATGGCTTCAATGGGTATTTGAAGCTAGATACGGGCAGACATGGTAGTGCATTACCTAGATGATTTTTGTTCACAGGTGAGGGTCAAAAGTGCAGAAGATTATGGAGGATTTCCAAGAGATGTGCAGGGTATTGGGAATACCATTGGCTAGGAAAAATGGAAGAGCCCTAGCGGTGCTTGGGATTCTTGGGCATAGAAGTGGATGCGGATGTGGTTTATTCCATTTGCCAATGGGAAAGATAAACAAACTGAGGTCATTGCTGGGAGAGGTAGGAAAGAGAAAGAGGGTACCCTATTTAACAGCCAGCAATTAATGGAGCACTTGAACTTTGTGTGTAGAGCAATCAGCCCAGGACGTGCGTTTACATGACATCTGGCAAGGGCCATGGTGGGAGTTTCAAAGCCTCATCACTGGGTCAGTATAGGAGGGAGACCAGGGAAGACTTAAAAGTATGGGAGGAATTCAAAAACACAATGGGATAGCCATTTGGCAGGAGGAGTGGTTATACAACACTTGATTTGGAGCTGTATACTTATGCATCAGGCGGGAGGGGGAGTCACTTTCTTCCAAGGGAAGTGGATAGCTGATCCCAGGCCAAGGAGGTGGGTTGAAGAGGGTCTGATGAAGGACATCACCTTCCAGGAGAATTTTCCTATATGGGCAGTGACAAGAATATGGGGCCATGGCTGCAGAACCAGCGGGTCACATTTTGGTGTGACAACAGGGCAGTCGTGGATGGGCTAAATAACAGGGGTCGAGGTCGGTAGGGGTTCTCCGCATCCTCCGACAGTTAGTGCTAAAAGGTTTGAGGCTCAACATGAGTTTCAGGGCCAGGCACATTGTGGGAATAGACAACTCCATTGCTGACAGCCTTTCCCGCTTGCAGATGGAAAGATTTCAGGCACTGGTTCCCAATGCAGATCCGACGGAGAGAGGATCCCAGAGGAACTATGGGAGATTGGCTGGAGGAGCAGCATATCTCTTTCAGAGCGCATGGGCTGACAACACCCTAAAAGCCTACAGAAGCTCTTGGAGGGTTTTCCAAGCTTTCAGATCTCGACACAACATGGAGGTAAGTGAGGAGGTCACAGAAGACCAAGTGGGAAGATTCATGGTGGAGAATTGGGAGGTGGAATGGCCTGCGCCACTATAAGAGTGCATCTAGCAGCCATAGGGATGGGTTTGCTGGATGAAGGGGGGAGCCGGGCAATAGCATTCTGGTAAGAAGAATGATGATGGGGTGGCAGAGGATAGAGGAAGGGGAGGATAAGAGGAACCAGTCACGGAATACTTGCTGATGCAGATACTTGAAAAATTATCAGAGATTTGCTACAACCCGTGAGGTAACCCTATTCAGGGCACTGTTCGCGGTTTTATACAGGGGGGCATTCAGAGTGTCTGAAATAAACCTGCTATACCTGCCCCGGGAGAAGGCCTGCAATGGGGTGATATAGAATGGAAGGGACAGGGCTCACCCTCAAATTGCAAGGTCGAAGAAGGATCAGACAGGCAATGGATACAGGGTGAATATTGAGCCAAGAGGAACCGGGTATGTGCCATGCCAGCTGATGCTGGACTTCCACAAGTCAGGCCAAGGCAAGGGGCCTCTACTTTGTACATGAAAATGGGAAGAGGTAAAGGGAGTCAAGTATCGGGGTTTTTTAAAGCGGAGTGTGAAGGAGCTGGGAAAGAACCCGGACAGGTTCTCCTCATTCCTTCCAGATTGGGGCAGCCTCTGAGCTGCCTCCCAGGGAAAAAGGGGAGGACATAAAAGCCATGGGACGGTGGGCATCAAACTGCTACAAGAAATATATCAGTGGTACAACACACTAATTGTATCGGCTTTTGTCTTCCTACAGGAAAGAAGAAGATTATAGGGTAATAAAAAAGGGGGTTGTGGGTGAAAAGGTTTGCCTGCCTCACTGTTTTCTTTATGTGTTATAGATATACAGAAAAGGAAGGACATATGGATGGTGGGACACTCCACATGTATTGGGCGGAAGGGAGGCTGCACTGAAAAAGGCAGAAAGCAGCTGGGTATGACCACAAAGGAATAAGGATCCTGTGGAAAGGAATTGGGGATGAGATGGGGCAGCTCCTCCCTTGCTGGTGGAGATGAGAAAGACCAACAAGGACCCAGACCTCCTGATAGTACACCTTGGCTGAGAATGACCTGGGACATGGCCCCTGTCTAGAAATTTTTACGGCATACAAAGGGATGTTAAGGTCATGAGGACATGGTGGCCAGAGATAACAATCATGTGGTCCGAAATGATACCGTCAGAGTGTGGAGACAAACCAGGCACCACAAGGCCATAGAAAAGTAAAGAGGAGAATGAATAGCAGGGTGGGAGGTTTATGAGGAGAATGGAGGAGCTGCCATTAGACATGAAGAGATAGAAGAGAGCATACACGGTTTGTAATGGGACGGATGGGGTACACCTGTCTCAGATAGGGAACCATATTCATCACAGAGACTAAGTAGGGGCATAGATCAGTGGTTGAGAAGGCCTTGCTAAAGGGGGGAAGCTTACCATCCAACGTAAGCTGGAGGCAAGCTAATGGAAGCTAGGAGGTAAGCATCTGAGAAGGAAAAGGGGGAGGTAGGGGTTAGGGAAAGCAAATGTGGAGGAATTAAGATCTGAAGAAGGAAAAGGGTATGGACACCCTGATAAGTGGACAAGAAAAGGGGGCAGGAATTGGACCTGCTCAGAGAGAAAGTATAAGACCAGCTCTGGGTTTACATCTGGGCAAGTAATGGAGCGAGACCCCTCGGTTTCAACGCCTGAGGAGAAAACAAAGAAAAGCAAAGAAAATAAAAAGGAGGAATAAATGTGACAGAGAGAAATAAGAGCAACTCAATATTGTAAAATGTATATTATTTATGTTGTGTGGACAATAAAAGGTTTTGCCGACTGAGCAGCCAAATCTACAATATTGAGTGTGATGCCTCCTTTTGGGAAGGGATCTGGAACAAAATGGGTTGCTATTAAGGGCAGCCCCATTGTTCCAGGCCAGCTGACCCTGGGAAGGGACAAGGAGACAACAGAGACAGGAAGAGGGGGTGGGAGGGAGAATGAGGTCACAAAGGGAGGTCTCTCATGACATCACCAGAGTGTATCAGAGAAGGTGGGGGTAAGGACCAATGGAATACAAGGGCAAGCAAGGAAGGGCAGAGCAAAGGGATTAGGAAGGGCAAAACAGAGGGGCTCAGCCACTTTCTGCTAGGTTCTTTTCTTTGGGTAAAGACATTTCAAGACCCACCCACCTCCCTTGTTTACTAGAAGGAAGCATAAGCTAGAGGTAAGCATCTGAGAAGGAAAAGGGGGGAAGGGTGGGGGTTAGGGAAAGCAAATATGGAGGAATTAAGATCTGAAGAAGGAAAGGGTATGGACACCTGATAAGTGGACAAGAAAAAGGGGGCAGGAATTGGACCTGCTCAGAGAGAAAGTATAAGACCAGCTCGGGTTTATATCCGGGCAAGTAATGAGCAAGACCCCTCAGGTTTCAACACCCGAGGGAGAAAACAAAGGAAAGCAAAGTAAATAAAAAGGAGGAAATAAAATGTGACAGAGAGAAATAAGAGGAACTCAGTATTGTGAAATGGATATGATTTATGTCTGTGTGGACAATAAAAGGTTTTGCCGACTGAGCAGCCAAATCTACAATATTGAGTGTGATGTCTCCTTTTGGGGAAGGGATCTGGAACAATTGTTGTTTTCAAAGAACTGAGACACACATCTGGATGTTCTCCATACACACCTAAAATTGCCTTTTTCACTACCCTTGCACCCCATCCTGCCTCTCCTGCTGGCTGTTCATTGTCTTGTTTGGCCTGCTCATCTCACACTTCACTGTCACTTTCTGTCACCTGGCTGCCCAGACCATCTCTGCATCTTAAAGGGTCTGGCTTATCCATACTGGGGGTCTCCACTCCAACGGGATGGGGAGGAGTTTATCATTCCTGGGGGTCCTGCAAGGCATACATGGCTGAAGAGGCAGGAGGACAGTTAGGGGCCTGTGGCATGGGAGGGACCAGACAGTCATCATATATCAGCCAAGATAGGCACTGTTTTCTGGGCCCCTGTCCATACCGCAGTGGCCATGGTAATGCCCTGGAGGTGGAGCTAGTTAATGTAGTCACCCACAATGGCAAGGCGCCGCACACCACTAGGTGTGCATCTCTGAGCAGTGCCTGGCCAGACAGAACCTGCATCTATGCTCTACTACCCTCCCTGCTGGTCTCTGCTCCTGACATTCCAGGCTCAGGACTCAAGCCGGTTCACCAGTATGCCAATTATGTGCCCCATCACCATCACTCTTCACCATGGATCTCACTAATGGCCTTTTTTAATGAGCTAAAACAACAGTAAAGGAGGGTAACCATCCTAAATTATTAATTGTAGCAGTGGATGATAGTTGTACACCAAGATCTTCATTAGCAGTCTTCATCCTCATCTTCTTTATCTGAAGCTGAGGAAGCAGTTGGTATGCTGATAAATGGGCACAATTTTCAATGGGAATGGAGCAAGGGCACCTTGTGCCACACTTTGTGCCATTCCTGATTGTTGAACCCAGCCTGCACCTCGTGGGCGGCCATCTGCGTCATCCAGGTTTGCACCATCCTTGTGAAGGACACACTGGTTTGCCTTGGCAGACAAGAGTTTGTGCATGGGCAGCACTGCAGAAGCTCCTAAAATGGGATTTTCAAGTCCCTCTAAAGGCTGAAAGGTCCACCAGAGTTAGACCAGCAGCCCATGCACCACACTAGGAACAAGACTGGGTGGAAGGGATCCAGTGCCCACGTGTCTGGTTGTCATTCATCAGTCAGTGAACTGCCCTGGCTGCCCCAGACAGGCACAGTGCCTGCTGTAACAATGGCATCGCTGCAGTAGAGTAACAAGCATGCATTGGGAACCCCACCATCCAAACACCGATAGTATAGTACTAGTAGTTCTTAGACATTGCCAGCTATTTCCAGATATTTTGCAAAATTTTTAAAGAGTTTATCTCTGCTGCCCCTACTGTGGTAATGCAGAAAGCAAGAGATTTTCTAGAAATATTATAGAAATTTTGGGAAATAGCTGGCAATGTCTGTGGCTACTACTGTAGTTCCCATCCACAGTGACCATGACATTGGACCAGCCAGCCATCTGGTACCATGTACTGTACTACTGCCAAGTGTGCCATGGCTGGTAGAGTCCACAATACCACTAGCTGCACTCCACTACTCCCCGGTAAGGACCTTCATGTGTGCACACTGCTGGTCGCATTGCTGATGGGGGCATGAGAAGTCACTACCCTTGAACTGACATACACCCATCGCTCCATATTCCACTTGTCAGGGCTCCTCTGGGGCTGTGGAAGGTGCTGGACTTGTGTGACATCCCCACCATAGGCCAAGCAGCCACTGACATGTATGCCCAGACACTGCCATGCACCACACATGTGGACATCTCCTACACAGGTGGCTGCAGGGCTCCACTGCAGTGCCATGTTGCAGTCCATCTGGGATTGACTGCTGAGCTGTTACCACTGCCATAATGTCCAGAAGGGTACAGTGGTGCCACTAGGATACTATTAGCCCAGGACATCACTGCTGTCCTCACAGCATCTGTGGACTGCCGTGGAGCCCTATGGTGCATACTCAGTTGACTACAGTCACCTGCTGTCAACTCTGTAATGCCATGGATGTCCCATTATGTTGTCAGTCAAGTCCCAGTGGTGTACCCACTAGGACAAGGTTGCCGCCATCCACATTTCAGGACACAATCAGTATTGCTAGGTAGGGCACATGTCAATCGCTGGTGCCCATTCTCACCCACACCCATAGCAGGTGGCCACTGCACATCTCCTGTACTACTTGGGTAATGGCCTCATTGTTGGAGCAACAGGCCAACAAGGCATGGTGGGATCAAGTATTGCACTGTATCCCAATCCTGGCTGCATCATTCTATATGGGCTGCATAGATGAGGGATGGTGTTGGGGTCAGGGTGTAAAATCCATTCTGTTATGTTGCTGTGCAGCCTACACATCTCACCTGATCCTGCCTATCCAGCTCAGCCAATGACACCTACCTGGGCAAACAGCAGACAGGTCTTTGGCACTGTTTGCCATGCCACTGGATTGTCCCTGGACTCACAGAAATTCCCTCCTGTATGCCATCTTTTGGCATATGGGTGTGGTTGTGGCAACTTCATGTATTTTGGCACTGTGACCCTCCTGATCTAAAATCATAGGTTCAGGGTCCCTGGTGCATCAGGCTTCAATGCAATTCTGCCATTTGCCACAGCTACATTGATCTAGGAACCTTTAGAAAATTGAACCTTTACCCTTATTAGGCAAATGCAAAGTTAAAGATACAAGCCTTCAAAGCCTATAGTACTGCTTCTTCTTCACGTATGTTACACTTTCGGGAAGCAGCTTTTGTGAGAGTTTGATTCTGTTTTACAGTGCAAGTAAAATGAAAAAAATGCAGAGGTTTGAGTAAACTTTGAAGTGCTAATTAATATCAAAGCAGTAGGAATAAGGTCACTATTTAAATTCAAGCTGTTGCCACAGTATAACTAGAAAGGTGTGTTTTTTTTCAGAAATGCAGGCAAAGCTGCAGAGAATTTATAACAAGCTTTGTAATAAATACTAATTTGCATCAAATGTTGGCTAAGCAGAAACTGTCAAGAAATTATTTATATACAGCCTTTCCTGTGTATCAGTCCTGTACTGCTGTTTATTTAATAGGAGGGAAGTGTTTATCTGTGTTGATTCAAAAGTTGTTATGTTAATGCAGCAGTACATGAATGTAGTGAAATTTGGACCTATACTTTTATGCTGTTTTAGATTGCCCTTATCTCCTGACATGTATGATACCCTTATTTCTCCATTTTGAGTCTGCTTTAGTACTTTTTCACATCTGGAATAATAAAAGGAACGCCTTTAATATGGCTCAGACCAGGTTTTCATCTGTATTTGCAGCTGTTGTTTAACACCTATTGTTCAATAAGGTCAGGGAACATTGTCTGTTGCATAAGAGTTTGTTTTAGTCACAACATAAGTGATTTAAAAAAATGATGTACAAAAACAGCTGAGAATACTAATGAAAACCTGGTCAAAGTCATATTGAAAGGAGAGTCTTTTATTATTTTGGATGTGAAAAAGTTCTAAAGCAAACTCCAATTGTGGAAAGAAGGGTAGCATACAACCCAGTAGATAAGGGCAATCTAAAATAGAGTGGAAAAGTATGGGCCAAAAGTTCTACCAAATCTGCTAGTGCTGTTTTAAGGATTGAACACAAAGTCTCTGTCCTTATTGAGGCCAAATTCCAGGATGTTTAGTTTATATATAATTGAAACTCTTCTTTCCATCTGTTTTCTGAATTTGCCCTTTAATATTGCCACTTGCAGGTCACCCAAACCATATCCCAAGCTGCAGAAATGCTTACCCACTGGTGTCCATGATGTGTGTATGATATTGTAACAGTGCAGGTTCATTCACCTCAGGGGAGTAAATGGACAAGGAATGATATAAGGCATCCTTAGGATGGCAGAAAAAGGAGATATTGTTGATGGGGACCTGAATATGCCAAATGTTAACTGGAGCACCTTTGCTGCAGCCACATCCAAGAGCAGGGACATTCTCGATGCCCTACAGGGGACATGCCTCAGACAGCTAGTATTGGAACCCACTCAGGAGGGAGCAATCTTAGACCTGGTACTCTCAAATGGGGTGGAGAAAGAATCTGGATTTAGAAGTGGGTAGCCATCTGGGAACAAGCGACCACCAAACAGTGTGGTTCACGATAAACACAGCCATAGAGTCAAGCCATATAAAAGCAAGAGTATTGGACTTCATGAGGGCTGACTTTAAGAAAATGAGAGAGTGCCTCAGAAAAGCACTAGCAAACAGGTAAGAAGGAGAGGTGGAGGAACAATGGGAAACATCAAACTGCCATCAGAGAGGCAAAAGGCCTTTGTGTGAAGCAAATAAACAAATCAAAATGAAAGAAAAAAACTATGGTTCTCAAAAGAGGTGGTGGGAAAGGTTAGGAGAAAAGACAGCATTCAGGAAGTATAAGGAAACACAAAAGGAGCAAGACGAAGAACTGTACCAGTTAAAGTAGAAGAAGTAGGGAGGCAGACAGAATAGCAAAGGCCCAAACCAAGGAAAACATAGCCAACTCAGTTGAGAAGGGATGAAACCTTTTATAGGTACATTAGGAGCAAAGAAAGACCAAGGGAGGGACAGTGAAGTTTAATAAAGGGAGGGTGAGTGGGTGGGCAAAGAGAGACAGTGAAAAAGCAGGGATACTGAATGAATACTTCTGCTCAGTATTCACAAAAGAAGAGGAGGGAGGTACCTAACAATCAATAGAAGCACTCTGGATGGGGGTCAACACCAGTCCTTTCACAGAAGAAAGGTTCTGAAAGAACTCCTAAAACTGAAGGTGGACAAAGCAATGGAGCCTGACAGGATTCACCTAGCATTCTAAAAGAACTAAGGGGAGACCTAGTGACACCACTTGACTACCCTTTTAACCAATCATGGCAGGATGGTGTGGTACCTAAGGACTGGAGGGCAGATGTGATTCTCCGTCACACAAGTGAGAGCAAAGCAGAGGCAGAAAACTACAGACCTGTTAGCTTATCCTCAGTGTTAGGGAAAATGATGGAATCACTTTTGAAAGAAAGAATTGTGGAGTACCTAGAGGCCAGCGGAGCACAGTACCCAAGACAGCATGGATTAACAGTGGGAAGGTTAGACAAATCTAATAGATTTCTTTGACTAGGTGACCAAAGTAGTAGACCAAGGAGGGGCTGTGGACATGGCCTACCTAGATTTTAGCAAGGCATTTAACACAGTCCCACACAAAGATTAATAAACAAACTAGCCAGCTTGGGAGTGGGTCCCAGGGTGGTAGCCTGGGTAAATAATTGGTGGACAACAGGACACAGAGGGTAATAGTAAATGGACTCCACTCCAAAGAAAGGAGGTTACTAGCAGGGTACAGTAGGGTTCAGTACTTGGTCCGGTCCTTTTCAATGTCTTTATAAGTGACATTGCAGAGAAGCTGGAAGGAAAAGTATGCCTCTTTGCAGACAACACAATGATCTGCAATAGGGTTGATACATAAGGAGGTGTGGAAAGGATGAGAAGGGACTTGGCAAGGTTGGAGGAATGCTCAAAAGTATGGCAGCTTAGATTCAACACAAAGAAGTGCAAAGTAATGCACCTGGGAAACAAAAACCCAGGTGAGGAGTATGGAGGGTATTAACAACAACAAAAATGGAAAGGGACCTGGGTGTAGTCATATCAGATGACCTAAAGGTAAGCAAGCAATGTGAGAAGGCAGTAATGATGTCTGGGGATACTGGGATGTATAGGGAGAGGCATTACCAGTAGAAAACAAGTTGTTATTCCTCCTTACAGACAGTTGGTGCAACCCCATCTGAGTACTACATGTAGTTCTGGAGCACCATCTCTGCAGGACCTAGAAAGGATGGAGGTGAGTCAGAGGAGGCAACTAAAATGGGTCAGGGTTTGCAACAGAAGCCATACAAAGAGAGACTAAAGGAGCCTAATATGTATACCCTTGAGAAAGGAGGGAGGGGGGGACATGATAGAAACTTTCAATTACCTCAAAGGAATCAACAAAGTCAAGAGGGTAGCATCTTTCAAAAAAAGAGATATGCAAGAACAAGGCACACAATTTGAAGATAGGGGAATGGCTCAGAGGCAATGTGAAGAAGTATTTTTTTCACAGAGAGGGTGGTAGACGCATGGAATGACCTTCCTGAGGAGGTTGTGGGGTCACAAACATTGGAGAAATTCAAGAATGCATTGGACAGACATAAGTCAATTCTGGTTGGGGTAGGAAGAAGTAGGCTGTTGGTTAACTAGGATCTGCAGCTTATCAATAGGTAGGAAGTGAGCAGACTAGGTGGGCCAAGCAGTCCTATCTGCTGTCAAAGTCTATGTTTCTATGTTTCATAAGAGTCTGTCCCATGCCCCCACATAAAGATTTGTGTTGGGAAATGTTGAACACATAATCAGGTATACAATATTTGTGAAGCAACAGCTAAAAGATTCCTGGATTTTGTAGTGTTTCTTTTGAGAGATGGGGATCATATCTGTTGATATGATGTGAATGCATGTTCTCTGTAGTGGTATCATTCAATGACCATGGCACAGGCACAATGTGGTATATGATTACTACAATACAAATACATCATTCAGTGAAACACAGATCAACATGGAGTATCAGTAATGTGTCTACATGCTACAAAAGCAATTATCCTAAATGACTGTTTCTTGACTTTCTTCCATTTAAATCTGCTACAGGAGACCACAGTGAACATGTCAGTCAAAGGCAGCAACCTGAGATATAACACAGTACCTAGACTGCAGTCATGGGAGGTAATATTTAGTACTGTGTGGAATGCAGAATTCTGCCAGTGAAATTTACTCTGAATGGACACTCCACCAGTAGAATTTCCTCGAGAATTTCATTGGTTCTTCTGCATATTTCTTCCAGCTGCGATCTGCAGAATAATATTCCGCTGAGCAGCATTTTTCCTGAAAATAATTCCGCAACCAGTTCTGTGGAATTATTGAGATCTGTGGAATTAAATTCCACAGAATGTTGTAGAAAACACATACAGTATTTTACTGTCCTGGAATTTCGCTTTCAGCAAAACTTGGCGAATTTAAAACTTCTGTGAAATTTCATTGCTCTGGAATTTGAAACTCTGCATGGCACGAGTAATATTCATTCAGAATTGTCATTAATAGTGCATTTAATAATGTGAATTTGTAAGTATTGAGCAAATATGTAATGTCTAATGTAGTCATATATAATAAGTAATGTATAAGGTACTCAGTTGTTTTGTATATCTGGTAGGTGTTTTTGTTTCTATAGGCGCACAAGTTCAAATACAGGCACCACGTGTAACACTTGAGACAGAACCAAAAATGTGATACTGTAATGGGCCTGCTGAATGCAATGAA
Organism: Neoceratodus forsteri; assembly: GCA_016271365.2. NCBI lineage: Eukaryota > Metazoa > Chordata > Ceratodontiformes > Ceratodontidae > Neoceratodus > Neoceratodus forsteri. The sequence goes on along the minus strand of CM057453.1, from coordinate 1,235,616,855 downwards.
CCAGATATTGTCTACCTCAACCATTCTCAGTTTTGAGGAAACTATGCACAATGACAGTTTACAACAGCAAGAGGAAAGGGGAGGGCTGTAGCAATGTTGACGCTGAAGATATAGCAATGCAAAATCTAGAACTGAAGCAATATTGAAATTATTTTTTGTCTTTATCAGTTCATGTGTGTGTGTGGAGTTAATATTGTGGTAAATACTGTGGTTTTTAAGATGGAAATAGGCAATCTGTTCATCCTAGTCCATTTTAGAATTTATGATAAGTAGCCAGTTGTCAATTAAGCAATAATGCAAAACAGGATGTATGTTGTACTGGGATAGCATCACGACTTGGGTGGTTGGGCAGAAAGCCGCAGGCTGACTGCACCAACACTAATGACGTGAAGCTATCACACACACACACACCTGGAATGCATTATTGCTATTATCTAATTGCTCGGTTGTAAAGAAAAAGATCAAAACATAGAGTTTAAAATACATTTTCAGTTAATTTTCAGAAGGTAGGTACACATATGAAAAAAGCACTGTTTTGGACAGTAGGTGAAGCTGCTGTGTTGCCTTACTTCCCCTACCCACCACTGCCACTGTCAATGAGCAACTGTCTGTGTCTCTCATGCCCCACCCCAATACAGTATGCAGGAAGAATACTTTTTATTTCCCATTTTGATTTTTACAGTTTTAGCTGCAGCAGCAGTCATAGGGAGGAGAACCAGGAGCAGTGCAGGTAGGTTCTAAAGCCATGTGCATTGTGCTTCAGTTGTGACATCAGGTTGGGTGGGAATGAAAGCACAGTGGTGGAGTGTTAGTAGATGAAATAAATCTGTCTGTGAGAATGAAGAGGATGCCTCTACTCAAAGTTTTAAAACAAATTGAAAATACCACTGAGTGTGGCTTTTCTGAGAATCAGGCAGCGAGTGTGCATTCCAATACTAGTAAAGAAGGGTGAGAAGAATGAAATTTGAATTCATCTGTAGCAGCACATTTTAAAAAGTTTTACTGATTGGGTTTTGGGGCTGCTCTCTTATTTGTGTGAGTGGTAGTGGAATATCCATACAGTAAGCAGATACCCTGCGACAGGGAGTTATGTGTAATTTACTTGGGAGGCAGGAATCTGGGAGACTGCATGAGTTCTCATGCAAGTTATTCAGTTATGTGCCAGACCTTGATATAGTGATATTGTGCTGGGTTAACATCATGTTTCGAGGTGACTGCTGACCAATCAGAAGCCTAGAAACCCTTTTGGTTATTGTATATTTTCCTATTAAAGTTATTAACATCAGAGCAGTTCACTATTTCATGAGGTGAGTTGTTCCTTAGATTTATCACTTATTGTAAAAAAGTTTTCCTAGTACTAGTTTTAAAATGTATTGATTCCAGTTGCTTATTATGTTTTCATAATACATCGTTTCCTGACCCCCTACAAAATAAAGTACATCTAGCAATTCTTGATCATTGAACATCTTACATAAGTAAAAGATCTCCACAAATCCTTTTTGTTCCAGTAAGTGAAAACCCAAATGCTTTAACCTATTTTGTTATGGGATGTGCTCAAGTCCCTTATCTTTCAAGCAACAGAGGGAGGTGGATCTAGCTTTACTTTTGTTACAATTCTTAAGATTTTCAATGCAGGAAGAGTTTAAAGCACAGCTGACTTATTTTGGGGCTGACTGCTTTCATAGCAGAAACCACCAGGCTGTTTTGGGGCTGGGGAGGTTTACCTGTGTCTGACTTGGAATTCTGGATTTTCTCTGTTTGATTAGCAGGGTATTTTCTCTGTCAAATTGTTGTGTAGGGCATCTTGCTGACAGGAAGGCACTCATCACAGTGGTGGGTCAGAGCTTTAGCTGATTGTTTCATGAGGGCACAGTTTAGGCCCAACCCCTGTCCACCCTCACCTCACCCACCCCTGGAAATAGTTCCTTTATACCTGGGGTTCTGACATAATTTCCTCAAGAGTGCAAAGTGCATATCACTGTCATATCCTCTCTAGCACACTGCACTGACAATATAAGCATACACACTGTATAATATATATATTTCTATATAACAAACCAATCACACACACACACACACACACAAAAAGTAGATAAACATGTGGGAGTAGTGCAATGTAATGGCTGTGGGGCAGCAGTCTTCTGGGAGTCTTTCTGGGGCTGAGATGCTGCCCTATTTGCAGACAACTCTCTGCCCTGAGGGAGAAGTTGCCCGTCTTCAGGCCACACTGGACAGTAGTAAAGAACCTTCCCCAGGCCACACTGGACAGTAGGAAGGAACCTCCCCATCCAGGGAGCACAAGAGCCACCACCACTACCTCAGAGCTTGCAAGAAAGCACAGCAGTTGGACCACAGTGGGCTCAGGGAGGGTGAGAATGGTGGAACAGAGGCACACCCAGTCAGTTGTTCCATTCCACAATCCATACACCATTCTGGGGAGCATAGCTCCCCTATGGATGCACCTGCAGAGGAGACTAAGGAGGCTGAGGACAATTGTCACAAGGAAGGCCCACAGGAAGGAGGCAGAGGACACCACAAGGAAAGGAAGCAGCTCCTGTGTGGGGACTCAATTATTAGGGGCTAGAACTGGGGAGCAGGAAAACTGAAGTAAGGTGCCTGCCTAGTGCCATGGCTTGGAGGGACAGGAGCGCATCCTCAGGATCACGAGAACAGCTGCACGGGAGTCTGAGCTGGATGTCATTGTCCACCTAGGGACAAATGACTTGGCTCATCATGAGATTAGAACAGTGCAGGAGGACTTTGTAGAGTTGGGGAGGGGCCTAAGACAAGTAGCACACACAGTATCCTTCTCAGAGGTGCTGCCTGTCAATGGCATGGGTGGGGCGAGGTACTTTGCACCATGCAGCTTTGATGAATGGTTGAAAAAATGGTGTGGAGCACAGGGTTTGGCTTCATTGGGGACTGGGGTTCCACCTGGAGGAACACCAGCCTATACTGGCAGGATGGTCTGCATCTGTCCAGGAAGGGAACAAGTTTTTGAGCAATCGGTTTAAATGCTTCATTGGCAAGCTTTTAAACTAGTCAAGGGGAGGCACTGATAAGCAGCAGGAAAATCCCAACCTCTCCCTACAAAACAGGGTACTAAATGAGAAAAAGACCAAGGTAGAAAGGTCAGTGGGGATGCTGCAACAGAAGGTAAAGCCATCAAAAATGGAGAGCAATGAGTACCAATGCCTGTAGTCTGAGTAACAAGCTTTCTGAATTAGTGGCCTTGATGGAGGAGGAACATCTGGATATCGTGGCAGTCACAGAAACATGGTACACACAAACCATGGCTGGGATGTAAACATACCAGGATACACTATCTACAGGAGGGACAGGGAGGGTAAAGAGGAGGAGGAGTAGCTCTTTACATAAGGGAAGGAATCAAAGCAACAGAACAAAAGGGTAAACAGGGAGGAGAAGAAGCACTGTGGGTAAATTTGGAGACAGGCAATGGCACCACAATCCGCACAGGGTTAGAGACAGACCTCTTCCTCAGGGGAGGAAATGGACAAGGAAATGATAGAAAGTATACTTAGAATGGCAGAAAAAGGGAGATATTGCTGATGGGTGATCTGAATATGCCAGAGGTTAACTGGAGTGCAGTTGCAGCAGCCACTTGAAGAGTGGGGTTATTCTAGATGCCCTACAGGCAGCATGCCTTAGACAACTAGTATTGGAGCCCACTCGAGAGGGAGCAATCTTAGACCTGGTTCTCTCAAATGGAGATGGAGAGGATCACAGATGTAGAAGTGGGTAGCCATCTAGGAACTAGCGACCATCGAACAGTATAGTTCTAATAAACACAGCAATAGAGTCAAGCCATACAAAGGCAAAAGTACTGGACTTTAGGAGGGCTGACTTTGCAAAATGGGTGAGTGCCTAAGGAATGCACTAGCAAATGGGCAGGAAGTAGGGTGGAAGAACAATGGGGAATAATAAAACTGCCATCACAGAGGTAACAAGCCTTTGTGTGAAGCAAATAAACAAATGAAACTATGTAAGAAACCACTATGGTTCTCAAAGGAAGTGGCAGTGAAGGTTCAAGAGAAAAGAAAGCATTCAGGAAGTACAAGGAATCACAGAAGGAGCAGGACAGAGAACTGTATCAGTTAAAGCAAAAGGAAGCTGGGAAAGCAGTCAGAACAGCAAAGGCCCAAACTGAGGAAAAGATAGCCAGCTCAGTTAAGAAGGGGATAAAACCTTTTATAGGTACATCAGGAGTGAAGGAAGACCAAGGAGAGATAGTGAGGCTTAATAAAGGGAGGAGCGTGGGCAGAGGGTGACTGTGAAAGGCAGAGATACTAAACAAATATTTTGCTCAGTATTTACAAATGAAGAGGGAGGTACCTAAAACAAATAGTAGAAACACTATGGATACAGAAGTTGATACCAGCCCATTTACAGAAGAAAGGGATCTGAAAGAACTCTTAAAACTGAAGGTGGACAAAGCAATGAGGCCTGATGGGATTCATCCCAGAATTGTAAAGAACTAAGGTAGAACTAGTGACACCACTGACTACTCTCTTTAATAAATCATGGGAGGATGGGGGTGGTACCCGAGGACTGGAGGAGGGCAGATGTGATTCCTCTTCACAAAAGTGGGAGCAAGGCAGAAGCAGAAAACTACAGACCTGTTAGTTTAACCTCAGTGATAGGAAAATGATGGAATCACTTCTGAAGGAAAGAATTGTTGAGTATCTAGAGGCCAGAGGGGCGGGACCCAAGGCAGCATGGATTCACAGTGGGAAGGTCATGCCAGATGAATCTGATAGATTTCTTTGACTGGGTGACCAAAGTAGTAGATCAGGGAGGGGCTGTGGACATGGCCTACCTAGACTTTAGCAAGGCATTTGACACAGTCCCACACAAAAGATTAATATACAAGTTAGCCGGCCTGGGAGTGGGTCCCAAGATGACAGCCTGGGTAAAGAATTGGCTGGAGAATAGGACACAGAGAGTAATAGTAAATGGAGTCCATTCTGAAGAAAGAGGGTTACTAGTGGGGTGCCATGAGGGTTCAGTATTAGGACGGTCCTCTTCAATGTCTTTATAAGCGACATTGCAGAGGGACTGGAAGGAAAAGTATGTCTCTTGCAGATGACACAAAGATCTGCAACAAGTTGATGCACAAGGTGGGGTGGAAAGGATGAGAAGGACTTGGCAAGGTTAGAGGAATGGTCAAATGTATGGCAGCTTAGATTCAACGCTAAGAAGTGCAGGTAATGCACCTGGGAAACAAAAACCCAGGGAAGAGTACACAATGGGGGTGAGATACTAACAACAACAAAATGGAAAGGGACCTGGGGGTAGTTATATCAGATGACCTAAAGGTGGGCAAGCAATCTGAGAGGGCAGCAAGGAGGGCTGGGGATACTGGGATGCATGGGAGAATCACCAGAAGAAAACAGGAAGTTATTATCCTCTGTACAGACAGCTGGTCAGACCGCATCTGGAGTACTGCGTGCAGTTCTGGAGACCCAATCTCTGCAAAGACATAGACAGGATGGAAGCTGTCCAGAGGAGGGCACTAAAATGGTGCAGGGTCTGCACGGAAGACATGAAGAGAGACTTAAGGAGCTTAATATGTATAGCCTTGAGGAAAGGAGGGAGAGGGGACATGATAGAAACTTTCAAGTACCTCAGTGGAATCAACAAAGTCCAAGAGGTAGCATCTTTCAAAAAAGAGGTGTGCAAGAACAAGGGGCACAATTTAAAAGATAGAGGGCGGCTCAGAGGTAATTTAAGGAAGTATTTTTCACAGAGAGGGTTGTGGATGCATGGAACGGCTTCCGGAGGAGGTTGTGGAGTCAAAAACAGTGGTGGAATTCAAGCATGCATGGGACAGTCATAAGGCAATTCTAGGGGTGGGGTAGGAAGAAGTTGGCTGCTGGTTAGCTAGGATCTGCAGCTTATCCATTAGGTAGGAAATGGGCAGACTGGGTGTGCCAAGTGGTCCTTATCTGCCGTCAAATTCTATGTTTCTATGTTTCTATGTTGCCTTGTGTTGGATCAGTTTTCGTTTAATTGTTTCATCTATATTTAATCCACCCCAGACTGTGAACTGTAATCTATTATTGGTCTAATGTATGACCTATATAGAGGGAACAAAACCTGTTCAGACCAATAAGCGAAATTTCTGTAAATAGTATTTAGCAGATGGTTTGTTTTTGCATTAATCATAGTGACTTTATTTTTCAGTTTTAAATCATCAGTGATGTGTAGTCTGAGGACCTTATCACATTTGGTTGTTTTAATTTTGTTCCTTCCATGTAATATGTTTTTTTGTCTTGTTGTTCTTTCCCAAGTGTATGGCCATACATTTTGAACTATTAAATCTCATAAAGTAGCTGAAGGACCCAGCACTCAAAACACCAGCGAAAAAGACTGCAGAGACAAAGTGCGTGTAAGGAGCATGAAACATTAAACAGTTTGTGGGGTCTCCCAGGGCTACAACTGCTTTTTCATGTTGTGCTTTGTGCAAGTAAATGGGAAAAAAACTTTTATTAAGACTGGCTTGTCTCTGCAGTCTTTTGTTTGCTGGCTTTTTGAGTGCTGGGTCCTTCTGCTACTTTATTTAACTGTTTGGGCTTTCAAGCACCTTCCCTTATGAACAACCCTTTCTTGTTTATTAAATTTCATATTCCAGTTGTTAGCCCATTTTATAATGTTATTTAGGTCATTCTGAGTTTGATTTGCCCCTTCATGAGTGCTCACTGTCTCAGCTATTTTGGTGTCATCAGCAAATTTGTTACAAGTACTGTACATGTCCAATCCTAGGTCCCTATGAACAGACCAAATAATACTGGTGACAAATTTGATCCTTAGAGGACTCCACTCATCACCTTACTCTCTCCTAATAGGTTATCCTTAATCCTAACTCTCTGGATCTAATTCTTTAACCAGTTTTATGTTCATCTAATGATCTTCATAGTAATACCTAAGTGTATAAGTTTCTCTAATAATTTTTATGGGACTCAACAATAAAAGCCTTGCTGAAGTCCAGAAAGATGACGGAGTACTGGATGGGAGGTGAGAGACTTGACACTACAGAAGAGGAATGGGAACGGGAGTTACCATTTGCAACTCCTTAAACAAATAAGTCAGTGCAAAAAGGCATATAGCAAGGCCAACAAGATGCTGGGATGTATTGGGAGGGGATTGATAGTAGGAGAAAAGAGGTAATACTACCCATCTCCAGATACTTGGTAAGGCCTCACCTGGAGTATTGTGTCATGTTCTGGCATCCTTACCTCAGAAAAGACATGGATAGTTTGGAGACAGTGCAATGCAGTGTGACCAAAATGATTCAGGGACAACGGGGTAAATCCTATAAGAAGCACCACAGTAAGCTGAATCTGTACTCATTGGAAACCAGAAGGAGAGTGGATATGACTGAGATCTTCAAATTCCTCAAAGGAATAAATAAAGTGAACTGCAGGGAATTATTTAGCTTGAATACCAACTCACAGACACAGGGTCATGAGTGGGGATTAGCAGGCGGAGGTTCAGGAGGGATATGAGGAATTACTTCTTTATAGAAAGGTGGTAGAACCTTGGAACAGTCTATCAGCCAAAGTGGTGGAGCAAACACAGTGAGAGGGCTTCAAACTGAGGCCTGGGACAGAATGAAGGAACAGCAGTTACACAGGCTGATGGAACAAGGGAAGAAAATAGGCAAATGACAGGGAAGGTTAGTACCCTGGGGTAACATTAGATTCAAACACGGTTCCAGGGATTTAGGGAACTTGGGCAGACTAAATGGACTGTTGGTCTTTTCTGCCATCATTGCCTGTGTTTTTGTGTCTATATCCATGGCATTACCAGTAGCTAAATCTTTGCCAATAGTCTTATAGAACCTCAGGAGGTTAGTGACGAAAGATCTACCTGGTTGAAATCCATGTTGATGGGTTTCATCAATATCCAGGCTTACACATTCATTTTCTATTATACCTTTAATGGAAATCTCCATCACTTTACCCAGAACCAATGTTAAACTGATCTGACTATAATTGCTCTGTGATTCTGTTACCTTTTTCAAAATTGATACAACCTGTAACATTTTCCACACAGAAGGTACTTCTACTAAATTAATTGCTGTATTGAATATATGATGTATTAAGGAGGAGTTATTTCACAAGCCCCCAATTAGCATTGGGCTGTCGTCACCTACTGCTGTATCTGGTTTTAAGTTCCGTGGGTGCTTTATATTTCCTCATTGGCTATAGATAGACTTTGGTCAGGTGTTCCAGAATTACATATACAATTTCTGTTGTCTTGTTGATACAATGCAAAAGTATGTGTTGAGTTCCTCAACTGTTTCTGTATCATGTGTTACTAATTTTTGTCCATCTCAGTTGGATCTATAGTGTTGTTCACCTTTTTTTTTGTGAGCTGCCATAATTATAGAAGGCCTTAATATTTTGTTTATTGGACAGCTTTTGACAGAGCAGTTCTACCTCTCTCTCATCCATGAGGATGTAAGTCAACTCGACTCCACACTAGTTCAGCACAATCTAACTTAATCCATACCAAATTTGAGATATTGACTCCCAGTTTAAGGCTTAGGGTATATTATGGCAAGTAAGCTGACTAAACCTAAAATCAAAAATAAAGGAAGCATAATGGACGTTGTCAAAAAGCTGATGAGCGAACCCACAAGACACCAGGGACTGGAGCAGAAGCAGATCATCATCTGTCACTTCAGCCCACAAAAGTGAATTAAACAATGTAGGAGAGGAGTAATTCACCATCACCTCATGCTCTTTTTTAACTCAAGAAGTATCAGCTCCTCCTTGGACAAGCTGGAGAAAACCATAACCAAGACCTCCAGCAACCTCTTGGAGGTCTCTTAAAGAATGTCAGACCTGGAGACCAGGATAACAGCAGCCACAAAGACAAAACACCTTCATCAGAGAGAAAGGAGGTGACTGAAAGTTAGATGACGTGGAGCTCCACTCTATAAGTGACAATATTAGGATACATGGGGACCAATTCTTAAAGCTCTGAGTTTGACGCAAGGTGCCTGAGCCAAACATAGCTGGCGCAAGTGGCACCTTGCGCCAAACACTGCCACCTGAGCTATTCTCAAAAGCAGTCTGTGTCAACCATAGGCTGTCTGCCTGTGGGGCTTGCACCACAGGTACACCCAAACAAGGGCTGCAACGGCAGTGTTATGGAGCATGTAGCAGATGCAAGCTGCCACATACCTGTAAATAGATTCTAAATTCAGCCTGAGGACATCTTTCTAAGTACCTTAGACCAACCAGGGCTGGTGTTAGGGTGCCAGAATAATTCCCTCAGGGATAGTTGCCTGTGTGTGGCAATGTGCCGAGGTCCTTGGTCCCGATGTTGAAAACTGTTAGCATTCTCTTGACCTCATTCCAATCCCCAATATTGCCACTATGAATAGTACAAATAATTCCACAAGTTCCCCCTTTTCAATCCCCTAATGTTGCCCACCATGAATAGTAACAGTAATTTCACAATCTAACCCGATCATGATGTTGCCAAGGTTAATAATACAAGCCCCCTTGCCAAAGCCAGACACTGCTAGTAACATAAATAATTTGTTTCCATACCCCCAACCCCAAAGGTGCCATCACTAATAGCATTATTCTGGACTGGTGACCAGCACAGCCATCTCACACCTCTGCAGCTGGCATCTGACTGAACAGTTATGAGTCTACTGTAATGTGTATGTGCATACACATTACAGTAGGCTCATTGAAAGTTCAGTCGGTGACCAGCCACGGAAGTGTGAGGTGGGCTCTGCTGGTTGCCGGCCCAGAATAATGCTATTAGTGATGACACCTTTGGGGTTGTGGAGGGGGTATGGAAACACATTTTTTTTTATTAGCAGTGTCGTCTTCAGGAGTAGGGCTTGTATTATTAATCTCAGCAACATCAGGGATCAGGAAAGGGCTTGTGGAACTTACTTTATACTATTCATGGTGGCAACATTGAGGGATCGAAAGGGGTTTGTAAATTAATGTTTACCATTTATGGTGGCAACATCATGGGAATGGGAAGGGGACTAGTGAAAATAATGTTTACTATTCATGGTGGCAACATCGGGGATTGGGATGGGGTGCTTGTGAAATTAATGCTAACTATTAACAGTGGCAACATCAGAGGATCGGGACAGGGGCTTGTCAAATTAATGTTTACTATTCACAGTGGCAAGATCAGGAGATCAGGAAGGGTGGTTTGAGACATATTTTGTACTGTTTATGGTGGTACCATCAGGGATCAGGGTGGGGGACCACTAGAACACTGGTTCTAGTCCAGTGCAGGACTGCCCCAAGGCATGCAGCTTACCATCCAGGTGTGGCATCTGTTTGGTGCTCAACCATGTTTGCAGCATGCTGAGGGTTAGTTGCTGGGACCCTGCCTCTTAGAGAATCAGGTGCAGGGTCCCTGGAGCACTGGGCTTCAGCACAAGCTACCCTTTGCTGCAGTTTGTGCTGATCCAAGCCCATTTTGAGAATCGGTCCCATGGTTTTCTGAAGGGACCAAAATGGAAACCATAGAATCCTTCCTGGAATGTTTTTAAAGGAGCTTTTGGACTGGCCAGATTCTGACCCTTCACATCATTAGCACGCATAGGGCACTGGGGCCAAAACCCTCTGATCCAAAGGCAAGACACAGGTCCATAGTTATAAAATTTGTAGATTACAGGAACAAAACTGAAGTGCTGCTGACTGCCAGGAACAAAAATCAAACTACCTTTGGAGGCACCAGGCTCTTCTTCAACTACAAGTTCACCCCAATGACCCTTCAGAAGTGATGCATACTGCTAGTGATCTGGAAGTATCTGATGGAGAAAAAACAAAATGCAGATCCTAGCTCCAGCACAATTCAAGATCTATCTCACTGATAGTCAGCAGTTCTTCTACAGCCTCGCTGAGGCCTGACCAGTCCTGCAGAAGTTAGAAGTGCCTCCTGAGATCTAATAAGCCTTGGATCCAGCCAATGATGTGACTCTAGCCCCAGCTCATGGTCAACATAGAGACATAAAATTTGATGATAAATAAGGACTGTGTGGCCACCTAGTCGCCCATTTCCCTACCTACTGTAACACTGCAGACCCAACTTGATCACCAGCTTCACCCCTCTTTCCTACCACTACAGTTCCTTTATGCCTCTCCCATGCATTCTTTAATCCTATTGCTGTTTTGCCACCACCACCACCTTCGTTGGGAGGCTGTTCCAGGCGTCCACCACTCTTACTGTGAAGAAGTACTTCCTCTCATCTCCCGAGTCTACCCTTCAGCTTCATAGCATGAACCCTTGTCCTTGAGCATCTTTTTTCTGAAAAATGCTTCCCTCTAGAACCTGATTTATACCTGTGATGTACTTGAAAGTCTATCATATCCCCTTGACTTCTTTTCCTTCAGGGTGTACAAACTGAGGTCCTTTAATCTCTCCCCATAGGTCTGGTGATGTAGACCCTGCACCTTTTAGATGCCATCCTCTGGACTGCCTCTACTCTGTCTACAGTATGTCCTCCCTGAGATGTGTTCTCCAGAACTGGACACAGTACTCTAGGTGTGGTCTCACCGAGAGATCTATGCAAGCAATGACATATAGCGAGGTGGAGTTATCGCCTGATAAAGAGCATGCCAGGTGTACTAAGGCACAAGGTGCTTGCGCAGTCCTTATGCCCCTGGGCGTGTTTCATCAGGCTGACAACTCACACCTCAGAGTGTGTTATGAACTTATAAAATGGACTCCTGTAAAGAAGTTATCTTAAAAATTACCATAAAAAGTGTACTTAGAAACAGTAAAGATTTTATATTAGTAGAAAATAAGAAAAGCAGTCCCTGTTTTCCATTGGAATGTAACTGTTAATGGAAAAGTCACTATAAAGGCTGGTGCTTGTATGTCTGCTGTACCTACTCACCAGAGAAATGGTCAAGAATTTTTTATTTCATTTGTTTAGAATGGAGTTACTTTGTTTTTTATTTACAACAGGACTAGGAATGTGTAGCACTTGCTGTGATGTTTGTTGCCCCCAAAGGCACTAAGATAGCAGCATGTGTTTTTTTTGGGTGTTTCTTTTATTCACTTTTGTGTTTGAATTAGTTTATGCTTTTTTTTTAAGAGCTGACGACTGGCTGATCAGGAGCGGCGTGTCCCTTTATGGCTGCCATACATAGTTATTTCCTGATCCGTGATTTTAAACCTGTAGATTCGGGTTCGTTTAAAGTGAGAAATGGAGAATTATGGGCTGAGCATGAGGACTGGATTTATTTCAAATGTGCTACTGAAGTGGGTTTGAAAGCTGTGGGAGGCACACTTGCTAGATCAGGATCAACAGTGTGATTTAGCGGTGAATGCCGTTTCTTTTCAGCATGCAGGATGCTCGGTGGATCACGGGCGGCTGTTGGGACAGTGGAGATTTCAAGCCACATATTTTTTAGCATCAGGGAGGAGAGGTTAGAGTTTATTATGTTAATTTTTATTGTGGTTGTGACGGGTGACCCCTGTCATGGAAGGGTGCCCTGAGTCTGGTCTAGATCCCCAAGACTCACTAAAATGCTTAGGAAGCACAGAAACAAAAGTAAAAGTGCAGGACAGGAACAGCAGTCCCCCCTTGTGTTCTGTTCCTGTGTTTGCTAGAAACTGCCCTTGGCAAAGGGACAAAATGAAAGTAAAGCTGATGGCTGCACTTTACAGCTGTAGGCAAATGTCGAACTGTTTTCTTCAGCTCTAATTAAGAGCAGTTAATTAAGCAGCTTGTTGCTGCTTTACTTTAAAACTACACCATTCTGTGTGGTATAGGGTTTTCATCTGCTCTAATGAAAGTTTAAAAGAGCAGACAAATACCTCAAACAATAATAACACAGTTACAATGACAGTAGGACTCTGGGGCCCCATTAAGATTATCTGTGGTGTTTAGCTAAACTCCTAGTAAGGTACACATTGCTTTAAGTAGAAGAAAATAAAATACATGTTTGGGCCTTGTTTACCAAAGGAAATTTAAGATGCTTACCTGAGTTTAGTGCAGGAGGAGTGCCAGTTTGTAAGTCAGAAAACACAAGAAAGCTAGATAAAGCTCTAAGGATAACTTTTATGAAACAGTCATTCTTTACCTGTGGGAGCCCTTTGCTGTATACGTGCTGTTATAGGGCTGGCAGCCCACAGACTGTCTGATTTTGTGGAACTCCCAGTTAGTGAGGTCACTGCCAGAGGTGGAGCTAGGGAAATTAAGTTCCTCATAGCTATAAAATTGTGTAGCCAGGCCAGAATGAATATTATGTTAAAGATGCTAGGACTCCTATTAACCAAGGCTTGGAAATATCCCTTTTTCTTATGTTTAGACGGGATCTGAGCCTCATAGAGATCGTTTTTAGTTAAAAGACATAATGTGGGTGTTTCCCAAGGAAGTGATGTCACTAGGACACAGGATAAAGATTGCCACTAGAGGCTTTAATTTAGATAAAGCGTCAGTTTAGAACTGACTGTAAAGGTGTAAGGCCTTAAGTTTAGAAGGCTTGTGTCTATACCTAGACAGCATTGATGTTATGGACTTAATGACAATTTTCTTATTTTCTGTTCTAAATAATTATCATTTTATGCTACAAATAATAAAATGATAAATGCCAGCCTGCATTTCTTATGCACTAACTCTGGATGTCTGCCTGCTAATTGTCTCCTGATCAACAACCCGCTACAGTGGTTCAGTGTACTTTGAACTTGGTGGGGTAGGGGAGCAACATAACAGGGATTTATTTTTTCAGAGAGGCTGCAGTTTCCCTGCTGTGAGCTGTGCCAGCCATTGTGCTGGATTGCTGCCACTTCAGTTAGCTCTGCCTGTTAGCATTTCTGTTTACACTTGGCAGAGCTCATTGATTCCTTGTTGTCATGGGGCATCTTGGTGGGGAGTAGTCCCGGTTGGCTACTATGTCATCTGATAAGGACAAGGCTCAGATGATGTAGTAGCCAATCAGAGACTGATTTCTTAAGCCCATTTTATAAACAATGATAACACCACCTCTCTCTTTCTGCTGGTGATACTCCTCCCTATGCAACCTAGCATCCATTAGCTCTCTTCTGCCTTGTCACACAGCCTGGCCTCCTTTAGGTCATCAGATATGATTAGCCCAGGTCTCTTTCCTGTTTGGTGGTTTTAATACCACTCCCCTCATTTGCACTCTGCCCCTGGGTTTCTGTGCCCAATGTGCATGATGTTGCACTTCTTCTCATTGAAACTTAGCTGTCACACCCTTGACCATTCCTCTAGCTTTCATAGATCTCTATTCATTTTTCCACCCCTCACCCGAGTTTCAACTCTATTGCAGATTTTAGTGTCATCTGCAGAGGCATACCTTCCCTGTTAGCTGAAATGCAATGTCATCAATAAAGACATTAAAGAAGACTGGTCCCAGTACTGATTCCTGTGATACCCCTCTGGTCCCATCTGTTCCTCATAGTGAGCTCTGTTTACCACCACCCTCTATCTCCTGTCCCCTAACCAACCAACCCAGTTTTCCACCTTTGGACCCACTTCTAGGCTGTCCAGCTTGTTTCAGAGTCTTCTAAGTGAAATGGTGTTGAAGGCCTTACTGAAATCAAGGTAGGCCACATCCACTGCTCCACCCTGATCTAATTCCTAGTAACTCAGTCAAAGAAATCTGATATTTGTCTGACTTGACCTCCCCGATAAATCCATGCTGCCTCAGATATTGTAAGCAACTAGATTCAAGATATTTCACAATCCTTCCTTCAGTAGTGATTCCACTAATTTCCCCATGACCAAAGTCAGGCTAACTAACCAGTAATAGCCAGCCTCCTACTTGCTACCACTTTTGTGAAGTGGGACTTGTTAGGAGGTCTAAACCTCACTTTCAGGTTCTTGACTATATTGGGAATGCAAGTAATCACAGACACATTGCATTAGAGTAATAAACAGGTTTATTACTGCCAAGAGAGATAAATCACAGTTGCCCTAAGCAGTTCTTTCTGTCTGAACGGAGCCAGTGCTAAGCGTTCCCTATATCTCGAGGTTTCTCTGTGTCTCTTGGGGTCTTTCCTGAGGTCTCCGAGGTATAGGACTAGTGTATTACATTATATACTTATGATAATTACTATGGTTACTGTAAGATAGAAACATTTCTAGTTACAGAGATGAGCCCTATTGGCTAAATTAGAGGTGGTTCCATGGACCAAGATAACATTATACAATTCTGTAAACTCATCAGTTTCTAAACAAAACAGTTCTTATACAGAGTCTTACATAACTCAGTGTAGTAGTACAAATCAACAAAAGGTGGCAATGCTGTCTTACATATTATAATTATTCCAAGGACACAGGCATCTAGGCATCTTACAAGTAGGAAATACACAGAAAATACATAGCAGTATATATGTATTAGCAAGCAAAGTGTATTACAACAACATGCATTCATATCCTGATATCTACTCTTGTACGGTAGATGCCCTTAGCCCCATATGTTAGTATAACATATACTAAGTGCTAGCTGTCTACGGTATACCTCTGAGGGTACCAATTAGGGTGCAGGGACCTTGTGTAACAGACTACATCTGCCTCCTCTAGTCCTCCAGAATCACTCCCATTTCTGGTCAATGATTGAACAGGGCTGTCAAGTGCAGCCAGCACCTCTCTAAGCTAGCTCAGTATTCTTGGTTGCACCCAGCTGGCCCAATTGTCTTGTCCACTTTCAGATTTGTGAGTTCCTCCAGGACTCTCTCCTCCATAAATGAACTAGTGTCCTTCTCCTTCCTTGATGCCTAGCACTATCTGTGGTCCCTCACTTTCCTTTTCCTCTGTGAACACTGAATGAAAGTATTCATTCAAGATGTCTATTTTTTTCTTTTTTTTTTTTTGCAGTTTAAAGTTTATTAACCATTATTATCCATTTTACAAACAAGGCAGATATTCATACATAAAAAGCAGTTTACATTAGTCAAAGGTTACTATTGAATCCGCACCTCCCTCCCTTAATCCCCTTGCCCTCTCCTCCCTTCCCATACCTACTAGAGCAATAGGTAATATGACATTTGATATTAAGATCTTATCCTATCTGGGTTAACTACATGACCAACTAATACATGCTTAACATATCGACAACCTTATAGTGAATAAAGGGCATAAAGGGGTCCCATATCTTTTAAACCTGTTCATTGTATTATTTAAATTAGCAATGGCTTTCTTGGTACATAGATTAGCCAGGACTTCTATTAACCACTCATTATAAGAAATTTCTTGTTGATCAAGCAAATGTCGTAGTACCAACTTCTTGACAGACATGGCAATAAGTGTCATATGATACTTCCGATTCACAGTTCTGATGCCAGAAAAGTACTTCCGATTATGGATTCTGATGCCAGAAAGGTCTCCCAAGAGACAAATTTTGGGGTAAATAGATCCTTAAGACCTAGAAGGGGATCCATAAGTTGCATAATATTGTGCCATAATGGGAAGAGTTTCGCATGCCCAGAAAATATGGTATAATGTCTCTTCCTGTTGTTGACATTTAACACATAATGTGGTAGTCTTTAAGCCCAATTTGGCCAACTTACAAGGTGTATAGTAAGCATTATGTAGGATATATAGTTGCATTAATCTTAGTCTATCTTATGTAATGAATTCATGACAGGTGGACCAGATTTTCATCCAGTCAATGTTATGCCCTGGAAAAAAGGACTCCCAAAGACCAGTTGGTCCAAGACTATCTAGGAATTTCAGAGATACAATGTATTATAAATTTTGGAGATTGTATTGGTGCCTCCTCTAAGTACCCTAGTTTCTTGCCGAATGGAATGGATTGAACTGTCCAGGGTTTTTGGCCAAAGGATCTTGTTAAAATATGTCAGTTGAATAATCCTGAAGGTATACCTGCTAGAGATGCCTAATTTAGCTATAATTTCCTTTATTTAAAACCATGTGTAGTTATCTTTATGAAAATGGGTGACATCTAAATCCTTCAATATGGAAAGCCAGGACTGGGGAACCGGTTTCCCTCCATTTTGAGGTGAAATTTCCTACTGTTGGTTGACTGAGATCATTAATCTGATCATACCTAAGGAATCGACAAATCTGTGCATAAATTTTAAAGGATGCAGAAATTATGCGTTTTTAAGCTTTAGAGGAGGAGACTTTCACTAATATGTAGCAATCCTTCAGGGCTTAAGCCAGAAGCCCGTATAAGGGATAATTCAATTCCGAGCCAGGCCAGAGCCGTATATAGATTTTCCTGGGATATCCATCTCATATATTTGTTGATATGTGATGCCCAAAATAAAGACCCACACTGGGGAGTCATAGGCCTCCCTTGTTTTGGGGGCCGTTAATGTATAGTAGGCTATTCATGAAATTTTGTTACACCAGAGGAATTTGGTGAACAGTGATTGTAATTTCCTGAACCAAGATAAAGGGGCCAGATATTAAGCATAGATAGAGGGTACAGTAGCCATGGGAAAACATTGATTTTAATTAAATTTATTCTACCCATAATGAGATAGTAAGGAAGGCCCATGTGTTCAGATCTTGAGTGATGGTGCTTATCAGACAATCCAGATTCAACTTTATAATTTGCTTGGGATTTCGGGATAATTCTATACCTAAATATCTAAGAGTCTTGCTTCAATTAAGTCCGAAAATAGCTATATCAGATTTAAAGAGTTTATGATTAAGTGGAAATACCATTGTTTTACCAATGTTTAATTTATAATTGGACATTCTGCTGAAGCTAGCAATAATGTCCAACATATATAGAATAGAAGAGCCAGGATTCGAAAGTTGGAGGAGGAGATCGTCCGTATAGGCCGATACCTTTATTTCACAAGGATGGATGGGGATCCCTTGGATATTCAAACAATTTTGTAAATTTCTGATTAGCGGTTCCAGGTAAAGATTAAATAATAATGGGATAGAGGACACCTTGCCTGGTGCCTGAATGAAGGGTGAATTTTTTCCTAGATCATTCTATTTCCTGCTACCTGCACAGAGGGAATTAATACAGTGCCGGATCCACCTACAAAACCAGATGGGAAACCAAAGGCCTCCAAAACTTGAAGAATACTCCCAATGAACCCTATTGAATGCCTTCTTGGTGTCCAGGAAACTAAGGCAGCAGGAAAAGGTGTATCCTTGGACATCGAGAAGACATGCAAAGGGTTCTTAAGTGATCGGCAGAGAACCTACCCTCATAAATCCAATCTGTTCTGGTCCTATCAGGTTGTCCATTACCTTGTTAAGCCGATTAGCCAACAGTGTGGTTAGGATTTTATATCCTGATTTATAACGATATAGTATGGTAGCTAGCTACACAGTTGGGAGATTTATCCGGCTAGGAATCAGGACAATCAGTGCTTGATAATAGAGGGTCTGTGTCCATACCCGATAAAATATGTTGATAGAGGGAAGAAGCATTGGGATTATTTGGGTCTGAAATTTTTATAAAATAAGCGAATATCTATCTATCCCAGGGTTTTATTCACTGTCAAATTTCCAATAACCTCTAAAATTTCCATACTATTTATAGGAACCAAAAGTCTATTCTGCTGCTCCAGAAAGCCGTAAATTGGTCTCCTGTAAATAGGCTCACAATTATTGCACCATTGGGAGGCGTGTGCACAAGACCATACAATTCCTTATGGTATGCTGTGAATTCTTTTATAATTTCCTCTGGATGTGTTTTAAGGGAATCATCTTGTAATGAAGATATTGAGGCACATAATGAGATGCTTCCATTTGTTTAACCCTGAGTGCCAAAGGTGACATGCCTTCTCCCTTGATCAGTATCTGAAGCCTGGGTTTTCAAAATGGGTAATCTGCTTCCTCGTGAGTATTTCCATATATGCAGCTCTTAATTTAATCAATTCTTGCCTGACAATTTCTGGTGAATTGGGGAGAGGTCTTTTCTAGAGCCCTGATTTGGGAGAGCCAGTGGGCCATTCTGGAACTGGAAGCCTTTTTTTCCTGTGTGAGGCCATACTAATCAGAACCCCACTGAGATATGCTTTAAAGGATCCCCATAGCATATCAGGTCTTCCCTGAGGATCAAAATTGAAATGATAGAAATTATCAATCTGTTCCTGTATCTGATAAATAGAAGGGTGTCTTTTAGCAATAAATCATTTAATTTCCACCCAGAACCTCTTTTTGGCAATGATACCACAGATATCTGGCAGGAAACAATGGAGTGATCAAAGGGGACCAGGTAAAATCAAAGCTTCAAGTTCCGGGTAATAAGGAATGAGACTGGAGTATGTCATCTATCCTCAAAGAGGAAGAATGGACTGGAAACAAAGTATATTCCCTATCTAAGGGATGTAATATCCTCCAGATATCATACATTCCAGTCTGGTCCATGAGCTCCCTGAATGCCCTTTGAGCAGGAGAAAGGCCCTTCCTCTGTTGACTTGACCTGTCCATCATCAGGTCATGTACCAAATAAAATGTCTCCCCAATGATCATGGACATGGAAAGGTATGGTTGTAAAATTTGTTAGTTGAGTACAAAATTCTGGTGCATCATGATTTGGCCGTACACACTACCTAAAACCATCTCTTTGTTGTAAAGTAAGCCCTGAATGAAAATATATCTTCACAATGGGTCCTTAGTCACTTTAATTGTGTTAAATGGAATTTTCCTATGAATAAGGATCCATGACCCCATAGCTGTTTGTCATTCCTCGGCTCCAAAAACTGACCAAATTGTTGTCTACAAAGCTGGGATGCTTGACATCCAAAGGTGCATTTCTTGAACATAGACTATGTCTATGTTCAATAACTAGGTGATTTAAAACATGATATTGCTTCCAACTTTTCCTACCCTCTTTGATATTCCATGTCACAATGTGTATACAATTAGCCATTATGCCTAATTGGTAAATCAGTAACCCCCTTTCCTGTACAGTGAGTCATGTAGAAACTGAAACATACCAGTGCTATCGCTGTTGTTGTGCTCCTAGTAGTTAATATACCCTCCCTCCCACCTCCCCTTCAACCCAGAGGTGTACCATAACACAGATTAACTAATATCCAGGTCAGATTGCCCTAAACTCCCCTCCTGTTGTTGGAACACTATACAGCTGGTCCTGTCTCAGTCCCTAGTTTCCCCTCCACTACCCAGGTCCATGGAGGATGTCTTTCAAACCCAGATTATGAAGGTACAAAAAGTGAATAGCAAACCAGTACTGTGCCTATAAATTCAGTAAATCAAATGGGATTGCTACCCCACAAATGCCCAATCATATCTGCCACTGTACTGCCTATTCCCTTTGGAAGAGTTACCGAAGAGTCCCTTTGGGTTGTAAAGGTGCTCATTACCAGCACTTCCTAACTCTAACAGAGCACTCCATTCTGGAGGCTTAACTCGTAACTAGAAATCCAAATCCAAAATAACCTCAGTATGGCACTGTTGTCCTCCCATTTCAACATTTGCTAGCGAGGCGCCCTCTTGTGGTGAGCCAGCATTTTAACACTCTCTGTTTATATAACTTAAATACCTTTAGCCCAAACTTAAAGCCTTCCTCTTACCATACGGGCTAAAATATCAGAGCGATAGTGTTAGGTTGCAACCTGCTACCCCAACAGATAGTAAATGAACCTGAAAAGAAAAAGGGGAGAAAGAAACAATAAGGGATGAGGTAAATGTCCAAGCGAGTCTTGCTAATGTCCTAAGATCCCGTCATTCTGAAGTCCCTCTGAAACATTTTAAGTCAGGCTAAGCAGTTACCATGTCCACAAAATTATTTTACAACACCTTGAGTCACTATATTTGCCATAACCGATTCTTGTTAATGGTCTAGCCTTCCTTTGCAGTTCCTCTTCAATGTCTTCAGCCATACAAAAAGCATCAGCACTTCTCGAGATCACAGCTCCTTTTCTGATCATTCAGCGAGCATGAAATAGATCAGGATATGCCTTCTACCAATGCAGTCAACGCCGAGTTACACTTCTTCAAAGGACATCAGGTACCTGAGATCACTACCTGAATTCGAGCAGGTACCCATATGGAATTTTAGACCGCCTTATTAACCCGTTACTATGGGGTGAGAAAAAGTGCTGCCTCTGTCTCACCATAGCAGGGAGGCCTTGGGTTATTCAAATCTTGCTCCCTCCCAGGTACCCATTCTA
This sequence comes from Neoceratodus forsteri, assembly GCA_016271365.2. NCBI lineage: Eukaryota > Metazoa > Chordata > Ceratodontiformes > Ceratodontidae > Neoceratodus > Neoceratodus forsteri. The sequence goes on along the minus strand of CM057453.1, from coordinate 1,235,595,741 downwards.
GTTCTTTTATTTTAGCCTTAAAACCAACCTACTACTACTTCCCAACCTCCTAGACAAAGCCACTTCTTTTGGCTGCCCTCCCCCTCCGTCTCCCCTCCCTCACCTTGACTCCTCCTTGGACTCTCACACTAGGTGTCAAACCTCTTTATCTCCTTCGCTACATATAAACACTGTCCTTTACCATAGCTGAATGCTCTCGCCTGTGCTATCACCATTGGTACTATGAATGACATTGTAACATTATTGTATACTAGCTACCTACTATTCAAGTATTGTATGTAAACTGTTTGTTATTGCTGTCATTGTGACTGTTTGATGTGGAACCTTTGTAAAAGAGCTCTGAGCTCAAAGGTATGATCTGAATCCCTAAATAAATAAACAAAATAAACATTTTGGTCAGTAGAAACTGCTTTTCCTGACAATTAAAAATTTGAACATTAGAGGTCGAGTTGGTTGGCCTGAAGCTGGCCTTAGTCTCAGTGCTCTATGGGTCCTCTATTATACAAGGCCCCAAAGGAGATGGACCAGCAAGCTTCTCAATGAATTTCTGGACAAACAGAATGGCATTACTACCTTCTTCTCTTTCTGGAATTCCTAGAATCACTACATTATTCCTGCTACTCCTCCCTCCAAATCTTTGATATTTTGCTCCAGCTTCTTAATTCATTGTCGATTGTCTACCATTGCATTTTCTACAAGGTCAGATTTTTTCTCCATGGAAATAAGCCGCTTTCAGTGTCGGACATTCTAGTGGATAAATCTTCAAGTGCTACTGACATCTGCTTTATTTAGCAATGACCGACTTTAGGTCCTACCTAAATGGTTGCAGCTCTTTTATGAAAAGCTTCAGGGTGAGGGGTTGCCTGGGAGCCAGAATATGGGAGGCCATAGTAGTGAGTTGCTTACGCCACCAGTCATCTGGGCCTTGCATCTCTTGCCAGATTTCTCTGGAGAAACCGGAGGGTGTCGGGTAGCGCAGATCTCATTTCTGCTTCCATTCCCATCCCAAGTTACAGTCATGCAGATCCAAGCTCTTGTAGTTTGCTCTGGGGTCATTTGAAACGTGTTTGGAAGAGTTTAAATTGAGTAAAAGCCCTAGATAACAGGAGCTGGGTCCAAACACTGCTACACAGTCTGCTGCATCACGTGGTCTCCCAAGATGTCTGTTTTTCCTGGTCCCCTCCATGCACTCTCCTCCTTCCTTTTGAAGTCTTACTATCCCTCCCTGGTCTTTCTCCTTTGCTTACATACCTGAAAAATATCTTGTCCACTTTCTTTACTGCCTGGGCTATTTTCTCCTCTATTTGCACCTTTGTGCTCCTAATTACTTTCCCTGCCTCCTTTCTTTCTCCTGATTCAACTCCCTATCCTCCTCTCTGTGTGTGTCTCCTTATACTACCTGAATGCATACATAGATACATAGATACATAGACAGTGTTGGCAGATAAGGGCCTATGGCCCACCTAGTCTGCCATTTGAGCTTGTAAGTTCAGTTTGTTTTCCTAGAAGTCTGTTTCCCTTACCCCTGCCCTCTAGAATTCCTTTATGTCTATCATGCATTCTTAAATCCGTGATTGTTTCAGCCCCCACCACTTCCTCTGGCAGGATGTTCCACTTGTCCACCACCCGTTCTGTGAAGAAATTCTTTCTCATGTTTCCTCTGAATCGTCCCCCTCAACTTCATCCCATGCCCTCTAGTCCTGAAACATCTTTTCGCTTAAAAATAGTGTTTTCTGCACCCTGTTGCTCCCTGTAAGATACTTGTATGTCTCTATCATATCCTCTCTCCCTCCTCTCCTCCAGGGAGTACATGTTCAGTTCCTTCAACCTGTCTTCATGGGACTTGTGATGCAACCCATGCACCATCTTCGTTGCCCTCCTCTGAACCTTCTCTACCCTGTCTATGTCCTTACGTAAGTATGGTCTCCAGAACTGTACACTGTACTCCAGGTGGGGCCTCACTAGTGTCTTGTATAGCGGAATTATGACCTCCCTTTTCCTGCTGGTGATGCCCCTACCTATACATCCCAGCATCCTATTTGCTTTACCTGATGCCTTGTCACACTGTTTCCTTACCTTGAGGGTCATCAGAGATGACAACCCCAAGATCCCTTTCCTGCTTGGTGCATGCTATATCCTCACCCCCAACTGATATATTGTGCCAGGGTTTTTGTGCCCCATATGCATTATTTTGCACTTCTTTGCATTGAATTTCAACTGCCAAACCCTGACCATTCTTCAAGTTTCTGCAGGTCCCTTCTCATTCTGTCTACACCCTCTGGTGTGTCTACTCTGTTACAGAGCTTTGTGTCATCAGCGAACAGTGAAATTCTGCCTTCTAGATCCTGTGCAATGTCAATTACCTGTGCAATACAAGCTTCTTTGCCCTTTATTTCCTAGGCTCTTCTTTTGAGAACCATAGCGTTTTGTTTTCCTCTTGCTTTTGCTGATTCAGAGGTTTGTTGCCTTCTCTATCCCCCAGTTCAATTGTGCCCTGTTCCTCCACTCCATCAAGTCCTACCCCTGCTAGGGCATCCTGAGGTATTTCCCATCTTTTAAAATCAGCCCTCCTGAAGTCTAGGACCCTCACCTTTGTGTGGTTTGATTTTGCCACAGTCCTTATATTGAACCACAGCATACGGTGATCACTTGTTCCAAGGTGGCCACTCACTGTGACATCTGCAACACAGTCTCCATTTGGAAATACAAGGTGCAATATTGCCCCCTCATGAGTGGTCTCTTTTACTAGTTGCCTCAGGAATGCCCCTGCAGAAAGTTCAGAATATTCCTGCTCATAGCTGAAGCTTCAGCTGGGATGCTCCTATCTACATCTGACAGACTGAAGTCCCCACCAGCAACACCTCCCGTTATTTGCCACCTTTTGGATGGCTTCCACTAGAACCTTATCCAACCCCAATTGTTCTGGAGGTCTGTAGATCAGGCCAGTGTGAATAGCGTCCCCTTCCCCATTTCTAGGTGACCCACAGTACCTCTGCCCCTCCTGAATTCCTTGTATCTCACTTGCTTTATGCTATCCCTCAAATAAGCGATACTCTTCCTTCTTTCATTCCCACCTCTCCTTCCTGAACAGAGTATAGCCTGGTATGTCTATATCCAGTTATGGTTCTCATTGCACCTTGACTCAGTAATAGCGACAATGTTCAGGTCAGCTGGCGATGATGGCCTCTAGGTCTGGGACTTTACTGGTCAACAAGCAAGTGTCCCAGGAAATGAGGATGGACTGCAGCTGATAAACTCTCTTCCTCAACTGCTTCTACAACAGGGAAATTGGTATCACCATAAGCAAGCCCCAGGGCAAAACCAGCTGATACAAGCTCTGAAAAGACTGAGCCACAGTATGTCCTGTAAGATTAAAAACACTGGCTCAATTGTGTAGCCAATTTGTTCAGGTACCCAATTTTGTAATCTTTTAGATTGGACAGGAGTATGGGTCAAATAACTGACCAATGATTTTGTGTTGGGGTGGAGGATTTAGTTGATTTATGGAAGTCAGGCATGTGGTGGGGAGGAGTTGTCTGAGGAGTGCAGAGTGCAGATTGAGGTTGTGTCTATTTTGAAGAAAAAAACACTAAGAAAGTCTGTCCCAGTCAGACAAACATTTGATGTCACCCAACAGTACAGGTGGTAGCATCCTTCAACAGCAGAATAATGGCAACCTTGGCAGTACTTTGGCTGATTATGACAGGAATGTTCAATGGCAATCACCCAGTATAGTCATACTGGGTTATTGAGCTACGAGTTTCATTTCTGATTTCAGACATCGATTACAGAATGTGTATTCTAGAGTTTCATTCTATGAAGCCAGGGCAGTGTGCATGACCCTTTGTTGGAAAATACAGTCCATACTTTGGGTATATGCACTGCACTGGAAGGGGATAAATAGTGTGTGCAGAGGGAAAGGGGATGAGAGGAAGAGGTCTGAGGTCCTTCTTTTTAATTTAACTGTTTAGTCCCATCGCCTCCTCCCTCCAACATGGCAACAGTGACATATAGGTATTTTTGTAGGTTTCTCCCTTGCCCCCATGGCCCAGCACATGGCTGTGCAAGCATGTGGAGGCATGCACACACCCTGTGACACGAGCTCAGCCTCTCCCACCTCCCGTTTAGCTTTTTGCCACCCACTTTTGTCTATGCTACCCATCAGCCTCCACCCAATGGGAGCGGAACTACGGGAGGGTGCCAACCTCTTTGGAGAGGAGCTGGCTATTGGCATGTTCAATCCTGATCTGCCCTCCCCTCATGCCAACATCCTGGCAACCAGGTCTTTCCCAAACCTGGGTCGCTGGCATGGGCGAGGTGTGGTGTACAGTGCCTCAACGCTCTGCACTACTGGGCCAGCTGTCTACTGTCCTTCTTGTCTTTCTGGTGACATCTGTAGCCCCTGACTCAGACGGTTCACATCAAGATATCAACAACAATGTTGTTGACATCCCTGACAGTGATAGAACAATGCCGACTGTCGACATTGTTACCGTTGAGACAAAGTGTTTTTGTGAGGGACTTTGCCCCCCTTTCTCCGCACACATCTCCTATAACCAACTCAGAGTCGAGATTGGTTGGGATGAGGAGTCAAAACACCTGGAATTGCAGGGATGATATACAGCAGAACACCACAGCGACCTGCCAAGATTTTGTCACTGTGGTGGTGTTTGCTGTAAAAATGTCATTGTGGTGTGCTACCACTCAGACAGTGGTCTTATGTCCCAAAGGCAACTAAGTAGAAAAAACAAATACTGAGAATGGAGGAGATCCAAAGCAGATTGGAGAAGGTGAAGGGGCAGGAGGGCTATCCCAGATGGAGGGCAGCACACAGCTGCAGCTTCTCTGGGAGATGTTTAATGTCCCCAACCCCAAAGCAAATAACAGAAAGGGTGCTGGACCTAATGAGGCATATACCAATGGTCTCAGTTCCAAATAAAGACTGCCAAGTTGTCTGGGTTCAATGCTGTGGGGGAGTTAAGCGGTGCCTGACTCCAACCTCAGCCCTATAAAGGATATTGAATTGCCTGGAAACTCTCCCTCTACTCCTGAAATGGGAATGAATTCCAGACAACTGAAGTAAAATTAAATGGTATCACAGTGTACAAGATCTCAGGTACACTGTACACACAAGGATGTCTGACATATTTACTGAACCTATTAAAGGGAACAGAAACATAATTATAATACCAAAACTGTTCATTGGTGTCAAATATAAACATCGCCCTATTGTGGACAGGTCAAGCGGAAGGGACTGGGGGCTCCTGTCGCTGCACTCTGGGCCTCTGCATGGCTACACTAACAACTGCCACGCTGGGCTGGGGAGATTGCAGAAACTCTACCTGGCAGTCAGATATTGACATTTTCAGGTAGAGGGTTACTAATACAACCTCTTTGAAATGCTGAATTTGTGCAACATGGAGTGGCGTGACACAGTACTTTCTGAGCCACTGGGAGAAAATAACATAGGAGGGTGGCCAGGAATACACCACAAGACACGAAAACTGCCTTGTGCAGGCCCCATTGAACAGCCCTACTGACATCAGAATGCTCAATTTGGGAGTTCAGGAACAGTCTGAAGTTAATAGTTATAGCTGTCAGAGGGATTTCCCAGAGATATTCACTCTTCCACTACTGATTTGGGTGCTCAAAAGGCAAGCTTTTATTGATCCAACTTTTAAATGGTACATTCCGTCAAACCATCACCATAGTCATAACACACCTTTACATATTATTTTATTTCACATCATTTACATTCCACCTTGGCCTCTTGCAGACCTTTCTTGTTTCTCTCCACTCTGGTCTTCTTGGTTCCCAGGAGCATGAACCGGTCTCCCCACCGGTTCCTCTGTAAAACCAGCCCTTGGGATCAGGTGCCTCAATCATGACCCCACCACTTTTCTTTCTTTGTTACACCTCTGTGGCCCCACAGGTGCTGTTGACCCTGGCCCATGCTTTGCACCTCCCTCCCTCCACGACATTCCCACCCCTATTTAATTCCTCTACCTGTCCCCTTCCCCTATTTCCTTTTCCCCACCAGCCCACCTCCAGCTTGCAATGGAATGGTGAGCTTCCCCATTAAACATAGAAACATAGAATTTGATGGCAGATAATGACCAATTGGCCCACCTAGTCTGCCCATTTCACTCTAACGGATAAGCTGCAGATCCTAGTTAACCAACGCCTACTTCCTCCTACCCTCCACTAGAATTGCCTTATGTCTGTCCAATGCATTCTTGAATTCCCCACTGTTTGTGACTCTACTACCCCTCAGGAAGGCTGCTCCATGCATCTACAACCCTCTGTGAAGAAACACTTCCTCCACATTACCTCTGAGTCATCCCCCTCTATCTTCAAGTTGTGTCCCCTTGTTCTTGCAGATCTCTTTTTCTGAAAGATGCTACCCTCTTGGACTCTGTTGATTCCTTGAGGCATTTCAAAGTTTCTATTATGTCCCCTCTCCCTCCTTTCCCTGAAACTTTACATCTTAAGCTCCTTTAGTCTTTCTTCATATGTCTTCTGGTGCAGACCCTGCACTATTTTGGTTGCCCTCCTTTGGACAGCCTTCACCCTGTCTATGTCTTTGTGGAGATGGGGTCTCCAGAACTGTACACAGCACTCCAGATGTGGTCTTACCAACTGTCCATACAGAAGGCCAACAACTTCCTGTTTTCTACTGGTGATGCCTCCCTATGCAACCCAGTATCCCCCAGCCCTTCTTACTACATTCTCACTTTGCTGGACCACCTTTAGGTCGTCTGATATGACTACCCCAGGTCCCTTTCCATTTTTGTTGTCAGTATCTCACCCCATTGTGTACTCTTCCCTGGGTTTTTGTTTCCCAGGTGCATTACTTTGCACTTCTTTGCATTGACTCTAAGCTGCCATACATTTGACCATTCCTTCAACCTTGAAAAGTCCTTTTCATCCTTTCCACCCACCTTGTGTATCAACCTGTTGCAGATCTTTGTGTCATCTGCAAAGAGACATACTTTCCTTCCAGTCCCACTACAATGTCATGAATTTAATGTATTGGCCCCTCCTATTCCTCTATTGCCTCACTAATGCTGCTGATGAAAATGATCTGCCTACTATGGATAGGTGTACTCCATCCTCTCTATAATACCGCCAGACCAAATAAGCTAATTCCTCATGGGCAATGTAAAGCCCCTATCTGCCTGTACAACTGTTACCAACTTCCTGTTAAGGTGCTTCCTCACCTTTTCTATGGACTTAATGTCACAGGCATACCACCAAACCCTCCTGGAAATAATTTCCCACCACCCTATGGTTGTCCCCAGCCACCAACCCTTAATGGTGTCAAGATACTGGCAGATCTCCTGTAAGATTATTCCCAGGGCTTATTCCCCAATCATTCCCACCCAAGTGAATTATTAACAAATCTGTCCTCTTCCCTACCTCCTAAATTCCTCCAATACTGGTAAAACTGGGTCCACCTTATGCCCCGGACCATTTCCATAGCACCCACATTTGATTGATGTCCCTGTGTAGCTGCTTCCCACCAGGTATAACTGCTGCATGTCTCTCTGCCCAATATACAAATGAATATCCCACACTCCAGATTTGTTGTTGCCGGCTCATACATGTAAGTACAACAGATGACAATGTTACACCATCTGCCTTATATACCTTTTATAGCAGTCCGATCTTCACCTACCAACCCTTCTTATCACCTCCTCCATTGCCCTTCAGCTTCCTTCTCCGAGGCCATCCCAATTCTAAAAGGGTGTGAGGGAGAACAAACTGGGATCCTCCCCAGAAAGCCAGGCCTTTCTTGAGGACCATAACCACTGGTAACATGTAACTGGGTTCCCATTCGCGTAGGAATAGAGCCCTCCCCTTTTGGCTATAACCTCCTGTATTCCTTAAGGGCTGCCACCATGCACCGACCTTGCTCTGGTTGGCTAGTCATACTAATAGCCACCTCACTTCTGACCTGGTCCATGTTAGATTTTCTTAGCCTGACTGAAACTGAACCCAAATTCCAGGTTACATCCCTCTATAATAACCTGCAGCTCTGACTTCTTGGTCTGTGCTGTCACTTCCCCACCTGGAAAACAGCCCAGAATAGACATGCCTCATATGCTAAACTGCATATCTGGCCTAGAGCCCCAGTAATCTGATCAATAGGCATCTGTCTAATGGCCTCCTGGAGAAGCAACCCCCCCAGTCCTCTGCCAACCCATAAGCATGCACTTTACCACCTTGAACTTGTTAGGTTCTGCCCATCCCTTGTTGCCGTGAGCCCAACCTATCCCTGCCACTGTGACCTTCATGGTTGCATGTGTCATCCCTCCTTCTTATCTTTCCACCATGTACTGCATGATCTAGATCTCTGTAACTGGTCTACTCACCTCAAAGCCCTCCCATGGTGAAACTCTTAGAATGCTGCACATGCCTTGTAGCCCTTCAACCTGTTAGCAGACCAAGAGCTTCGGTTCAGCTACGGGCTCACTCCATGCAAAATCCCACAAGTCGGTGGGTACCAAGTTCTCTGGCTGGTGGCTTCTGACACCAGGGACCTGAATCTGTCCAACTGAAGATGGGAAAGGCTGTCAGTGATGTTGTTTTTATCCCTCAGTATGCCTAGTTCTGAATGACAAATTAAGCTTAAGCCCTCAAGAATTAGCTGACCCAGTACCCTGATCACCATCTCAGTGGACCCTTTCTGCCTGTTGATGACCTCGACTACCACTTTATTGTTACATCAAATGTTATCCTCTGGCTAATAAACCTCCGCCCCACACCACTAAAGCTAACCAGATTTGGAATAATTCCAGTAGAGTGATGTCTTTAGAGAGCCCCTGTCTGCCACTCTGGTGGCCATGCCTCAGATATCAACTCCCTTTGAAGCACGTGACCCACCTCCAAGAGCCCCTTGATGCATCCGTGTAGAAGGTCCAGGTCATTATTATATAACCATTCCTCTGCCAAAAAGTAACTCTGTTATAGCTGTCTATGCTATCTAAGAACTGATCCCACACTGCCATGTCCTGTCACACCTCTTTTGGGATGTCCACCCAATGTTGAAAACCTTGCTTTCCCCGTGCACCTTGTTAATCTCCTAGTGAATGCCCACCCTGGGCCAATTGCCTTGGAAGCAAAATTTATACAGCCCAGTAGCTGCTGTACCTTTGACAGCGGTGACCCATCTCTGAGCCATGACGTGCTGTAGCAACCTTGAACATCATAACATTGTCATCAGACAGGCAGAACAACTCCTGTTCTGTGACCATCTTCCCAGAAATTCCATCTTTTGGCTGGCCCTTCATTCTTATTTTTGCAAGAAAAATGCCCATGACTGTACACATTTCCCAGAACTCCCTCAACCTCCTTGCTGTCTCCTGCTTGCTGATGCCTATTATCAAAAGTCATCAAGGTAGTGTACCATTGCCATATGGCCGTATCGGTTTCAAAAACCCATTGTACTCATGTGCTTTGTATGCTTCAGATGTGGGCATGCTATGGAACACCCATGGGCATGGCCTTGTTGAGTAATAGGAACCCTGGAATTGGAATCCTAACAAGTCCCAATCATCTGAGTGTACAGGAAGAAGTTTGAAGGTGGACTCAGTGTCTGTCTTTGGAAAACCATTTCCTCCAGAGGACCTGATCAGGTTCACCACTTCATCCAGTGTCACATAAGACACTGCAATCTTTCTACTGGTATGCCATCATTCACTGATGCACCCTCTGGGTATGACTTGTGGTGGATCAAACTGAATTCACCTTTTGCTTCTTGAAACCACCCCCAAGGTGATATCCTCAGGTTCTTGAGCGGCAGCGAAGGTTCTTCCACTCTACAGCTGCCACCTCCTTCCTGATCTTCAGTACTACACCTTCCTGATCCTAACCAAACCCAAGTTCTTTGCTTGTGTTGCCTTTGCAGCCCTATGTAACCTTACCTGAAGCCTTTGGGAAAACCCTCCTCAGAAATCCCCCACTGGATCTGGGTAACTTCTGTGACCATTCCCAGATCACATGGGGCTTGACAGGGTCCAAGCCAACAGAAACCCCACCCACCCACCTCGCCTTACTTCCCTTTAGTTTCCCCATAACTCAGGTTATAGGACCCATGCCCAAAAGGTCCCAACCTTCTGTTCCTCTGATTGTGCCATTACCACCATTTTGGTTGCCTCCAGGCTAAAAAAGCTGTTCTCCTTTCTGTTGGTAGCTCTGCCTGTCCCTACTATTCTGCAGCTGGACATGGGATGTTGCCGGTGCATTTGGAACATATGTGTTTGAACTTGAAGTTGCCCATGTGCCGAGGCCTTGTCATAGCCCCAGCAGATTTTGCAACCATTGCTTACCCCCTTCTTGCTGGTTTCCCCTGAGGTATTCCCATGGCTAGACAGCGACTGCATCCACAGCTCTGAATGGGTGCAATCCCATCTCAGATCCTCCTGTGCCACCATGATTTGCCAGAAAGCTTGTTGTATTTAAACCACCCATAACCCATCTTCACTTTATAAGCATCCTAATTATGGTCGAGTAAGCTAGGACTAGAATGGCCAGCTCTGGTTTATTTTCCAGCAAGAGGGCTCTAAATGTTGTGAATCCTGCCTGCCAGGTCTCAATGTTCTTCTCTTTGTATGTTACTTCTTCAGCTGGGTTTCCCACCACCACCAATGCAACTGCATATCTCTGGCTTGCCAACTGTTTCTTTTTGCTCATATTTTTTAGCCATGTTCTGGTCCACCAATGCAAACAGGTCCACAAACTCTCCCTTCCATATTTTCTCTTAGTTATGAGGAGCGTGGTCCCCAATGTAACTTCCATGGTCCCCACTATAGCATTGTGACTCCTCACCCTAGGGCACCATTTGCTACTCCACCCATTATTCCCCCTGATTTAGCCAACATCTTCCATTTCTTCATGTCTGTATTCCTATATCATTAATAATCCCTCCAAATATTCTTTCAAATCCCCATAATGTTTGGTTGACTTTCTCTTACCATGCCTGACATCTGGAGCCTCTGACTCTGGGAGGGCTCCTGCTCTGATTCTGGAACCGGCACTGGTGGTCTCTTTCTCCTGCCTTTCCCTTTTGGTCTGGATGGGATTTCCACTTCCTGCTCTATTTCTCTTCCTCTTCCCTCACACTTGCCACCTCGATCAGCTCAGATATCTTTGCCATCAACTGTGATGCCTCTTCCTTCAGCTGGGCACTGGTGGGAAACTAGTACTCTTTTGGTGCCATCTGGACAAATGATAACACTACTTACAATCTGGGAAGAAACTGAAGGTGGGGGAATAGAAATAGGAAACACAACTAATATATTAGTTGCCTTGCCAATAGGGATGATGCTGGCCCAGTCTTTGAGGCTGCCGTCCCTCTGGATATACCATTGTGCACTGTCCCAGAGAGGAACATAGAGGTGGTAGGGTAGCCATCTGTTTTAGATCTGACTGGGCTGCACTGCCCCAGAGAGGAATATAGGGGTGGTGGGGTAGCCATCTGTTTTGATCTGACTTGGGCATCACTGTGCACCCAGTGAGAACCCTGGGTTCCTTTGAATGAGTGGCTGTCAGTGGGGGTCAGGGCGCAGGCTGCAGGATTCTTCTGATTTATCGCCCCCAGGGCAGCAGGAGATTTCCTGCAGTAGGTTGTCGGTTCATCATTGGTGAAACATTTGAAGCTACCAGATGTAGTGTCATGGAGGATTTCAATGTTTGGGCTGACAATGAATCATCTTAGTTTGGTCATACCCTCCTCCAGATCATGTCATCGCTGGGCCTGTCTCCATAGCTTTAACCATGACTCACCAGGGCAGGTACACTCTGGACTTGGTGTTCTCACTGGGGCTTGAGATAAGTGATCTCAAGATTGATCGGTGGCATGGTCCGATCACTACACAGTGCAGTTCATGTTTGGGGCACCCACCGGATGCCCTCCCTACAAAGATGATGATTTACTGCCCTTTACAGTGACTGACACTGGAGGTGTTTTTAGCGGTGGCTGATCTATCTAGTGTGGGCAATGCTTGTGTCGGAGGCATTGGTGATGCAGTTGACACCTGTAATAGGGTGCTATCTGATGCTATTGACTCCTCGTACCTGTCCATGTATGACCCAAATCTTTCTACCTGATATCCCTTGGTTTCATGGGGATTTCAAGGATTGAAGAAGAAGGGTCAAGTTGGAGCACTGCTGGAGGAAGACAAGGCTGGAGGAGGACAAACTGGCCCTGCATGCACATTGTAGTTCTTACCAGGGAAATCAACCATAAGAAGGCAGAATTTCTGTCCAGGGAGATTGCTGCCAGGAGGAACTGACCAGCTGCACTTTTTGGACTGTGGACAGGCTACTTCATCAAGCCTGTCTACAGCCGAAAAACTTTTCCAACATTGAATGCAGAGTTTGTTCCATTCTTCCTCGGACAGGGTGTCCGATATCCAGCATGGAATTCCTTCAGTCAGCCAGTCCACAGCTGACAGTGGTCACCAAAGTGTCCTGGTGTGCTCTGCCTATTTGGGAGATTTTAGACTGGTGGAGGTAAATGAGGTCATTAGGGTAGCGACCAATCTGAAGCACACTTTTGTGAACTGGACCGGTGCCGACATGTTTCTTGATGAGATGCATCAACGCTGTTGGCCCAGTATTTTCCTTGATTATCCAGTGTTCTTTGTCAGAGGGGTCTTCCTGATGCCTTAAAGGAGGCATTGATGAGACCAATCCTAAAGAAATCATCTTTGGACCTGGAGTCAGGGCAAATTACGCCTATCTCCAACCTCCCATTTTGGTGAAGGTTGTGGAGAAGGTAGTGGCACTTCAGTTGAAGGAGCACCTTGTGACCCATGAGTTATATGAGCCACTCCAGTTGGGGTTTCGGGCAGGCGTAGCACAGAAACTGCGCTTGTTCAGGTACAGAATGATATCCTCAGAGGGTGAGATATCGAGGGAAAGGACAATCTCTCCTCAGCATTTGACACTGTGGACCATTGTGTGTTGTTCGACCACTTTAGAGAATTATGCGGACTTACGGTACTGTCATCTGCTGGTTTGAGTAATTTTAACCAACAAGAGGCAGATGATTGTGATGGGAATTTCCTTTCACCTCTAGTCTCCAGTTGTGCAGAGTTCCCAGGGTTCAGTCTTGTCCCCAGTGTTGTTTGCAGTGTACATGCTGCCCTGGAGATCATTATAGTATGTTGGGTTTCATTGCTATGCTGATGATACCCAGCTATACTTGTCCTTTGCCCCAGGAATATCTAACGTGGCAGATGTGCTAAACAGCTGCCTTGCCAAGATCAATGACTGGATGGCCTCCAGCTGGTTGTGGCTGAACCCGATATGATGGAGGTATTGGTGGTGGAGTGGAACAGAGTGCTGGATGGGATGGCCTCTGGTGCAGAGACTGGACTTGTTCTGGGATCTGTCCCACTGAAGGCCTCCTCTGAGGTGGAATCTTGGTGTCATCCTGGACAGGGGTATGATGATGGAGGCACAAGTGTCTTCCACTGTCAACTCCTGTTTTTCCATCTCAGGAATGTCACCAGGATAAAGACCCTTGTGCTACCTCTGGACCTCCCACTTTGATACATACCTTGGTGACATCAAAGCTTGACTACTGTAATGCACTTTACCTCAGGGTAGTGGGAGCTTTCTCTGCAGACTGCAGCTGGTGCAGAATGCAGCTGCCAGGTTGCTTATGGGGCACCCCAAACATTGCCATATTACACCCGTGCTGAATGAGCTGCACTGGCTGCCAGTCAGGTGGAGGATCTTCTTAAAGGTGGGTCTTCTCATCTATAAGGCCCTACATGGCCAGGGTCCTGATTACCTAATGGACCTTCTTACGCCTGCTGTCTTGGTCCGTCCCCCCTCTTCTCGGTGAGGGCCTCCTGGTGATTCCCAGGATGAGGTTAAAATGGCCAGTGACAGGGCTTTTAGTGTTGGTGCCCTGTCCTATGGAGATTAGCTAAACTTTGGGGTCAGGAGGCCCCGTCTTTGGAGGTATTTAAGGCCTGCCTCAAGGCCCTCCTGTTTGCCCAGACTTTTCCCAACTTAGCTTTTAAGTGAGATCTGTATACAAGGTCTTGATCTCAGTTCCGCCACCTGTGTTTTTAATTTTTAGGACATTTTATTTTATGCTATAATTTATGGAATTTAATGTTTATTGCTATTTATCTTAATTTTAGTTGTGTTTCTTATCTGGTTATTTATTTTGTACAGTGCCAGATCCTCTGGAATTGGGTGTAATTTTAAATAAAATGTCCTTGCCTTGTCTTGCCTTGCCTTGGACCATCTCATTCTGATACATAGCACTGACAGTTAATATATAAATTTTTTTTTTTGCTGTCTACCCTCTTATTACTCTCCTACATTTACCCATTTAGACTGCACCCATAATGCCCTGTGGCAGAAAAATCCCACCACAGACACCCTGCAACAAATAGCTGGGTACTAACCTCCATGCCCTCGTTGATGTGCTTCATTAGGCTTTTTATATTTGATATATTTTTTGTTGTTGTTGTTTTTTGTACTACTGGCCCTTATTCAATATCTGTCATCAACTGCATACTGTGCTCCCAATAGGAGCCTTTGGACAACATCCTACCTCATGGGGCCTCCTCTATCCCTACTTAAAACCCTGTGTTTCTGGTGGAGCACCCTCCCCACCGCCCTGCCACTTCTGGGCTCCCTCTCACTTCATTGTCTGTATGTATTCCTTTCATTATATATATATATATATATATATATTCTAGGCAAAAACTTCATTAATGCATCAGTTAGGTTCTTCTACAATGAAAAAGCAAGGAAATTCGGGTTAGGATTGAAAGCCCCCTTGGATCCCCCAGCCCACCCCAACCAGCATCAGGGTGCAAGTAAATACTGGGCCCTAACTCCTCACCCGATCACATGTGTAAAGACAGAGGTATAGAGAATGGGGTGAGAGTTAGGACCAATGACCCAACCGCACACCTGATGCCAGTAAGGAGGTGGGCTGGGGTCCAAGGGGCTTTCAACCCTAACCCCAAATTCTGCTTTTTTTCACTGTAGAAGTACCCTAACTGGTATTAATGATGTTTTTGCATAGAATTTTACTTTTAAGAAAGAATAGAAAAGTAGAAAGTTGCACAAGTTGGTGGGAAGGCCCTGAGCTCCAACAACTTGTAAGTGTCAGGCCACATTACACACCCAATGACTAAAAAGGTACATACACAACAGCAAGGCCAGTCACCAAACAAATGTTAATCTAGTAGAACAATAGAAAACACTGTCCACAAATGTAAACTACGCACACAATATATCCATAAAATATATTATCCAACACGTAAACACCTCTATTAACATTTACAGGACATACCGTCAACACCCTCTAAATTTCAAGTAAAAACATCAAACCATGTCCAAGATATGACCGTCAAAATTTGAAATTTTCATTCGTCAGAGTGGCACAGTTCTGCACCTGTTGACATTTAACACACACAATGACTGAAAACTACATCCATGACACTAAGGCTAGGTATCCTATCAATTTCAAGCCACCACCACAAGCAAAACGCTGTCCACAGAATGTAAACTGCACCACGCCATATCTGCCAAAAAAATTTCTGACATAGAAACACTGTAATTTTCATCCACATGACATGCTGTCAACACCCTCCAAATTTCAAGTGAAAAGACCAAACTCTGTCCGAGATATAACATTTTAACATATGAAATTTTTATTAATCATACTGGCACAGTTCCACACCTGTTGACATTTAACACACACAACAACTGAAAACTACATCCATGATACTAAGGCTAGGTACCCTATTAATTTCAAGCCACTACCACAAGCAAAACTCTGTCACAACCACGTAAAGTCGTCACTCAATATCTCCATAAAAAAAATTTCTCTGACACATAAATACCATAATTCACATCTACAGGACATGCCACAAACACCCTCCAAATTTCACTTAAAAAGACCAAACCATTCCCAAGATATTCAATATGAAAGATTACTAAAATTCCCTATCTATTCCATTATAAAAAATCTGGCTATCTTGTCCTCCCTCGTGATCTAAGATGGCTATCAAAGAATCTCACAATCAAAGAATTTGCAGGCTCATACATAAATCAAAAATTAAAGAAATTGTGGTATACCACAGTCATGGTTCAACAGAATGAAGCCCCTGAGTAAAAACCACCTCATTTGACTTCCTAGGACACCCCATGGCTGAGAAAATTAATTTTTAAATTGGACCATCTTGTCCCTCGCTCACGATGCATGATTGCAATCAAAGAATCTCACGATCAAAGAATTTGCAGGCTCATGATCAAAGAATTTGTAGGCTCATGAATAAAGAATTAAAAATATTATAAATCAAAAATTAAAGAAATACGGTAAACCACCACCATGGTTCGATAGAACGAAGCCCTCTGAGTAAAACCCATCCCTCATTTGACTTCCTATGACACCCTAGGCTGAGAAATTGATTTTAAATTAGGCCATCTATCCCTCTCTCACGATGCACGATCGTAATCAAAGAATCTCATGATCAAATAATTTGCAGGCTCGCGATCAAAGAATTTGCAGGCTCATGAACAAAGAATTAAAAATGGTGAAATGCAAATTTTTCATTGATTTGAACTGAACCACGGCATGCCTCAATAGAACGGACCCTCCTGAACAAAACCTACCCTCATTTGTGTCCCTATCCCACCCCTGAGCCTAGATATTAGTGTTTCTAGGTCGCAATGCAAGATCAGTATCAAAGAATCTCACGATCAAAGAATTTGCAGGCTCGCAATCAAAGATCATTATCGAGCCGCAAATTAAGATTTTAAAAGCTTATAACTCTATTTTTTGATTGACTTGGATGAAATCAACGTCATGGATAGATAGATCAGAGCCTCCTGAGTAAAACCAATTCAAGTTTTACTTCAGAGGTGACCTCTGACCAAGATATTTGTGTTTTCCAATCGGAAAATAAAAACAAAATGGCGGACTTTGCAATCAAAGAATTTTGAAAATCCTCGGGGTCAAAGATTCTTGAACTGTGAGGTTGCAAATTCTTTGATCGCCAGGCAGGACGAGATGGCCAGAAGCCCCATTCTTTGATCTGCAGTTATACATATAAATTTTCCCATTGACTTATAATGGGAAATTAAAAGTGCCATAACTTTTGAATGCCTTAATATTTTTCACCAAACAAAAAGCGACATGTTCAGCCACCAAAGCTCTTTCAAACAAGATCTCACAGAGTGGCATACCACAGAATGGCTGTACAGGACCACATTAAGAATGCCAAAAGGTGACTCAAAAATGGATAATTTTGCATTTTCAGTACTTCTACACAAAGACTGGCACTCTGATAGAAACACAATTTGGAAAATCAAGAGATCTAGTATGCTCCAATGCGTGTACCAAATATCAGGCAAATCCATTGAACGGGTCCAAAGTTATTAATGTCCAAACTTTTGATTTTAGTATGTAACTGGCCACTAAACCCTAACTATAGTGGCACGACATTACATATATATATATATATATATATATATATATATATATATATTAGAGGCAAAAAAAATCCATTTAATGCAACAGTTAGGGTTGTTGCATAGTGACAAAAGTGAGAAATTCGGTGTTAGGGTTGAAAGCCCCCCTTGGAACCCCCAGCCCACCCCAACCGGCATCAGGGTGCCATTGGGGTCATCAGCCCTAACTCTCACCCCATCACATGTGTAAAGAAACAGAGGTATAGGAGAATGGGGTGAGAGTTAGGACCACAACCCCAACGCACCCCAATGCTGGTTTGGTGAGAGTGGGCTGGGAGTCCAACGGGCTTTCAACCATAACACAAATTTCCTTGCTTTTGTCACTGTGGAAAACCCTAACTGATGCATTAAATTGATTTTTACCTCTAATTTCCCTTCTTTGAGAATGCGGACGATAAATAGTGGATGGAATTCGGTGGTGAGGCGCGAGGGCCCATGATGTCTTGTTACATAGTAACAGGAACTGCAAACAAATGCAAGCAGCAATGGTGACACACATAGTAAAGCAAATGGAAATGGTAAAGCAAATGGTAATAGAAGCACGAGTGCAAAGTGACACCAAAGCGAACAGTGACAGAAACGGAGGCGCTTAAATGCAAGAGCTTATGGAACGCAACTGGTAACACACATGGTCGTGGTACCACAATTGAAAATGCAAATGGTAATGGTAACAGCAAGAATAACCCCAAAGAAAACAGAAACAGAAACCAAAGCAGGCACGTAAAAAACACAAATCGTGATGCTACGGTCACGGAACCACTATTGCAAATGCACATAGTAATGGTAACAGCAACAATAATGCCAAAGGAAACAGAAACAGGAAGATTAAAGCGCTAATATGGAAACGTAAACCATAACACGCATGGGCATGGTACCACAATTGTAAACTAAATGGTAACAGTAACAGCAGCAATAACACCAAAGGAAACAGAAATGCAAATGCAAGTGCATGCAGAAATGCAAACCATTACACGCACGGTCACGGTAAAGCAATTGAAATGTGAATGGTAACAGTAATAGCAACAGTAATGCCAAAGGATACAGAAATGGAAATGCAAATGCAAGCGCATACAGAAACGCAAACTGTAACACGCACGGTCATGGTAACACAATTGGAAATGCCAATGGTAATGGTAACAGCAATGATGACGCACAATGAAGACATACATAAGACGGAAGGTTGACCGCAAATGCAAATGGCAATGCACAGGCTGATACAAAAAAAACATAAACAGTAATGGAAACGCAAATGGTAACAGTAACACAAACAGAAGCACAAATGAAAATACAAACTGTAATGCAATTGGCGTACACGAAACGGTGACACAAACAGTAACAGAAATGCAACTGGAAATGCTAGCTGGCACATAACGAAAGGGCACACCCTTCTTTCCCCAAAACTGCATTGAAAAAGACAGTGACTACAAAGAATGCATGCATAATAATGGGCCTAGGAGCAGAAAAGGAGGACTTGGAATACTAAATTGCTTATATCTCAGGAACCGTCTGACATAGAAAAAAAATGAAAATTTCATATGAATTATGACATGCCTGGCTAGTTTTGTACTTAGTCCCTGTTTGGGGGCTAAGCATTTTCAACAGAAAGTCTGTATCTTGCACCATTTCCGAGATACAGGGCCCAAAGTGCGACAGAGCTGTAATGTTATCCTAAGGGAAAAGCATCAGTTTTGGAGTGCTGTAACTTTGCAGCCCTCCAATATTTTTCACCCAACCACCAAAAGGTACATCTGTGGCATGTTGGCTGTCTTCCTCCAAATTTCAGCCCAATAGATGAAAAACATTCTTTTGCAGCAGGGTGGCAAAGAATTCCTGTTATTTTGGGCATAGTGTTGAAAATAGTGTCGCAAATCATGACACTTTCACAAATGAAATCACGAAGTGTCGTGGAGTGCGACATTACTTTGTGGCAGTACTTTTTCCATAAATTTGAAAAACATTTCTGAGGTGTTTAACCACAAAATAAAGACATGGTTAGCATCCCGAGGGTCCGACTAGATAAACACAAAAGAAATGTGTCTCTAGATGGTCCCAATTTTAAATGCCAAGCATTTTCTGATCACCAACTGAAAACAAAATGATGGATTTGCGATACTACTAGGGCCATTGCGACACTAAAAGTGCATTTGCAACACTGTCGAACTTTTGTTAACTATTCCCATTGACTTATAAAGGGAAATTGTTTTTGAATAACTTTTGAACCGTTTATATTTTTCACAAAATGTTCAAAAGGCACACAGGACTCTGTACACGTTCCATTTTAGGCAGGTCACGTAAACTATGCAAACTTGTAGCACGAGCAAAAGAATTCACCAAAAACCTCAAATGCATGTGCAGATCTCACTTAATAACTCCAGCCGTATATCCAACCACTACAAAGTTGGCAGATCCCAGAAGTATGGTACTTCATTGTGCATTCAAATTTCAGGCCAATCCATTGAATGGTGGCAATGTTATTAAGGTACAAAGTTTGACCCTTTAACCTTAAAGGGCTACTCAACCATACAGTAGTAGCCAGAGACATTGCCAGCTATTCCAGATATTTTGAGAAATTTCTGAAGAGTTTCTCTCTGCTGCCCCTACTGTGGAAATGCAGAAAGCAGGGATATTTCTGGAAATATCAGACATTTGGGAAATATTTGGCAGTGTCTGTGGCTGTTCTGTAACTATGGTAGCACTACCGTGCTACCATAATATACTCTCATATATATATATATATACACATACATATATGTATCTATATAAATATATATATATATATATATATATATATATATTTATATTTTTAAAACCTTTCTTTCACCAACTGTTTCTACCCTTCCTAGCCAATCAACTGAACCATCTGTAGCCAGAGACCAGGGAAACTCACACACAATGAGTTTTCCCCCAAAATGCCTCACTACTCTCTCCAACTTGGAAGCTTCCCACTATCCCCTTGTGGGCGACCACTAATAACCTACAGCTGCCTTACTTAAAGGCAGCTGCCACTTGCTTGTTTTATTATTTGTTGGTTATTCTTATATCTCATTGTGTATGTTTTTTAAACCTACAACTCCTTTTTCCTGTTCCATCTAAGGCTGCCACCAGTCCAATGGGTGGGCCTCTTAGCCTAGCCCATTTCTTCAAACCAGATCCTCATCGTTTTAGTATATATATTTTTAAATCCTGTAGTAGTATTATTTTCATTCTGTCAGTGATTGCCCCTCCTCCCAAGTCACTCTTTTGCTTCCACCTACTGCAGCTGTGGATACTTTCTGGCTGAAGCCACATATTCCTGGAGGCCATGTGGTGTCCAGGCCATAGCCTGCACCTTCCAATCTGCCACCTTTGTATTCTGGCTGCCCCAAATGGATCCACAACTCCCATAATGCATAGAGTCTTCTAAGCAGGTAATCACAAAAACCCACACCCTTCCCCATCCCAGGCTATGCCTTAGCCACTCAGCTCCCCAGCACTGGCTGGGGCCTTCCATCCCCTGCAACAATGTGGCCTAGCTACTGCCTCCATTGCCCACCGCCCCCGACCAAATCCATGGCTGGCCAAACAACGGCTGCCATCCACATTCTCGCTGACTTTCCACATGCTTCCAGCCACACAAAGCATTGTGGCACAGACTCCTAAGCTGTTCCGTGCCTCCTTTGTTGTTTGCTGGTGCTTGTTCCACTCAGACTGCATATGGTTCGCCCTCGCCACTCATCTCACCTACAATGAACCTACACTGGCCCTGAAACCAGCCCGATCTGCTGACATGCTCCCTGGCTTCCCTTATCCCTTCTCAGACCAGAGAGTGCCAACAATTATTTCATGAAGCAAACAACCAAAATGCTCACTAGACAAATTGCCCTTTTACAAATGGCTACCAGCATTCAGAGGCCTACTGGAGATAGCTGGTATGCCTCTCTGAGCGAGCCCACGCTGCCACCCATTGAAACATAGAAACATAGACTTTGATGGCAGATAAGGACCTGGCCCATCCAGTCTGCCCATTTCCTACCTACTGGATAAGCTGCAGATTCTAGTTAACCAACAGCCTACTTCCTCCTACCCTCCACTATAACTGCCTTATGGCTGTCCCATGCATTCTTGAAGTCCTCCACTCTTTTGACCCCACAACCTCCTCAGGAAGGCGGTTCCATGGGTCCACCACTCTCTCCATGAAAAATATTTTCTCACATTGCACCTGAGCCATCCCCACTCTGTCTTTAAATTGTGCCCCTTTGTTCTTGCACATCTCTTTTTTCTGAAAGATGCTCCCCTCTTGGACTTTGTTGATTTCCTTGAGGTACTTGAGAAAGTTCTATCATGTCCCCCACTCCCTCCTTTCCTCAAGGGTATACATATTAAGCTCTCTTAGTATCTCTTCATATGGCTTCTGTTGGAGACCATGCACAATTTTAGTTGCCCTCCTCTGGACTGCCTCCATCTTGTCTCGTCCTTGCGGAGATGGGATCTCAGAACTGCATGCAGTACTCCAGATGGGGTCTCACCAACTGTCTGTACAGAGGATAACAACTTCCTGTTTTCTAATGGTGATGCCTCTACATATGCATCCCAGTATCCCCCAGTTCTCCTTACTGCCTTCTCACATTGCTTACCTACCTTAAGGTTGTCTGATATGACTATCCCCTGAGGTCCCTTTCAATTTTGTTGTTGTTAGTAGCTCCCTCCCCATTGTGTACTCTTCACCAGGGCTTTTGTTCTCAGGTGCATTTCTTTGCATTGAATCTATGCTGCCATACTTTTGACCATTCCTGCAACCTTGTCAAGTCCTTCTCATCCTTTCTACCCGCTTGTGTATCAACTCTGTTGCAGATCTTTGTGTCGTCTGCAAAGAGGTATACTTTTCCTTCTAGACCATCTGCAATGTCTCCTATAAAGACATTAAAGAGGACTGGTCCCAATATTGAACCCTGCAGTACCCACTAGTAACCACCCCTTTCTTCAAAGTGAATTCCATTTACTATTACACTCTGCATCCTGTTGTCCAGCCAATGTGTTACTCAGCTTAAACATAAATCAGCCACAGTTAAATGAAAATGTTTGAACAAATAAATAGTATTCTTGTGCAAAATACAGCAAACAAACCAAGAAAACTTCCATGTGCAGTGGGGGATGCCTGCAATGTGATGCTCAGACCATGTTCAGCAGGGCCTACAGCATGCAGGCCACTCCCCCATGAATACCACAACCTTCCTGAGCTTCATCAAAACTGCTCTGATGTTCTGAACTCCTGTACAAAGTGAGTTTCAGCAAGAAAGAAGGGAGAGCCCTTGCTCTCACCTTGTCTTACACCCTCAAGGACCCCAATCAGGACCCCTGCAGGCTCCACCCTTGTCCTATTGACTCCTACCTGAGCCACCTGGGTGCATCCCCTAGTGACATAATCTTCCCTACTGGAACTCTGCCCCACCTCTCCTTTATAATCCAAACCCCTTCCTACCATACCTGTCTTCTCTCCTTTCAGCATTTCTGATGGCAACCCCTGACAACTCATGTTGCCTTTTATTGACAAACCCATTTGTCAAGTTCAATGTTAATTGTGTTATCTGTTACATGGTTTGGATCACTGATGGACTTGCTGCAGTACTGTGGCCTAGGGCCAAACAGGTCAGTAGTGGCAGTTGGCAATCTACATTAAGGAGCTAGTGTACTGATTTGAACTCCAGAAGAACTGGAGTCACTTGTCTTTATTGTAGTGATCAGCTTATCACTCTTGTATTGGAAAACTCATAGCTTTTCCCTTTCAAATGTCTGTCCAGTATGATTTCAGCATTGAAGGTAACAGGGACAGGCCATCACAAGCTGGTGGCTGCTGTGCCAGAAATAGGTTGTGGGAGGAAGGCTGTCAGTCATTACTCAACTGCTTTTAAAGGGCAGTACATAGATAGTAGGAAGTGAGACAACTATATTTGTGTTTCATATTCACCGTGATTCTAATGACATTTTGAGTAATGTCTCTCTGTGCTTTTACATATTATTTTTGTTACTTTAATGTTTCTCTTATTTTTTATTTTATTTTATATATGCTGAAGAGAATGGGGAGCTTTGAAGCTGTCAGGGTTAGTGTCCCAGAGGCTGCATGCTTTAGTAAATGATGGGAAATGCTATGTAACTTTTCTGTTGAACTGTCGTCCATAAGGATGGATGTTAAAGTTATGCTGATCAGTGACAGTTTATGGGCATGTGCCATGTGCGGATTGTCCTTGTGTGAAAACTGACACTGTAGCAACAATTCCTGTCATGATAGCTGTATGTAAGAGGAAGGCATGCAGTCAACCAGACCACGGAGCTGCCAATGGCTAAGTGGCCTTGCAGTTGAGCATCCATCTCTCTCAGAGGCAATACTCTTTCTCTTGCCCTGTTCTGTTGCACATCACCCCCACCCAAAACATTTATTCTCATAACTGGGTCATCTACTCCATGGCAATTCTGCTGAACCACTTTCCACTGGAGGCTTTGACAGTCAGCCAGCAAGTGAGCAGTGGGCAGTTGAGCTCCATCCATGACCTTTGCAATTAGGAGTTGACTGGGTTTTTGAGACCCCTCTTTGGGCTACTTTTAGAGCTCACATGTCCCTAAGGGATCAGTGTGTCAAACCAATTCTCCTATGTAGTTCTTATTTCCCAGCTCTCATGCAGGCTACATGATTCCTATGGCTTTTGGCACCTGAGGATCTGTCTTCCACATCTCTTCACTGGGACCTGTTGTTCTCAAGGGACTTGTTTGAAATTCCTGCTTCCTGCATAGGTCAGCATCAGTTACCAGTGTTTTCAGGGTGGGGGTCACACTGTGCAAGGGTATGCCACTGTCCTGTAGGGACAGACATCCAATTATTGAGCTAAGGCTCTCTCATCATATGCCACATTGATGGAGATTGACACTATCACTAGAGGTCTGTTTATTTGGGGGTCAAAATGGAATGCAAAACCTATACTGTTCAGTAAACCTTTGCTTACAACTGATCACAACCAGAAGACATCAATGGAAATGCACACTTAGTAAATTGGATGAAAATAAACTACTGCTTTACTTTTAATAATTCAGTCTGTCACATGTCTTTCATAAAGAGAAAATACAGAACTGAACCATCCTACATGACACTGCTCACATATTCAACATACACACTTACAGGGAACTGTTCATAAATGGCAGTTTAGGGTGCGAGACTACCAGTTTTCACAAATGTCCTCATTATGAATGATTGACGTGGTACCTCACGCCATGTCACTCTCATTGTGATTGTGCCTGAATGGAGAATCATTGAAGATGCAGTCAGTAAATCTGAACACATAATAAAATGTCTTTCTAAATGTTTCTTTTCTTTCATTGCTACCGTGAACCAAGAAATACAGGGACTGTGGTTACTATCAAGGCAAAGCTGATGATGTCCCCATGATTTTGTACACCAGTTCTTTAAGGGGACAAGGAAGATACTAGGTAACAAATGGCTGAAGGTATAGTAATCACACACAATTTCAGAGGTTTGAACAGACAAATCAAGTGCTCCAGAGTGCTCAGGGAACTCAAAAGACAAGGTGCTATGATGGTGTTTCTGCTGGAGGCACATTTTACTCAAATGATCATAGGTGGGGTAGGCATACCATTCCCCTCCATGGAGCATCCACATCAGAGGAAAGTGTCCATCCTTATAAATAAAAATTGCCCTATGGAAGTGAAGTGAAGTGAATCAGGACCCAGAAGGTTGCTTCATATATGTAAGGGGAAATGTAAGACTGTGGTTTGTACCCTGCTAAATATTTTGCCCCTATCCAAAAAGTACTTTAGCACATTCCCCATCCCCAGAGGCATTATACCTGGTGGGCGGAGACTTCAACAAGGCCATCAACAATTCCCTAGACAGATCAGGCCAAGGAGTTGGAGCTGGTCATTCTGGTCTGGAGTAAATGCATAAGGAAAATGATGCAAGCACTGGATCTGCTGGTGGTATGGAGATTTCTGCACCCTAAGGTACCAGATTACACCTGCTGATCTGCCCCTCATCAGGCCTACTCCAGGCTGGACTACTTTCTTTTATCCAGCAACTGATTCCACTGTATGGACTGCTGTAAGATAAGACCAATTGTCTTTTCAAATCACGCACCATCATATTAAACATGGTAGTGGAGCTTGTCAATAAGACCCCACTTGGAGGCTCAATGTTTCCCTTATAAATAATTCTGACTACAGATTAATGATAGAGGAGTGCACTGAAGAGTATGTGACCCTTAACCAGACTGGCAGCATGGGTTAAAGGCAGTTATTCCAGGAAGGACAATAAGCTTTGCCTCAAACCTCAAAAAGAATGGATGAGGAACAGCACCAGTTAAAACACAAGTCTTTGACCTGGAAGCTGAGCACAAAATTGTCCATGATTAGTAAGTAAAGGAATGATTATAGGCTAGAAAGAACAAGCTGAATAAGCTATATGACAGCAAAATTAAAGGTATACGTAATGTGAGTGAGTATTATTGAGCAGCTCAATTTGAGTGACTCAATAATATTGCCCGTAACAAGAGCAAGTGATGAAGAATGCTGAGGTAGGTAGAATGAGTGAAGCAGTGAGCTGCATTTGCTAGGCAAGAATATAGACATAGTGTGGCCAAGACTTGCCAAGCTGGCTATTTGGTGTAGTGGCTAGAGCCACCACCTATGGAGTTTAAAAACCTGGGTTTGGTCCTGGGGTGGGATAGGATTTTTGTTCATCCAGTAATTTTTTTCTAAGTCCACCCCCTCCTCCCCAGAGTTGAGAATCTTTACGTTGGTGAGTACGAGGGGCAAAGGCCCCCACAAAAAATATGTTTCTTTTTTGTTTGTTTATTTGGAGATATTGACCTTTGCTGTTTGCGGCGGTCGATCTGTTGTTGCTCACTGTAGTGAGTTGGGGCTGTGTTTTAGTCGATCTTATTGGTCAGTGAATAAAACATCTCACCCTTATCACATAAAACCAAATTAAAGTAGCATTGCACTACTTGCAACAACACTTCTGAGGCAGGAATTAAGGCAGGCGGGATTCTGGCATGGTAATTAAGGAAAGAAACTGCAAGCAGGGTTGTTCTGCACCTGCAAAAAGGGCAGCAAGTAGCAATTCAAATCAGACCCTGGAAAATATGTCAAAATGTTTGGCTCTTTTTACCCAAACCTCTACAACTCAGACCAAATACCCCAATTCCAGCAAAAGCTAGATACCCTTGATAGAAAAAAAACTTAAAAGCTGTCAGAGGAAGCTAAAACAACTTGGACAACCCAATCACAGGAAGTAAGTTCATAGCACTACAAAAGTTGAAATCAGGTAAGGCTCCAGCCCCAGATAGGTTTGTATCAGAATTCTATAAAAATTGTGGAAGAACTGATGTCACATGTAGGTAGTGCAGTTCAAGAAAAATGAAGGAGCTGCCCCCTTCCTGGAAGTATGCAGATTTTGCTAATTGCAAAGCCGGGCAAGGACCCCATGGAGTGTACGTCATATAGACCAATCTCCCTCTTAAATGTTGACAAAAATATCTACATCTGTTCTCGCAAACAGGCTACAGGTGTGTGTGGAATCTCTACTTCATTTGGATCAGATAGGATTCATAACTGGGTGAATTATTCATGATAAAATCAGACACCTCTTAAATTTATTGTCATGGCAATGCCAGTCCTCAAACTTGGCCATTCAGTATTTACAAATGCTGAAAAGGCATTTGACTGGGTGAATGGAGATTCCTAAATAGAACCCTGGAAGAGATGAACATGACTGACATATTTCATACATGTATTCAAGCCATCTACACCTCCACACAGGCTGTGGTGAGAGTAAATGATATCAAATCCAAACTCTTCCACCTATCCAGGGGCACCAGGCAAGGTGTGTCTACTCTTTCCACTGTTATTCACTCTTATGATAGAACAGCTGGCAGTGGTAGCAAGACAAAATAGGAAGATTTCTAGTAATTGAGCTGAGGTAGAAAGCACAATGTGTCTGTCTATGCTGTTGGCACTTTTTCTTGACCTCACAAGAGACCTTAATGCCAGCCTTTCTATCAAAACTGGTACAATATGATGAGGTCTCTGGCTACAAGATCAATTATGAAAAATCAGAGGTGATCAGAATGAGTGGAATCTGCCTAACTGGACTTAGAGACATTGGGCCCAATTACAAAACGCATGGTGCAACTCGTGGGCATATACGAGCTGCACCATGCAGCATTATGCCAGGGACCCTGCACCTATTCCAAGACAGACAGGGTCCCTGGCACATATGCTCCACAATGTGTGGCAGCAGCAGACTAATGCCAAGAAAATGGCGCACTAGACCTGGGTGCCACAAGTCACGGATGAAATCAACTGCCCCCAGATCCCTCCACCCCATAATGCACCCAAATGCACCTGGGAGCATTGAGGGGCTGACTGAATTCGCACTGTGGTGATCAGGAGGGCAGAGGAGAAAATGGACCTGGGGTCCCTGAATTCAGGGGGTGGGGGCATGACTGTGTGGCGGGGGCACACTGGTCACAACATGTTGATTCCGCAGTTCTGCGGTGGGGTCATCCATCAATGTGACAGGATGTTTGCTCCTTTGACCACCTCCAGGCTGGTCTAACCCCGCTATGCCAAACCAGGTCTTGGAATGGCATAGGTGGGTTATGACAGCTGCCCTTCCAGAATAGGGCACAGTTGCTGCCGTAACCCACCTTTGCTCCATGCTGCTGTGGGTTGTGGGTGTAGTGGGTGGTGTAGCCCACCTTTGGAGCAACCTGCATATGGCATGGTGCAAGCTGTGACTTTGAATTGCGACTTGCATTATGCCTGGTGCAAGGTGCGATTTGCACTTCATTTTGGTATAAATCACCTTGTGCCAGGTGTAACACCTTCTGGAATCAGGCTCATTTTTCCCTTCAAGTACATTAGGTCTCCAATAATGTGATGAGATATCTGGGGGTGAGAATCTCCCTAATCTATTTTCCATTACTTATGAAAAACTTATGGGAGAGGTATAAGTGGATGTGGCTAGATGGAGCCTGCTTCCACTTAGTCTAGAAGGAAGAAAAGCTACCCTCAGGATGAGCGTATTATCACACTTGTTATTCCTATTCCAGGCCCTCCCGCAAGTATCTCAGAGGCCTTCTGGAGGAGTGTAGAGAAATTACTTATAATGCTCATCTGTTCTGGTGGTAGATATAGGATAAACAACTGACTTTCTCTCTGCTCTGATAACAAGAGGCATGAATATGCTAGATTTAAACTCTTTTTATTTCTACACAGCTAGTAATGGTAGTGACCTGAACTAAGCAGACATCAGGCAGAGGTTGGCTGGTGATCGAGGCTAAGGAACATTTGCCTGTACTTCTATTCACCTTTCTGCACATAGCACTGGAATCAGAGATATGGTCTGACAGTCTAAATATCTGGACCAGACTCACCTTAAAGATGCTCCTCAATGTCAGATCACTCTCCAACACCCCAAATGACATAGGCCTTCTTTTGAGTATAATTGATGACCCAGACGTCCACCCACCTTGCATAGAACTTGGCTCCCTAAGTGGAACTGGGAATTGCTGGCAAGATAATTCTCTGATTCAAAATGGAGTCTCATCCCATTTTAACTCTACATGAAAATATGGGTTTCCTTTGGAAAGACCTATTTAGATTAATCCAAGTGAGGCACTATCTTATCACCATTAACTGCATTAACAAAGTAAGCAAGGACTTAACAGCTTTACAAGTTTGTTTTTTTCATGTTGGGCAGTTATGCTGAAACCAGAAGAGGCACAATCTCCTAAGCATATAAAGCATTAATAGGTACCAAACACATAGAAGTCTCTAATATTAGTACAGAATGGAAAGGAAGATTCTGGTAGTAATTACAGAAGAGTAGTCAAATATATTTATTTATTACTTATTTATGTATTAATGTATTTATTTATTTAAGTTGCTGACTGGGAGGCATGCTAAGCCAAGAGCTAATTTCAATGTGCGACCAAGGAAAAGGAAATGGGAATAAATACAATAAAGTAGTAAACAAAATATATAATTGACACTTTACAGTGAAAAATGTTTTACAGTCCAAAATGTGGGTACGAACAGTGTATTTGAGGGTACATGTTGTAACAAAAGTATAGTAGCAAGAAAGGTAGGAATGAAAAAAACTTGAAAAGCTCAGAACAATAGAGAAAGGTTGAGTTGAAGAAAGTAGTCTAGCATTTGCTTAGCAAAAGATTTCAGGTGAGACAGTGGGTAGGAGGAGTTGAAAGGAGGAAGGTTGGAGAGTAAGAGCTAAGAAGAAGAAAAGGAGGAGGGAGGAGGTTAGTTAGGAGTCTAGAAGGGGGACTTATGGAAGATGGCATGGAGAGAATACCACTGGAAGCATTATGGTGAGATTCTTTCACTCTCCTACAATAACCCATAACTTTAGCCCTGGTAGCTCTAACCTCTGTTGGAGGGAGTGTGGACTATAGGCTCCACTACCATATCTTTGAAAATGTCCAATAGTTCAGCAGTATTGGACCAGTATACACAGAATAAGTTCAGGCTTATGGTATACCCCAATTACATTCACATTTAAGAACCTTGTGTTAAGGATAGAACTCCCGGAGTGGGTAGATTACAAAGACTGAGATTTTTAAGAATGCTAACAACAGCTGTGCTCAAAGGAATCATTATGAGATGGTGGAAGAAAGTGACCCTTCCAAGGATTCCTGGTTTGAAAGAATAGGTAGCATTACTAAAATCAAGCATATCATTGCCACACTGATAAAAGCCAAGAAAAGCATACAGAACGTTGGTCCAGCTGAAAAGAGTTCAGAAATGGGCAACTGAGAGATCCTGTATCTGTTTCATAACTGTGTGTGTGTGTGGGGGAGGGCAGTGCCACAATCAGGTTCATTAAAATGAGGCTCCATGGCACCATATTGAGAGAGCAAACCTGATATTGATGTAATCATTTTACTTACCTCCTAAATTAATTTAATTTAATGTTTTAAATGTTTTGAGACAAAGATTTGAGTCATGGTTCCTCAGACAAAGTACATAGTGCTCAGGCAGTTTATTGGTTGGATCACAAACCACAGAAACATATAATTTGATGGCAGATAAGGACTGCTTGGCTCACCTAGTTTGCCCATGTTCCTACCTACTGTCACACTGTAGACCCTATAACTCTCTGGCTTTAATATCCCTTTCCTTGCTTCTAAGGTTCCTTATACCTATCCCATGCCTTCTTAAATCCCATTACCATTTTGCTCCCACCACCTCCTCAGGAGCCTGTTCCAGACATCCCTTTCTGTGAAGAAGTGTTTCCTTACATTTCCAGTCTACCCCCGTTTCATTGTATGACCCCTTGTTCTACAAAATAATTTTCTCTGAAAAGGTTCACTCTTGAACCATATTTATACCCTTGATGTATTTGAACGTCTCTATCATATTCCCCTCCCTCCTTTCATCTAGTCTGTATATATTGAGATCCTTCAGTCTCTCCCTAATAGGGCTTTTGATACAGATCTCACACCCTTTTAGTTGCCCTCCTCTGGACTGCCATAGCTTTGCCTATGTCCTGTCAGAGATGAGGACTCAGAACTGGACACAGTACTCTAGGTGGGTCTCACCAGAGATTGATACAGAGGTATTACCACCTCCCTCTTTCTGCTGAAGATACCCCTCCCTATGCACCCTAGTATCCCACTGGCTCTCTCCACTGCATTATCACACTGTTTATTATATCAACCTGGTTGTGATTCACAAAGTTAACCATCTATGGAGAACAATCTTTTTATTTCTTGAGAGAAGAAATGACTGCACTGTACTTCTTTCTTAGTTAGGAGAACACAAATAACACTGCTCTGCATAAACATAGTAATATTACAAGGGCAAGTTGACACGTATAGAAGAAAATGTCTAATCCTGCTATATGGTATAATTTAAGGATTTTGAGAAAGGGTTCCAAGGATCCAAAATGCATCAAATGTTAGACCGGTGGAGGTCTTTGTTCACTATACTTTATGTTCTAAATAAATAAGTTAAATATGCAGTAGCAACTAGTGGAGTCATGATTCCTAAGGCTGGTGAGTGCCAGTTTTTTAGGGACTGCGCATGATCAAAGGGATGTTTGTATGGCATGCAACGAATACCATATACTTGATATTAGCAGTTGTTGTACTGCACTGAAATCACTAAATAAAACTGAGGTATTTATTTTTTAAAGATAGCTTTATTTCATATTGATATTTTGCTCTTCTGATTTAGTTATGTTTTAAGATTTTTAAGTTCCCTGGATATGGAACTTTTGGTTAATCTTACATAAACTTGTTTTCTTTTAAATATTACCTCTAGTTTATTAGAATACCATAGCTGCATATTTTATTGTTGTATGCTCTCCTACATGGAATAAACAAGTCCCTTTGTTCATTTAGCTTATCCTGTAAAATGTGCCAACATCTGTTGACATTATTTAATTCAAAATAATTTTCCATTTCCAATATCTTATATTTTCTTTGATTTTTTAATAATTTGCTGTATGGTAATTCAAGATGACTGTCTTGCCCTTACGCAAGAGATATTTGACTCTATATATACCTCTATTACACAAACATACGAACATAAGAAATTGCCATCAGACACAGGCCAAATGGTCTAACCTGCCAGCTCGATTGTGCAGCACAGAGGTTAGAATCTTGCTGTTATTATAGCATTATCACTAGCAAACACCAAATCCAGTACATTAGTCCCCTTGTTTGTGCTCTGATTATTTGGTTTAAATTATTTTGATTATTGTTTCTATAAACAAATCTGCCATCTTCTGTTGCTTTCAAACAGTCCCATTTAATGTATAGTTTGGTTAAAGTCCCCATTATAGTAAGCACCTGTCCTCTGGCTGCATGTTTCTTGATTTTTGTATGGATTTCATAGATTGTTCTTTGCAAGTGTTGAGTGAAATGTAACAATTGCCTATAGACATTCTCTCAGTTTTATACTTTTTATAGTTGCCAGTGGTGTTTCATTTTTATTATGAGCTGTAACATGTTTTGCTGTTAATTTGTTGCTGAGGTATGTGGCCACACCTCCCCTTCTTCCATTTCTGTCCTTATATATAAGGTTCTACCCACCTGTATGTTTCTCCCATGGATCCTCTGCTTCCCACCATGTTTCATAAACAGTTACAACATCTGGGTTATCTTTAAGTAATATTATAAAAGGATCTTAGAAATAGAGCTTTCTGATTGGCTGTAAACATTCTATCAGCCTTATGGTAATATTCTATTAACATACATGTACAGCCTAATCATATGTCAAACAAGATTTAACATAATTTAATTTTTTATTATTATTATAATATCAATAAGGCACTCCCAGGGTTATGTTAATGATTAGATAATCACCATCTAGGGGCATGTGTATTGAATGAATGAATACCTTGATTTGTTCAACTTTTGTATAAGTCATTACAAATGTTATTTGATCAAAAATACATCAAAACAATCTCACTTTCTCATATAATTTTAACATTCTATAAATATTAGGTGATAAAATATATCTTCCTGTCCTATCCTTTTTATTAATAAAATAACATGTCATTATCTCATTCCTATTTAAGCAGTACAAACTCATGAGAGTGCTTCCTAATATTTAAAAATAAAAATAGAAATAAAATATAGCTGCATACATAGCAGTAACCTTATCCCTTTAATATTAGTATCAGCTTTTACTTTTTACTTTAGTGTACTCACTGTTTATGTTTCAAATGTCCCCTTCAGGCTACACAATTGGAGAATCCTCCTGCATCCCAGACCTTATCTAAGCAGAATGTTCAGAATACAGTAAGAAAACTCAGAAAGTACACAATCATCACTACACACACAAATGACCTGTTACTTTTCTGAGTCTTTACCTTGCCTGAAAACACTTAGTGTGGTACCCTGGCTCCCTTATTTGGGTACTCAGAGTAAACTTAGGGGG
Source organism: Neoceratodus forsteri (assembly GCA_016271365.2). NCBI lineage: Eukaryota > Metazoa > Chordata > Ceratodontiformes > Ceratodontidae > Neoceratodus > Neoceratodus forsteri. The sequence goes on along the minus strand of CM057453.1, from coordinate 1,235,562,279 downwards.
TTAACTCTCAGGTGCATTATGATCAGTAATAGGGCAGACCAGATCTGGCCCCCTAAATAGTCCCTCCTGGGCAGACTTCGGAGAGGTTTCAATAGGGTTTTCTGGTCATTAACAATGACTTCAGAAAACCAACACCAAGCAACATGGGAGTGGGGCAACTATGTTTCCCATCCCTGTCCACACAATTCATTTTCATAACACTGTTTGGAGTCACAATTTCTAGATCAATAAATTGAGGTTAGCAACTTTTGACATACATCCAAGTCACCACACACCTCCTCTAGGCAAAACTACAGAGCAACCTGGGTATATTCAGATTTACCCCTCAAGGACAGCCTTAATAGCAATAATCAAACAAACAAAACAGTTAAACATTTTATAAGGGAATTCTGCACAACCTTACTTAAGAACACAGATAGACAGGTATATAAACACATATAAAATTGTTTTCTCTCCTGTGTTAATAAACTATCAGAGTCCAGAGACCAAGAGCAAATAGGTAATCGAATCAGGATAAGGCATCCCCCAATGTAAGTCAGGAGGCCAAGCTACATCTTAGATTTCCTTTGAGTTTATTCCATTTTGTAAATAGGTCACCTGACCTGCTTCACCTCTTTCTGAGTGCTCCAAGCCTTTTCACCAAGTCTGGCTCATAAAGCACAAAAAATAAAAGTTTATTTGTAGTACTTATTGTTTCCAAGCCTCTTCTCAGGCCGTCACCTGGTGCCCAGTGTTTAAGAACCAGGGCATTCATAATCTCCTCTCAATATTATACCATCATGAGAAAATCAAAACCTTTTGTATGCAGGGGGACAGTTATAACAAAATCAGATCAGTACCTCCAGAAAGGTTTTAGCAGACAATCATGGATTTTCAAACTCCGTCTACCTCCATACTTCCCCGAGTTTTCCAACCACCTGATTCACCAACCCCAGAATCCTTCATCATCTTCACTGTGCTGCTGCTCTGGGTTTCCCTGGCTGAGGGCCCATCTCACTTTCCCTACAGTTCAGTCTTGGGGAGATACTCCTTCTGTAAAATATAACAAAGAAAATGCTCCTCTGAGAGTAATATTTTCTTATCTTAAAATATCAACACCTCTCCTTAGGCAATAGTGGCAAATCTGTAAAATGAGAAAAAAGGGCCTTGAGCACAGATAGTGCATATACACCATCAGGCTCGCTCCTTCAATTGATCTGAGTCCAGGCAGCGGGTGCTTCACTTGTCTCCTCCTCCAGCTCCACTCCTATTACTCACAGACTCTGATAGGTACTTCTTCCTTTTTCTTCCTTGTTTATGAACCAGCTTTGATTTGAACACCATTACTTATTATTAGTTGTTAGTTATAAATGTTATGGTAAAGTCAGACAATACGCTAAAGTTCGACAAGCAGCCAGCGTGATGGACAGGAGCTAGATAGCAGGAGCTAAATGATAATTAGCCTTATTTCCATTTCACTTCTCTAGAATTTTAGTTAAAAAATATTGATTTCATTCAGGAGAACTTTAGCAGTACTTTAGCAATGCTTTTAGTGTACTTGCTCAAAGCGGTGAAAATACAATGAACATGTTGGTGCAAACAGTTAGCCAAAACAGTTGTTCAAAATAGAAGTAGCTCTGTGACTTCTCTAACAGCAAACAAGTACCTCTCCAACATTTTTAGTCAAAAATAAAATTGAGTTTTATTCATAAAACCCATTGAATATCTTAGTTTGAATCAATGAACTAGAAGCTAAAACCATGCAGCATAAAGAGGTGCAATGCTGCAGGCATCATTGCTGCCCTGCTCCATCCTACCTCTAGGTGCATGTGACACTTGACTATGCCCTCATGCAACATTACACCACTAGAGGGTGATTAACATAACATTAACATAACCCTGAGTGTGCCTTACTGCTTAAATATTTTAAAGCTCTCAAACTTATTAACTAAACTTCTAACATTCAGAGACATAATTTTGATGCTGTTAAGCATTTTCTAACTTTCTTTTAAAACCATCTTTTGTGTCCAGGTACACCCACTCACTCCTATTCATTAGGTTAAATTTATTTCTAAGCAATTACCAAGTATGTTGACTCCTTAGGGGTTCAGGTGTAGTCCATCTTTGGCATAGTATTTTTTATTATTCATGAATAGATTTTAGCTCTTAGCAGAGTATCATTTTTTCCCAATGGACCAGACATCCAGTCACTTATTTATTTTAATGATTTCCTGCATTTTTCCACAATGCATTTAGCACAAAGTATTTCTGAAAAATAGGACTGTGACACTGAGCCTTTATTTTCACTCCAAATTTGGTGAGCTCCTGCTTAATTTCACATTAATTTCTCCTGTTAATGTCATTTACACCAACATGTATCAAAACCTGTTTATTCATCCCTGTTTTGCCTTTAGAGATTCTTTCAATATTTTGTGAGATATTTTAACTCCTGCTCCTGGGAGAGAGGTTACTGCTCTTTGAGTTTATTTATTTATTTATTATGTATTTATTTATTTATTTTATTTTAACACATACATTCCTGATCTTCAAAGGAAGGCTGGACAAATATCTCTTAGATTCTAAGTGGGCACATACTGTATAAGTGTGGGGATAGGCACTATGGGCTTGGAGCCCCTGTCTGTCTTATAATCCTAGTATTGACCCTAGTATTGAACACACAACTCTGTTAGTGTGCCTGACCATTAATCTCCTATTATATACTGTATGATTTCCTGACTGATGTAATTTGTGGATTTTGGACATTCACTTTTTATCAAGGACAGCACTTCAAAGCTATTACTGCATTCCAACCCTTCCTCTTGCACCATTTTATGCATCTCTGCTCTCTTTCCTCTCTTAGCTTCCTTTCCTTGTTGGACTAATGGCCATTCTTTATCCTCTCCTCTCCCTCTCCTTCCTCATACCTATTACATTTTTCCCACCTGCCCAGTTGCTTTCAGTATGTGCACCTCCATCCCTTTCCATGTTCTAGGTTATAATAGCTGGGTGAAAAGCCAAGATCTTATTATCTACAAAGTGTCATGATTTTGTATTCCCTAAATTATTTATCTCCTGTCTTAGACATTCAATCTCTTTCTCCAATATCTTAATTTTATTACACTGTAGGCTAGGCATTGTACATTTTCATTGCAGACTCTGTGGTACTCCTACATATTGAAAACATCCCACAAGATCTGCAGCTGATAGCTATCCCCTGTCTGCACCTAATTTGGGTAATAATTAAGTATTTAAAATTTATGTTGTTGTGTGTTTAAGGACAATGATTTCTCTTTATAATTTATTTATGTGATGTAACATCGTTATGTATATATTACTTACTGTTGGCCATCAGCAGCATATATTTTCAGGTATGTATTAAGTAGCAAAATGTAATTTCATTTTATAATTTTATTGTATTTAGTTTGCACAATGTGTAAACCGATGTATAGTTTTAAAATGTGTGACTCAACAATTTTTTTTTGATTTTTTTCCTTTTTATGTTGTGGTAACATTGTCAGGAACCTACTGCACTGATATTTTTTGTAAATATTTTTATGCAAAATAATAACTGTACCAGTATTTTCAAAATAATTACAATTTTGTTTAACAAAAATTTAATTTTTGTCTCAAATTGTTATATAAATATACATTTTGTATATTGATTTTATTATTAAAAATATTTCATTATATTAACAGTTTTAATGGTGGCAGCATGTAATATTAAATGTGAACACTGTGTCATATGTATATGACATTTTTGATAACAAGTTCATCTATCATCAGCATTTTTACACATAGAAAAATGAAGCACACATTTATTGTACCATGTGAGAGTTTTGCTATGCACATGCTATAGAAATTATAACATGTTGCTGTAAAAGGTTTTGATAGTACATTCATATTATGGCGTGTAACATTAACTATATGCATCAGCATCATTGTAGAGGTCTTCAACAAATGTCAACATTATTAAACGCATCACAGACACATTCCTCACATGTTGCCTGTTGTCATACTTACTGTAACAAAGGTGCATTTAGAGATTCTAGTCAATATGCATAAACAATAATAGCACAAACAAAATATTTGGGAAAAATAGCAGGCAGAAAATAATGAACCACAATAACAGTTAAGAGACTTAACAGCTAAAAACACATGGAACACACAATTCCACATATCAGATGTTTATTTACAAGAGAAAAAGCTGCATGTTTCCCAAAGAAATATCCACCTAAATAATCAGGAGTAACACCTGAGAAACTCCTGAGGATCATGAAACAAACCCCATCTTTGACAACAGCTAACACCTGCAGGCATGGAAAACAGTCTAGATATAGGCGAAGCTGGCAAACTCCACTCAGTAAAATATTTTGCAGAGCACTCAAAATATTTCACTCGGTGAAAATTAGCAATTTACGTGGAACTTTGCCCATGAAATTAAGCTTTGGCACATCTCTAGAAAACACACATCAGGTCCCCTGCTTCACATGCATTACTATACTCTGCATCCTCTGCTGTTATGTGGGGGCTTTGCCCCCCACTTTTAGAACCAAAACATACCAACTCCAAGTCACACATTCAGTAACAGATGTACTGTCCCAGACCCATGCTATTATGTGTGCCACTCTTTTATTACTCCCTATTATTGCTTTTGCCATTATTGCTGTGTAGTTATTGTTGTGTGCTTTTGATCAGCTACCATTTTGAGACCATATTGATATGCCCAATTGTTGTTTGTACATTGTTGCAATGTTACCTTTTGATCAGATTGTCTAGAGTATGTCAATACTAACATGGTAAAATTCTGTTTACAGTAATTTAATAATGTTGACATGTGGTGCTGAATTCTACAAGGCCATTGATATAATGCAGGATTGTTGTCTTAAGCCCTCCCAATGCAGTATTTAACCATCATCCAAATAGTCATCTGATTTTAATTTGATAAGCACTTAGAATGGAAAAAGTAGACCTTGGGTTCTGAGTTATGAGTATTTACATTTGTATCTTCTAATTTCAGAGTCCACATCTAGTTTGTAAGATTTTTTAAGAATGTAACATAGAGGTTATCGCATCTGATGTCAGTACATTACAATAGGATATCAATAATGTATGTAATCCCATTCTAATATACTACTGCTTCCAAAATACTGCAATTCATAAGACTGTAATTTCATTTTTATTTCCAGTTTTACTTCTTGTTTTGCAAATCAGGGTTCATTTAGAAATATCACAAAGGTATAGTATCTACGTGGCACTCAGGTAACACTGTGTGTTATTCTGCCACATGGAGCAAAATATTTGTGTGTGACTCATGGAATCCCAAACTGCCATCCTTTGGATGAGATGTTAAATTGAAGTTCTGTTTGTCTTTCCTGGTGGTTGATCAGATGGATGTTACTGATCTCATGACACTTCTCAAAAAGAGTAGGGGTTTTATTGAAAACAAACACTAATACAGAAGGACATGCATTAATGTAATAAACAAAATCATAAGACAGGCAAAACAATAAATCTTTTTGGTAATGGGAACAAAAGGGTCAAACATGAGATACACATTAAGAATCTCAAAAGTACAGAAAAAATAAAAATAATACATAAATGAAAAGTACACATATAAAATGAAAATCACCATAGTCCTTTTGACTATAAGTATTAAAACACTTACTGACTCAGGTTTGTTCACTTTTCTGTACCCAAGTCTGTGCCTCCAACAGTCTCTCCAAAGGGCTCCATGGAGACTCTGAGATTCTTTAACAAACATATTAGTTAGTTATTTTTCAATTCTCATTTTGTGAAGAGAGAGGTGCCAGTGAGTCAACTATATATATAATTTTAAACAAGCAAGCAGGGTTGTCACTGAGGGGGCACCAGGTGTCACATTTTGACCCCTATGAATTTTGTTGTGACTCCTATGGTCTGTTTGCAACCCCAACTCTTGCCTGGCTCACTAGCTGACCTAGTTTACCTGTCTGGCTTAAATTTATTTTGCCTTTCTTTTTCCCTCAGTCTTTCAGACTGCCTGGCCATCCCTGTCCCCTTTTCCCTTACCCAGTCCCAGCAATTCGGCACATGCTACGCCACCCCTCCACCAGCATGCTGGCATGCCATAGCCTATCTAAAGAAAATGCAATCACACATGTGAGTGAGTTTGTTAAAGAGGAGATGAGTCTCAGCTTCAGGACACCACTCATGATGAAAACTTAACAAAATATATTATTTTGCCCACAGCTTGTAAAACAAACTGCCTGTCCTGATGGGCTCTGGAGTGGAGTGTGCCATGTTTCTGCTCAGTCATGAGTTGGGATCACCACCAGGTGTGAGCGTGGTGTAAGCTACATGAGGAGAAAAGAACTGAGCCATAGAGAGCCTGCAGCCTGCCACTAGTGCCACACTGAAGGAGGAAGTGGAGGTCTCATTGAGGCAGTGAGAGTGTCAGACAGTCAGGAACTGAGCTGGGAGGAGATTTTGTATGCTACAGCTGAGCAGCCCATTTTCTTCTGGCCTGTATGGGACTGGAGTACTGGGTAGGTCAGGTGTTTCTGTATGTGTATGTGTTCAGGACCACAGGCTACCATTGATTAAGCCAATGAGGAAGAAAAGAGTGTGACATGAAAGGGCAAGCACAAGAGAATTGGGTTGAGTCAGCACACTAAGGCCTCAATCAGGGAGCAACCACATGGTGTTCAAATGGACTGCAGCTGGTTACAGGTATGGGCCAATCAGCAGGTAGGATACTTGAGACACTGTTTTCAAAAGAGCCCTTGGATCAATGCAAACTGCAGCAAATGCCAGCTTGCATTGAGCCATGTGTGCCAGGGATCTTGTACCAGACTGTGGTACAGCAGTGGTCCTGGTGTCAAAGTTCTCAAAGATACCACAAGTGCTCCCATGTGCCGAGCAGGCAGTACAGTGAGGTGAATGACAGAGGCTGCTGTCAGCCCCTGGCATGAGGAAGCTAGCCCAAAGTGCTGTAACTCAGAGGCATCGGGTTGGTCATAGTGCCATGCAGCTGTGAAGTATTGCAGTGTACTGCCGTATCCCCAGGAGTATGGGTACATGGTAGTTTGTGTGGGCAGGTGTACTGATGGTGAGAGGTAGGCTGGTGACAACAAGAAAAGAGCAGTATGTGTCCCATTTCATATGTCACTATCCCTGTTGGCCCCAAGGCTACTGTCAATATGATACAAAGGATCATGTCCACTGTCTGTGTCCACAGACATTACATATCCACCAAGTGGGACATTCACAAAAGGAGTCCATAGTGCTTTGCAGCTCAAACACTGGTCACCAATAGGATGCCTACTTAAACCCCAGCAGGTACCACATAATAGTGCTCACCCATGCCATGTGTATGTCATGTGCATCATATGGGCACAGGGCACATAACACAGACACACAGCCATACATCCTTGTTGCAAGCATCCAACTGCCCAGCTCATGACAGACGCCATCACCAGGACCACCCGTATGTGGCATATGATGCTCAACAGTGGTGCCACCATGACGAGCACAATGAGTGCTGAACACCCAACTACAGCAGTCAGCCACTGAGGACAAGTTCAACATGTATCATCATCTGGGACTGCATCCCGGAATGCTGGAACCACAAAGGATATGTCATGGTATGCCACCATTGTGGATAGGTGAGTATCCAGGGTGACCTTTTGTTGAATGTTGGTGAGAGTGTGGGACTGCTGCATCTGAGCCATTTGGGTTGTAACAGTTTGCACTGTCTCAGAATGTCTTAAGAGCAGTCAGGCCCACTGCCTATGTCCCGTACTGCTGCCAGTACCAAGCAGGGGCACAGTTAGGGGTTAGCACAGCAGCATCTGCCAGGCCCACCACCACCACCACCAATCATGGACAGTACCTGCAAGACAATGTGCCCCCAAATTGTGGGGGGGCTGAACCTGACAGTGAGTGGTCAGTGTTGGGATTGTCACCATGCTCTGCCACATATACCCCTATATGCCACTGCAGGACATCCCATGCTGCAGAGACTCTCTGGCCATCCAACTCTCCATGTAGTGCTGGCACAGAGGGCTGTTAGACCAGCTGTGGCTGGTCCAAACCCCAACATGACCTGCGGCCTTTGGGATGGTCTGAGACTTCCAACTAAGGGATGCTGCAGCTGCGGTGTGGCACACAGCCCCATCCACCATGGTGCAGCCATGCATCTGCTGCAAGGACAGCACAAGGCCCTCTGGCACAGGAGCCTCTGTTGGATGCAGGCACTGCTCAAAAATCAGGAATGACATAAGGTGCAGCACAGTGAACCCTTGTGTCATATCACTTTCATGCAGGCACCTTGCCTCACTCCCAACATTTTGAAAATTGAGCTCATGGTCTCTGTATTTCTTCATTTAATAATTGTGATTGTTATAAAGGAATGTTAGAGAATGGGAAAGGCAGTAATGGGTAAAGGAAGGCACACTGAGAGTGAGACAGCTGAAGCTCATTTCCAGGTATCTGGGAGGTGGTCACAAAAACAGAAGGGCACTGTTAGTCTGGCATTCTAGTCTCAGGAAAACAAAACTGCTCCTATACAGTGTACAAAATAAGCATGGCTGAAGGCACACATACAAGACAGGGTACAGAGTCTGAATAAATGAAAAATATGCATTCTGGAATTCTAATAAAAATATATTCGTCAAAATATACTTACTGTATTTGGAACAAGCATAATTGTTATCCCAGCTGTGGTAGTTTGAGTAGTCCTGTAAAGGCTTCTGAATGACGATTGCTGGTAGAACTTACTGTCTTCCTCTCCATGTTTAATAATGGAACAGTATGCAACACAAGGGCTTCACTTTTTGACAAGATGTGTGCTGTGCACATTATAAGCACTGTCTGCATTCTGAAGAGTTTCAGAAAGCAGTGCTTATAATGTTTACAGCACCCTTCTTGACAAAAAGTGTGCCATGTTCAGAAAATGTATTACTGTGCTCACCATAGCATTTTTGCTACTGTTGAAATATGGACCAAGCAGGCAGGAGAGCTGTCCAATCAACCTCAGCAGGGAGTAATTCTGACTTATCCCATAGTTGTTTTTATTTTTTTTTTATTTTGTATATTTAGTTTGTGTTGACTCGGAAAGGCAGGCTAGAGCAAATCTGTCTATTTTCAGCCTCATCCAGGGGTGGGTGCACAGATGAAACCAACTGAAATTGAGTCAGATTAAGCTATTGGTGGTATTTTAAGTGAATGGGAAATTTTACCAGAACACCAGGAAATTCCCATACTTGAGAGAGGTGCCCCATCACAATTGTGGACCCCATTCCCAGTCTTGAAGCTGAGGAGGAAGGAGCTGGAGAGAAGGAGTCCATTGCAATGGCCACCGAATGGTGCAGAGTACACCAATACTACATTCAATGAAATCCAAAACTCCAAAGGAGTACCTGCAGAGTCAACCATCCAAACTCTGGCTGAGGTTATAGCCGATGACATGATGGATACAGATGTGGTTTTACAGCCGCATATAAGGAATTAAAAAATTGGAAGCAGCAAAGAACAGGCTCTCCAAGAGAAACTTACCAGAGTGGAGCAGGAATACCTAGCAACCAAGCAACTGCTCAATGAGGAAAAAAGAAAATGTGCTGAGACCAGCTCACCAGGCACATCTACAGACACCCTGACTAAAGTTTTTGTTTTGGGGATGCATCATGAGATATGGAAAGCACTGGTAATGGAGCTGGAAGAGGAACATAACAGTCAAATGAATGATCGCCTGACATTGTGCTCTGTGTGGCAGGTTGGAGACAAACTGGGGAGGATGGCTGCATACCAGATGAATCAATCCCTATTCAAGCAGCGATACTTCCATAGTGAGTAACCCTTCTGAAAATGTACAGTTTCATGATGGCAGCAAGGCAGGAGACATACCAACTCCTGACCCTGGTGAAAAAGGAGGCATATCCTATTCCCTAAAAGAGACAATCAGAAATTGTGTATAATGCTCCTACTGGGGTGCAGGGGAACAGTTTCCAAACTCTGGTGAACCAGAACTCCCCTCCCAAACAGAGATAATGGAGCAACTGAGATACAAAACTCAGAACTAGAGCAAGAAAATACTGAGGATAGAGCAAATAACCCCACTTATGCCAGCCTGTTCAGCAAACCAGTGGAACTGGCAAAGAGACATAATGCTATCCATCTAAGCCACATGGGGTCCTAGGGTTTACTCCTGGTGAGGTGTATGCCTCCATATACATGCCGGAGAACATTGTTTTGACATTAACTTTTGGTCTCCTGAACTGTTAGAACAATTTTGGAGCAAATATTTTGTCCTAAAACAAACCGCTTATAGGTGCCTTCCAGGCTATCCCTTTGACAAAGTGTCCTATGAAGACCATAACCATACTATTTCATAATTAGTTGTCAGCGTTACAGACATCCTGTATTGGTTAGAAAAGAAATCCTCCATTACAAAGGTAACCCAGAACCTATCTTTGACTATGAAGGTTTCTGTAATGGTGAGAGGCACATTAAAGTAAAACTACAGCATACAGATTCTGGCCTAACTCACCTACCAATTGTTTCTTTTGGGTAGGGATAAAGGATTCATATTTTAGCCAGGGCAACATCACCATTGTTATGAATGTGGCTCCCCAAGACATGTGAGCAACCAATGCAAGGTAATAAAATGTGCTTAGTGTGGCAACACAGGCCACACAGGTTTTATGCAAACACTTCAATATGTATAACCTTTGTGAGGAGGAAGGGCACACTTTTACAGATTGCCCTTAAGGAGTCCTATGTAATAATAGTAAACACCTAAAGGTGATCACCATTATCGCTCAAATGTAAACACATTTTGGCACTCTGACAACCTAGCACACCAGAACAATGGTGCCAGGATGGATTTTATTGCTTTCTGTGGGGGCTGCACCCACCTACAACCCCTCATGAGGGCTTCACCCCTGCATGCCCTACTCAAGTTCTCAACTCCAGGAGGGTGCATATCGGGGTGAAAGCAGTAAAATAAAAAGGTTCTGGCCGGGCGCAATAAAAAATCACACCCCAGCCACTAGCCAATCCTCGACACCACAACACAGCTCAACCAGCAACTGCAGCACCACCCCCTACAGCCTCTCCACCCTCCCAGCCCACACTCACTGTGCTCACTCCCATCCCAGCGTGTGTATGTATAGCACCAGGAAGGAGTTGCCATAATGGACAGCGCCCCTTCCTCATGCGCCCACTTCATGGTTACCCTCTGGGCCTCCCACAATACAGAAAACCAGGACTAAGTAATCCAAGACTTTCACCTTAACAAAACAGCAAGGAAACAGCACACATTCAGTTCCAACAAGGCCAGAACGACCAGCTGCCACTGTATCTATGGTGTCTGAGAAAGACCCTAACACAAATATCCCACAAGCTTCTTCTGAACAACCAGTGGTAGCTGCAGGGGTATCTATTAATAATTGCCAGGGTACTAACAACATCCCCCCGTGGCTCCTGATACTGACTCCTTTCAGTTGGCAAAAAAAAGTTCAATTATCAAAAGAAAACCTGAAGTCCAGCAAGACCAGATACCACTCCAAAACAAATACACCATTTTTCAGTGGAGTAAGTCTAAATGGAAGATGAGTCAAATATTACTTCAGTATCTTCCAAAAAGACATGACGTTGGAACCAAAAGTTCTGTTGTAGACCCTAATAAGAAAAGAAGAAAAGATAAAGATCCAGATAAACCACTGAAATGAAGTATGGGTTTAAGAGCATGTAGATCTAACGAGATGCACATATGAGCCAACCCAACACCCTGCAACAGGGTTTAACTTTTTAACCCTGACTTCTCTGAACACAAATAGCATTCAATCAGAGAAGAAGAGACTGATGACATGTGTTTTGTTTATGGAACATTATTATGACACTGTCTTTTACAGGACACTAGGCTTCATAATACACAGGAGCCCAGATATTCAAAAGAGTTGAGCCATGTGCAATAGGGTTGTGCCTGCGCAAGTCCAAAAATGAGCCATTCTGCGATATTTCAGCAGGAGGCAGTTACGCCCCAAATCATGCTGAGCAACAGTGCAATGATAATGAATGTATGCAAACTGAAGGGGAAGAACCATGCATAAATGGCACAGTCCGATATTCAATAACATGCGCCATGCACAATAGAGGAGCCAGTGGAATTTGTGTCATAGCAGAAATGAGCCAAAATAAAAGGGAGCAAGGGAGAGCGCAAGAACGCATACAGGGAAGGCACATGAGGCTGAACTCAAGCAAGACAAACTGGGCAGCAGGGACACACAGGGCAGGCCAGGAAAGGGCACCTGGAACCCACAGGCTCAGGGGAAGGTGTGGGGAGCCACAGTGCAGAAGGGGAAGTACTTGCCACAGGCAGTGAGGCCAGCACAGCCAGGTGTTCCGGTGCAGGGAAGTAGCAGCCAGGACAGCTGGGGGAATACAGAAACAGCTGCCAGGGGTTGAACACAAGCCAGGGACATGGCCAGTGCCACCATCCAGATGGAGGCAGTAATGAGGGTGAGAAGGCGGGCAGGGGGCGTGGCGTGGAAGAGGCCCATCGGTGGTATGCCCCCAACAGGCAGTACTGAGCCGCACCAGCTTTGAGCTGTATAGTGATACGGAGATCGTGGGCTGGTACCACCTGAATCAGGCATTTGAAGTGGATCTGTGAACTGTGCAGTGATGTGATGCAGGCACCCACATGACGGAGCCATGCTCTGTCAGTGGAGACAAAGTGACAGCTTGCATGTGCTTGCTCACCTCGGGTACCTTCCAGAGACCAACTGGGGACACCACAGGCATAACCCAGTTGGCAACGCCATGCCACCTCACCCAATTCTCAGTGCACTGCTGCCACATGCTGCAGAGTACATCCATTTCCCCAGCACACCGACAGAGCACCCAGCAAACATACAAGAGTTCCACAGGGTAGCACGTATGCCTGGCATGCTAGGGGCAATAGACTGCACCCATGTGGCCATCCACACACCACCTGGCCCCAAGGGGGCCACATATATAAATTGCAAGGGCTATGCCAGCATCAACTGCCAGGTGGTGTGTGCGATGCCAGGAGGCGCATAATCAATGTCTGTGCCACGCACCCTGGGGAGCACATGATGCCTTCATCTGGCACCAGTCGGCACTGTGCCACAGATTCAAGAGTGGGATATCCCCACTAGCCACCTAGTGGGTAAGTATGCAAACCACACGGACAATCATAGGGCCTGGGGGCATGGTCAGAGGTGACATGGGTAGTGGCCTCATGCGCCCGGGCAGGCGATGCTGATCACAAACTAACCTCCATCCTCTACACACAGGTGACAGTGGATGCCCACTCTGTCCCTGGCTGCTCACCCTGCTGGTGGCCTGCGACCCCATTGCAGCAATGCTACAATGAGGCACACGCCACCACACGTAATGTCATCGAGCAGGTGTTCAGGATGCTGAAGGCATGTTTCCATTGCCTGGACACCTCTGGTGGTGCCCTACAGTACAGCCCTCAAAGGCCTGTGGGCTATTCCTGGCCCTGTTGCATCCTGCACAACATGGCCAGCAGAGGTAATGGGATAGCCATACAGGTCGAAGAGAGGACAGCGATAAGGGATGATGAGGGCGCTGGTGACAATGGTGATGGGCAGCCCCTTGGGCGATGGAACCCGACTGCTCCGGCTGGCACAGTTGCACCGGGCACCATCATGGAGGAGCACTTCAGCCAACCCAGGTAAGTCATGGGGCCATGTGCAACCAGCAGTGGCTAAGGCACAACCACAAACATGGATGGACACACACCAGGGGTGCATGCCATCAAGGGACCTGGCGGGCATGGAACCACAACACACAACCAGGGATGGGTGAGGTCTAACATGCCACATGGACACACACACACACACACACCGCACAGACATGCACAAAGGGTAGGAGGCACACTGACCCAGACGCCACCCCAGCCACACACATGTCCACAGACCACCACGCCCACTGTCTGTCATTGTGCGTGTGTCAGATGCTGAGCACCATTGCACATTGGTGTACAGTGCAATGCAGGCATCATCATGCACACTCACCTGCAGACAGCAGTCGGGAGGTGTGCAGATGAACTGTGTGTCTGGCGTTGGCAGGGTAGTGCCACCCGTGCATTGCCAGCTGAATGACACAATGCACACAGGGAAGCATCAGACAGTAGCCGCATTGGGAGACAGGTCAGCACACGCCACAGTGCCCGCCACCAAGGCTTGCATGGGTGGCCCCACCGGTGACCCGCCAGCACCGACAGCCTGGACGACTGGCCTCATGGGGTGGCACCGATGGTCCCCAGGGTTCCACTGCGTGAACATGACCGCAGTTCGTAGGGGTCTGCAGCACACCAAACATGCCTGCACCAGGCGTGCTCGGGATGCCAGAGCTGAACCCGGTGTTGACAAGGATGGTGTTGCACAACACTAGGAGCGGGGTGGACAGTGACTGTGTGGTGTCTCGATGCATGGGCAAATAACTGTGTGCCCACTGTGGCCATGACAGCAGTGAATGCCTGTGTCTGCCTGTCAATGGCAGCGGTCACATCCCTCCGCAACTGGTCCATCCCTGCCAGGATCAGATCAGTGTCTCTACTGCAACGCCTCTACCCACTCCAGAGCCGCACGCAGTGCATCCACCGATGTCGCAAGTCGCATCTGCTGGTTGACTGATGCTTGCAGTATGCGGGTGTGCTCATCCAAGAGGTCATCTGCCTCCTTGACATCCTGTCCCTCAGGGTGTGCACGGCCCTGATGCTCAGCACCCCTTGAGGGTGGGTACTGCACAGCAGGACCAGGTCTGGGCATGTCCACAGGTGGTGGCGCTGCCTCCTGACACTGTACCCCAAGCCCATTGGCTGACTGCTGATGCTGCCCCTCCAGCTACCGCTACCCAGGTCTCACTGTGCCACCGCAGTGGCCACAACAATCCCACTGTCCTCAGCACACACCAGTGCTGCCCCACTGGTGCTGACAAGCACAGGCTGGGACTGTGATGACACGCAGGCCTCCACAGCAGCACCACCCACAGCCATGGCTGCGATGTTACCTGCTGTGTGGCCATCCTGTGGCACACCGTGTCACTGCCCATGGCGCTTAGCGACATCATTGTTGACTGACCTGGCACCAGCCTGAGTCACAACATGCTGGCATCCATGGACACTGGCACACTGGGACATGGGCAGGGCCTCCTCCACACCTGTTCCAACAACATCAGTGTGGACAGCCAGGTGGGCCCACTGTCACACTGAGCCATGTATACCTGTAGGGTGGATGGGCCCTCCTCCATCTCCATGGTGTGGCATGGGTGGTCGGTCCTCCTTGTGTGCCGGTCATAGCTTGCCAGGGGATGTGATGGGGCACCATGGCCCAGCTGTGGGTTGGTTGCTCATCTCCATGGGTCAGTGGTTATTCCAGCCCTCCCCAGTTGTGCAGTGCATAGGGTGTGGGGACAATGTCTGTTCTGCTGTGTGTTCCTCTGTCCATCTGTGGCATGGGTGTTGGGCCCATGCATCCCTGGTTGTGCAGTTGCATTGCTGCTCTGCTGCTGGGGGCATCCCTAGTTGCACTATGGCACCTCTGGACTGCTCAGCTGAACATCCCTTTTTGCGCTATGGTGCATCAGATATGCTCAGCTTCCCTCCCTAGTTGTGCTATGGCACAGGTGGTGCAATATTCAGTCGTTGGCTATAGGGCATCTTGGCTGGGTCAGTTTTGAATAATGCACCTCTTGCACATGGGCACAATGGACTTGCGCTTGCTCCTGCTATTATGCACTTTTGGGTGCAGTTTGAATATCTGGGCCAGGATGTTCAAAGTGCCAGTAAGGCCTGGTTGTGGGGCCAATCACATTGATCTCTGTGGGAAGATGCATGCAGTAGGGTTGGGATATGCATTACAATAAGCAAGTTAAAATTATTCATATAGTAGATATTTGGCCAGAAGGGCCCTATTGTTAGATATATTACTAGAAGGGTGTACTTTCAGATTGAGAAATGCATACGCCCCAAACAAGGGATGGTAGGACTGAACTGCTTAATAAAATTAAACCCTATCTTTTTACAGCTAAGAACATATTATGGGAAGGGATTTTAATATTAGTTGGTCCAAAAGGTTAGAAGTATGAAAACAGATAAAACTTTCTTTGATGCTCTATGTTTAAACCAGATTTTAAATCAAGCTGATTAACAGGATGTTTTCTACTCCCCAAAAAATAACCACACTTTTTTAAAGGACATATCTGTACTTGGATAGATTATTGGTTTTATCTAAATCATTACCAGTTACCAGTATGAGGGAATCCTAGTAGCTTCTTCCGATCATGATATGTTAAAAGTAACCCTATCACACTTTCAAAAACAACATGGGGAGGGTTACTGGAAACTGAATAGTAGTCTAATGGAGGAGGAAACAGTCATGAAAGGCTTACAATATACATTTGAAGCAAGGAACGCTGTCCTTTTTTGACACACTGGTGGGAAGACACCAAAAAGACGTTTGTGAATATTACCAAACTATAGGAAACTAAGAGGGAGGGGAAAAATGAACAATACTCAATCAATCAATCAAATCTTTATTTATCAAGGCAAATACCATTAAACAATGCTCATTTACAAGATGGACCTGGTTAGAACAGGATAAGTACAATACATTTATATACAATCATCCACATCAAAATATAATACAGTTATATACAATCAACCAAGAGTTTACAATAAATACTGTTCCATGGTAACTATAAACAGTGGCATAGATAGGCTTGCAGCAGTTCAGAGAATTCATAAGATATAGGCAACATCTACACAATAATATCTGGGTGAAGTGTATAGGTACAAGGTTAACTAATATCAGTGGATAGCAGACATAAATAACACATACATCACCTGGACCGGCCAGGACAACACACACACACAATGCCTGGTCCAGGCCAGGACAATAAAGCTGTTTAGGGCAGAAAAGGGGATACCAGAGGAACTATAGAGTAGACAGAGGGAGGGAGAATGCAGGGTGGAGGGAAAGTAGAACAGGTAATAGATGAGAGAAAGGGGATGGGAACCAAGTGGCCATGGCATGACATGAGGAGCCAGTAAGGATTGATGAACACCTCAGATGCAGAGGCTGACTAGGATATGAGAAGCAGGTACAGGGTTCACTAGTGGAATGGGCATATAATGTCTTGAAGGTATCCAAACTGACAGGGATACTCAATTTCAACATTTTGCAGTATATTCCACAGAGGGCAGCACAAAGCCACTCTACCAAAGCATGATTTAACCTTGGGTAAATTCAGCGAAATATATGAATAACTTCTCAGTGCGCGCTTCCTATCACGCTTAGTGGGAGACAGAAATGTATTGGGGAAGCTTTTGGTGACAGCTCTGAATGCTCATAGTATAGCATTTCAATTCCACCTGTACTGGAGGGAAGTCCACCCATGGATGCATACAATGAACAATGACGAGTGGAAAGGGAAGACCTGTTATAGACCCAAGTGCTCTAGATAAAGTATGTCCAGGTTTGCAAAGAGAAGAGAAGGGCACTGACTATATAGGAAGTCTACATAATCTACCAGAGAAAGAAATGTTGTTTGGATCAAATGCAGCTTAGCACCTCTGGTAAGAAAATGGTTAATTCTAAAGAAAAGGCCTAGCCTCTGCCTTAGTTTCTTTAGCAGATCACCTATGTGATCAGTGAAAGACAGTCTGTGGTCAAGCAACACTCCCAAGCACTTAAATTTTAAACAAATTCCAAGTTTTCACCTAGAATTGTGATGATCTGAGAATTGCTCCAGCACTAGCCGGGTTCACTACATGAATAAAGGAAATAAAGAACATCACTTTTGGTTTTTTGGCATTGATTGGAAGCTTTTTGTTTACTGCACCCTTAGAGACAAATTTTATGCTTTAATATCTAGACAAAGTGAAGGAGAGATTGTGGATCAAGACCTTTGGTATCATTAAAAGTGAAATGGGCCATCTCCATTATAACCAGATGAAATCACTAGAAGCTGAAACAAAATATGGGGTACAAGGAACACAGTAGGGGTAAACCCTTTGAAACCTGTGCAAAATTATACATTAATAAAGATCTCCATATTTTGGAAACACATTCAGGAGACGTTGTAACTACCAAAATGAAATAATGAGGGAGGTTGAGAAATATTTAATGAACATTTCTGGGACTTCACAAAACCTAGATCCCTTCTGGAAGAATGGTTAACTTCCTGTACTACACCACACATACCACAGTATATACAAGCAGAACTCAGTAGGCCCATATCACTGCAAGAATTATATACTACCATTCAAAAATTAAGAAAAGGGACATCAGCTGTTTGTGATGGATTACCTTATGAATTTTATCAGAAAATATTTCCAAAATTCAGCAGATAACTTCTTATGATCTTAAAGAGCTAGTGTACTGCCTGGAAACTGCGTGAAATTAATTGTAACTTTCAGATGTAGTCAGCTGTCACTTCTTATATCTTAAAGTATTTTTTTTTTCTGTTTGCTAATTAGAGATTTTCCACCTGGCAGTACTGGGGTGATGTGTGGAGCAGCAGTCTCTCTGGAGGAAAAAAAAGTCAGTTCTGTTCCTCCCATTACATCAACACTGAGACCACACTGACTATGATATCACTAGTAACCAATGAAAACCATTTCTCACTGCCAGGTTTCACTTTCACATGAAGCAGCAGGGACTGGCTCTCCCTGTTTACTTATGATGTCACAGTTTCCTGCATTTTGATTGGTAGTTTGTGAAAGTCACTGCTCAGACTGCAAAGATTGTGGTGCCTCAAGGTGTTTTGTCTCATTTCTGACGATTTAGTGGGAGGAACAGAACTGACTTTTTCCTCCAGACAGAGTGCTACTCCACATCACCCCAGTACTGTCAGGTGGAAAATCTTTAATTAGCAAACAGAAAATAAAAAATACTTCAGATATAAGAAGTGATAGCTGGCTACATCTCAAAATTACTATTAATTCCAAGCAGTACACTAGCTCTTTAAATGACTGCTTACAAGCTCAAAAACTACCTAATAGTATGTATCAAGGATTGGTTATTTTGATATATAAATCTTGGACTAAAAGCAATATCTCCAGTTGGAGGCCCATTACCCTATTCAATGCTGACTTCAAGATTTTAACTAAAATATTGAGTGTTAGATTAGCAAACACTCTTGATTTTATAATTTACCCATCTCAGATGTGTGGGATCCCAGGAAGAAAAATAGGGGATGCGCTTAATTCTCATTAGGAAATTACTGAAAAGAGATTTCTAGGGAAATGTCAAGGTTCATGGTCGGTCTTGACCAGGCCAAAGCCTATGATAAAGTTTCACACAGGTACATATGAAAGTTTATGGAAAATATGGTTTCCTAAACCTTTATACACTTGGTACAAACATGATAAAAGAAGCTTCCTGTACATCCTATCTCAATAGATGGACAGAAAACAGTGTAAAATCCTTCAGGTGATTAGATAAGGATGCTGTTTGATCCCTTTGCTCTATATACTTATCCTAGATCCTCCATTGCAAAAACTAAATTTTTCAGATAATATTACAGGCTTAAATATTTCAAGTACAGATGTCAAAATTAAAACTGTGGCTTACACTGATGATTTGTGTTTAATTGTAGCAGATTTGAACTCAGCCTCACATGCTCAAGAGATTATATAAATCTTTTCTAACAACAGGATCAGTGATTAACTATTCTAAAAGAAAATGTCAACCTATTGGAAACTTATATTAAGAAGGTATCACAGTCATGAACATTCCAGTTTATGAAGGTTATTGTAAGATCGTGGGTGTGTATTTTGGACTGGGAGACATGGCATGCCATAGCTGGGATGTTCTACTTAAAAAGCACAACAAAAGTTAAACTTTGGAACCAGTAGGATATGGCCAATTTAAAGAGTATATATGTTCTAAAACATATCACACTTATGCTCCACTCTTGTGTGCCACTTTGCATTGATTTCTATTTAATTCAGGTGTGAAGGGTTAACATTATTTTTACACATGAATATGTTTTTCTCCACCTAAACAATTAGAAGTCACCCTATATAGCTTGTTTTTTCTTTTTCTATTCATGGATAGTCAGCTGAATCCAATTAAAAGGGGAATTTTGTGTCTGGAAATATCAAAAGGAGGGATAGCAATGATTAACCCTGTCTTTTTTTCTTTAGCATATTTATTTTGCTAACCTGAGACCCTCATTATCAGGTATGCATACAATATGGAACCTTGGATATGGGCAACACTACAGCAGTGGTTAGCATCTTGGCCACAAGATAATATTATACCCCAACAACAATATATAGGAGATTTACCCCTTTATTTCCAATATTGCTGGGGAAACTAAAACTATGACGTATTCCTAAACAACTAATACTACACTATCAAGGAACATTTTTCATAAAATGGTATTGGAATCATTTTTTCTTGACACTCCCCATTTTTAACAAATCTAGTCAAGAACAAACATATATTGGCAGATTACTGATAGACAGAAGAATACCAGAGAATATATGGGATGTACTGTGACTGACCATACATGAGAAGCTTAATGTGAAGAACAATCTTAAACATAAGAGTATAGAGGACAGATATTGCTCTAGAATATCTTCTGTGACCATATTGGAAACAATGGAGCATCTTTTTTCAGTATCCTTTTGTAAAATGATTTTACTAAAACTTTTGAACATAGTGACAAAGAATTAGAAGGGTTTCCCAACAAATTCTTTCACTCCAGATATCTTATTTTTAGGCCGATTGACTAGACAATGGTGGACATTTCATTGTAAAACAAAAATGTAATATTATTATGTATTAAATACCACATATGGATAAATCAGTGTAAACTTACTTTCAGACAGTTGGAAGTTTCACCAGAACAACTTTTGCATGGTTAGACAGTCAGTATTGAACTCAGAAAAAAATGTTGACCATGGTGATATAGATCAACATCACAAACGGTGGGATAGTATAGTATGGTTGCCATATATTTTGTCTATAGTATGTCTCCTCTTGACAGTAAGTTATGAATTTATTTTAGGGAAGTGAGTGATTGTGGTTGTGCCTATAAATTATTTTGGGGGTGGATGTTCTTTTGTATAAAAAAGTATGAATAAATACATAATTCCCATTTACTTAAGGTTTCTATTTTAAATACTGTATAGTTAAGGCAAGTATGCATTAATACTTAATTTTGCTTTAGTGGTTTTGTTTTTCCTTTTTCAAACATCTAACGTACTATAGTATGATTCCTTAACCTAGGGGTATGACTGAAATACTTATTTTTTTTTCTTATGATTTAAAATAACATTTTTGTATGATAGTATGTATAAATACTCACTGTTTTAAGTTTCCTTTCTTCTGTTTCCTTCTTCAGTTACAGAAAGTAGTACATTATGTTTTTCTTTAGTTTAAAAAACATAAGATGTCTAATGAAGTATTTCCTTTCATTTCTTAAGATTTTGATTTATGTATTTATCTCCATGTGCCTTCTAACATGTATTATAATATTGATTTTAAGTTCTAATAAAAAATTCTCCTGCTTTCTTTGAGAAGTTCTATGGAATCTTTAATGTCCACCTGTCATTGCCAGAAAAGGCATGGGATTGGACCGTGTTTTAATATCTCATCTAAAACATGGCAATTCAGGAGTGTAGCACCCCTCATGCACTGCAGTGTCAGTCTTTGAATTTCACCTCATATTCCTGGTGTGGGACTAGAACCCACAATCTTCAGATCTTCAGCTTCAGAGGCTAGTGTGCAAATTTGGATTTAAGTACATTTATAACAACAGGTATTGACAATGACTAATTGGTACTTTTATAGATAGTCCTGCAACTTCTATGGTTTTGTGAAATGACATCCCTGAAAGCAAGAAACATAATTAAATTATATCCTTGCCATTCCTCCACCCACTACTAAATTGTCCTGAAACCAACACCTTCATAGTGATTTTCCAATAAAAGAGACTACTTCCAATGAGTTGCCACCAAGACCAGAAAGCTAAAATGAAGGAACACTCAAGAAATAAATGATACATAGTTTCTAGAGTTTGTCCACAACATGGTATAGCACAATAGCAGTTCTGCATGCTGTTCTCATTTGTTTGTGACTGTCTTTCACATTAACCTAGAGTGACAAGTTAACCATTATGTACACCACATTTTGGGTGGTATTCTTTTCTCCATAACTTGGTGATGTAGGCAGATTTTTGCTGAAGAGGACAACCCTCAAACACCTGTGGGACTGAGAAAACAGTAGCCAAAACTTAACTGCACACTACTTTCAATGAATTTTGATTAATCTGGTCACTTTTTTATAGCCAAAACCTAAGCATTTGTCAATGCTGGCATTGGCATTGGTAGTGCAGAAGTTAGAGAGATGCATAGTAGAAATGGCAGTGAAGTATTGAACTGGTGCCAACCTAACCCCAATCCTGCAGACACTGACAGGCACTGGGAGGCCCCTTTGGGTCATCGGCCATAATGCTCACACCATTTCACTCAGCCTACCCTGCAGACACTGACAAGTGGTGTGCCTTGGTGTCTTTGGGCCTTATGCTCATCCCATTCCATATGAAAATACACTGAGTTTGGTGCACTATAGGAGAATGGTGTGAACTTTGGAGCCGAAGAGTCGAAGGCACACCGCAATGCATATCAGTGGCTGGAGGCTGGGGTGGAATGGCATGAGCATTACAGCCAAAGATCCCAAGTCACACCTCTGACACCTGTCATTCTGTACAGGGTAGGGCGTACAGTTGGAAACCCTAACACCCTCAGGCATTTGTTGGTTATTTTCACTACAAATGTTCAACATGGCCTTTTAGACACCACCTCATGAACAGTGTCACTATCAGTTCATTAGCCAAAAGGTGATTTTGCACAGTGAATGCGCCATTTGGCACCACAGGTGTGAAAACACATTTTGGTCAGCATGTGAAAAATTAAAGCTGTACTGTTCATGAGAAGGTGTAAAAATGGTAATGTTGAAAATTTGGAGTGAAAATATGGACAATTGGTGAAGTTATGAGCATGCATAGAAACTGGGTAACAAACACCCATAATGCAATTATTTTGGAGATTTTTTAACCATATTTTCAACATAGGAATTTTGGGACCTCTGCTGATGAACAGTGGTACTGTGATTTTGTTAATGTGTCCTGAACATTGATTTCCATAGTGACTGTGCCATTCTGCACCAGATGTGTGAAAACACATTTTGGCAGGATGTAAAATATGACAGCTGTACCATTCATAAGGAGGTGTGAAGAAATGGCAATGTTAATAATCTGGAGTGGAAATATTAAAAATTTCAAAGTTACTAGCGGTGTGGAAACTGTGCAATGCATGCTCATAACACAGTCATTTTGGGGAATTTTTCACCAAATTTTCATCAAAAGCATTTTGAAACCTCTGCTCATGATCAGTGTCACTGTCATTTTGTTAATCTGTCCTGAACATTGATTTCCCACAGCAACCTGTACATTGTGTGCAAGATGTGTGAAAACACATTTTGGGCAGGATATGAAAATGATAGCTGTACTGTTCATAAGGAGGTATGAAAATGGCAATGTTGAAAATGTGGAGAAAAATATTAAAAATTCTCAAAGTTACTAGTGTGCATGTAAACTGTGCAACACACATTCATAACACAGTCATTTTCTGAATTTTTTCACTAAATTTTCAACATAGGCATTTTGGGACCTCTGCTCATGAATAGTGACACTGTGATTTTCTTAATCTCTCCCAAACATTAATTTCCTACAGCGGCAGTGCCATTGTGCTCCAGATGTGGGAAAACACATTTTGGGCAGGATATGAAAAATTTATTTAGTTTTTGTTTACCGGTAAGTACACTAGACAAGTTTCATGCCTATTTTCAGGAACTGACCCTGAGAGTACAAAAGGGTACAACAGGTACATTGATACAGTAATTGGTTCAGACAAATACATTCAGGTACAAAACAGGAGAAAAGACAATTTTACAGTTTTACATTTACATGGAAGGTACACCCAGATACAGTGCTGGAGCAAGGTATAAGTTAGAGATAAATTCAATGACCAACAGGGCTGGTGAGGATTATGAGCATAGTAACATCATAGCATCGGTCAAGCAAGGGAGGGGGATTTGGATGAGGACATAGCGCAAGAGTGGTGACGCCAGAGCAGGAGAGAAGAAGCCAGCACCAGTGGACACGGGAGGCTAAGGAGGCTTAGGACATTCACAGCGAGAAGCCACCTTAAGATGATCCCACAGGGAGGTCCGGAAACTCTTGTGAGAGGAGGCAGTACGGACTCTTTCAGGAAAGGAGTTCCAGAGCCTGGGGCCATGGACAGCAAAACTCCGTCCCCATGTTGGTGTGGGAAGTAGGCACATTAGTAGGCTGGGGCCTTGGGATCTAAGCAGGTAGGGGAGAGGTCAGCAGGAGCAAGAACTGGGCCAGTTCCGAGGGGTGCGGAGCTAAGTACTTTACTCATGAGGCACCCAGTGCTAAAGTTAAGGTGATTGAGCGGGATAGCCAGCCAAGCTTCTAGAGCTTGCAGTGATGGGTGAGGCGGGGGGCCAGGGCAAAACGACAGATGTTGTTGTACGCTGTGCTCCACTTGCTTAGGAGGGTCTTAGAAGTATGAGCAACATGAGGGAGCTGTAGCTGAGGGAGGAAGTAGTATCCCCTGGCAAGAGCTAAGCGAGCCGCTGGAGTGAGGCTGTACCAAGCCCTAGGCCATCCCCAGTTTGCGGTTTACCCCACTGCAGGCATTATGGATATGACTACCAAGGTCCAATTGGGGATCAAGCATCACTCCAAGATATTTGAGGGAGGTCACGGTAGGGAGAGGGAGCCATCTTCGAGTTGATATGTAGGGGAGTTGAAGAGGCTCGTATTTTGGCAGAGGAACCAAAGAGCATAGCCTGGGTTTTATTTTGATTTAGGACCAATTTATGGTTGGAGAGCCATGCCTGGATGTTCCAGAGGGTCTTCAGATAAGTGACGGTTTAGTGTGGTTGTATCACAGGAGTGGGCCAGGAGAACCAGGTCATCCGCATACATGATGACACGGCAGCTGGAGACCACATCAGGGAGATTGTTGATGAACAGGGAAAAGAGTAGGGGACCCAGCACGGAGCCCTGAGGGACACCAGAGGTGACAGGCTCGGGAGAGAGGACTTTATTGAATTTAGTTAGTTGTTTTCTGCCATATAGGTAGTCAGAGACCCAGTTTAGGTGGTGGGGACAAGCCAAGGGACCTCATCTGCAGGGCAAGCAGGTCATGGTCAACGAGGTCAACGCTCTGGATAAGTCAATAGATACCACACCTGAGAGTTTTCCTGATCCATAGCAGCTCTGATGCTGGAAGAGACTGAGATGAGAGCCGTGGAAGTACTGTGCCCTTTACTGAAAGTGTTGGGCGGGGTCAGCAGACCATGGGAGTGGATATACTCCGAGATTTGTTTGGCAACCACCTTTTCAGGAGCTTGCTGACAGCAGGGAGGATAGCTATGGGACGGTGGTTCATCAGAATTTTGGTCGTCCTGCTTAGGGACAGGGACGACCTGGCAACCTTCCAGATATCCGGGATCAGTCCCTGGGTAAGGGATAAGTTGAAATGTGGGCCACCGGGAGGCTAAGGGGAGCACCTAGTTTGAGAAGCTTTGGCTCCAGAACATCAGGACCAGGGATAGCATTCTGGGAGAGATCAAAATGACAGCTGTACTGTTCATAAGGAGGTGTGAAAAATGGCAATGTTGAAAATCCGAATGAAAATATTAGAAATTCTCAAAGTTACGAGCATACATTGAAACTGCATAATGCACACTCATAACATAGTCATTTTTGGAATTTGTTCTCAAATTTGCAACATAGGCTTTTTGGGAACCCACCTCATTTACAGTGGCACTGTTGTTTCATTAATCAGTCCCAAAAGGTGATTCCATGCAGTGACCACAAAATCACCTTTTGGGGCTGAATAATAAAATGACAGTGACTGATTTCATGAGGTGGGGTTCCAAGAACCCCATGATGAAAATTTGGAGTCAAAAGTCAAAAAAATGGTTACCATTACACAGCTTACCGCATGTCTTCAGTTCGAGTTGGCTTTGAAGAGTGCTGATGGGCTCTGCTCCACCAAAGATCACGGCACCAGACCTCCAGAGGTAATTATGGGGTGAGGGGGGTGGGAGGTGGGGTGCACAGAGGGTGGGGGAGGGGTCTCTTGACAGCAAGGGACCATTTTCTTTGTTTCAGGTTCCAAAATAAAAAATGAACAGCACGGACCATTTTCTTTCTTTACAGGTGTTAGAAACAATGTTGGGGACACTTGAGGTGGGATTCCAGTGTGTCCCATGATTTTGGAGGAGTGATGTTTGTCACACTGGGGGCATCCAGTGTGGCTTACAATGGGGGTGGGTGGGGCAGAAAAATGCCAACTTGGTCGACTTCTGAAATAGGGAAGCACACTGGGGTGGACTCCCAGTGTGCCACAATCTTGGGTGGCTGCAATATGCCGATAGGGGGATTGGGCACCCCTGAAGTCATCTTTCTTGGGATTGCAAGAGGTGGACCGTGGATCCACCACCATGTTTATTGAAATGTTACACCAAGCAAGGCATTTAGTGGAGGCGTGTAATCAGTGCTGCTGCATGACGAGCTTGGCTCTGATTGCAGCAGCGAAATCATTTCAAGTTGGTGGCACTGCAAAACACTTGTGTCACTGCTAGCATAGCTGCTAATTGGTGAATGAGGATGCACCTTCTAAAGCATGCCCTGTATTCACCAAAACTGACACACCTCTGCATTTCTCTTACTAATCTCCTATTGCCACAAAATGTTGCTTGTGTGAGCACAAGACAACATAAAAAGGTCTGACAACATTTTTTCATTGGTAACTGAATAAGGCCCACTAGGCAGAAGTCCTGTTTTCAGGGTGCCTGGCAGCACTGAGGAGGTTAAATGACTTCCTTATGATCACACTGTATGCAAGTGGAGGTTGTGGGATATAGGAATCAAACCTAGGTCTGCTGGATGTACCAAGCTCATTCACAGCTCATTACTCTAACTTTTAGGTTATACTGCTGGCCCGTGGCAATATGCAGTAAATGATTTATGTATGGCAACCATATTCCTGATAACACCCAGTCATGCTCTTCACAGCTGTCCCATAACTATGTGCAGCTATCCTCAGTCAAATAAACCTAGAGTTTACTAATGTTATTTAAATAGGTTTAAAGTTTGTATAATGTAATTGAAAATACCAAAAAGAAAACTATGGGTTCACCACTGACAGTCCTCCTCCTTAATTGCAGGATAAATAATATTCCATGTTCCATTTTCTTTGACTTAACCTACTGGCCCTTAAAAGTTGAAAAGAGGCATTGTATAACGTTATGCAACTGACAATGGGGATGGGAATATATGACTAACATGAAGAAAAGTAGGTATTAGGAAGGTTTTAGTAATATATACCCTTTTCTTTTACCCATAGGCCATTGTTTCCATTTTGCAACTTTCTGTTTGCCTATTTCCATACAATGTTTCTAGTTTAGCTCAGTCAACACCCCATCTCCAAATAAAGATACCCAGAATAGACTGGTGAATTAATCTGTAAAATCTGACCATGCAACCTTCTTCCCATACATTTACCCTGCTTCAATGATTCCCCTGAACAAGACAAAATTATCTGCAGCTAATGTAATTCCTTCAATACCAAAGGCTTCATTCAAAACCAGAAGGCACACATCGTTGGAGTGCCCGACTGTCTTGGTCACTATCCATCCTTCTGGAGTCTGTAAACAAAGAAATAGTAGTCTTGGCTAATTTTCCTTCAAACAGGGTCCAGACAAAAGATGTACAAAGGGGACAGAGAGGGCATTCCTGCCTAACTCCTTTTCCACCATACATGGCTTTCCTAGCTAGCCAATACACTGAGGTGTAGCCTTTGCTCCAGCATAAAGACCTAAAATCCAATTAGCAAAATTACCTGGGATCAGACATGACCCTAAAATCAATTCTAAATAGGCACATGAAACTTTTAAAAGGTTATTCATTGATCTATTGTAAGCAAAAAATTAAAACCTTCCTGTATTCCCATAGCACCTCAGTTCATCAATTCCCGTACTAACAGAAGGTTATCCTGTATCACCCATTCAAGCACCATGCAGACCTGAGACAGAACTATTAGATGCCATGTGGCTCTTGCTCATCTACGCCAAAAGTTTTGAAAGTGTTTTTAATCGCATTTGGTAGGGATATGGATCTCCAGTTTCTTAGTTCCCTAGGGTGTTCCTTTCTGCACACAGAAATAAAATAAAATCCCTTTTGTCATACTGGGGCCACCAGAGTATAACTGGAACAAGTTGGTAAATTCCAAAACAACATCCTCAAAAATCTCCTGGTAGCATTCCCGTGGCAGACCATCTTACCCTGACACTCTGTTTGAACTAAGTATAATTATTTAAGTTTGTCTGATGAGATATCCTAGATAATAGATTCCACAACATTCTGAGGTGGGAGGAATCTATGTTGTTGAAATATGTTGCACACCCTCCTTTAAACTTATTTCCCATTAAAGCATACCTGCTGTAAAAGGTATGAGCATGTGTGCCATGGTTTCTTGATGCTGTCTGTAACTGACTATTTTCATACCAAATTCCTTTATGATCCTATGTTCCAGCATCTGCTAACAACTATCATAGGGGTTTATTTGTGCCTGCCTCCTTGAATACTAAGTTGTTGTTCCATTTTAAAGGAAAACACCCTTTGAGAATGGAAGTGTGGAATTTCCTGATTTACATTCTGTATTTGTGACTCAAAATTTCTGCATGTCTCAACTACTAGGAAATTAGTTTCTGGAGTTCAGAAGAGTAAAGAAAGATAATGAAAATATAAATTTGGTTTTATTAATTTACCTTGTTTATGAACACAGACTCAGAAATCCTCTTTGTGTCCATCCACCATGCTAGTGGGTCATAATACATAATAAAAAGAGACATGCAGGCAGCCATTATTTCTTTGAGTTTGTCTGCTACCGAAGTATCCTTTAACAAAGATGTATCCCATTTCTATAACCTTGGGCCCTTCTACAATGTGGCACTGTCCTAAGGCTGATCATTACCATCTGATGATCAGAAACTTCGAGGAAAGTACTACTGATTTTTTAATTGATAAATAAGAAGAAATAAACCAGAAATCTGTTCTGGTCAAAAGATTACCTTTAAAGATGGTATGGGTATTAGCCCTGTGATGTTTTACATCGATATATGACAGATCCACTCCTGTGTCATTTTCTTCAAAAGTCACATCAAAAATAATGTAATATTTTTTGCCTCACTATCTAAAATAGTCAGGCCCCATTTAAAGTCTATCCCTAAAAACACTGGTTCAAATGTAAACAAATACAGTTGTAGGAGTTGGAAGAATTCCACCCTAGCTTGTTTGGAATGGGGGTCCATAAACATTAATCAGCCTATACACCTGTCCAGCTAGTTTCACATCAAAAATAACACACCTGCCTGGTCTCAGGTCTACTAATTTGAATACATCCACATCCTGATGCTTGTAAAGAGAACTTAACTTGGAACAGGGCTCAAGCCCTAGAGAACAGAATCATAAACCACTGTACCAATCTTTCCTTGCACTGGCAACCTCTGCTGATTTTTGTACCCTGGTGTCCTGTAGAAATATTAGCTGCACTCTTTATTTTCTGAATGGTAGAAAAGTAAAGACACTCCATTTTGTTGCCTTCACACAGTTAGCTATCAGTGTTATTAAATTCAAATGATGATCAATAGGCATAAAACAGAATAGACAGATGATCAAAAAATAAAAATGTATTATAAATTAGTTTGCCTCCTTTTTCATCCTGCTCTTCCATTTTTTCATGTTCTCTTCTGGAGGGTCTTCAGTGTCTGAGAAAACATGTTGGAAGGATACTACCAAGGGCATATTCAACTTATCTTCTGTGTTTCCCCATCAGTTCTGTAACCATAACTTTGTTTGAAAATGGCACCACATCTTTATCAACTCCTTTGTCTCAGGTTGTTCCTACTTCCTCCACCTTTTGGTAATCATTTGAAGCTTATTGCTATCTGGGGTTGATGTGGGTGACATCTCATATGTATCAGGATGATTTTTCTTGCATGATGTGGATTAAGCTTCATTGTGAGCTGACACAGGTTCTGGGTCACCTTTCTTGGGCAAATCCAGGACTATTTCCATAGGCTGTTGATTCTCCATGATTACAGGTTCATCAGGTAGGTGCTGTTCCACTCTTCCTCATGCTGTGCCACTGAATTATGTCTAGGAGTAGATTGGGCTTGAGATGGGGTTGGTGATGTTGCGGCGTATTTCTGCAATGCATTGAGTGTTCTTTAGCACTGGATGGGGTGGTGCTGCTTGCCTCTATAGCAATGATGGCGGTGGTGGGTCTTGTGCTTTCTGAATGTCTGTCTTTTGTGTCTCGGTAATAGACATTCCCTTTCCAGTAAGTCTGAAACATCATGGTGAGTATGTGCTACCCAGGAGCAACTACAATATGAATGCTCATTTTCTTCACTTAAGTGGCACCTCAACTCATTAACACATTGAATGCTAGAGCATCCTGGTTCATCTGAGTCCACATTTTATCTTATTACAAACCCCACTATGTATGCTTTGGACCCACATCTATAGGCAGATTTTGTGGACTAGCAGGGATAGAATAACCCCCCCAACACACACACACACACACACATACACACACATGTACCTGATGAAACTATTTGGCAGTTTTTTGTTATCCTATTTATTAGATTTTGTAAGCAGTATTACAAAACGTCCAGACAGATGGATAGCTAAGTTACAGTTATCATGTATAACCATGCACTTACAAAGTATTACAAATAGGACACCATCTCAGTAGATACAACATAGGTGGAAATAACATTTGGTTCTTTTAACAAGATGAACATTCAGTCCAAATGCATATAGCCCAGGAAAAGCTGAAGGGATTCAAGTATAACAGAATTTTGGTTTGAGAAATTCATAGTATTTCCATGTTAGCCCAAGGCCTGCTGAATCACCAGTGATTATAACATATTTTCATATTATACAAATAAATTCTCCCCAAACTCCCAGAGAGGATATGGACTGTCTAAGGATTAAGGTTCAGATAAACTGTAAAGGCAAGAGGCTAATACCAGGGTAAACACCCTGGGGCCCTATATAGGACTTGATTAAACTCACACAACAGGATTAACTAGAAAAAGAAAAGAAGAAGATGAAGAATCAGCAAAATAAAACAAAACAAAAAAGAACTTCAGAACAATACAGGGTACTAAAACATACACTCGCATTGGTAAACAGCTACAGTGAATACTGCAATATAAATTCAGTATTGGAGCGAAGCTCTCTGGGCAGATATATTAAATCAATAGTGTACCTTGTAGTAGACCAGTGCCATAACCTCTGTAAAGGAGGAAGAAAGAGGGTGGACACAGTTTGAGATGATGGTGAAAAGCCACCATATTGCAGAATGTTAGGTGCCTGCTACCCAAGGCGCAGCTCAACATTAGACTGTTAATACTCCCTATTTCACCCAAATGTCACCCACAGTATGTCATACCTGAAAAAACTAACAAATTCAAGAGCAGTTCACTTAACACTGGGTGAGGCTGTGCAAACAAATGGGCAGGTCACTGCTCATCTGATGCAATCTCTCCTTCAGTGCCATGTTCCATTTCTCCTTTAATCCTAGACATTGGCTTGCCAGCATCTTTTGGGTCATTAAATAAATATGTTTGTCCATTCCAGGCTAAGTACAGTTTGACAGGGAACAACAGATAATGTTGAAATGTGAGCTGCTGTATGCTACTTCTAACACCATCAAAATATTTCTGTCACTGGTGAGTGCTGGAAGATAAGTCTGGTAGAGAAACACAGTGTTGTCACCAAACTGTAGCTTGCACCATCTTTTAGTTACTGCTAGGGCTCAGTCACAGTCGCCCACTCCAGTGCATATGATCAGGAATTTCTGTGTGGTGTTCAGTGTTGTGGCTGCCACCATGGTGTAATTCTATATGCTTTATCAGTTGAGTAGGAGGGTCATTTTCCACCATGGAAGGAGCATTGGTAGCACTGAATGTGCAAATTCCAGGAGGCCCACTCCTTCTGCTGACTCCAGTAAGCCCGCTTACTCTGATGTTCCTTTTCCAAGAATAGTTTTCACAGTCTTGAGCCACAGTTTGAGTACAGAGTTCTCCTTAAAAGTTTAATTGAGGCATCTGCAGCTTTCATCGATGATGTCTCTGGCCCTGAGGCTGATTGATCAACAATGTCCATTCTATTTTCTAGTGCTGAAACACGAGGATACAGAGTGTCGAATTTGTGATTGAAGTCCTAAACAGTTTTAACTAATTCTCCAAGGGTCATGTTCACCATGGGCAGCATTATTTGACCTTTTGATAGTACACTTAAGATTGAGTCTCCCTGCTGCTGCTGCACAGGCCACTCTGCATTCTTCTCTCCACTTGGAGCAAAAAGTCCTCTGGAGCAACTGATGATTCTCTAGACTTCCTCATCATGTCATCAAATCAATGAACTATGTTTGTTGCTGGTTTAAAGTGATGTAACATTGCCCAAAATAGTAATAAAATAAGGTATTACAGTATATGTTTCTCTTGGGAGCTTGAAGTGAAAGCTTCCTTCCTGTTTTGGCTGTTCAGCAGTGCCCCCGATTTGGCAGGTGTTGTATACCATTGTTTGAATGTCTCAGATTTGCTCTGACTTTCCACACTCCCTGATACAAATATATGTTCAGAACTGTAAATTGGATTTGATTCTCCATATGAATACAACACTGCCACAACCAGTATATATCTGTGACATTTACACATTTATTGTGAAAGTATTTGTTACTGTATTGTAAGATGGCACTGAAAGGTGAAAAGCAAAGGAGGAGTTCATAAGTGGGTGTTTTTAGCTGACGGTACTTGTGTTAGAAATGTTCTGAAGTCTATGCTGTTTTAAAACTTATGTTGTATCTGACTTCCCTGCCACAAGAATCAATGTAGATTTCTGTGGTATAAAATCACACAAAGTCTTTTAAACAAAATCCAAGCCATGTAAATATGATCAGGCACATCTTCAAGATCACCTTTATAATCTTAGACAGACAGCATTGTGACATTTAGCCAAGAGCAGAGGAGCATAGAATATGTCATTAAGTCACTGAGGTCTTGAAGTCAACCTGCTGGGATGGCCACTGTGTGATTTGAGGGGTATCCTGATGTTCATTATTAGTAGAAGGATGAACTTCTTCTTGGGCTAGGGGTTCATGGGGAGATGATTCCTGTATCTGAGACCTGTGTACAGAGGATATTACTCCATCCTGCTTGTGGTGTGGTGGCCTTTGTGATCAGTGGGTCTATGACCTACAGTAAGTGCCATTGGTGGCTCATTTGAGTCTAAGGATTAATGCTCAGGGTACTGCACACCCGGGAGGCTGGCAACTGCACTCAATTTGAGAATTCTGTGCCTGGGAATCAAGATCCATTCCAAGGACAGGGTTCTGAGTAAATTGTAATCTCAGGGAACAATTCATAGCTACCACACCTTCTTCATCTTTCTGCTCTCTCCGCTACATTCATTTGCATCCTTCCTGTAAGAGCTCGAGGCATAGTTGTGGTTGCAAGTCCTGAGTCCCTTTCCTAACTGGTCCCAGTCAATCACCATCCATGTCTCTTCTACACGTAAGTACATATTTCTGGGTCAGGCCAACATTATTGGCCGAACTCAGCCCAGCAGCAGAGACTGAAATCGGGATTGCCAGAGCCTGTAAGAGGTAAAGTGTCCTGCACTATAGCCTGACTGTTGTGAGGCACTTCCCACCCAGGATCGGCACTCCACCCATATATTGCTGCTGGCAGGTCACGGATGTGACACACCTCCTTTTACTAAGTGTCCACTTTCCCATTTGCAGGTTATAGGCACCAACCACTAGGGGTCACTGCACTTTCCACTCTAGCTCCTCTGTCCTCTCTATATCCCTCCTCTAGCTACTACCTCACAGCTGTCCCACTAGAGGTCACTGCAGTTCCTTGGATTCCTTCTACTACCTACTTTCTGCACTCATTCTTCAGCCTAGCTCTAAGCAACTGCTAATGTCAAACCTGGTACCCTTCTCTAAATTCTACTGACTATCTTCTGAGCCAATGAACGAGGCCAACAACTTCCTCTATTTTTATGCTCTTAACCATACCTCACTCCCTCCTGCCCAGATTTAAAACATTGGCCCTGTCTACACTCTGTTCCTGAGCTGCATTCAAACCCAGTACTTTGCAGTCAGAGTCAGCTGCTCTACCTCGCGCCACAGTGCCTACCTACTTTATTACTACTTTCTAAGCCTCTTAATCACTTCCCTACCCAATCTGCCAAAATATAAGTTTACCTCTTCTTCCTGCTGCCTTGCAGGATTTGAACCTGCACCCTTGTTTCCAAAGTCCACAGTTCCACCACTCACCTAGAACACCTGCATATTTTACTGCAGGATTTCATAACTATAAAGAACGACTAACCCTGTGACACAACTAAAGTGTTATCTAAGTGCTTCTACAAACCTGAACCCAACTCCCTGCTACTACAGCCACTAGTCTAGCTCTCCCATTACCCTGATCAAGACTTGAACCTGATACTCTATGCACTTCAGGCACATACACTATCACCACACCATAGCAGCAACTAGACTCAGAAGTGATCTCTCACTCACTATCTCCCTCTTTCATCCTAGTCCCCATTCTTTCCTCACTTCAGCTCCACCAGCCTTCCCAACTATGCACATGCACCCCTGCTTGCCAGTCTATCTCTTCTCCTCCTCCTCCCTTTGCCTTCCACATACCCTAGTGTCCCTATTAACCCTCAGCCTCACTACTCCAGTGTTCCTACCTACCCTCCTGTCCTCCCTCCTCCTTACCACTGCTCCTACCCTCCCTCCTCCTCCACACATCCCATATGCTCCTCTCACCTCACCCCCCTTCCAAACATCACCTGTCCTCCCCCACAGCCCCTTGCACTTCTGATCACTCAGGCCTTCTCTGCCTGTGCCACCCTACCCACCCTTGTGCAACCAAACCCCATTCCTTATTCTATCGCCTCCCAGCGTGAACTCTCCATCTGCCTCCCTCTGACCAGAGCACTTCTCCTCCTGCTCCTAACAGGAACATACACACAACCCAGGCCCTGCCCCCTCCCATCCACCTACTCAGCCACTGGTCTTCAGTAGCCTCCATGGTAACATATGCAGCCTGCTGAAGAAATTTGGCGCCCTACAGTGCTGGGCCATGGCTCACCAACCAGACATCATAGCCCTGGTTGAAACCTGGCTGTCCAAATCAACTCCTGACTCATTTGTCTCCCTCCAAGGCTATACACTTTATGGGAGGACCGAGGCAAACGAGGGGAGGCTGTGCAATCTACACCAGGGACACAATACCTGGACATGCACTCCCCACCCCTACCTCATAAATGGGGTCCAGGCCTCACCCTCAGACTCACCCCAGACCCTCTAGAGCCCCTCTATCTCACCACAGCCTACATTCCCCAAAGAACCAGCACCCAGCCCTGATATCTTTAATGGACTACCTAACCACCCCTCCACCATAAGGCAGAACAAGTCCTAGTGGGGGACCTTAATGTAAATTGGCTCCACGTCCTCATCCACCACCAGAGACTCATTTGCTGCCCAAGATCTGACACAACTCATCACCCAGCCCACGAGACTTAACCTTAAGAGTGGTACCAGCACCCTGCTGGATGTTATTATAACTAACTCTATCAAAAATCCAAAACATCCAGGTCCTCCCAGACCCCTGAGTGACCACCCCTATCCTATTCCACTGGGTAGCCCCCAATCCCAAGCCCAAAGCCCAGACCACCCTCCGCAGGTGCCTCCGCCCTGGTGGGCTGGAAGAAACTTAAGGCACTCTTCAGACAGACTGGTCCCCTATTCAGCAGGCAACCAACATTGATACTGCCCTCACCTTTTCACTCACACCTTCAACATGGCTCTGGATCTCTTTGCACCCTTAACCAAAACCCAGTCCAAAAACAGAACGCACCCTGGGTTAGCCCAGCCTCCTACAATTACTTAGAAACCGGGATAACCTCTGCACCTTGCCACTGAAACAGGTGATCTGTCTGATGGGCAAGCATACAATGCAGCCTGAAATAAATGCTCATGGGCCATCAGGAAAGCCTAGGCAGACCATTACCAGGCCTCCTTACTCCTCCTGGGGCTCAGCCCGGACCTTCTGGGATAATATTAGCAACTCAATGGTAAAGCTTGCTCCCCTGCCCCATCCCAGCTCACTAGAAATGGCACAACCTCCACCGAGCCTGCCACCATAGCTAACTGGTTCAACACCACTTTCACTGACCTTAGCTCAGTCCTCCCTAGTAATTTCTTTGACCCTCCCCCAGCCAAACTCCCCTGTCCTCCAGCACCCCAGCTTCCTCCTGCGAAAGATTTCCACCCAGGAAGCCAGACCCATCCTAATCAAAGCTCTCAATGGCAACAATCCCGGCAGTGACTCACTGGACCCCAGCATCCCCAGGCTGGTGCTAGATGGATAATTGCACCTCTCACAAGCCTAATTAACCAGTCACTCTGCCTGGGACAATTCCCCACAGCTTGGAAAACAGCCATTAATACACCTATTCATAAAGGAGGCGACAGGTCATCGGCCAACAACTACCGCCAATCTCCATCCTCCTCTCCCTCTCTAAAGCCCTGGAGAAAGTGGTGGCCATTCAAATCACTGATTATCTTGCTAGCATAACATCTTATGCCCAGAGCAACATGGCTTCCGTATGGGTCACAGTACCAGCACTGCCCTTATTGAATTTTCCAACTTCCTACACTCCTCCTGGATACCAGCTCCCTAGCTGGTGCAGTGTTCATTGACCTCTCAAAGGCACTGTCTCCCATCCACTGCTGCTGAATGTACTCTGCCTCACTGGTCTCTCGGCTGGCCCCTGGCATGGTGTGCTACTATCTTGACCTCTCCAGTCCGTGTGTCAAGATTTATAGCACACTCTCCGATACCATCCCATTCTCTCTGGGGTCCCCGGTTCCATCCTGGGCCCCCTTCTCTTTTGCTGTATCTGAACACCCTGCCCAGTGCATGCCCTGGCAAAATTCTGCTGTATGCAGACGACGCTGTCCTTTTGCCACCCACCGTAATCCCATCTCCCTACAGGACTCCCTACAGCAGTCTTTCAAAGTGCTGAGGCTTGGTTTAAGGAGCGCAGACTCGCATCAATCTTAAGAAACCAAATTATGCTCTTTTCACACCCCAAAACAAAGCTAGCAACCACCCACTCTATATCCTTCCAAGCACCAACCAACCACTGGAACAAGTCTGCTCTTACCAAAACCTTGGGGTTACCTTCGATTCAGCCCTCACATTTCACAACCACATCGACACCCTAACATCCGCCACCAACACACGGCTTGGCATCCTATTCCACCATAAACCCGCTTTCCCCAAATGCTCTCCGGCTAGCTGTTACATCATCCGTTCTGTCCCTTGTAGACTATGGTTCACCAGTATACGGTTCTGTTGACACCACTGCACTCAACAAAATTCACCCAACCCTGAATAAAGCGTGCAGATTGATTACTGGTGCCCCCAGGCTCACACACACCTGTCAGCTATATGTTGATGCTAACCTGCTTACCCTGGATGAACAGCTCCGATACCAGACCTGTCTCCTCACCAAAAAACCCTACTGGGCTCTCTCTGGGGTAACGGCATCCATCCACCAGAGCCCTCCCACCATTGCAACACAGTCTTCCTATAAGACCACCTAAAGGTCCCAGAACGGAGAACCAGCCGTGGCCAGAGGTCCTTCAGCTATAGAGCCCCAACCTGGTTTAACTCTCTCCCTGCCACCATCACCAATGCCATCACCATCTCCACATTCAAAACCGCACTTGGAACCACATCTTCAGCACTTGTAACTGCTCCTGTCTCTGAACATAGCCTCCACCTCTTTCTCTTGACAATGCCCCCTGGCAGCTCTCCACCCAACCAACCCCTCCACCACTTCCCTGTACACCATGCCTAGGTTTAACTCTGGCAGTGCTAGCTGTTTTCAATGTTTATCTACCAGAATGCTCACTTGATACCGACTTGTGTAATACCTGTTATCAGTTACATGTACCCTGTACCCAATTGTATTTGTCTGACCACAATGTGACGTGGCACTTCTGGTGAATGCCTATTGATTTTTGCAAATCTGCTATGTAACCAAACGCAATGTATGTCTTTATGTGATGAAGTACCTTTGAAACGAGCCTCTGGCTCAAAGGTTGTAAACTGATTCTTAAATAAATAAAAATAAAATTATTCCCTGAGATAGCTTTTGATCATGGCCAACTAACAAATGCAAACTGTGAGAGCTAGAAGGTGACTAATGACAGGAGATACATCCTGACCACACTTCCCATCTTGCTGCTCCATGCTCATTGTGACTTCACCATTACCACACTTCTGAGCTGATGGTGGCTGAGCAGCCCCCAATGTCCATTCTAACATAAACACCACCTTATACAGCACTCACCCCTGCAGCATTTCTGGGTATTGCATAATTGGCTGGCAAGCTGGGTCTCAAATGTAGTTTCTTTGAGTGGAACTTTTCCTCTTCAGCTGCAGTGAGATTTAGTAATTGTTGCCATTTCATTCTCAATTCTTCTTCCAGATGTGCTTTGGCCTGTAGCTTGTGACAGGCAGCTGACTCAACCAGTGCAACAGGAAATGCTCCCTTGCTTATCCATTGACAGTTTTCATGTCAATTTCCATCACTACCTCTGGACTGGCAGTGCCTAACCTTGGTCTTGGAACCATGCTGTGTTGAGGCTTACCTGAGTCTCTAAATGCTTCTTAGTAGCTTCAACAAAATCTGGGTTTGGAGGGAAGCCAACTCACCACCCAGTTTGCCATTGATCCTCCACTCTGGGAACCTCCATCTCCTGGCCTCAAGACAGCAGCACTCTTCTAGAAGATTTTCCCATGCATAGAAGGGTAGAACAATATATATTGGCCTGGCCTAATTTCAAGCATTCATTAAAGATAGTACTAACAGCTTAATCTAGTTACATATCAGTTGGATTACATTTATATTCCCTTCCCCATCCCAGGATGAGTCTGATGATAAGCAGTATTGTATAGCCCTACTTTCCTGTTCAACAAAAATTATTTAATTAACTATAATAATAAAAAAGTACTTCAGTACACATTCATTTATAGCTCAGTCGGTGGCCAGCCACAGAGGTGTGAGGAGCGCTATACTGGTTGCTAAGCCTGGGATGAGGGGAGTGGGGTGGTGGAGCACTGCCAGCTAGTGTGGGGGGACAACTAGATTACATGGAATGTATGGTATATATTTCAGGGGATAATGGACCTGGCTGTTGGGGTGAGGGTGCCATAGACATATAAGGGTGATTTAACATTTTTTAACAAGAGATTGGGGCTATCTGGGGAGGGCGGGGTGACCTAGATTCACAGGTCAGTTTACAATTTATTTATGCACTGGGATAAGAGATTGGGGCTGTTGAGGGGTAGTGTGCCCTATACTTTCAAGGCAATTACAATAATTCTTACAACAGGATCAGATATTGGGGCTGTTGGGAGAGATGGAGGGTGTCCTAGACCTACAGGGCAATTTAGTTTTTAATTTATACAAGGGATCAGAGATTGGGGCTGTTGCAGGGTGGGGTGCCATAGGAATCACAAGGCAATTTACATTTAATTTATTCAAGAAATTCAGAGATCGGGGCTGTTGGGTGCTGGGGTGCCCTTGACTTACAGGGCAATTTACATTTAATTTATACAAAGGGATTAGGTATCAGGCTGTTGAGAGCAGGGTGGGTTGTAGACTTACAGGGCAATTTACTATTATTTTTATAGGGTGGATGGGATCAAGGCTTGGCAGGTACCATAGACAACCAGGGCAGCATTTTCTAGGGGAGAGTGGGACCCTGGAGCACACTGGCGCAATCTCCAGAGGACAACTAGACACTTAGATGAACCCTTGGCTGGTCTAATGGTACTTAGACAGTTGTCCTCTGTGGGGTTTTTAGAATACTGATTTGGGGGATGTGGTAGCTTGCATCTGCCATAAGCCTCCTAGCACCATGCCACAGCCCATTTTATGGTACAAGGCTGGCACAAGCCCCTTTAGTTGCAAGCAGCTCATGCTTTTGCTACAGGCTGCTTTTCAGAATAGCTCAGGATATATTTTATGACACAAGGTGCCACTTGCATCATTTATGTTTGACGATGTACACCTTGCATCATTCTAAGGGCTTTGAGAATCAGGCCTATGTATTTAAAGTCCTTTCTAACCTTAAATGATTATGTAATATGCTACTAGTCATTACAGTATGGTATGGATAATTGAAACCAGCTGACTGACTTAAGTTACATGACTGTGTATTCACCATAAATACACAGATATTGTGTAATAAGAGACTGATTGTATTAATTATCAGTGTATGTATGGAGTTTTATTGGATATTTCTTTTAGGAGTGTATTTATTGACCATTTGTGTGTGAAAAATGTAACAACATAATGTGTTTGTTAAACAATAAATTGTAACAACATAATTTGATAAACAAAAAAACTTAACTAAACACAGATAGTAGATATTTAAATGTATGTTTTGCTTTCAAGCCATTTTATAATCACAATGAGAAACATCAGGGATGTCTTATTATGGTCAATAATCACACTCTTCAAGTATAATCCCCTCTTAAAAGGGGCTTACCTTTGGATCTTTATGGAGCACTGCTGCAACCTTTCTACATCACTCCTTCACCCTGGTTTCATTGTAGACTGCAGCTGTGGGATTGGGGCATAGACTGTACACTGCCATTTATTCTGCAGGCTTGTTCAGCAATATTCTCAATGTGGCCACCTCTCTTTGTTAAATCAGACCCTTGACTGCCTTCAGGGTCAGGGAGCCCACAGCAAGGAGGTTGCTCAATTACAAGCAGCTTTCAAGGCTGCACAAAGGGCAAACCTGTTCCTCCCTGGGTTCATGAACTTTATGGACATTCAACAGCACTCATCTGCCACTAATTCACCCCAGTCCTACTAAATGGCAGCAGGGACAGGGAGGTATGTATCCTAATGGCCAGAAGCCACAGCAAGAGACAAAACATGTTAACATGGAAGATAAAGTGAAAGACTAGAAAAGCAGACATGTGTGCTGTTTCTACAGCTACAAGACTACTGAAAAGGGTTCAGAGGATACACAATCTGACTGGAATGTTGGGCATTCCTGTGTTGAGCTTTACAGAGGCAGCCAGCAGCAGACTAGATGAAGATTCAGTACATTCTATTCCTGTGACCCTATAGTTCAAGTGTCAGTACATTCTGTCCTGTGAAACTGACATCAATTTGGCTAGCTCAGGTTTGCAAAACAAGTAAGTTACAAGCTGCCTCAGGACTTGAATGCATGCTTTTCCCCAGAAGCTGACAGCCCCTAGAGCCAAAGGCTTAGCAAATGAACAATGCATGGATGCTATCCACTGATAGTTCATCTCTGATTTCTGTACAGGAGACAGACAAGTGCAATAAAGCAGCTTTGTCTCCAAACAAAAGGAGAAAGACCTATGAGTAAAGTCAGTAGTCAGCCACAAGATTGGAAGAAAGCTGTTTAAATAATCTTTGCAAAAGTTTTCTGTTTCCTCCAGGAGCAACACCAGCACTCCTGTTCTGGGTTTTGTGAGCTATCAGGACTTGTTCTGATCGAGGGTCTAAGTCACCTGTGGTCCTGAGTGATTACCTGCTCTTTGGGGTGAGTGAAGACAAGTTCATTGTGGGGTGAAT
This sequence comes from Neoceratodus forsteri, assembly GCA_016271365.2. NCBI lineage: Eukaryota > Metazoa > Chordata > Ceratodontiformes > Ceratodontidae > Neoceratodus > Neoceratodus forsteri. The sequence continues at coordinate 1,235,520,423 of CM057453.1, read as the reverse complement.
AGGACATAAGACATCAGTATAGGCCACACCCATCACCACCAGAAGTGCATTTGGTCTACCATACCTTTACCATTGCCTGCATTTGCAACCCTGAAGGAGACCTTCCAACAGATCCAGCTTACAGAGTTGTGTAAGGTTCTGACTACTTGGTCAATACCCCTCAGTTCTTCTGCTAGTTAGAAAATAAGAATAACTGCTGGGCATATCTACACAATTATAATTCAAAGCCCATTTATAGGACCTCAACTGCCAGGAGCAACTAGAATTTCTGTCAGGTAATTTGTTTGGGATACGCAACCACCAGCCTTCAATTGGTATTTCAGCAGGTCCAATATCAGGCCTGCAACTGCACACTGGATGCACACAGTTAACGGACTGCCTTGGGAGCTCAAAGGCCTTTGGGATACTGGTTCACCAGTAGGGAGAAACAATAAATACTGTGTGGATACTGAAGAGACGGTGTGGGATTTGGGGTGTGATCTTAGAACTGTTCCACTGCATTTACTTCATTCCCCTATCCAGATCCTGCTCCTGCCCCCTATTTAATATCCCTTGTGTTTAAATTGCAGTTTATTGTGTTTTGCATATTTTTATGTTTCTATGCACAGAGTAGATGTTGGGGATTGTGTATAATCATAAAGGTTCCTTGTCATGAGAGTAGGGTTGCATTCATTTCCTGTGGGGGTAGTACTCTGGCAGCCGTCAGTCAAAGGATACCCATAGGTGGAGGCACCACACTATTTTTATTACCTCTTATATCAACGAGCCATGGTGCCATTCACTTAAATGCCTTATAGACTCTGCCAAGGTATTATCAGACAGGTGGAGTCTCACACTTTATGGGTGGGAGTGGTTACAAACTATATTGGGAGGCACTTGGCTATGACTCATGCATTACAACACCCAAGTCAAGTAATTATTGGCCCATAATTACACACCCTTTGTGTCTTATCACTAATTTTTGTACCCTGATTACAGAATATTGAATGTACTGTTATTCAGGAAATAATGTCTGTTACTCCCACAGCTCTAGTACCAGTCTGTCAGACAGTTATTTCCTTGCATCCAATTATTTCCATTAGAGTTGTGGGAATAGCTCTCCAAAAGATCTCACTGTCTACCCCATTCTGAAAGTGTAACATCTCTACACTCTGCATAAAGTAAGCACATGGACCCAAATAAAAAGACTGTACCTGTAAGCCACAAAATTCTTTCTGCATTGATCCCCTCACTCTGAGTCATTAATGAGGCACAGTGCAAGGGCAGAAGATACCCTCATTTCCAGATGCAGGATGTGTCCAAAGGAAATGCTCACTCAGGCTCAGTGAGTAGGCTCCCAAATTTCTGGATATGAGTGCAAACCTGAATAAATGAGATGCCAAGTGATATGTAGACACTGTGCTAGTGAACCTGCTCTCCATCTAGGACTTTTAGTGTGCACAGTCATTGTTTTCCAATACAATCTACTTCAGTGATGTTTGCCAAACACTACCTAGCCAGTCTGAGACAGTTAAACATTTTCCTTTCAACATAATTACTGCTTAATGGGAATAGTAGCTTTACTTTTCTGTAATGCATTGCTACATGGGGATGGCTAAGGTTAAAAAGGAAACAAATGCACGCTATACCTCTTGTTTATCTTGAGAGATCCAAATGTTAATACCTACATAACAGGCTTACTTGTGTCTATGGTAACTGAATACTGTGTACTGAAGTTGTCCTTGCTGAGTAGATAAGGTTCAACTGTCAGCTGACAGTCAGAAGAAGGTAGGAAGCAATCTGTTACTAAATGATAATGGGGGTGCTCGAGGAGAAAACAAAAACACAACTGAATATTCTTCATTTTCCATGCCATAAAATCTTTTCCAGTAAACAGGATTGTTTTTAAAGGTATTGAACAGACTCTTTATTTTCGAAAGCACAATACACATGACAGTTTCATCAAAACTCTTTTTACTCCAAAAGCAATGCTATCTAGACTGTCTTTTCAAATTCCTTGACAAATTGCTTACGAAAAGCTACTTACAGTGCTGACTAGCCTACCTCAATTGCAGACTTATCCTTTGAGAATGCTATTTGCAACATTCTGAAAAGGAGGACTTCAAACAGCAGCGAGGAAGGATTTTTGGCAGAGTAATGCTAAAGCTTTTGAGACTAGGCCTTCATTTTCTGTCAGACAGATATTTGCTTGCATTCAGTTATTTCCATTAGATCAAAACTGGCACTTTTCATGTGTTTTTAACATTTGGTTACATTCAGAATTTTTCTGCACACAGAAGTTCCAAATGTTTTTTCCCTTTAAAGCCAGTAGATATTTCTGGCAAACCAGCACTTCTTTTCCTGAGTTTGCTTTTCTTCTCATTCATGCTTGACTAGAATAAAGCACTGTGTCAAAAACAATTTTCATATTTTTCTATATGTATAATAATTGCTGCCTTCTAGTTCAATGCACTTCAAAGGTCCATAGCTTAATGTTTAAATGATGTGGATGTCCTTGTTCGAATTATATGACTATAGCTGCCCTAAAAGTAATTAAAGGGAACATAAACCCGGCTGATTACATTTTTTATTATAATTGCTAATTTAGGCATGTGTGCAGTGTGTAATAACCCCAGCTTTCCATATACAGAAAGTTTATTTATTTATTTTTATATTTACCAGGGAGGTACACTACATAATTGAATTCCTATTTACAGGTATGACCCAGGAAAGTAAAATAGAGTAGCTTGTTACAGTAGTGTTTGAAGGACCAGGTAATACAACAACACTGTAATAAGATTTGAGTGGTAAAGAACAAATTAAGGTGTCATGCTAGACAAGCTAGAATAAACAGTTCAGAACAATTATAAAATGGAAGATAAAAACAAAAACTATGTTAAAATACACAATGAGCAGGGCCAGAGACCAAAGTTGAGGGCCTCCTTGCTGCAACAGTTCACGAGACAAGCGAGCCCTAGGATGCCAGTGAAAGAAAAGAAATGCACATTGCAAACCAAAGAGGGTAAGTGCAGTATATCTCAGGCAAGATAACAGTCAAGAGCAATTATAGATAAAGGAAATTAGTAAGGGTTTTCTCAGGGCTCCCTTGAAAGACAGTTGGGAGGTGGAGTTAGTTACAGTCACGGTTAAGAGTTCCAGACAAAATGGTCACCAGTTTAGCTTCTTACTGGCAACACACTTGGTCAAAAGAAACAGAGCAAAAAAAATTACCCTTCCAAAGATTATTCTTTATTGAAGGAAATCACCCAGCAATGTGCAAAGTTGGAACAACAGTTCAAAGGCACAAAATCAGGTGACATATGTTGAAGAGTCAAAATGGCACATTGAAAGAGCACACACAGGTGTACCAGTCCCTCTTCAGCCATTACAAGACATGATGTGTTTCATGCATGTGTGTTTTCTCAAAAGACCAGGTTTTAAGGAAAGCAAAGACATCACCATTCATTCAAGCCATTATCAATGTGGACACTGAACAGAATAGACTCTCTTTACTGGGATATATTTATTCTTTTACAGGTCAAAAAGAGAAGATTTTTCAAGGTGATGGGGAGAAGAGGGAGGGGCTGGGGGATTGGGTGAGGAGAAGGAAGTTAACATTGGCTTCTGGTCTGGTAGGAGGATGCATGCAAATGTGTTTTGGTTCTACAGGTTGGGGAAGGGAAAATCTCAGTATTTATATAAAATTTACCAGGGTAAAAGGGGGAGAGAAAGGAGGGTGCTTGTGTGGGGGTGGTAGGTTAATACATTATAAAAAGTATATGGAAGGTGGTAATGGTGGGACAGTGACGGAGGGTGTTTAATGCTTATGAGTTTTTTGGTGCCAAAGGTGATCGGATGGTCACAATTCACATAGTTTTCATCAACATAGTGCTTACTTCCTCCAGCAAAACTTCATAGGGTGAATTTGCAATTTGTGTATGTTCATCACATGAATGTAGACATTTCTCTGGAGGAAAACTATGTGAACTTTAGCTGTGGGTGAATAGAAGTCAGGTGAACTTCATAAAGCACTTCACAAAGTGAATTTCCCAAGTTCTCCCACTCTATTCTCATGTGCCTTTGTAGGTGAGCAATCCCTAATAGAACCCCAAGCTCATCTTAAATTCCTTTATGCCTGCAGTTCTGAAATGCTACCTAATCTAGCAATGGCAGTTGCTCCTATGCAGTACAGAGCTGCTTAAGCTGAAAGGTGTAAATGCAGTTTCCCGCTGCACACATCTCGGTCTAGGTCTAAAGTCATCTGTTCCCAACATCCATATTCATTGCAAAAGTACAATAACTCCACAACACACATATACACCCCCACACACATGCATGCGCCTGCACACACACACACACTCACACTCACTTCCAGTACAAATAATTATCTAAAATTTGTGGCTGACCTTAAAATATTCACTGGGACTAAGCATAACTAATCTCTAGTATTGAAGAAGCCAGAAACGTTTTCTTTCCAGAGTTTGTGGTGATCACTAAGAGACATTGCCCTATTAAGATTAAAGGTTAAAGATGTATGAAGTTGGCAAACTTTGTTTTGTGAAGTACTTATGAAGTTCACAGACTTCACAAAGTAAGAAGTGCTGACTTTACAAAATATTTGGTAGTGGAATGGTGTTTTTCCAACAAAGTAATCCAAATTCACTTCAAAGTTACCACTTCATGAAGGCTTTGTTGGAAAAAGTGACTCTTCACCAGGAAAACAGTGAAATGGTGAAGTGCAAGTTGGTGCAATGTGGGGAACTTTGTACCATTTGCAAACTGAAAAACCATCCTAGTTCACAGCAACTTCACAAGTGAAGTTTAACATTGAAACATTTATGTTAAAAGGAAAAATAATTTTTTGATAGTTTTACCTGTTAAATAAATAATTAGCAACAGTGGGCGCTTATACACAAAGGTTCCCGCAACACATGCCTAGTGGTAGAATGTTGTGTGCCCCTATGTGCACACAGGGCAAGGCAGACATGCAGCATACACAACCACATGCACGTGGTGCACACACAGAGGGGAGTGAGCCAGGCTGTTGTATGAAAGGAAGTGGGCATGGCCAGATTACAAGGAACTGCCCATTGATGCCACCATATGAGGTGGACGCGTGAGGGCTGCACTATGCAGCAACATGGTTGTGAATGCTGTGCAACAGCAGTTTGATGAAGTATGGTGGAATGAAGGAAGGACACAGAAGTGTCTGTGGAGGTGGATGGAGAAGGTGGCAGCGGAGGCAGGGGATGGAGAAGTGGGCATCATGGTGTTGGCACAAGAACACAGTCCACCAATTTCACCAGTGGGCAATATCATGGCTATGGTCACAGACATCTGGCTCAACTACACCAGATTGCAGGGCTCTGGCACTTACCACAACCCCAGAGGTGAAGGCCCAGATCTGGCTAGACATTCAGGCCAGTGTCAATCCTGCTGGTGTGGAGACAAGAACACTGACAGCCATAAAACATAAATGGCATGACCACCTTTAGGCTGATAACAAGAAGCTGGCTACAAGCACACGTGGAGCAGCAAGGCACGGGGAGGGTCCCAGCACCAGACACCCAGCTGTTACCCAGGATAGACTGGTCACAGAGACCCACTCGGAGATGGCTGTCCATGGCAAGGACTGAGGGTGGACACACTAGCAGGTAGGTGTAGTCCATGTGGTGGTTATAGGGTGATGGGCAGTATGGATACACAACGCCATCATTATAGTGTAACCCTCTCCCCAGACATGGCCAGTACACCATTGAATATAGCAACCAGCTGGACTCTGCCAGCACTAGCCACCATGCCACAAACAGCACCAAGCAGTGCCATGCAATGGGAGGCACCATCAGGTATCAGTGTCTACAGTTGTGCAAAGCACCATCTGGTATGTGTGAATGAATGTTGCACTGATGCAAACTGATGTTGTCTCCACAGGGACAGAGATGGACACCAAGACCCAGCTGGACAGCGACAGCAATGCTGAGCTAACGTCATCCACGTGGAAGACATGGACACCACCTCCGGGAGTGATGGCCATGAGTATGAGGGGCCATGGATGGCCAGACAGTGGTCTGCACCAGCCCTGTAGGGCACTACCACCCCCTGAGCAGGGGCACCAGTGCAGCCACTTGTACCATGCTACCCACAACATCAACGGTGCCAACAGACCCACGTATCCAGCCAACAGTGGCGATGAGGGCCCCCCACAGGCACAGCCAGATGTGGACATGTCCCCAGCACAACCCATAACAGATGGAACAGTACTGTGTGTTCCTGCAGCTGGAGATGGACCAGCTTGTTGAACAGTGGAACACCACGGCTGCCATTGCCACCCTGACCAAAGTCACAAGAGCCATCTGTGATGGCATTACATGGGTGCTGTAGCAGAGCTGATCCTGCTGCACCTATGTGTCATGTCCGCTGCACCCCCAGCTGAAGCACCCCAGCTGAAACATCCCCAGAGCAACTTCCATGCTCCTGTATGGTGGCCAGCCAGGCCATCTGCATAGATCCCGGCCCTGAGAAGGGTGCGTAGTGACATGTCACCCATGCCGGATGATGCGCCATTGTAATGACCCCAACATCACACACAGAGGGTGCCATCGAGGAGGGTGTTGACACTGATGCTACCATTGACACCAGCCAGCACACACCAGACACTGCTACACTGCTGTGCAGTGCCAACACCCAGGGCCATGAGGGGCACAGGGGGAGTGGGGCCACGCACCTGCAGCACTGAGGTGCCAGAACACACAGGTATTGTCATGGCTGCAGTCACAACCTGATGGAATAGGGCTGTGAATGCAATGGCACAGCACACAAATGCACACTGACATAGAGCACTGTCCCTCCCACAGGACCACTCAGCAATAGACATCATCATTGTGGCTGCATTCCTATGATGACACCGCCTGACAACCATTGCATGCAACACACTGACCATGGCTGCGTAATGCCTCTGCCATGATGGACATTCATGAGCAGCATGGTACACCTACATGCAGCACCTTCAGTGTGTAAATGTCCCTAGCCAGTGCACGCTTATGCCGCATGTTCGCTAGTTGTGCCATGCTCCTTGAGGGGCACAGCAATGCCACCACCACCATCAGCAACATCATCATCATTCATGGGGTCCAGAGGTGGCACCATCAGCAGTGGCATGGCATCATGCTTAGCCATGTTGTGCAACATGCAGCATACGGTGAACACCCTGCACGCCTAGCAGGTGACAGCATGACTGTGCCCCCAGAGAGGTCAGGCACCGGAAGTGCATTTTCAGCAGTCCAAGGGTCCTCTCAATGATGCCAATGTTCTCCTATGTGCAGTGTTTTATGCCTTCTGCCTTTGTCCCTGGAGCAAGTATTGGGGTCATGAGGTAGGTCCACAGGGGGTATCCACTGTCACCTGCATAGAAGAACGGACAGTGGAGTGACCTGCCACAAAACCCTATGACAGGTGGAGTGCAGGACATGCCTGTGAACTGAACCAGTAGCCAACCATCAATGGGCCTGTCATGCAGCAGGGCACCAAGGCTGGAGGCATCCAGTATGCAGGAGTCATGCATTGATCCTGGGAACCTGGTGCACACGTCCGAAACAGGCGCTGGCATCACACATGACCTGACAGTTAACACTGAGGAATCCTTCCTGTTCCAGTATGCCTCCTTGTTCTCTGAGGGCATCAGTATTGTGATGTGTGTGCTGTTGATTGCCCTGCACATCTTGGGCATACTGTGTATGGCATAGAATGCCTGCTTCATGTTGTGCAGCTCCTGCTGATTCTGAGGCATGTAGATGTGGTCCCCAGGTATGCCAGCAGAACATCGGTGACCTGGGCCAGGCACTGGACACAGAGGACTGGCTAACACTGAATGTGTCACTGGTCATATGCTGGAATAACCTACTCATTTAGTAGGTGAGGGCACACATGACCTTTGTCTCCACCGACATTGCAATGGAGTGCTAGGTTCTGTGTGCTGTGGTCGCACGGACCATGTCGCACACCCGCGGCGATCGGCCATGGGAATCTGAACCATTTCAGGCAGTGTGTGTCCCACCATCCTGTGGTGTTGACCCTATCATGGAACACTCTGGGACGTGGAAGCCTATTCTTCCATCTCTGGTCGATTGCCTCCATCAGAAACAGATGCATACCCACACCTGGGCACATCCTGTATCACCGTTATGCCTCCCTCACATGGTGCAGCCCACAATATGCTCCTTCTCATGGCATGCCATGGGTGATGGTCGCCCACTATGTGAGCATAGTGCTATCCACCGCTGGTATGCCCATGGCATGCGCCGTGATATGTGCCAAGTGCCCAGACACATGCACAAGCCTGTGGTGTGACAGATCCATGGTATACAATGGTGTACACAGTGGTACATAGGATAGCAATGTTCCCCAGCACCTCATCAGGGTGTCGGAGGAGAAGTACACTGAAACTGAGGCGTGGGGAACATGTGGCAGGCCTGTGGATTTGGTCAGGTAAGTATGGCATGTTCCATGTGTGCATCTCTGTGACACTGTCTGTGTGGGCCATGTGACTCAATGCCTCTCCACTGGTCTCCCATGCAGGACCAAGCGGATGGCCAAGAGTGCATGAAGCTGCACCTGCAGGTACAGCTGAAGGGGCTCTGTGCTATGTCGTGCCCCTGGACAGTGGCTGCAGAGACATCGTCTCTGGTTCCCCTAACTACATGATGCTCAGGTAGGGTGGCATGGTCTATTACAAAGATGTAGGTGACAGGTGTTGGGAGGTCTATGTCCCATCTCCGTTAAGTACTAATGGTATGTTGCTGTGGGCATGGGCATGGCATGCATGCAAGCAGGGTGCATGGGATGCTGTGCCACCATTGACCAGTTCTCTTTATCTTGCAGTGCTACAGTGGCCTGATGATGCAGATCATGCTCAGGAATATTGATGGCCAACACCAGAACCAGAGGAGGACACCAGTGCCACAAGCAGCGGCAAAGATCAGCCATGCAGCCAGCCTGTGCAAATGTGAGGGACTGTGCTGTTACCGGGATGGACTGGTATATCACCTCTGCATTTGGCCAGACACTATCAGGGTAGGGAGCTATTTACGCTTTTGCCAGGGTGGTGAGTGTATGGCCTACTCCTGCAGATTTCACAGGGGTGGGGATTCAGCTGTTGGATTTTGGGGTGTGCTGTTCTTGCTGTACTGCTGGGGGACATGCACTCAGCATTGTGCTGACCACTGTGTTGTTAATAAGCTTTACCCATGCCATGTGTGTGATCATTGACTTCGGAGGGGCAGGGCTCCAGTCAGGCAGTGATGCCATTTATCTTTAATGGCCAGTGCATCGGGGCTGCATGTCCAGGTCACCACCCAGGGTATCTGTGCATGTGCATGCCATGTGGTGTGCACATGTGCAATGCACGTACGGTAGGTACAGTTCATGTGCCTGCCCCATATAGTGCCACATTCACCATGTGCTGTGCCCTGTGGACACATGTAGCACAGTGGCATGCGCATGGGACATGTGGTTAATGGTCACCATGTGGGCAGCCTATGCCCATATGGCATGCCCTGTGTATGGGGATGTGCCATATGACATGCCCTGTGTACATGAACATGTCGTATGGTGTGCCGGTGTATGGGGATATGCCATAGTGTTCCCTGCGCAGGGATGTGACATAAGGCATGCCCTGTGTACAGGAAAAGCTATATGGCATGCCCTGTGTACAGGGACATGCTGCAAGTGTGCCCTTTTATGGGAATATGCTGTATGGCACGTTTATCCAGTGTGCCGTGCCTGTGGGGTTACCATGACAGGCTGAGCCAACCCACGGTGGTGGCGGGCCATCATGCCTGCCGTGCTCAGTGGTGCTGCCTGCCTCATGTACTGGCATGCTGTGGTGTAGCAAGGTCCATGTGGGATGTTCTCCAAAGGTGTGCGGCTCTGTACTGGCCCATGTCCTCCTGGGCATGTATCTTTCACGGCAGCCCCTGCCCTCGTGTAGTAGGCACCCCTAGACCTGCACATGTGCATGTCATACTTGTGTTAGTGCACGATGCAGGTCCCTTTGTGCACCCATTTCTGTGGCTATGCTCCCATGGTACTGCTCCGTGTTCACTCCACACATGGCTGTGCATGTGTCTGCTGCATGCACATTGTACATGCCACATTGTGTATGCCTGCACTGCCAGGTGTTGTATCCCATGCTGCATGGCTTACACAAGTGCACTGGGTTTGTGCATAGCACCAAATGGCCTTTGTGTGTCTTTTTTTCATGGTATAAATGTTTAAATCCATATCTGTATGCTGTTTCATTTTCTGAACTATCAGCTTGAGGATGTCTGTTTTTTGTATCGAGTCACTGTATGTCAAGCCTTGAAATGCTCACATCGCTGAGTCCCGATACAGCATGTAGTCTTCTGTAACTGTTACAAGGATTCCAGTAAGGATAATGCCAAGCTCCATCTATGTATAGGCTGGGCCCAACTTGAAAATCACCCTCAGAATCCCTCTTCTTCCTCAGCCAGTCACATTACAAATACTGGTAAATGTAAATCTCCTGAGTAAGCAAAACTGTTTATTTTTGAATTAGAATCATTCTTTGATTTATTCCCTGGTTTACAGTGGGTCCCTCCCCACCCTATCCTGATGGTCTTTATAGCCTTACCAGAATAACATACTGTTTTCCACATAAACTTTTGGTGACTGACTAAGCCTCCTCTAACCTTCCTCGGTTGGCTACCAACTGACTAATACAAACCACAAAGCTGAAAGTTCAGCTTGCATCAGTCAGTTGGCATCCAATCAAGCAGGTAAGTGGAAGGCTCTGTGGTCATTAAATATTCTCTTGCTTACCCCTGGCTCCTTAGCACCATCAGCCTCCTTGAACTCCTTGCATTTGTGGCTGGCAGCTGCCAGTGGTCTTTGCTCTCTAATCCTTTTCTGAACTGAAGCAGGGACAGTGGGCACTAGGAAATGCTGCAGGGGCTCAGTAGTAGTAGAAAGTTTGGCGGGCCTGGTCTGTTATGATCCAACCTGAGACCGCTGTGTAATCTCTGGATAGATGGAATTGTATCTTGAGTGCCTGTAGATCTGTGGGAACCATATGGTAGGTACATTGAGGCACCAGAAGAACAGGTGGTGCAGGCTCCCTACCCGCTGCTGTAATGTCTCTGGAGCAGGGATGTCATAAAACATGTGGCTTTTCTGGCCAGAAAGAATTGGTGTATGTTGTCATACTCAAGCACCTGTTTGCAGAATGGGAGGAGCCCTTCTCCAGTGCTCCCCAGCCCTGATTCAGTTGGATTGTGCTTGGGAAGCAAAGACCATCAGCAGCTAACAGCCACAAATGAGAGAGTTTCAAGGGAGGCTGGTGGTGCTACAGAGCAGGAGGTAGAACACCTGACCTTGAGTAGAGGGACAGAAGAGAATAGGTTCAACAATAACTTTTATACTGCTTTGCTATTAAATGTTTGTTAACTGACACATCCCTCCTCTCACTCGGGTCAGTCACCAACTGACTAATATAAACTACACTTTCCGCTCTGTGATTTGAATTAGTCGGCAGCTGACTGAGAAGGTGAGAGGAGGGCAGTGTCAATCATTGAACATTTATTTGGAAAACAGTATGTTATTTTGGTAACGCTACACAAGAGCAAGATGATAGGGTGGAGAGGGACCCACTGGACACTGGGAATACATCAAAGAAATGTTTAATTCAAAATAAACAGTTTTTTCCTTTGTCAGGAGATTTTCATTTACTGGTATTTGTAATCTGACCAGCTGAGGAAGAAAGGGATGGCCAAACAAGGATGATTTTCAAGTTGGGCCTGCCTTTCCATAGAGGGAGCTTGGCATCAGCCTTTACTGGAGTTTCTGTAACAGTTACAGCAGACTGCATATTGTATTTGAAGTCAGTGATGTGAACATTTCAAGGTGTGATACGCGTTGACTCCACATACAAAAGAAAAGATGGTGCCGATCAGTAGTTTAGAAAATGAAAAGTGCATACAAATATGTATTTGAAGATTTATACCATGAAAAAAGACACACAAAGGCCATTGTCTGCAATCAATAATTTATTAAACAATTAAAACTTTTGTAAAAATTATTTCCATTATCCTTTAAAGGAAAATACTGAACCATGCATCCCAAGGGGTTGTACCACTTTGACTCCAGACCAACTTACATCTAATTGTTGGGTGGAGGCACTCCACAAATCAAATCTGACAAGAAACCAACCCATAATCATGAAGATAATGTGCCTTGCCCTTGTAGCATGTTTGAGCCCACAAGACAGGGTTAGTAATTGAAATATCCATTACACTAGCTTTAAGAGGGGAAGTCCTAAGAAATAACAAGCATTTGTCAATGCTGAATGTTGTCTCGCTGGCATTGGTAGTGCAGAAGTTAGTGGCATAATAGGAGTGGCAGTGAAGTATTGAACTGACATCAATCTCACACCACCCTGCAGAGACTGACAGGTGTTGGGGTGTGTCTTTAGGTCATCAGCTATAAAGCTCATGCCATTTTACCTCACCCTTCCCTGCAGACAATGACAAGTGTTGTGGTGTGCTTTGGGGTCTTTGGTGCTATACTTACCCATTCCATAAGAAAATATGCTGAGATGGGTGCAGTATAGGAGAATGGGTGAACTTTGTGGCTGAACACTCCAAGGCACACCTCAATGCCTATCAGTGGCTGCAGGGTGGGGTGGGTGGAATGGTGAGCATTACAGCTGATGATCCCAAGCCACACCCCTGATGCCTGTCAGTCTCTACAGGGTGGGTAACAGCTGGAAACTTTAGGCGGTGTTGGTATTTTCATTCCAAATTATCAACATGGCTTTTTGTGACCCCACCTCATGAAGAGTGGCAGTATTAGTTTGTTAGCAGAAAGGTGATTTTGCACAGCGACTGTGCCATTTGGTGGGCAGGATGAAAAATTACAACTGTACTGTTCATGAGGAGGTGTAAAAAAATGGCAACATTTAAAATCTGGAGCGAAAATATGAAAAATTGGTGAAGTCAGGAGCATGCATAGGAACTGCACAATCTAACGTCCATAACCCAATTATTTTGGGTTTTTTAAACCACATTTCAACATAGGCATTTTGGGACCTCCGTTCATGAACAGTGGCACTGTGATTTTCTTAATCTGTCCCAAAGTTGATCTCCCACAGTAACCATGCCATTGAATGCCACAGGTGCGAAAGCACATTTTGGGCAGGATGTAAAATGACAGCTGTACTGTTCATAACAAGATGTGAAAACTGCCAGTGTTGAAAATCTGGCATGAAAATATTGCAAATTTGAGAAGTTACAATGGTGGGTGGAAACTGTGAAACACATGCTTCCAACACAGTCATTTTATGGACTTTCTCTCACCTAATTTTCAACATAGGCATTTTAGGACCTCTGCTCATGAATAGTGTCACTGTCATTTTGTCAAACTGTCTTGAAAACTGATTTTGCACAGCGACTGTGCCATTCTGTGCCAGACATGCAAAACACATTTCAGCCAGGATATGTAAAATGACAGCTGTACTGTTCATAAAGAGGTGGGAAAATGGCAATGTTGAAAATCTGGAGGAAAATATTACAAATTAACGAAGCTATGAGTGTGCATGGAAACTGAACAATGCATGCTCATAAGACACCCATTTTTTTTTTTTGTCACAAATTTGCAACATAGGCTTTTGAGAGCCCCTCTCATGAACAGTGGCACTGTCATTTCCTTAATCAGTCCCGAAGGTGATTCCACACAGTGACCGCAAGATCACCTTCGGGACTGAATTATGCCATGATAGTGACTGAATTCATGAGGAGGGTCCCAATAACCCCATGTTGAAAATTTGGTGCCAAAATTCTCGAAATGGCCAAGATATGCACCAAGTTGAAAAACTAGATTTATGCCATTATACAGCTTACCGCATTTCTTCTGTTCGTGGTCAGCTTTGAAGAGTGCAGACATGTTCCCGGTCCACTGAAGATCATCGTGCCAGGCTCCGGAGGTAAGTATGGGGTGAGGGGGTGGAGAGGTGGGGTATGCAGAGGGTGGGTGCAGGTTGAGGGAGGAGCAGGATAGACCACGAGGGACCATTTTCTGATTTACAGGTTTAAAAAACAAACATTGCGGACTTTGTTTTTTACAGGGCATTTGGCACAATGGAGTGGGCTACCAGAGTGCCACCTGAGTGTTTGGGGAGGTGCTGTAGCCATAGGGATTGGGCACCCTGTCAGCACATACCAAGGTGAAGAGGGGACAAGAGCCGAGGGGATTGTGTACTCCCTCAGCACTCAACAAATGGGAGGGACATTATGCTGATGGGGAGTGAGCTCCCCATCTGCAAATTAAACTAGGGAAGTGAGGACTAAAGCTGATGGGGATTGGGCCCCTGTCAGCAAAGAAAGAGTGTTGGGGCGCATGATGCCAAGGGGATTGGGCACCCCTCAGCACACACATGAAATGGGAGTGAGGGAGCATTATGCCGATGTGGATTGGGCTCCTCCGTCGGCAAATGAAGTGGGTTGGGGCATGCCGACAAGGGGATTGGGCACCCTGAAGTTGGTGCTCTGCATGGCACCAGTCAATGCCGTCATGTTTATTGAACTGCTTCACCAAGAAGGCATGCTGCTGCATTATGAGCTTGGCTCTCATTGCAGCAGACCTTTCCTTAGATCTGGTGGCCAGTTTATGTGTTGCTGGTGTCAGCACCTGGAGCTGCCTTATTGGGGAATGAGGATGCACCTACTGATGCATGCTCTGCATTCGCCCACAGTGACAACACCTCCAAATCTGCTGCTACTGCAATATGTTGGCTGGCGTGCAAGCCAGCGAGCAACATAAAAGAAAGACCTACAGTCCTATTCTCAATTAAAATTGGTTATTAAGCTACTGAAGCAGGGCTGTCAGAACCAGTTTGGCTGGTATGGCCATGGCCATACTACTTTTGTCCTTGCAAGCAACATATTATACTGTTCCCTCATGAACCCTGCTACAGCAAAATCCCAGCACTTAGAGCCTCCATAAAATCTGTCACTCTGTTGCATTCTGTGTCAGTTAGAGTGACCACTTTACAGCAGCATTCTAAAGTCTGGACAAGTCCTGAAACTTGTTGTGGCGACAATTTACAATTCAGGATTAGCATTTACAATTTCTGTGCAGTTGTGTGATCAGGTAAAAATTTCAGGACAAGAGAGGAATTACAGGAGTGCATTCATAAATTCAGTATAGGCGGTCACCCTAACAAGACTAAATGCAATACACTATCGAATATGATCAGTCTGTTGATACAGGACTGTAAGTTCACTGTAGGAGGTTTTTCCATCAGAGAGTGCCGTAGTCTAGTGACTGGTGCCCCAGAGTGCAGGTAACATTTGGTTCATCTTAGCTGCTGTTGGATTTTGTCGTTGTTGTTTTGCTTTGTCAGCTTCAATGTTATCCATTTGCATTTCAACAATAGTGTGCAGTGAGTCTTTGTGTTGACAAATACTGGCCAGTTTCCTCAGCAAGCTCGACTATCACAAGGAGCAGACCAGCCAACTCAAAACCTTGTATGTAAGTTCACTGTGCCCACCAGGGAGCAACTCTTATCTGAGGATATGAATGTCACAGTTATGCAGAGGAGAGAAATTGGTGAGTAAATTGGTTTTAGGTATGCAAATCCAAGGACTATGATTATGGACTGTGCATTAGGACCAGAACAGAATGAAACTGAAGATAACAGAAATGCCAATGAGGGAAAGAGCACTTGTCAAAGTACAGCACACCCTCTCCCATTCATACCTCTGTCTCTCATTTTCCCATCCAATTGCTCTTTCTTACATTCACACCTCACAAAAAGAAACTGTCTTCACATAGTAGGTGCTGTAAACAATTAAATTAATAATCTGAATGTGTTCCCTTCAACTGGACTGTCCCCAGAAATGAGCTTTGGCTCCATGTGCCTTCCCAGTTACCAGTTTTCAATAAATAAATTTTGTAAATCATAGTAAAACATAACACAAATGAAGGCACTGGTTTCACAGTGTACTCAGTTTATACAGTATCTCCATGTTTAATGTAGCACACATTGCCCAAAATGTCAGCAATAAAGGCAGAGGTATGTCCCTCTGTGCTTTGGAGATAGTGTATTTGCATTCTGTCATTACCCTAGGGATTTGATAACAAAGGCCAAACCCAAAATGATAAAACTTGATTGACTGTCCCAGCTAGTCCAAGAGCAACTTGTGTGATCTAGCTATACCAGTTGGACGAGTCACTGCATCCCTTCTTGTGGGACCAGATTTCATCTAGGGTGGTATTAGTGATATCTAGACAGCCAGACTAGACCCATACTACCAAGGTGTGGTCCTGAGTCCAGTTGCCAGGATATTACCCATGCTCTCACCCAGATGAAATCCAGACGAGCTAGAACAGACAGACCAAAACAGTAAAACTGGACTTATTGGTCCATCTAAAACAGCCAGACCATGCAACTTGCACTCAGTCCTGATACTGTTTTTATTGTTTTGGGTCTGGTGGTCCAGATTTTACCAATACCCATAACAAAGTTTGTGTCTTATAGTTAAAAGTCATATTCACTAATGCCACTGCTATGTGAATGCTGTGTTTGATTTACATAGTGTAAGCTGTGCCACCATACTGGAGCCCTCAGGGTTTGCCTCTACACCTTTCCTGAGGAGGCCAGCCTGGGTTCCCTAAGAAGTTGCTACACTGACCAACATGGTGCAGTGCCTCCTCCTGTAGTGATATGGGGTACCTGGTTGCTGAGACAGAAGGTTATTGCCCCCAGGAAACAGTACTTAAACTGTCCACACAGTCTCTCTCCCAAAGCAAATGACACAGTAAACAATGACAAATCAGAAACCATGCAACACAGTTTAAAACAAATTATTTAGAAGAAGGGTATGGAAAGAAAAAGGGATAGCAAGGGTACAATGGATGAAGTGGGGTAGTAGTAACTCTGTACTCTAATCAAAAAGTTCAGAACTTTGCCCACAGATCTTCCCACCCCTAGCAGTCCTCAAACTCCAGTGCGGTGTACCTGTCTTAATTCTCCCCAAAGACCATGGGTGCGAGATCTCTCAGTGGTTGAAGTGGGTACCACACTGGGATGCTGATGCTGCTAGCAAAGTATAGCTCGTAGTATGTTTAAATAGTTGCAGGATTTTTTTTTCTTTTAAACACACTATTGCTGAATATAAACTTTAACTGGTACAACATTACCAACCATTTGTCAATACTGAATGTTCACCTCTGCTATTGCTGTTGTACCAGGTCTTGCTTGTGCACATTTTTACTATATATTTGCCCAGGATAGAGAAGATGAGATGCATGTCTTATTTTCAGTGGTATCCTGTTTTAACACAATGTTATATTGTAATTACCCAGGGTAGGCAACTGAGAGGCAATATATACTTTTAAGTGGGTGCAACACATTTTGACCTCAAATGTCCAGCACTCTTTTATGACCTTATGTTATGATCAAGACAGGCATAATTTTAAAATCCCATCTGAAATTGATTTCACTGACTGTGAAAACAAGTTTCGGAGTGATATGAAAATGACACCTGCCATATTCTAGAGGTAGGGTAACACAAGGGATATTCTGAACATTATTTTCCAAAATTCAAAATAAAGTTATGAGTAAATGTTGGAACAGTTTATTTCTCATAACTTATATGTGTTTTTTTGATTTTTACCCCAATATTTCAAATAGAGATATGTGAAGTCTGTGAAATTTGCAAATTTTGTCAATTTACAGAATGATTTAGCAAAATTCTCAGCTGTGAATTTTGCAGATTATGACCCAAACGTGAAATTTCACCTGCAGACTTTGCACTTTGCCACAAAATTTGCACTTCATGGAAAAACATGAATTCCATAGGAATTTTCACACAAATTGTTTTTATCGCATCCTTAGTTTTGTACCCACTCGATGCCTACTGGCAGGGGCATCCAGCCACCGGCCATGCCCATGGGGAAAGCAGCAGGCTCACTCATGATGAAGGGTCCGCACAGCCATGGCTGACCTGCTGGGAGCTTCCTGTCCCTGCCAGCCAGAACGGCACCTAATCCTCCAGTGAAATTCCATGACAGTCCTCCCCACGGAGGCAGGTTGTGGCCATCAAGCTGCACAGTCAAGCCAGCCCATTTTGCTTTTTCCCCAATGGGAAGGCAGTCATGCAATGATGTCCATGCAGCAGCATGAGACATCCACCTCTGTTGACACTGCACACCTGCAGTATCTACGGCGTCCCCAGGGACCACCAGAGCACAGTGTGGATCCCACCTATCCTCAGGACTAGGAGAGCTGTTGTCAGACACTCAATCCTAGTCCTCCCTGCTGACCACTGATGATCTGGGCTCATTCCCAAACCCGGTTGCCTATTGTGGGAGCGAGGTGTGTCATCCAGCACCTCAACCATCAGCGCCACTGGGCTGGGTGAATTTTCACACAAATTGAAGTTTCAAGGTTTTTGAAACTCTGAGAATTCTAAAGAATTTTCACTTCACACAAACTTCATTGGTGAAGTTTAACTTTGCAGCATCTCTAGTTTCAGCATAATCTTTTATGACCACTCCTGAGCATGACAGGTGTCATTTATGTAACAGTGGATGAAACATAATTTTGTGTCACAAGTGTTAGAACACATTTTGGGTAGTTTTTGAGAAATGACAGCTGTCACATACATGAGGTGGTATGAAAAATGGCTATGTTGAAAAGTTGGGGTCAAAATATTGAAATTTACCAGAGTTACACAGGTGCCTTGAAAAATTGTAATGTAGACTCATTACCCCAAATTTTAAACGTAGCCTCAGCAAACGATCTTTCAGTGCATTTTGAATAATTAAACATTATCTCTGTACAACACCCTGACACAGGCCTGCCTGAACTACCTAACACATCTTCACATTTGCAAAACCATAACAGAAATTTTGAACCTCATGGATGTAACCAACGATGTAGAAGACTCGGTCACCACTGCTGCATCTTCAGTAAATTCACTGCTGAAGATTTCAGTGTAAAATGGCTTAAAAGTAAAATGTATTTTAATTCTTCCAGTCCTCTTTCTTTGTTTTTCTTCATTGCAACTGGTTCTAAATTAGTACATAGTTGAGGGTGGCAAAGTATGGCACTAGCAGTACAGTACAGTAACTTAGTATTGAATTATTCCATCAGTTAACAAGATCATTGCAAGTGACCCAAGCAATGAAAACTGTTGGTGGAAAAGTTTACCAATGGAGAATAAAATAAAAGATATACTGTAATATAAGCAGTTTTGATGAGTGTTTTGATTTTGAAAAGGAGAAAGGATAAAAATATACCTTATGTTCTTTCTTATTTTCACAGAAGAAACTCTATAATGAAAATTGAAAGGCATAATTGTTTGGCTAATAGTATTTTGAAAGTGGCAAGGACACACCAGTAGTTATAGTAGTAGTAAGTATTAATAGTTTTTATTCATAAAATGTATATGAAAAGAATAGGTGGTACAAGCTCCATTGAGCCGAGGCTCATTTCAAGGAAGTCCTATTTTACATACATAATATTACATATATAAGTTACAATAGGTACAATTCATACATAAATCAACATATCACAGACTGAGAGCTAACTACAAATACATCATATATACAGCTACAAGATGAGGTTAATGAGCAAATTCAGCTAATTTAAGATATAAAATACGTCTTTTAGACATTGTGTATTCCCACAGCAATGCAATGGCATTACTGATTTCTCATGATACCATCTTTTATTGGTGCTTTATCTATGATGCAATTTGCATTGTATAGAGAGATAGGCACAGAGTTTGACAATACTGGTCCCTTGTACCAAACTGCTGACCTACCTATATTTAGACCATATTTTGAATTATGTATTCCAGACCATAAGCAGACCTTAAGCTTTCTTTGTTTTCCTTACTATAAAATATTCCTGAATATAAGGAGGCACATTTCTTTTCTGCACTTTAAACATGAATGTTAGGAGGTACCACTCTCTCCTATCCTTTAATCTCATCCAGTTTAATGATTTATACAGTTCACAATGGTGAGTTTTCCTGGAGGCACTGAGGATGAAATGAGCTATCCTGTTATACATTGTATCCAGTTTGGCTAGATCCACCCCGAGGCCAACACATAAAACATATCTCCGTAGTCCAATACTAGGAGCACCATAGTGTCTACTACCCTCCACCTTGTAGTATTGGCCATAAAATATTTCAATTTATACAACATGCCCAATGTTTTACCAATATTCAATAATAGACCCTCCAAATGTAATTTCAATTTCAAATTTTCATTTACAATAACTCCAAGATACTTATACTTACTGACTTGTTGTATCTGAACTCATTCTAGGGAATACATCTTTAACTCATGTTTCTTATTTCCATTACAAGTGAATAACATTGATTGTTTTGTTCTTTGTGTGTTCGATCATAGTTTACATTCTCTAAAGAAGGCCTGCAAATGATAAAAAGCTTCTTGTAATTTATTTTGTATGTCAATAGTGTTTTTCCTCTACATAAATCACAGTATCATCTGTATAAATGTGGTACTTTATTGAAGAGTCCAGAAATTGTAAGTTGCTTATATATATGGGAAAAGCAGAGGGCCAAATTGGATCGTTGTGGTACCCTGTTTTAACGATAATGGTACACACCTAGATTTGCCCAATTCTACCACTTGTTCTCTATCAAACAAATATGTTTTAAACCATTCATACTCTACATCCTCACTTTGTTTAGGAGTCTGACAGGAATGCCATGGTGCCAAATATCAAAAGCTTTAGATAAATCTATAAATATAGCACCTATGGACATTCTCCTGTCCAGACTCCACTGTACATCTCCCACTACCTTCACCAATGCTGTATTTGTGCTATGAGCAGATCTAAATCCTGACTGATAAGCATTCATTTGTTTGTTTGATTCCAGGAAAACTTAAATTGTGACACACCAGTTTTCTAAAATCTTTTATATCACTGGCAAAAGAGAAATAGGGTGGTAGTTGTTAATATCATGTTGCTGGCCTCCCTTAAAGATTGGTACCACCTTAGATATTTTCCAACCTTTAGGAAATTCACCAGTAGTCAAAGAAAGATTAAACAGATATGTTACTGGGTATGCAAAATAAGGGTCTACATATTCCAGCAATTTTGTCCGAATGTTATCCAGTCTTGTGGCTTTTAACATTCAGTTTCAAACATTCATCCCTAACTTCATGTATCCTAATACTTCTAAACTTAAATGTTTTAGACCCATTCAAATGTTGAAAAACTTCTTCCTGAATTTTATCACTATTACTAAGGGTGTTAGATTTCAAAAACTTGTGTACCTACTTCTATAAAAAGGTGTTATATGCATTTACCACAGTATGATTTTGAGAAACCATTTGCCCATCAATTTTGATCCTTCTTACCTGCTCCTTTTAACACTTCCCATCAAATTAGCCATTGTTTTCCAGAAAAGTCTAGGATTTTGATTTATGTTATTATCCAATTTTTTCTGAAAACATTTGCTTAATTTTCCTAATTTGTTTAATGTATTTATTTCTTGCCTGTCTATACTGATTCCAGTCTCCAGCAGCACCTGCCTATTTTCTTTATGCCACTTTTCATCCCTTTCTTTTTGTATTTATGTAATGTAGCATTATACCATTATTTATTATTAGCCCTTACTCTTCTTTTATTTATCGGAACATGATGTTCACAGACTTTACAAACTCTTCCTGAAAATACATCCAGGCTTCTGAGGTTGTAGGTATCAAATATAATCTATTCCAATCCACTTTATCAATATCTAACATGAACTCAACATAGTCAAATGTTTAAAATTCCTCCACTCAATCATCTGGACCCCTATACTAGGTTTTATATGCTTTGTCAAGTACAAAAGTAACCTGATGATCAGAAAAGCGCTGGGCAATACTCCACTTTGAGAATATCCAGGTTTATTTGTAAAATTAAATCCAATAATGTTGAATGTGATTGATTTTACTATTTATCCTAGTAGGTTCTTCCAATAATTGAGTTATTTGTAGACTCTTCTGAAAATCAATTAATCAATTGGTTCTATCTGCAGCCAATTTACATTGAAATATCCTGTGATCAAGAGTTCATGTGTTTTATTAAAGTGCATAATGAATTTCTATAGGCTGTAAATGTATTATTTTCTATTTTAGGGTTTTAAATTCAGCAATCAGTATAGGTTTAATAAAGGAATCTTTACTTCAACAAATATTGCTTCTAAGCCCCTATCTAATGAGTCACAACTTTTCTCCATGACTTCCAAATCAACATTTGCATGCACCAATAGCCCCACCCCTTTTATTTGTATATTTCCTAAAATGTTGATATTCTTCCATCTGTAAAGATCTATCACAATTTTTACCCAACCAAGTTTTGGTAATAATTACAATATCTGGCCAATACTTACCTATACAATCGTTGATTAAGTCTAACTTATTCCACATACTACAAGCATTAAAATGAACAACATTTAAATCCTCCCCATTTAAAACCTCTGCATTTATATAATTAGGATATACAGGCTCAGGATTGAGATGAACGTCCCACTTGTTAACAAAGTAAGAAGTGTTGCATACTTAAACACTATTTGCCATTTTTCTTTGTATTTTAAATGGTTACCTTATTAACTACTTTTGTATAGAGTTTATCATTTGCAGGGAAAAGGTTCCATATTTTTCTTTATAGCACCTGCTATATGCATTACAGCACCTGCTATATGAGCTTGTTTCTGCAGGTCTCTGTACATCATATTGTAATTAACCCTGCTTGTCCATATCTAAAATCTGGTAAAAAACATTAAAATCCCATGACATTGTGCTCCCATGCAAATATTCATAATATCTGTCCTGATTTCTTAATACAGTACATTTACCTGATTTAACAGTTTGTTTGATAATATGCACAATATAATAATAAAAACACCAAATCAATAAATATTCTTTCATAATGTTGGAGGTTAGACCACCCTTTGATGTACCAAATGTCCTAACAATGATAAAACAAAATAAAAACACAAACAGATACCTCTCTCCTTTTCTCTTTCTCTCTCTCACTAAAGAGAAGAAACTTTGTAAATTTCTACCAAGTTTACTCGTGCCTGAGCACTCACGCTCAGTAGGCATGAGCATTTTAAAGTGCCCTGCTCCTCCCTTCTGCCCCAGCAACCAATAGCTCCCTGTGGAGCTCCGCCACCAGCCAGCTTGATGGTAAGCTGTTCTAGCATGGGGAATGTTTACTTTCACAGCACAGTTTGTATGACTGAAAGTTCCAATGATTAAATGTCCAGGAGTAAATTCAGCAAACACTTTAAAGTAAATGTCAAGTTTACCAGCAGCCAGGTGTTCGTGTCAATAAAAATTGCAAAGCTGGCAAGCCATAACTGCAAGATCCTGATTACAAATATGATGGTATACACAGGGAACATCTCTAGTCAGGGCTGCCACATGATGGATAATCACAAAAGCCCCAAACTCACAACATAGCATCTAAATCCTTAGAGTTTCGAGGGGCCTAGCAGCCCCAGACCCCAGCCTTTATAAAAACATCTTCACAGAACATTGTCATAATGCTCATGGAGTGGTTGGTTGGCTGATGGAATTGTTGGTCAGCCAGTTGGCACCACTACCCAGCTGCAGCTGTAGATTTTAAGGCCAGCTAGAGTCTCCCAAACCCCTGAATCTAGGGAAAACACATTTTTTCCAGGTATCAGGGGTAGTAAAGATGTAAAAAAACTGTGCTTGATCTTTAATTAAAGCCCCAAAACTCACCACAGAGCATCTAGACCCCTAGAGCTTGTGGGGCCTAGTGGCCCAGACACCCAGTCTCCATGTATTGAATGTCCAGGTTATCATCTTACCACTTTCAAATGCTTCCTATGAGCCTGTACTGTAGTACTTTTAAAACTGCAATCCTATGTCCCAATTAACCATAGTTACTAAGATACTGAAGTATTTTATGAAAAAACTATGTAATTTTCTAGACAGGTCTGGGTTCTTAGATACAGTAGCTTTCACCCAAGTTTTCTCAAAAATCATAGAACTTTTTCTGCCTTGTGTCATGTGTGTATGTGCCATTGCTGATGGCAGTTATAGATGACAGAAGACTAGTAAACATTTTGTAGACTTCAATAAGGATTTTGGCACTTGAGACTATCAATTACTGATCCAGTGTCCTCCCACTGCTCATAGAGACTAGAGAATTAGAGAAGGAGGCTATTCAAGTACACACAAAACATGGCAGGTAGTAAGGTAAACACTGAGGAACAGAGCTCAACAGAGGGCAGGAAAGGAGTAAATGGAAACATAGACAAGGAAAATAATAGCAGGGATGGGGAAAAGGATAAAGCCAACATTAAATGGAGGGCAATGAGTACCAATGCCCATAGTCTG
Organism: Neoceratodus forsteri; assembly: GCA_016271365.2. Lineage (NCBI taxonomy): Eukaryota > Metazoa > Chordata > Ceratodontiformes > Ceratodontidae > Neoceratodus > Neoceratodus forsteri. The sequence continues at coordinate 1,235,496,033 of CM057453.1, read as the reverse complement.
GGAAACAAGCTTCCTGAGTAGCAGCCCTGATGGAAGATGAACAAATGGATATTGTGGCAGTCACAGAAACATGGTACATGGAGAACCATGACTGGGATGTCAACATACCGGATACACAGTCTACAGAAGGGACAGGGAGGAAAGAGGAGGTGGAGTAGCTCTATATGTAAGGGAATGGATCTAAGCTACAGAACTAAAAAAAAAGGGGAGGACAAGAGGCACTCTGGATCACCTTGGAGACAGGGAATGGCATCACTAACCGTACAGGGGTTGTATACAGACCCCTGTCTCAAGTGGAGGAAATGGACAAGAAAATGATAGAGGACTTTTCAAAATGGCAAGAGGGAGATACTATTGATGGGGACCTGAATATGCCAGATGTTAACTGGATGACAAGTACTGCAGCCACATCCAAGAGCAGGGTCATTTCGATACCTGCAGGGGGCAGGCATTAGAAAGCTAGTGTTGGAACCCACTCGGGAGGGAGCAATACTAGACCTGGTACTCTCAAATGGAGAGAGGATCACAAATTTAAAAGTCAGTAGACAACTGGGAACAAGTGACCACTGCACAGTGTGCTTACAATAAGCACAACCATGGAGACAAGCCATACAAAACAAGGATACTGGACTTTAGAAGGGCTGACTTTGGCAAAATGGGTGAATACCTGAGGAATGCACTAGCAAATGGCCAAAAAGGAGGGTGGAAGAACAATGGAGAAAAATCAAACTGCCATCATAGAGGCAAATGTCTTTGTGTGAAACAAATAAACAAAACAAAGCAGGGTAAAAATACACTATAGTTCTCAAAAGAGGTGCAGGAAAGGTTAGGAAGAAAAAGGCTGCATTCAAACAGTATAAGGAATCTCAGAAGGAGCATGACAGGGAACTGTACCAATCAAAGCAGAAAGAAGTGGGGAAGGCAGTCAGAATAGCAAAGGCCCAAACTGAGGAAAAATAGCCAACTCAGTTAAGAAGGAGGATAACATCTTTTATAGGTAATTATGGAGCATAGAAAGGTTAAGGGAGGAATAGTGAAGATTAATAAAGGAGAGGGAGGTGGGCAGAGGGAGACAGTGAAAAGGCAGAGATACTTAATGAATACTTTTGCTCAGTATTCACAAAAGAAGATGGGGAGGAGTTACCTAAACCAGACAATAGAAGCACTCTGGGTAGGGGGTTGACACCAGTCCATTTACAGAAGAAAGAGACCTGAAAGAACTCCTAAAACTCAAGGTGGACAAAGCAATGGGGCCCAATGGGATTCACCCCAGAATCCTAAAAGAACTAAGGGAGGTTCTAGTGACACCACAGACCACACTTTTGACAAATCATGGGAGGATGGGGTGGTACCGGAGGACTGAAGGAGGGCAGATGTGATTCCTTCACAAAAGTGGGAGCAAGGCAGAAGCAGAAAACTACAGACCTGTAAGTTTGACCTCAGTGGTAGGGAAATGATGGAATCATTTCTGAAAGAAAGAATTGTTGAGTACCTAGAGGCCAGCAGGGCACAGGATCCAAAGCAGCATGGATTTACAATAGGAAGGTCATGTCAGATGAATCTAATTGATTTCTTTCCTGGGTGGCCAAACTAATAGACCAGGGAGGGGTTGTGGATATGGCCTACCTAGACTTTAGCAAGGCATTTGACACAGTCCCCAAAAGACTAATAATCAAGCTAGCCAGCCTGTTAGTGGGTTCCAGGGTGGTAGCCTGGGTAGCAAACTGGCTGCACAACAGGACACAGAAGGTAATAGTGAATGTAACACATTCTGAAGAAAGGGCAGTTACTAGTGGAGTACCACAGGGCTCAGTACTGGGTCCAGTCCTCTTTAACATCTTTATAGATGACATTGCAGAGGCTCTGAGGGAAAGGTATGCTCTTTGCAGATGACACAAAGATCTGTAACTGAGTTGATACACAAGGAGGGGTAGAAAGGAAGAGAAGGGACTTGGCAAGGTTGGAAGAATGGTCAGATATATGGCAACTTAGATTCAATGCAAAGAAGTGCAAAGTAATGCACCTGGGAAACAAAAACCAAGGAGAAGAGTACAGAATAGAAGGGAGGCACTAACAACAACAACAATGGAAAGGAACTTGGGGTGGTACATCAGATGACCTAAAGGTGGGTAAGCTATGTAAGAAGTCAATAAGGAGAGCCAGGAGGATACTGGGATGCATAGGAAGGCATCACAAGTAGAAAAGAGAATTGGTTATCCCTCTGCGCAGACAGTAGGTGAGACCCCATCTGGAATACTGTGTGCAGTTTTGGAGACCCCATCTATGCAAGGACATTGGCAGGATGGAAGCAGTCCAGAGGAAGGCAACTAAAATGGTACAGGGTCTGCATCAGAAACCATAAGAAGAGAGACTGAGAGAGCTTAATATGTATACCCTTGTTGAAAGGAGGGACGGGGGACATGAAAGAAACTTTCAAGTACCTCAAGGGAAACAACAAAGTCCAGGAGGGTAGCATCTTTCAGAAAAAGAGATGTAAGAACAAGGAGGCACAATTTAAAGATAGAGGAGGGAAGGCTCAGGGTAATGTGAGGATTTTTTTTCATGGAGAGAGTGGGGATACATGGAACCACCTTTCTAGTGAGGTAGTTGGGTCTTAAACAGTGGGGAATTCAAACCTGCATGGGATAGACATAAGGCAATTGTAGTGAGGGTTGCAGGAAGTAAGCTCTTGGTTAACTAGAATCTGCAGCTTATCCAATATGTAGGAAATGAGCAGACTGGGCCAGTGGTCCTTATCTGCCATCAAAGTCTATGTTTCTATGTTAAGTAGTTAAAGATGGTATAGTGTAACAGGAAGACTTGTTGCATAGAAAAAAGAAACTAAAATAGCAAACATGGGGAGAATATGAGCCAAGAAAGAAAGAAGGAGGAGTAAATATAACACAGCCAGACATCAGACAGAATGCAGGAATATTCCTTCTTGCAAAACTTTAAACATTTTGTTTCACTGTTTGTAGCCAAGCTTAGTTTAAAACCCCTACTTCACTTCACCAGATTTAACACACTAGTGGCCAAACACAGAAGCAGAAATAATAGAAGACAGAAGACAGTCAGGTAATAAAGGAACAATCCAAATAATGGTGATACTGAATTAAAATTACTGCAGATGACATAACATGAGCTCAAAACAGAGCTGAAATTAAATAATAATTAACTAGGTCAGCTGGTTTCCTCTTAACACTCTTAGCAGAAGCAGCAAGTTAACAAAAATAGACTGTTGTAGGGGAAATAATTGATAAGGAGGTGGGCAAAACACAATCCAGAATAGAAAATGCAAACAATTAAATATATATATGTATATATACAGAAAATAACAGACCAAATAGCAGATGAAGAAGCTTTTGAAACTGCAGTATAAGTAAGGCAACTTAACAAACAAGAGAAAGTAGATAAAGTCAATGCAGCTCCACATAAGAATATAAAAAGTACAAAGAAAGCTGTTAATTGCATGGAAGAAAAGCCAGAAATAAAAATAAATAAATTCAAAGATCAGGAGCTATATAGGAATGAGTTAAGTATATAATTGGGCAGATAATAAGAAGCATTAGAAAATAATAAAACAAAACCTCTATTGAGTTGGAAGAAACAAATAAGTAGAGATTAATATGGGAAAAGACTGGCTCAGTAGGTATTGGGTCAATACCACGCGTAAGACTGCACGATATTGACCGCACTGTACATGCAATGCTTGATTTCACAGTGACAGGGTAGAATATCATTAGGATTACCACTACCCTGTTGCTGTATGTGATTGGCAAAAGTGCTTTGGGAAGAGAGATTAGATGGCGAGATTTAACTACAGTGTTATATATATATATACTTATAAAATGGTGTGGTAAAATCATAAAAATCCCAGTGATACACCACAAAACACATCACATGACCGCAGCATTATTTCCCAACGACCTCACACCTTCCACTACGGCCGCACGCCTGAACTACTTTCCACTCCTCAAAACCTCTTCACCAGCAGCAAGACCACTCCACAACTAGTGCAGCTAGACACCCACACTAACGCACATGTGCAACTGACACCCACACCATCAATAAATATACCAGTAGTAGCACCACACTGTAGAAACAGATCTGTTCACCCTACCATTAATGTTTACTGAAAATTTAATTTAAAAATCAAATCCTGCTCACATGTTTACAGTGTCACACTGTACAACCACTTTATTACTGTAACCACTGTGACCACTCTGACTAACAGAAACCTAACTCTATATAAAAAACTATAATATACATTCCTTTGTATTCTTCTCTTCATTTATTTAAAAAGATGCCTTTCCACTCACAATACCGTGATCCTGCAGTACTTTCACTTTCAATAGAAATGTGATGAGCGGTGCTCATTTTAAGTGAAGCTGTTACTAGGTCAAGTAAGATAGGTGTGTTTAAAAATCAGAAAAGTGACTGCCTTTATTGTTTGGTCGGTTTTCCTAATATTAGCTCCATATGCGAGGAGGCAGCGAGGATAAATCGAGCCACTCGGTCATTTAGAAACGAGACGAAACGACACCGCTCTCGCCCACGCTTTCTAAAATTACCGACTCACTGATCTATCCTTGCTGCTTCTGCATCACATATGGAACTAATATTACGGAAAACCGCACAAAATAATAAAAGGCAGTCACTTTTTCTGATTTTTTAAACACACCACGTCTTACTTTGACCTAGTAACAGCTTCTCACTTTCTAAAATGAGCACCGCCGTCACGCTACATTTGGCAATTAAAGTGACACTGCTTTACAGAAATACTTTTTTCACACCAAAAATGACTACATAGTTAAAATCATTTACAAATACAGTATTTCACAACAAAAGTGTCACCTCTGCTAACATATCATTTAATTACTAACTACACAGAAGGACTACTTCCAAAAAAAATCTATAGCCATTTTATAAGATAGATGTACCACTATGAGGTGTGCGGTCACGCTTTGATATACGACGCCTTGTGAGGTTGACGTTTCGCCTGCAGCCCTGCATAGACAATGCACACCAAGGCGCATGATATCAGTTGCATACCCATCAAGACACCTCAGAGTGGTATATCTATTACATATATATATATATATATATAAATGTAAGTAATATGAGGGTATTATCTGTGTCATGCTATCGAGCAATAAAGTCAAAAAGCATTAGTAACAGGTTAGCCAGGATTTTGTACCCTTGGGTATAAACTATACAATTCTGTGACTCCATTAGTACTGAGGCAAACAGAAATAATCAAAAAAGATAAAATAAGATACATAGATGGAAAAGGACAAATACAAAAGAAACAATAAAAATCATCAAAATACAGAATGCTGTGCCAAAAGTGACACAAAAACAGACTTTCGAAGACCTACGGAAATTATACATTCATTAATGGAGGAAGATGATTATGCTAGCTGGAATGAATGTAGTGGGATTAGAGGGAACTACAAAAGGTCAAATAATAAATAACAGTGTGGTACTTTCAGAGGGTGAAATGGAAACAGAACAAGAGGTGAGCCTTGGTGAATCATCATCCACTGAAGACAGTTTAACAGGTTACAAAGACTCCATGGAAACAATAGAATCAGACTGATCATTAGCTATACACAGGAAGGAGATTGAAACCATTAGTTGGAATATTGTGGTACTGACTATCAAATGTGATGATATAGTGTAGGTAGAAGAGATCTGTACTTATGATGTTATCCTCCTACAGGGACATGGCTCGTGGTAAGCATGTTACAAGGCTATCAATGCTTTGATAGTGAAACAAAGCATAATAAATAGGTAGACCAAAAGAGGGGCTAGTTTCACTTAAATTCATGGCCAATTAAAAAAAATCTACTTTTAGGGCAGTGGGAGAGACTACAGTCATTTTGTCAGAGCTCTGTAGCTCTGAAAATGGTGGATCTCACACAGCTTCCGCTGGACTTTTGAAGTATCCTTCTGAAAGCCCAACAGAGCTTAAATCCTCTACCATGATCGCCTATGGAATAACAGCCGCACTATTTTGGCTGTTGCTTCCCATTCCGATGCATGAACTGCACATGTACATGACTCATGTGCATGTGCAGTTCTGTGGGTACTGCCATGTTGCATTAGGCGAAATGCCATTCACTGTAGTACAACTCCTCAATTCATGTTGTACACTGGGAACTAAACCCAGTGTGTCAAAATGTTTTTCTTTTGTTCTCTAAAATAGAAAACAGTCCTCATTGTCATGTTTTGTTTTCCTGCTGCACCCTCCCCACATCATGCTCGACATGGGATGCCAATCCCATGTTGGCATCCTGTACCACCCCTTCCCCATTCATGTGGCACACTGGGAGCCCACTCCAGTGTACCAAATGTGTTGTTTTATGTTTTTCCTGTAAATTAGAAAATGGCCCCCATTGCCTTTTTCCCGTGAACTGAAAATGGTCCCTCGTCATCACTGCAGTCCCCTCTCTCCCACTGAGCACCCACCTCCCACACCCCCTTACCCCATACTTACCTCCAGATGTTGGTGCTGCTATCTCTCTGGACTGGAACATGTCTGCACTCTTCAAAGCCTAACCACGAACTGAAGAATTAAAGGTAAGCATGCTATACAACCATTCAATGGGGTTTCAACATATGCTGATATAGCAGCCATTTTGAATTTTGCCCCAAATTTTCAACATGGGGTTCTTGGGATCCCACCTCATGAAAACTGTCACTGTCATTTTGTTACTTAGTCCCGAAAGGTGATTTCTTGGTCACTGTGCGGAATCACCTTTTGGGACCAGTCATGAAATGACAGTTTAACTTTCTTTCATGGGGGGTCCCCAAAAGCCCATGTTAAATGATAAATATTCCAAAATGACTGTGTTATCAGCATGCATTGTGAAGTTTCTATGCATGCTCCTAATGTCCCCAATTTTTAATATTTTCACTCTACATTTTCATCATTGCCATTTTGCACACCTCCTTCAAAACAGTATAGCTGTATTTTTCCACAACCTGCCCAAAACATCTTTTCACACCTGTGACACAGAGCAGTACACTTGCTCTGCATAATCACCTTTCGGGACAATTGAACAAAATGACACTGGCACTGTTCATGAGGAGGGTCCAAAATGTCAATGTTGAAAATCTGGTGCAACACCTCCAACATATGGTCAAGTTACACTTGGGTGTTGAATAATTTCTACGCACATGTGCAGCTTTCGTCACTTGATAACACTTCACAGACCTATCAGCTCTGGCCAGAGTTTGTTTAGAGATAGGAGAGCCAACTTTCTGTATATCCATTTTAGAGGCTTGGATAACATAGACTTTATTGTGATAAATGGATATATCCCACCTATTTATAATATACATGAGGGAAGAACTTAAAGCATCTAAATGGTACTTTACACAAGATAATTTCTGATTACACTGGAAAATAACTCTTGTAATGGTAGATTTTCATTTAAAGATTGGTCCAGGCAGGAGGTATATGAACTATACCGAATCATGATGATATTTTCAGTATTCTCTTATACGATTCTGTTGGTGTAAGAGCATTCAGTTTAGGGAAAATGCATGCTAGTGCTTGCTGACAATGCATTAATAGTAGTGAATGATCATGCACATGGGGACGGGAAAGAAACTATAGATTTACAACAAAAAGAGAAGGTTCCTTACTAGATTTGTGTAACTGATGTGCTTCATTATGGCAAAGTCTCCAGCCTAATAATTACAAAATTACAAGACAGTGATCAAATGTACTTGTGTTATACAAAGGTTTAGTGCTGGTTGACAATCGATGTTTATACACAAGAAAAAAATAAAATAGACACCAGTTGCAGATCATTGGGTCACTGACGACTTGGGTTGTCATATAAGTGAAGCAACTACTGTGTTAACAGCTTGCAATTAATTAGAAAGGAACTTGGATATGTACATTATACCAATGGAAGTTTATACCACAATAATAACTCATATTCAAGAGAAACTGTCACCGATGCTTAGACTGTAACAAAGGGTATTCATTGTACTAATAACCAAAGGCTTATCAATGAATCTATGGATATTAAAAGCTATTGTTTACATTGGAAAAGTGGTAACAAAGCATGCAGATGTAAATTACTGTAGAGCTAAGGTATAAATCAAGAGAATTTAGAACTGATAAAGAAGAAACAAAGAGTGTAGAGTAAGAATTTATGTGCACAACTGCAAGCATCCATAATGTAAAAAGATAAAATGTTTAGGGAACTGATTGCACTTGCTTCTAAAAATGTTGAAGGAAACATAATTGGAGCTACAGGCAGGATACATGGAGCAATTCTTCTCTGAGTAATACAGAATCATTACTACAGTAAATATGAATAAAATGTGTGTAACTTTGACAGAGGATTAGCTGAAAGAGATACAGACAAAATGACAGAGCATAACACATTTGAGAGAAACAAGAGAGAGGTGGTTACAGTGATACAGTCCCAAAACAAAGCAGCAGGTTATGGTGGGATACCTGGAGAGGTCTACTTAGCAGCCCCAAAGCAATGAGCAAACATACTGACACCACTATTCAACACAATATCTAAAGTACTGGAAGCTCCACCAGAGTGGCTTAAAGGTATTATAATCCTCTATTCAAGAGAGGTGATTTGAATGACACCCCATAATTATAGACCCATAACACTCTTGTACATTAGTCTTAAATTGTTTTACAAGGATACTCTATATAAATTAGACAAATGGAAGGAATGGCAAAACTTTATTTTAGAACTTCAGTTTGGTTTTCAAATGATATCAACATAAGCCAGAATTAATATTTTGCATTTGCAGACATTCATAGTGCTTTTGATGACATACTGTAATAAAGGAACTACTATGGAAAATGCTAGAATAGTGTAATATAGACCCCATTTGCTGAGAAAGATTCAACTTGCACATTGCAGTGATGCCTCCTATGAAAGGGCAGGGAAGGACAGGAGCCTTTCTAAAGGAATAAAGGTACAGAAAGGTGTAAAGTAAGATTGCATCCTGGCCCATTTTCTTTTCATTATACCTTTGAATGCCATTATTTCTGATATGATTGATATAAATAGTTTTACTCCCAGATAGATAATATTGGTATCCAAATGTTATCTTACACAGACAATTAAGTAACTTTATCTCAAACACCCTTAGGTTTAAAAAGAGTGTTAATATGTCTAATTGATCATTAAAATTAATACCAGTAAGTCAAACATTATGGTGCTCAGTAATTCACCCAACAAAAAGATGAGGAATGGTAAATGAGAGGTCATGAATTTAAAATTACATCAACATATAAATACCTATGGGTTTGTCTGATAAACGTAGTCATTTTACTGACTTTCATCACCTAATTTTCAACATAGGCATTTTAGGACCTCTGCTCATGAAATAGTGTCACTGTCATTTTGTCAAACTGTCCTGAAAACTGATTTCACACAGTGGCGTGCTATTCTGCGCGGATATGTGAAAACACATTTCAGCCAGGATATGTAAAATCACAGCTGTACTGTTCATATAGAGGTGTGGAAAATGGCAATGTTGAAAATCTGGAGTGAAAATATTACAAATTCATGAAGCTATGAGTGTGCATGGAAACTGCACAATGCACGCTCATAAGACAGCCATTTTTTATTTTGTCACAAATTTGCAACATAGGTTTTGAGAACCCCTCATGAACAGTGGCACTATCATTTCCATAATCAGGCTCAAAAGGTGATTCCACACAGTGACCACAAAATCACCTTTGGGACTGAGTAATGTCATGACAGTGACTGAATTCATGAGAGGGGTCCCAATAACCCCATGTTGAAAAATTGGTTCCAAAATTCCACAAATGGCCAAGATGGGCACCAAAGTTGAAAAACCCTATTTATGCCATTATGCAGCTTATCGGCATTTCTTCAGGTGGTGGTCAGCTTTGAAGAGTGCAGACGTGTTCCCAGTCCACTGAAGATCATCATGCTGGGCTCGGAAGGTAAGTATGGGGTGAGGGGTGTGAGGAGGTGGGGTATGCAGAGTGTGGGTGCAGGTTGAGGGAGGGAGCAGGAAAGACCACGAGGGACCATTTTCTGATTTACAGGTTTAAAAACAAACATTGAGGGACTTTTTTTTACAGGGTATTTGGAACACTGGGGTGGGCTACCAGCATGTCACCTGAGTGTTTTGGGAGGTGCTGTAGCCGACAGGGATTGGGCACCCATGTCAACACATACCAAGGTGAAGGGGGACAAGAGCTGAGGGGATTGTGCACACCCTCAGCACTCAACAAATGGGAGGGCATTATGCTGATGGGGAGCGAGCCTCCATCTGCAAATTAAAGTGGGACGTGAGGACTAAAGCCGATGGGATTGGGCCCCATCAGCAAAGAAAGACTGTTGGAGGTGCACAGTGCTGAGAGGATTGGGCACCCTCTCAGCACACACATGAAATGGGAGTGAGGGAGCACTATGCCGATGGAGTGGGCTCCTCCGTCGGCAAATGAAGTGGGTCGGGGCATGCAGACAGGGCAATTGGGCACCCCTGAAGATGGTGCTCTGCACAGTGCCAGTCAATGCCGTTATGTTTACTGAACTGCTTCACCAAGAAAGGTATGCTGCTGCATGATGAGCTTGGCTCTCTTGCAGCAGACCTTTCCTTAGATCTGCTGGCCAGTTTATGTGTTGCTGGGTCCAGCACCTGCAGCTGCTTTATTGGGGAATGAGGGTGCACCTACTGATGTGTGCCCTGCATTCACCCACAGTGACAGCACCTCCCAATCTGCTGTTATTGCATATGTTGGCTGGCGTGCAAGCGAGCCAACATAAAAAAGAAAGACCAGTCCTATTCCCAATTAACCTTGGTTATTAAGCTACTGAAGCAGGGCTGTCGGAACCAGTTTGGCTGGTATGGTCATGGCCATACTACTTTTTGTCCCTTGCATGCAACATATTGTACTGTTCAATCATGAACCCTGCTACAGCATAATCCTGGCACTTAAAGCACTCGCAAAATCTGTCACTCTGTTGCATTCTGTGTCAGTTAGAGTGACCACTTTACAGCAGCATACTAAAGTCCAGACAAGTCCTGAAACTTGTTGTGGCAACAATTTACAATTCAGGATTAGCATGTACAATTTCTGTGCCAGTTGTGTGATAAGGTAAAAATTCAGGACAAGAGAGGGAATTACAGGAGTGCATTCATAAATTCAGTATAGGCGGTCACCCTAACAAGACTAAATGCAATACACTATCGAATATGATCAGTCTGTTGATGCAGGACTGTAAGTATAATGTAGGAGGTTTTTCCATTGGAGAATGCCATAGTCTAATGACTGTTGCCCCAGAGTGCAGGTAACATTTGGTTCATCTTAGCTGCTGTTGGATTTTGTTGATGTTTTGCTTTGTCAGCTGTAATGCTAACCATTTGCATTTCAACAGTGGTGTGCAAGGAGTCTTTGTATTGACAAATACTGGCCAGTTCCCCACAGCAAGCTCGACTATCACAAGGAGCAGACCAGCCAACTCCAAAACCTTGTAAGTAAGTTCACTGTGCCCACCAGGGAGTAACTCTTATCTGAGGATGTAAATGTCACAGTTATGCAGAGGAGAGAAATCTGGTGAGAAAATTGGTTTTAGGTATGCAAATCCAAGGACTATGATTATGGACTGTGCATTAGGACCTGTACAGAATGAAACTGAAGATAACGGAAATGCCAATGAGGGAAAGAGCACTTGTCAAAGTACAGCACATCCTCTCCCAAACATACCTCTGTCTCTCATTTCCCATCTGAATTGCTCTTTCTTACATTCACCCTCACAAAAAGAAACTGTCTACACATAGTAGGTGCTGTAAACAATGAAATTAATAATCTGAATGTATTCCCTTCCCCGGACTGCCCCCAGAATGAGCCTTGGCTCCATGTGCCTTCCCAGTTACCAGTTTTCAATCAATAAATTTTGTAAATCATAGTAAAACATAACAAATGAAGGCACTGGTTTCACAGTGAACTCACTTTATACAGTATCTCCATGTTTAATGTAGCACACATTGCCCAAAATGTCAGTTTCTAAAGGCAGAGGGTATGTCCTCTGTGCTTTGGAGATAGTGTATTTGCATTCTGCAGACACTCCTAGGGATTTGATAACAAAGGACCAAACCCAAAATTATAAAAACTTGATTGACTGTCCCAGCTAGTCCAAGAGCGACTTGTGTGATCTAACTATTCCAGTTGGACAGTCACTGCATCCCTTCTTGCGGGACCAGATTTCATCTAGGGTGCGTATTAGTGATATCTGAACAGCCAGACTAGACCCGTACTACCAAGATCTGGTCCTGGGTCCAGCTGCGTGTATATTACCCATGCTCTCACCCCAGACGAAATCCAGACTAGCTAGAACAGACAGACCAAAACAGTAAAACTGGACTTACTGGTCCATCTGAAACAGCCAGACCAATCAACTTGCACCCAGTCCTGATACTTGTTTTTATTGTTTTGGGTCTGGTGGTCCAGATTTTACCAATACCCATAACAAAGTTTGTGTCTTATAGTTAAAAGTCATATTCACTAATGCCACTGCTATGTGAATGCTGTGTTTGATTTACATAGTGTAAGCTGTGCCACCATACTGGAGCCCTCAGGGTTTGCCTCTCCACCTTTCCTGAGGAGGCCAGTCTGGGTTCCCTAAGAAGTTGCTACACTGGCCCAACATGGTGCAGTGCCTCCTCCTGGTAGTGATATGGTACCTGGCTGCTGAGACACAAGGTTATTGTCCCCAGGAAACAGTACTTAAACTGCCCACACAGTCTCTCCCAAAACAAGTGACACAGTAAACAATGACAAATCAGAAACCATGCAACACAGTTTAAAACAAATTATTTAGAAGAAGGGAATGGAAAGAAAAGGGTAGCATGGGTACAATGGATGAAGTGGGGTAGCAGTATCTCTGTAATCTAAGCAAAAAGTTCATAACTTTTGCCCACAGATCTTCCCAGCCCTAGCAGTCCTCAAACTCCAATGCGGTGTACTTGTCTTAATTCTCCCAAAGACCATGGGTGAGAGATCTCTCAGTGGTTGAAGTGGATACCACACTGGGGATGCTGATGCTGCTAGCAAGGTATAGCTTGTGGTGTGTTTAAATAGTTGCAGGATTTTTTTTCTTTTAAACACACTGTTGTTGAATATAAACTTTAACTGGTACAACACTTACCAACCATTTGTCAATACTGAATGTCCACCTCTGCTATTGCTGTTGTACCAGGTCTTGCTTGTGCAACATTTTACTATATATTTGCCCAGGATAGAGAAGATGAGATGCAATGTCTTATTTTCAGTGGTATCCTGTTTTACACATTGATATATTGTAATTACCCAGGGTAGGGCAACTGAGAGGCAATATAGACTTTTAAGTAGGTGCCACATTTTGACCTCAAATGTCCAGCACTTTTATGACCTTATGTTATGATCAAGACAGGTATAATTTTTAAAATCCTATCTGAAAGTTGATTTCACTGACTGTGAAAACAAGTTTCAGAGTGATATGAAAAATGACACCTGCCATATTCTGGAGGTGAGGTAACACAAGGATATGTTGAATATTATTGGCCAAAATCTTAATAAAGTTATGAGCAAATGTTGGAACAATTAATTTCATAACTTATATATGTGTTTTTCAGATTTTTACCCTGATATTTCAACTATAGATATGTGAAGTCTGCAATTTGCAAATTTTGTCAGTTTCAAGAGAATGATTTTGCAAAATTCTCAGCTGTGAATTTAGCAGATTATGACCCAAAATGTGAAATTTTACCTGCAAACTTTGCACTTCACCACAAAATTTTCACTTCTTGAAAAACATAAATTCCATAGGAATTTTCACACAAATTGTTTTTATCACATCCTTATTTTGTACCCACTGCGATGCCTACTGGCAGCGGCATCCAGCCCCGGCCGTGCCCAAGGGAAAGCAGCAGGCTCACTCTGATGATGAAGGGTCCTTCACAGCTGTGGCTGACCTGCTGGGAGCTCCCTGTCCCTGCCAGCCAGACCAGCACCGAATCCCGCCAGTGTAATTCCATGACAGTCCTCCCCACGAGGCAGACTGTGGTCATCAGGCTGCACAGTAAAGCCTGCAACCATTTTGCCTTTTTCCCCAATGGTAAGACAGTCATGCAATGATGTCCATGCACCAGCATGCAGACATCCACCTCTGTTGACACTGCACACCTGCAGTATCTCCAGACGTCCCCAGGGACCACCAGAGCACAGTGTGATCCCATCCTTTCCCCAGGACTAGGAGAGCTGTTGTCAGACACTCAGTCCTAGTCCCCTGCTGACCACTGATGATCTGGGCTCATTCCCAAACCCGGTTGCCATTGTGGGAGTGAGGTGTGTCATCCAGCACCTCAACCTCAGCGCCACTGGGCTGGGTGAATTTTCACACAAATTGAAGTTTCAAGGTTTTTGAAACTCTGAGAATTGTTTTCACTTCACACAAACTTCATTGGTGAAGTTTAACTTTGCAACATCTCTAGTTTCAGCATAAACTTTTTATGACCACTCCTGAGCATGATAGGTGTCATTTATAAAACAGTGGATGAAACATAATTTTGTGTCACAAGTGTTAGAACACATTTTGGGTAGTGTTTGAGAAATGACAGCTGTCACATACATGAGGTGGTGTGAAAAATGGCTATGTTGAAAATTTGGGGTCAAAATATTGAAATTTACCAGTTACACAGGTGCCTTGAAATTGTAATGTAGACTCATTATCCCAAATTTTAAACATAGCATCAGCAAATGATCTTTTCAGTGCATTTTGAATAATTAAACATTATCTCTGTACAACCCTGACACAGGCCTGCCTGAACTACCTAACATTTCTTCACATCTGCAAAACCATAACAGAAATTTTAAACCTCATGGATCTAACCAACGAGTTTTAGAAGACTCGGTCACCCTGCTGCATCTTCAGTAAATTCATTGCTGAAGATATCAGTGTAAAATGACTTAAAAGTAAAATGTATTTTAATTCTTCCAGTCCTCTTTCTTGTTTTTCTTCATTGCAACTGGTTCTAAATTAGTACATAGTTGGGGTGGCAAAGTATGGCACTAGCCAGTACAGTACAGTAACTTAGTATTGAATTATTCCATCAGTTAACAAGATCATTGCAAGTGACCCAAGCAATGGAAACTGTTGGTGGAAAAGTTTACCAATGGAGAATAAAAAAGATATACTGTAATATAAGCAATTTTGATGAGTGTTTTGATTTTGAAAAGGAGAAGGGATAAAAATATTCCTTATGTTCTTTCTTATTCTCACAGAAGGAACCCTATAATGAAAATTGAAAGGCATAATTGTTTGGCTAATAGTATTTTGAAAGTGGCAAGGACACACCTGCAGTTGTAGTAGATGTAAGTATTAAAAGATTTTATTCATAAAATGTATATGAAAAGAATAGGTGGTACAAGCTCCATTGAACCAAGGCTCATTTCAAGGAAGTCCTATTTTATATACATAATATTACACATATAAGTTACAATAGGTACAATTCATACAGAAATCAACATATCACAGACTGAGAGCTAACTACAAATACATCATATATAGAGGCTACAAGATGAGGTCAAATGTGCAAATTCTGCTAATTTAAGATATAAAATATGTCTTTTAGACACTGTGTATTCCCCACAGCAATGCAATAGCATTACTGATTTCTCATAATTCCATCTTTTATTGGTGCTATATCTATGATGCAATTTGTATTGTATAGAGAGATAGGCACAGAGTTCACAACACTGGTCCCTTGTACCAAACCGTTGACCTACCTATATTTTGACTATATTCTGAATTATGTATTCCAGACCATAAGCAGACCTTAAGCTTTCTTGTTTTCCTTACTATAAAATATTCCTGAATATAAGGAGGCACCTTTCTTTTCTGCACTTTAAACATGAATGTTAGGAGGTACCACTCTCTCCTATCCTTTAATCTCATCCAGTTTAACGATTTATACACCACAATGGTGAGTTTTCCTGGGGCACTCGAGGATGAAATGAGCCATCCTGTTATACATTGTATCCAGTTTGGCTAGTTCCACCCCTGAGGCCCCCACATAAAACATATCTCCGTAGTCCAATACTGGGAGCACCATAGTGTCTACTACCCTCCTCCTCGTAGTATTGGACTTAAAATATTTTAATTTATACAACATGCCCAATGTTTTACCAATATTCAATAATAAACCTCCAAATGTAATTTCAATTTCAAATTTTCATTTACAATAACTCCAAGATACTTATACTTACTGACTTGTATCTAAACTCCTTCTAGGAATACATCTTCAACTCATGTTTTTTATTACCATTACAAGTGAATAACATTGATTGTTTGGTTTTTTGTATGTTCGATCATAGTTTACATTCTCTAAAGAAGGCCTGCAAATGATAAAAGCTTCATGTAATTTATTTTGTATGTCAATAGTGTATTTCCTCTACATAAATCACAGTATCATCTGCATAAATGTGGTACTTTGTTGAAGATTCCAGATATTGTAAGTTGTTTATATATATGGAAAAGCAGTGGGCCTAAATTGGATCCTTGTGGTACCCCTATTTTAACGTATAATGGTACACACCTAGATTTGCCCAATTCTACCACTTGTTCTCTATCAAACAAATATGTTTTAAACCATTCATACTCTATATCCTCACCTTATTGTGGAGTCTGACAGGAGAATGCCATGGTGCAAAATATCAAAAGCTTTAGATAAATCTATAAATATAGCACCTACGGACATTCTCCTGTCCAGACTCACTGTACATCCTCACTACCTTCACCAATGCTGTATTTATGCTATGTGCAGATCTAAATCCTGACTGATAAGCATTCATTTGTTTGTTTGATTCCAGGAAAACTTAAATTGTGAACACCAATTTTTCTAAAATCTTTATATCACTGGCAAAAGAGAAATAGGGTGGTAGTTGTTAATATCATGTTGCTGTCCTCCCTTAAAGATTGGTACCACCTTAGATATTTTCCAACCTTTAGGAAATTCACCAGTAGTCAAAGAAAGATTAAACAGATATGTTTCTGGGTATGCAAAATAATGGTCTGCATATTTCAGCAATTTTGTCTGTATGTTATCCTATCTTGTGGCTTTTTAACATTCAGTTTCAAATGTTCATCCCTAACTTCATGTATCCTAATACTACTAAACTTAAATGTTTTAGACCCATTCAAATGTTGAAAAACTTCTTCCTGAATTTTATCACTATTACCAAGGGTGTTAGATTTAAAACTTATGTATCTACTTCTATAAAAGGTGTTAAATGCATTTACCACAGTATGATTTATAGAAACCATATGCCCATCAATTTCAATCCTTCTTACCTGCTCCTTTTAACACTTCCCATCAAATTAGCCATTGTTTTCCAAAAAGTCTAGGATTTTGATTTATGTTATTATCCAATTTTTCTGAAAACATTTGCTTAATTTTCCTAATTTGTTTAATGTATTTATTTCTTGCCTGTCTATACTGATTCCAGTCTCCAGCAGCACCTGCCTAGTTTTCTTTATGCCACTTTCATCCCTTTCTTTTTGTATTTATGTAATGTAGCATTATACCATTATTTATTATTAGCCTTACTCTTCTTTTATTTATCGGAACATGATGTTCCCAGACTTTACAAACTCTTCCTGAAAATACATCCAGGCTTCTGAGGTTGTAGGAATCAAATAGAATCTATTCCAATCCACTTTTTCAATATCTAACATGAATTCAACATAGTCAAAATGTTTAAAGTTCCTCCACTCAACCATCTGGACCCCTTTACTAGGCTTTATATTCTTCAAGTACAAAAGTAACCTTGATGATCAGAAAAGCGCTGGGCAATACTCCACTTTGAGAATATCCAGGTTTATTTGTAAAATTAAATCCAATAATGTTGAAAGTGATTGATTTTTACTATTTATCCTAGTAGGTTCTTCCAATAATTGAGTTAATTATAGACTCTCCTGAAAATCAATTAGACTATTTACTGGTTCTATCTGCAGCCAATTTACATTGAAATGTCCTGTGATCAAGAGTTCATGTGTTTTATTAAAGTGCATAATTAATTCCTGTAGGCTGTAAAACATATTATTTTCTATTTTAGGGTTTATAAATTCCAGCAATCAGAATAGGTATAATAAAAGGAATCTTTATTTCAACAAATATTGCTGCTAAGCCCTTATCTAATGAGTCACAACTTTTTTCCATGACTTCCAAATCAGCATTTGCATACACCAATTGCCCCACCTCTTTTATTTCTATATTTCCTAAATGTTGATATTCTTCCATCTGTAAAGATCTATCTCAATTTCTTTTACCCAACCAAGTTTTGGTGATAATTACAATATCTGGGCTATACTTACCTATACAATCATTAATTAAATCTGACTTATTCCACATACTACAAGCATTAAAATGAACAACACTTAAATCCTCCCCATTTAAAACCTCTGCATTTATATAATTAGGATATACAGGCTCAAGATTGGGATGAACATCCCACTTGTTAACAAAGTAAGAAGTGTTGCATACTTTGACACCATTTGCCATTTTTCTTTGTATTTTAAATGGTTAATCTTATTAACTACTTCTGTATAGAGTTTATCATTTGCAGGGAAAAGGTTCCATATTTTTCTTTATAGCACCTGCTATATGCATTACAGTACCTGCTACATGAGCTTGTTTTATCAGGTCTCTGTACATCATATATGTAATTACCCCTGCTTGTCCATATCCAAAATCTGTAAAAAAACATTAAAATCTCATGACATTGTGCTCCATGCAAATATTCATGATATCTGTCCTGATTTCTTAATACAGTACATTTACCTGATTTAACAGTTTGTTTGATAATATGCACAATATAATAATAAAAACACCAAATCAATAAATATTCTTTCATAATGTTGGAGTTTAGACCACCCTTTGATGTACCAAATGTCCTAACACTGATAAAACAAAATAAAAAACACAAACAGATACCTCTCCTTTTCTCTTTCTCTCCTCACTAAAGAGAAGAAACTTTGTAAATTTCTATCAATGGCACTCGTGCCTGAGCACTCACACTCAGCAGGCATGAGCATTTTAAAGTGCCCTGCTCCTCACCTTCTTGCCCCAGCAACCAATAGCTCCCTGTGGAGCTCCCTCACCAACCATTTCTGATGGTAAGCTGTTCTTTGCATGGGGAATATTTAATTTCACAGCACAGTTTGTATGACTGAAAGTTCCAATGATTAAATGTCCAGGAGTAAATTCAGCAAACACTTTAAAGTAAATGTCAAGTTTTACCAGCAGCCAGGTGTTCGTGTCAATAAAAATTGCAAAGCTGGCAAGCCATAACTGCAAGATCCTGGTTACAAATATGATGGTATACACAGGGAACATCTCTAGTCAGGGCTGCCACATGATGGATAATCACAAAAGCCCCCAAACTCACAACATAGCATCTAAACTTAGTGAGGGGCCTAGCAGCCCCAGACCCCAGCCTTTATAAAAAATATTCCACAGAACATTGTCATAATGCTCATGGAGTGGTTGGTTGGTTGATGGAATTGTTGGTCAGCCAGTTGGCACCCACTTCCCAGTTGCAGCTGTATATTTTAAAGCCAGCCAGAGTTACCCACACCCCTGACTCCAGGGAAAAATATATTTTTTCCAGGTATCAGGGTAGGAAAGATGTAACAAGACTGTGCTTGATCTTCAATTAAACCCCAAAACTCACCATAGAGCATCTAGTCCCCAGAGCTCAGGGAGCCTAGTGGCCACCAGACACCCAGTCTTCATGTATTGATGTCCAGGTTATCGTCTTGCCAATTTCAAAATGCTTCCTATGGGCTTGTACTGTAGTACTTTAAAAACTGCAATCATATGTCACAGTTAACCATAGTTACTAAGATAATGGAGTATTTTATGAATAATCAGCTATGTAATTTTCTAGATAGGTTTGGGTTCTTAGATACAGTAGCTTTCACCCAAGTTTTCTCAAAAATCATATAACTTTTTCTGCCTTGTGTCATGTGTGTATGTGCCATTGCTGATGGCAGTTATAGATGACAGAAGACTGTACACATTTTGTAGACTTCAATAAGGATTTTGGCACTTGAGACTATCAATTACTGATCCAGTGTCCTCCCACTGCTCATAGAGACTAGAGAATTAGAGAAGGAGGCTATTCAAGTACACACAAAACATGGCAGGTAGTAAGGTAAACACTGAGGTACAGAGCTCAACAGAGGGCAGGACAGGAGTAAATGGAACTTAGACAAGGACAATAAGAGCAGGGATGGGGAAAAGGATAAAGCCAACATTAAATGGAGGGCAATGAGTACCAATGCCCATAGTCTGGGAAACAAGCTTCCTGAGTAGCAGCCCTGATGGAAGATGAACAACTGGATATTGTGGCAGTCACGAAACATGGTACATGGAAAACCATGACTGGGATGTCAACATACCAGGGTACACAGTCTACAGAAGGGACAGGAGGGTAAAAGAGGAGGTGGAATAGCTCTATACGTAAGGGAAGGAATCAAAGCTACAGAACTAAAAAGTAAAGGGAGAAGACAAGAGGCACTCTGGGTCACCTTGGAGACAGAGAATGGCATCACAATCTGTACAGGGGTTGTCTACAGACCCCATCTCAAGGAGAGGAAATGGACCAGAAAATGATAGAGGACACTCTCAAAATGGCTGAAAAAGGGAGATACTGGTGATGGGGACCTGAATATGCCAGATGTTAATGGCATGACAAGTACTGCAGCCACATCCAAGAGCATAATCTTTCTCGATACCCTGCAGGGGGCAGGCATTAGACAGCTAGAGTTGAACCCACTCGAGGGTGCAATACTAGACCTGGTACTCTCAAATGGAGAGAGGATCACAAATTTGAAGTCAGTAGACATCTGGGAACAAGTGACCACTGCACAGTGTGCTCACAATACACAACCATGGAGACAAGCCATACAAAAACAAGGATACTGGACTTTAGAAGGGCTGACTTTGGCAAAATGGGTGAATACCTGAGGAATGCACTAGCAAATGGCCAAAAGGAGGGGTGGAAGAACAATGGAGAAAATTAAAACTGCCATCATAGAGGCAAAATGTCTTTGTGTGAAACAGATAAAGAAAACAAAGCAGGGTAAAAACACTATAGTTCTCAAAAGAGGTGGCAGGAAAGGTTAGGAGAAAAGGCTGCATTCAAAAAGTATAAGGAATCACAGAAGAAGCATGACAGGGAACTGTATCAATCAAAGCAGAAAGAAGTGGGAAGGCAGTCAGAATAACAAAGGCCCAAACTGAGGAAAAATTAGCCAACTCAGTTAAGAAGGGGATAAATCTTTATAGGTATATTAGGAGTATAGAAAGGTTAAGGGAGGAATAGTGAAGATTAATAAAGGAGAGGGAGGTGGGCAGAGGGAGACAGTGAAAAGGCAGAGATATTGAATGAATACTTTTGCTCAGTATTCACAAAAGAAGATGGGGAGGAGTTACCTAAACCAGACAATAGAAGCACTCTGGGTAGGGGTTGACACCAGTCCATTTACAGAAGAAAGAGACCTGAAAGAACTCCTAAAACTCAAGGTGGACAAAGCAATGAACTCAAGGGATTCACCCCAGAATCCTAAAAGAACTAAGGGAGGATCTAGTGACACCACTGACCACACTTTTAACAAATCATAGGAGGATGGAATGGTACCAGAGGACTGGAGGGAGGGCAGATGTGATTCCTTCACAAAAGTGGGAGCAAGGCAGAAGCAGGAAACTACAGACCTGTAAGTTTGACCTCAGTGGTAGAGAAATGATGGAATCATTTCTGAAAGAAAGAATTGTTGAGTACCTAGAGGCCTAGAGGGCACAGGACCCAAAGCAGCATGGATTTACAACAGGAAGGTAATGTCAGATGAATCTAATTGATTTCTTTGACTGGGTGACCAAAGTAATAGACTAGGAGGGCTGTGGATATGGCCTACCTAGACTTTAGCCAGGCATTTGACACAGTCCCACACAAAAGACTAATAATCAAGTTGGCCAGCCTGGGAGTGGGTTCCAGGGTGGTAGCCTGTAGCAAGCTGGCTGCACAACAGGACACAGAAGGTAATAGTGAATGTAACACATTCTGAAGAAAGGGCAGTTACTAGTGGAGTACCACAGGGCTCAGTACTGGGTCCAGTCCTCTTTAACATCTTTATAGGTGACATTGCAGAGGGTCTGAGGAAAGGAATGCCTTTGCAGATGACACAAAGATCTGTAACTGAGTTGATACACAAGGAGGGGTAGAAAGGAAGAGAAGGGACTTGGCAAGGTTAGAAGAATGGTCAGATATATGGCAACTTAGATTCAATGCAAAGAAGTGCAAAGTAATGCACCTGAGAAACAAAACCCAGGAATAGAGTACAGAATAGAAGGGAGGTACTAACAACAACAAAATGGAAAGGGACTTGGGGTAGTCTTATCAGATGACCTAAAGGTGGGTAAGCTATGTGAGAAGTCAGTAAAGAGAGCCAGGAGGATACTGGGATGCATAGGAAGGGCATCACAAGTAGAAACAGAGAATTGGTTATCCCTCTGTACAGACAGTTGGTGAGACCCCATCTGGAATACTGTGGGCAGTTTTGGAGACCCCATCTACACAAGGACATTGACAGGATGGAAGCAGTCCAGAGGAAGGCAACTAAATGGTGCAGGGTCTGCATCAGAAACCATATGAAGAGAGACTGAGAGAGCTTAATATGTATACCCTTGATGAAAGGAGGGATGGAGGGACATGACTGAAACTTTCAAGTACCTCAAAGGAATCAACAAAGTCCAGGAGGGTAGCATCTTTCAGAAAAAGAAACTTATAAGAACAAGGGGCATAATTTAAAGATAGAGAAGGGAAGGCTCAGGGTAATGTGAGGATTTTATTTTCATGGTGAGAGTGGGTGATGCATGGAACCACCTTCCTGGGAGGTAGTTGGGCCCAAACAGTGGGGAATTCAAACATGCATGGGATAGACATAAGGCAATTGTATTGGGGTTGCAGGAAGTAAGCTCTTGGTTAACTAGAATCTGCAGCTTATTTAATAGGTAAGGAAATGAGCAGACTGGGTGGGTCAGGTGGTCCTTATCTGCCATCAAGGTCTATGTTTCTATGTTAAGTAGTTAAAGATGGTGTAGTGTAACAGGAAGACTTGTTACATGGAAAAAGATACTAAAAATTGCAAACATGGGGAGAATATGAGCCAAGAAAGAAAGAAGGAGGAGTAAATATAACACAGCCAGGCATCAGACAGAAAGCAGGAATATTCCTTCCTGCAAAACTTTAAACATTTTATTTCACTGTTTGTAGCAAGCTTTAGTTTAAAACCCCTACTTCACTTCACCAGATTTAACACACTAGTGGCCAAACACAGAAGCAGAAATAATAGAAGACAGAAGACAGTCAGGTAATAAAGGAACGATCCAAATAATGGTGATACTGAATTAAAATTATTGCAGATGACATTACATGAGCTCAAACAGAGCTGAAATTAAATAATAATTACCTAGGTCAGCTGGTTTCCATCTTAACGCTCTAGTAGAAGCAGCAAGTCAACAAAAATAGACTGTTGTAGGGGAAATAATTGATAAGGGTGGGGGCAAAACACAATCCAGAATAGAAAATGCAAAAAATAAAATATATATACAGAAAATAACAGACCAAGTAGCAGACGAAGAAGCTTTGAAACTGCAGTATAAGTGAGGCAACTTAATAAACTAGAGAAAGTAGATAAAGGCAATGCAGCTCCACATAAGAATATAAAAGTACCTAGAAAGCTGGTAATTGCATGGAAGAAAAGCCAGAAATAAAAATCAATAAATTCAAAGATCAGGAGCTATATAGGAATGAGTTAAGAAAATAATTGGTCAGATAATAAGAAGCATTAGAAAATAATAAAACAAAACCTCTATTGAGTTGGAAGAAACAAATAAGTAGAGATTAATAAGGGAAAAGATCAATAGTAGGTATTGGGTCAATACCACGCGTAAGACTGCACGATATTGACCGCACTGTACATGCAATGCTTTGATTTCACAGTGACAGGGTAGAATATCAATAGGATATACCACTACCCTGTTGCTGCATGTGATTGGCAAAAGTGCTTTTGGGAAGAGAGATTAGATGGCTAGATCTAACTACAGTGTGTATATATATATATATATATATATATATATATAAATGTAAGGAATATGAGGGTATTATCTGTGTCATGCTATTGAGCAATAAAGTCAAAAGCATTAGTAACAGGTTAGCCAGGATTTTGTACCCTTGGGTATAAACTATACAACTCTGTGACCTGCTAGTACTGAGGCAACCAGAAACAAATAATCAAAAAGATAAAAATAAGATGCATAGATGGAAAAGGACAAATACAAAAGAAACTATAAAAATCATCAAAACACAGAATGCTGTGTCAAAAAGTGACCCAAGAACAGACTTTGTAAGACCTACGGAAATTATACATTCATTAATGGAGGAAGATGATTAGCTAGCTGGAATGAATGTAGTGGAGATTAGAGGGAGACTACAAAAGGGTCAAATAATAAATAACAGTGTGGTACTTTCAGAGGGTGAAATGGATACAGAACAAGAGGTGAGCCTAGGTGAATCATCATCCACTGAAGACAGTTTAACAGGTTACAAAGACTCAATGGAAACAATAGAATCAGACAGATCATTAGCTATACACAGGAAGGAGATTGAAACCATTAGTTGGAATATTGTGGTACTGACTATCAAATATGATGATATAGTGTAGGTAGAAGAGATCTGTACTTATGATGTTATCCTCCACAGGCGACATGGCTCGGGGTAAACATGTTACAAGGTTATCAATGCTTTGACAGAGAAACAAAGCATAATAAATAGGTAGACCAAAAGAGGGGCTAGTTTCACTTATATTCATGGCCAATTAAAAAAATCTACATTTAATGCTGTGGGCAGAGACTACAGCCATTTTGTCAGAGTCTGTAGCTCTGAAAATGGCATATCTCACAACAGCCTGCTGACTTTTGGAAGTATCCTCTGAATGCCCAACAGAGCTTAAATCCTCCACCATTATCAGCCTATGGAATAACAGCCGCACTATTTTGACTGTTGCTTCCCCATTCCGATGCATGAACTGCACATATGCATGACTCGTGCATGCGCAGTTCTGTGGGTGCCACCATGTTGCAATTGGCAAAATGCCATTCACTGTAGTACAACCCTCAATTCATGTTGTACATTGGGAACCCACCCAGTGTGTCAAAATGTTTTCTTTGTTTCTAAGAGAAAAACAGTCCTCATTGTCTTGTTTTATTTTCCTGCTGCACCCTCCCCACATCATGCTCGATATGGGATGCCAATCCCATGTTGGCATCCTGTACCACCCCTTCCCCATTCATGTGGCACACTGGGAGCCCACTCCAGTGTACCAAAATGTGTTGTTTTATGTTTTTCCTGTAAATTAGAAAATGGCCCCCATTGCCTTTTCCCTGTAAAACTGTAAACAGTCCTCGTCATCGCTGAAGTCTCCTCCATCCCACTGAGCACCCACTTCCCCACAACCCCTTACCCCATACTTACCTCCAGAGGTTGGTGCTGCTATCTCTCTGGACTGGGACATGTCTGCACTCTTCAAAGCCCAACCGTGAACTGAAGAATTATAGGTAAGCATGCTATACAACCATTCAATGGGGTTTCAACATATGCTGATATAGCAGCCATTTTGAATTTTTGCCCCAATTTTCAACATGGGGTTCTTGGGATCCCACCTCATGAAAACTGTCACTGTCATTTTGTTTCTCAGTCCCAAAAGGTGATTTCATGGTCACTGTGCAGAATCACCTTTGGGACCAATTCATGAAATGACAGTGCCACTGCTCATGAGGTGGGGGTCCCAAAAGCCCATGTTGCAAATTTGGTGAAAATAGTCCAAAATGAATGGGTTATGAACATGCATTTGAAGTTTCTACGATGCTCCTAATGTCCCCAATTTTAATATTTTCACTCTACATTTTCATCATTGCCATTTTGCACACCTCCTTCAAAACAGTATAGCTGTATTTTTCCACAACCTGCCCAAAACATCTTTTCACACCTGTGACACAGAATAGCACACTTGCTCTGCATAATCACCTTTCGGGACAATTGAACAAAATGACACTGGCACTGTTCATGAGGAGGGTCCAAAATGTCAATGTTGAAAATCTGGTGCAACACCTCCAACATATGGTCAAGTTACACTTGGGTGTTGAATAATTTCTACGCACATGTGCAGCTTTCATCACTTGATAACACTTCACAGCCCTATCGGCTCTGGCCAGAGTTTGTTTAGAGATGGGAGAGCCATACTTTCTGTATATCCATATTAGAGGCTTGATAACATAGACTTTATTGTGATAAATGGATATACCCCACCTATTTATAATATACATGAGGGAAGAACATCTTAAAGCATCTAAATGGTACTTTACAAAAGATCATTTCTGATTACACAGGAAAATAACCCTTGTAATAGGAGATTTTCATTTAAAGATTGGTGGCAGGCAGGAGGTATATGAAATATACTGGAATCATGATGATATTTACTGTATTCTCTTATACAGTTCTGTTGATATAAGAGCATTCAGTTTAGGAAAATGCATGCTAGTGCTTGCTGACAATGCATTAATAGTAGTGAATGATAATGCACATGGGGACGGGAAAGAAACTATAGATTTCAACAAAAGAGAAGGTTCCTTACTAGATTTGTGTGTAACTGATGTACTTCATTATGGCAAAGTCTCCAGCCTAATAATTACAAAATTACAGGACAGTGATCAAATGTACTTGTGTTATACAAAGGTTTAGTGCTGGTTGACAATCGATGTTTATACACTAGAAAAAAATAAAATAGACACCAGTTGCTGAACACTGGGTCACTGACCACTTGGATTGTCATGTAAGTGAAGCAACTACAGTGTTAACAGCTTGCAATGAATTAGAGTGGAACTTGATATGTGCATTATCCCAATGGAAGTTTATACCACTATAATAACTCAGATTCAAGAGAAACTGTCACCGATGCTTAGACTGTAACAAAGGGTATTCATTGTAATAATAACCAAAGGCTTATCAATGAATCTATGGATTAAAAAGCTATTGTTTACATTGGAAAAGTGGTTAGAAAGCATGCAGATGTAAATTACTGTAGAGCTAAGGTATAAATCAAGAGAATTTAGAACTGATAAAGAAGAAACAAACAGTATAGAGTAAGAATTTATGTGCACAACTGCAAGCATCCATAATGGAAAAGATAAAATGTTTAGGGAACTGATTGCACTTGCTTCTAAAAATGTTGAAGGAAACATAATTGGAGCTACAGACAGTGATACATGGGGCATTTCTTCTCTGAGTAATACAGAATCATTACTACAGTAAATATGAATAAAAGTGTGTAACTTTGACAGAGGATTAGCTGAAAGAGATACAGACAAAATGACAGAGCATAACACTTTGAGGGAAACAAAAGAGAGGTGGTTACAGTGATACAGTCCCAAAACAAAGCAGCAGGTTATGGTGGGATACCTGGAGAGGTCTACTTAGCAGCCCCAAAGCAATGAGTAAAACATACTGACACCACTATTCAACACAATATCTAAAGTACTGGAAGCTCCACCAGAGTGGCTTAAAGGTATTATAATCCTCTATTCAAGAGAGGTGATTTGAATGACACCCATAATTATAGACCCATAACACTCTTGTACATTAGTCTTAAATTGTTTTACAAGGATACTCTATATAAATTAGACAAATGGAAGGAAAGGCAAAACATTATTTTAGAACTCCAGTTTGGTTTTCAAATGATATCAACATAAGCCAGAATTAATATTTTGCATTTACAGACATTCATAGTGCATTTGATGACATACTGTAATAAAGGAATTACTATGGAAAATGCTAGAAGAGTGTAATATAGACTCCCATTTGCTGAGAAAGATTCAACTTGCACATTGCAGTGATGCCTCTATGAAAGGGCAGGGAAGGACAGGAACCTTTCTAAAGGAATAAAGGTACAGAAAGGTGTAAAGTAAGATTGCATCCTGGCTCTTTTCTTTTCATTATACATTTGAATGCCATTATTTCTGATATGATTGATATAAATAGTTTAACTCCCAGTATAGATAATATTGGTATCCAAATGTTATCTTACACAGACAATTTAGTAACTTTATCTCAAACACCCTTAGGTTTAAAAAGAGTGTTAATATGTCTAATTGATCATTAAAATTAATACCAGTAAGTCAAACATTATGGTGCTCAGTAATTCACCCCAAAAAGGTGAGGAATGGTAAATGAGAGGTCATGAATTTAAAATTATATCAACATATAAATCCTATGGGGTTTGTCTGATAAACGTAGTAAATTGGGGCTTCACATAAAAAAGGCAATACAGTCAACAGAGGCTGTAAATAGATTTGATAAACAATTTGCAGGAAACTCACATGTGGCATTAACAAAAACCTTTGACATTAAAGTTAACAGTCAAGTACTACATGGTAGCGAGATATGGGGCATTCTTGTAATGAGTTTTGGACGTCATACAGAATTCCTTTTATAAATGTTTTATTATTACCTTTGATACCTCTACAGCTCTACTCCTAGCTGAAATCATATGTTTCTAGACTATATAGATAGATGAAGATATATATGTTGCAAAAAAACTTTGTTAATTTTCCAGTTAGGGACCAAGCAACAAAGTTGGAAAATGAGGTGTTAGGATTCCCAACACCCCATACTCACAATCAGGCAGGAAAGCAGGTGGGTGTGCCTGGGCTTCTAGGCCTAACACTTATCGCCTTCCATCTGTAAATAAGCTCAGATATGTAGACTTTATGATAATGGGGTGAGTGTTCCTTGAGAAGCCCAAGGTACATCCCACATCTGCTCTCCTGCCTGATTTGAGAGGGTGGGTGTTAAGGAAACCCTAACATCTCATTTCCCAACGTTTGCCACTTTGATCCTAATTGGAGCATTAAAATAGTTTTTTGCAACTTATTTCTACTTTATGAGACAGTATAATAGTACCCTTATTTTACTGTGGGGTGCAGGGCCCTGCACTTCCAGTTATTTATTTATTTATTTATTTATTTATTGAATAGAATCATAATTACAATCCTTTGAGTCATAGACTCTTTTGCAAAGGCTCCATGTCAG
Source organism: Neoceratodus forsteri (assembly GCA_016271365.2). Classification (NCBI taxonomy): domain Eukaryota; kingdom Metazoa; phylum Chordata; order Ceratodontiformes; family Ceratodontidae; genus Neoceratodus; species Neoceratodus forsteri. The sequence continues at coordinate 1,235,466,821 of CM057453.1, read as the reverse complement.
ATAAAAGTAAAAGTACAGAGGAAACAAAACATACACATACAATAAGAAAGTAATAATACAAGGTCATACAGTCCTGGCATATACGTAATTTGTGGGTTACATCAACAGGGAGCATAATGAAGGTCCTGCATCAGAGTTAAGACAGGATACAGTTCCGTAGGGTCTTGAAGGACTGAGAGGACAACAGGACAACAGTGACCAAATTATCAGTATAACCATCTTATTACCCCATCTCATGTACCCAATACAAAAAATGTTCAAATTCCTGCCAAAACATAATTCTGCACAACTGTAATGCCATTCCACACCACAGGTATGAAAACACATTTGGGGCAGGATTTAAAATGACAGCTGTGACATACATGAGGTGGGGTCATAAGATGGCTATGTTAAAATCTGGGCTCCAAATATTTTAAATTTGCAGTGCTACAAGTGGGCATAATGAAATTGCAATGAATTGTCATAACATCAGCATTTTTTCATATTTTGACCATGCCAAATGCCATTCTACACTACAGGTGTGAAAATACATTTTGGACAGGATGTAAAAATAACAGCTCTACTGTTCATGAGATGCTGTGAAAAATTATGATGTGGAAATTTGGAGTCAAAATATTGAAAATTATCAAAGTTATGCATGTGCATAGCAAAATTGAAATGAACACTCATAGCTCAGCTATTTGTAAGAATTTTTCACTGGATTTTCAACATGGCCTTTTGGGATTTTCACCTCATGAACACTAGTGGATAAATTGTGTTATTTGTTCCCAAAAGGTGATTTCATGCAGTGACTGAGAAATCACCTTCCAGGCCCGATTAACAAAATAACCATGCCAGTGTTCATGAGGTGGCTGGGTTCCAAAAAGATCATGCTGAAAATATGGTGAAAAATATTCCTAAAATGGCAAAGTCATGAACACAAGTTCAAAATGCCATTGAAATATATTATATGACATTTACCTTAATTCCTCAGTTCACGGTCTGCTTTGAAAGGTGCAGACATGTCTCGATCCACAGAAGATGACAGCCTATGACCTCAGGCAGTAAGTATAGGGAAAGGGTGTGTTTGAGGCAGGTGGGTGCTTAGTGAGGGTCATGATGAGATGATGAGGAAGGGGATGGCAGGATGATCACACACAGAATCACAGAATCACAGAAAGATTACAAGTTCAAGAGACCATGGTCCATTAAAGAACTTGCCACCATTTAATCTTCTAATGGTGGAAATAATAAACTTTATGTTTCACAAATTTATCCAATCTAGCTTTAAATATTTCCATGTCACTATTTTCAACCACATGGCTAGGAAGTTTATTCCATGTTTCAACAATTTTTGTGTATACCAGTGATTTTGTTTGGTTGTTTTATTCACTTCTCCCTTACATTTATAGTTATGGGATCTTGTATCTAAGTTTGTTTTTTGCTTATGGAGCCCTAGTGTACAATCAAGGATTTCATCTGAACATGCCCTGTATGCCAGACATAGGTATCCTCTTATCCTCCTATAATCCATAGAATATAAGTTCAGTGAAATCAATCTGTCACTATACGTTTTATTTTTCATATTATCAATTTTTAGTGATCTTCCTTTGTACTGACTCAAATTTATGTCTACCTTCTACAGTATATGGTGCACAGAACTGAGTACAGTACTCCAAATGAGGTCTAATCAGATGTGTAGAATGGCACGATCACGTCCGCACTTCAATGATGAGGGGCCATTTTCTTTTTCAGGTTAAAGAACGATGTCAGGGACTGTGTTCTTTACAGGATATAAAAGAAAATAAATATTTTGGGACACTGGGGTGGGCTCCCAAGTGTCCCACACTACTGGGGAGGCTTGTAATGCAAACACTGGGAATGGGCCACCTAGATGCCAGCACTAACAATTAAATAACAGGCTGCAGGGGTATCCTGGTGTCAGATTATATAAATAAAAGAAAAAGGGAGATTAAGGCGGTAGGAGGGTGGTGTGTCACCAGACAATCGTGGTCTAAAATAAACATTATGGGGATTGCGTATGAGGGTGGCAATGCTACTAGACACACGGGAATAATTATTTTACTTAGAGGGAATAGTGATTGGTGAGCAAGAGGTGAGTAGACACCAGGCTCACATTGCAGCTGGCAGCACTAGTTCACCTGTAGTTGCAGAACTCAAGAAAATCCCCATTCTCATACAGAGAAAACAGGGGAAGCGCCTCTTGCTAAGCTGGCACCTGGCATTTTGGGTGCCCAGAAAAGTATTTCTTGCTCTAACTTTGAAAATAAGAACCAGAATCTAGCTAAACAAAGCCCATTTAGCTAGGTTCTGGTGTTTGATTTTAAAATGACTACATTTCGATGTATTTTCCATGCTTTTAGTTTGCAGAAGAAAATAAGATGGTGGCTCAGAAAAGGATTTTTCTCTCACAAAAAGGATTTCATTCTCACAAAGGACCAAGTCTTGCAAGACAGAATCTTTTTCATGCAATCAAATCCTTTCTTGAACTTTATTACATTATCCTGAATAGTGATCTTCCCATTGAAAACAATGGGAAATTAAAACTGAATATCTTTGCAACAGATTACTATTTTTTCACAAAAACAAATGCATGCCTGTTCTGTTACCCAAGCTGTTTATGCCATAAAAGAATCATACCAAATTTTCCCACTGTCTGGATGCAAGGTGATGAAGAAAAATTGAAAACATGGGGACTTAATGACTTATTGCACAGTCTGGATAATAGAATCGGCACATCCAACCAGAACGAAACCTGCCACATCAAGAGATCTACCCTAGGCACAGAGCATACCAAATTTTGAGCAAATCCATTGATCAGTTGCAAAATTATTGAAGTGCATGCTACTCAACTCTAACTATAGGGGCACAGCCATGTTTATATAGATATATATATATATATATATATATATATATAGATCTATATATATATATATATATATATATATATTCTGTATAGTTATATATAGATATATATATATATTAGAGGCAAAACTCCATTTAATGCATCGGTTAGGTTGTTCCACAGTGGCAAAGTGACAAGTCGGGTTAGGGTTGAAACCCCTTGACCGTCTACCCTCAACTGCCAGTGCGCGACAGCCATCGGCCCCAACTCCCACCCCATCACATGTGTAAAGAAGCAGAGGTATAGAAGAATGTGGTGAGAGTTAGACTGACGATCCCAACGCGCACCCTGATGCCGGTTGGGTGGGCTGGGGTCCAAGGTGGTTTTCAACCCTAACACTGAATTTCTCACTTTTCTTGCTGTGGAACAACCCTAACTGATACATTAAATGGAGTTTTTGCCTCTAATGTCCCTTCTTTGAGAATGATGATGACAAATAGTGAAAGTAATGCATGGTGGGTCCGTGCGTTCTGCCACATGATGTCTTGTGACATAGTAACAGGAACAGCAACACAAACAGAAGTGCCAACAGTGGTGCACATGGTAATGGAAATGTAAATGGTAAAGGAAATATAATAGAAACACAAGCACAAAGTGTCGCCAAAGCGAACAGTGATGCAAACGGACATTGAAGCACGTACTAAAACACAACTGGTAACATGGACAGTGATGGCAGCGTGTTTTAAATGGAAATGTTAAGTGTCACAGCAAAAGAATGCAAAAGGAACAGAAACGGAAACGTGAACACAAGCGCATTACATAAACACAAACCGTAACACGGACAGCCACGGTAACACAATAGTAAATGCAAATGGTAAAGTTAACATGAAGAATAATGCCAAAGGAAACAGAAGGAACGAGAATGGAGGCACGATGGAACGCAACCGTAACGCATGGTCACGGAACCACAATTGTTAACGAAATGGTAAAAGTAACAGCAACAATAACTCCAAAGGAAAGAGAAATGCACATGCAGATGCCAGTACAGAAATGCAAACCATTATGTGCACGGTCATGGTACCACAATTGTAAACGCAAATGGTAACAGTAACAGCAAAAATAACGCCAAAGGAAACAGAAACAAAACAGATTTGCAAGCGTGTATAAAACGCAAACCGTAATGTACATGGATGGTACCATAATTGCAAATGAAACTGGTAATGGTAATAGCAACAATAACACCAAAGGAAACAGAAACGACCTAGAAAATGCAAACGCAAGAAACGCAAACCGTAATGCATACGGTGGTGTAGACGGTAACGGTGCCACAAACGGTAATGGAAACTCAACTGAAAACGCTAACTAGCACAGTAACGAAAGAGCACACCTTCTTTTTCCCCAAAATGCATTGGAAAACACAGTAAAACAAAGAATGTATACATAATGATGGGCCTTGAGCAGAAAATGAGGACTTTATCTCAGCAACCATACGTAGTAGGAAAATAAATTTAAATTTCTACATGAATTATGACTTTCCTGGTTAGTTTTGTGCTTAGCCACCAGTAGGGGCAAAGCATTTTGTGGACGAAAAGTCCGTGATCTCGACCTTTTTCCGAGATAACGGCCCCAAATGCGGACGGGCACCGTAATGTTATCCTAAGGGGAAAAGTTGCTAAATTTGGAGTACCGCCACTGTGCTGCCCTGTAATATTTTTTCACCAAACCACCAAAAGGCACATCAGTGAGATGTTGGCTTTCTGCCTCCAAATTTCAGCCCAAAAGACCAAAGCTGCTATTTTGCAGCAGGGCGGCAAAGGATTCCTGTAATGCAGCAGACACCGTAATGTTATCCTATGGGAAAAGTGTCAACTTTGGAGTACCATAACTTTGTCCCTGTAATATTTTTTCACCACAACATGAAAGGCACATCTGTGAGATGTTGATCATGCTCTCCAAATTTCAGCCCAAAAGACCAAACCGTTTTTGCAGCATGGTGGCAAAGAATTGCTGTCATTTTACCATAGCCTGAAAAGTAGTGTCGATTTGCAAAAGCTTTTGCAAAAATTTAGACACTTTCATGATCGCTACACTACTTATGCAAGTACTTTTTCAGAAACTTGAAAACATATTTCTAGGATGTTAAACCTCAAAATAAAGACATGCCTAGCATCCTCATGGTCCGACTAGGTAAACACAAAAGAATTATGTTGCTAGAGTGTCCAAATTTAAATAGCAAGCATTTTCTGATCACCAACTGAAACCAAAATGGTGGATTTGTGAAAGAGAAAGGCCATTTGCGTAAAGTAAAACTGCATTTTATAAAGTGTTGAACTTTTTGTTAACTTTTCCCATTGACTTATAATGGGAACTTGTTTTTGAATAACTTTTGAACCGCTTAATAGTTTTTCATGAAATCTTGAAAGGCACATCAGGACCCTGGCCGCATGTCCCCTGAAGTTTTGGACTGGTCGCGCAAACCGCATGCACCTGTAGGCGTGAGCAAAGAATTCACCAGAAAGCATAAATGCACGTGCAGATCATGCTTAATAACTCCACAGTTGTACATCCAACCAGTACGAAAATTGGCAGATCCCAAGATGTATGGTTCTTGATCATGCATTCCATGTTTCAGGCAAATCTGCTGAACGTGGTGGCAAAGTTATTAAGGTGCAAAGTTTGACCCTTTAACCTTAAAAGGGTTCCTCAACCCTAACTTTGATAGCACTACATCATACCACAATATACTGTATATATATATATATATATATATATATATATATATATATACAGTATATATAAAACTGTGCTAATGCTCAAGTTAAGGTTACAGCCACAAAAGTAAGGAATGTGGGGTTAGGGTTTCAAATCTATCACTCTACCCCCACCCGCACACACCAGCAGGTATTAGCTTAGTCGGTCAGCCCTAATGCTCACCCCATTCCATAAGTAACTAAGCTAAGATGGGTACAGTATAAGAGAATGGGGTGAGCATTAAGGCTGATGACCCAAGGCACACCCCTGATGCCTGTTGGTGTGTATAGGTGGGTGGGGTGTTATGCCACATTTCCCATGTTTGTAGTTGTAACCCTAACTACAGCATTAACACAGTTTTTGTAATTTATTTCCTTACTTTCTGAGATAGTATAATTGTTTCCTTATCTGCCTGAGGGACAGGAGTTCAAGGGCCCTTCAATCTAATCCTCCATAGATGCATATATGTATGTAGCTGTGGAAGCACAGGGTCCATATTTCTATGGCAACAGTGATCAAATTATCAGCACAGCCATCTTATTACCCCACCTCATGTACCAAGAATATAATATTTTCAACTCTACCAAAATGCATTATGCACAACTGCAATGCCATTTTGTGCTACAGTTGTGAAAACACATTTTGCCAGGATTTGAAAAGTGACAATTGTGACATAAATGAGGTGGCGTAATAAGAAGCTATGTTGAAAATTTGGGGTAAAAATAGTTAAAATTTCCAAAGTTAAGAGCTGTGTAGCAAAATTGCAACAAATGGTCATAACTTTATCATTTTTCCATGTTTTGACCCCACATTTTCAACATAGCCTTTATGGCCCTTCCTTATGAACAAGGGCAGAAAAATGTCAAAATCCCACCCAAAAGGTGAATTTGACAAGCAACCGTGAAATCATCTTTCTTGCAGGAGTTGCATAATGATGGTCCTATTCTGGATAAGGTGGGAACCCTAAAAAGCCATGTTGAAAATTTGAGGTCCGAATGTTAAAAATTGCAAGTTATGCATCAAAGTTGAAAATCCTTTGAAATACATTTGAACCACAGTTAAGTTAGTTTTCATATTTTAGTTGTCGGTTCCAGCAGCAAGACATGTCTTCGATCGGAGCGTGATCTCGAACCTGGGACCTGTTCAGGCTGGTGAGGGCATGTGAGGGTGTATTGGGGTGGAGGTGGTGGCTGTTGAGTGGGAGGTTGGGGTAGGGGGCTGATCAGGAGGGACTGTTTTCTTTTTAAAGGTTTTAAAAAAATCATTGAGGTATTATTTTCTTCTTTTCAGGGTTGTGCCTGAAATGGCAAGGTGCGGGTATAACTAGACACCAGGGAACAACCTGGAAGTAATGTGGATCCTATTCTATGAGTAAATAAACTGAGATGAGTACAGTGTAAGAGAATGGGGTGAGTGCTAGGATGACAACCCCAAGGCACACCCCACACATGTTGCTGCCTTGGTGGTGGGTAAGTTAGGGTAGAAACCCTAATTCCACACTGCCCTACTTTTGTTGAGTCAGCCCTAACTAGTGCATTAACAAAGTTTTTGCAAAGAATTTCCTTACTTTTTGAGATAGTATAATAGTATCCTCATTTATCTCTGGGGCATATGGCCCAGATTGCCATGCACTCCCATCCTGCCTTAGGTGCATACATATATGATGCTATGGAGCCAGGGCCCAGAGGTCCCTGCACTTACATTTCTAGTAAAACAGGGATAGAGTTGTAAGCATAGTCTTAATATTGCCCCACCTCATAAACCCTGTAATGAAAATTTTGAAATCCTTGCCAAGATGTGATTCTGTGTACTGCAATGCCCTCGTGCACAACAGGTGCAAAAGCACAGTTTGGCCAGTATTTGAATAATGACAGCTGCCACATTCATGAGGTGGTGTAAAAGGATGTTTATATTGAAAATTTTGATTTAAAATATTTAAAATTGCCAAAGTCATGATGGAGTGTAGCAAAATTCAATGTTCAAAGACACTTTGCATTTTTACATATTTTACTCAATATCTCAACATAGCCTCTTATGATCTCACCTGATGAACAAGGGTGGTAAAATGTAAAATCCTGCCTGAAAGGTGAATTCTCCAAAGGACTCTGAAATCGCTATTGGGTTGGATTTGAGAAACGACATCAGCATTGTTCATGAGGGTGGGATCTCAGAAAGGAAATGTTGAAAATTTGAGTCCAAAATTTGCAAAATGGCAAATGTATGTCTATAGTTTATTATACAAAAAGATCTTTTTCATGATTCGTGATATGAAACAAGATCTTTTTTGTATAACGAATATGGAAAAAGAATTTTAGTGTTAAAAAAGCACATCTTAAGGGCATTTCTAGAGCAATAAAGTGCAGATTCCAGCTATGGGGTCCTGATGAGCAATTACATGTGTTGGCTCCTCCCAGAATTTCATTTTGGGGGTTCCAAATTTAATTTTAAGGCAAAACTGAAAACAAGATGGGAGCCAAACAAAAGGAATTTTCCTCAAATGAAAAGGATGATGTCAATATGACAAAATAATTATTTTTTCATTTCATGCAGCTATCTGGAGGTACTTACTAAGCATGCTCAGAGCAAATTATGAAAATTTTAAATTGGAATAATTTTGGGACAAATTAATATTTTTTCACCAAACTAGCATGAGGCACATCAGTGAACCAGCTCCTTTCAACCCTGAACATTGCAGACCAAAATTTAAACTGTCTGGGCAGTACAGGTCACAAATGAAACCCATTATAACAAATGGGAAAACAGATATGAAAATTAATTTTTTGCACTATCCACAACTCGGAAACCACACATCTCACCAGAACTAAACTTGGCACATATAGAGATCTACACCATGAGACTGTGTTTGCAAATATATGTGCAAATCTGTTGAACAGTGTGAAGTTATTAAAATTCACAAATTGGGGTTTAACATAAAACTGCCAGTACAACCCTAACATAAGGACGCTACCACAGCACTATAATATATATATATGTAGATAGATATATATCTGTATATATATATATATATATATGTAAAACTGATTAACGATTATTTAGAAAGACTCAAAAGTCAGAAATGAAAAATCTTTAGGTTGCCCTCTCATGGACTTGCAATCCATCGAAGATTGACAGATGACGAGAGCAATATTAGTTGGAGGGTCAAATGTTGCCCCATTCCTTGTGTGTCTACATTGAGAAGCAACAGTGAACAAGAATGGGGCAACATTTAGGCCTCACAACCCCAGTGACACCCTGTCATCTGTCAATCTTGGGATGATTGGCAAGTCCACGAGGGAGGGAGGGGAAATCCTTAAGATTTTTCATTTCCTGACTTTTTGTGTTTTAACCCTAAATGATGCATTAATGCAGTTTTTTTGCATAGAATTTCCTTACATTTTGAGAAAGAATAGAAAACTAAGAACTTATGGAAGTTGGTGGGAGCATGGGCCCTTCAGGCCCTATGCTTCCACCAACTTATAAATGTGTCTCTACCATCAACACCCTCCAAATTTCAATGTAAAAGACCAAACTGTGTCCAAGATATAACATATTAAAGTTTGAGATTTTCATTCGTCAGAGTTGCAGAATTCCACACCTGTTGACATTTTACAGACACAACTAAAAGTACATTCATGACACTATGGCTAGGTACCTATCAATTTCAAGGCACCACTACAATGCAAAACACTGTCCACAAAATTTAAATTGCATCACACAATATCTCCACAAAAAAAATTTCTATGACATATAAACACCGTAATTCACATGCATAGGGCATGCTGTCAACACCCTCCAAATTTCAAGTAAAAAGACCAAACTGTTTCCGAGATATTTACACTATATATTTAAAGATTTAAAGATATTTAAAGATATTTAAAGATTGTGAAAATTGGCCTATCTATTCCATTATAAAATCTGGCCATCTTGTCCCTCCTCGTGATCAAGGAATCTCTCGATCAAAGAATTTGCAGGCTCACGATCAAGGAATTTGAAAGCTCACGATCAAAGAATAAAAATAGTGGAACTCGAGTTTTGGGCATAATTACATGAAACCACCACCATGCCTAGATAGAACGGAGCCCCTGAGCAAAACCCATCCTCATTTGTGTTCCAGGCCACCCCTGAGCTGAGAAATTGCATTTTTACCGTGATGCAAGATCGCAATCAAAAATCTCGCTAACAAAGAATTTGCAGGCTTTATAAAGATCATGTAGTCATGATCAAAGAATTTAAAACGTTATAATTTCATTTTAGGTGAAACCAAAAGAATAGGTTGATATATCAAGCCCCTAAGTAAAATCCATGCAGGTTTTACTTCAGGAGGACCCCTGAGCCAAGCTATTTGTTTTTTTGTGACAGAATTTAAAAACAAGATGAGCGGACCTCGCAATCAAAGAATTCTCAGGGACCAAAGATTCTTTGACTGCAAGGCTGCAAATTCTTTGACCGCCAGGTTGGACGAGATAGTTCAAACCCATCCTTTGTTTTAGAAAACAACCATATAATTTTTCCATTGACTTATAATGTAGCTTAGTGCTATCACTGTTGAATGCCTTAATAGTTTTCACCAAACAGAAAATAGCATGTTCAGCCGCTGAAGCTCCTTTAGATGACTCATCTTGCAGCCCAGCACACCACACATGACAGTCAAAGACAGGGCCATAAGTAAATCTCGAAAACTGCCTCCAAAACTACAAAAGTGCATTTTCAGCATTTTGTTGTGCAATGACTCAGTCTGCCCAAAATACTTTAGAAATCAAGATTCCATGCCCCATCATATTAATTTCAGGCAAACTAGGAATGAGTCCAATATTAACATGCAAAATTATGACTTTAACATAGAAGTGCCTTCATAACCCTAAATATAGTGGTGTAACTGTGCCACTATATAATATATATATATATATATATATATATATATATATATATATATGGCAGTGGTAGAGTCCCTATACTGTAGTTAGTTGTGTATATATATCTATATATAGATATATATACAAACAGATATATTATAGTGGCTCGTTGTGCCACTGTAGTTAGGTTCAGCGTCAGTTACATGCTGAAGTCAAAAGTTTGGAGTTAATAACTTAGGATCCAATTAACAGATTTCCGAAATTTGGAAAGTGTGGTGGGCATGGTAGATCTCTTTGATTTGCCAAATTACGTTTGGTCGGGCTTACGTGTTTGCATACGAGAACAGTGAAAAATGCAAAACTATCCGGTTTTGGAGGCAGCTTTGGTATTTTGATGTGGCCCTAATAGTTGTTGTGTGGTGTGCACTCTGCAAGATGGCTTGTTTGAAAGAGCTTTGGAGGCCGAACATCCCACTTTTGTTTGGTGAAAATATATTAAGGCATTCAAAAGTTATGTTATTTCTTTTAAGTTCCCATTATAAGTCAATGGGAACATTTATATGTATTTTTTGTGAACAAAGAATGGGGCTCAGCTATCTCATCCCACCTGGTGATCAAAGAATTTGCAGCCTCATGGTTCAAGAATCTTTGTTCCTGAGAATTTTCAAAATTCTTTGATTGGTAAGGTCCACCATCTTGTTTTTTAATTTCCAATCTGAAAAACACAAATATCTTGGCTTAGGGTCACTTCTAAAGTAAAACTTGGATGGGTTCTACTCAGGGGCTCTGATCTATTGAGCCATGCCTTTGGTTTCATCTGAATTGGTAAAAATTAGAGTTATAAGCTTTTAAAATCTTAATTGTGGCTCGCTAACGCTCTTTGATCACGAGCCTGCAAATTCTTTGATAGTGAGATTCTTTGATCGCGATCTTGCATCGTGACCTAAAACATCTCGACTCAGCGGTGGGCTAGAGACACAAATGAGGTGGGTTTTACTCATGAGGGTCCGTTTCTATCAAGGCATGCCATTGGTTTGGCTCAACTCAGTGAAAATTCTCGCTTTCATCATTTTTATTCTTTGATCGTGAGCGTGCAATTTCTTTGATCGCAAGTCTGCAAATTCTTTGATTGTGAGACTCTTTGATCACGATCATGCATCGCGAAGTGAGGGACGAGATGGCAGGATTAAAAATCAGTTTTCTCAGCCCAGGGGTGCCCTAGGAAGTCAAATGAGGGTGGCTTTTACTCAGGGGCTTGCCCTGTCGAACCATGGTGGTGGTTTACCGCAACTCTTCAATGTTTTACTTTATAAGATTTTTAATTTTTGTTCATGAGTCTGAAAATTTTTGATCATGAGCCTGAAAATTCTTTGATCGTGAGATTCTTTGATCACCATCTTTGATCGCGAGGGCAGGACAAGATGGCCAGATTTTTTATAATGGAACAGATAGGGAAATTTTACCAATCTTTAACATTGAATATCTCGGAAATGGTATGGTCTTTTATTTGAAATTTGGAGGGTGTTTATGGCATGTCCTGTAGATGTGAATGATGGTATTTACATGTCAGAGAAAATTTATTTTGCAACAATATTGCATGATGCACTTTACGTGTTGCAGACAGTGTTTTGCTTGTATGTGGCTTGAAATTCATAGGATACCTAGCATTAGTGTCATGGATGTAGTTTTCGCCATTGTGTGTGTTAATTGTCAACAGGTGCAGAACTGTGCCAGTCTGATGAATGAAAATCTCATAAGTTGAAATGTTATATCTTGGACACGGTTTGGGCTTTTCACTTGAAATTTGGAGGGTGTTGACGGCATGTCCTGTACATGTAAATTACAGTGTTTCATGTCGGAAAATATTTTTGGGCAGAGATATGGTGTGGCACAGTTTACATTCTGTGGACAGAGTTTTACTTGTGGCAGTGGCTTAAAATTGATAGGATGCTTAGCCTTAGTGTCATGGATGTAGTTTTCAGTCATTGTGTGTGTTAAATGTCAAGAGGTGTGGAACCGTGCCACTTGACAAATGAAAATTTCAAATTTTGACATGTCATATCCTGGACATGGTTTGGTCTTTTACTTGAAATTTGGAGGGTGTTGACAGCATGTCCTGTAGATGTTAATAGAGGTGTTTATGTGTCAGACAGTATAGCTTTTATGGAGATATTGTGTGGTGCAGTTTACATTTTGTGACAGCATTTTCTATTGTTTTACTAGATTAACATTTGTTTGATGGCTGGCCTTGCTATTGTGAATGTACTATTTAGTCACTGGGTGTGTAATGTGGCTTCGATATTACAAGTTGGTGGGAGGCCCTGCTCTCCCACCAACTTGCTAACTTTCTACTTTTCTATTCTTTCTTAAAAAGTAAGGAAATTATATGCAAAACTTCATTAATGCATCAGTTAGGGTTCTCTTCATCGAAAGTGAGGGTTTGATTTTGGGTTCCCACCCCTTGCAATGCAACCCCCACCACCAGGCATCAGCGTGTGTGCTGGGGTCATTGGCCCTCACCTCTCACCCCATTCTACTGCACTCCACCACCTCAGCTTGTTTACACACAGGATGGGGTGAGAAAGTTAAATAATTACTCCAATGCACACCCGATGCCTGTTGGTGGGGCAGGTGGGGAGGGGTGCAAGGGTGGAACCCTAAAATCACATTTCCTCACTTTTTTCGCTGTAGAAGAACCCTAACTGATGCATTAACAAAGTTTTTTGCATAGAATATATATATAGATATATCTATCTATATATATATATATATATATATATATATATATATATAGGGGATATGATTGATTGAAGATATCATATTTATTCTTCACGAGGCCACGATATCATGATATCTCATGAGTGGTGAAGCCACGAGTGAGATATCTTGATGTCATTGGCCTCGAAGGAAGATAAATATGATATCTTCAGTCAGGCCATGTCATGTTCTGTTTATATAACTTATGTTTTGGGCTCCGTGCAATCGTCAGGTCCTGTACATTTGCCTTTAAACTGAGTCCTCACCTAGAGGTTTGGAAATCCTAGACAGAGGTTTTGGACCCTCTCTGGTGACTTACTGTGTTTTACCCTCCCTGAATTTCCCATTGTCCCCAACAGAAAAAACAAATTTGGATTAGAAAAGTATCTGGTTGATCCTGCAGTTTGTGTTGGTTAAAGTATTCAGTGCTGTGCTTGTCAACACTTTCACTTTTATGTTGTATATATGAGGGCAGCAGCATCAGTGATGTGTTGTCAGAAGCATTCTGTGCCTAAAATGAAAGAAGACATCCTCTTTTTTTAATCCCACTTGATTTGTTTGAAAGTGAGCTGCCGACAGTAGAGAGATAACAGCTGCATTTAGTCAGTGGCTTCAGAGTAATAGATGCAAGCGCAAGCGAGTTTCTATAGCAACGCCGTCAAGACCAGGCCTACTACTCTGAAGCTTGACCGCCGCTGTTCTCCTTAGTCGGTGGTTTCTTTCAAACAAATCAAGTAGGGTTATGAAAGATGATGACGCTCTTTCATTTTTGGTACAGAACACCTCTCTGACAACAGATCACCACGCCGCCGGGCGCGCACATACCAATATGAAAAATGAAAGGACTAGTTGTCTGTCTACTGTCAGGGTATGATTTGAAAGAAAAAAGTCAGTACAGTTATGGAAACCTGCACAGCTTTGAGTTTTAAAGTACAGAGTGCCATCATTTAAACCAGTGTCAGCATATCACGGACAGCGCTGGCTAACGCCGTTAAAAGTGAAAGTGCCTAGTTGAAATGATGACACAAATGGCAAGATCAACCAGCTAAGTTTTGAAATGACGATAGGAACGTGAAGATAACAGATGACGATAGGAACATGAAGATATCAATGAT